>JAPDNY010000014.1:4624455-6115705 GCA_029375565.1 Gekko gecko
TGCACTCCGGCGTGATGGTTGCCTTGAATTTTCATCCCCAGGCTCAGAGGAGCTTGCAACCAGAAATAGTTTTTTTAAAAAAACTTCTTAATTGCATAGCGTATCAGGATATAAAGCTATGCAGTCTGAACCAAACCGACATCCCGAATTGAATTCTGTCATTAATTAATTTCTGCATCTAATTTATTCATTCATTTAATTCATTTATGCCCTCCCCTTTTCTCCCAGTGGGGACCCAGAATGGCTGACATCCGTCTCCTCTCCACCGTTTTATCTTCACAACAACACCCCTATGATGTAGGTTAGGCTGAGAGCGTGTGACTGGCCCAGGGTCATCCAGCGAGTTTCCATGGCAGAAGTAGGGGTTCAAACCTGGGCCTCCCAGATACGAATCCGACACTCCTTAACCGCTACAGCACACTGGCTCTCTCATAAGGTCTTTGAGTGCTTCCAGAAGAGATGTTGGTTTTGATGACCCTCTAAGTCACTGCCAGTGTTGTTTTTGATGTCCTGGGAATGGTGAACATGCAGGTTCACCAAATGATAAGTGCAGCATCGAGGGACAAGTTTCTTGTTGTCACATGGCACTCACAGATCAGAAGGCAGACACGGGGCTTTCTTTCCTCCTTGCATTGGGTCAGGTGTGCTGTTTTTCAATGAGCAATGCCATGGGGATTTGCCCCATTTGTCATCTGCGGGGTTGGGTGTAAAGGCTCTTGGGGTGGGATTTTTTCTTCTGCCTTGGATAGCCCTGTACTTTTTCTTGGGCTTCCCCTGCCTGCCTTCATGCTTAGCAGCCAATTTGGTGTAGTGGTTAAGAGCTTAGACTCTAATCTGGGAGAACTGGGGCTTGATCCCCACTCCTCCACATGCAGCTGCTGGTGTGGCCTTGGGTCAGTCACGAGTTCTCTCAGAGCTGTTCTCTCAAGGGCAGTCCTCAAGAGAGCTCTCTCAGCCCCGCCTACCTCACAGGGTATCTGTAATAGGGAGGGTAAGGGAGAGGAGATTGTAAGCCGCTCTGAGACTCCTTCAGGTAGTGAAGGGCAGCGTATAAATCCAATCTCCTCCTCTTCCTCCTTCTCCTTCTTCTGAGAATTTCAGAGGGTTGGTCTACAGTGGAAGAGCCGGTCACGGCTCCAGCAGCAGTTTTAGTGACCAGCAGGATCTTTTGGGGGATGAGCTTTCGAGAGGGAGCTTTGAAAACAAAAACCCCATCTGGTTGGGCTCTAAGGTGCTACGTCGGACTTGAACTTATTTATTTATTTATTTAAATTCATTTATACCCCAAGCCCTCCTCCCCAACGGGAGGAAGTGACTGACATCATTCTCCTCTCCTTGGCTTTATTCTCACGAAAAATAAGATTATAAGATTATGCAGGGGATAGAGCAGGTAGAGAAAGAGGTACTTTTCTCCCTTCCTCACAATACAAGAACTCTGTGGGCACTCCATGAAATTGCTGAGCGGTCGGGTTAGAATGGATAAAAGGGAGTCCTTCTTCACCCAAAGAGGGATTAACACATGGAACTCACTGCCACAGGAGGTGGCGGCGGCTACAAGCATGGATGGCTTCAAGAGGGAGCTAGATAAGCCTCTGGATCAGATATCCATCAGTGGCTATGAGCCACAAGGTGTAGATAGGGACTCTCGGTTTGGGGCCAGGGATGCTCTGTATTCTTGGTGTTTGGGGGGGGCAGCAGTGGGAGAGCTTCCAGTGTCCTGGCCCCACTGCTGGACCTCCTGATGGCCCCTGGTATTTTTGGCCACTGTGTGACAGAGTGTTGTACAGGATGGGCCGTTGGCCTGATCCAACGCGGGCTTCTCGTATGTTCTTAAAGCCTGCAAGACACGTTAGGAGGAGAGGTGCTGCCTGGCACCCCTGGGGATGCGAACCTGGGGCCGCAGGATTCCGGCCTGACTCTCTTCTTAACTGCCAGACTACACTGGCTCTCCATGTAGGATACTGATTTCCCAACCAGAGAGACGCCTTCCCAGCAGGGCCAGGATTTCCAAAGGGCGTGGTCGGCATGTGCATGGCTTTTTTTTTGCATTTTGTTGTCCACCTGCCTGGATCTTGCTCAAGTTTCCCCCAGCGTTTGCTCCCACCCGCCACAGAGGCTCGAACCCAGGCGGTGCCCGTCTGATGCCAGCAGGGCTGGGTGGCCTGGATCCTACGACGGAAGATTTCTGACCTAACCAGGCCTTGCTCTTTCCCTCCTCCAGTGCCGGTTTTCGCCGGGCAGTTCCATATCCCGCATATCCAGGCCCCCTCTTCATCCCCGCCTGGCTTCCAGCCTTTGCAGACACTCCCTAATCCCTGTTTTTGCTGCCTCCTTTAGAAAAAAAATATGTGCAGGCCTGAGAGGAACAGCTGCTTCAGTTCCCCCCCCCCAGCTCAGTAAACAGTGCCTCGGTGTTGACCTAACAGCCATCTTGACATGCAGAGAAATCGCCGGCATTTGCATGCTGCCTCCCCTGCTCCCTCTCTTGAACTCTGGCGCTCAGCATCTGCTCCGTGACTCACCCCCCGGCTGTCATTGGCTGCGCCAGACAATTAAAACACACACTCACAGAGACACACAGGCAGGCAGCCCCCACTGCCAGCACTGGGGGCCTGCGGTTGGGACAGAGATTAATGGGCGCATTTGTTCGGCCGGGGAGGACAATGCGCGGGCGAGGGCCGGTTGGAAGCGTGTTTGCCCACCGGAGCCTCTTGCCACTGCCTTTGTGTGCCTCGCTCTCCCCGCTCAAAGAGTGGAAGGGCCTTGAATAGAAGCGGCAGGACAAACAGGCTTTGCATTTCAAAAGGGGCTGGTCGGTCAGTCGGGGTGTGTGTGTGTGTGTATGTAAGGGCTTTTTCCCCCTCTTTATTTTTTTGCATTTCTGTTTCCTTTCTGCCTGCATCTCGCTCAGGTTTTCCCCTGGCATCTGCTTGCGTACGCGCCACAACGGCTCGAACCCAGGTGGTGCCCGGGAGGTGCCACTGCACAGGCAGGGATCAAACAAGGGGGTGGCGGTGGGGGAAGAGGGCGGGAGGAGACCAATGCTCCCTCTGAGCCCTGGAGTCTTGTGAGCAACAATTCTACTTGAGCGACTGGCATTAAAGCTGTGAGCGAGCGATTGGGCTGCTGCATAAATTAGTTTGCTCTGGAGCCATTCCTTCCTGAGCTAAGACAAAAACGTGTGAGCCAGAGGCTAAGGAACTGTGAGCTAGCGCACACTGACTCAGCTTAGAGGGCACACTGGGGGAGAGGCGACACCTCGCGCAGGCAGATCCTGCTACAGCCCTAGGCGCCCGGGCCTTAAGAGGGGAGCGATTTGGGCAGAAGTCACGTCGAGGAAGGAGAAGCTGAGGTTAGGGCAGTCTTCTTGGAAAGGCATCGGGGCGACTTGGCTGCCTCTGCCATGAGGCCGCGGCGGAGGGTAAGTGCCGGGCCACCCAGGCGGTTTTTGGCCTCGTCTGGAGAAGTTGCCCACATGGAGGCTGAGCGCAGAGACCTACACGAGAGCTTGGCTCAGGCGGCACACGGCTGTGTCGCCTGTCACTGGCTCTGTTGGCTCTGCAGCTGGGGACGCTGTGCTGCGCCTCTCTTCCAGGTAACACAGACTAAATGTTGAAAAGCCCCTCCTGTGGGCTGGACGCACGTGGGCAAACACAATCTGCCTTCTGTCACCTGCCTTCCGTCACTTGCTCAGACTTCAGGAGGCCTCCAGGGCGAGGGAGGTCCAGAGCCCTGCCGCAACCACTGGGTTTTGTTAGGAGCCATTCCCCCATGCACCGAGTCTGGCATCTTTGCCCTCCTTTAACCACAGACGGGAGCATCCTTGCAGGTGCACTGTGGGGAAGGATTTCGTGCTGGCCTGTTGTTTGGTGTGGATCTCTTCTTTCCCCCCAAGCGTTTGCAGCCTCTGCAGAGATACCGCCTCTTGTTTCCCAGCAGGCGTCAGTGTGGTATGTGGATGGGAAACAGGTGCTGTCTTGGTGGCCTTTGGTCGCCTGCTTCCCAACTGCCTGCCCTCGAACTTCTAGGCTAGGATTTAGAATCATAGAATGTTCGAGTTGGAGGGGATCTTGCAGGTCATCTAGTCCAACCCCCTGCACTCTGCAGGAGCACAGCCGAAAGAGAGCCCTACGACATACCCGAAAGATGGTCATCCAGCCTCCGCTTGAAAACGTCCAGCGAAGGAGTATCCACCACCTCCCGAGGCAGACTGTTCCACTGCTCAACCATTTTTACAGTTAGGAAATTCCTCCTGATATCTAGCCAGTAACGACTCCCTTGTAATTCCCACCCGTTAGATCTAGTCTTGCAGTCCGGAGCAAGAGAGAATAGATCTGCTCCATCTTCTACATGATAGCCCTTCAGATATTGGAAGATGGCAATCATGTCCCCTCTAAGCCTTCTCTTTCTCAGGCTAAACAGACCCAACTCTTGCGGCCTTTCCTCATAAGACTTGGATTCCAGCCCTTTCACCATTCTGGTTGCCCTCCTCTGGACACACTTGAGCTTGTCAACGTCCTTCCTAAAATGTGGTGCCCAAAATGTAGTGCTCATTTAGGGTGAGTGTCTGCTTCTGTGCTGGAGAAAAAGGGAGGGAAGGCGCACACCGTGTGGCCGCATTCTCCTTATACGGTTCCCCAGTCAGTTTCTCCCCCTGGCTCTTGGCTTATGATGCTCACAAGTACAGCTCCTGCCCTCCAGGATTCAACCCAAGGAAACTTGACTCATGCAGATAGACCTGAGCAGTGTGCAAAACTTCCCTTCGCAACCCCTTGCTTTGGAGGTTGGGATTAGATGTTCCAAATCTGACCGGGTGTCACTGCTTCCTCCAAACCCTTCCCACTCAAGTGCTTCTTATCCTCTGCTTATTTGTTTCAACACTTATACTCTGTCTTTCCTTTGGCTCAAAGTGGCTTACAAGCAGTTATTAAAAAGGTAAAGGTAAAGGTTTCCCTTGCTCGAAAGCCAGTCGAATCCGACTCTAGGGTTGCAGTGCTCATCTCCATTTCCAAGCCGAAGAGCCAGCACTGTCCGAAGACGTTTCCATAGGCAGTTATTACAACCAAACCAAACACTCCAGATAACCTCCCTCTCTCTCCCCTAAAAGATGCCCGTGTTTCTTGTAAACGTGTGCTGTTTTTTTTTCCTCCTCCATTCTTCTGCCCACTGTTTGTGCAGAAACAAATTCTGTTGAGACTGGCTTTCGAGATTTCATTTCCTCTTGGGCACACATCTTGAAAATCTCCTTTCCATGCACTTAACCACTACATCAAAGTGGCTTTAGTTGGAGATACTGCCGGGGATTGACCCTGGGACCTTCTGCAGGCCAAGCAGAGGCTCTGCCCCTGAGCCACAGCGCATCCCCAAGATGAACATACGAAACTGCCTTCTACCGAATCAGTCCCCTGGTCCATCAAGGCCCTCATTGTCCACCTGGGCTGGCAGCAGCTCTCCCCCAGGGTGTCTCAGGTGGAGGTCTTTCCCGTCACCTCCTGCCTGGACCTTTCAGCTGGAGATGCTGAGAGAGGGGATTGAACCTGGGACCTTCTGCCTGCCAAGCCCAGGCTCTGCCACTGAGCTGCCCTCCCTGCGGCTGCAAGCCTGCGGCTGTGCTGGTGGGATCGGTCGGGGGACAGCTCCACTGGGTCAGCAGGCAGGGCCTTCCCTTCACCCCCAGCCCAAGCCCCCAAAGCTGAAGCCCAGGCTTCCCCGCTAATCCTCTTTCCCAGGGCCAGCCGGCCAGGCAGATGCCCCCCGGAGGCGTGGCCGGGACCCCGGGGCGGGGGTGTGTGTCTGTGTGTCTGCCGCTGCAATCCGACCCCTCCCTCACAGGTGGTTTCTCCCCTGGTCCAGCCATTCCTTCATCTCGTCCCAGCTACTTGGAGGGCCGCCCGGGGAGGGAGGGAGGGAGGGGGGATGTGGGTTTGTGCCCCCCCCCCAGGGGCCACATTGTCACGCACTTGCCCTGCTCCCGCCCAGCCCCCAGCCCCCCCCTCCTCTCCCCCTCCCTGCCCGGAATGGTCGGGCCTGCTTTGGGGGCGGGCCCTGCGAGCAGGCAGGCGAGGCCTCATTAATTACCTAATCTCCCCTTTATGTTTAATTTACAGGCTGTGCTTGCCCCGGCCATATGCTTCCTTTGTTGTCAGCTTGGCTTTGCCTCCTCTGATTTGCTTCTGACTCAGAAATCCGCCCCCCCCCCTCCCGGGCAGACCCCCCCCTCCAGCCGTCCCAAACACGAGGAGGAGGAGGGGAGGCAATCGCAGGAAATTCCCTTTCACTCTCCCCCCCAGCCCTCCAATCTATCCCCCTGCGGTCGGCTACCGGCTGGGAATTCTGATTGTGGGTTTTTCCTCCTTCCGCCTTTCCCCCGTCTTCCCTTCCTCGCTTCTCCGCCAGCATCAGTTCCAGATTTGCAAAAAAGAGGACTGAAAAGAGGTTTCTTGCAACTGGAGGGGGGGAGAGATCCCTCTCTCTCTTTCTCTACCTCTCTGTGCACCCCTCCCCTCTTTCCTCCCCCCTCCCCAGCACTGACTCTCCCCCCTCCCCAATCTGTCAGCAGCCCACCCCAGGAGACGGTTCTGGCAGGCGCTGTTCCTCAGCACCCCCTTGGCCGCCGGTCGCCCCCCTTCCTCCTCCTCCTCCTCCTCCTCTCTGTTTTTAAGGTACGTGCAAAGCAGGCCGGGGGGGGTCATTGCTGCTCCGGCCCCCCCACCCCCTCACCCCACTGCCAGGAGATTTGGAGTGGGGTGGTTTTGTGGGGGGGGGCAGACTGGCACTTGAGGGACGGTTTTGATCCTCCTGGAAGCTTTCTCTTGACTGGTATGTCTCTTGTGGGTGGGGAACGGGAGGGAGGCGCAAGTACTTTATGGGGGGGGGGTCCGACTCTTGCAGGGCGATAATCCCAAGTCCGTCTCCCACCCCCAGAACTTGTTGCTGAATTTCAACCCCCCCCTTCTTCTTCTAGGTGCGTTTTGGTTGGTTTTCACTTTGGCAACATTCCCCCCCCCCAATCTTTTGGCTGTATGACTGAACGGAGGTTTCCCGCTCCGTTTACCTTCCCTGCCTTCCTTTTCTCTGCTGGGGGAGGGAGAGACAGGCGTAGAGGAAATACTTCCCCCCCACGCACACCTGAAATCCATTCAGTGTGCAGGCAGCAAGAGGTTTATCTCAGGAGTTTGCAAAATCCAAGTCCTTTCCTGTAATTTTTTTTTTTGGGGGGGGGGACAGCTGCAGTCAACCCCCTTCTCGACTCACTGGGTCCTTGTGAAATGGTTGCGCCCAATCCTGGTACTTTTTCAGGGGCAACCTTGAACCCGTTGAATGCTTTTCAAATATGCAAGTATAGGAGGCGGCAGGGGAACTGAACCATAAACTTTGTTGAGGGCTGTGTAGCGCTGGAGAGTTCCTTGTGTGTTGTGAAAACCCCCCCCTCCGCCCCGCCTGTGCAGTCACCTCTTCCTGGTGCCCAAAGGGTTAATGCGGTCCCACCCACTCAAGCTGGAAAGCCCGGTCTCGCACGATGGTTGAAAATCCCCTTGAATTTGGGAGCCGGGACTCTCCCAGGGGCTGACCTAGCCGGACCCTGTTGCCTTGCCCTCTTGTCGATGGGATTCTCCTTGTATTAATTCCCCCACCCACCCTACGCCTGGCTTGGAAGGAGACTGAAGGTTGTTTTGTGGAAGATAATCCTGCGCTCTGAGACAGGGCAAGTGGCAGCGGATCAGGCCCTGCGGCCTCCCCCCTCTTCCCTGCTTCTGGTCGCTATAGGGAGAAGACCGTTTCCCGGGTATGTGCCTGTTTCTCGTGATACCTGCCTGCGCCCCGTTTGGCCTCGAAGGCAGCCTTTCACCCGAGTGCAAAACTCTTGGCACAACAGCTTCACGGTTTTTGTTTTCTGCAAACCTGGAGTTAGGAATCAGGCGTCTGAACGGAAAGTTTTCCAGGTGGGCAGATCGCTGGGTCGTTGCCTCCGGTGTCAAGGGGACTTGGAGGAGTATGTGTCTGTGTGCTTGATGGGGGGGGGCTGTTCCTTCCTCCCACCTGGACGGTGCCATATTTGGGGGGATGCGCACACACAATTTGAGGCCTTCAGTAGTACGAGCCCGGTTGGACTTTCTGTGTGGTGACAGGACAGAAGAGCCTTTCCGAGTCTTACCGTCTCTCTCCTTCACTCTGGGATTAACCCCTCACCAATTGGGCAATATTAGGGGGATGTTATGTGGAACGGAGGGGTTGAGGCACCAGGCTTTGCTCTGCGGACAGTGGAGAGGTGCTCTCGTCACAAGACCACGCATTTCAAAGCATGGAGGTACGGGGGTGGCATTTGGGCGGCCTTCTCCTCCACCTTGGCATTCTTAACCTCCGCTCAGAGCCCACCTGGGGCCCAAGTAAGTGTGTTTTCCATTTGGGCAAGCGTGTTGTGGCTGGGAACAGGTGTGTGTGTGTATGGGGGGGAAGCAATTGTACTGCATGAAAAGATGCCTGGAGATCAGAGCAATCCCGTCCCTCCACTGTTCTGGGTCCACAGCACCCATTCAGGCACCAGCTAGACGCCTACAAGCAGAGTGCCGAGAGGGTAGCTGTTCCTCCACTGTTTGTCCTCAGCGTTCTGTGGTATTCAGAGGTAGACTGTCTCTGAACATGGAGGTTCCATTTAGCCACCGTGGCTAGTAGCCATCAACCCACCTCCTCTTCCATGAATTTGTCTAAAGTCAGGGGTCCCCAGTGTGCCGACACCTTTTCTGGTGCCCCCAAGTATTTTTAGAAAGTGCACAGGGCCAGGCAGGGCTTTTGTCCTGCAAGGCTTCTGACTGGCCATTGTAGATTTGATTGGCAGTTTTTTTAAAAAAGTGTTGCTTTGGTAGCAGCTGCCCCTACAGCACAAGGATCTTTGCCGTACGACTGAAGGTAAGCTGTGACGGCCATTTTGTGGTAGGCTCCGCCTCCTGTGGCAGCCATTTTGTGACAGCTATTCTGTGGCTGAGCCCACCGTCCTGCATCACAATTCCAAAGGTGCCCACAGGCTGGGAAAAGTTGGAGACCCCTGATCTAAAGCGGTCTTAAGTTGGTGGATATCACCGCATCTTGTGGCAGTGAGTTCCGTAAGGTAATTTATACATCATGCGATGAAGGGTGTGCGTGCGCACGTATGCGCAGTATTACTGCTTTCATACGGCTGTCGCCTGAGGTTACTCTGCCGTTTGCCTCTTCAGACATGGGATGAGGACAATAGTTCAGATACCATGGCTTTTCTTGCAGAAACTGGGCCAAGTAGGCTGGTTGTTTTTGGAAGAGGAAATGACCGTTCTTTGTTGTTGTTTTCTAAAGGGGGGGATTCAATTTGGGCCCAGAGCCCACCTCTGCTAGGGACTTCAGGTGAGTCGCTGCCAGTGTTCCCTCTGAGCCGAGTGAGTGTGAGCCAGCTCACCGTTTTTTAGCCTCCGGCTCACACATTTTTGTCTCAGCTCAGGAAGGAGGGCTCCAGAGCAGGAGCCAAATCGCTCACTCACAACTTGAATGCCAGTAGCTCACAAAGTGGAATTTTTGCTCCCAAGACTCCACAACTCAGAGGGTGCATCGGTCACTGGCCTCCGTCTAGCTTGATATTCTGTTTCCGGCCGTTCCTAACTGGGTCTCTGCGTTCGTCTGTTGCCCGCAAAATGAAACAGAGCGTTGAACTGCCTCAAAGTCTCACAAAATTTTATTCTCGCAGACGACCTCCTGGACGGGAGCTCTCTTTTTTCAGATGCTGAGGAAGACGCGGGCCCCAACCTGCAGGCATTTATGCGGGAGGAAAATGTTGCTTGTCTTTAGGGGCCCTGACCTGGACCTTCCAGGCTAGCCAGATCTCAGCAGTTCTCGGAAGCTAAGCAGGGTCAGCCCCGGTTAGTACTTGGATGGGAGACCACCAAGGAAAGTCCCAGGTTACTACGTAGAGGCAGGCAAGGGCGAGCCACCTCAGGACGTCTCTTGCCTTGAAAACCCCAGAGGGTCTTGACAACAACAGCAGCAGCAAAAGAGTCTTTAAGGTGCCACCAGTCTCCTGAATCGGGTGCTTTCACCCTCTCTAAATAACACATTTCCAATCCACTTCCAGTCCGCTTTGGAACTGGATTTTACGGTGCGAAATGGCAATACCCACTTGCAAAGGGTCGCTGAAGTGGATTGAAACTGCATTATTTAGCATGCGTGAAAGGACCCTCTCCCGTGCCTCGCTTCTAGGCGTGGTCAGCGAAGTGCCTCTTCAGAGCAGGGCACGAACGCAGCTGCCATTTCCCTCTGTTGGGCATCCCCTGTAATCCGAGATAGACCCCTTCGTAACATGGAGGCTCCCTTCAGCTATCATGGCTGACGGGAAGGGCTTCTTGGGGCGGAGTGGGTAGGAGGAGCTTTGGGTAGGCGTGCTGTTTCAGGAGCGGCTCGGCAGGGTGAGCGGGATTTGCACCCGCTCCTTTGGTTTTAGAGGCGCCGTCTGCCGGTGGGCCTGGAGACTCGACTCGGCAAGCGTGACTTTGTAGCCGGCATTTTCAGGAGGCGATGCGCCTCCCTGCATCTTAAGTGCCCTGTGCCGTGTGGTGCAGCAGCGTGTCGGGACGCCGCTGACGAGGCACGCGCGACTCCGGCGCGGCCGTTTTGGTTTCCTCCGCGTCTGTGGGCGGATTGCCCTGGGTGGCAGAGATGTGCTTCTTGTTCTCGGCTTCCCCTAGGAAGTGAGGGTTGGACGCCGCAGCCTTGGCCGGGGTTTGCCGGCTGCTCAGAGCTCTTTGAGGCCGGGCCAAGCCAGCCGTTTGGCGGGTTCTTGGGTTTTACCTCCTCTGGCTTTCTGGGAGCCGTCAGCTTTGCAGGCCTGGGCAGGGCGGGAGTCTGGCTTGGCTGCTGCGTCCCAAAGCGCTGCCAAGCCCTCGGAGCTGACGGGCCACATCTGAGGGGAGAGACGGCACCGCAGTGGGATGAGGTCACTGGAACCACGAGAGCAACGGAGGCCACCCCAGGCCTTTCCCACTGCCCTGGCCGTGTGAGGGGCTCAGTCTTCCCCTCTGCATGGAGGCCGGGCCCGGTCAAACCCGTGATTCCTCTCTGAACTGTCTCTTTTCAGCCGTCCTCTGTTGGCTGCGTACAGTGGAGGTGGTGTCGCGTGGCTCGAGGGAGTAATGGGTAAAGCGTGGCTCGAGGGAGTAATGGGTAAAGGTTTCCCTTACTTGAAAGCCAGTCGAGTCCGACTCTAGGGATGCGGTGCTCATCTCCGTTTCCAAGCCAAAGAGCCAGCGCTGTCCAAAGACTTCTCTGTGGTTTTGTGGCCGGCATGACTAGATGCTGAGGCACACGGAACGCTGTTACCTTCCCACTGAAGCGGTACCTATTTATCTACTTGCAGTTTCTTGCTTTCGAACCGCTAGGTTGGCAGGAGCTGGGGCCAGAGATGGGTGCTCTCTCTGTCATGTGGCACTCGGGTCTTGAACTGCTGGCCGTTCAGTATCTTAACCACTTGAGCCACTGCAGCTCAAGGGAGACCTGAATTCGAAACCCCTTCTCGGGCCATGAGTTCACTTGAGTGACCTCTTTTACTTATTTTTATTTATTTAAAACACTTATTAGGTCCTACCATGCCAAGACCACGGCCACACAACCCGAAAAATCTACAGCAACTAATGAACTCCGGCCGTGAAAGCCTTCGACAACATACTTATTAGCTGCCTTCCTTACGGAGCACAGGGCAACGTACAGCATAGATAAAACACATAAACTAAGATACAGTAAAAACATAAAAAGCAGGACTTAAAAAATCAGAAGTCAGAACTTCTAGTCAACTTAACCACACGCGGTCTTAAATAAAGCCATCTTCAGCTGCCTCCTAAAGACCAAAGGGGGGGGCAGGCACACCTCCCTGGGGAGGCTGTGCCATAATCGTGGAGCTGCCACTGAAAAGGCCGTCCTTGGCCTAACCTACCTCACGGGGTTGTTTGGAGGAAAGTCGGAGGGGATCAATATAGAAGAAGAAGAGAGAAGAGATTGGATTTATACCCCACCCTCCACTTGAAGTCACAGAGTGGCTTACAAACTCCTTTCCCTTCGCCTCCCCACAACAGATCGGTGGGGCTGAGACAGCTCTTTCCAGAACTGTCCTTGAGAGAACAGCTCTGAGAGAACTGTGACTGACCCAAGGCCATCCAGCAGCTGCAAGTGGAGGAGTGGGGAATCAGACCCGGTTCTCCCAGATAAGAGTCCGCGCACTTAACCACTACACCAAATTGAATGGATGAGGAAGGAGCAAATGATCTCATCCAACGGGCGGGGAGCAATTTCTCGTCTGCGGGCATCCACGTGGGGTCCCCATGATTCATTTCTTGAGCACAAGCTGGATGAGGAAAGATACTGCCTCGTGGCTCAGGTAGAAGCCAAACGCTTGTCCACACTTGGAGGCTTTCAGAGTTGGATGGACGTCTGACTGGTGGCTTACTGTTCAGGAATGTTTGTTCCGTGCACCCTGTGCCAATTAAAATCTCAGACTTGTAGAGACAGTGAAATGCAGTGGTCAGATTTTGGCCTGAGATGTCTGAGTCCAGCTCTCCTTCTTAAGAGGCCTTGGATGCTCTAAAATGGTTTAGCCTCAGTTTTTTAATCTGTGAAATGGGAATAAGAAGGGCCTGCCACTGAGGTTTGTTGTGGAAATAAACAAGACAATGATTATAAAGGACTTAAAAAAATACTGAAGGGTTATAAATATTATATGTAACAATACCTTGGTTTTGGTGCCCTCGTTTCAAGCCACGGGTGTTAATAAAAATACTCAGGAGACCCACTGTGGTGTAGTGGTTAGAGTGACAGATTAGTCTCTGAGACCCGGGTTCGAATCCCCACTGTGCTGTGGAGTCATACTCTCAGCCTAACCTGCCTCAGTGGGGTGTTGTGAGAATAAAAATGGAGAGGAGAGCAACATAAGCCCTTTGGGTCCTCACTGGGGAGAAAGGTTGGGTATACATGAAATAAATCAATTAAGTAATAAATAAAACAAGGTACCCACGTAACCAAAGCAGAATATTGAATTCTGAAGTGCTGCGCAGAGAAACTGAGGAATGCCCTTCATGTATGCTTGGTGTAGCCAGTTTGGTGTAGTGGCTAGGAGCGCAGATTCTAATCTGGGAGTACCGGGTTTGATTCCCCACTCCTCCACAGACAGCTGCTGGTATGACCTTGGGTCAGTCACAAGTTATTTCAGAGCTGTTCTCTCAGGAGCAGTCCTTGAGAGAGCTCTCTCAGCCCCACCTGCCTCACAGGGTGTCTATTGTAGGGAGGGGAAGGGGAAGGAGATTGTAAGCCACTCTGAGACTCCTTCGGGTAGTGAAGGGCGGGGTATAAATCCAATCTCTTCTCTTCTCTTCCTTCTGAATCACAACGGCAAGCCATCCCAAACAAGAATTCCGTAAACGCTTCTCCACAACACTCTAGCTCAGCCCCGGACAAATCTCCACTGAACCGGAGGGCCACAGCTGTGGGATGACTCATTCACACATGGCGGTCTCATTCTGGTGGTTTCCTTTTGCTCTTGCGTATGTGAGCCAGCCCGGAGAGCGGGAGAGAAGGGGATGCGGCCGGCTCCCTCCGTCTTCCTTCTGGGCATGGCGGCGGCCTCTGCTCCTGGCTCTGTCTGGTTGGCTCCTCGGCCTTGGCACACTCTCTGGAGCTGGGGGGCGGGAATGGGGCGGGGCCCTCTCGTGGCTTTTCCTGGCGGGGATCTCAGGAGTCAGTCCCCTCTGCAGCCATCGCCAAGCCGTGAATGGAGCCGATTGTTTCATCTGTCCGGAGTGAGCTGAGCCGGGATTTCTCTCACGGTGTGTGGCTCCGGTGCCATCCTGGCTCCTGTGGCGCTGTCCTCCTGGGTTGTTTGGCTCCTTCCCAGGTCTTTGCCCACTTCTTGCTGGCTCTGTGTGCGAGGAGATGACAGCATTTCCGGGCGGTGGAATATAAGTAAATGCATGGTCAGCCCTGCCCAGCCAACACTTAAGCCCCCCCTCCGGCCTTGAGACACTCAAAAGCACAACAGATAGGTGTCCACAGTGCGTAATAATGCCATATGACGAGCTCTGCTGGATCAGGCCACTGGTCCGTCTACTCCAGCCACGCCTTTCACCCGGGAACCTGTAAAGGGGCAAAGGATGTTACCTACTCGCCTTGGGAGTCAGACGCTTGCCACTTCTGAATAACGAGGCCCTTCCTTAGTTTAGGAGCCACGGACGGATGTCTCTTTCATGAATCGGACACCCTCTCTAAAAGCTATGCGTGCTCAGGGCCATCCCTGCTTCCATGCGCTGTGATTCCTACTGTTTCATCACTCATTGTTTGTTGTTGTTCAGTCGCACAGTCGAGTCCGACTCTTCGCAACCCCACGGACCACACATCACGCCAGGCCCTCCTGTCTTCCGTCGCGCTCCGGAGTTTGCACAACTTCATGTTAATAACACCGTCTGACCATCTCATCCTTTGCCGTCCCCTTCTTCTTCTTTGACCTTCAATCTTTCCCGGCATCAGGGTCTTCTCCGGCGAGGGCTCCCTTCTCATTGGGTGGCCAAAGTATTTGAGCTTCAGCTTCAGTATCTGGCCTTCCAGGGAACAGTCAGGGTTGATTTCTTTTAGGACTGACTAATTTGATCGCGTTGCTTTTGTCTGTCCTGACTCAGCTGCCCACCCACTTCCTTGGGTCCCCCCCCAGTTTCTTCCCTGCCGTCCCCCTGAAGAGGCGGGGCTCTCCTGTGATTCCCAGATGGGCTTCCATCCGCACACCTTCGAGGGCTGGACCTCCTCAGCTTTGGGAGCAGAGTAGCATCTAGTTGCTGTAGATTTTCCAGGTTGTGTGGCCGTGGTCTTGGCATTGTAGGACCTGACGTTTCGACAGTACCTGTGACTGGCATCCTCAGAGGTATAACCCAGAAAAATGTGTTATACCTCTGAGGATGCCAGTCACATCTACTGGCGAAACGTCAGGTCCTACAATGCCAAGACCACGGCCACACAACCCGGAAAATCTACAGCAACTGATGAACTCCAGCTGTGAAAGCCTTCGACGACAACATAGAGTAGCATCTGTCTGTCACTGGAGCACCAATAGTGTCTCTAGCGATGCTTGACATGGTTTCTCTCCACACCAATTGCTCAATAGCCTCGGGATTTGATTTCTTGCATTGTACCTCTGCATCGTGGCTTCCTTCTTTGCCATACCCTTCCCACCTTCTGGATGGGAGATCAGGGCTCAGTGTTCTCCATTCCGACTCGTATCTGGTGAAGGAAGCGTTGACTCTCGACCGCTTATACCCCCAAATCCTTATTGGTTTCTATGGTGCTCCTGCACTTGAATCTGGACTCTCCTACTGCCGACCAACAAGGCTACCCTCCTGGAACTGTCCTCTCCCAAGTATTTCCTCCCCTCTTCCAGTTTGGTGTAGTGGTTAGGAGCACAGACTCTAATCTGGGAGAACTGGGTTTGATTCCCCACTCTTCCGCATGCAGCTGCTGGCGTGACCTTGGGTCAGTCACAAGTTCTTTCAGAGCTGTTCTCTCAAGAGCAGTTCTCAAGAGAGCTCTCTCAGCCCCACTTCCCTCACATGGTGTCTGTTGTGGGGAGGGGAAAGGAAAGGTGATTGTAAGCCGCTCTGAGACTCCTTTGGGTAGTGAAGGGTGGGATGTAAATCCAGTCCAACACTCCCGCTAAGCTGTGGAGTCTTGTGAGCAAAAATGCTACTTTGTGAGCTACTGGCATTAAAGTTGTGAGTGAGCGATTTGGTATAAATGAGTTTGCTCTGGAGCCATCCTTCTTGAGCTAAGACAAAAATGTGTGAGCTGGAGGCTAAAAAACTGTGAGCCAGCTCACACTAACTCAGCTTAGAGGAAACACTGATCCAGGCCTTTCCTCCCCTCCCCTCCCCCCCTCCCCTCCCCTCCCCCCTCCCCTCCTCTCCTCTCCTCTCCTCTCCTCTCCTCTCCTCTCCTCTCTCTCCTCTCCTCCCTCCCCTCCCCTCCCCTCCTCTCTCCTCTCCTCTCCTCTCCTCTCCTCTCCTCTCCTCTCCTCTCCTCTCCTCTCCTCTCCTCTCCTCTCCTCTCCTCTCTCCTCTCCTCTCCTCTCCTCTTCGACTCTCATTCCAAGGCTGCTCAGCACATGGCGGTCCGTGACATCAGTGCAGCTAAGCCAATCACAATGGGAACAGCCTTCGAGGTCTCCATTGCTGGCCAAAGCCAGTTGTGGTGTTGGAGGCAGACCAGCTCGGTGGGGCTGCTACCTGTGGGCCGTCGAACATGCTCATTATTAACCATCCATACCATGCCTAACAGTTTACTTGAATGTGACAGTTTGGGCCTGTAATGACCCGTTGGGGATGTTTTTCGATCACCGGCTCAGACGCACTCTTTTTATCATTGGCTTTCTGTCCTGCCGTGTTAAGTCATGTTTAGCTCCGTGAAAGTCGAAAGGCAAGCTCTGTGCTGAGAGTTCTTTCCACTCCGCATGGCTTCACGCTCCCTTCCCTGCCCCATCCGTATTCTTCCCCACCCCCACCCCTGAAAATTCATCCCTTGAAACAAACCTGTTAATGCTCAATGGTGTGTCCTATCTGCATGCTTTTTAAGCACTTCATGGTGTGTGCAGGTAATGATGCAAGTAACCTTGGCGTAGGGTTTCAGCTTTCTTCCTTTGCGCAGGAGTTGCTTTGCTTGCAGCTCCCGGCCTAGCCTTCTCTCTCCTTTGGCCTGCCTCGCTTGTGTGTGACCCGAAGTTAATGCGGGCAAGGGCAGGAGACGCAGGCATCTGGTCAAAGGAGTGAGAAAGTGAAACTTGGTATGTGTGCCGGAGAAGAGCAGAAGATAAAGGGTGAGCAGAAACGCAAGCCGAGGAGCCGGTAGCGACAAGATTGCAGGGGTATATAATTAAGCCCTGATGCTCCTTTTTCTTTTTTTACACGAAAACCAGCCTGAGAGGCAGCAGTTTTGCGTGGAGGGGGGGCTGCGTGGCCTTGCTTAGAGAAGCTCCCTTCCCTCCTGTGTAAACACCCGCCTTGGAATTCCTTGGGGGGGAGACAAGCACTTGGAGAGAATGGGGAAGAGACCAACGGTTGGCTGCAAAAAGGATCAAAAGCTCTCCTTCCCGGTTTTTGGCTCGGAATTGCAGCCTCTGGAGCCTGCTTTTCAGTGTTCTTTAAAAAAAACAGTCGAGAGCTTCTTGACACGCATTTGCATGTCATGTGTAGTTTGCTGCTGGCTGGATACCCCCCCCCCCCATGTGGGAGACCTGGGGAAGTACACAAAGGCAGGGAATCGGTACATGGCAGCAGGGGCTGGGGGGAGGGATGAATAGAGTTTGAATGGTCGGATGCTAAGAGGCCATCCAGTCCAACCCTGCACTGGTCCCCAGCATGGCAGGATTAACCCACTGAGCAGTGCTTTGTTTAAGAAAGGACTGGCACTGGAAATGTGCAAGCAAAAAGTTTGCATAGGGTTCCTGTTAACTCTCTCCGTACTCTGTCGTCAGTGTGGGCCTGGGGGGGATGTGTCAGGCCCTTACAGAGAGGAAGGAAGGAAGGAAGGAAGGAAGGAAGGAAGGAAGGAAGGAAGGAAGGAAGGAAGGAAGGAAGGAAGGAAGGAAGGAAGGAGTCCCTCTTTGGTCCACCAGCTCCCCTCTCCTCTTTCTCCTTCTTGTAGTTTTGAACTGGGGGGCATTGCCTCCCTCTTTCACACCCAGGGGCAAAATAGCCAGTCTTTTGCAAGAGAGGAAGGCCAAGAGCATTGTTGGACTCAGCTCACAGTCCTGTACGTGTCTTGAGAGCCAGTTTGGTGTAGTGATTAAGAGCGGCGGACTCTAATCTGGGAGAACCCACTCCTCCACGTGCAGCTGCTGGTGTGACCTTGGGTCAGTCACAAGTTCTGTCGGAGCTGTTCTCTCAGGAGCAGTTCTCAAGAGAGCTCTCTCAGCCCCACCTACCTCACAGGGTGTTTGTTGTGGGGAGGGGAAGGGAAAGGGGATTGTATACCACTCTGAGACTCCAAGTGAAGGGTGGGGTATAAATCCAATCTTCTTTTCAGAAGAAAGTCCCGCAGTGTTCAGTGGGGTTTCTTCCCAGGCAGTGATGTTTGCCCTGTCCTGTATAGCCCAGGCTAGCACTGATCTTGTCAGATTTCGGAAGCGAAACAGGGTCGGCCCTGGTTAGTGCTTGGATAGGAGACCGCCAGAGAAGTCCAGGGTCCCGACGCGGAGGCAGGCCATGGCAAACCACCTTTGAACGTCCATTGCCTTGAAAACCGTACGGAGTTGCCTTGTATTGGCTGTGGCTTGACGGCACTTTCCATCACCCGTGGAAGTTAGGATTGTAGCCTCAGGCTCCATGGAGGCTCTGAGGTCATCCATCTAAGAACATAAGAACGTCAGAGAAGCTGATGTTGGATCAGGCCAATGGCCCATCCAGTCCAACACTCTGTGTCACACAGTGGCCAAAAATACCAGGGGCCATCAGGAGGGCCAGCAGTGGGGCCAGGGCACTAGAAGCCCTCCCACTGTTGACCCCCCAAGCACCAAGAATACAGAGCATCACTTGCCCCAGACTGAGAGTTCCTATCTATCCCTTGTGGCTAATAGCCACTGATGGACCTCTGCTCCATATGCTCATCCAATTCCCTCTTGAAGCCGTCCATGCTTGTAGCTGCCAGCACCTCCTGTGGCAGTGAATTCCACATGTTAATCACTCTTTGGGTGAAGAAGGACTTCCTTTTATCCGTTCTAACTCAACTGCTCAGCAATTTCATGGAGTGCCCACGAGTTCTTGCATTGTGAGAAAAGGAGAAGAGGACTTCTTTCTCCACCTGCCCTGTCCCGTGCATAATCTTGTAAATCTCAATCATGTCACCCCTCAGTCGCTGTTTCTCCAAGCTAAAGAGCCCCAAGCGCTTCAGCCTTTCTTCATTGGGAAGAAAGTTTCCTCACTCTCCGTGTCACTGGCAGTGTTCCCTCTAAGTTGAGTTAATGTGAGCTAGCTCACAGTTTTGTAGCCTCCAGCTCACATATTTTTGTCTTTGCTCAGGAAGGATGGCTCCAGAGCAAACTAATTTATGCCGTAGCCAAATCACTCACTCACCGCTTTAATGCTGGTAGCTCACAAGGTAGAATTTTTGCTCACAAGACTCCACAGCTTAGAGGAAGCATTGGTCACTGGTTCCCGCTGACGGAGGAAGTGGTTCTGGAACCATTGGGCCCTTGGTTTGGGGGACATGTCTGGTATCCGGGCTCAGGAGTGCGTCCTCTCTGTCTGGTTCTTCCCCCTGACTTCTTTTCATGCTCCTTTGCCTTTGTGGGCAGTGGCTCAGGTCAGTCAGTTACGGGCCTCTGGAGATGCCCAGCTTTGCCAGCCTTTGTCGCCGGGCTTGGATTGGTCATTTCGCGGTCTCTGATGCCTACCTCTGGACTGCTTTGGAGATGCTTTCTGTCCTGAACTCGGCCAAGCCAGATTTGCCAGCTGGTCCCTTCTCTGTTGTTGCCTCTTTGATGCCGAAGCCTCCGCGTCAGAGCGATTTAACCCTGTGCACGCTGGAGGCAGCTGCATTTGGTTAAACGGGGAAGATAACAAACCTTTTTTTTCACGGAAAGGCGGTGGATTCTCAATCAGGATATTGCCGCAGACCTTCCATTAGCCCACCCGTTATCATTCCTCGCCACCTGTGGCAGAATGCACACCAGGTCTTTGGGTCAGTGCCTAGGAAAGAGACTTGCCCTTGAGGACAGAGCAGTTGGCTGTCTTTCCTCGATCCCTGGCACCCTCTCTCGCCCTGCACGCCCCCGCTGAATTGGGGTAAAGGGATGAGGAAAGTGTCTGCAGTGGGGGTCTTGCCCCCTGAATCTACCCTTTTCTGGGGCAGACCCACCCATGTGTACCCCTGCCCATTTGCCCACTGATGGGCACCTACTCTCTGCACTCTCTGTCTCTCACAGTTTCAGGGAGCCAAAAGAAAGACTGTTGGCAGGAAAGCTAATCAAGAGAAGAAGAGGAGGAGGAGAAGGAGATTGGATTTATATCCCACCCTTCACTTGGAGTCTCAGAGCGAGGTAGGCGGGGCTCAGAGAGCTCTTTCCAAAACTGTCCTTGAGAAGGACAGCTCTGAGAGAACTATGGCTTGCCCAAGGTCATCCAGCAGCTGCAAGTTGAGGCGTGGGGAATCAAATCTGGTCCTCCCAGGTTAGAGTCCACGCACTTAACCATTACACCAAACCAGTGTTCCCTCTAAACTGAGTTAGTGTGAGCTAGCTCACAGTTTTTTAGCCTCCGGCTCACACATTTTTGTCTTTTGCTCAGGAAGGAGAGCTCCAGAGCAAACTGATTTATGCAGTAGCCAAGTCACTTGCTCACAACTTTAATGCCAGGAGCTCACAAAGTAGAATTCTTGCTCACAAGACTCCACAGCTTAGAGGGAACATTGCACCAAACTGGCCGGGATTCATTCGATCCATGCGCTTTGCAGTGTGTTTTGTACTCCAAATGATTATTGTAGTAGTCTGAAGAGACGTTGACAGTTGGCTATTCTGTTTGTGCCTGACAGTTGTACTTCTGCAGCTGATCTCATGCACAGCTTATCTGAATTGACACAGGGCACTTGAGCTCTTGCACAGAGGAGCTGGTGCTTCAGAAGAAAGTCTAAAATGATGCTGGAGTGGGCAGAAGAGCAAGTTACCTGCCTCATGAAAATCTCACCCCCAATCTTGGATAATGCAAGAGAGTCTTAAACCATGAAGTTACAGGATTCAGGGCTTGAGAGCCAGTTTGGTGTAGTGGCTAGGAGCGCGGACTCTAATTTAGGAGAATTGGGTTTGATTTCCCCACTCCTCCACATGCAGCTGCTGGTGTGACCTTGGGTCAGTCACAAGCAAGGCTCCCTCTAAGCTGTAGACTCTTGCGAGCAAAAATTCTACTTTGTGAGCTACTGGTATTAAAGTTGTGAGCAAGCGATTTAGCTGCTGCATAAATTCGTTTGCTCTGGAGCCATCCTTTGTGATGGAAGACAAAAATGTGTGAGCCAGAGGCTAAAAAACTGTGAGCTAGCTCACACTAACTCAGCTTAGAGGGAACACTGGTCACAAGTGATTTCAGAGCTGTTCTCTCAAGAGCAGTCCTCGAAAGAGCTCTCTCAGCCCCACCTACCTCACAGAGTGTCTGTTGCTCTGAGACTTCTTTGGGTAGTGAAGGGCGGAGTATAAATCCAATCTCCTCCTCCTCTTCCTTGGTGTAGTGGTTAAGTGCATGGACTCCTATCTGGGAGAACTGGGTTTGATTCCCCACTCCTCCACTTGCACCTGCTGATGTGACCTTGGGTCAGTCACAAGCTCTGGCACAGCTGTTCTCTCAAGGACAGGTTTTGTCAAGAGCTCTCTCAGCCCCACCTACCTCACAGGGTGTCTGTTGTGGGGAGGGGAAGGGAAAGGAGTTTGTAAGCCACTCGGAGATGTCTTTGGGCAGTGAAGGGCGGGGTATAAATCCAATCTCCTCCTCCTCCTCCTCCTCCTTCTCCTCTTCTTCTTCTTCTTCTTCTTCTTCTTCTTCTTCTTCTTCCTTCTTCCTCTTCCTCTTCCTCTTCCTCTTCCTCTTCCTCTTCCTCTTCCTCTTCCTCTTCTTCTTCTTCCTTCTTCTTCTTCTTCTTCTTCTTCTTCCTCCTCCTTGTCAGGTACTGTTGGTGTAGGGGCAACTCTTGAGTCAGCATATTGAGGGGATATCACCAGTTTCAGGATGAGTGCCAATGGGGTGGAGGAGGTAGCAGAACCCCCTTTCTTACTGAGTAAAGCCCCACAGATGTCTATAGCAGGGCAAATGCAAGGGGGTGTTTGTGCTCCCTTGGGGTGGACAGGGAAAGAAGGGTCTTTGCCGGAAGGAAGCTGGCGCCCCCTGGAGGCAGAGTGGTGCACTGACCTCCGCCTGGGTTCCCTTTGGCCTCCAGCCCGCTCTGCTGGGAGAAGGTGCAGAGGCTCTCCTAAGTCCTCCTCTTTCCGTAAACAAGGCCGCACCTGCTTAATTACTCTGGGAGATTACAGGCCGCTTTGTCAGGGCAGGAGATGAGATTAGGCGGAGAGATAGCAGGGACCCCCTCCCCGGTTTCTCACTGCTGTGCAGAATTAAAACCAAACAGGCCTCCTGGTGGGGGAAAGACCTGACGGAGCAGAGCTGGGGGGGAGAGCTCAGCGGCTTTTAGTTGCCAGAAGCGGAAAAGCCGGATCCACAGGCAACCCAAAAGGATTCATTCCCTGATTGGCTATGCTGGGCATCCCGAGAGCCGAGTTCCATCTTCCCCTGCCACGGTGCGAAAAGATGCTTGTTTGCTTACTTCATTTACACACACACACACCCTTTCTCCCCAAAGCAGCTTGCGTCAGTCTCCCCGCTTCCGTTTTATCCTCACAACAGCCCTATGAGGGAGGCTTGGCTGTGAATGCATGACTGACCCGAGGTCATCCTGCAAGCTTCTCTGGCAGAGGCAGGATTCGAACCTGGGTCAAAGAAGAGCAGAGAACGATGTAAGCTGTTCTGAGTCCCCTTCACTGTGCTGAAGGGAATATTGGCTTGCCTAATCCGACCTGATGAGTTTTTGGCTGACGTGAGATTTGAATCGGGGACTTTCCAGCGCCGGCCTTCAACCCATGTGCCGCGATGCCACCTTTCATGTTCTGAGCGGCTGCACCACGGAGGAATAGACTGTCTCCTCCCCTCCTTGTCATCTTGGGCAAAGACCTCTGTGTCAGGCGGGGGGGGAGGCCTCTCCCCGTTGCGTCTGATGCGCTCAATAATACATGAGCATGTGTTCCCCACCCTGCCCCCCAGGTGCAGTCTTGCATTAGGCCCCTCACCGCGCAGATGGTGTGCGTTTAATCTGTGGATTATCGGAGCGACGCACCTCGTTTCAAGGCTGGCTTTGGAAGGCAGGCAGGAGCTGAGAACAAATGCTTTAATCCACCACCACGGCGTGCCAGGGATGAGGCAGGCCTTTCGTCGAAAGCCCCTGATTACCTGCACTGGCATGCAGAGTGCCAGTACGGCGCTCCTGGCAGAGCTTCCAAAGCCACTGGTGTTGGGTTGGATTCGACCCCTACAGAAGCCACTGGGGCCTTGGATGGCGGCCTGGAGGCCCTCGCTAGCCGGCTGCTCCTCCCCCCTCTCCCCCTCTCGTTGGCCTGTTAGAAATTCTGCCAGTGCAGCCAAGGCCAGGCTCCCTCCTTATCTGTGGGGGGTTTTTTCAAGAAAGAAAGAAACGGCCCTGACCTGGATAAGCGCAGGCAAGCCGGATCTCGTCAGATCTCGGAAGCTAAGCAGGGCTGGCCCTGCCAAGGTCTTGGGCCGGAGACCTCCATGGAGTACCAGGGCCGGGACGCGGAGGCAGGCAATAGGAAGCCACCTCTCGGAAATGTCCAGGTCCCACTCGGGGTTGCCAGAAGACAACCATGACTTCCAGGCACACGGACAAGGAAGGAAGGAAGGAAGGAAGGAAGGAAGGAAGGAAGGAAGGAAGGAAGGAAGGAAGGAGGAAGGAGGAGGAAGGAAGGGAGGAGGAAGGAAGGGAGGAAGGAAGGAAGGAAGGAGGGAGGAAGGAGGAGGAAGGAGGGAGGAAGGGAGGAGGGAGGGAGGGAGGGAGGGAGGAAGGAGGGAAGGGAGGGAGGAAGGAAGGAAGGAAGGAAGGAAGGAAGGAAGGGTTTACTCGATTGTAGTAGATGAGTGTCCCGGACAGGCAGACCTGCAGCTCCGTGGCGGCTGCCATGCACCACATTGCTTCTGACCTGCACTGTTGCCTGTGCTTTTCGATGGTGCGCCTGGGTGGATGATTTGGCCCTGCATTGTGAAAATCACGCACGTGCCTTCATAGATAAGTGACCCGAACATGCCTTGTAGCTTGAGGGAAGGGGAAGCCATCAGTGAAAATTAATGGGCTGGGCATGAAAACACACAAAGCTGCCCTAGATAATGGATCAGTCTGCTCAGATTGGCAGTGGCTCTCCAGGGTCTCGGGCAGAGGTCTTTCCCATCACCTACTGCCTAGCTCTTTTAGCTTGAGATGCTGGGGATTGGACCTGGGACCTTCTGGCACACCAAGCAGAGGCTCTGCCACTGAGCCACAGACTCTCCCTAATATGAACACAAGAAGCTATGTTTTACTGAATCTGACCTATTGGTCCATCAAGGTCAGTATTGTCTACTCAGACCGGCAGCGGCTCTCCAGGGTCTCGGGCAGAGGTCTTTCCCATCACCTACTGCCTGTTCCTTGAAATGCTGGGAACGGAACCTGGGACCTTCTGCGTGCCAAGATGGGGCCCTGCCACTTAGCCATAGTCCCTCCCGAGGGCACACTCCTGTTCTTGGTGGTATTGCGCTTGGGTGCCTGGCTCCGCATCTGAGCGTTATTTTAAGGAGACCTGGTAGCCAGGGGCAGCCGCAGCAAGTGGTATGAATGGCTGAAGGCTTCAAGGGACTTGAATAAGAATTGCCTTCTACTAAGCCAGGACTTTGGGCCAAGTTGCCCACTTGGATTGGCAGCTGGCAGCTCTCCAGAATCTCTGGGTGGCGTCTTTCCCGGGACTGTGTTCTCAGATCCTTTCAGCTGGGAATGTCGGGCCTTGAACCCTGGGCCTTCCGCAGGCAGATTGTGGGCTCGGTTGAGCAATGGCCGCCCATCCTCTCCTGTCCTCCCGTCAAAGATTAATTTCTGGAGAGGTGGAAATTCCACACGAGAGCGACCCTGTTGTGTTTGCTGGGTGCAGCTGGGTCATTTAAGCACTGGCCCTTGCAGAAGGGGCCTTGAAGGAGCCCTCTGTCTCTCTTGGTAGCTTGCCAGCATTTCTCCCACTCAGGCCCTCCCCCCCGGCAGCTCCCGGAAGGTTCTGCCGCTCTGGCAGTGAGAATCTCCCGCAGCTCTAAATCCCTGCGTGGTGCTTTGCCGTTCCGCCCTTCAGGAGTCCCAATTAATCAGTATTAATTTAATCCAGTGTGACTTGGCAGGGTAGCTCTCCCACCTACTTGGGGGGGGCCGACATTATCAGGAGCTGATGAGTCCGTTGTTACGCATACCCGAGCGCTAATGAATTTCCTGTCGGTCCAATTTGCTGAGTGGATGTCTTCTCTTCTCAGAGGGCTGCACATCCCTCTCTGTTCCGCTCTTCGCCGCTGCCGGCCCACCCGCACCGCCACCGATGCAAGCCCTTGCGCGGAGAAGGAGGATTAGTTAGGGGGTGCCGGCGAACCCATGCACAGGGAAAGAGCACATGCCCGCATGCCTTACAGTGCCACAGGGGATGCTGGGGTTAGGGTAGAGAAATTCCTGGAGATTTGGGGACAGTGCCTGGGAAGGGTTGAGTTTGGGGTCGGGGTGAGCTCAGTGGAGAGGTAAGGCAGCGTCCACCCTCCAATAATGCCGGTTTATCCACGGCACTGATCTCACCTCAGATTCATTTGTATTTCCAGGGGGACCTCCAGGCCCTGCCTGGAGTTTGGTAACCCTAGCTGGTGTGCAGCTCATGGTTCTTGAAGGGATCCTTAGGGGAAGGGCTGTGGCTCAGTGGCAGAGCGTCTGCTCGATGTGCAGAAGGTCCCAGGTTCAATCCCCAGCATCTCCAGTTGAGAAGAAGAAGAGAAGAAGAGATTGGATTTATACCCCACCCTTCACTCAGAGACTCAGAGCGGCCTACCATCTCCTTTGCCTCCCCCTCCCCACAGCAGACCCCCTGTGAGCAATGCTCCCTCTAAGCTATGGAGTCCTGTGAGCAAAAATTCTACCTTGTGAGCTGCTGGCATTAAAGTTGTGAGCAAGTGGTTTGGCTACGGCATAAATTACTTTGTTTTGCAGCCCTCCTTCCTGAGCCAAGACAAAAATGTGTGAGCCGGAGGCTAAAAAACTGTGAGCTAGCTCACACTGACTTAGAGGGAACGCTGCCTGTGGGTTAGATGGGGCTGAGAGAGCTCTTTCGAGGACTGAGAGAACAGCTCTGAAGGAACTTGTGACTGACCCAAGGTCACACCTGCAGCTGCATGTGGAGGAGTGAGGAATCAAACCCAGTTCTCCCAGATTAGAGTCCGTGCTCTTAACCACAACACCAGACTGGCTCTAGTAGTCAGTGATGTGAAAAGACCTCCACCTGAGACCCTGGAGAACCAGTCTGGGTGGACACAGTACTGATCCTGATGGACCAAAGGTTGGACTCCAAATAAGGCCAGTTCATGTGTTCCTGTGTTCCTCAGTGGCAGAGCACACACAACCCAAATGCCTGGGTTCTGTCCTGGACATCTCTGAGTAACTGCGTTTCCAGTCGAAGGGCTGGGAAGCATTTTGCCTGGTGTGACACCCCCCACCCCCCACCCCCGGTTCCTGCTGCCCGTCAGAGTAGCCTGCTTCGGGCTGGATGGTCTGAAAGGTCCTTAACTTTGCTTTGTGACTGGAGTGACCTTTGGAATGAAACCAGGCTGGCACATGTAGTCGCAGAGAGCTGCGTCCGGCTTGCCCCATAGGGCCCTGGCATCTTTTGCCTTGCTGACCCTGTGGATTATATTTCACCACTGGGGGAGGAGCAGATGTGAGGCCTGAGCGACAGGCGCAGTCAGGCTGAGAAGGGATTTTCCAAGAGGAATCCCCCCCCTGCTGGAGGGTGTGGCATTTCTTACCTTTGGGTTGTTGGTGGGGGGTTTTGGGGGGTCATTTTGCCTCTGCTTGGCAAAGCCGTAGGGATGGCAGAGGATGAGGGCGCCTGCAAGGCCGCACCTCTTGGATTTTATCCCTGCCTGTGCAACCCGGTAACTTCACAGCCTTGGCTTGCTGCCTCCAAGATGGGGGGGAGGGATATTGGCCTGCCTTTCAGGACCGTTGTGAGGATGATTGAGAAGCACTACAGATCCCGGAGACTGTGCTGCGGAAATGCCAAGCGGGGCTGAGACTCTAGAGGTCTGCTTTCTGCCATGTGAAGGGGCTGGTGCCGTTCAGTAGCTTGGCATCCGTGGGCATATGAGGAAGCATTTAGGGCAGGGCTCTTTTTGTAGCAGGAACTCCTTTGCCTATTAGGCGACACACCCCTAATGTAGCCAATCCTCCAAGAGCTTACAGTAGCCCCTGTAAGAAGAGCTCTGTAAGCTCTTGGAGGATGACTAATTAGGAGTTCCTGCTACAAAAAGAGCCCTGATTTAGGGGAACCTCATGAAGTTCGGGGTGGGAATGACATGGGAGCTGTCTCATGGTGGGACACCATGTGATTTAAACAGCTGGGCAGTCCGGGGATGGTGGCAGTCTTCGAGCGGCTGACGCAGCCAGCTGAATCCAGTCTCCGGGTTTAAGGCCGATGTTTTGTTTGCTTATCGTAGCCCCACCTGTGAGCCGCCACGCTGCCCTTTGGTCAACAAACAGCTCACGAGCACATGAGGCTGCTGTCTACTGAATCAGACCTGTTGGTCCGCCAAGGTCAGTCTTGTCTACTCAGACTGGCAGCCGCTTTCCAGGGTCTCAGGCAGAACAGGGTCCTTCGCGTCACCTCCTGCCTGGCCCTTTGAACTGGAGATGCCGCCGGGGACTGAACCTGGGACCTTCTGCATGCCAAGCAGAAGCTCTTCCACTTAGCCATGGACCCTCCCCGATAAGAATTCATGATGCTGCCTTCTACTGAATCAGAGACCGATTGGTCCATCAAAGTCTGTCCTGAATACTCAGATCGGCAGCGGCTCTCTGGGGTCTCAGGTAGAGGTCTTTCCCATTACTTACTGCCTGGTCCTTTTTACTAGAGATGCCGGGGATAGGAGGAGGAGGAGAGGAGGATTGGATTTGGATTTATACCCTGCCCTTCACTACCCAAAGGAGTCTCAGAGCAGCTTACAAACTCTCTTCCCTTCCCCCTCCCCACAACAGACACCCTGTGAGGTAGGCGGGGCTGAGAGAGCTCTGACAGGAACTGCTCTTTTTCAAGAACAGCTCTTATCAGAGCTACGGCTTGCCCAAGGTCATCCAGCCAGGTGCAAGTGGAAAAGTGGGGACTCAAACCCGGTTCTCCCAGATTAGAGTCCGCGCACTTAACCACTACACCAAACTGGATAGAAGCCACGGCCATCTGCAAGCCAAGCAGATGCTCTACCACTGAACCACGGCCCCTCCCCTAATAAATATTTTGCATATATAAAGAAGGCTCTGCACTCCAGATGCTCAGCCAGAGGTGGTTCTCGGTAGCATTGTAGGCGCGGTTATTTGTGTGGTGGACTAGAAACTTCTCTGGGTCTCTTGGCGGGGGGAGAGCACCCTGCACCATGGAAGATCTTAATACTTGTCAGTCTGTGCCCGTATAAAACTTCTCCTTGCTTGGTTGAAGCAACAAATCCATTGGTTGGCCACATGCCTGTCAAGAAGTGAGACTTGGCATGTGGATGCGCCATATTGTCATCAGGAGGCTTTTGGCTATATGTTTCTGCTGCTGGTCCTCTGGAGAAACGTAGTTGCATGTGTGTCTCATACTCAGATGGGTTTTTGGAGCCATCTCTCTCTCTCTCTCCTTCCTGCCCCAGGTGGCACATTTGGTACGGAGTGATGGTTCATTTTATTAAAATCGTTTTTGATGCTGGCTCCTGGGGCAACAGAAGCATCCGGTGATGACGGAAAGGAGACGGTGCGCACGAGGGATGTCGGAATAGGATGCCGGCACTGCGCCCGTGGCCCCGCTCCACCACCGGTCCCTTCGCTCACCTCTAAAAGCTTAAGGCGGGTCTTGTCAGATCTGGAGGGTCCTTCCCTTGCTAGTAGGTGCCCCTGGTCATCCCGGGAGCAGGGCACAGAAGGTCGGCTTTTCCTTACTGGTGGTGCCCAGCAGCTGTTCCTGGTATGCTTTCTGCTTGGATGGTGGAGAAGAGAGGAGTGATGCGTCAGACGCAAGGGCTTAACCCCCCTCCCTTTTGAAGGCTGACCAGTCCTCCCAGTGTGTGTTTACAGCTCTTTGGTCTCTACGGTGAGAAAAAAATCACTCTGTCCATGCCCAGAGGTACTCTTTCTTCCTTCTCATCCCCTCCTGTTCCACGACATGGTTTTGGGGTTGAAAGCAAGTCTTGGGGCTAGCTCCTGGGGTGGACCAGCTCATGTTTAGGGAAGCCCTGGCATGCAACTCTCAAGGTCTCTCTGCCTCCACCCCTCCAACTTGTGTGGCTTCCAGACTTGCCCAGCTCCTGCTGTTCTCAGTGCAGGAAGTCCTGGGCTCACTTTCCAAGGGCGTGCCAGGCTGGCTCCCCTCAGCGCCACCCTCTCCTCCCACTGTGTGAGCAGACTGCTGCATTTCTAGCTGGCTGAGCAGTATCTGGAAGCTCTCTGGGAGATGTGGGATGGGCTTAGATGGATCTGTTACTGGACTAACTTTGGCTAGTTGTAAGGAGGTGCAGACTTCCAGGTTGCATAGAACTCTTTGCTAGAAAGAATGCAAAAAGGCTGTTTTCTCTGCCGCGCAGAATGAGATCTGTTACTGGTGCCCATCCACTGATGTCTGCCTTTGGTTCGGCCAAAGAAAATGATTCTTCACCTTCCTGTTCAAGGCCCTGTGAGCGCCAGGAACAGCCTGCAGGGGGCGTTGCAGGGCTTTCAGAAATCTATTGCAAAATGTTTGGGTGGGGGGGGGAGAAAAGAGATTTGTTTGTCTACCTACCCTCGCATATGGGAGCAGGACAAAGGGAGGCGTTGCAGTCTGGCACCTCAGACAGGAAGGAAAAAACCTGACTACCCTTCGCACACTCCCTTGCTATGTTGGGTTTCAAAGCCATAGCTGGGCTTGCCAGCCTCCAGGTGAGGCCTGGAGATCTCCTGGGGTTATGGCTGGTCTCCAGGTGACAGAGATTGGTTCCCCTGGGGAAAATGGCTGGTCTCCCCTCCAAGAACTGCTGAGCTTCTGAGATCTGACAAGATCAGCCTATCCTGGGGCAGGGCACTCCATTGTTTATAGGCTAATAAATGGCTGCGCCACGAAGCACAGATCCTGAAGGCCCTTTCTCCAGGTAGTGCCGTTGTTCAACTCGCTCATTTATTAGAAGTGAGAAGGGTTCTGACCTGAATGGCCCAGGCTAGCACGATCCGGTCAGGTTTTGGAAGAAGAGAAGGAGGAAGAGGAGGAGGAGGAGATTGGATTTATACCCCGCCCTTTGCTTGGAGTCTCAGAGCGACTTACAAACTCCTTTCCCTTCCCCTCCCCACAACAGACACCCAGTGAGGTCGGTGGGGCTGAGGGAGCTCTGACGGAAACTGCTCTTTTTCAAGGACAGCTCTTGTCAGAACTATGGCTTGCCCAAGGTCATCCAGCAGCTGCAAGTGGAGGAATGGGGAATCGAACCCGGTTCTCCCAGATTAGAGTCCATGCACTCTTGAGAGAGCGGCTCTGAGAGAACTTGTGACTGACCCAAAGTCACACCAGCAGCTGCAAGTGGAGGAGTGGGGAATCACACCTGGTTCTCCCAGATTAGAGTCCGTGAACTTAACCACTACACCAAACTGGGTTCCTGCGAGTCTGGAGTTGCTCTCTGCTGGATAAATCCTGGAACGACGTGTGTGGTTTCCGAGGAAGCAATGGTGCAGGGAAGGCCCTTGTGGGTGGGTTCAGTTCAACTCCTGAGATGCCCAATTTGCAGCTTTTTGCAAAAAGGTGTTTTTTGTGGGGCTCAGCCATGTCGAGGACGGCCGCCTGCCACATGCCGAGAACCCTTTCCCTTAATCTAAGAGGCCTTTGTTTTGTTTTGTTTAACCCTTGATGTGGGGAAGGCATATTTGGGAATGCCTGGGTGTGCATTTCAAGACTATGCATTTTAATGAATTCGTTTAATTACTTGCTTCATTTATAGCCCACTCTTCTCCTCCAGGGGGCCTAAAGCAGTTTATATTGTTCTCCTCCATTTTATCCTAACAACAGACCTGTGAGGTAGGTTGGGCTAAGAGTGTGTGACTGGCCCAAGGCCTCCCAGCAGGTTCCCAAGGCAGAGTGGGGATTCGAACTGGATGCTAGTCAAACACTCTGACTCCTACCCTGTTGTTGTTGTTCAGTCGCACAGTCGAGTCCGACTCTTCGCGACCCCGTGAACGACATCATGCCAGGACCTCCTGTCCTCCGTCATGCTCTGGAGTTTGCTCTATTTCATGTTCATTGCCTCGATAACACTGTCTGACCATCTCATCCTTTGCCGTCCCCTTCTTCCTTGATCTTCAGTCTTTCCCAGCATCAGAGTCTTCTCCAGCGAGGGCTCCCTTCTCATCTGGTGGCCAAAGTATTTGAACTTTGCCTGGTTTACCTTGGATTTGGACCGAGATCATCCTGTCGCTTTTGAGATTGTATCCCATTACTGCCTTTCTCACTCTCTTGTTGACTATAAAGGCCACGCCATTTTTTTCTATGGGATCTTTGGCCACAGTAGTAGATCTAAGGGTCTTCTGAGTTAAATTCGCCCATTCCCGTCCACTTTAGTTCACTGATCCACCAGGTTGCCGATGCTCAGTCTTGCCCTCTCGTTTTCGACCACATCCAACTTACCTTTTGCTGGCTGTCTAACCTTTAACCCATTTCCCCCTGAGCCTGGACTCGAAAGAGGCTGGGGAGCTATTAAGCCTGATGCCTGCCCCCTCCCGTAATTAGAGCACAGTGGATTTCCTTTGAAATTGTGTGTGTGTGTGTGGGGGGGGCAATGTTCCCTCTAAGCTGTGAAGTCTTATGAGCAAAAATTCTACCTTGTGAGCTACTGGCATTAAAGTTGTGAGCAAGTAATTTGGCTACTGCATAAGTTAGTTTGTTCTGGAGCCACTCCTTCCTGAGCTAAGACAAAAATGTGTGAGCCGGAGGCTAAAAACCTGTGAGCTAGCTCACATTAACTCAGCTTAGAGGGAACACTGGTGGGGGGTGTTGATCTGTGTGGCAAAGAAATGCTGTCCTGCCACTTTGCATCCCAGGAGCCAGAACATTTACCCCATGGCCGTCTTTGCCACTTCGTCTGAGCAAATGCATTTCCCAAGGCTGTTTGGACCGTCAGTGGCAGAGCAGAGAACGTTGTGCGTTCCCTCTCCCCGGTAAGACTGTGCTCGGTCCTCTGTCTGCAGCTGCCCGGCAAAGGCATTTTGGCGCTCTTTGAGCCCCCTTCCTTTGCTGAGCGATTCGCTTAGCCCGGTAGCAGTGCCGCCGGCTGCGCCAGCTTTTCCCTTGTCCCACATTGCCCTCTGCACTCCCCCCCCCAAGCTTTGCATGCCCGCCCTCCCCTCCCTCCCCTCCGCGCCCTCTGCCACCTCCTGGTTTCGCTCTCCAACCAACGTCTGCTCTGCTGGCAAAGTGACGGGGTCGACTCCGGGCTTTCCACATGACCTGCCCGGGAACAGAGGACGTCTTTGTTAATCTGCCCGGCTGTCACTTCAGCCCGCTCCACAAAAGGCATATAAGCCACTTAGAGCTGTTCTCACCTCTGACCCCGGATCCGTCTGCACGGTCCCCATTGTGGAAAGCTAGCAAACAATTCCAGCAGCGCCCTTTCCCCCCACCACCACCCCACCTCCAGCTCTTGTTCTCGGCCTCCTGGCTCTGTGTGTGTGTGTGTGTGATGAGAGAGAGAGAGAGAGAGAGAGAGAGAGAGAGAGAGAGAGAGAGAGAGAGCGAGCGAGCGCGAGCGCGAGCGCCTTAAGGCAGGCTTTGCCTAGTGCTTCCCAGCTGTTGGGAGAGGAAGGAAGGGCAAAATCAATATAGATTTCGGGACCCAAAGTGTGGCCGGCTCAGCGGAGTGGAGGGGGGCGGCTGGGGGATGAGGGGCAGGGGGAGGCACAGGCGGATGCAGGAAGGTGGGAGGAACCCCTTCCCTGTTGCAGCGCCGGAGTCTCTCCGTGCCCGCTTTATCTGCTCTCAGCTGGCTCCTTGCAGGCGAGTAGACTTGAAGGAAGCTTCTCGAGGTGGCCTTTTGCCCCAGAGAGTAAGCAGATTGTGAGGGGGAAGTGTGTTGTGCATTCATCGCTCTGTGTGTGTGGTGGTGGTGGGGGGTGCCCCTGCTGAGAGCTTGTGTAAAATTCTGGGTATTCCCCAGAGCAGAAATCAGGTCGGGATTTTTTCCTTCTTAAAAAAAAGCCCCCTACCAGAACACAATCCACATTTTTCTCTCAGGGCTGTCAAGTCGCTGCCAGTTTATGGCCACCCCGTAGGGTGGACTGCTGTTGTGGCGGGAGCAGAATGGCGTGTGCGTCTGACTAAACCCACAGGGCCAGAGCATGACCCAAAGCGTTTGTGAGTCTGACCGCATTAAAACCGAGGAAACGACAAGATGGAAGGAGAAATGACCCCAAAACGGCGGTGGATAATGCAGTTTAACCCGATGGCAAATAAAAGTTTTCATGTAGCCATCGGAAGCTTAGGGCAATAGGTGCCTGGCAGATGGCTTGTGGGGAAAGTATTCCGCGGTCCCAGGGGCCACTGCCGAAAAGGCCCTGTTTCCAGTCTCCACCCAACTCCTGTTATAAGGCCAGGGGCACATAGATACTGAAATGGTCTTAGCTGAAGTCTCCCTTGGCAGGAAGCTGCCCTTGAGTTGGAGGAAGGCAGATGTGCAGCCCTGTATCTGACTGCTCCGCTGAGCCAGATTTCCCATGGAAGAGGCCTTTGAAACATTGGAGGAAGGCTTCGGACCTGGACAAGCGGAGCTGTAAAGGCTTTTCTTTCCCCTAACCCTAACCCAAGGCCTGCCCTTCAAGATTGACTTCCCATTCCCCAGGCGTCCTGCAGGGCCACCCACTAGGTCTCCCCCCCCACTCAATCCAGCACCCACTAGGACTCCCCCCCCACTCAATCCAGGGGATCTTCCCGCAAAGGACAAACATTTATGGGTGTAGATGACAAGATGTGGGTTTTGTCGGTGGCCAGTGTTGTCACCGGGTTGTGCAATGGTTAGAATGCCAGACTAGGACCAGAGAGACCCAGGTTCAAATCCCCGCTCTGCTATGGAAGCTCAGTGCGTGACCTTGGGCGACTTGTACATTCTCAAACCTGACCTGCCTTGCAGGGTTGTTGTGAGGATAAAATGGAGGAGAGGGCAGCGGTGTGGCATAATAGGCCACACCCAAGAGCAGGAACTCATTAGCATATTAGGCCACACCCCTGACAGCCCTGCTTATTAGCCTATTAGGCCACACCCCCATGCTACCAGAAGTGTGATCATCTAGCCACACCCACCTTTTGCTTCTTATTCTGTTTACCTTGTTTGTTGTCAAAACCCAGGGCTTTTTTTGGAGCAGGAACTCCTTTGCATGTTAGGCCACACACCCCTAATGGAGCCAGTCCTAATGAGTTCCTGCCGTTGGGTGTGGCCTGTTATGCTAATAAGTTTCTGCTGGGCGTGTCCAACCCAGGAGCCAGCCGGAACTCCGTTCCTGTGCGTTCCTGCCCAAAAATAGCCCTGGCAGCGGGGCTTTTGGCATGCATCAGGTTTTATCCAGTGCTGGCTCTCTCCTGCTGCCTAAGATGTTGTGAACCGGGTCTGAGCTGTCAGCCTTTCCACACAAACCAGGGCTTGTCTGTGGTTAACCCCAAATCTGCGTTTGGTGCCGGGGCTTAGGTTACAAACTGTGAAGAAAACAGTCGAAAAGAGAGTTCTTTTGAGCATGCACGGAGCCACTCAGGAGGTGCAACTAATGCACGGCCATTTAATGGTGTAAGAAGAGCCCTGCTGGACCTGACCAAGGTCCATCCAGTCCAACATCTGGTTTCTTTCAGGGGCAGCTCAGATGCCAAAGGGAAAGCAACGGCCTTTTCCCTTGCAGCTAAAATAAACAGGAGACTTCTGGCACCTCAAAGATTAACAAAATGTTTTCTTTTTTTTTAAAGAAGATATCATGAACTAGAGTCTGCATCTTCAGCTGGCATTCAGCGGCACGCTGCCTCTGCCCCTGGAGGTTCTATTCAGCTAGCCTGACTAGTTGGCTTTTGTTCTCCCTTTAAAGCCAGTGGCTACAGCAGGGGTCCCCAACACGATGCCCATGGGGGTCATGGTCAGTGCTCCCTCTAAGCTGCGGAGGCTTGTGAGCAAAGATTCTACTTTGTGAGCTGCTGGCATTAAAGTTGTGAGCAAGCCATTTGGCTACTGCATAAATCAGTTCGCTCTGGAGCCCTCCTTCCTGAGCTAGGACAAAAATACGTGTGAGCTGGAGGCTAAAAAACAGTGAGCTACCTCACATTAACTCAGCTTAGAGGGAACACTGGTCATGGCGCCCGTGGACACTTCTCCTGGCAGCCGCCCAGTTTGCTTTAGAAAGTGGGTGAGGCTTTTGCCTAGCAAAGCCTCTGGCTGGCTGTGTAAATTAAAGGGCATCCCGCTAACCGGAGCTCTTGCCTGAAATGTTGAAGAGGTGCTATTAGAGCTATGCACGACCTCCCTCTCTGCCGTTTTTGTGGTTGGCTGCACCTCCCTGTGGCGGCTATTTTGTGAACTGTGCCCACTGTCCTGTGTCAGAATGCCAAAGGTGCCCACAGGCTCAAAACGGCTGGGGACTCTGGAGCTAAAGGAACATCTGAAAATGGAGAAAGGTTTCCAAGGCTGGGGGACACAGGATTGGGGTGGGGGAGTCACGGAAAACTGCATCTGGGGCAGAAACACCCGACTGATGCCCCATTATGCCTTTACAAAATTAGGTTTACAAAATTATGCATGGGATAGAGAGAGTTTTACAAAATTATACATGGGATAGAGAAGGTAGAGAAAGAAGTACTTTTCTCCCTTTCTCACAATACAAGAACTCAGGTGGGCACTCAGTGGAATTAATGAGTAGTTGACTTAGAACGGATAAAAGGAAGTCCTTCTTCACTCAAAGAGTCATTCACGCGTGGAATTCACTGCTGCAGGAAGTTGTGGCAGTTACAAGAATAGACTGTTTCAAGAGGGGATTGGATAAACATGTGGAGCAGAGGTCCATGAGGGGCTATTAGCCAGAAGGTATAGATGGGACACTCTGTCTGGGGCAGTGATGCTCTGTATTCTTGATGCTTGGGGGGAAAACAGTGGGAAGGCTTCCGGAATTCTAACCCCGCTGCTGGACCTCCTGATGGCCCCTGGGTTTTGGCCACTGTGTGACACAAAGTGTTGGCTTGGATGGGCCATTGGCCTGATCCAACATCCTTCTCTTATGTTCTTATGTCTGGGGAAGTGATGCTCTGTATTCTTGGTGCTTGGGGGGCAACAGTGGGAGGGCTTCTGGAGTTCTGGCCCTGCTGCTGGACCTCCTGATGGCACCTGGGTTTTGGCCACTGTGTGACACAGAGAGTCGGCCTGGATGGGCCATTGGCCTGATCCAACATGGCTTCTCTTATGTTCTTATGTCTGGGACAGCGATGCTCTGTATTCTTGGTGTTTGGGGGGCAACAGTGGGAAGGCTTCTGGAATTCTAGCCCCACTGCTGGACCTCCTGATGGCACCTGGGTTTTGGCCACTGTGTGACACAGAGTGTTGAATTGGATGGGCCATTGGCCTGATCCAACATGGCTTCTCTTATGTTCTTATGTCTGGGGCAGTGATGCTCTGTATTCTTGGTGTTTGGGGGGCAACAGTGGGAAGGCTTCTGGAATTCTAGCCCCACTGCTGGACCTCCTGATGGCACCTGGGTTTTGGCCACTGTGTGACACAGAGTGTTGAATTGGATGGGCCATTGGCCTGATCCAACATGGCTTCTCTTATGTTCTTATGTCTGGGGCAGTGATGCTCTGTCTTCTTGTGTTTGGGAGGTCACCATGGGAAGGCTTCCGGAGTTCTGGCCCCCACTGGTGGACCTCCTGATGGCACCTGGGCTTTGGCCACTGTATGACACAGAGTGTTGGACTGGTCTGGATAGGCCATTGGCCTGATCCAACATGGCTTCTCTTGTGCCGTTATGCCCGGAAGGAGCTTATTTAGCAGTCGGGGGTCTCTGTCGTAAATGGGGAGGCAGCGCTCCCTGGAGCTCAGAGCCGCACAAAGCGTCTGGCCTAACAAGTGAGAACGGAGCAGCATGTCTCCCTCTCCCCCCTCCCATAATTACGGGGGGGGCGGAGGGGGGATGGCAGCGCGTGCTGATAAAGCCCCAGCGTGAGCCGAAGGGCTTGGCAGCGTCGCCAACAAAAGGCGCGGGGGCTGGGGAGGAGCCGACTCTTCATCGCCACAGATGGGAATGTGCCAAATGCCTTTTGAAATGTGCAGTGTGCGGGCTTCTCTGTCTCCCCTCGTCGGGAGGGAAATGGGTCCCCTGTAGACGATGCGGTGCCCAGGACGAGGCCGACTCCAGTTAGCAAGCGGCCTGTGTTTTGGAAAGGCACCTGACAAAGGTTATTCCCCACCCGTACAGATGTCCTCTCCTCCCTTCCTTTCTGGCTTAGCTTTAGGGAGCAGGTACTACATTTGCATGCATTTGCATATGCAAATAACCCATGGTAGTCCCCCCTCCCTCCCAACACACCAGAGATGGCAAACCATAAGGCCCCGCTGACTGTAGAGACTCTGCCCCATCGAGGTAATGCAAATTGCAAGCCAGAATGTATTATGCAAACGTTATGTATTTGCTTATGCGTTCTCTCTCCCTGGATAAACGTTTGCAAAGAAATTGGATTGGGGGGGGGGTTGGAAAGGTGGAGGATTTGCAGGCTGGTTGTGCATCTGGCCGCTTGTGAGCTTGCTGGTCCTGGGTTCAGACGCCATGAGATTCTGGTGCTCGCCACAGGGTAAAGAACCTGTACGATTATTGTTTTTTTTGTGGTGTCAGTTGTCATTCATTCCGTGGAACTGGCGTTTATTTGTTCCACCTTTCCTTGGGATAGAGACTTTAACTCTGCGGGGTGACTTGGAGGATGGGCTTTGTACATGATCAGAGGCTGACCACCCTTTTTGAAGATCAGAGGGACCCAGAGGATTATTTTGCCTTCGGTTGCTGCAGTGTGTGGCTTGGCTCGCTTGCACGAATCGTTCTTGGGTAGAGCGCCTGCTATTAGAGCCAGCCTGGAATACTTAGGGCTGCAGTTACCAGTCAGGACAGGAGAGGGCTCCAAATCACAGCAGCTGGGACCTTGTGAGGTCTGCTTCTGAGCATGCTCTCTGTGCGTTTTCTTGGTCCAATCATAGACTGAGTCTTTCACATCAAGTGGGATAGCTGTGTTAGTCTGGAGCAGAGAGTCCAGTGGCACCTTTAAGACCCGCAAAGTTTAATTCTGGGTATAAGTTTCATGTGCACGCACGTGTGCTCCAGCTGCTCCATATCTGCCTTGCCCTCCTCTCCCCGGCCCGCAAATCAGCCAGCAGTCTGAAATGGGACCAGTTTGGTGTAGTGGTTTGGTGTAGCGGTGTAGAGAGCCAGTTTGGTGTAGTGGTTAAGTGCGCAGACTCTAATCTGGGAGGACCGGCTTTGATTCCCCATGCCTCCACTCGCAGCTGCTGGATGACCTTGGGCAAACCATACTTCTATCAGAGCTGTTCTCTCAAGGACAGTCCTGGAAAGAGCTCTCTCAGCCCCGCCTACCTCACAGGGAGTCTGTTGTGGGGAGGGGAAGGGAAAGGAGTTTGTAAGCTGCTCTGAGACTCCCGAGTGAAAGGCGGGGTATAAATCCAATCTCTTCTTCTTCTTCTTCTCTTCTTAAGATATGCTATCTTCCTGTTTGAAATGTTATTACAATTTTAATTGTTTTATCTCTGTGGTTTTTTTAATGAAGGATGTACATCACCCAGAGCCCCGCATTGCAGGGATTGGGCGATTAACAAATTTAATATATAAATAAATAAACACATCTGAAGAAGTGTGCATGCAAGTGAAGGCTTATACCCAGAACTAAACTTTGTGGGTCTTAAAGGTTCCCCTGGGCTCAAACTTTGTTGTTTGACATCAGTGACTCATCCCCCTCTTTCACACTTCCCCCGCCCAAGCAGCAGAATGAGATGGGATTTAGTTGGTAGACTCCAGAGGGCTATATCAGTTCAGACTGCAAGACCGGGAAGCACATTTTGGAGTATTTCCTATGTCAAAAAAAAGAAGACACCATCCTTCCCTGCAAGGGGAAAGCTAGCCTAGCAGGGAGCAAGCTTAATTGTGGAGAGAACCTTTAAAAAAAAAAAAAAAAAAGCCTAGGAGAGCACTGAAAAATGTTATCCACCCCGGCTCTCGGAAGTGGTAGAGTCGTCTTCACCACCTCGTGCTGCTGGGTACGTGGACCAGGCCACAGTATAAGGATCCAGGTGAGCTAGGTGCCTCCATCTCGGTGCACTGCCCCTCTCTGAGGGCTCAGATGGAGATTCCCTTGCTTGAGTCACAGCAAAATCTAGCCTGGACAGCCCAGGACAGTCCAACTTTATCAGATCTTGGAAACTTAAGCAGGGTGAGCCCTGGGTAGTACTTGGATGGGAGACCACCAAGGAAGTCCTGGGTTGCAACGCAGAGGCAGGCAACGGCAAATCCCCTCCGGTCGTCACTTGCCTTGAAAAGCCTACAAGGTTGCCGTAATTTGGCTGAGACTCAAGGTCACTTTCCACCACCGCCAAGTCACGGCAATGTGCAATGGGTGTGTTCCCCCCCACCCCCTCCAGTATCTGTTTCTTGCTCTCAGGTGCTTGTTGGAGGGAGGGAGGACCTGGCTAGTGGCCCAGGTGGGCTGTCAGCCGCGCTCCTGGCTGCAGAGGAAGAACGCCCTGCCCGCCCCCTCCTGGCTCAGCCGATCCAAGAACACCTCCCCACAGGCAGAGGCGAGCCCGTTCTCAGAAGCGCTTGGCACAGGTTTGCCCGTTTCCCCTTCATCGCTCTGGGTCTTCATGGACCGTGGCAAGCTGATTGATTAGGTTTCGAAAGGCAAAGGGCGGCAGCGCGGGGGGGGGAGTCAGAGAAGCCCGGAGGGAGCGGGGAGGGGTGAAGCCGGAGAGAGGGAGAAGCAGGGCACAGACTTCTGTTAACCTGGAAGGTTTGCCGAAGGTGGAACCGCTCGAGGGTCCCCTGTGCGAAAACGAATCCGCTCACGGTTCTGTTGCAAATGCATTGGGTGGGGGTGTGCGCAAGCTTTCCGAGAGGCAGTGAACATAAGAGAAGCCAATGTTGAATCAGGCCAATGGCCCATCTAGTCCAACACTCTGTCACACAGTGGCCAAAAGTACCATGTGCTATCAGGAGGTCCAGCAGTGGGGCCAGGACACTAGAAGCCCTCCCACTGCTGCTCCCTCCAGCACCAAGAATAGAGTGCATCACCTGCCCCAGACTGAGAGTTCCCATCTATACCCTGTGGCTAATAGCCACTGATGGACTTCTGCTCCATATGTTTATCTAATTCCCTCTTGAAACTGTCCATGCTTGTAGCTGCCACCACCTCCTGTGGCAGTGAATTCCACATGTTAATCACTCTTTGGGTGAAGAAGTATTTCCTTTTATCTGTTCTAACCTGACTGCTCAGCAATTTCATGGAGTGCCTACGAGTTCTTGTATTGTGAGAAAGGGAGAAAAGGACTTCTTTCTCAACCTGCCCAATCCCATGCATAATCTTATAAACCTCGATCATGTCACCCCTCAGCCGTCCAACCGTTTTAACCTTTCTTCATAGGGAAGGTGTTCCAACCCTTTTATCATTCTAGTGGATGTGGGCTTTTGAAACCAAGCAGCACGAATTGTTGGGCAGAGGCCTCGAGAGCTTTTTCGGAACATAAGAGAAGCCGGCGTCGGATCAGGCCAGTGGCCCATCCAGTCCAACACTCTGTGTCACACAATGGCCAGAAATAGCAGGTGCCATCAGGAGGCCTCCCGTGCCCCCCAAATCTCCATTCCCAGATGTCCAGATATTTGCCATGGTTCCCAGGGCTGATTCATTCACGGTGCTGGGCAGACTTGCCCCCCAAACACCCACTCACCTAGGTGCCCCAGTTGTGTGGCCGGCATGACTAAACAGCAAGGTGCTCGGAATGCTGTTACCTTCCCACCGAAGTGGTACCTATTTATCTTCTTGCAGTTTCTTGCTTTCGAACTGCTAGGTTGGCAGGAGCTGGAACTAGAGACCGGAGCTCACTCCGTCATGCGTCACCCGGGTCTCAAACCGCTGAACTACTGACCTTCGACAGCCTGCAGTGGAACCCCTGTTGATGGTGATGTGCCGTTCAAACGCAGAGTGGCAGCCCTGCTTTGGGGGGACTTCTTGTTGAGCCCATGAATTTTGGGGCCCTGGGTCTCCTGGTCTAAGGTACCACACTGACCAACACACACGGGCTGGGGTTACCAACCTCCAGGTGAAGCCTAGAGATCTCCCGGAATTACAACTAATCTCCAGATTACCTGGATAAATTCCCATGGAGAAAATTTCTGCTTTGGGGGGTGGTGGACTCTGTGGCATTATGCTCCACTGAGGTCCTTCCGCTCTAGGTTTGCCAGTTCCCCCCTCGTCACTGGCAGGGGATGGAGGGGAAGGGTTGCCAGATACAGGTGGGGAAACTCCTGGAGATTTGGGGATGGAGCTTGGGGAGGGCAGGGGCCTCAGTTGTTGTTGTTGTTGTTGTTCAGTCACACAGTCGAATCAGACTCTTTGCGACCCCATGGACCACATCACTCCAGGCCCTCCTGTCTTCTGCTGTCCTCTGGAGTATGCTTAATTTCACATTTGTTGCATCGATTACACTGTCTGACCATCTCATCCTTTGCCGTCCCCTTCTTCTTTGACCTTCAATCTTTCCCAGCATCAGGGTCTTCTCCAGTGAGGGCTCCCTTCTCATTTGGTGGCTCAAGTATTTGAGCTTCAGCTTCCTTATCTGGCCTTCCAGGGAACAGTCAGGTCAGGGTTGATTTCTTTTAGAGTTGGCTGATTCAATCCCCTCGCAGTTCAAGGGACTCTCAAGAGTCTTCTCCAGCACCAGAATTCAAAAGCGTCTCTTTTTCGGCACTCGACCTCAGTGGGGTACTGCAAAGCCACAGAGTCCACCCTCCAAACCATCTGTTTTCTGCTGGGGAACTGATCCCTGTAGTCTGGAGATGAGCTGTAATTCCGGGGGATCCCCGGGTCCCACCTGGAGGCCAGCTCCCTGAAATCTCCAGGAATTTCCCAACCCAGAGCTGGCAACCCTAAGGAGGCAGACTCAAATAAAGCCTGGTATGTTGAACCCAGGGTGGCTGGGGAAGGGATTGTTGTGTGTGTGTGTGTGTGTGTGTGAGTCTTTGAAGGGTCCAGGAAGCCGCAGGGTGCCCCTGTCTGTCTGGAGCCTGCCAGCCGAGAGGGAGGCGGCAGCTGCTGGGAGCCGCTGCCTGGCCCCAGTCCCCAGTCCGGGCGCCTTTTGCATATCAATAGGGAGCTCTCTTTGCAAGGGCTCGTCTCCCTCCCCTCCTTCTGCTCCCTCCCCAACCGGGGAGTTATTCAAAAGCCGATTACCTCATTGCTCCCCCCCCCTCCCCATTGAGGCCTTGAAAGGAGAGAGCAGAAGTCCAGGAGCCGGGAACACGAGGCGCGCCTGATTGGCACTTCAGAAAGACCTGGCCGATAAGGGGCACGGGGGCGAGTGGGAAGGAGAAGGGGCCAGAGACGCAAGGGGCTTCCTGGGCAGTGGGTGAGCGACAGAAGCCAGATGCTGTTTGCTGGCTGAGGGGACCAGGCCGGCTCTGCACAAGACAGCGGGCACCGGTGTTCCCTCTAAGCTGAGTTAGTGTGAGATAGCTCCCAGTTTTTTAGCCTCCGGCTCACACATTTTTTGTCCCAGCTCGGGAAGGAGGGCTCCAGAGCAAACTAATTGATGCAGGAGCCAAATCGCTCGCTCGTGACTTTTTAATGCCAGTCGCTCACAAAGTAGAATTTCTGCTCACAAGACCCCACAGCTTAGAGGGAGCATTGGCAGGCACATGAGAGGCTTGTGTGTTTAACTACCAGGAAACTATCCAGACTGGTGTGGTTCTGCCTCGCAGCTGGGAAACCCGGCTTTTCCCGGGTTCTTCACCTCCAAGGGCATGTTTTCAATCTCTCTGTGTGTGCACATGCGTGTGCACGCATGTGCATGTGCGTGTGTGAATGAGTGCACAGCAAAGTTCAAAGGCCCATGCTCTGAGGCATGTTCAGGATTAACAGAGTAGTCCTGCATCCAGTGTAAGATCATTGAAATCAACAGCTGGGAGTGGCCTTGCATAGGACTGGATTGGATTGGGAGGGGCTGTGGCTCAGTGGCAGAGCACCTGCTTGGCATGCAGAAAGTCCCAGGTTCAATCCCCGGCACCTCCAGTTAAAAGGACCGGGTCTCAGGTGACATGAAAGACCTTCACCTGGGACCCTGGAGAGCAACACTGCCAGTCTGAGTAGACACTGCCAGTCTGAGTAGACAGTGCTGACCTGACTGGACCCAAGGGTCTAACTTCCTAGCAGGCAGATTCGGGTGTTCACGTGATTGTACTGTGAGTTGTGCAAAAGCAGTGTGGGGGAATGGGCTGGAGGCGCACACAGGTGGCGGCAGCATCTAGGCTCGCTAACCTCCAGCTGGTGCCCGGGGATCTGGAATCGCAGCTGATCTCCAGACTGCAGAGGTCAGTTCCCCTGGAAGAAAATGGCTGCTTTGGAGGGTGGACTCTGTGACATTGTACCCTGCCGTCCCTGCGCTCCGCCCCTAAACCTCCAGGAATTTCCCAACCTGGAGCTGGCAACCGTACCAGCACCCCACCTCTCCTTGATAGAAGAGGTGGGCCCACTGAGAGCTAAACACAACGAGGTCCTGTCGGCTGGTCCGTCTCAGCCGCTCTCCTGGGTGATCGTAGAATCATAGAGTTGGAAGGGGCCGTACAGACCGTCTAGTCCAACCCCCTGCCCAATGCAGGACCAGCTTAGAGCATCCCTGACAAATATTCGTCCAGCCTCTTCTTGAAAGCTGTCAGTGAAGGGGAGCTCACCACCTCCCCAGGCAGCTGATTCCAACTTTGAACCACTCTGACCGTGAAAAAGTTTTTCCTAATATCCAGGCGATACCTTTCTGCCTGTAATTTAAACCCGTTGCTTCGGGTCCTCTCCTCTGCTGCCAACTGGAACAGCTCACTTGCCCTCCTTCTCCAAATGACAGCCTTTCAGATATTTAAAGAGAGCAATCATATCCCCCCTCAGTCTCTTCTTCTCCAAACTAAACATTCCCAAGGCCCTTGGCTTTCCCTGTAGGGCTCAGTCTCCAGACCCCTGATCATCCTCGTCACTCTCTTCTGCACCCTCTTGATTTTGTCCACATCCTTTTTGTAGTGAGGCTTCCAGAACTGCAGGCAGTACACAGAGGGGCTATGACCTCCTGTGATTTCGATGCTATGGCCCTTTGAATACAACCCAAGACTGACTTTGCCTTCTTTGCCACCGCATCACACTGACTGCTCATATTCAGTTTACAGCCCACGCTGGGACTTGTGGGTTTGAAACCTGCTGCTCTGCTTGGGTGCCTCTTCCCTTCTTACCTGGCCTCTGGTGCAGTTGTTTTCCCGGCCTTTCTAGGCACGTTGAGTCACGCCTCCCCCCCCAGGCTGCCCTGTGGTGTGCAGCGTGCCCTGAGAACGGAGAGAGCCAGGACAAAATGCCATCGGCTGTCCTTTCCCCATACCTGCCTGGATGGTGACCCAGCAGGCCACGGCTTCTTGGTTAGATAGGAAACGTTCTTGGGTGGGGAAATCCGGACCTAAGAGCAATGCTCCCTCTAAGCTGTGAAGTCTTGTGAGCAAAAAGTCTACTTTGTGAGCTACTGGCACTAGCTCACTAGCGAGCGATTTGGCTGTTGCATAAATTAGTTTGGTCTGTAGCCATCCTTCCTGAGCGAAGACACAAATGTGTGAGCTGGAGGCTAAAAAACCGTGTTCTAGCTCACACTAACCCAAGAGCAGTGTTCCCTCTAAGCTGAGTTAGTGTGAGCTAGCTCACAGTTTTTTAGCCTCTGGCTCACACATTTTTGTCTTGGCTCAGGAAGGAGGGCTCCAGAGCAAACTAATTTATGCAGGAGCCAAATCGCTCGCTCACAACTTTAATAGCTCACAAAGTAGAATTTTTGCTCACAAGATGCCACAGCTTAGAGGGAACATTGCCCAAGAGGCACGTTCAGACAGCGCCCCCCCCCCAGCAAAGTGGGTAAAGCCAAGGAAAGCCCCTCAGTGAGTTTGGAATGGTGGAAAGGGAGAGGGTGGAGTTCCAGCTGGGCTCCCAGAAATTCCCCAGACAGCCCGAGCTGCAAACTGTGGGTGCTTATTTAGAACTTTTGAAAAAAGGATGTGAAGACTAGGAGGCTGATATGCGCTCTCTCTCCCTCCCTCCCTCTCTCTCGTATGTCATGGTGGTGGTACTATGGTGGCTTCAAGTCTCAGTTGATTTAAGGGTTTTTGAAACAAGAGACATTCAGAGGTAGTTTGCCATTGCCTGCCTCTGCATGGTGACCCCGGACTTCCTTGGTGGTCTCCCATCCTTGGACTAACCGAGGCTGACCCTGCTTAACTTCTGGTGTGATTGAGCTAGCCTGGGCTGTCCAGGTCACAGCCAACTTATGGCGGTGCCGTTAAGTTTTCAGGGCAACACATAAGCCGATGTGGCTCCCTGCCCCTGCACAGCAACTCTCTACCTGCCTCTGTGGAGCAATCCTGGACTTCCTTGGTGGTCTCCTGTCCAACTAGAGACTTATGGCGACTTCATACGGTTCTCAAGCGAAAGGAGATGGACAAAGGTGGTTTGCCGTTGCCTGCCTCTGCAGTCCGACCCTGGACTTCTTTGGTGGTCTCCCATCCAAGTATTAACTAGGGCTGACCTTGCTTAGTTCCCAAGATCTGATGGTATCGGGCTTACCTGGGCCCACCCAGGTCAGGGCAAGAGATGAACAGAAGTGGTTTGCCATGGTCTGCCTCTGGACTTCTTACATAAGAACGTAAGAGAAGCCAATGTTGGATCAGGCCAATGGCCCATCCAGTCCAACACTCTGTCACAGAGTGGCCAAAAATACCAGGTGCCATCAGGAGGTCCAGCAGTGGGGCCAGGACACTAGAAGCCCTTCCCACTGTTGCTCTCCCCCCAAGCACCAAGAATACAGAGCATCCCTTGTCCTAGACTGAGAGTTCCTATCTATACCTTGTGGCTAATAGCCACTGATGGACACCTGCTCCATATGCTTATCTAATTCCCCCTTGAAGCCATCCATGCTTGTAGCCGCCACCACTACCTGTGGCAGTGAATTCCATGTGTTAATCACTCTTTGGGTGAAGAAGGACTTCCTTTTATCCGGTTTAAGTCAACTGCTCAGTAATTCCACTGAGTGCCCACCTGAGTTCTTGTATTGTGAGAAAGGGAGGAAAGTACCTCTTTCTCAGCCTGCTCTATCCCATGCATAGTCTTGTAAACCTCGATCATGTCACCCCGCAGCCGTCGTTTCTCCAAGCTAAAGAGCCCCAAGCGCTTTAACCTTTCTTCATTGGGAAAGTGTTCCAACCCTTCTATCATTCTAGTTGCCCTTTTCTGCACTTTTCCCAATGCTATAATATCCTTTCTGAGGTGTGGCGACCAGAATTGTGGACAGTATTCTTCAGTGGCCCCCCATCCAAATACTAGTCAGGGTTGCTCCTGCCGAGCTTTCGAGATCTGACGAGATTGGGCTATCCTGGGTCATCATTTTGTACAGAAGCTTATATTTATAAAAAAGGGGTCAGCCTCTCCCTGGGGGCAAAATCATTCGGGGAGGGAATCTGTACCTACATAATTGTAGCTCGTGGGAGAATTGCATCAAAGAAGTGGCTGAGGCTGGCTGTGTAATGCGGGCAAGAGGAGGGAGTCTCTGACCTTTTTGTTCTGTGTAAGTCTTTCCCAAGCAGTGCTTCTTTAGTGTAAAGGAAGGATTCTACCACAACCCACCCCCCTCCAGTGGGCACCTGGGCTCTTGTGGTTCACTTGCATCATGAAACCTCATCCATGGCCAGGTGTAAGCCCAAGAGGGAGGGGGAATTGGGGCCTCAGGAACAAGATTGCCAAAAGATCTCAAGCCCTCTCCCTGTCAGCATGCCAAGCAGGTGGAGTTCATTCTTAGCCTTTCTATAGGCCATTCACAGACATTATCCAAACTAGGGATGGGCATGGACCGGGAACTTCCATGAACTTTCCCGGTTTATGAACCAGTTTGTGGTCCGTGATGGGTGCAACCCGGAATTGGACTCAAAAGGCTTTTAAATGCTGTGGCATGACACCAGTGAGTGCAGGAGGCATTTAAACGTTTCCCAAGCCTACTTCCGGATTACACCGCTGCTGCGGCTCGCTGGCATCAAAATGAGCTCAGGAGGCATTTAAATGCTTCCTGATCACACTGGCAGGGCCCTGACAGACCAGCCCAGTGCACCAAACAGACTGCTGAAAAAATCATGGTCCATGGGTGGTCCATCAAAACCACAAATGTACAGGCTGGGCAAACGGACCATGAGCTGGGGCCCGGTCCATCATGAAATTAGGCCTGTGGACCAGTCTGTGCCCATCCCTAATCACAACAATCCTAAGAACAGTCCTGTAAGGTAGGCCAATCCCCATTTTTCAGATAGGGAGCTGGGAGTGGCTAAGGCTACCCAGTGAGTTGGTGGCAGATATTTATTTAAAAGATTTATATCCTCCTCAGCCTACAGGGAGGTAATTTCAAAGTCTAGGGGGCTGCGGTAAAAGAGGCCCTGTCGCAGGTGACCTCCCCCCACCCACCCAAGCTGACTTCTGAAGATGTGGATGGCTGACGAAAAACCTCCAGAGAAGTTTTTAATTTTGAGGGAGGAAACAGTCCTCTTTGGCTCAGCGTTCTCTCTCTTACCTAGGGTTGCCAATACTGAGTTGGGAAATCCCTGGAGATTTTTTTGAGTGGGGGGGATCCTGGGGAAGGCAGGATTTGGGGAGGTGAGGAGCTTTGCAGAGATGCGATGCCATCAAGTCCACCCTCCGAAGATGTCGTTTCCTCCAGCTTATACCCAGAATTAAACTTTGTTGGTCTTAAAGGTGCCCCGGCTCGAACTTTGTTCTAGGTTTTGTAGGGGCGCCATTTACAGCTCTTTCCCTGATGCCTTCTATTGTTCCAAAGCTCTCTCTCTCTCTATGTAAATAATAAAATCATGTGCATTCTTTTTTAGTCACCCTGGTGGGAAGTCCACCCTTTTCCATGTAGGACTCCTGCCAGGCACGGGAACATGTGAATAGTTCAGCCAGCCCTGAGTTGACTAACATACCTTGATGGTTGGGATTTGATAAAGCAACCAGGCTGGCCCAGGACTCGATCTCGCCTTGCTGATAAGAGTGTCAGATACGCCTTCTTTAAAATGTTTTTTGACTCATGGGCTAGCGAGGAAATGGGTGGGATGCTTTCCCAGGGAGTGACCTGGCTGGGTCCTGAAGGCCCAATCACAGCCTGGAATTCTCTGCCATTGGTGAGCCTAATCTGCTCCAGGATCTTCTTTCCTGGGTAGGATTGCCAACGTTGACCTGGGAAAATTCTGGAAAGTTTTGGGGTGGGGCCCCTGGAGGGGTGGAAATTTGGAGGGACTTGACCTAGAATCTATGATTCTGAAGCTACCTTCTAACACGGCCATTTTCTCCAGGGGAAAACTCCATAAACCGGAGATCAGTTCTAGTTCCAGGAGAACTGCAGACCCTACCCGGAAGTTGGTGACCTCATTCCCAGGAGTGGAGGGGTTTCCTCAGTTCCCAAGGACTGGTTTCTGCACCCTAATTGTGCTGCTGGAGGAGAGTTTTACAGATGTTGTGGATTGCCCAAAAGACAAATCAGTGGGTTCTAGATCAAATCAAGCCTGTATTCTCCCTAGAAACTAAAATGACTGAGCTGAGGCTATTCTGCTTTGGTCACATTATAAGAGTCAAAGATGGTATTGCTGGGAAAAGTGGAAGGCCCAACATGAGGTGCATGGACTCAGCCAAGGAAGCCACGAGGGCCCTCCATTTGCAAGGAGGTTGTTAATGATAGGACCATCTGGAGTTGCCATGAGTCAGAAGTGACTCGATGGCACTTAACACCAGGCTCATGGGACTTTTGGAGGCTCCGCTCCCTTTCGTAAAAGAACAGCTCCACAAGAATTTCTCCTCTAAATGTTTTTTTCAATCATTTAAAAACATTAAAAAAAAAAGGTGTGTGCTCATTTAAGCAGAGTGGGGTGCGTTAGTGGACTAATTCCCGCACTGAATAAAGGGGTTGGAGTAGGTGACCTCTAGGACCCCTTCTGACTCTGTGTCGAGAAATCGGTCTCCTTTAAGAGAGTTTATCTGCCTGAGTGTTAGCTTTCTTGACTATAGAAGTCACCACACACCTGCCATCTTCTTATCAGAATTGTTGCTTAGGCTGGCAGAAGTGATTAACTTGCAGAAGCTGAGGACTGTCATCTAAAGTGGTTGACAGCTTGCAGTTTAGAGATCTATCCTGGTAACAGCTTTCTATCAGCCTTTCTTTCTGCACTGAGAACTTCAGCCCCACCCGGGAAAAAAATTGCCCCACAAAATCCTGGCTATGGGCCTGCTTAACACCCACAGACATACATGCACAATTGTGGCACGGGTACGTGTGTGTGTGTTGAATGTCTACTTTCCTTCCTTCTCCTCCGCCAAGCCTTGCTTCAGGTTTAGTGCTACCTTGTACACTGGCAGAAGAAACCCCCCCTCCCTCCAATACACTGACTTCTCTGCAAAATTGCCAAAGGGTAACAGCGGATAACAAGTTTGCATCCCAATCACTCGGCTGGGCTCTAATTAGTTTTGAGACTTTGAGGACACGGTCCGGGTGGGGGAAGCACTTCTTCTCCAGGAGGGGATCGAGAGACACTTTATCTGGCCGGACAGATCCCTCTTAATTGAGCAGATATTTCGCATTTGCAAACAGATGGCTCCTTTGCATCAATTATTCCTTATCTGTGTAACCGGGGATGATTTTATGACAGATAGGGAAGGAGGGCGGGCAGGTGGGGGGGTATAAGGAGAGGGAAAGCAAGGAGTAAACACCCAGGCGCATGCGGTCACCCCTCCCGACCTTGCTTTTGTGTTCTCTGTACGGCGCAAATGTAGAATTGTTCAAGAGGGCTTTCCTGTGCGGGCAGTAGGGTAGCCCTGGACAAAATGATGCACAAAGTTAGTTGGGCAAATTTCTGCGGACCGTGGGTCCGTCCTGTTGCGTGATTTTGTCGAACTCATTTGTTAGGAGGGCTGGATCTGATGTAAATGAGACCTTGTTGGGCCGGCCATGTGTATCATTGAATGTAATGCCAGGCAGCGGAGATATAAACTTTCTAAAGGGCACAAACACAAAGGTGTTTTTTTTTAACTTGAAATAAAAACATGCTTAAAACATTAGCTTTGTAAGCTGTAAACCGACTTTTGATTTATTGACGTTCACCACAGAAGTCCCATGCTCAGAGTTCTGAGTCTCGGACAAAAGGTTAAAACATGAAATGGCCGAGTGATTGAGACAGCCTGGCGAAGCAAGCTATGATGCAGCATCAGCAGCAGGACTGGAAGCCAGAGAGGGCCAGTTCCACTGCGGGCCTGATGGAAGCCCTCCCGGGGGAGGGGGGGCCTGATCCCGCCCCCAGGCAGCATTGTTTAACACCCCTGCTTTAATGCATCACAATAACACGCTTCGCTTCGTCGTTTAGACTTCTGCTTGGTTCTACAGCTGAAATCCGATTTAATTGTTTATCGACGGTCCCATCTTATTGCTTGCGTTTACTCTACTCTGTGCCGTGGCCCCAGGAGTCCCAGTGAAAAAGGCGGACCATAGATAATGCAAACGAAAGGTGAAGCCTGGGTGTTCTCCTGGGCACGGCCAAGGGATCGGCTTTCTCCTGGCCTGGCTTTTCTTGGAGTGCCCTTAAGGCAGCTCGTTCCAATGCCTGGCTGTTCTTGCACTCAGGGGACCCCCCCCCCTCCCCTGCCCTCCCCATGTGGAAGCGCCATCGCTCTCCCTGGGCAGAGGTTGCCTCATGTCCTGATTTACTTTATTTATTCACTTCGTTTATACCCCCGCCTTTCTCCTCAATGGGGACTCAAAAGCGGCTTGCCTCCTCCTTCTCCCCTCCATTTTATCCTCACAACGGGCCTGCGAGGTAGGTTAGGCTGGAACTGAGTGACTGGGCCAAGATCACCCAGCAAGCTTCCCTGGCAGAGTGGGGATTTGAACCTGGGTCTCCCAGAGTGAGGGTTTGAACCTGGGTGCCCTCGTCCGACACTCTCGTCACTCACTACACCATGCTGGTTCTCTTGGCACGTACAACTGTAGGGCACTGTTGTGGGTGCTAAGTGTCTGGCAGGAAACCTGTGGCAAAAGATGCATTTCGTTAGTGTACATGGGCATATATGGGATTATCCTACTCTCATTTTTTGGCCTAACTGGGGAGGGGGGCAAATCAGAGCAGAGAGAAAAGGGTTCAGAGCAGAGAGAAAAGGGAGTTGTTGCTGGAGTGCTTATAATGATTATGCATAATGATTATGATTGAGGTTTGTAAGGTTATGCACGGGATAGAGCAGGTTGAGAAAGGGGTACTTTTCTCCCTTTCTCACAATACAAGAACTCAGGTGGGCACTCCATGACATTGCTGAGCATTCGGGTTTGAAGGGATAAAATGAAGTCCTCCTTCACCCAAAGAGTGATTAACACATGGAATTCACTGCCACAGGAGGTGGTGGCAGCTACAAGCATGGACGGCTTCAAGAGGGAATTAGATAAACATATGGAGCAGAGTTCCATCAGTGGCTATTAGCCACAAGGTATAGATAGGAACTCTCAGTCTGGGTCAAGTGGTGCTCTGTATTCTTGGTGCTTGGGGAGGGGGTCAACAGTGGGAGGGCTTCTAGTGTCCTGGCCCCACTAGTGGACCTCCTGATGGCAGCTGGTACATAAGAACATAAGAACATAAGAGAAGCCAATGTTGAATCAGGCCAATGGCCCATCTAGTCCAACACTCTGTCACACAGCGGCCAAAATATACCAGGTGCCATCAGGAGGTCCAGCAGTGGGGCCAGGCACCAGAAGCCTCCCACTGCTGCCCCTCCAGCACCAAGAATAGAGTGCATCACCTGCCCCAGACTGAGAGTTCCCATCTATACCCTGTGGCTAATAGCCACTGGTGGACTTCTGCTCCATATGTTTATATCTAATTTCTTCTTGAAACTGTCCATGCTTGCAGCTATTTTTGGCCACTGTGTGATGGAGTGTTGGACTAGATTGGCCACTGGCCTGATCCAACATGGGCTTCTCTTATGTTTTTATGTTTCCTCCTCTGCTCTCTGCCTTTTGAGGAACTTGGGCTAGGCTCTGGATGGCAGACTTTTGATCCACTCCTGGCTTTTATCTTTGCAACTGGCAAGGCCGTTCCTCGCCCGCCTTTCTTCCTGGGAAGCCAGTGGTGGACCCAGATACGGGCTCCACCTTATCTGCTCTAGCCTGCAGGGCAATTCTACACAGGATGCTGATTTTTTTCCTCTCCCCACTTTTTTTAAACATCTTTTTTAATCAATGCAGAGTTCTGTAGACTTCTGAACCTTGCACCCTGCAGGCCACAGTTTTGGTTGGTCCTGACAAAAGGTATTATTGTGACTTTTGGTTGTGTATCATGCTGTATGTATCCCCCCCCCCAATATCCCCCACAGGATCAATTTGGTGTCCTTGGAGGCAGTGGAGTTATATAAAAATATGGCCCAAGATAGGGTCTGCTGACTTGCAAAATTCAGATTGTGTAGACTCTGACTTAATGAATTAATCAATTAATTGGAACATTTATATCCCACTTTCCTCGTGGTTTGAGGCAGCTTACAATAATAGTTAAAAAACGTTTTCAATTAAAACCAAAAATAAAATAGCAAACCCCAAATCTCTCCCCTCTCCCCTCCCTTAAAAGATACCTGCCATTCAGACTGATAGCTGAGATATATTGATTTGGGGTAGGTAAACCTCTCTCTCTCTTTTTACAGTTTTAAAACCCTTTTTTTAATGTTTCAGATAGAAATAGAATGTAACTAATTGGAACAGAGTTGCTAACATGACTTTCACCAAGATGGTGAGAGGGTTTGAATCCAAGTCTTATGAGGAAAGGTTGCAAGAGTTGGGTATGTTTAGCCTGGGAAAGAGAAGGCTTAGAGGGGACATGATTGCAGTCTTCAAGTATTTGAAGGGCTGTCATGTAGAAGATGGAGCAGATCTATTCTCTCTTGCTCCAGATTGCAAGACTAGATCTAATGGGTGTAAATTACGAGGGAGTCGTTACCAGCTAGATATCAGGAGAAACTTCCTAACTGTAAGAGTGGTTGAGCAGTGGAACGGTCTGCCTCGGGAGGTGGTAGATGCTCCTTCACTGGACATTTTCAAGCGGAGGCTGGACGACCATCTTTCGGGTATGTTGTAGGTATGTAGGGCTATCTTTTGGCTGTGCTCCTGCAGAATGCAGGGGGTTGGACTAGATGACCTGCAAGGTCCCTTCCAACTCTAACATTCTATGATTCTATGATTCTATGATCCTTGATCTGATCAGGTTTTGTGGCTGGGACCCTGCTCTTTCCCAGCAGCTTCCCATCTAAAGTCATTTTTGGAAACGGGTGTTGCTTTAGAATTTAGATGCATGAGGGTTTGCCTCCATAGGATGAAACTTCAGGGTAACTGCAACATTTTTTTTTTAAAGGTCTTCTGTTGCATGAATTTCGGCATTAGTTGAGATGCCTCCTTCCCCCAGCAGTCGAGATCTTGCCACTGATTGACATTGCTTTGGGAAGAGGTCTCTTAAAAAGGACGTTGAGGGTGCGAGGCAATCGATCGTCGCGATATCTCTGTTGTATCTGTGGCACTGATTATGCAGAGCAAGGCAAGGTGACTAGTTTGGTGCAGTGGTTAAGTGCGCGGACTCTAATCTGGGAGAACCGGGTTTGATTCCCCACTCCTCCACTTGCAGCTGCTGGATGACCTCGGGCAAGCCATAGTTCTGTCAGAGCTGTTCTCTCAAGAGCAGTTCTGTAAAGAGCTCTCTCAGCCCCACCTACCTCACAGGGTGTCTGTTGTGGGGAGGGGAAGGGAAAGGAGTTTGTAAGCCGCTCTGAGACTCCGAGGGAAGGGCAGGGTATAAATCCAATCTCCTCCTCCTCCTCCTCTTCCTCCTCCTCCTTCTTCTGCCTTAGTGTCACAATAAATGCCACTCTGCCAGAGAAGATGTTGGTATGATAGCAAACAAATGAGAAGAGGGCTGTGTACTCGGCCAGAGATGCTTAGGGAAGCTGAGCTCTGCCGCTGTCTCAGGGATTCATCCCTGACTCAGCTGGTGCTGCTGATGGATATCAGCCATGCCTGTGGCTGCTTTCTACACCGCTGGCCCCGGCCGCACTGCCAGTGCCCTGGTTGCTTGGGCAGAGATCTGGCCCTGCATGCCAAGGAAACGGTCTGGTGCAGCAGGGGCAGCCTCCTCCTGCTTTCTCTTCCTTCTCTTTGCAGCGACCACATGCATTTACGTTCTCTTTCTTGGCCCTTGTGTTTCCCATGAATATTCTGTGGAGTCACCGGGGGCTCCGCCAGCGGAGGACCCCTCCGTAACAGGCAGGCAGCAGCCCATAATAACAGCGCCAGGTAGTCGGAAGTCCCTGCTTTCCGCCGGCTTCCTCTGCCCTCGCTTCTCATCAGGCGCTGCATTTCCCAGGGTACCCGCTGGCCTACCCTGGCGAATGCAGCCGGAAAACATGATGTCTTCAGATCAGGAGCAATTACCGTTCCGGCACTGCACGAATTGCAGCTCCAGCAGAGAGCTCTCCCGGCCACGCAGGCCCATTTGCATGTTGTGATGGGGTGAAAAGACGGAATAAACCCAGCAGCACTTTCCTGGTTTCCTCTTCCCAAGAGGAGGGGGACGGCGGGAGGAAAGTCCGCGGCTGTTGCAGACTTGCTCAAACAGGTCTGATCAGCCGCGGTGCAAAAAATAAAAATAAAAATCCATCCTGTGTTCTCCAACACTCTGGCTGGAGGGGGGAAGCAGGGAAATGTCATTGCTGTTTGCAAGAGTCTCAGCGCCAGACTGACAGAAGTGCCAGCGTCAAAAGCTGGGCTGGGTTCTGGCCTGAGGCGGAGGAAGCTGGAGCGGCTGTCCTTTGACCATCTCTTTCCAGTGTGACGTGCGGTGCAGCCTGAGGAGAACCGCACCTGTTGAATTTCTGTCTGCAGCTGGCAAAAGGCACAGGAGACATACCTTTTTGCGGGGGGACCCGAGTAGTGGCAAGTTAATACAGCCAGCTTGTCCTTTTGGTGTAGGGGTTAAGAGCGGCGTAGTGGTTAAGAGTGGCGGGCTCTAAACTTGAGAACTGGGGTTGATTCCCCATCCCCACTCCTCCACGTGAAGCCAGCTGGGTGACCATTGGGTCAGTCACAGTTCTCTCAGAGCTGTTCTCTCAAGAGCAGTTCTCAATCAGAGCTCTCTCAGCCCCGCCTACCTCACAGGGCATCTGTTCTGGGGAGGGGAAGGGTAGGAGATTGGAAGCCGCTCTGACAATCCTTCAGGAAGTGAAAGGTAAAGGTAAAGGTTCCCTTGCTCGAAAGCCAGTTGAATCCGACTCTAGGGTTGCGGTGCTCATCTCCGTTTCAAAGCCGAAGAGCCAGCGCTGTCCGAAGACCTTTCCGTGGTCATGTGGCCGGCATGACTAAACACCAAGGTGCACGGAACGCTGTTCCCTTCCCACCGAAGTGGTACCTATTTATCTACTTGCAATTTCTTGCTTTCGAACTGCTAGGTTGGCAGGAGCTGGAACTAGAGACAGGAGCTCACCCCGTCATGCGGCACTCTCGGGTCTCGAACTGCTGAACTACTGACCTTCCACAGCCTGCAGTTCAGCATCTTAACCACTTGAGCCACCACAGCTCCTTGTGGTGAAAAATGAAAAGCGGGGTATAAAAACCAACTCTTCCTCCTCCTTGACTTTGTCTCCTCTGAGCGTATGGAACGACTTTTTCCAGGTCTGGTCAACAGATGGGTTCTGGGAGTTCCAGGCCTCCTAGGGCCCAGAATTTCCAGAATGCAGCTGTGGCAGACCTAGAAATGTCCCCAGGAAAAGTATAGCACAGTGGGTCCCCAACCTTTTTAAGCCTGTGGGCAGCTTTGGGATCCTGACACACTGTGGTGGGCCCAGCCACAAAATGGCTGCCAGAAAATGGCTATTTCAGGAGGCGGGGCCAGCCACAAAATGGCTGCCGCAGCCTACCTTCAGTCACAAACTGACGATCCTTGTGCTGTGGTGGCAGCAGCTGCCAAAGCGACGTTTTTAAAAAATCTGCGCCTCCGGGCAAATCTCCAGTGGCCAATCACAAGTCTTGCTGGGCCAAAGCCCCACCCGGCCCTGCATGCTTCCTCAAAACATTTGTTAGAGGGTGTCCTGCTGCCCACGGGCTCCACGTTGGAGACCCCTGGGGTAGCATGTAGTAAAGCCCTATTATTGTTGTCATTGTTTGTTGTTATCGCTGCCGCCACTGCTTTTTTTTTTCTGGGGGAACCTGCCAGAACAGATCTCTGGAACCTCTTCGACAAAATCCTTTTAAAACCGTTTTGAAAGTTCATGAGTTGTCAGTATACAGATTGAAAACTTCATTTGCCGACTGAGAGTTCCGGCCAATGCTCCCTCTGAGCTGTGGCATCCTGTGAGCAAAAATTCTACTTTGTGAGCTACCGGCATTAAAGTTGTGAGCGAGCGATTGGGCTGCTGCATAAATCGGTTTGCTCCGGAGCCATCTTTCCAGAGCTAAGATAAAAAACGTGTGAGCTGGAGGCTAAAAAAACTGTGAGCCTTGCTCACACTAACTCGGCTTAGAGGGAACACGGGTTCTGGCACCTCTTTTTCAAGGAAAAAAGGGGAGGGGGGAAGTCCTGACGATGATGACCTATTGATTTATTTAATTTATAGATCCCCGCTTCCCTGAAGGGCTCAGGGCGGTGTACAACACTCAGTAAATACATAGTATTATTCTGCTATGGTCAGGCCCCATCTGGAGTACTGTGTCCAGTTTTGGGCACCACATTTTCGGAAGGATGTTGACAAACTCGAGCGGATCCAGAGGAGGGCTACCAGGATGGTGAGAGGGTTGGAGTCCAAGTCTTATGAGGAAAGGCTGAGGGAGTTGGGTATGTTTAGCCTGGGAAAGAGAAGGTTTAGAGGGGACATGATGGCAGTCTTCAAGTATTTGAAGGGCTGTCATGTAGAAGATGGAGTGGATCTATTCTCTCTTGCTCCGGATTGCAAGACTAGATCTAATGGGTGGGAATGACAAGGGAGTCATTACCGGCTTAATATCAGGAGAAACTTCCGGACTGTAAGAGTGGTTGAGCAGTGGAGGTGGTGGATGCTCCTTCGCTGGACGTTTTCAAGAGGAGACTGGACAACCATCTTTTGGGTATGTTGTAGGTATGTAGGGGTTTCGGCTGTGTTCCTGCAGAGTGCAGGGGGTTGGACTAGATGGCCTGCAAGGTCCCTTCCAACTTTAACATTCTATGATTCTATGATTCTATGATCAATAATAATGAAATACAACGAAAACAATTACAATTAAAACAGCTAAAACGACAACAGTATAAGTTAAAGTTTGTTCAGATGGCGCTGGCTACCAATTTATACCCATCTTCAGGGCAGGGGGGGCGTGACGGAGGCCAGGCTTGATGGACCACGTCCCACAGGGTGTCAGTGTTCCCTCTAAGCTGAGTTAGTGTGAGCTAGTTCACAGTTTTTTTAGCCTTCGGCTCACACGTCTATGTCTTAGCCAGTTCCAGGGCCGAGAAGGCCATGGCTGTGGTCAAGGACAGCCGGGTCTCTTTTGAGCCAGGGATCACCAAGGAGATTTTGCTCCTGAGAGGATAAAGCTCTTCAAGGGGTGTACCGAGAGAGGCAGTGTTCCATCTAGGTTGAGTCAGTGTGAGCTAGCCCACCGCTTTTTTAGCCCCCAGCTCACACATTCTCGCCTTAGCTCAGGAAGGATGGCTCCAGAGCAAACTCGTTTATGCGGGAGCCAAATCGGTCGCTCACAACTTTAATGCCAGTCACTCACAAAGTAGAATTTTTGCTCACGGGACGCCACAGCTTCGAGGGAGTGTTGCTGACAAGCACTTTCCCAGCCCTGTTCCTCAAGATGAAGGGAAGGCAATCCAGACTGCGTTCATTCACCTAGGAATAAGCTGGGAACCCGGCCTCCCTGGCTCCAAGCCCGGGACCTTGAGCGGCCAGGTCCCTGCGTGGGTCTTCCTTCCAGGTATCCGTCCTGCTGTCTCCTCCCGTGTCTTCCAGCTAGGCTTGGCTGCCTGCGGCCTGCCCGCCCGGACTCCGGAAGCCTCAGAGTTTAATTAATCCTAGACCAGAGTCTAATACACATTTAACTGCCAGCTGATTGCCTATTGCCTTGCGCTGCATCCATTTAGTAGGTCAGCAGTGCTAATAACTAATAATTGTTCCCCGCACTTCAGCCCCTCTTCACCGGAGTGTCCTCGGGGCCCTCCTCTGTAATTAACCTCCCTCTCCCCTCCCCACCCACCCACTGCCAGCTGCAGCTCTCTAAGAGAGCCTCCCCCCCTTTGGCGGGTATTTGTGCACATTTGTTTAGCAGAAGAGTCTGGTGCAGGTGCTGCGGGCGGTGGGGGGGTTATGGGGCAGTGGGTGGGACGTAGCAGGGTTTCTTGGGGGGCTTGTGGGTAGGCAGGGAAGCTTCTTCAAAGCACTCTGTGAACCTTGTCTGCTGATCGGTCATGTCCCACTAGGGAAGTGGGGCGAGGGTGGGGCAGTCCTGGGTGCGAGACATGAAGCACTGGAGAGCCAAGGTCTTTTTCTTCTAAGCATCTGGGGGGAAGCCCTGACCTCGATAGCCCTGGCTGGCCTGTCTTGCCAGATCTCAGAAGCTAAGCGGGATCAACCCTGGTTGGTATTTCAGTGGGAGACCCCCAAGGAAGCCCAGGGCTGTGATACAGAGGCAGGCAATGGCAAACCACTCAGAAAAACAATCTGGATTGAGTGGCTGTTGAGGGAGTCTGAGGCTGGAACCAGGCTGTCCTGGTCTGGCTAAGAAGGTTTCCTTGCTGCCGATGGAGAGAAACCGATTCCGGTGTGGTTTTTCGGCCCAGCATTACAGATGCACATGCTGGTTTTGGTGCCCTCCGGGGTCGTCTGCCCAACCCTGTCTCCGCTGTGCTCTCCTCCAAAAGAAACCTGTCTTTGTAAAGGTCGCCCTGAACTTTTCACTGCTTGAGAAGTGGGGAATGGGAAGATGACGGACCTGCACTGTTCATGTTTGCCCTTTGCAGAACGGAGTTGTCCTCTAGCCGCTGGCCCTGAATCTTCTTCCACTGCAGCTGTGGCGGTCATTGCCAGCAAGATGCCCATCACAATGTGAAGAGGGAAGTGTTTTGCATGGAGCTTGTTGTGTACATCCCCTCCGCCATCCCCACTAGGGCTCAGCATACTTAGGGAAGCCGTGAGAATGGAGGCCGCATGTTCCGCCTGCCCCGGCAACCCACTCTGTGGAGTATCAAACCTGACTCCATCCGCACAGCTCCATCCTCGGTTACGTCCCTTGCGATGGAACATTGCAAGCTGGCTTTTGTAAACATAGATGCCGTTGCTGGTGTAGCCGTGTCCTTTGCATGGGGGCTTTCATCATGGCTATTGTGGCTCAGTGGCGGCGCATCTGTTGGGCATGCAGAAGGCCCCAGGTTCAGTCCCCGGCATCTCCAGTTAAAAGGATCAGGTAGTAGAGATGGGAAAGACCTCCGTCTGAGACCCTGGAGAGCCGCTGCCAATCTGAGTAGACAAGGCTGACCTGGATGGGCTTGAAGGCCTGATTCAGTATGAAGCAGCTTCATATGTGTTCATTGCATGTGACTGCAGGCCAGGGCTGTAGCTACCCTGGGGCACTAGGGGCAGTGCCCTCCACAGATGGCCCCCGCAACCCCAGGGCAGACACCCACCTGGTACGCCGTGGTCTTGCCAACTTTTCCTACAGCTTCCTGCTGGGCTGGCTGGCGCAGGTGCAGTGAGGGGAGATTTCTCACTTGCTGGGGAGGGGCTGACACTACAGCACGGTGTTTGGAGAGGGAGAAGGAGAGCTGACGAGGCAGGCGAGCAGGGCAGCAGGTGGCCAGCAGACGTCCTGACGCCTCTTTCTGCTCGCTGCCTGCTGCCCTGCCCACCTCCTGCCTCCTCAGTCCTTCTTCTTCCTCTCCGAAAGGAGAGACACATGCCAGGTGGTGTCAGAAGTGACCTCAGCACATCGGCGCCCCCTGCCCCCTGGCCAAATATGTTCTGGCTGCAGGGCTTCTACGACCTCCGCAATGCATCTGGCGCTTGGCAGAGGACAAGAGGACTGGGCAGGTCTCCGCCCCAAAGAGTTTACAATCGGAACACAGGTCCTCCCTCATTTATCCGGGAAGGCAACGATCTGCCCGAGGCTGAGGCGGGATTCGATCCCTGCCCCTTTTCTCACAGCCAAAATTGGGCCCTCTGTCCACATTACCAGGCCTTCCCCAGTCACCCTGTGTTCGAGCCACACCCCAAGATGACAAAGTGCTCTTCTCTTGTGCTGGTTTAATGCGGTCGCCAGCAAGGAGCGGGCCACCCACGTGGAGCCTGATAACAGATTGCCAGTTGCATATTTGCACACCGTGCTGTAGTGTCAGCCCCTCCCCAGCAAGTGAGAAATCTCCCCACTGGGGCTTCCGGCCTCTGAAGTCCTGGCTGGTGGGTCTCTAAAGTCCCTTCCCTGCCTAAAGGCGTCTGCTGGGCATGACTGTCCCTGCTCCCGATCTGCTGCCTGGCGTGCCCCTCCCTTTCCGTTCCACTCTGGCTAACCTGAAACGGCCTCAATTACCTTAAGTGACCTCCCCAAACCTCCAGTGGGCAAAAGCCTTTCGTAGCTATTTTGGAGATGCGGAGAGGCCACCCTGGAAGCAGGACTTGGGTAAATCAGTCAGCCGGGAGAGCTGGATTGTAGGACTGGCAGAGGCGATGCAAAGGAAGCCGATTTGCATGTGCCCACTGATTCCGTTTCTGCTGAGCCTGTGGGTAGGGCAGCTGGGGTGAATATCACCCCCACACTGGAGCACTTCTTGGGAGCAGTGTGGCCTCTAAGCTGAGCTCGTGTGAGCCAGCTTACAGTTTTTTAGCCTCTGGCTCACGCATTTTTGCCTTAGCTCAGGAGGGATGTGGCCCCAAAGCATACAAATTTATGCAGGCGCCAAACCGCTCGCTCACAGCTTTAATGCCAGCAGCTCACAAAGTGGAATGTTTGCTCACGAGACTCCGCAGCTTAGAGGGAGCGTCGCTTAGGAGTGCCCCATGAGGTGATGCCCCATGAGGACTAGAAACCTGATTGTTTAACAGGCTCTTTGTGGCTTTAAAGGTATGAAACCTGAGACTTTGAGGAAGGGAAGTTTGGCGTAGTGGTTAAGTGCACGAACTCTAATCTGGGAGAACCGGGTTTGATTCCCCACTCCTCCGCTTGCAGCTGCTGGACGACCTTGGGCAAGCCACAGTTCTGTCAGAGCTGTTCTTGAAAGGGCAGTTCTCGAAAGAGCTCTCTCAGCCTTGCCGACCTCACAGGGTGTCTGTAGTGGGACGGGGAAGGGAAAGGTCTTTGTAAGCCGCTCTGAGACTCCCAAGTGAAGGGCGGGGTATAAAGCCAATCTCTTCTTCTGTAGTTCTTCTTCATTCGGGTAGGGACAGAGAGACAGAATTCAGGCTTGAGGCTCAGGATCTTGTTTGCAGACCCAAGAAAGCTTTTCGTAGCCACGATCCATGTCGGCGTCCTGTGAACCAGGCGGCCAAAAAAGTCCTGTTCACTGCCGCTCACTGTGTGGGCACCATGCAGAGTGTGTGAGCTGGTCCTCATTTAGGGCCACTCTGGGTATATGCGGTGCCCCTGGCTGGCTGTCCCCACTATGTTCAGCCTCTCAGGAGAAGCAACAGGGCCATTTCCCGGCTCTGGGGCCCTCCGTTTCCTACCACCAGGCACTCACGCTCCCCCTCCCACCCACCTGCAAGCCTCCCACCCGCTTGGGCATCTTTCCCATACCTGCTCACAAGCACTCCCCAAGCCCACACTCACAGCTGCCTGCAGTCTTTCTCCCCAGTGGCACCGGGCAGTGCATGAAGCATGGAGCATGGGTGGTGCCGTGTGAGTGAGCATGGGGCGACGGCATCAGTGGGCCCTGCTAGAAACCCCAGCATGGGGTATGCTGAGGCTGGCCCTGCATTGAGGTGGTCACTGCTGGAACCTTTGGTCTGATCCTGGAAGGCAAGTGTAAAGTTCTTGTCCGGAGCACCCAAGGGCCCCCCAGTTCCACAGCAGGCAGCCCTGAGTGATCTCTTGATGCTGGGCTTGACGCCTTTGCCCCATCGGGCTTCGCACATTAAATGCTGCTCTCTACGGCTGCGATCACGCACACTAATTCAGGGATGTCAAGTGTGCGGCCTGGGGGCCACATCAGCCCCCCCGGAGGGCTTCTATCAGGCCCGCAGTGGAACGGGCTGCCTTCTGCTTCTTCTCCCAGTTCTGCTGCTGCTGCTGCTGCTGCTGCGTCATCGTAGGTTTGCAGCTGACAGAGACACACCTGAACAGCAGACTCAGGATTGCAACAGCACAGACGTTTTGATGGAGTAATTCGGAGCAAGAGGTGTCAGTGATCAGGCACTGTTCGATAAACAAAGTCTTGCAAGAGTGCTCATGTTTTCAGCATGTTTTCATTTTAACTTAAAAAAAAAAAAACCCTTTGTGTTTGTGTCCTTTATAAAGTTTCTATCTCCGCTACCCGGCATTACATTTTATGACACACACGGGGCCCGGCCCGACAAGGTCTCATTTATGCCAAAGCCGGCCCTCATAATAAATGAATAAGACAGCCTCGCACTAATTAATCCACCTTCAATCCATTTCCAGTGCACTTTCGAATGGGGACAGGCAGCAGTCAGTCCCATCGTTTGGGAAGAGTCATTTTTTGATTAACCGATTAAGAGAACTGCAAGGGACGAGCTATGCCCGTGTCTTCCTTAACAAGCCTTGGGGGGTCTGTAGCAATGCCTCCCTCTAAGCTGTGGAGCCTTGTGAGCAAAGGTTCTACTGTGTGAGCTACCGGCATTAAAGTTGTGAGCAAGCGATTGAACTTAGGACAAAAATGTGTGAGCTGGAGGTTAGAAAACGGTGAGCTAGCTCACACGAACTCAGCTTAGAGGGAACGCTGATCCGCAGGGTCACCTGCGTACTTTGGGAGCTCTCGGCCTCGGCTCCCGGCCGGGGGGGGGGGGGCTGGTGTCCCAAGAGCCTTGTTCAGGCAGCTGGGTGGAAAGCGCTGCGGGCTGGGAGTCAGGAAGTCCTGCCGCTCGAAGGCTGGCGGGATTTGCCAAGCCCGGGCAGGAAACGAATGGTGGATTTATGCTCTTTGCTCCTGCGTGTCCCTCACTAAACCAAAGAGCTCTGTGGGCCGAGTTTGCATGCCATTCGTCTTACTTAGTTGCCCCAGTTTTAGAGGATTAATCCTTAAAAAAAAATTGGATTATCATAAAATTCCTTTCTGTAAGGCAACCCTAGCTTGTCCGCTCATAGATCAGAGTGGGGGTGGGGGGCTTCCCAGCTCTGACCTGCTGTGCAGTTTCCATTGCACAAGCCTCCTCTCTGGATTTGCTGGGTGTTGCTTTTCCAGTCCTCTGTAAAACTTGGGGCGCAGACGTACCTTTTCTGGGAGGTGACAGAGCACCTGCTCGGCGTGCAGAAGGCCCTGGGTTCAAATCCTTGCGTCTCAAGTGACAGAGTCTCTGATCACAGGTGTTAGGAAAGACACTTCCCTGATCTGGGCCCTGGAGAACTGTTACGAGGCAGAGCAGGCCATGCCAAGCTAGATGGACTGACAAGCCATATAGGGCACATGGGTTCCTGCCAAGAATGTGCTGTGGTTGGAACAGTGTGTGGCTTTTGGGGAAAGAGCGCTCAGGGCTCCTCCGCTGCCAATTGTCTGTGGTTAATTCTCTCATCTTGGAAATTCTGTACCAAGTCCATTCGGCAACCTGCATAAATTGTGCTGACAAAGTCAATGTGTCTGCTTGTGCATTCGTGCTCTCACCTGGCTCCCAAATCGATTCGCAGCGTCTCAGGTGTGATGGAGAGTTGCCCGGCTGCTCTCATTTCCCCTCTGGCTTTTCTGGTGGCATTTGTTGGTTGCAAGGAGAGGAATTTGTCAGCTGGACGTGCCGCTGGGCATGCTCAGTAAAAATTGCAGAGTGATACATAGCTTAAGGAGCTGCAGTGGCTCAAGTGGTTAAGACGCTGAACTGCAGGCTGTGGAAGGTCAGTAGTTCAGCAGTTCGAGACCCGAGAGTGCCGCGTGACGGAGTGAGCTCCCGTCTCTAGTTCCAGCTCCTGCCAACCTAGCAGTTCGAAAGCAAGAAATTGCAAGTAGATAAATAGGTACCACTTCGGTGGGAAGGTAATAGCGTTCTGTGCACCTTGGTGTTTAGTCATGCCGGCCACATGACCACAGAAATGTCTTCGGACAGCGCTGGCTCTTCGGCTTTGAAACGGAGATGAGCACCACAACCCTAGAGTCGGATTCGACTGGCTTTCGAGCAAAGGAAACCTTTACCTTTACCTACATATTGTGTGCAACCCAGTCCTGTGGGTCGACCCCATCCCTTTGGCCACTAGAAACGTTAGCCAGGTAATGGATTCCGCGATTTCAGCAGATGGTTTCTCACCGGCTTCCGAGCCCTATCGTTAACGCCCGTGCAGTTTTCTTTTTAAATGAAAAGTTGATCCTCAGAAAGCTGTTTTATACGCTCGGAGCCTGCAGTTTTCCCGTGCCCGTGTGGGACTGCAGGCCACACCCAGTCCCGCAGATACACACAGCCAAGCTCATGCCGGGAAGAGCAAAAGGACTCAACCAGACAGGGCTCAAGCTGAGTTTGGGAAGAGGTGAAATAAGGACTGGGTGGCGCGCCCTGCACCTGTTTGACGTTCCTACCATTCCTCCGGCTGCAACAGACGCTTCCTTTGATCCTGCACGGCCCGCGGGGCAGGACTCGGCTGTTTTGCTGAGAACCACGGTGGCGTCGCGCTGTTGGCTTTGGAAGGGCGAACGTGGGACGGGAGGGTCCCGGGACAGAGTGTGCACCTTCTTCTGGAACACGACAGTTCAGGCTGATCCCGCACTGTAGACCAAGTCAGGTTCCCCCAGCGCTCTTGCCAAGTTCTCTCTCAGACGTGTCTCTTCCCAGGCTGTGTTGAAAACGTGTTTTGCGGAGAGCCGGTTGCTCAAGTCACAGGCTTGGTGCACAGGTTGCGCCTGCCGCCGTTTCACCTGCCGCTGCTGCTGCAAAAAAGCTCTAAGCACTGTTTAACGCACCTTAATTGTTTAAAGTATTATAATTGCTGTTTTCAATGTTGGAAATGCTTCAGTTTTTTAAACGTTTGGCACGTTTGGATGTTCAGCACCTCCGGGACCCTGAGTTGGGTCGGAAGGCGGCATGGGAATGATTTCAATCGATAAAAATAAAATCAAGATGCGTTTGGTGGCACATAGAATTGCACCAAGCAGTTTGGGCAGCACGTCTTTTGGCTTTGCTAGGACCCCGGGGCCTGGGAGAACTGGCCCTTGTGGATGGGAATGCCACTGTTGTGCCTTCCTGTGATGTAGGATGCGCATGCTAGTCGCTCACCCAGAGCCTGATGGAATTGAGCTGATGCACATGCAGCGTAATGCTGGGCAACACATGCATGTCTTGCTAGCTGGGCAAGAGAGATCGCTTTTGAGAGCCAGTGCACTGTACTGCTTTCTGCTTAGAATGTTGGACTGGATTCTTTGAGACCCAGGTTCGAATCCCCACTCTGCCATGGAAGCCTGTGGCGTGACTTTGGGCCAGTCACATGCTCTCTCAGCTTAGCCTCCCAACAGCCCTGTGAAGCAAGTTAGACGGAGAGAGAGTGACTTACCCAGCCCTGAACCAAAGCGATGCCATGCTAGAGAAAGGTCATTTCTGTCACCTCCTTTTGTATATGGTGTAGTGGTTGGAGCGCTGGACTAGGATCTGTGGGAGACCCAGGTTCAAATCCCCATGGAAGCTCACTGCGGTGACCCTGGGCCATTCACACACTCCCAGCCTGACCTACCTCTCAGGGTTGTTGTGAGTGTAAGATTGAGAAGAGGAGAAACAGAGTAAGCCACTTTGGGTCCCCACTGGGGAGAAAGGAGGGGTATAATTTTTTCTCCCTCTCCCAAAACTGAAGCTGATGGGCAGTAGGTTCAGGACAGACGAAAGGAAATACTGCTTTACACCAAGAGTGATTAAAATGTGGAATTTGCTACCAGAGGGTGTACTGATGGCCACAGGAAGAAACAGCTTGGAAAGGGGATTAGATAGGTCCATGGAGGATAAGTCTATCAATGGCTCCCAGCTATGGTGGCTGAAGGGAACCTTCACATTCAGAGGCACCAAAACTCTGAATCCCAGAGTCAGGAGGCAACATCAGGGGAAGGCCTCAGGCTCTATGCCCTGCTGTTGGCCCTCCAGAGGAACTGGTTGGCCACTGGGTGAGATGGAATGCTGGACTAGATGGACCCTCACTGGTCTGATCCAGCAGGGCTCTTCTGATGTTCTTATGAAGGTCTCGGCCTCTCTGCCCTGTTGTTGGCTGTCCAAAGGAACTGGTTGGCCACTGAGTGAGACAGGAGGTTGAACTAGATGGACTGTTGGTCTCATCCAGCAGGTCTCTTCTGATGTTCTCAATATTAGTGACAGGCCTCGGCCTCTATGCCCTGTTGTTGGCCGTCCAGAGGAACTGGTTGGCCACTGGGAGAGACAGGATGCTGGACTACGTGGACTATTGGTCTGATCCAGCAGGGCTCTTCCTATGTTCTTACCATGGGAAGGCCTCAGCCTCTCTGCCCTGTTGTTGGCCGTCCAGAGGAATTGGTTGGCCACTGTGTGAGACAGGATGCTGGACTAGATGGACCACTGGTCTCATCCAGCAGGGCTCTTCTTATGTTCTTACCAGGGAAAGTCCTTGGCCTCTCTGCCCTGTTGTTGGCTGTCCAGAGGAACTGGCTGCCACCATGTGAGACAGGATGCTGGACCACATGGACTATTGGTCTGATCCAGCAGGGCTCTTCTAATATTCTTATCAGGGGAAGGCCTCGGCCTCTCTGCCCTGTTGTTGGCCGTCCAGAGGAACTGGTTGGCCACTGTGTGAGACAGGATGCAGGGCTAGATGGACCACTGGTCTCATCCAGCAGGGCTCTTCTTATGTTCTTATAGACCGTCAACACTTCCTGCTTTCCTGCCCCCTGAAGGTCCGATTGACCAGCTCCTGATGGGGCGGCTGAATCAGATGTGTGTGTTTGTGGTGGGACCGGGCCACCCACCGAAGAGCTGACCTCTCCCGTTTCCGGGAAGAGCACTCACAGCTTTCCTCTCTGGCTTTTCATTCCAGGCACCAGCCTTTTCTCTCGAGACACCCACTGCCCAGCTACCTGCCACTGACCCGGCCCCACGCCCACCAGGCACCGTGGAGAGCGCGGCTGCGGGGAACGGAGCAGCCACGGATCACAGGGCCGGCGTGGATGCGGAGGGCGCAGCCCCGGGAACCACAAGTAAGTGTCCTCTTCGTTGTCTCCATCCGAAGCGTGAGCCTGCAGGTGAGGTGGTCGACAAGGGAGCATTTGCACCAGGTGCGCGAGCAGGAGGTGCCCAAGCCGAGCTGTGGGAAGTGGAGGGGGTTGAGTCAGATGACAATAATCTGACAGGTCGGTCCACAGGAAGTGATGTAAACCTGGGCAGGGCTTGAGAAATACGAGACACGGGCTGTTCTCCTGTTTGAGAGTCGGGTGAGGTTCTGGCGGCCTCCCTCCTTCAGAGCAGTTAAGAACGCAGGTCACAGTGTTGGTCTGCAGTAGAAGCGTTCAGATTCAAATCCAGAAGCAGTTTAGAGACCCGCAAGGTTTTCGGGGTACGAGTTTTCGAGAGTGAAAGCTGCCTTCGTCAGAGACGCGTTGGGGTGGAGATCCCAGAGTCCTTATATCTGACGAAGGGTGTTTAGTCTCTCAGAAGCTCATACCCTGGAACTCTTGTTGGAATCACAGAGTTGGAAGGGACTGCTGGGGTCATCTAATCCACCCCCCTGCACAAGGCAGGGAATTCCCAAATACCTCCCCCTCCATGCCCGCGGTGACCGCTGTTCCACACCCAGAAGATGACAAAAAACATCCAGGATCCTGGGGCCAAACGGGCTTGGAGAGAAATTGCTTCCTGACCCCAAAGTGGTCATCAGCATTTAACTGGACGTGTAAGAAAGCCTCTTAAGGTGCTACTGGATTAAAATCCAGGTCAGGTGGGCATTCTGCCACCGTCGTCGTGCCCTGAATTGAGGCTCTTGCAGAATCAGGTGGCAAAGTAGATCCCACACCAGCCCAGTTTGAGCTGGTCTTGATCAGTAGCTTCCCAGGCCTACGCTGGGGCTTCTCTTGGCCAGGTGAGCTAGTGATGCAGCGGCCGAAGCCCCATGCACATTCCCGTTCCCACTAAAGACCTCTCTCATCGCCTTCAGTGTCAGCGAAGGAGGACACGCCTGAGCTTCGAGTGCCCCAAAAGGAGGCCTGGCTGGGCGCCGTCTCCGGGGAGTTCAGCATCCTCCCGGTCAGGAGCTGCAACATTCCTGGGGCAGGCGTCTCGTACCTCACCTTCCGGGCCTGGCTGGTTCCCAGAGGCCCTCCAGGGCTTGGGGTGCAGAACCCGGCTTCGATAAGAAGAGAGCTTTCCTCTTTGGCAGCTTCAGGAAGGGAGAGGCGGGCCTTCCGAGACAACGGGGCAGCCGGAGTTTTGGTAAAAGGGGTGCCGTTGCAAATCCAAGAGCAAGGAGGCAGTGATTCCTAGCTGGGTGCCACTTTTTTTAAATGCCCCCAGTATGGCACGGGACAGCACCGGAGAGGAGGAAGCAGGCGTACAGAGTCCTTGCACTGTTCCGTTTGATAAATATTTCAGAGGAATGCCTTGCTCATCCCGGAATGTCTCTGTCCACCGCAAGGGTGTCTAGAAAGCAGACGAAGGCACATCTTGCCAGCACAGAGGACCAGAGAAAGGGGTGAGAGGGGGCATTCAGAGAGAGCCAGTTTGTTGTAGTGGTTAACTGCGGTGGAGTCTAGTCTGGAGAAGTGGGTTTGATTCCCCACTCCTCCACATTCTGCCATCCGGGTGACCTTGGGGTCAGTCACAAGTCCTTTCAGAGCTGTCCTCTCAGGAGCAGTTCTCTCAGGGCTCTCTCAGCCCCGCCTACCTCACAGGGTGTCTGTTGCGGGGAGAGGAAGGGAAGGAGATTGTAAGCTGCTCCGAGTGACTCCGAGTGAAGGGCGGGGTATAAATCCAATCTCTTCTTCTCCTCCCTAGCTGTCACTTGAAGGCAACAGACTAAAGGAGTCCTTTAAGGACGCAGTTTGCCTTGGGACAGTGCAGCGAAGGGAATGGGTTAACACTTCAGCATCCACTCTGTTTCGCTGAAGGCTTACACTCTCTTTCTCTTCCCCATGTGGTGGTGTGAAGGCATACTGAGGTGCACATACCTGTGGTTTGCCTGTTAAGGATGTGGGATGTGATTCTCCTGTGGTCTATGGACCCCTGAGCCCAGCACCCTCCCAGAGAGGTCTGGGAAGAGCTGGCAGAGCTCCCTGCACTTGCTATAGAGTCACCTGGTGGTGCCGTTCCACAGTACAGACTTGGAGAGGTTCCTTGGCAATGGGTGAGCTTTTAACTGCCAGGCAGCTGAGCACAGGAGCCTGGGCCTGGAAGGGGCCATGTGAAGTTGCGGGTGCTAATTACGGTACTCAGTTGGGAGAGACACTGAGGAATGGCTTGTTAGATGCCTGCTGTATTTCATCCACCAGCTCCTTGAGGCAGGGCCTTTGTGTTCCTGGGCTAGAACTTGGCTGTCAGCCAAGGAGGGAGGAGACGCGAAAGGCTGTGTGTGAGCGAGCCCAGATTGCAGACGGAGGCTGGCTGTGCTTTGGGGGTCCTGCAAGTACCCCCTTCCTCGATCCATTTAGGGCTGATTTGGACACGAAGTGTCACCCCCCCTTCCCTGAAGAAGGATGTAAAGGTCATGGGGAGTTTTTGCCCAGCGTACGCGGGAACATATACATTTTGAAATGGAAAGCTAAAAAGAATGGCAGTGTAGAATTTTCTTTTTTTTGGGGGGGGGGGGGATAAAAAGAATTAAATAAATTCGCGTTGGGAGTCTTGGTGTCTTAAGACTTGCAGTCTGTGTGTGCGTGTGTCTCAGGCACTCCCAGTCAAGCATGCAGAGGGGACTGCGTGGACACACGTTCGGTGTAAAACGTTTGGCTCACAGAGGCACTGAGGAAGCCACAAATGCATTGAACTAGGGAAAAGGAAGGGGGGTGGGAGGGAAATAACGGACTCTGGCTTGCTGCGTCGCTGTACATTAGAGGAGGCAGGAAGGGGAAAGTGCTTCTTTAAACCTCATGAGAATTGCAGAGAAAGGGTGTTTGTTGCTTTTCTGTTCTATAACAAAAACTGCAATTTTTTTTTTTAAATGGAAAACAGAGCAAGCAGGTAAGAGGGTCAGTAGAGCTGAGGAACAGGGATTTAGGTCATGTGGTTTTTAGCAGGGGAAGGAGGGAAGCGGGCTTATTGGTGGGCACATCCTGGCGTCAGTTTCTCACAGCCCTGACTGGATGCCCAGAGGTGAGAGCCAGTTTGGCGTAGTGGTTAAGTGCGCAGACTCTAATCTGGGAGAACCGGGTTTGATTCCCCACTGGAACCTGCTGGATGACCTTGGGCAAGCCATACTGGGCAAGTTCTGTCAGAGCTGTTCTTGAAAAAGAGCGGTTTCTGTCAGAGCTCTTTCAGCCCCACCTACTTTACAGGGTGTCTGTTGTGGGGAGGGGAAAGGTGTTTGTAAGCTGCTCTGAGACTCCTTTGGGTAGTGAAGGGTGGGGTATAAATCCAATCTCCTCCTCCTCCTCCTCTTCTTCTGGAGATGCCCCTGGACACTCTGTAGGGAACTACAATGCAGATTGCTCAGCCCACACTGGTCCTTGTCAGTGACGTGGGAAACCAGCAGTGGCAAGAACACAGTTTCCTGGCACAACCCAGAGTCCTAGGCATGAGGGACACCGAGAAAGGTCTTCCAATTCCTTCTGTCTCCACTGTTCAGAACTTGCAGTTGCCTCCCTTGTCCTTTTGGTCAAAGTTATTTTAAGCTAATGTATATTTTTTTAAAAACTTAAAAGCCAAAGGAAGCTGCAGTTGGAAGAGGCTGCTTTGCCTTTTTCCACTGAGACCTTTTCCTGCTCAAATTCATCCTCTCAGTCCCTTCCCATTTCCACAGGGGTGGGGGGGAGTACAGGCCGTCTGTATTGTGGTTTGCCCCCCTCCAGCCTGGAGATGCTGAAACGTCTTGGGAAGCCACAGTGGTTTCAATGTGTGCCCTGGGAACCTGCGGCTGTTACTTCTGTTTCCTCTGTCTTGAGTCACAAGGCCAGCGTGCAGAGTTCCCAACCAGAGCTTCATCCCTCAGCATGTTAGTGTCCAAGCAATACAATTGTTTGGGTTCCTTCAGGATATGGGTGGGAACCCATAAGGCCTTCCCTGATAAGACTCCATAAGAAGAGTCCTGCTGGATCAGACCAGTGGTCCATCTAGTCCAGCATCCTGTTTCACACTGTGGTCAACCAGTTCCTCTGGAGGGCCAACAACAGGGCAGAGAGGCTGAGGCCTTCCCCTTCCCCTGATGTTGCCTCCTGGCTCTGGGATTCAGAGGCTTAGTTCCTCTGAATGTGGAGGTTCCCCTCAGTCACCATGGCTAGTAGCCAATGATTGACTCATCCATCTAATCCCCTTTTTCAGCTGGTTATTCCCGTGGCCATCACTACATCCTCTGGCAGCAAAATGCACATTTTAATCACTCTCTGTGTAAAGTGGTATTTCCTTTTGTCTGCCTTGAACCTACTGCCCATCAGCTTCATTGGATGCCCTCGAGTTCCAGTGTTTTGAGAGAGGGAGAAAATTTTCGCTTTGTCAACTCTCTCCACCCTATGTGTGATTTCCTAAACCTCTTATCATGTCTCCAGAAGCCTGTTCCCAACATGCAGCCTGTGGAGGGGAGGGGAGGATCTGAAAAAGTCCCTCTGCTAGTCCCCAACATAGCCGGACAGCGCAGGACTCTTCAGGCGGGAGCCACTGGATCCCAGGCAGTGCCATTTCCCATTCCTCCAGCAGATGGCAAATCAGGCCCTAGATCAAATCACCCGGAGAGCTTTGCCAGCCAGTCCTCCCCCCATCTCAACTGATTCCATTCCATGTTTCCTTGGCCCCGGATTCAGACGCTGGGTGCTTCACTTTTCTTTCTAACCCAAATGGTGCTCAGGGCAAAGCAGCACAAGTTACAAGGTCACCACACCTTAAAAAGGATATTATAACTTCGGAAAAAGTGCAGAAAATGGCAACTAGAATGATAAAAGGTTGAGGCACTTGGGGCTCTTTCACTTGGAGAAACGGCAGCTGAGGGGTGACATGATCAAGGTTTATAAGATTATGCATGGGACAGAACAGGTAGAGAAAGAGGTCCTTTTCTCCATTTCTCACAATACAAGAACTCAAGTAGGCACTCCACGAAATTGCTGAGCGGTCGGGTTACAACGGATAAAAGGAAGTCCTTCCTCACCCAAAGAGTGATTAACACATGGAACTCACTGCCACAGGAGGTGGCGGCGGCTACAAGCATAGTGGGGGTCAACAGTGGGGGGGCTTCTGGAGTTCTGGCCCCACTGGTGGACCTCCTGATGGCACCTGGTATTTTTGGCCACTGTGTGACAGAGTGTTGGACTGGATGGGCCATTGGCCTGATCCAACACTGGCTTCTCTTATGTTCTTAGTACCAAACCATTCAAAAGTCATTTTGCTGTTCCGAACTGCTGTCCCTCATTGGCCCTTTGGGGGCACTAAGCCTGGGATCGGGCAGCTAGACAGGGACTGCTTCACCAGCCGGATTTTGGCCTGCCCTGCCTAAAAGTGTCTCCCAAGCCAAGCAGTTGAGTCCAATTCAGAAACTGCCGCATAGCTCAGCCCAGAGAGGTGGTCAGCCGGAGAGACAGATCAAGATGGGTAGCCAGTCTGTCTGTAGCAGCAGAAAAGAGCAAAGAGTCTGGGAGCACCTGGAAGAGGAATGACTGGGCAGGGGAGGAGCTTTCGTGAGTCACGGCTCACTTCTTCAGACTGCAGCCAGAATGTGAGTCCACTCACCAAGATAAAAGGACAGATGGATGTGAGCTGTATCTGAAGTGAGCCCTGACTCAGGGAAGCTCATCCTCTGCCACAGATTTTGTTAGTCTTTAAGGGGCTGCTGGATTCTTGCTCTTTTCTACCCTGGCTTTTTCTACCGCGCCCCCCCCCCCAATTTGATTTAGGGCCAACTTTCCTTACTGCTAAATCAAGATGGGTGGCCCTGTTAGTCCTTCTGTAGCAGCAGAAAAGAGAAAGGGTCCGGCAACACCTGAAAGACTAATGAAATTCGTGCCAGGGGAGGAGCTTTCCTGAGACAGGGCTCACTTCTTTAGATACAGCTAGAATGGACAGTGGACAGATGAGAGTGGACAGATGGACTCCCGTTGTAGCTGCATCGGGAGAAGTGAGCCCTGACTCAGGGGAAGCTCATCCCATGTCACAAATCCCTTTGTCTTTAAGGTGCTGCTGGACTCTTGCTTTTTTGCTACTGCAACCGGAGAGATGGTAGCTGGCGGGGAGGGGACCGTTGCGCCCCCCCTCTCCCGCATTACAGTCGACTTTCCTTATTGCTTCGCTTTCCTAGAGGGATGGCGCGGACTTAATAGAGACGGGGCCGCTTTGCAGCGACGGGCTACCAGAGCATGTGCAGAGCGCATTCCACCCCGCCTCCTCCTCAAGGCCGCGCGCCCCGTGCCCTTTTCCTGGGTGGGGAGGCGGGCGCCGGGCGGGCCTCTCTTCTCCCTCCTCCTCCTCCGGGGGGGGGTGTCGGCCCGGGCCCCTCTCCTGGGCGAGCACGTGCTCGGCTGGCCGTCCTGCCCGCCGGCTGCTGGGAGCGCCGCGGCCCGGTCGGAGCCGGCGGGGAATCAGTGGGCGGCCGCGGCGGCGGCCGGCTGGGCTGGGCCGGGCCGGGCCGTCCTGGGCGGGGAAGAGGCGCCGCCGCTGCAGGAGCAGGAAGTGGCGAGCCAGACAGGCAGCGAGCGAGCGAGCGAGCGAGGCCGCCGCCAGCACCGCCGGGCTCCTCCTCGCCGCCGCCGCGCGCGAAGTTGGGCCGCCCGGCCCGGGGAAAAGTTTGCTGGCTGGCGGCGGGCCGGAGCCGCGCGGCGCCATGGAGGAGAGGAGCGCCCGCTGGAGCGCCCGCCCGGTCGCCGGTGAGTGGCGCGCCGGGGAAGGAAGGAAGGAAGGAAGGAAGGAAGGAAGGAAGGAAGGAAGGGGCTCCCGGGGCGGGGCGCGGCCAAGGGGTGCCGCCGGCGGGGCTCGTTTCGGCCGGCGTCGGCGAGGCGGAGCCGGGGCCCTGCGTCGATGGGCGCGGAAAGGGCTCCGGGGCGAGGTTGGGGGGGTCCCGGCTGGAAGTCCGCCCCTCCCGCGTCGGGAGTCCGTCCCCAGGGCACGCGGGCGGGCGGGGGGGGTCGCTCGGGGGCGAAGTAGAGGCACTCTGCACACGTGCAGAGACTCTCGCGCCTGCAGGATGGCTTCGGGATGCTTGGCGGCGTTGCGGCCGGCGAGGAATGAGCCTGGTTTGGATGAAGGCGGGGGGGGGGACACACCATTCTCGGTTGTTCGGCTCAGGGAGAGGAGAGAAAGCTCGGGATTAGTTGCGTGCGGTGGTTTGTGGGGCTGTGGGGAGTTGTTGAGGGGGGGCTCTCTCTGCTGCGTTCGTGTGCCTAGTTTCTTGAGTCCCCCCGGCAGAGTTGGGTACATTTGTTAGCCTGGGGTACTCCCTGCTGTATTACGGTATTGGAGCTTGTGAGTAGGGACCCATTGGTGTTCAAAATTCCGAGTCCCCCCCCCCGGATATCTGACGTGCGTGTGATGTTTGGGGGGCAACCATTTTTGAGATTACCCTTGAGTTCACCCATTTGGGAAAATGACATAGATGGCCGTTTTGTGGGGTTGTCAACTCCAGGTTGGGAAACTCCTGGAGGTTAGGGGTGGGGGGCTAGGGAAGGGTGACGTTTGCGGAGGGGGGGGGGCCTCACCAGGGTATTACGTCATAGAGTTCATCTTCCAAAACTGCCCTTTCCTCCAGAGGAACTCGTCTCTGCCATCTGGAGATCAGTTGCAATTCTAGGACAAGTCCAGTCCCCGCCTGGAAGTTGGTGACCCTGCCTCATATAGTGCTTCAGCCAATGTGTATCTATGGGAGGACTTCCTAAAGGTCAGAAAGCCTCACATCTTCCTTACCTGCATCGTTGTTTACAGTGCAGGGGTAAGCCCCCCAAAGTTTTTCAGATTACGAGTTTTCGAGAGTCATAAGAACATAGGATCAGTGCTGGATCAGACCAGTGGCCCATCTGGTCCAGCATCCTGTGTCACACAGTGGCCAACCAGTTCCTCTGGAGGTCCAGCAACAGGGCATAGAAGTCGAGGCCTTCCCCTGGTGTTGCCTCTTGGTACTAGGATTCAGAGGTTGGCTGCCTCTGAACATGGAGGTTCCTTTTAGTCAGCATGGCCAGCAGCCATTGATAGACTTCTCCGAGAATATGTCTGATCCCCTTTTAAAGCTGTCTTTGCCTGTGGCCATCAGGGCTCCCGGGTACATAACAAAGGGAGCTTTGACTCTGGGAAGTCCATACCCTGAAAATCTTGCCGGTGTCCAAGGTGTTGCTGGACTGAAATTGTTGTCTCTCCTGGTACCTTGCTGTTGGTGAGTGCAAATATTTACTGATTCACAGATAGTTCCCAGTTGAATGTGGAGCCAATTGCAAGGTAATTCTTGGCTCGTCAACGAGTGTTCATTGCCCTTCATGTGTAAATGGGCGAGCAACTTGTGACCCAGCAAGCCGAAGATTTATTGCATCCTCCATGGGCCATTGTTGGGCTTGAAGGGCCACCCCTCGTGAGCGTGGCTGAAAGAGTTCAGTGCTAGTCCTCGGGATGTGTAGCCCGTCACGTTTGGTCACAAGTAACTGTGGGAAGGCAGGCGTTTACCTACACAGTGAGTAGAAGCAGGCCTCTGAATCTGAGCGTGCTTTCCAGCGAGGGTGCCCCACTGAGCACAGTGGAACTTCTGAGTGATACTGGGGATTGCAGTGTGAAATGGTCTCTGCCCCACAGGCCTGCAATCTAAGGACAAGGCCTCAAGGGGAAGGCTGAGCCTCAGAGCCTGTTTGGAAACAACGTCCTTGCTGGGGCTCTTAGCGTCCCTTGGCTTCAGATGGCTGGCTCTCGGCTTTGAAGTGCACGCTGTCTCTGTTTTCACTGGCTTGCCTGCCAGGTAATTAGAAGGGCCGGGACTTAATTTGCTCCTTTCGGGCGTGGGCTGCCATTTTATAACCCTTGTAAGTCGGAGGCGGGGAGGAGTTTTACCTAGTGGTTAGTGCTCGGCCCTGGACTTCTGAGATGTGGACTCAGGACTCTTGGGGACGTGGACTCAGGACTCCAGCTTCGTGCTCGTGGCTGGCTGATTTGGGAAGACGCTGTGATGTGCAGTGGAGAAGGATGTGACTCCCCCTCCCGTGGTACATGTTTGAGCTGCTTAGACTTACTTAGCTCTGGGAATGGGGGCAGATGGATGGACATTTCTTCAGGGCCGGAAGCGGCGTTGACAACCATGCCTTGTGCTCCTGAAGGATGATTCCCCACTCCTCTACATGCAGCTGCTGGTGTGACCTTGGGTCAGTCACAAGTGCTCTCAGAGCTGTTCTCTCAAGGGCAGTTCTCGAGAGAGCTCTCTCAGCCCCCCCTACCTCACAGGGAGTCTGTTGTGGGGGGGGAAGGGGATGGCCAGCCACTCTGAGACTCCTTTAGATAGTGAAGGGCGGGGCATAAATCCAATCTCCTTCTCTTCTTCTTTCCTTGCCGCAGTGCTTTTTAATGGGGGGGGGCGTTGAATTTCTTGCTGCAATATACTTCTTCGGAATTCCCGGTCGGAGTGAGGTTTGCTGTTCCCCAGCACTGCCCTGGATAAACTTCCAGTCATGTCTTCTGGGCACTGCGGCTCACCGGAGTTAAGCGCCATTCAGCCGTTCCTTCCTGGTGCGCGAGCCAGCAGTGCCTTCCTGGATCCCAGAGCCCCTGGAGGTGACACAAGAAGGGTTACAAAACGCATTGCTTCCTTTGTTGAGACAGAGCTCCTGGCCGTTGGAGGGCTCCCTTCAAGGTCTGTTTGTGTTCCCCGCCCCCCAGAGCAAGACACTGGGTGGCTGATGATGATAAACTGGAGAGGAGCAAAAGTCAAAGGGAAGGTGCTGTTGGATTGAGCAAACGCAAGCAATGCCGGGTGTTAGTTAAGACGGCAAAATGGGGGGGGGGAGAGATCAGTTTTGCAAGCCGTCGGGCGTGAGCGAGGCCCATCTTTGCAGTCGCTGCCAAATGCTCCCTCTAAGCTGTGGAGTCTTGTGAGCAACAATTCTACTTTGTGAGCTACTGGCATTAAAGTTGTGAGCGAGTGATTTGGCTGCTGCATAAATTAGTTTGCTCTGGGGCCATCCCTTTCTGAGCTAAGGCAAAAAATGTGTGAGCTGGAGGCTAAAAAACTGTGAGCTAGCTCACACTCACTCAGCTTTGAGGGAACACTGGGCTCGCTGCTGACCTAGCCAGCTCGCATTCTGCGCGGCAAAGAGCTCTGTGAAACACTGGAGCCTGCACACTTCCCCACCAACCAGAGTTGGTCCCTTTTTGCCTGGTTTGTGTGGCCCTTGTGTGGCACCGGCAGTACCACGGAGGCCCATTCTGTGCCTTCCTTTGGGGTTTGTCTTCAAAAGTCCTGTTGGAACCTCCAGCGGCGGCTCCTTTTCCGCTTGTCTTGGATTCAAATTAGAGAGCGCCTTTTGTGACCCGACTGGAAGATGCCGAGCTGTTGTCATCCTTTGGGGCAGAGTTTGGTGTCTGGTTCATTCACACCTTGAGACTCTCTGGACACCTTGACAGCAGGGGAGGAGTTAGCTGCGGAGGGGGAACCAGAGAGGGTACAAGTCATATGGGAGCAGTTCGTGTCTATGTGCGTGCGAAGGGGATGGGAAGGGCATGGGGAAACCACCCCTGACCTGGATAGTCCAGTCAAGCCCGATACCACCAGATTTCAGAAGCTAAGCAAGGCCGAACCTGGTAAGTATTTGGATGGGAGACCTCCAAAGAATACCAGGGCCGGGAGGTAGAGGCAGGCTATCAAGCCACTTCTCTAAACGTCTTCCATGCCCCAGTAGGAGTCACCAGAGGTCGCCATGTCTTCCAGGCATGGACACACAGGCGCACACTGATGTGCAAGAAAATAAAAAGGGTGGGAAACCGCCGGCCTCCTCTTGTCTCACCGTGACTTCAAGCAAGAAGTATGAGTCCTATTTCGGTTTCCCCTTTTCTTGCTCGCTCAGTAACGCACTTGAATGGCTTACTTGACCGCGCCAAAGAATGCGCAGAGTCCAGAATTTCACAGCTCCTCTGGGTTTTGCCACACTCAGCAGGGAGCTGCGGGTGAGCCGGGGTGTACCGGAACGAACCGTGTGTTTGTCAGCAGGGGCATGGCACTCTTAAAACGTTTAGGGGCACTCTTGCAAAAGTTCTGTGCCGTGGTTCTTAGAAGCAGGCATACGTGCTCTCTGGTGTTCTGCATTAGCCCTTGCTTAGTTGTGGTCTCTTGGGAGGGTGATACTTTTGGGAATGCAGGCGGGGAAAAGTGTTGCCTCTGCCGGGAAACATGCAGCAACAGTGCTGATGGGTGCACGGAGGCAGTGCAGTGTAGTGTTTTAAAGTGTGGGTTAAAGTGTGGGAGTAAAAGAAGAAGAAGAGGAGATTGGATTTATAGCCCGCCCTTCACTTAGAGTCTCAGAGTGGCTTAGGATCTCCTTCCCCTCCCTGCAACAGACACCCTGTGAGGTTGGTGGGGCTGAGATAGCTCTGATAGAAACTGCTCTTTTTCAAGGACAGCTCTTATCAGAACTACGGCTTGCCCAAGGTCATCCAGCAGGTGCAAGTGGAGGAGTGGGGAATCAAACACGGTTCTCCCAGATTAGAGCCTGCACACTTAACCACTACACCAAACTGGAGAGACCCAGGTTCAAATCCTTACTCTGCCATGCCAATAGTTTCAGGAGGGTAGCCTTGTCGGTCAGCCATAGAAGAACTAGATTTCAATCCAGTAGCACTGTAGAGATCAACAAGTTTTGGGGGGTATCGTCTCTTGAGACTCAAAGCTCCTGAAATTTTGTCGGTCTCTTAAGTTGCTACTAGGCTTGAATCTAGCTTTCTTATTCTGCCACGGAGGCTTCTTGGGTGACCTTGGGCACAGTTGGTGTCCCTTATCCTAGCCTACATTGCAGGGTTGTTGTGAGAATAAAACAGGGAGGAGAGAGCCATGTTGCTTCATTGCCATCCCCGGAGGAAGGGTGGGATAAGACAAATGGGAGATGCGTTTGGGGTCACGCTGAGCCTTGATGCTACCAAATTAACAGATGCCGTGCAGTGTTCCCTCTAAGCTGATTTAGTGGGAGCTAGATCACAGTTTTTTAGCCTCCGGCTCATTCATTTTTGTCTTAGCTCAGGAAAGACGGCTCCAGAGCAAACTAATTTATGCAGCAGCCCAATCGCTCGCTCACAACTTTAATGCCAGGAACTCACAAAGTAGAATTTTTGCTCACAAGACACCACAGCTTAGAGGGAGCATTGGCCCCATGTGCCTTGCAAATGGGAAAAGGGGGGGGGCGGAGAGAGCTGACAGGTCTTGGCCTTTCGTCCTTCAGCCCTGAGACATCTTAAAGGGCCAGAGAACCTTCCTGCATTTCCCTTGTTCCCTTCGGGGATTTCTCAGGCCTGGACTGGCTCCCGGCCCAGCTTTCCAATTGGCGGAGAGCCCCGTATAAGCTCCACGTGGAAGGCCAGCTCCAGGGCCGGGCACGTTGTGGGCAGTTTGGTGCCAGTGAATCTGGCCTTCTCTCACACTCCTTTGTCTGGAACGGCTGGGTCCTGCTCTCCCGGCCAGGGCCTGCTCCGCGCCGCTAACCCTGCGGGAGCCAGTTTGTCTGTGATTAATCGTCCGGCCCTTGAAACCAATCCCAAGAAGCATTCAGACGGCCCTTTTCAGGCCCACACCTGAGCAGGCTCCCTACTTCTGCTCTTGGTAGGGTTGCCAAGCAGGACCTGGGGTTCCCCTGGAATTACAGCTCGTCTCCAGACAACAGAGATCAGTTCCTCCAGAGAAAAATGGATGCTTTGGAGGGTGGGCTCTGTGGCATTGTGCCCCACTTGGTCCCTGTCCTCCCCAGGATCCATCTCCAAATCTCCAGGCGTTCTCTAACCTGGATCTGGTGACCTTATTCCCCCCACCCTCTGGGGTGTGTGTGTGTGTCTAACAGCCCTAGCACTTGGAGGTTATCCTGGCAAAAGTGTCCTTGAATGAAGTGAAACAGACCCGCTTCCAGAACCAGTTTGGTGTAGTGGTTAAGTGCACAGACTCTATTCTGGGAGAACCGGGCTTGATTCCCCACTCCTCCACTCACAGCTGCTGGATGACCTTGGGCAAGCCATATATGTTCTCTCAGAGCTGTTCTCCCAAGGGCAGTTCTCTCAGAGCTCTCTCAGCCCCACCTACCTCACAGGGTGTCCGTTGTGGGGAGGGGAAGGGGAAGAAGTTTGTAAGCCACTCTGAGACTCCCTTGGGTAGTGAAGGGCGGGGTATAAATCCAATCTCTTCCTCCTCCCCAGAGCAGTGGGTTTGCAATCAGTCCCGTCTTCTTGCTGCCTCTTGTTAAATGGGTTGTACATACAGCATCTCTGTGACACTGCTTCTTTTTTGAAAGACGTCGGACATTTCCTTGTCGGCTGGTTCGTGCTTATAGTTCGGGCGGCGACTTCGGGCAGGCCAGCCGGGTTGGTGATTCTGCGCCTGCGTGTGAGCAGGGGTGATTACCGGCACAGAGATCGAAGGCTGGGGGCGCTCGTCGGCGCAGTTCTCTATGCATGAGCTTTCTGGATTTATGTACATGGTTCCGAATGAGCGTGCATGCAGTATTCCCTGGCGCAGCCTGTGCACGCACCCCGCAGGCCATATGTGCAGCGGCGGGCAGGTCCCGATGCGGCCGATCCCACCGTGTCCCGGTTAAGTATCAGTATGTGTGTGGAATGTCTGCGGAGGAATATGCGGTTGTAGGATAGTGAACGCTCGTGAGCTTTTGTTTATGCTGGAACACATGTGATTTTTTGTGTGTTTGTGTGCAATGTGGCTGCACCTCCCCTTGGCTGTCTGTGCGTATGTGCGCTGGGCTCCGAGGCAGACAGAATTGCAGGGGAGACGGTGGCTTTGGCGGGCAGCCAGGGATCTGCCGTCTCCAGTGGAGGTGGAGGCTGGACGGTGACCTTTGGCTCACCGGAGACAGTTTGATCACTTCCTGACATCCTGGGGGGGGGCCTTGCAGGGGTTATAGGTCAAGGGCAAGAGAGGGTGCGGAAGGAGCAGCATCGTGCCGTTACTTTCCACGTACAGCCATCCTGGGACTCTCTTTTAGGGGCTAGAGAGGGGGAGCAAGGACCCCCACCACAGACAAGTTGCAGGAGGCTGGTAGGCAGGGGAAGACGAGATGTTACCTCTAGACGTCTCAGGACTTTGAACAGGCCTTCGCGAGTTTCGCGATCCATTCCTCGCCCCTGGGAACCGGCTCAAGAATAGATTAAGTCTGTTTTGCCAATGGAAGGGTTAAATTAATTTAATTAATTCATTTACGTCGCTTGTATTCAGCCTTCTCCCCCCACGGGGAGCCAGAGTGGTTTACATCACTGTCCCTCCTCCGTTTTTTATCCCCACAACAGCCCTGCGAGATAGGGTAGCCTGAGAGTGTGGCTGGCTCAAGGTCACCCGGCAGGCTTCCATGGCAGAGCGGGAGAGTCGAACCCAGGTCTCAGATCCTAGCCTGGCACTCTAACCACTGCCCCCCGCTGGCTTTCTTAGAAGGAGGGAGTTGCTCATGGCGACTCAGTAATGCCGCGATTGAGCCAGGTTGGACCCGGATCGTGTTCACTGCTGTGCCCACTAGCTCACACTGCCTTTGGGGGCTCTTGCCCGGGAACACTCAGGTTGGGTTATGTCCTGCCTTCTCCAGACATGGGGAGAAACTCTGGCGTGGAGAAGGCATGGTGGCCGTCCCAAGGAAACGATCGGCTGCTTGGAACACTGTGCCGTAATAGCTGAATGCCAGTTTGTTTCACGTAGGCAGTGGCGCTCAGTGGGCTGAGCGAACCAGGACGTTTCTAAAGCCACCATCTTCCAGCTGAAGCCATCGCTCTCTCCCCCCCACACACACACTGTGTCTGTGGCTTTGTGACCTGTGTGCCGGCCGGCCGTGGCCATGCCCCATCTCCGAGCCGGCGACAAAGCCCCCTGGAGACCTCTTGGAGGTGCCCTGGGGTGGCACTGTGCCCGGGCTAAGTGCCCTCTCTGCCATCACTCCCTGGCTGCGGCTGGGGTCCTTGGAATGTACCTCCGGGCCGCAGCCCTGAGCCGTTCATCCTCGGCCTCCGTCCTGTCCGTGTTTGGCAGGGCAGCCCCGGAGTCCTTTCTGTTCTGGGAGGACACATGATCCCCCCTTCCTCCCCCCTTTCTCCCCCTTCCTCCCCCCTTTCCAGGAGCCGCTCTCTTCCCAGAGCTGTGGGAGGCAAGCCATCCCTAACGCCCAATCTGCTCTCTCTCTTTCTCCCCCCCTCCGTTTTCTGGCTCCGAGTTGGACGGCAGCCCAGAAAGAGGAGAAGAGGAAAGGAGGAGGCGGCCTGTTAATCCCTCAATGGGCCAGAGGACTGCTTTCCCACCCCCTCCTTCCTCGAACCCCAGGTGGCCCCCTTCTGAGGAGGTGTGAATGGGCGCCCTCCCGCCCTCCCAGTGGTCTACATTATAGGGGCGTGCGGGGAGAGAGAGAGGAGAGGAGGGAGATTCTTTGAGGAAGTAGGAGAGTCACAGAGAGAAGGCTGAAATGGTATGCCCCTGAGATGGGCTGAAGGAAACAGGCCCATTGTAGTAGGAGGTGCCTTGAGGCCAAATAGTCTGACCCCACTTGGCAAGGCATTCCTAGCTGCCACCCAAACCAACCCCCACCCTCGTCAGCTCAGACAGTCCAAGCCGGCATGCATGTGGCAGGGAGGAGGTGCCCTGTAACGGAAACGGTCAGTACCGAACAATGCTCCCTCTAAGCTGTGGACCCTTGTGAGCAAAATTCCTACTTTGTGAGTTACTGGCTTTAAAGCTGTGAGCAAGCAGTTTGGCTACTGCATCAATTAGTTTGCTCTGGAGCCATCCTTCCTGAGCAAAGACAAAAATGTGTGAGCTGGAGGCTAAAAATCTGTAAGAAGAGCGAGATTATTTGAGTCCAGGGGCACCCGCGAGCTTCCACGAGTCGAAGTCCCTTTCATCAGAAATGACAAGCTTCGGTTCTCAAAAGCTTATACGTCAAAGATCTGGTTGGTCTCTAAGATGCTCTTGGATTCTTTTCTTGGCAGCGATTGATTTCCCCATAATTATGCCTTGCTCGTACCTCCCAGCCTTTTGACCCCGCCTGCTTGCCTTCTCCCCGCCCCCCTTCATAACCTTATATATGTGCATGCAGAAATAGGATCTGCTTGTGTGCATCTGATGAAGAGGGGCTGTGGTCTGTGCAAGCTGCAACGCGAACGAAAACATGTTGGTCTTCCAGGTGTGGCAAAACACCTGTTTATTTTTGCTTTGTGGAAGGAATGCGGCAGCTGCTTCTCTGCCCTCTCCCAGCCAGGCCTGTCAGGGTGTGAATGGGGGCTGATGTGCAAACCTCCTTTCCTCCCTGCTAGGAAGCTGACCTTCTTTGTCTGGGGTGAACTTCCGCGGCTGTTTGGGGAAGAGGCCAGCGTGGTGGACTGGTATCGGAGAGAGCCAGGTTCGAGTCCCCACTTGGCCGTGGAAGCTCGCTGAATGACCTTGGGCCAGTCATGTTCCCTCAGCATAACCTACCTCACGGGGCTGTTGTGAGAATAATCCCACTCCTTCGAATCCCCATTTGTGCCCTGGACGTTCACTGGGTGACTTTGGGCCGGTCACACACTATCAGCTTAACCTAGAAGAAGAAGAGATTGGATTTATATCCCACCCTTTACTCGGAGTCTCAGAGCGGCTTACAAACTCCCTTCCCTTCCCCTCCCCACAACAGACACCCTGTGAGGTAAGTGGGGCTGAGAGAGCTCTTGACAGAAACTGCTCTTTCAGGAACAGCTGTGCCAGAGCTTGTGACTGACCCAAGGTCACATCAGCAGGTGCAAGTGGAGGATTGGGGGAATCAAACCCGGTTCTCCCAGATTAGAGTCCGCGCACTTAACCACTACACCAAACTCGCAGGGCTGTTGTGAGGATAACACGGAGGCGCGGGGAAGGATGTGAGCCGCTTTGGGTGCCTGTGGAGAAGAAAGGGGGGCATAATGAGATAAGTAAACAACCAAACAATGCTCCCCGTGGTTTCTGTTTGTCCGATAAGGAGATAGGGACAGCCGCCTCTCTCCAGGCCTTCTCAGAAGAGAACTGGGCGTGTGCTCTCTTCTGGCACTCCCTGCTCAGGTGGAGTACCCAGGGTGGGGGGCCTTATCCATCTCTCTTCACCTGCCTGTCTTTCTCCTGGGAGAGACCTCTCAGCACCTTCCGCGCATGATGCTCTTCCTGTTACCCAGAATCCCCCTGTCCCTCCCGCGGGGTCCCTCTTTTGGCTGCTGACCCCCACCCCCTTCCGCTTGCTCTGGGAGCCGCACTCCCTGCGCTTGGCAGCAGTTTTCCTCCCTCAATCCGTTTTGAAGTCTAAAATCCATTTAAGTCAAGAGGGAGGGAAAGTTACTGCCTCTAAAGCCCTGTGCGTTTAACAGTAAATCCTCTTTACTGCTTTGACACAGCCTCTTAGCCCCGGCTGCTGCAGGGAGGGGAGGCGCCCGCGCAGTGCGGGACTCTCTCCCAGGTCGGAGGCAGGTCAGGAAGGAAGTGTGTGTCTGTGTGTGTGTGTTTTGGAAAGCAGCATGGATGCGATGCATTAGCGGGCTTGGCGAGGAAGAAACGGGGTGGGAGGGGAGCCCTCTGACCCTTTATCCCCAGCCAGCCTGTTAACGTTTTAGCTGTTTATTTTATTCAGTTATTTATTGTATTTACCCAGAGCAGCGTTCCGTGTTCTCCTCTCTTCTGTTTTAGGCTCACAACAACCCTGCAGGGTTGGTTAGGCTGAGAAAGTGTGAGTTGGACCAAGGTCACCCCACGAGCTTCCATGTTTAAGGGCTGGGGCACATAGTGTGCCACCTAGTGGGTCGACTCCGTGCTCAGGGATTGCTGCCACACTGTGAAAACCTCTCCACCGGGGATCAATGCTCCCTCTAAGCTGTGGAGTCTTGTGAGCAAAACTTCTACTTGGTGAGCGACTGGCATTAAAGTTGTGAGCGGGCGATTTGGCTGCTGCATAGATTAGTTTGCTCGGGAGCCATTCTTCCTGAGCTAAGACAAAAAAGTGTGAGCCAGAGCCTAAGAAACTGTGAGCTAGCTCACACTAACTCAGCTTAGAGGGAACACTGTTGGGGATGCTTCGGGCTTTATTCAGTGACTTGCCCTGCGGCCACCGGAAATGATGGATGCATTTTTTGCATAACTTCTTTATATACTTCTGTTTTGTCCCAGTTGAGACTCAATGTGGAGAGCTGGTTTGGTGTAGTGGTTAGGGCCGGGTTTGATTCCCCGCTCCGCCACATGCAGCTGCTGGTGTGACCTTGGGTCAGTCATAAGTTCTCTCAGAGCTGTTCTCTCAAGGGCAGTTCTCGGGAGAGCTCTCTCAGCCCCACCTCCCTCACAGGGTGTCTGTTGTGGGGAGGGGAAGAGAAAAGGAGATTGTGAGCCGCTCCGAGACTATTTCGGGTAGTGAAGGGCAGGGTATAAATCCAATCTCTTCTCTTCTTCTTCTTCTTTTAGAACATCCCTCTCCCCTCCTCCATTTTCTCACAACAACAACCCTGTGAGGTAGGCGAGGTGGGGGATTTGTGACAGGCCCAAGGTCACCCTGCGAGCGAGAAGCGGGGATTCGAATCCAGGTCTCCCACGGTTGTCGTCTCCCAGTCTCCTCACTACACCACACCGGCATGGACTCGAGTTGCAGTGCAGAGGGATAAGGCCGGTAGCCTCTGTGCTTGTGTCCAGAGGTTCTGGGGCTTAGCACCTACTCGGTGTGGGGGGAAATTCCTGCCACATGCAGTGGTGGGGGGCTCAGTCTCACCCCACCTAATCTCTCCTGCCGCACAGATCCACAGAGGGGAGAACATCTGCCTGCCTTTCGTCTCTGGGCTTGTTCTGGGAAGCCGCTCGGCTCCCCGCGCTGCTGGTTGGCAGGCGCTTGCGGTTCGACAGATGCGGGGGGAAGGATGGAGAGCAGAGACGTGCTCTCCGACGGATGAAGCGCCACCGTTGCTCTCCCGCTTGCCTGCCCAGAGGGGGAGAGCTGTTCGGATTGTTCCGTGGAATCCTTTCTGTAGCAGGGAGGTCGCAGTGCAGAGCGCTTTCCAGTTCTTGCAATCGTGGCAATCCCCCCCCCCCGTGCAGCTGGCGGTTCAAAAAGGAGCTGTGGCTCAGTGGCAGAGCACCTGCTTTGCATGCGCAGGCTCGCCGGTTCAGTTCCCGGCACGGCCTGTTAAACAGCTGCATGGAGCAGGCATGGAGGAAAGACCCGTCAGTGCTGGAGAGGCACGGCTCAGAAGAATCAAGACCCTTCAAGCTCTGGAGAGCCAGTTTGGTGTAGTGGTTTGGTGCGTGGACTCTAATCTGGGAGATCTGGGTTTGATTCCCCACTCCTCCACTCGCAGCTGCTGGATGACCTTGGACAAGCCACAGTTCTGGCAGAGCTGTTCTCTCAAGGACAGTTCTTGAAAGAGCTCCTTCAGCCCCACCTACCTCGCAGGGTGTCTGTTGTGGGGAGGGGAAGGGAAAAGAGACTGTGAGCCGCTCTGAGACTCCGAGTGAAGGGCGGGGTATAAGTCCAATCTCTGCTTCTTCTTCTTCTTCTTACAAGGCATTCACATTTCTAACAGGGAGCTCTTGGTGAGCTTTGTGGTGGGGCCTAATTTTGAGCAACAGTCTCCCATGTTGAGGGGCTGTGGCTCAGGGGTGGAGCCTCTGCTTGGCATGCAAGAAGGTCTCAGGTTCAATCCCCAGCATCTCCAGTTAAAGGACCAGGCAGGAGGTGATATGAAGGACCCTGGAGATCCACTGCCAGTCGGAGCAGACAAGACGGACTTGGAGGGACCAGTGGTCTGATTTAGTACAAGGTAGTTTCCTGTGTTTCACCCTAAAGGCTAAGTCAGTCCAGGTTGCCTGAAAGCCAGTTTGGTGTAGTGGTTAAGTGCGCGGACTCTCATCTGGGAGAACCGGGTTTGATTCCCCACTCCTCCACTTGCACCTGCTGGATGACCTTGGGCAAGCCGTAGTTCTGATAAGAGCTGTTCTTGAAAAACAGCAGTTTCTGTCAAGAGCTCTCTCAGCCCCACCTTCCTCACAGGGTGTCTGTTGTGGCGAGGGGAAGGGAAAGGAGTTTGCAAGCTGCTCTGAGACTCCTTTGGGTAGTGAAGGGTGGGGTATAAATCCAACCTCTTCTTCTTCTTCTGAACGCTCTTGAACTTTCCAGCATCAGGGAAGGACACTGCCACAGGAGGTGGTGGCAGCTACGTGCATGGACAGTTTCAAGAGGGAATTAGATAAACATATGGAGCAGAAGTCCATCAGTGGCTATTAGCCACAGGGTATAGATGGGAACTCTCAGTCTGGGGCAGGTGATGCACTCTGTTCTTGGTGCTCGTGGGGGCAGCAGTGGGAGGGCTTTTAATGTCCTGGCCCCACTGCTGGACCTCCAAATGGCACCTGGTATTTTTGGCCGCTGTGTGGCAGAGTGTTGGACTGGATGAGCCATTGGCCTGATTCAACATTGGCTTCTCTTATGTTCTTATGACAAGTCCTCAGGCTGCTCTTGTAGGGCTCTGTCTCTTTATGAGAGTGTAAGAGCACCCCTGCTGGATCAGACCCATGGTCCATTTGGCCAGTACCCCGTTTCATACAGCGGCCAGTCAGATGGTCTTGGAAGGCCTGCATGTGCAACTAAGGTCCCCTTCCCCCATGTGGAGGATGGATTTTCAGCATGGAGGTTCCACTGAGTCACTTTGAGAGCCAGTTTGGTGTAGCGGTTAATCTGGAGAACTGTGTTTAATTCCCCACTCCTCCTCTACATGCAGTTTGAGCCAGTTTGGTGTAGAGGTTAAGAGTGGCGGACCCTAATGTGGAGAACCGTGTTTGATTCCCCACTCCTCCTCTACATGCAGTTTGAGCCAGTTTGGTGTAGAGGTTAAGAGTGGCGGACTTTAATCTGGAGAACTGTGTTTGATTCTCCACTCCTCCTCCACATGCAGCCAGCTAGGTGACCTTGGGCCAGTCACAAGTTCTCTCAGAGCTGTTCTCGAGAGAGCAGTTCTTGAAAGAGCTCTTCTCAGACCCACAGGGTGTCTGTTGTGGGGAAAGGAAGGGAAGGAGATTGTAAGCCGCTCCAAGACTCAGAATGAAGGGCAGGGTATAAATCTTCCTCCTCCTCCTCCTTGAAATTTGAATCCTCCTGTGAGCCAACTGAACAAGTTGGCCCTCACTGCATCCAAGCAGAGCTGGCTTCCTTTCTTCTGTCTTCAGTCTATGCCCCGTCTGTTTCCTTGGTTGTCCACAAGTTCTGCTAGAACGTGAGAAGGAGGTGGTGGTGGAAAGTCCTGTCAAGTCACGGCCGACTTACGGCGAGACCCCTCCTGGGGTCTTCAAGGCCAGAGGCATTCAGAGGTGGTTTCCGGTTGCCTGCCTCTGCGTAGCAACCCTGGGCTTCCTTGGTGGTCTCCCATCCAAATGCTAACCAGGGCTGACCCTGCTTAGCTTCCGAGATCTGATGAGATCGGGCTAGCTGGAACCGTCCAGGTCAGGGTGAGAGGGAGATGGAAGTCCCCTTGATGGAAGTTTCCCAACTCCGTGCATATAATTTTTATAAGCCTCCGCCGTGCGGTCTTTTTTGCAAGCTAAACCCCCTAAGACTCCATTAGCTTTTTCTCGGGCGTTCCAATCCCCTGATCGTTTTCGGTCGCCTCTCCGGCGCTGCTTCCAGCAGCACAATATCCTTTCCGAAGCCGTGCACGGAATTCCAAATGCGGATGCATGCTGCAGGTGTGTGCCAGGGCACTGTGATACCGGCCTGGCTCAGCTGGAGTTGCCGTTTTCGGGTGGCCTCTTCTCTCTCTGCCCCTGGCTCTTTGCTAGCCAGCAAGGGGGTGGTTCCTTTGCCCCGGGCCTCTGCCCCTTCAGTCCCTGAATTGCCCTTTCCTCTGCTTCCTGCCCTCTGGCCTGCCTGGCTTCCAGAATCTCTGGTCTAACAGCTGGATGTGCTCTAACTGGGCAACACCGTTGGAAACCACCCTGGCTTCCACAGGTTACCTCCTGCGCTGTTTCCCGGTGCCTTTTCAGTCTGGCAACCCGGCTCAGCGCCTTAAGCCTCCCGGCTGTGTCTGGAAACCAAGAGGAAATGCCTGCTCCTGACCCAGGTCAGCGCAGAATGGACCGGCAGCTGCTTTTCTGCAAGTTTCTCTTTCCACTTCGCACCCATTTTCTGGAGCGTTAACCCCTGGAGCCCTCCGGGCCCTCTCCCCCTCCCTCCCTCCCTGCCCTTTCCCCTGGGCCTGCTTTTGTTATCTTCCTTTCAAGCCCCGTGACCTTGTATGGGCACAATCTCTTCCTTTTATTTGTCTTCACATGTGGGGGCCGCCCACGCAGCTCCCGGGCTAATCTGCCTGGCAAACCCCTCCCTCTCTCCCTGTTCCTCCTCCTCCGCCATGAGCTCTCCGAGGCTGCCCCGGCTCCCAAAGTAATGTCATGTCCTCAGCAGCTGAAACACAAACACAGCACGAGTACCCAGTCTTGGCAGCAAGCATGCAGTGGTTGTTTTCTTCCGGTGGCGGGGAACCCCTGTGCTCCAGTCAGGGTCGGGAAAGGCATGTGTGCGGGCAAGGGACTTGGGTGTCTCCCCCCCCCCTTAAAAGAAAGGAGAGGCCTTCGAGGCCTTCCTGGTACTAGACGTCTGGAAGTTGATAAGCTGAAGCAGCTGAAGTTATAAGGAGCCGTCCTTTGTGTTTCTTGGCGGGCATTTTCTCCTACTGTGCTTCGATGGCTACTAGACTTGACTTGAGCAGTTTTGAAAAGCGGGTGGTTTCATCCTAGCCCTCGTATCCAAGGTGTTGCTGCTATTCTCATGTTACATTTGAGTGCGAAATCGGGCATGAGTGTCTGACTCCAACAGAGGATTCCCAGGTTTGTTTGTTTGTATTATTTGGTTCCTTTATAGCCTGCTTTTCTCAGTGGGCCTAAAGAGGGATTACAGGTAGGGGAAGAAGAGGAAGAAGAGGAAGAGATTGGATTTATACCCCACCCTTCACTACCCAAGGGAGTCTCAGAGCATCTTACAAACTCCTTTCCCTTCCCCTCCCCACAACTGACGCCCTGTGAGGTAGGTGAGGCTGAGAGAGCTCTTTCCAGAACTGTCCTTGAGAGAACAGCTCTGAGAGAACTATGGCTTGCCCAAGGTCATCCAGCAGCTGTGAGTGGAGGAGTTGGGGAATCAAACCTGGTTCTCCCAGATTAGAGTCCGCGGACTTAACCACTACACCAGACTGGCTCAGAGAAAGACAGGAGTCGCTGGGAAAGACAATCATGCTAGGAAAAGTAGAAGGCGTCGGGAAAAGGGGAAGACCCAACGGGAGATGGAGTCGTCAAGGCCCTCCGTTCGCAAGACCTTAACGATCCGACGTTTTGGAGGTCATGAATTCATAGGAGCAACACAAGCCAGAACTGACTTAATGGGCCATAACACACACGCAGCTATCAAACAGCAGCAGAATTGCAAACCGTAGCTGTAGAAAAGCGCCAAGAATCCAGCAGCACTTTACAGATTAACAAAATTTGTGGTAGGGGAGGAGTTTTCGTGAGTCACAGCTGTGACTGGATTATTGCTATTTTCTCCTGCGACCGACAGACTGACACGGCTACACATTTTGATCTATAAACGGTAGCAAAAAAAATTATTTTTTTCCCTGGGAATTCCATTGGCTTGAAGGCATTGTGAGTAAGTCATGCGTTCACAGGCAATTTGCTAGCACCTGTTGCTGGCTATCCACGCCCCCCCCCCCACTCCCCAGTTTTATTTGGGGTGGGCTTCTGTTGGGGAGAGGGAGGAGAGACCCCCGCAGAGTTCTTGCAGAAGCTGCAATTTCACCGCTGCCTTTTGGTGCTCCGGTTTTAATTGGGCTTTGCAGGCAGCAGAGAGACTTCCCGACATGATAGTGTTTCCCCCCCCTTTTCTCTCTCTCTAGAAAAAATTTTTTTTTTGATTTCTTTTCTCTGGAGCTGGTGATATTTAAATATTAATGCTCGCCTCTAATTGCTGTGTTGGAAGTGTGGATTCAGGGGGAGTAGTCGGTGGCGGCGGCGCTGGGGAAGGAGTAGCGCAGACAGATAATTTGTGTTTTCTCAGGGCCTTGTTTGTGGAGGAGAGATGTTTGCGTATTTCCAGTAGGATTTGCCAACCTCGTGTGTGTGTGTGTGTGTGTGTGTATGTGGACAGACAGCTGGTGCATGCGGAAATAGCCAGGGGCGTGAGCTAGGTCTACTCTGGGGGAAAAGGAGGAGGAGTGTGGGTTGGGGGGCACAGTCTCCTTCCCCACTGGCTCTGTTTCTGTCTATTGTTCTCTTCTGCAACTCACATCAAACAAAAGGAAGCTCCCTGCCCCAGGGAAACTACAGTTTTGGCGCCCTTTTGCACACTTGGCTATGGGAAGGTGGTTCCCCCCCCCTTTCTGTCACTCCAGGTTGTTTCAGAAGCTGAGCTGGAGGCTAAGTAGGGTCGATGGCCCGAGCTTGTCGGATCTTGTTGGATCTTGGAAGCCAAGCAGGGTTGGCCCAGGTTACTTCTCAGACGGGAGACCACTGAGGAGGAAGTCCAGGGTTATTATGCAGAGGGAGGCAACGGCAGATCACTGCTGCTCATAAGAACATAAGAGAAGCCAATGTTGAATCAGGCCAATGGCCCATCTAGTCCAACACTCTGTCACACAGCGGCCAAAATATACCAGGTGCCATCAGGAGGTCCAGCAGTGGGGCCAGGACACTAGAAGCCCTCCCACTGCTGCCCCCTCCAGCACCAAGAATAGAGGGCATCACCTGCCTCAGACTGAGAGTTCCCATCTATACCCTGTGGCTAATAGCCACTGATGGACTTCTGCTCCAGATGTTTATCTCATTCCCTCTTGAAACTGTCCATGCTTGTAGCTGCCACCACCTCCTGTGGCAGTGAATTCCATGTGTTAATCAGTCTTTGGGTGAAGAAGGACTTCCTTTTATCCGTTCTAACCCGACTGCTCAGCAATTTCATGGAGTGCCCACGAGTCCTTGTATGGTGAGAAAGGGAGAAAAGGACTTCTTTCTCAACCTGCTCGTCTCTTGCCTTGAAGACCCCATGGGGGGTTGCCGTAAGTTTGCTGTGGTTCTGTTATAGCACGCTTGCCCTGATCTTCTTAGATCTCAGCTGCTAAGCTGGGTCAACCCTGGTTGGTACTCGGATGGGAGACCACGAGGGAAGTCCGGGGTTACTCTGCAGAGGCAGGCAATGCAAACCACTTTTGGGTGTCTCTTGCTTTGAAAACCCTCCGGGGGCCACCGTCCGTGCTCCCTCTAAGCTGTGGAGTCTTGTGAGCAAAAATCCTCCATTTGTGTGCTACGGACATTGAAGTTGCGGGCGAGCCGTTTGGCTCCTGCAACAATTAGTTTGCTCTGCTCTGTCAATGACAAAGGATTGATTGTGGTTTTACTTACAACAGCCAAAAATAATATTGCGACATGTTGGAAAAACCAATCCGTTCCGACAATTCGGCATTGTTACAATACAGTTTGGGAATACTTTTATCTCAGATAAAGTATCTGATTGGGTAGCCCAACATCAAACCGGGTCAGAGCATGGACATTTCACGGCGAAATGGTACCCGTTTCTAGCCGCATCTGAAGATACTTTACTCAAATCTCTAGGTTCCTCAAGAGTAGGTACCCTATCTGCTTATCTGTTCTTTTAATACTGTTACGTATACGAGCCAATTGTATTCTTGTAAATATCTCATGTTAGAGTTTGTATATTTATATTTACAAAAAGTTGGCTTTTGAAGTTAAGTTACTAAAACCTTTGTAAGTTGCTTGTTATGTATTGCAAAACAGTCAGCGTTTTGTTGGTTAATGCTGTTTGTTGTTGTACTGGTTATTTTAGACTGTGTATGTTACATACTATCAATAATCAATAAAAGCTATAAAAACGAGTCTGCTCTAGAGCCCTCTTTCCTGAGCTAAGATGAAAATGAGTGAGCCAGAGGCTAGAAAACTGTGAGCTAGCTCACACTAACTCGGCTTAGAGGGAACACTGACCACTACTGACCTTTTCTGCCCTGGCCCCCACCTGGTGGAACATGCTCCCCATCAAGATCAGGGCCCCTGCGGGATTTTACTCAGTTCCACAGGGCCTGCAAGACGGAGCTGTTCCGCCAGGCTTTTGGTTGAGGCAGCAGGCGTCCACATATGGCCTCCCCAAGGTTGCTGTCTCCCACCTACCGGCCATCCATCCAGGGCTATTTTGGGGCAGGAACGCACAGGAATGGAGTTCCGGCTGGCTCCCAAGTTGGTCACGCCCAGCGGGAACTCGTTAGCATAATAGGCCACACCCAACAGCTGAAACTCATTAGGATTGGCTACATGAGGGGTGTGTGGCCTAACATGCAAAGGAGTTCCTGCTACAAAAAGAGCCCTGGTTGACAACAAACAAGGTAAACAGAATAAGAAGCAGAAGGTGGATGTGGCTGGATGGCAACACGTCTTGTAACGTGGGCTAATATGCTAATGAGCTGTGAGGTCAGGGGTGTGGCCTAATATGCCAATAAGCTGTGTTGTCAGGGGTGTGGCCTATTATGCTAATAAGTTCCTGCTGGGCTTTTTCTACAAAAAAAAAGCCCTGCATCCATTTATCGGCCATATCCATCAGTATTAATGGGTCAGAATTTTCACCATCAGCTATCACGACTGATTTTAAATGTTTATAATGTCAATGTTTTATTGTGTTTTAAACCTTACTGTATTACTTAAGATGATGTGGCCCACCCTGAGCCCGCTCACGGGACGGGCGGGATACAAATACAATAAATAAATAAATACGTCAAACTGGTGTAGTGCTTGAGGATTAGTATCTTAGGAGGTCCGTGTTCGAATCCCCACTGTGCCATGGAAGCTTGCTGGGTGACCTTGGGCCAGTCACCAGCTTTCAGCCTCCCCTACTGGTCAGGATTATGAGAAAGGTAAAAATGGAGGGGAAGGCAAATGAGATCAGCTGCTTTGGGTCTCCATTTGTTGGGGGGGAGGTGGGAGAGAAATGGATTAAATGAATACAGTGATCACCCTGGTCCTGTGATCCCGCTGTCGTCAATGTAAGTCGAGCCCATTTCAAAGGCAAGGCACGTCCCGGCAGGGGGAGTTTCCAAAATGCACCCCCCCCCCGTCCCCCTGTTTCCCCGGCTCAGGATCTGCCTGTTCACACGGGCTTCCCGTTTGCTCCAAGGAGCCCAGTGGCTGGCATGCGCAGGCACAAGTTTATCCTTGGGATCAACTCTCTGAGTTTAGGCTAGGCTGAGAGAGCGCAACGGATCCCAGGCCTCCTCAGAAGGTAAAGCAGGAGTCTTGAACCCGGCTGCCCCCAAGCCAAGTCCAGCCGGAGGAGGGCGGGTCAGGAGACGAGGCCCTTTGCGTGTTTCAGCCTCTCTCGCAAGCCAGGTGGCCTTTTACAAGCCAGTTCTCCAGTCTTTATGGAGTTAGTAAAAATTTAACGTTCAATAAGCCTGTTGTAAAAAGCTCGGCAAATGGACTCTCCTAAAGACGGCTGCGGGAGACGCGGCTCAGGCGGAGGTTGGTGATGGGGTGTGGGTGTGTGTGTTCGGGGGGGTGTGTGCCAGTTGTGTCTGTTCTCTCTGTCCTCTGCTCACCAGCAAGCAGATTAGCAGGGCGCGTTTCTCCATCGTTGCTATGGGTAGGTATAGACCCACCTCGACGCCTGAAGAGCAATACTCCCTCTAAGCTGCAGAGTCTTGCGAGCAGAAATTCCACTTTTTGTGTGCTACCGGCATTAAAGTTGTGAGCGAGTGATTTGGCTACTGAAGAAGAAGAGATTGGATTTCTACTTCACTTCACTACCTTTCACTAGCCAAAGGAGTCTCAGAGCAGCTCACAAACTCCTTTCCCTTCCCCTCCCCGCAACAGACACCCTGTGAGGTAGGCGGGGCTGAGAGAGCTCTGACAGAAACTGCTCTTTTTCAAGGACTGCTCTTGTCAGAACTACGGCTTGCCCAAGATCATCCAGCAGGTGCAAGTGGAGGAGTGGGGAAATCAAACCCGGCTCTCCCAGCTTAGAGTCCGCGCACTTAACCCCTACACCAAACTGGTATAAATGGCATAAATTGCAAACGACTGCATAAATTAGTTTGCTCTGGAGCCATCCCCCCGAGCTAAGACAAAAATGTGTGAACCGAGGACTAAAAAACTGAGCTAGCTCACACTAACTCAGTTTAGAGGGCACGCTGCTTAAGAGTATTGTGTCCACCCTCGTCCTCGTTGTTTCAGCCAGCAGCGTTGCCTGAGAGGACGGGTGGTTGCCTCATTCTGCGTGAGGACAGCGTGAACCATTTTATCTTGGGCTGGCAGCGAGGGTTGGGGGGGAGGGGACGAGAATTTTCCTGGGCTCCAGCCAGGTACCTCGAGGCCCGAGGAAGGAGCCTAGCCGCTCAGCGTCATAAACTGCCCTGTCCTTGTTGCCGCTTTAAGTTAGTCCTCAAAGGCTGCCACCTCCTCAAGTTCACTTTCTGCGTGTATCAGGCACTCCCTTATAACCAGGCTTCCCAAGAACTTACCGTAATTCGGCGGGGGACGCATACTTCTTGGCAGGACCATTCCCGGGGGGGAGGGAGACGTGATGCACGATGCTGTTGCCAGGAAGTGATGCTGGGCGACACTCTGGCAATGGGGCAGGAAACTCAATGGTACCATCGAGTTTCCAGCCCCATTGCCAGAGCGTCGCCCGTCATCACTTACTTGCGATGGCATCGTGCGGCATGGATGTTCCAAGGAGGAATGTTCCGGCTGGGGACTGTGTGTCCCCCGCCGAATTATGGTAAGTACTTGGCAACCTACTTATAACACTTGGTCATGTTCTTTACCAGGGTGGCAAAGATAGGCGGATGTCTCCCACCCTCTGAAGCACTTTTTTGGGGAAGTGAAGCTTCTGCATTTGTGCTGCATAGAATGGAACCGGTGATGTGGGGCTACCCCTGATTATGGCTGCCATCTTGTTTGTGGCTTCAGCTGTTGGGATGCCTGAAGGTTCAGTGGCATTGGGAGTGTGTAGAGGCCCACAGAAGTGGAATCTTCCTTCCCTTCGCCACCTTTACCCCACCTCCTTGCTGGTTCAACGCCACATCTCTATTCAAAATTATCATGATTAAAAAGGGGGAAATTCTACAGGTGGTGAATTTGCATGCAGTGCTGTGCTTGTGCGGAATATGCAGAGCCCCAAGCGAAAGGCGCAAAGAAGGAGAAGAGATTGGATTTGTACCCCGCCTTTCACTACCCGAAGGAGTCTCAGAGTGGCTTACAATCTCCTTTCCCTTCCCTTGTGAGGTAGGTGAGGCTGAGAGAGCTCTCCTGAGAGCTGCCCTTGAGAGAACAGCTCCAAGAGAACTTGTGACTGATCCAAGGTCACACCAGCAGCTGCATGGGGAGGAGTGGGGAATCAAACCTGGTTCTTCCAGATCAGAGTCCGTATGCCTAACAGCTACACCAAACTGGCACTACACTGTGGTGGGTTGCAAATGGTGTCATGCTTGAAGTGTTGGACTCTAATCCGGGAGGCCCAGGTTCGAATCTCCGCTTTGCCGTGCTGGCTGACCTTGGGCCAGTCACCTTTGCTCAACTGAGACTACCTCGCAGGGTTGTTGTGAGGATAGAATGGAGAAAAGGAGAGCTGCTTTGGGCTCCCCTCCAACATTCCCTCTAAGCTGAGTTAGTGTGAGTTATCTCACAGGTTTTTTAGCCTCCGGCTCACACATTTCTGTCTTGGCTCAGGAAGGGTGGCTCCAGAGCAAACTGATTTAAGCAGTAGCCAAATCGCCCACTCACAACTTTAATGCTGGCAGCTCACAAAGTAGAATTTTTTGCTCACAAGACCCCACAGCTTAGAGGGAGCACTGAGAAGCAGTGAAAACAATAAACAGGGCCTGGTTTCCTGTCCTGAAAAACACAAAAGTCTCTACATCTGACAATAGCACTACAGATAAGATTAGAATTTCAACAGCCAATCCACATACAAAAGAATCTCCCCAGAAAACAGGAAACCTCCTCAGGAAACAATCCATAGACAAAAGAACCTCCTCAGGAAAACTCCTCCATTAGCATGTACATAGCCTGGGGAACTCCTACAAGATAATGACTCAGCCCGACCCCACCTTCCAGGGCTGATATCAATTCCCTGCCTACCATTTCTCTTCTCACCTCGACACAGAGAGGACTCCATCCGTCTGTGTTATACCTCTGAGGATGCCAGTCACAGCTACTGGCGAAACCAGGGCTGGCTCGCCTGCTAGGCAAGCTAGGCACTTGCCTAGAGTGCGCCGGCCTGCCCCCCCCGCGCGAAAAGCCCCCCACCACCGTTGCCTTCCCGCCGCCGCCAGTGGAGAGCACCCTGGCGGGCCGCAGGAGGCAGCAGCAGAGCTTGCCCACCCTCCCCCTCCCCCTCGAGATGCCCTCCCCGGAAGCTGGCGCTGGGACGGAAGGGTGGGGGGTTAAACCCCTACCCCTTCCCTGGCTTGCAACTCGCCCACCCTCCCCCTCCCCCCTGGGGGTGGAGAGGAGGTGGGGGCAGCATGGTGGGTGTCTGCAGGCCCCACTGGGAGGTTGGCATTTGCGCCCACCTAGGGCACAGAGACACCTCGAGCTGGCCTTGGACGAAACGTGAGGCCCTACAATGCCAAGGCCACGGCCACACCACCCGGAAAAATCTACAGCAACTAATGAAGCTAATAAAATAATAATATTTCAGTGGTTTGCACGGTGCATTGCAAAAAAATCCCCAAAACAAAACAGTGCAGAGAATGGCTCCCTCGACGACGTGCATGGCTTCTGTGTGCAGCACCGACAGGGTTAAATCCCTCCCCCCGTGTGCCCTCCTCCTTCCCACTATTGTTCCGGCCTGGCGGCTTCCTCTTTACAAAGTAAACCCGGGCTTGCCGTCACCTGCTCCAGGCGGCCGCCGCTCTGTAGCCCTGCCAAGTGGCAGGCAGCTTCTTGCTGGGAAGGCCTCCGGCTGCTCCCTCCCTCCCTCCTTTCCTGCTAGGAAGACTTGCCTTGTGGCAGCGCGACCTTAGCAGGTGTTTCGGGGAGTGAGCGGTGGAGCTTGTTGCCGCACGTTGTGAGGCATCACTCTACCTTGGCTTGCAGCGAGTGCCGGTGCTGCAGTGTGCCTCTCTTTCTCTCTCCCTCCTTCCCTCCCCGCCCTGGCAAGCCGGCCAGGTCTCTCCCTTGCCGAAGCCGTGCCCAGACAACGGGCCACCTCTCCCGGCATGGCAAACCAAGGGTCGGAAGCCTGGCTGTCCCCGGGCCACACCGTTTTTGCTGCTGAGAAAAGGCCAGTCCGGATGTATTCCACGCTCAATCCGCTTCTTTGGGCCCGGCTGGCCTCTGGTTGGAGGGGCAGGGCGCTGGGTATGTGGGTGGCTGGGCGCCTGGGATCTTCGAAACGATTGCCCGGGGGATGAGGAAGAAGCTCGCAAGTGTAAATCCTAAATATAAATACACGCTGATGGGGTCTGAACTGGCAGAGACTGACCAAGAGAGAGATCTTGGAGTCGTAGTAGATAACTCAATGAAAATGTCGAGACAGTGTGCGACTGCAATAAAGAAGGCCAATGCTATGCTGGGGATTGTTAGGAAGGGAAATGAAAACAAATCAGCCAGTATCATCATGCCCCTGTATAAATCGATGGTGTGACCTCATTTGGAGTACTGTGTACAATTCTGGTCACCACACCTCAAAAAAGGATATTATAGCATTGGAAAAAGTGCAGAGAAGGGCAACTAGAATGATAAAAGGGTTGGAACACTTTCTCTATGAAGAAAGGTTAAAGCGCTTGGGGCTCTTTAGCTTGGAGAAACGGTGGCTGAGGGGTGACATGATCGAGGTTTATAAGATTATGCATGGGATAGAGCAGGTAGAGAAAGGAGTACTTTTCTCCCTTTCTCACAGTACAAGAACTCGTGGGCACTCCATGAAATTGCTGAGCAGTTGGGTTAGGGTGTCTGTTGTGGGGAGGGGAAGGGAAAGGAGTTTGTAAGCCGCTCTGAGACTCCCTTGGGTAGTGAAGGGCGGGGTATAAATCCAATCTCCTCCTCCGCTGCTGCTGCTGCTGCTTTCTGTGCCAGGCCTGAGGTGTGGTTGGAGGGCACAGGAAGGTCAGGGCCCAATGGGCCAGCCAGCTGGGACCCCTCCCCCTGCCGCCTTGGGTTCCACAGAAGAAGGAGGAGATGTACCAGTCTAGGAGCCACAAAGAATTCTGCTCCAGAAGTTCTGCGTTTGATTTGACTCTTTCAACATGGCGAGCCACTGGTTAACACTCACCCGCCCCTGTCTTTCCAAGTGCCGAGCGTCATCCATCCAGAGGTGCCGTATCGCTATTTACTTGGAACCCATTCGTAGATGTTACTTCTGGTTCTTCTGCTTGCCGACACGTTCTACGTCGCTCAGACGCTTCCATCCAAAATGGCCAGGCCGAAGGAAATGTGATGGCCGCTTCTTTTTTGCTACAGAAAAATGCCCACCCTGCCTAATATCACATCAGTATCAAACTTGGAAAGTCAGTTGGGGAGTGGGTGGGAAGCAGGACCATTGGATTACCGTGGCAGTTCTTTAAAATTAAAGACGTCTAATCTCGTCGTCCTTTGAAGCTGCTCTATACTGAATCCAGCCCTTGGTCCGTCAATGTCTGTATTGTCTACTCTGACTGGCAGCTGCTCGCCAGGGTCTCAGGCAGAGGTCTTTCATCTCTCCTATTTCCCATGGTCCTCTTAACTGGAGATGCCAGGGATTGAACCTGGGACCTTCTGTATGGCAAGCGGAGGCTCTACCACTGAGCCACGGCCCCTCCCCTAGTAGTTTAGGCTGAGAGTGTGTGGCTGGCCCAATGTCATCCAGGAAGCTTCCTTGGAGGAGTCGGGATTCAAACTGTGGTCTCCCAGATCTGACACGGTCTAGTCTGTAGGTGCCCTACCAAGTGCAAGCGCTTTGTGGACTGTCGAGCCGTGGCCAGAGAAGATGTCCACACGGATATTTTTGTGTGTAGTCCATTCCGCCTGGGGACCTCAGCCTCTGTCCTTCTGTTTTCCACGGCCTGCCCCGTGGAAGCCTCTTGAGCTCGTGTCCCACGTGGCGGGGTGGGTGTGCCACGGCTTCCGCATCAGCTACCTCCACATGTGGTCTGCCCCGTGCCTTGGGAAGGCACCTCCTGTTAGCGGCTTCTGCTGGCGAGATGCGCATGGACCTTGCGAATCAACTGCTGAGGCCACGTGGCATTTCCAGTGGCTCCCCTATGGCATCTGTTTCGTGTATCACAGTGCAGTGGCTGGTGTCCCCCCCCCTTTCCCCTCCCCATGGAGGCGCTTGCTCTCCTTCCAGCCTCTTTCCTTGAACCCAGGGGCCCCTTGGATAATTTCTCCAGCCTCTGCCCATCGCCTCTACCACTCCCCCCCGGCTTGTGGCTCCGTGGGCCAGACCTTCCCCTTTGCCGGCCTGTCTCATGACGCTGAGGTTTCCACTTGCTGCTTTGCTGAAAGACAAACCCCAAACCGCTCTCTGGCTGGGAAGAGAGACTCGGGATCTGGCATCTCGCTTGCACGAACCCCGAGGCCGGGCGCGGATGGCAGCAACTTGACCGGGGCTAGTGTGGGAAGCGGTGTGCCGCTAGCCCAGTGGGGCTGCGGGTCGGGGAGGCTAATTGGAAGAGGCCAACCTTGCTTCTCGCTCTCTCTTTTCTCAGAGCCTTATGGGGGCAGGCAGCTCTGCGTGACGGGAAGTAGCAGGGTGGCAGCGGGAGAGACATGGCCTTTACTCTGACTGTTTTCCAAGCGCGGCGGGGGCCATGTAGAAGAGCTTTAGTTCAGCACCTGGGTAGTCGGTTGGGAAGGAACCGTATTAACAGGAATCCAAGCCGCAGAGCTTGCGTAGCCCGATCTTTGCAGCTGGGGCCTGTCCCCTTGCTGCGCGGCTATTTGCAGAGGCTTGCTTGGAAGAGGCGGGTTGGGAGGGGCTGTGGCTCCGTGTTCAAGAATCTGCTTTGCAGGCGGAAGGTCCCAGGTTCGCTCCCCGCCATCTCCGGTTAAAAGGAGCAGGCAGCAGAGGATGTGAAAGACCTCCACCTGAGATCCTGGAGGGCTGTGCAGAGGGGGTGTTGTTTAGTGGTAGAGCATCTGCCTGGCATGCAGAAGGTCCCAGGCTCAGTCCCCGGCAATGCTCCCTCTAAGCTATGGAGTCCCGTGAGCAAAAATTCTACTTTGTGAGCTACTGGCATGAAAGTTGTGAGCAGGTGATTTGGCTACTGCATAAATTAGTTTGCTCCGGAGGCATCCTTCCTGAGCTAAGACAAAAATGTGTGAGCTGGAGGCTAAAAAACTGCGAGCTAGCTCACACTAACTCAGTCTAGAGGGAACACTGGTCCCCGGCATCTCTGGTTGAAAAGGACCAGGCAGTATGTGAAAGACCTCCCCCTGAGACCCTGGAAAGCTGCTACCTGTCTGAGTAGACAAGACTGGTCTTGATGGACCAAGGTTCTGATTCAGTATAAGACGGCCTCATGTGGTCTAGTTCTGACTGATGATGGTCAGCCTGTTTCTGGAAGGCCCTACTGCATTGGGTGGAGGGCGGAATTACATGATTGAAAGCAAAATTCCCTTTGCATAAAAACTAGCATTCATGGAGGAGGAGGTCTAGCTTATTGGGGTTTTATTACAAAAGAACTTCAAGAACAGAATGGGAAGGGAAATTGCTGAGTTACCAAGTTATTACAACACTTGGAACAAAAACCTCCCCAGGACTCAACAGGGATATTGGTTTCTTATCTCATCACATACGCTAACTCATTCAGTCCTCACATGTATTCTCAACAAGGAGGACTATACACCCTCTGTGTTTTAGTGTATTTCTTTTTCAGAATAATATATTCGAATTCTGAATGTAAATGCAAGGAGTATTGGGATGTTTTGCTACATCCGCCTCCAAAAAGACAAAAAAAAATGCTGTTAAGTGACCTCCATGCCTGAGAGGAGAGAATGGAGAGTGTCAGTTTACTTCCCACAATCAGAAAAGATACCTTTAAACATTTATCTGACATATTTATTGCTTTACAACTGTTGACCTTATAACCTTATCTTGCTACCTAGTTTTGCCTTTACGCATCTTCATCATGTTATATGTTAATTTGCTGTTCAGCCCCTGTCTATAAGTTTGAACCTTACCTACCATTCCAATGTATATGAAAGAGTGCATTTGCATGAACGCTCAGACCTTGAATAAAACTCTGTTGGTCTTAAAGATGCCACTCGACTCTAAATTTGTTACCTTTCTGCCATCTTGGCATGCAATGTGGTTTTTTTTTGCGTCTTGTGTTGTTAGAGGAGTCCTCAGATGGGGTGAGCCTTTCCCTGCAGTTTGGCAGAATAATCCAGGAACTGGTTTAGCACCTCGCTGAGAACCAGGACAGTTATTAAAGGGAGAGCTTTGTGGTTCCTTGCTGCAAATTCTGTGCTGGCCGCTGTGGCTAAGCGGCTACGGGTAAGCACGTTGAAACAGAATCTTCCAGTCCCGTGCCTTGCGATAGTGGTAGCGAGTTCCGGAGCACTGGCTGGTTATTCCACTGGGTTCGAGGCCGGCCGGCCCAGGGTGCGGTATTTAAGGGAGTCGGCAGCAGTGCTCCCTCTAAGCTGTGGAGTCCTGTGAGCAAAAATTCTACTTTCTGAGTGACCAGCATTAAAGTTGCGAGCAGGTGGTTTGGCTACTGCATAAATTAGTTTGCCCTGGAGCCCTCCTTCCTGAGCTAAGACAAAAATGTGTGAGCCAAAGGCTAAAAAACTACAAGCTAATTCAGCTTAGAGGGAACACTGGTCGGCAGTCTCCAGTCTGTGGGCCTTTCGAGGCACCTGTTTAGCCTCAGTGGGAACCGGGACTCTGGACTCAGCCGTAGCGCTGTCGTGAGCTCTATGACTGCTCGCCGTCCCATTTTCTTGCTCTGTGCGACGTGGTAGGCTGTGTGGGTTTTGCAAGACTTTTAAAGAATGCCCCGTACTTCTGACTGTTGCCATCTAAACACCGTTTTAGCTTGCCTTGGGTCCCTCTTCAGTGGCTGCTGTCCACGCAAGCCACGCAGCCTTTTGAACTATGCCACATTTTCTGTGCCTCTGCTAGGTGAACATAAGAACATAAGAGAAGCCAATGTTGAATTAGGCCAATGGCCCATCTAGTCCAACACTCTGTCACACAGCGGCCAAAATATACCAGGTGCCATCAGGAGGTCCAGGACACTAGCAGTGGGGCCAGGACACTAGAAGCCCTCCCACTGCTGCCCCCTCCAGCACCAAGAATAGAGTGCATCACCTGCCCCAGACTGAGAGTTCCCATCTATACCCTTTGGCTAATAGCCACTGATGGACTTCTGCTCCAGATGCTTATCTAATTCCCTCTTGAAACTTTCCATGCTTGTAGCTGCCACCACCTCCTGTGGCAGTGAATTCCATATGAAAAGTTCTGTGCACTCAGAGGCTTACCTGCTTCATAGCTAGAGCGGCGCGGAAGCTTAAGCGAGAGAGCTGGAGAGGCCCCGGGTTCAGATTCTACTTCCTCCACAGATGTGGCAGAGGGCAAGCCACTGTTTCCCCCCTTCCCTCTTGTCGTGTGGGAATAACGGCACAGGCTGATAAATGAAGTTGTTGTCGGTCTGCCTGTGTTATGCTTGTCTGTGGGAGAGGGACGACATGGTCTATATTTAACACATCTCCTGGCAGGTTCCAACAGGGCTTTGCACCCCCCCCGGATATTTTTGGGTATGGCTCAGGAGCACCCCCTGCTGGTGGATTTTCCTGTTGCCTTGGAGCGCTTAATACACACAACCTGAGTCATTGCCGGCAGCTCTCAAAAGGAGACAGACCTGTTAAAAGAAAGGACAGATAGTTGTCGGGGGAGGTTCAGGCTTCATGGCTTCTAAGCTAAACCGGAGCCAGGAGAGGCAGTGGGAGCCCACCGTATCCTCTTCCAAGTGAGCAAAATCTAGGAGATGACCTTCCTCACAGGGTTGCTGTGAAAAATGGAGGACAGGAGGACGGCGTGAGCCACTTCGTGTCCCCGTTAGCGCCAGCAAGGGGGGGTGACCATCATCTTGGAGACCCCGTGAAAAGGGACAGTGAATGACAAGGGTTCCCCGGTTCAGATCTCGCCTTTGTTTTGTTACTGACTTCATTTATGCCTTTCTTTTTTGACCAAACGGGAAACCAAAGCGGCTCACGTCATTCTCTCTTGTTTTTCCTTCATAACAATCCCATGAGGTTGGTCAGGCTGAGAGCACGTGACTGGCTCAAGGTCACCCAGCGAGCTTCCGTGGCAGAGTGGGGATTCGAACGCATTCTGACCTGCCACTTTAACCACTGTCCTGTGTTGGCTGTAACTTAAAGGGGGTTCTAGGTGGGGAGCACTGTTCCCTCTAAGCTGAGTTAGTGTGAGCTAGCTCACAGTTTTTCTTAGCCTCCGGCTCACGCATTTTTGTCTTAGCTCAGGAAGGATAGCTCCAGAACAGTGTTCCCTCTAAGCTGAGTTAGTGTGTGCTAGCTCACAGTTTATTAACCTCCAGCTCACACATTTTGTGTGGCTCACAAAGTAGGATTTTTGCTCACAGGACTCCACAGCTTAGAGGGAGCATTAGAGGGGAGGCATCCCGTCTGCATCTTTTCCGTCCTGTATTTATCCAAATGGCTGGCCAACAGATGCCCTGATCCAGACATGGCCGCGCCCCTGCTGTGTCTGCTGCCACTCAGTGTGTCTGGATGGAACCTCTTGCTCGCACCCAATGGACTGATGGAACGGCCTCGGCTTCATAGCCCACGGCCCAGGTTGCCAGCTCTGGGTTGGGAAATTCCTGGAGATTTTGGGGGTGGAGTCTGGGGAGGGCAGGGCTTGGGAGGGACCACAGTGGGATATAGTGCCACAGAAACAGACCTGGAAGGGATCCCAAGGGTCAACTAGTCCAACCCCCTGTACAGTGCAGGAAATTCAAAGCTGCCTCCCCTCCAGAGAGTCAGTTTGGTGTAGTGGTTGAGAGCGGCGGACTCTAATCTGGGAGAACCGGGTTTGATTCCTCTCTCTTCCTCCACATGCAGCCACCTGGGTGGCCTTAGGACAGTCAAAGTTCTCTCAGAGCTGTTCTCTCAAGAGCAGTTCTCGGGAGAGCTCTCTCAGCCCCGCCTACTTCACAGGGTGTGTGTGGTGGGGAGGGGAAGGGAAAGGAGATCGTAAGCCATTCTGAGACTCCTTTGGGTAGTGAAGGGCAGGGTACAAACCCAATCTTGTCTTCTTCCACACACACCTGTGCTATGCCCAGAGGAAGGCAAAACCACTTCCAAAATCCCTGAGCCAGTCTGGCCTGGAGGAATATCCCCCAGAGTGGCGATCGGCAATACCTTGGGCATATCAGAGAGGGTTGCGAGAGCCGAGTCCGCCTTCCAAAGCGGACATCTTCTCCAGACAAGCTGATCTTCACGGCTTGGGATTCCGGGACATCTCCAGCCTGCCCCTGGAGGTTGGGTACCCTACCATCCTCAGCATGATAATCAACCTCTGAGTGGTTGGCAGGGTCCAGGGTTTTTTTTTTTGGGGGAGGGCACCCTGGAGTGGGGTGAGCTGGGCCAGTCCGGGAGCCTCCTCCGGGCTGCGAGCCGGTTTCCTCTCCTCTCAGCCATATAACAAGCCGACGGCCTCGGGTCAAGCTGTAGATTCATAACTCGCCGGGAGACATTTCAGGACCATAAAGGTGTCTGGCTGTTGATCGGATCGTTCTTTATCCCGGGCCGCCGCTCACCGCCTCCCCCTCCCCTCCCGCTCCGGCTCTGGATTTACTGCAGGGGGGATACTTGAGCCTGCCCCCAGAGCGAGAGGGCTGCAGGGAGGGGGGGGGTCCATGCACAGCTTGCGTTCTTTCTCTCTCCCCCCCCCTCCGCTGATCCGTCCCTCGTCTCCCGGCTCAGCCCCTGAGCTGAAATGTTTACCTCCCACCTCCTCTGACAGTTCAAGCCGACTTCTGAGGCAGGGGTTATTGAACTGCGAATGTTATGACATTACATTCCTGTGTCTGCGCTTTCAAGACGCGCCGACGCAGCCGGAATGATAAGAGCGTGCGGCTGCCTGCCAGGCCCGAGTGTTTCTTCTTCCTCTCCTCCGCGCTCTTGCTTTATTCCTCCCTCGGCTCAGATCTGTCTTCCTCGCACTCCGGGGGAAACTGATAACCGTTCTCTCCCCCCCCCCAGCTGCCCTGCAGTTCAGTTCCTTTTCAATCTCGGCAGAGCTGGGGAAGGGAAGCGGAGGGGCGAAAAGGAAAGGAGTTCAGAGGTGAAGATGTCTTTACCAGGGGCCGTCTTGCTGCAGGCTGACTTGACTCTCCGGCCCTGTCCCCTGCCTCCAAGAGAGAGGGGGGGAGAGAGCGTCTCTTTCCCAGCCTCCCTTGGGCCGGCTGTTGAAAGGGGGTCCCCGTCTTTGAGGTCTTGGACCGGATAATCGGCAGCCCTTCAGCATGACTGTGTACAGAGCGATCCCAGAGGGGTAGCCCTTCATTACCGGCTTCAGAAGGAATGCACTTTTGTGGATTGCGCATCGCACTTTTGGATTGCCCTTCGGTACCTCCCCCTCCCTTGCAGATCTCACTGTGTTGGTTCCTGTGTTGGTTCCCGCTGCAGGGGGTGGGGGGGCAGCCGTGGGAGGGCTTCTAGTGTCCTGGCCCCACTGCTGGATCTCCTGATGGCACCTGGTATATTTTGGCCGCTGTGTGACAGAGTGTTGGACTGGATGGGTCATTGGCCTGATTCAACGTTGGTTTCTCTTATGTTCTTATGTTCCTTGCGCGTCTGAAGGGAGGGCAAGATGAAAGCCCCCAGGAAGAGGGGAATGGGGGGGGGTCTCTGTGGCATTAGATGGTCTGGATTGCAGCTGTGTTCTTCAATGTTGAGATCTAGTGTGGGGTAGTGGTTAGAGTGTTGGACTAGGACCTGGGGGGGGTTCCGGGTTCGAATCCCTGCTCTGCCACGGAAGCTTGCCGGGTGACCTTGGGCCAGTCACACTCTAAGCCTTAGCCTACCTCCCGGGGTTGTTGTGAGAAGAAAATGAAGGATAAGGAGAACGACGCAAGCCACTTTGCGTCTCCACTGGGGAGAGAGGCAGGGGATAACTGGAAGTAAGTAGATAACCCCGTCCTGTCAGTGTCCTTTGCTGACGGTGCCTGTCGGGATGAGGTTACTCTGCTGTGCTGAGCATGGAGGTTTTCCTGGTGTTGGTGCCTGCACGTTTCAGGGACAGGCAAAGAACTGTCAGAATACCATCCAGGGTACGCCGTGGTGTCTTGGGAGTCTTTAAGAGCAGGGCGAACAAGCCTGTGGATGATATTTGCTCACGTGGGCTTGATCCGTGAGCCAGGAAGAGAAGTTGGGTTCCTCCGCGGCCTCTTCCAGTCCTATATCGGAGATGTCTCATTATTGTAGATTTGGATAGAGTCACTCCCCCCCGGGCTACCCGCATTAGTATGCACTTTGGTAGTCATTTGACTGATGTCACAGAAGGGTCCTTGGGGTACCGCAGTTCTGATACGCACCCTTCCTAATTCCGGGGGAAACAGATGACGTAAAGAAAAATAGAAATGAGCAAGGAGGGGCAAGTCAGTCTTGTGCCCACTAGAGGGCAGCAGCACGCTTAGCCAGGGCCTAGCCCGGCTGGCGGGACAAATGAGGTCCTTGTGGGGGGTTTAACCTTTCGAATTTGCCAGATCCGGTGGCATTTCCCGCAGCGGGTGGGAGGTGTCACCTATGCACCTGGTGTGCATTGCAGCCAATGTGGGAGAGGATGAAGCTTTGGAGGGTTTTTTTTGGGGGGGGGGGGTATCAGGCCAGACCAAGAATGAAGCAGGCCTGCCGGTGCAGCAGTGAGAGTTGGTGTGTGTGTGTGGGGGGGGGGGTTGTGGCTTTAGCAGAGCCTGCAAACTAATTAAATTTCTCCATAAATTTTGGCTGCTTCGGTGTGCTCTGCGTCCTTAAGGGAGAGAGAGAAAGAGATCCAGATTTTGCTCCGTGATAGGGATCGGCGGGGAGTCTAAGTGCAGGGAGATGGATATCGGAGAGGGTCTGCGAAGGATCTGCTCCAATTGTGTCTGACAAGCCAGGAGTCTGCGCTGGGTGGTGGAACGGCTTGTATTCTAACAGAAACCATCTGTGTGTGTGTGTGTGTGCTTGAAGGAGAAAGTGGGGGGGGATGACAGAGAGGGAATTTGTGGGTGGGGTGGGGGATAAGCGACGAGGAAGAGATCAGAGCCCGAGAGGAGAAGAGGAGGAGGAGGGGAGAAAAGAGGTCAGGGCCTGGTAAATTAAACGTTCATCACCGTGGGCCGGAGCGCGCAGGGAAAGTAGGCCAGAACCATTAAATCTCATTAAAGTTTCATACCTATCACTGCCACTCCAGGCAGGCCTTGGACATTGCCTTAATTTGATGGGTGTTCAGGGAGAATTATCAAATAATTGCGCCGGCTGGGGGCTGGCTTTTATCACGTTAACGTGGAAAGCCCACTCGGCTTTTGTAGCGCACATCAAAAACAAAAAAACACACAAAACCCACCCCCACCCCGAGCCCTGGCTGGGTATTGTTCTAAGGGACGGCGGGATAAAAAGCCAGTCCTTTTATCCTGGTTTTCTGCCTCCCTCCACCCCGAACGAATGAAGCTTTCTTATCCTGAATCAGACCGTCAGTCCATCAAGGTCAGGATTGTCTGCTCGGACTGGCAGCCGCTCGCCGGGGTCTTTCACGTCACCTGCTGCCTGATCCTTTCAGCCGGAGATGCCGGGGGTTGAACCTGGGACCACTGAGCTGGGACCCCTCCTTTGCGTCACAACCCACTCCCCCCCCCTTAATGGGGTTGTCAGACAATGTCGCTGCTTCCAGGCATTTGCAGGAGAGAGCTGCCACGCTGGTGTTCGTTGCACCCCTGGGTACCTGGCGCAGAGTTCAAAGGTGAGCCCTCGGAGGGGCCATACCTGGTGCCTTCCCCCAGCTGGCAAAGAACAGATTCCTTCCCGCTTTCTCTCTGGTCAATGGCTTCCGTAGTGGGACTCCACGGTGTTCCGTTCTGCTTCTTTTCCCCCAGAAGTTGCTCCCAGAAAGGAAGGCCATTTCCTTTTTCAATGCCTTGGGGATTGGGGCGGGCTTGTGGATGCAGCCACCTCCGTGTTTCCTGTTATCCCCGGCCTGTGTGGCTGGTGGGTGACGGGGGTGGTTCAGCGGCAGGGGCGAGCAGGCAGTGGGTTTTTCTCCCGTTCTCTTTCACTGAAAGGTACATGAGGCGTTCCCCTTTAGGGCTTCTCTTAGAGGAGATTGTGGCATACTGGGGGTTGCATGAATTAAACAGGCAATGCCGAGAGAGAGATCAGCGCATGAGTGAGGAAGAAGGTGCAGTTCAGAAGCCTGGCAGGGTCTTTCCAAGCCGATAAGTTGACCTGGAGAGGATTCAGCGGCAGACTCTTCAGTCACTGTTGTGGGGTGGGAGAGGGATTCCCTCCAAGGATAGGTGGGCCAGTAACTCCAGTGCGTAGTTGGGCTTTTCCCTTTGGCATGCAACTTGGCTCACTTGCCTGAGTCATCTAGAGCCAAGCTGTTGTTTTGTGAGCACTTTTTGTACCCTCTAGAATCCGGTTGGACTACAGCGTGGTCTGGGCTGTGCAGGCTAGCTTGGGTGCGAGAGCCGGTCATGGATGAACTGTCAGAGAATCCAGACCCCTGCTGGCTGAGTCTGGGACTTAGCTTCATGACCTCTTGGGGCTGTGCTCAGCTACTTTCAGGCACAAGCACACTGTGTGACTCTGGCTCCCGGGGCCGGCAGGCAGCCCAAAGCTTCTCTGTTGGCCTGGCCTGGTATGCAATGCTAGAAGAAGACCTTGCCTGGTCAATAGAGCAGGGCTTTCTTCTGAGGTCCCAGCGTCTCACCTTGAAATCCCCACCCCGGCTCTGGGTTCGAGTCCAGCTGGTCCCGTCTTTTGGAGGAGGGGGTACAGGAGAGAGTCTTGGGGTTTTTGTTCCTTCTGTGTATTATTTAAAAAAAATATTCTTCAGATTTGGTGAACGGATATACCGCCCTGCAGCTCTGGAGCATTGATGTGGCGGGGGCACCTCTGCACATCGGGGGGGGGGGTGCCACTTGTGTATGTGTGTGTCTGCGCGTGATCCCTCTCCCCTTCATCATCCCCAGGAGGAGTCTGAACAAATCGAGGCAGGCTCCCGCCGGCTGCTTAAATGCTGATGCCGAAGCGGCTGCCGGTGGGGGGAACCGCTGACACATCTGGAAGGCTTTTAAAGCACAGCAAAGCAAATTGCAGCCTGGAGCAACGGCGGCGGCCACGTGACCGGCTCCTGGCTGCAGATGGCGAGCTTTCCCGCTGGCTTCTGTCGCATTACCCAGCGTGGAAAAGAGGCTTTTGCCCTCCGCTCGTTTTGTCGTCGTCCCCCCCCCCCGTCCTCCGTGGTGGCTGGATTGGGGGAGAGGGGGAATGCAGAATCTGAAATTCTGTTCCGCTGTCAGGAGATGCCGGGTCCGTCTAGCCGAGGACGGCCTGCCCTGACCGCAGGGGCTCTGGGGGGTCTTAGGCAGAGAGGTCTGCTCCCTTGGACACCCAGCTTTTCACACATCGCCTCCTGGGTGGGGCCGTGGCTCGGTGGCAGAGCATCTGCTTGGCATGCCGAAGGTCCCAGGTTCAGTCCGCAGCATCTCCAGTTACGAAGGTCCAGCAGTAGGTGATGGGGAAAACCTTCTCTGCCTGAGTCCCTGCAGAGCGGCTGCCAGTCCGAGTAGACGAGACTGACCTGGATGGACCAAAGGGGTCTGATTCAGTAGAAAGCAGCTTCGGGTGTTCTCTGAACTTTGGCACCTCCTGAAGGCGTGGGTTTTTCAAACAAAGCGCTCTGGTCTCTGTGCTTCTTTCGCACACAGTGTTTTCTCCTTCCAAGATTCCCAAGTTTCAAGGGATCTGGATATTAAATCTGGCAAGTCGCATTGGCATGGACGAAGAGAAGGCGTGGGTGTTTAAAATGCGGGCAGTTGCGGGGAAATAGCGGGCACGGAAAGGAATTATGCAGCGTACTTTATGGGGCAGGTTATTGTCTCCCCTCCCCCCAAGTTGTGGCCCCTTCCTAATCCTTTATTTGGAGATTGGGCCGAACACGGTCTCTTATTAGATCATCCATACGAGTTTGGGCATCGGGCAGTGTTCCCTCTAAGCTGAGCTAGTGTGAGCTAGTTCACAGTTTTTTAGCCTCCGGCTCACACATTCTTGTCTTAGCTCAGGAAGGAGGGCTCCAGAGCATACTAAGTTATGCAGTAGCCAAATCGCTTGCTCAGAGCTTTAATGCCAGTAACTCACAAAGCAGAATATTTGCTCACAAGGCTCCACAGCTTAGAGGGAACATTGGTATTGGGGTGGAGTGCAGAACTTTCAAAGGTTCTTGGTCGCTGGGGCCCTATGGGAAATGCAGAGAGGAGAGAGCTGCAGCCAGCGTGGGAGGCATCAGGTGAAGCCTTGGAGAAGCGCTGGCTTGCTTTAGGCTGCAATCTCCCCCTCCCGAAAATATCCAGGCCTCTGTCTTACGGCCTGGCCTCTGTTCCCCACGTCCAGCTTAGGTCTGAATTGCACAACCATTTGCTGCCTGGGTACAGGGCAGATTGCAGCCAGAATGCCCCCGGTGATACTGTGCAGCGAAACGTGGGTTCATATAAAGGGCTAGCTTACAGCTGATGCGGGGTGGCAGTTATAGTGTTGGACTAGAGCTGGGGAGTCTCAAGTTCAAATCCTCATTCGGCCAAGAAACTCATTGGGTGACCTTAGACTGGTTGGGGAGGTGGGGAGGGTGGGGTTGGGGAGGGGAGGGGCCTCAGTGGGATCAACTGCCATAGAGACCACCATCCAAGGCTGCCATTTTCTGATTTCTGTAGTCTGGAAATCCCTTGTAATTCCAGGAGATCTCCAGGTGCCAACGCAGTCCCCATTGGGGAGAAAAGCTGTGTGTTCGGACCTTCTGAGAGCCAATCTGGTAGTGGCTAAGTGCGCGGACTCTAATTTGGGAGAACTGGGTTTGATTCCCCATTCCTCCACTTGCAGCTGCTGGATGACCTTGGGCAAGCCATAGTTCTATCAGAGCTGCCCTTGAAAGGGCAATCCTGGAGCAAGCTCTCTTAGCCCCACCTACCTCACAGGGTATCTGTTGTGGGGAGGGGAAGGGAAAGGAGTGTGTAAGCCGTTCTGAGACTCTGAGTGAAGGGTGGGGGTATAAATCCAATCTCTCTCTCTCCCTCTCCCTCTCCCCCCCTGCCCACACGCAGAGATGATTGGGGCTCCCTGCGCTTGGGAACGATGGGCCATTTGGCATTCTCGACCGTGGTTTTCCCACTCTTGCTGACCCGCCTGCACATCTTTCGTTTAAATCCGCCTTCCCTTCTGCCAGACATAAAAGTCCTCAATTGAGTGAGGTTTAGCGCCAGGTCATTAGTCAGTCCGATTATGGGGCCAGAAGGTTGCATCCTGGGCGAAAGGCGAGGCGGAAGGGGGCAGTGGGGGGGAGCGGAGCCAAGCGCTCATGAATTATTCACGGTGCAGGGCCCCCCCCCCAATTTCACCTCCTTCTCTCCCCGGTACTTTTACAACCTGCCTGTAAACACAAACATCCTGCATTATTTATGGGGATGGACCTGAACCTCTGTGTGGGATTTACTGCAGCTGTTTCTGGGAAGGGCGGGGGGGAGCTTTAGTTGTGGGGGGCAGCTCAGTGAGGGGGGCCTTCGGTGGTGCTAAGAGGGATGTTGTCAGGCCCTTTTGCTCTCGCTGGTGACTCAGCAAGGGAAGGGGGCTGACCTTCCACGGAGACTGGTGGCGCAGCATGAGCTGGTCCCCCAGTTTCTCAGCCTGCGAATGGTTATAGGAGTTGGGAAGTGACCCACTCTGACCAGTTGGTACCGGGACGGTTCTTGGGCTGCTCTGGCCGACCCCGCTCAGAATAAAAACATCAGAAGAGCCCAGCTGGATCAGGCCGGTGGTCCACCTAGTCTAGCACAGTGGCCAACCAGTTCCTCTGGATGGCTGATACTAGGGCACGGAGGCTGAGGCCTTCATGAGAACATCAGAAGAGCCCAGCCAGATCAGGCCAGTGGTCCATCGAGTCCAGCCTCGTGTCTCACACAGTGGCCAACCAGTTCCTCTGGAGGGCCAACAACAGGGTATGGAGGCCAAGGCCTTCATAAGAACCTCAGAAGAGTCCAGCTGGATCAGGCCAGTGATCCATCTAGTCCAGCATCCCGTCTCACACAGTGGCCAACCAGTTCATCTGGCCAGCCAACAACAGGGCATGGAGGCTGAGGCCTTCATGAGAACCTCAGAAGAACCCAGTGGGTGAAGCTCAGAGGGTTTGGCTGGCCCAGGGTCATCCCACAAGCTCCCAAGGCTGAGTGGGGATTCGAATCCTGGTCTCTGAGGTCCTAGTCCAACAATCTAACCTTTGGATCTGGTTTGCGTGTGGGGTGGTGGTGGAATTCCTTGTCCAGAAGGAAAGGCCGATTTCCACCTACATCCCTTTAAACAAGAAAATAAGCAGTGACTTGAGCAAGAAAAAAAAACTTTGCAGTTCACGCTCCGTCCCTCCCTTGAGAGGGTGCAGAGGAGAGCGACAAGGATGATCAGGGGTCTGGAGACAGAGCCCTGCGAGGAAAGGCCAAGGGCCTTGGGAATGTTGAGTTTGGAGGAGACTGAGGGGGGACAGGATGGCTCTCTTTCAATATCTGAAAGGCTGTCATTGGGAGGAGGGCAAGGAGCCATTCCAGTTGGCAGCAGAGGAGAGGGCCCAAAGCAACGGGTTTAAATGACATGCAGAAAGGTATCGGCTGGATATTAGGAGAAGCTTTTTCACAGTCAGAGTGGTTCAAAGGTAGAATCGGCTACCTGGGGAGGTGGGGAGCTCTCCTTCACTAGCAGCTTTCAAGAAGAGGCTGGATGGATATTTGCCAGAGATGCTTTAGACTGGTCCTGCATTGGGCAGGGGGCTGGACTAGATGATCCCTCTGGCCCCTTCCCACTCTGGTTCTGTGATTCTGTGACTCTGCAGGGACTGGGCTGAAAACCAGGCTAGTACTTGGCCTGGAGGGTTTTCTTTCTCCACCCCCCACCCCCCCCGGCCATCCCCATCATAAATTCTTCTGGGTGGCTCCTGCTTCGGGGGGTGGTGGTGCTGTTTTTGGCCATTCCCGGGGGCTGCTTTTAATTTGTGGTTCCTCCTCCGACTTCCTCAGAGCCCCGTGGTGGCGCTTAAATAACCCGGAGTGGTAAAAGCCGATTGGGAGGCTGACTCACGCTGGGCCGCCCCTGTGGTTAGGCGGCGCTGGCTTCCCTCTGTGGCACGGCGGGGTGGGCAGAAGAGGTGCCCGGCAGTAATGTCAGCTCCCGGAAGCCGGCGCAGTCCAATTTAGGCTGGTGGGATCCTGCATCTTGCCGAGAGCCGGACCTTCTGCCCTGCCTGGTTCTTAACAGCAAGCGCCGGTATAATTGCAGGCTATCCAAGGCCTGGATGGGCCCCCCGGCTTTTTAAAGTTCATGTCCCGTGGCGGAGTTTCGCAGGAAGCCGAGGCCTGACATTTTCAAAATTCAGTGCCTGGAAGACAACTGGCTTCCGAATGCAGAAGGAATACAATTTGGGTTGGAGGCAAAATGCAGCTGAGTGAGCCAGCAAGCAGCTCCTTCTGTAGCCAGTTCTGTGCAAGCGTTGGAGAAGAAGAAGAGAAGAGAGAAGTGATTGGATTTACACCCCACCCTTCATTACCCAAAGGTGTCTCCGAGTGGCTTACAAGCTCCCTTCCCCTGCCCACAACAGACACCCCGTGAGGGAGGCGGGGCTGAGAGAGCTCTCGACACAAACTGCGCTTTTTCAAGGACAGCTCTTATCAGAACTACAGCTTGCCCAAGGTCATCCAGCAGGTGCAAGTGGGGGAGTGGGGAATCAAACCCGGTTCTTCCAGATTAGAGTCCACACACTTAACCGCTACACCAAACTGGCTCTCCAGAGGTGAGATTTGGTGTGTCTGTCTTGGGTGATTCACATTTGACCAACAGTCATCGTTGGGATGAGTGGGCTTGCGTTGTTCTTGGCCGTTGTCCCCACCGCCGGGGCCACGTGCCATCGTAGTTAAGACAGAAGTGTGTACTGGAGAAGGTGGATGGGAGCCAAATGTCCAGACGGGTCAGCGTTGTCTACACAGACTGGCCGTGGCTCTCCAGAGGCTGTGGCAGAGGTCTTTTGCATCACCTACCACCTGGTCCTTTTAACTGGAGATGCTGGGGATTGAACCTGGGACCTTCTGCATGTCGAGCAGAGCTTTAACCATTAAGCCACAGCCCCCTCCCCTTTATATACAACTCCAGGCGATATATATGAAGGTGTGCCAACAGAAATGAATACGCTGGATTTTCTGGCCGCATCCCTCACTGCATAGTCCTGCACTATCTTCCCTTCAACACGGTGTCTCGCCACAGGACGCATGAAGCTGCCCTGTACTGAATCAGACCCCTGGCCCGTCACGTTCAGTAAAACAGGCTTTAGAGTTCCACAGGCATCTTCGACACAGCGAATTGCGTGCTCCCACTGGATTTGAAGGAGAACTCTTCCAAGGGAGGTGTGGCTCAGTGGCAGAGCCCATCTGCTTGGCCTGCAGAAGGTCCCAGGTTCAATCCTTGGCCTCTAGTTAAAAGAACCCGGCAGTAGATGATGAGGAAGACCCTAGAGAGTGGATGCCGGCCTGAGTGGACAATACTGAGGCAGGTGACGTGAAAGACGTCTGCCACGGACTCTGGAGAGCCACGGCCAGTCCTGAGTAGACAGTGTTGACCTCGATGGATCAAGGGTCTGATTTGGAAGAAGGCAGCTTCATGTTTTCCTGTGAATTAAGCCAGCACCCCGGGAATTTGGAAGGTTGCTTGAAGGCTTCGTGGTGTTGGGGTTTTGACTCGGATCTTGGAATCTCCCCACCAAAGCTTTGGCCTTGGAAGAGCCGCAGAGAGCTGGATTCTTTCTGTTGATTCTATTGATCCTAAACAGAGCCCAAGTGAGGATGCCGCCGTGCGGACAGGCAGCAGAGGAGACTGGGAAGACTACAAGGGCAACGGGGTCTTTGTGTAGGTAGGCCTGCTGCCTCTGGAAGATGATGAAGAAGACGACAGCATTGGATTTCTACCCTTGCCCTTCACTACCTGAAGGAGTCTCAGAGCGGTTTACAATCTCCTTTCCCTCCCCCTCCCCACAACAGACACCCTGGGAGGTTGGTGGGGCTGAGAGAGCTCTCTCGAGAACTGCCCTTGAGAGAACAGCTCTGACAGAACTTAACGACTGACCCCAGGTCACCCCAGCAGCTGCATGTGGAGGAGTGGGGGATCGAACCCGATTGTCCCAGATTGGAGTCCGCATTCCTAACCGCGACACCAAACTTGCTCTCTCCGGGTTCAGTGGCTGACAGTTCTATCGCCAGGCGGTTGTGTCTCGGAAGCTTTTGTGGCCCATTTACACCGCCGAGGCCGTGACATTGTGATCAGACAGTTGACATAAATTCACATGATGGATCAGTTATCACTTCATTGAGCGGGTGGCGGATCCACCGACGGCCATGCGGTAACATACTGTTTCCTGGCTCTGCCCAGCGCTGGGATGCATTAAATACCCTTTATTTATCGCCGGCTCTTGTTGCACCGTGGGCCGGAGGATGTGGCTTTGGCAACGTATCATCGGATTTTTATGATGAGCATTAAAGCCGGGCCCATAATTTGCACCTTTTTATTCATTAGACGTTGGAATGGCCATAAGTCAAGAAGGCCCAGGGATTTAGATGCAGATCCGGAAGATAAACTATTGACAAGCCAGATGTATTTTTACATTAGTGTGCCTTTACAATGGTTTATGCAGAGGGTGGAATATAAATTGCATTATTAAATACGGACCCCTTCTTTGACCCACTTGGTTGGTTGGCTGATGGGAAGGGAGCCTTTTGAAGTCACCAATCTGGGGAAACGATGGCGGCTTTTTTGTTTTTCTCAAGGTGATCCCCCCCCCCCCGGCCCGGTTCTCCTCTCAGTATTAATTTGAGATCAGTGTTCCCTCTAAGCTGAGTTAGTGTGAGCTAGCTCACAGCTTTTTAGCCTCCAGCGCACACATTTTTGTTGTAACTCAGGAAGGAAAGCTCCAGAGCAAACGAATTTATGCAGCAGCCAAATTACTCACTCACAGCTTTAGTGCCAGTAGCCAGTGTTCCCTCTAAGCTGAGTTAGTGTGAGCTAGCTCACAGTTTTTTAGCCTCCAGCTCACACATTTTTGTCTTAGCTCAGGGAGGAGGGCTCTAGAGCAAACTCATTGATGCAGTAGCCAAACCGCTCGCTCACAGCTTTAATGCCAGTCACTCACAAAGTAGGATCTTTGCTCACAAGACTCCACAGCTTAGAGGGAGCATAGTTTGAGATGGACCCTTTATGGATGGGAATGAATGATGCAGACATTGGCAGGAAGGGAATTCACATCCATCCTTGATGTCTTAGTCCACGTGGTTGTGAGTAGAAGGGAACTTAACCTCAGTGCGCTGACAATTCCACGTGTGACAGCATGGCTACGGCCAGGGAAACTTCCAGCGTGGAACAGTTGCCTTGTTCCTTTCTACTGGGAGACGTGGGGCAGGCCATTCACTCGAGAGCTCAGTATGAGCAAGGGACATGGGGCTTGGGACCCAGGTGGCGGATCCTAGAAGACTCTGCTTCTGTCCTTCCGCTAATTCAGTGAGCGGGAAATACTCATTCTCTGCACTTCCTCTCTCCTGGTGTTCCATACCAAACAGCGGCCCTGTGTTCCAGAGCTGCCATCTTTGATTGCATCGGGCAAAACTCTGCTCTGGGAATTTGCATCTTTCATGGCTTTAGGATTTTAGTTCTGGCAGGGGTGGAGATGCTGGGAAGAGGGCAGAAGCCAGTACTGGAGGCCCAGAGCGGGGCCGAGGAATGCAGAAAGCAGTGGGCTGGAGGGAATTGAACGCTGGGCTCTTCCGCCCCCTGATATGCTGGGGGTGGGTGGGGCTTATGGTATCTCCCAGTGCCTCACCTGCCACATCCCATAGAACATGTCTGTGTGAGGGCAAACGAGAGCATGGTGCCTCTCTGTCTTGTTTGCTCAGCTTCAACGATACTTGTGCATAGCCGTTCTTAACCTCACAACAACCCTGAAGGGTTGGACTGGTGGTTGTCAGGTGGTTTGTTTTTCTGTTTTTGTTTTTTGCATCACAGCCCTCTGTCTTGGCTCTCATAGAGAATGTTTTGCCTGAGGCTAGGCCAGTCATAGAATCATAGAGTTGGAAGGGATCCCCAGGGTCATCTAGTCCAACCCCCTGCACAGTGCAGGAAACTCACAAATACCTCCCCCTCCATGCTCCCAGTGACTGCTGTTCCATGCCCAGAAGATGAGAAAAGTTCTCCAGGATCTCCAGCCAAACTGGCCTGGAGAAAAACGGCTTCCTGACCCCCCCAAAAATCCTCCAGGATCTCCAGCCAAATTGGCCCAGAAGAAAACGGCTTCCTGACCCCAAAGTGGCGACCAGCATTTCCCTGGGCATGCAAGAAAGGGCCACAAGAACCAAGCACTGATGCAGCCCTTCCTGCCCCCTCTCTCATGATCTTCCTAAGTTCACCAGAGGCAAACCTTGAAAAAAATGCTGCCCTTTGCACCAGACGGCACGGGGTGGTGGGGGGGAGATTGACTCTCTGCACAATCCGTTGCGGCAGTGTCTTTAGCCGTGCTGGGAGTGTGCAGGGGAGCAGTTGGAGGACTGCTTTGCCGTGCATCCACCCATTAACCTTACTCTGCGGGGGCCGGCTGGGTTCTCAGATCCTCCCGTGCGCAGATCCAGGTCTCGCTGATGTGAGTTCGGCGGTGGCGTGGCCTTCCCTCGGAGGGCACTGAGTTTGCACTTAGCATGCGGCCGGGAGCATGATGCAGAGAGGGGCTCGGAGATTAGAGTGCCCGATGGTGATGTGGGGAGCAGGAGGAAGGGAAGGCGATGAAACGCAAAATGAGCCGCAGGGCCGGCAGAACACCTGCTGCTCACCCGCGCGCCGTCTCTCCAGGAGAACGTTTTTGTAATGAGGCCTCTGATGCAACCATTACTATTGGTTTTATTTGACTTGTGCTCGGCGGCTGATGGGTTCTAGCGCCGGAGGATAATCAGGGGAGGGGGGCAGGAAGCCGCTTTCTTTGCTGGGAGGCTTCGGTGGGCAGAGAGGAGGGAAGGAGGCATGGTGCATTGTGCGCTAACATGCATAGGGCAAGCCTTGAAGAAGCAATGAGTTCTGAGCAGGTGACTGCCAAACCTGCGTCCAAAAACAGTGGAAAAAAGGCAAACTCTGTGTTAGGGATTATTAGGAAAGGGATTGAGAATAAAACGGCCAATCTCGTAATGGCCCTGCACAGGTCTATGGTGTGACCTCATTTGGAATACCGTGTGCAGTTCTGGTCACCGTATCTCCAGAAGGGACACCGCAGAGCTAGAAAAAGAACAGAGGAGGGCAACCCAGATGATATGGGCATTGGAGAACATTCCCTATGAGGAAAGGCTAAGGAGTCTCTGGGATTTTTCAGTTTAGAAAAGAGACCAGTAAGGGGGGGACAGGACATGATAGAGGTTTATAGAATTATGTATGGAGTGGAGAGAGTTGACAAAGAGGAATTTTTCCCCCTCCCTCAAAATACTGGAACTTGAGGGCATCCGATGAAGCTGATGGGCAGTAGGTTCAGGGCGGACAAAAGGAAATACTACTTTACACAGAGAGTGCTTCAAATGTGGAATTGGCTGTCAGAGGATGGAGTGACGGCCACAGGAATAAACAGCTTGAAAGGGGGATTAGATAGAGCATAAGTCTACCAACATCTACTAGCCCTGGTGAATGAGGGGAACCTCCACATTCAGAGGCACCGATCCTCTGAATCCCAGAGCCAGGAGGAGGCAACAGCAGGGGAAGGCCTCGGCCTCCCTACCCTGTTGTTGCCTGTCCGGAGGAACTGGTGAGAAAGAGTGCTGGACTATATGGACCCTCACTGGTCTGATCCAGCAGGGCTCTTCTTATGTTCTTAAGTTCATATTCGCATGAGTGGTCCTGTTCTCCCCCAGCTACTCAGGAGAAGGAGATGGTGTTCGGTGGGGAGAGAAGTGAGCGTGGTTTTCCATCTTAGCCATTTTGGGTCCCGGTGGGCGGTGGAAGTCGGGATATAAACGAATGAAACAGGGTGTAAATATTTCAAAAAGCGAATCTGTCCTCGATTTGATGGCTTCTTCTGTGTGGAATCACCCTTTGGTCTGAGAAAAGCTTTTGGCAAAGGGAGAGACTAGCCAGTCCTGGCGCATGGGCAACTGCATGTGCTTATCATGCGCATCCAGCGCATCGATTTCCTTGGACTTCATGAGAGCCAGTGGCGTGCTTGTAGTTTTGTTTCTGTATCTAGGCCACTAGCCTGACCCCTTGTGGAGGGCTCCGTATTTGAGAGAATGTATTTGCATTCAGATATCTCGGGGCTGTGGTGGATTTGGGCTAGCAAGAAGTCGGTTCCAGTTCCTGCTTGGTTATTATGTCCACTTTTGGCAAAACCACATTTCTCCACGTGTCTCCCCAGCCCCGAAATGTAGGCTAAGATGAACTAACTCTTGTTCCTTCCCATGCTGAGCGCCTTCTCCTGGGTTTTCCCTTGATGGCTTAGTGCTCAGTTACTTCTGGCCAGGTCACGAGTTCGAAACGCCTGACGGGACACACCCACCGGGGCACGTTTTGCACGAAGCCCCACGTAGGCTGAAGGATTCCGTCTGGCCTTCAGATCTTTGCTTCCAGATTGCAGTCTCGCAACCTAGAGACCCGCCTCCCAATTTCCTTCTTGCTGTGTCCTCGGCAGCCCCTAGGCAGTGAGGGGTTAAATGCTTTTGTTTCGGGAGGTAATACAGTTTATAGGGTGGGCATGAATAAAAGATGCTCCTGCCCGGGTAACTGTCAGGCGAGTGTTTTCCCTCCGTATATAAAAGGCTTCGACTGCTGGTTGACAGTAAAAGACTGTGTTTGGGGGCTGGCAGGGAGGGGGGATTCTCAGAGGAGCAACATAAATAAGGGGCCGGGTATTTTTACACCGGGGTAGGCTGCTGGGAGGGAGGGGTTGGGGCTTGTTTATCTCTCTGAAATCCTGGCCTTTGCCTCCAAGGGATTTGCATGGGCCCTAATCATTCGCCCCAAGCCCTTCCCTGATGAGTGTCCTCCCCCGCCCACCCCTCCCTCCCCACTTGCAAATGTCTTACAAATATCAGGCCTGTGTGGAAGCTACAGAAAAATAACAAAGCAAAAAGAGGAACCCTTGTAGTGTGTCTCTCTCTCTGCGTGTGTGTGTGTCCCCCCCTGGCACGTTCATTGGCCTCTTGTTTGGTGTAGGAGTCAGTTTGGTGTAGGAGAGCCAGTTTGGCGTAGTGGTTAAGTGCTCGGACTCTGATCTGGGGGAATTGGGTTTGATTCCCCATGCCTCCACTTGCACCTGCTGATGCGGCTTCCACAAGTTCTGGCACAGCTGTTTTTGGAAAAGAGCAGTTTCTGTCAGAGTTCTCTCATCCCCACCTACCTCACAGGGTGTCTGTTGTGGGGAGGGGAAGGGAAAGGAGTTTGTAAGCTGCTCTGAGACTCTGAGTGAAGGGTGGAGTATAAATCCAATCTCCTCCTCCTCCTCCTTCTTCCTCTTCCTCTCCTTCTCCTTGGTGTAGTGGTTAGAAGCACGGACTCTAATCTGGGAGAACTGGCATACAGCTGCTGGAGTGACCTTGGGTCAGTCGTAAGTTCTTTCAGAGCTGTTCTCTCACCAGCAGTTCTTGAAAGGGCTCTCTCAGCCCCCAACTACCTCCCAGGGAGTCTGCTGTGGGGAGGGGGAGGGAAAGGAGACTGTGAGCCGCTCTGAGACTCCTTCAGGTAGTGAATATATCCATCCTCCTCCTCCTCCTCTTCTTCTTCTTCTTTTGCTTCTTCTTCTGCTGCTGCTGCTTTGGCCTGCATATGCCTGAGCTGGCAGGGATTGTCTAGGGCAGCAGATCCCAACCTTTTAGGTATGGTGACCCTGCAAGTCCAAATTTACTTGGTACGGTGATGATCCATCCAGGGCTGTCCCAGCTTTATTTTTGGCACCAGAGGCAAAGTACGACCTTGGCACCCGTCTCCTTCAGCATTCCATTCTCAGCAGTGGCGAACCAGATGTTTTTGAGAAACCCACAACCGTTGCGCAATGGGCACAGCTGCCCCCACTGTGAACCCCAAGCGAGTGGCATTGTAACACATCACAGCCTTTGCAGGCTGGGGTGACATTCCAGCCTTTGGACACCCTTTCCCTTCTCCGTTATTACTGCCTCTAACCCCCTCCAAGAAACTCAAGTCACCATAAGGACATATTTTACTTGATCAGCATCCGTACGCAGGGAAGAAAAAATCCCGACGAATGGTTCTGATCTAGAAGATAGTGTTTCCAGGGCCAGGTCTTAGAATCATAAGAGTCACAGAGTTGGAAGGGGCCACAGAGGCCATCTAGTCCAGCCCCCGGCTCAATGCAGGACCAGCCTACAGTATCCCTGACAAATGTTTGTCCAGCTGCTGCTTAGAGACTGCCAGTGAGGGGGAGCGCACCACCTCCCTGGGCAGCCGATTCCACCGTTGCACAACCCTTACTGTCAAAAAGTTCTTCCTCATATCCAGCCGGTGTAGTGGTTCCAGCCCTTCCTCCCTGCCCTTAATTTAATTTAAGATCATTCTTGCGAGTCCTCTCCTCTGCTGCCAACAGGAACAGCTAACTGCCCTCTGAGTGACAGCCCTTCAAATCCTTCAAGAGAGCCATTGTGCCCTCCTCTTCTCCAGACTGAACCTTCCCAGGTCCCTCGGCCTTTCCTCACAGGGCTTCTTGGTCTCCAGGCCCCCGATCATCCTCGTTGCTCTCCTCTGCACCCTCTCCGTTCTGTCCACATCCTTTTGGAAGTGAGGCCTCCAGGACGGCACACCAGACTCCAGGTGTGGACTGACCAATGCAGTGTACAGCAAGACTATCACATCTTGCAATTTGGATGTTTCCAAAATACAAAAGCCTGCCGTTGGAGGGGCAGGGCAGCTGTTAGGGAAGACTGGGCTGCCGACCCCCTTTCAGAAGCTTTGTGAACCACTTTTGGGTCCTGACCCACAGGTCGGAGAACACCGGTCTAGGGCAGCTGCACCACTCACCCCTCAAAAGCCGGCTGCCCGCACCAAGCGGCCGGAAGGTGTCATGAAACTCGGTGGATCTGCCTGTGTGCTTGGGATGCCGGCGGTGGGGGTGGGGGGAGAGATCAGGGTGGGGCATTTGGGTCAGTACGGGGCGGGGTCAGAAACACAGTCCTGTGCCGGAGGGCTCTCCACACCTTTGAGCAGCACATGATTTGTGTTTCAGTGTTATGCAGCGAGGCAGGTGGTCAAAAGATGGTCCTGGAGGGCCCGGCCAGGTGGCCCAAACGGAAAGGGCGCAGGTGCTGATTTTCTGGCACGTCTCCGCCATCCAGATGTGCGAGGCTTGGCCATGAGCATTTCTCTCTGGAGCCGTGGAAAGTGTTTACGGCTCATGTTTCAGATCCTCTGGGGGAGTGCTTCCTTCCCTGTTGCGTTTTCAGATCCCCCGCCTCTCTCTGCAGCCACGCAGGCTAGAAACTCTTGACTTTTTGAGCAAAAGGCAAGCAACATTGGGTGCCCTCTCTAACACAAGGTTCCGTGCGGTTCGGAATTGCGCACAAGGAGACGCATGTGTTATACCTCTGAGGATGCCAGTCACAGCTACTGGCGAAACGTCAGGTCCTATAACGCCAAGACTACGGCCAGACAACCCGGAAAATCTACAGCAGCTAATAAAGTCAGCATTGTTTTGCTCAGACCGGCAGCGGGTCTGGGGCAGAGGTCTTTCACGTCCCCTCCTACCTGAGCCTTTTAACTGGAGATGCCGGGGATTGAACCTGGGACCTTCTGCGTGCCAAGCAGACTGTCTACCACTGAGCCATGGCTTCCCTCCCCTTCCTCCAGGTCATAAATAGCCCACTACTCTCCCGTCTCCTCATCTGCTTTTTACATCTGGATGCAGGCAGAAAAGAGGTTTTAGGAAGAAAGATGAGCACAGAGGCCAAAGTTGGCACGGGAACAGTTTGCTTCTGCCTTGGGAGGGAAACAATCCATCGCCATAACGAAATTACTGTAGGGGAGGGCTTTGCATCTTCCTGGCAGGGCTCTGTGTCAAGCAGGGCTCGAGAAAGTATTTTTTTTAGATGTCTGAGGCACTCTTTCCTGCACCAGAGCTGCGGAGGACTGCATCCACATTTCAAGCCCCAGGGAGAAATTTCTGGGTGCCCTGGGGAACGTCAGGTGCCTGGGGATTTTTGAAGCAGTGGCCGAATGAGGGAACGGATTTAGCATAATGATGAAGCCACTTTGCTGTAGTGGTTAAGAGCTTGGACTCTCATCTGCGGAAACAGGGTTTGATTCCCCACTCCCCCGCCACTTGCAGCTGCTGGTGTGACCTTGGGTCAGTCACAGGTTCTCTCAGAGCTGTTCTCTCAAGAGCTGTCCTCGAAAGAGCTCTCTCAGCCCCACCTACCTCACAGGGTGTCGGTTGTGGAGAGGGGAAGGGAAGGGAAAGGAGAATGTGAGCCGCTCTGAGACTCCTGTGGGTAGCGGGGTATAAATCCAATCTCTTTTTCTTCCTCTAAACTACAAATTGAGACTCTGTTTCAAGAAGAAGAAGAGATTGGATTTATACCCTGCCCTTCACTATCCAAAGGTGCCTCAGAGCAGCTTACAAACTCCTTTCCCTTCCCCTCCCCACAACAGACACCCTGTGAGGTAGAAGAAGAAGAAGAAGAGATTGGATTTATACCCCGCCCTTCACTGCCCAAAGGCGTCTCAGAGCGGCTTACAAACTCCTTTCCCTTCCCCTCCCCGCAACAGACACCCTGTGAGGTAGGCGGGGCTGAGAGACCTCTTGACAGAAACTGCTCTTTTTCAAGAACAGCTCTGACAGAACTACGGCTTGCCCAAGGTCATCCAGCAGCTGCAAGTGGAGGAATGGGGAATCAAACCCGGTTCTCCCAGATTAGAGTCCGCGCACTTAACCACTACACCAAACTGGTTTCAGAACTTGGTTTTGCGGACCTCTCAGCCTCAGTCGTTGATATGGGCAGGAGACGATTGGTCTGCATTGTCCAGACTAGCCCGATCTCATCAGATCTCGGAAGCTAAGCTGGGTTGGCCCTGGCTAGAACTTGGATGAGAGACCTCTGAGGAATACCAGGGGCGTGACGCGGAGGCAGGCAATTTCGAAAGGCCACTGACCATCTCTTTCTTTGAAAACCCTGTGGGCTCTCCGTATGTCAGCTTAGACTTGGACTTTCTGCCACCGTCTTCCAGGCCTGTCGTCAGAAGTGTGAACTCTGAGAGAGGGGTTCACCCAGGTAGAGAGGGATTTGAACAGGCTTCCCAGGTTGTAATTGGACACTCTGATCTGCCACACTGTGCTGGGCTGTTGCTTTTGCAGTGACGGCTTCCCAGCCAAGGTTTGCAGTGTGAACGAACCGGGCAATAACAAGCTGGATTCCCTGAAGAGGGAAAAATACCCGAGTGTGCAGAAAGGCGTCTTGGAAGAGCGACTGCCCGGACCTCTGACCAGGTGCCGCGTGACCTCGCTCCGGTGCAAGGGCGAGCGTCCCGGGAACTGCTTTTTTAGCCCGCGTCTGTGTCTCTTCCCTCCTGCCCACCTGTGCCAAATCCCGGATCCCTCCCGAAACACTTCAGAGCAGTCGCCGAGTAATTATTCCAAGCAGGCTGTGGCACGAACACCTGCTTGGTTTCTCCTCGAGAATCTCTAATCTTTCCTTCCCTCGTGCTAACAGGCAGTCTGGTTCCGCCCGCCTTGTGCTGCCGACAGATGCTGCCGCCCGTACCAGGCCATCATTTCTCTAGTGGAGTGTAACGGGGAAGAGCGTTGGGTGCTTTCCTTTCTAGTTCTCTCCGCGCATCTGTCACTTGCTGCCGTCAGGAGAGGAATCGTCACCCCACCAAGTCATACATATGGAACACAAAATGGGCAAAGTAGCTATAGGGACGCGTGGCGGGGGGGAGACTACGAGCAGCCCCCCCCTTTCAGGCTGGGGCTGGAAAGCCACTTTTGACATAGAAATTTCTCCCACCCACCCACCCCTCCGAGCTTCCCAAAGAACAGTTTTGTTAAGAAGCAAACCTCAGATTCTGGGTACTCTTCCCGCCCAGCCAATTCGATGCTGCTTCGGAGCATGTGTGTCGTAGTACACAGTGGGAAAGGTTTCAATCCGGCATCGTCTGCTATATATAAACAAAGTTACATTTGCCGCAGCCCACATTATATGCTCTAAGCGTGCGAAATGATTATTCACGCTCAGGATCTCCCGACCAGTGAAGAGAGAACTAAGAAGACAGAACTTAGGTGACCCCGAGTGGCCGGTTTGGTGTAGTGGTTAAGTGCACAGACTCTAATCTGGTAGAACCGGGTTTGATTCCCCACTTCTCCACTCGCAGCTGCTGGATGACCTTGGGCAAGTCGTAGCTCTGTCAGAGCTGTCCTTGAAAGAGCAGTTCTTGAAAGAGCTCTCTCAGCCCCACCTACCTCACAGGGTGTCTGTTGCGGGGTGGGGAAGGGAAAGGAGTTTGTAAGCTGCTCTGAGACTCCTTTGGGTAGTGAAGGGCGGGGTATGAACTCCTCCTCCTCCTCCTCCTCCTCCTCCTCCTCCTTCTTCTTCTAAGCCAGGAATCTCCAACGTGGTGCCCACGGGCGGCAAGGCATTTGTCGACATCTTTCCTGGTGCTTGCCAAACATTTTTTTAAAAAATGAGCAGGACAAGACGGGGCTTTTATCGAGCACGGCGTCTTCTAATGAGTCGGGAATTGGACTCCTGGTTGGGCAAGTGGGAGCCAACGTGTCCTTTCCGAAGAGAGGGAGAAAGGAGCCAAGTCCGGGTGGTGAGTCACTGTTTCCCGAATAGCCACAGACGCTGGATTTTTTCCTACCGAGTCCCTCAGACGCTACGCTGGGCTTCCTTCTAAAGAAGCAGCACCATCCCCGTGTATAGCAGGGACGCCACACACAGAATAGCTAACAACTCTTCATTTACTATCCTTTGCGGCTTCTCCCTTAGCCGCAAAACGTGATGCCGGGACCTGTTTGAACATGACTCGGCGGAACACATGAGGTTGTTTTCAGGGGACGCTGTGCACGGCTGCAAGCCTGGATCTAGCTGTGGAGACCGGAGGCCCTGCTTCCGCCGTGTTTGGGTAGCACTCCCAAGCCACTGGGCACCAGGGGGCGGTGTGCGACGAACCTCACGGACTGCGACGGAGGCAGGGGTGGCGTGCGTGAGTGAGAGAAAATTCATAAGGTTATGGCCAGACTGTGATAACGCCAGAGGCCTCCTGTCTTCCCGTGGGCCACGTTATAAATTGGGAGGTCACGAAGGTCCAGGCGTCGGCTGGCATTTCAAGGCAAGATCACAGAGAGTGCAAAGCCTCCTTGGCAGGGGAGGTGTGATCCGTTTTGGGGTGAGCACTCGCACCTGGCCCCAGTCTGCAGGCCTTCTCTTGCATCTAGGTCCTGCTTTAAGTATGGACAGTTTCAAGAGGGAATTAGATAAACATCTGGAGCAGAAGTCCATCAGTGGCTATTAGCCACAGGGTATAGATGGGAACTCTCAGTCTGGGGCAGGTGATGCACTCTATTCTTGGTGCTGGAGGGGGCAGCAGTGGGAGGGCTTCTGGTGCCCTGGCCCCACTGCTGGACCTCCTGATGGCCCCTGGTATATTTTGGCCGCTGTGTGACGGAGTGTTGGACTGGATGGGCCATTGGCCTGATTCAACATTGGCTTCTCTTATGTTCTTAAGTGCTGGGACCTCATCCTCAGCTTTGGTTTAGCAACCTCGAGCGGGCAGTAACCTGTGCTTGGGTCGCAAACAGCCCCAGGTGGAATGTCGGCTGTCCCCTGCTAAAGGATCTCAGGAGGACCAGTGCTCCCGCTAAGCTGTGGAGTCTTGTGAGCAGAAATTCTACTTTGTGAGCTACTGGCATTAAAGTTGTGAGCGAGCCGTTTAGCTACTGCATGCATTAGTTTGCTCTGGAGCCCTCCTTCCTGAGCGAAGACAAAAACGTGTGAGCTGGAGGAGGCTAAAAAACTGTGAGCTAGCTCACACTGACTCAGGCTAGAAGGAACACTGCTCAGGGCCTTTCTCTGCCTGAGAGCTGCTGCTGCCAGTCTGGGTAGATGGGGCTCCCCTGGACGGATCAGTGGTTTAACTTGGCACAAGTGACGGGGTTGCGGGAGTGGTGTGATGAGGTGTGGGCTGTTGATCTGCTCTCAACCCCCCCCCGGGAGAACAGGCAGGTCACACAAAGGTGCCTTCTGCTGATGTCTGACCCTTGTCCTGGTCAGGCTCTTCTGACTGGCAGTGACATCCCAGGGCAGTGATAATCCGTGGACGTGTGGTTTTGTATAGTGGTTAAGAGTGCGGACTCTGATCTGGGAGAACCGGGTTTGATTCCCCACTCCTCCGCATGCAGCTGCTGGTGTGACCTTGGGTCAGTCACAAGTTCTGTCAGAGCTGTTCTCTCAGGGGCAGTTCTCCAAAAGAGCTCTCTCAGCCCTGCCTACCTCCCAGGGTGTCTGCTGTGGGGAAGGGGAAGGGAAAGGAGTTTATAAGCCGCTCTGAGACTCCGAGTGAAGGGTGGGGTATAAATCCAATCTCTTCTTCTTCTCTTTCTCTCTTTGATATGCCTCCTGTGGCTCTTCTGAACGCTGCTCCCCAGTGTGGCGCCTGCCTCGTGGCCCGGGAATGTGGCCCTGCTCGGTGGGCTCAGGCAGACGTCTTCCCCATTGCACATGACCTGGGGAAGAGAAGGCTTAGAGGGGACACGATTGCAGTCTTCAAATATCTGAAGGGTTGTCAGGTAGAAGACGGGGCAGATCTATTCTCTTTTGCTCTGGATTGCCAAGACTAGATCTAGTGGGTGGAAACTACAAGGGAGTCATTACCGGCTAAATATCAGGAGAAACTTCCTGACTGTAAGAGTGGTTGAGCAGTGGAACGGACTGCCTCGGGAGGTGGTGGATGCTCCTTCGCTGGACGTTTTCAAGCGGAGGCTGGACGACCATCTTTTGGGTATGTTGTAGGGCTCTCTTTCGGCTTCGCTCCTGCAGAGTGCAGGGGGTTGGACTAGATGACCTGCAAGGTCCCTTCCAACTCTGTGATTCTATGATAACTGGCTATGCCGGGATTGAGCCAGGGATGTTTTGCCTGCAGAGGACAAGTTCTGCCCATCATATGTGGTTCATTTCAGCCCCTCTTTACGCCTCTTGGTCAAGGATGCAGACAGGGTGGGAAAGGCTCCTGTTGTGAAATGTCCTTGCCCCTTCTCAAGCATGGCCTCCTCTCCTCTAGGGGTGGGTAGCAACCCTGAATTTCCAGGGGGCACAGTCTATCCGCTTCCCATACTTTCCAAGGGCAGTGAGTGCAAAACCTCAGCCTCCGCCCGATGCCGTGACTGTCTTGGGGCTGACGTCGCCTTGCCGTGAGCCTCCCGTGCACCCCGGAAGCCCCCTGGGAAATGTTGTGGGTTTTCATAATCAATAGGACGTCTTAAGTTGTCTTGGAGAGGGAAGGCTTTGCAGCCACCGTGCCAGTTCTTAATAGGCACAGGGCGGCTCCAGGGGGTGCGGGCAGAAAGGCCGGAGCCGCGCCGGTCTGGTTTCGAAACCTGGGGGTGAAAACGAGGTTACGTTCGCGGGAGAGATTAACGCGGACAGGGCTGTGCATCTAACCTTACGTGTTCTGCCCCAAAAGGGGGAACGGTCCACGGGCTGGACTTTAAAATTGTACGGGGTGACTGCAAGTCTTGTAATCTGTCTGACCGATGTGTGTATATTAAGCGGCGTGACCTCAGAGTGGGCGGAGTCTCCGGTGAGAGCACGAAAGGATGCTCCTAAACAGAGGCGGGTCTGGATTAGGCCCTTTGAGGGAGGCTGTAGATGCTTCCTTCCCAGACAACTTTCTGTGTTCAGGGAGACACCATCGGCTCCCTTTGGACTGCTGTTGGCTTGCCGTTCCCTGGCTGGCCTGAGCTATTCCAATTTCGTCATATCTCGGCGGCTAAGCTGGGTCGGCCCTGGTTAGTATTTGGATGGGAGATGGAGAAAAGTCCAGGTTTACAGTGCAGAGGCCTTCGCTGGACATTTGAACATCTCTCGCCTCGAAAGCCCCACAGGGTTACTGTAAGACAGCTGTGACGATGGCACAAATGCACACACAAATTGTTGATTTTCTGTCTCCAGAATTGTTGTTCATGGATAAGGGGCATGATAGAGGTTAATGAAATTACTCACAGGGTGCAGAGAGTGTTGACAAAGAGGACTTTTTCTCCCTCTCCCCAAATACTAGAACTCGAGGGCATCAGTGATGCTGATGGGCAGTAGGTTCAGGATGGAAAAAAGGAAATACTGCTTTACGCAGTGAGTGATTCCAGTGTGGAATTCGCACGAGAGAATATAGTGATGGCCATAGGGAGGGGGTCTTTAAAAGGGGAATAGACAGATTCCCGGAGGAGAGGTCTGTAAGTGGCTACAAGCCCTGGTGACTATGGGGAAGAAGAAGAGAAGAGGTTGGATTTAGACCCTGCCCATCACTACCCGATGGAGTCTCAGAGCGGTTTATAATCCCTATCTCTTCCCCTCCCCACAACAGACACCCTGTGAGGTAGGTGGGGCTGAGAGAGCTCTTTCAAGAACTGCCCTTGAGAGAACAGCTCTGAAAGAACTTATGACTGACCTAAGGTCACACCAGCTGCTGCATGTGGAGGAGGAATAGGGAAATCAAACCCCGTTCTCCCGTATTAGAGTCCACGCTTCTAACCGCTACACCAAATTGGCTCTCAAACCTCCACGTTCAGAGGCACTCTGCCTCTGAGTCCCAGAGCCAGGAGGCAACATCATGGGAAGGCCTTGGCCTCCATGCCCTGTTGTTGGCTCTCCGGAGGAACTGGTTGGCTGCTGTATGAGACAGGATGCTGGACTAGATGGACCCTCACTGGTCTGACCCAGCAGGTCCCTTCTGATGTGTTTTGTCCTGGGTTTGGTCTAACAGACAGGGATGAGTTCCGGCTGTCCCTTTGGCAAAGAAAGCGAAGGGAAGTCTGTCTCGGTTGCTGAACCGTCTGGAACGGAAAGCCTTTCAGCGCACTCTGTAGGCATAGGTAGTTGGATAAAGAGCCGTCAAGTTGCAGCTGACCTAGGGTAACCCTGTAGGGTTTTCAAGGCAAGAGAATTCGGCGGGTGGCTTGCCCCTGCCTGCCTCCGCATCAGGACCCTGGTCTCCCTTGGCGGTCTCCCGTCCAGCGACTAACCAGGGCTGCCCCTGCTCAGCTCCCGAGATCGGATGAGTTCGGGCTATCCCGGGCCATCCAGGTCAGTGCAGGGACAGGTGCACCTGCCAGGGGGATCGAAATTGCTCCGTTGAGAGTGGTTTATCTCTGCTTAGGACTGGGCCTTTCCTTCTTTTCCCTCCCTCATTGAGAAGCTAGGGGAAGGAGGGACCTTGCATGGGGAAAGGGCTCGATCGTAATGCTTCTGGGATATGCCGGCCTTTGCATGCACAAGGGGGAGAGGAGCTGACCTGGAGAAGAGAGTGACCCGGATAAGAGAGAGGGAGACCAGTTTCCTGGGGTTGGCAGGTACTGGGGTGTGTGCCTGTGTACGGATGTCCTTTTCTACAGCTGGCACCCGATCCCCTCCCTCCAAGAAGGCTTAATCTAACTCGTGGGTCCCATCTCCCCCCCCCATTTAAATTTATGGCTTTGCTGCAGGGGTGAGTTGACAGATGCTCTTTGCAGGCAGAAAAGGGGTCAGATGAGTCCCCCCCCCAACAAATGCAGCGTGCTGTGGGGGGGGGGCGGGGAAGTGTTGCAAGTGCTTTTCCTGGCACGGGGAGCCTCCCACCCCCGGCCCTCTCTTCTGATGACAGCTTTATCAAGCCTCCAGACTTCCAAATTCCATTGTTCCTGACATCTGTTTCGGTAAGTGATTAATTGCAATTAGTGAACGGTTTGAAAGCCCGTGGAAGAATATTCAGCAGAAATCTCGTCAAGATTAATGAGTGGTGGCAGTTGTCAGAAGGGCCGCGCGCTTCCTTGCTGTCGCAGCGAACTGAAGGTGGAAACTGGCTTGGCAGGGATGGGGAGTCAGAGCCGAGGTGCCCCCCCGTTCTGCAGGCGCCCCCCTCAGTATTGCTCCCCCCACCCCCACCCGCCACATGCATCTCCCTCCCCTTCTTGGAATAACATGGCTGGGGCGATTTTTTTTTTCCGGCGGAATGCATGAATTACCCACTAATGCGCTATTAATAAAGCACTTGGGGGCTTCGCCCAGATTAGGCCCCAAGTCATGCAGAATGAATTTTAATGAGTCAAAAATATACTCTCATTAGCCACTGTAATCCCGGCAAAGAGCGGGGTGGCGCCTGGGCGAAGGAGGAGGGCATGCCGTCTTAATCTGGTGGCTTGCGTGGCGAGTGGGTGGCTTGCGGCCCGGGGACGGTGTCGAGATGCTAATGGGCCCGGCAGGAATCGGAGGAGGCGTGTGCCTGTGGGGGCGTGTAGCGGATCGCCAGAAGAGCAGGGGCATCCTGGGAAGTGGAAGCACTTCTGACAGCTCAGGGCAGGTGCTGCTTTGCAGTGTAGTCCAGGAGTCTCCAACATGGTGTTCGTGGGTGGCATGGTGACGGCCAACACCTTTCCCTGGCAGCCATGTGTGGTTTTGGAAAGCAGGCAGGGCTTTTCACCCAGCGGGGCCAGACGTCCATTCCATGGTGCCGGGCCACACCTTTCCTGGTGCCTACACGTGATTTTAGGACATGGGCGGGGCCAGGTGGTGCTTTTACCCAGTGAGGCTTCTGATTGGCCCTTGGAGATTTGATTGGCGGTACAGATTTTTTTTAAAAAGTTGCTTTGGCAGCTGCTGCCACCGCAGCACAAGGATTGTCACGGCGTGACTGAAGGTCAACCGTGGCAGCCATTTTCTAGCTTCGCCCACCATGCTGTGTCAGTACTGTAAAGGCACCCGCAGGGTCAAAAAGGTCGGGGACCTTTTTGCAGGCCATACTGACACGGGTATCACTGTCTATAAGGATAGATTGTTGGGAAAAGGGAATTGTTTCAGGCATCCGGAGCACTGGGGGAAAGGAAGGGTGAGCATGTAATGCTTTGGGGACACCAGATCGAGGTTTATAAGATCATGAATGGGATTGAGCAGGTTGAGAAAGAAGTCCTTTTCTCCCTTTCTCACAATACAAGAACTCATGGGCACGCCATGAAATTGCTGAGCAGTCGGGTTAGAACGGGTAAAAGGAAGTCCTTCTTCACCCAAAGAGTGATGAACACGTGGAATTCACTGCCACAGGAGGTGGTGGCAGCTACAATTGAGTGTGTGTGAATGATACTCACCCCAGCATTGAGCTGGGAATGCCTCTATGCCAGGGACCCCCTGAACTTTTCGAGCCTGCGGGGCCTTTGGAATTCTGGCATGGGGTGGTGGTGGTGGGTGCGGCCACACAACGGCTGACGGGAAGTGGCTGCCACAGCTCGCATTCACTCACCCAGTGAAGATCTTTCGAACTGTGGTAGCTGCTGCTGCAAAAGCAAGACTTCTAAACACCTGCACGGCCAATCAGAAGCCTTGTTGGAGGAAAGCCCCAGCTGGCCCCGCCCACATTCTGAAAGCTCTCGGTGGGTGCCAGGAAAGGTCTCGGTGGGTGCCGTGGTGGGCACCATGTTGCAGACCCTTGCAGTGCTCCCCCTAAGCTGTGGAGTCTTGTGAGCAGAAATTCTACTATGTTAGCTACTGGGCATTAAAGTTGTGAGCAAGTGACTTGGCCTCCCCCACATTCTGAAAACTCTCAGTGGGTGCTAGGAAAGGTCTCGGCGCCATGGTGGGCACTGCGTTGCGGACCCCTGCAATGCTCCCTCTAAGCTGTGGAGTCTTGTGAGCAGAAATTCTACTTTGTGAGCTACTGGGCATTAAAGTTGTGAGCGAGCGATTGGGCTGCTGCATAAATCAGTTTGCTCTGGAGCCCTCCTTCCTGGGCTAAGGTGAAAAAATGTGTGAGCTAGAGGCTAAAACAACTGTGAGCTAGCTCACACTGACTCAGCTTAGAGGGAACACTGGACCCCTGCTGTACATACTGAGCCTGTGAATTTTTCAGCCCGTTCAGCTGGCCAGATTCGCCACGAGGGGTTTGTTCGGAGGCAGGTTGGAGCAGGGGAGGGGGAAACTGGGGGAGAGGTGCGGGGAGCGGCGCGGGGGGAGCTGTACCCCACCCGTTCCACCCCCCCCCCAGAGTAGGACATCTGCTTCCGCAAACTGTTTTTTAATAAGGCGAGGTCAGGGCAGCTGAACCGGCTGGCCACCGCTGGGCTGCAGGGAGGTGACTTTTGGCCCCGGGAGCAGATGGCTGCTGCCCGCACCTCTGCCCGACTGGTGCCGCTGCCACACCCATGAAATTTCCCATTAGCGGGGCCGCAGCTTGGGCAGTGCAAGTGGCAGTCTCTAGCCGCTGCCTGATTGCCGGACCGTGGCGCCCCGGGTGCCCTCTCGATGTCTGCTGGCTCCTCTGGGAGAGGCTGGGGGGGGCGGGACGGGGACGGACACACACGGACTGAGCCGGAGGCCTCAGGAAGTAAAGAAATCCGACAGGGGAGAAGACAAAGCCAGGGCCGGAACTCTTCCAGAGGGAGGAACATCAGAGAGCCGCCCCTCGACAGAGGCTTTCCTGCCTCCTCTGCAAATGATTCCCTGGCGATAGGGTGCCGAAAGTGGGAAATAATAAGGCTAATGGGAAGGACCGCTCCTCCGGTCTGCCGATTCTCTTCTCCTCCCTGGGGCTTCCGCTCTTCTAGTTTCCTCCAGGATTATTCAAGAGGGCTTTTTGCACAGGTTAAATAGGGTTGGACACTGATGAAATGGCCAGAAAGCTGCGTTGGTCAAGGGACGGGGCCTGGACTCTGCAGTATGGCTGCCTCTCCCTGTAAGGACGCTCCAGGCTTAGGTGGTTTCAGCGCCACATTTAAAGCTCCTGCTTTGTTTCAGATTTCTGTTTGTTTTCTGCCTCCTGTAGTCCAAAACCCTATTGTTGGACGGTCCCGTCTTGTCTGACGACATTTCACTTACACGATGTAGTCTGTTTTGAGTCACACCAAGAAAAGCAGGCTATAAATAACCAAATCTGGACTAAAAGGGATACGTAATGGGGCGAGCTGAACAGAGAATCCCAAAGTGGCTTACATTGTTCTCCGCCGTTTTATTGGCACAACAGCCCTGTGAGGTAGTGTGACTGGCCCAGGGTCACCCAGTGAGCTTCTGTAGCAGTGTGGGGATTTGAATCTGGGTCTCCCATCGCCTAGGCCAGCACTCTCTGACTGCCATGCCATGCTGACTTGCGTGGGAGCCTGCTGTAAGCCCATGACAGAGGTGGGACTTGAACACAGGTCCCTCTCATACCCACGGCATTTCACTCAGACTTGTTGTCTCTCGAGAAGGGAGCACCGAGGCACATGCAGAAGTGTTGCATAAAACCATCGAGGCAAACAGTTTGGCCTTGGTTCACCGCTGATGCCCGAACATGTGCTTATGGTGTCTGGGCATTTCTCTAGACGTGAACGCAAAACATGTTGTTAGTCGCTGTTTCCCCGACAGATAAATCCCAGACAGGCTGACACCCCCCCCCGGTGAGTTCCGCTCTCCCTTGATTTGCCTTTTCCCTCAGTTTGAAGTTCTGTTTCTCTTTGGAGGCCAAGGATTCACTTGCGAACCAAGGTACGCCTACACGGGACTCTTGGGAAAGTGTTGGTAATGGCGGCTTTGGAAATACCCTGTGCGTTCAAGCGTAACAAAGGGATGAGTCGGTCCTTAATCTGGAGTCGGGAAGGTTCCTATCGCAAACGGCTTTTCTTTTTATTTGTTGGACGGGCCTCGTTTAAAAACAAGCATAAAATTAAGGAAAAGAAAAGCCCTGATACGCAGGGCGGAGGTGGGGCCTGTTTGTGCAGATATCCACAAAAAAAGTGCGCTCATTATGTAGATACGTGCTGATATGCGGGTCCCTTCGCGTGCCCCCCCCCCACAAGCCCCCTGAGTAAAAGAAGAGACGGCTCTATCTGGTGCTATGGGGGGCCCTCTTTGCTCCGCCCCTCCAGCTCTAGCTTGTCACGCCTGTTTGATTTATTACTCCCCCCCCCTTCCTGAAAGAAAATGCCCCCTGAGGTTGGAAGCCAGAGGTCAGGGGGCAGCAGAGGTCCCGGCAGTTCAGAAGTCACGGGGGCTCTTTTTTGGCTTTTGGGATAATGGCCGAGATGGCAGATAATGGATGTGCCGGGGAGAAGGGGGGAGTGGACGGGTGGGGGGGCGGGGGGGGTCAGGCCCGATAGACCCCCGGGTGACTTGTGCTCCATTAGCCCATTAGACCCGTGGACGTCTGCGTCTGTGCGCTGGGGCTGGCCTTTCCCTGACACCATCTGCCGGGGGCTGGGGGGGATGTGGTGGTGGGGGGAGACGAAACGCCGGAGCGCTCTGCGTCTCCTCCGGCTGTTTGCAGCTCTCTCAGACGCGCACAGATGGCGGTGGGTTTGGAGAGGTAGAGTGTGTACTTTTTGTTCTGAGGAGCTTTGGGGGGGGGGGAATTAGGAAGAAAGATGAGCAAGCGAAGGAGGGAGATGCAAGCTGGGGGGGTGGAGGGAGGGAGCGGGGGGGGGAGAGGAGAAGCAGCGGGTGGATTCTCCGCACTTTGTAAGTCAGCAACTAGAATTGTCATCGCGCCAGCTGAGGCGCCGAGTGAGACTTCAGATGTTTTCCCCACCTCCTGCTTGGAGACTTGTGCCCCAGCCACGGCTGCGCATTTGAGATGCACCCACAGGCCCTCATGGCGGGCGGGGGGGGGGGGGAAGCTGCTCAGTGTGCCGTTTATGAGCCCCCCTCCCCGGAACACTTCCTGGAGAGAAGATTGGTGCCCGCCAGTTTCTCCCCACAGTTTCTCCCCAGTCCTTTCTTCTCCTCTTGGTACTAAATCAGAGGCAACGCGTGACGTGCAAAGGCGCGGCGCCCCCCCACTCCCAGTTCAGGAATCTCTTACGCTCAGAAGCAAGGAGGGTATCTTGTGAGCCTGTTTTCAGGGCTAGGGTGATTCCCGTCTTTCAGGAGGGCAGGAGAGGGTCTTGGATGCAGAGCTGGGGCGTCAGGAGAACCTGATGGGGGGTTGCCGTTGACCGGGAAAGTTTCAAGTCCTCATGGGCTTGGAAAGAAAAGGGCCTGCCAGAGACCCTCGCCCAGAAATCAAAGCGGGGCTTCTTCAGATATCTCTGGGCCAAGCCTCCGAATCGCTCCCTCCTGCCCACCTCTGTTCCGCCCGCGCGGCCTTCCTTTTGGGAACCTGCCTCGACGGAGCACGAAACAAACACTGCAAAACCGAGGCACAGAAATGTGCGCGCGCCGTATGCCCTGTTGCGTGGGCGATGGGAGGGCGGGCGGGGGGGCACGCGGAGGGGAAGAGGCCCAGGCGGGTGGTGATAATACCAGGTGTGCAAAATTGTGTACGAGTCTGCTTTGATTGGCGAGAGCGAGTGAGCGTGTGTGTTGCCTGCTGGGTCTGAGAGTGGGTGGATTAATTTGACGATGCCTGGATATAGCGCAGGTGATGTTCTGGGAGGTGAGCGGCATCGGAGGCTGTGCTCGGCTGTGCTGTCGTGGGTGGCTGTGTTCGGGGGAGGGGCGGCGCACCAGTTGAAGGGTCTGGCCGGGAGGTGATGGGGACGACCTTCGACCTTCTCCGCCCGAGACCCTGGGGAGCCCCTCCCAGTCTGAGCAGAGGAGACGGAGGGATGGACCCAGGGTCTGATTCAGTATAAAGCAGCTTCATATGCTCGGTCCCATGCTCCGTGCCTATTCCGCGCACCGGCCTCCAGCCCCCCCCCCCTCGCCTCTCCTCGGCTCTAGATTCATCACCTTGTTTGCATCACTCAACTCACCCCCCCTTCCGCTGCAGTTCTGGTGCATTAAGTTTCATGCTTGGGGATGATCGGGAGGCTGTTCTGCCTCATTCCTCTGCTCCGTTCCTCTCCCTCCTGCGACGGGTGGCTGATCAGGCGTGCCGTCGTCGCTTCCCTTTTCCCCACTTCTGAACTTCCCTGTGTTCACCTTGCCTGCCTGCCTGGTCTCCTCCTCCTCCTCCTCCTCCTCCTCCGTGTGTGTGTGTCGAGTGCCATCAGATTGCAGCCGACCCCGTCCGGTCTTCGAGGCAGGAGACGTCCAGAGGCGGTTGGCCGTTGCCTGCTTTGGCGTAGCCACCCTGGACTTCCTTGGCCGTCTCCTGTCTGAAGGCTGACCGGGGCTGACCCTGCTTAGCTCCTGAGATCTGATGAGATTGGACCGGCCTGGGTCATCCGGGCTAAGGCGAGAGTCGATCCAAGGTGGTTGGCCGTTGCCTGCCTCTGCATAGCCACCCTGGACTTCCTTGGTTGGTCTCCCATCGAAGCTGTCCTAAGAGAGAAGAAGAAGAAGAGATTGGGTTTATACCCCGCCCTTCACTACCCAAAGGTGTCTCAGAGCAGCTTACAAACTCCTTTCCCTTCCCCTCCCCACAACAGACACCCTGGAAGGTAGGTGGGGCCGAGAGAGCTCTGACAGGAACGGCTCTTTTTCAAGAATAGCTGTGCCAGAACTATGGCTCCCTCCATTTGCAGGTGCCAGATGGAGGAGTGGGGAATCAAACCTGGTTCTCCCAGATTAGAGCCCGCACACTTAACCACTACACCAAACTGGCTCTCACCAGGGCCGACCCTGCTTAGCTTCCGAGGTCTGACAGGATCGGGCTAGCTGGGGCCATCCAGGGAAGGGCATTTTCCTGCTTTGGCCCAGCCGAAGAGGAGGTCCTGCTGCCGCTTTCTCTCAGACAGAGAGCTTGCTGTTTGTGTGTGGGCAGTCTTAAGGCTTGGAAGCAGGTGTTTTAGCAGCGGTGGCTGCTGGCAGGCTGGCAGGGGTGGGTGGGTGAGCGGGCGGGTGGGTGGGGGCTGGCGCGGTTTCCCAGTGGGCCTCTGTCACCTGCTCGCTCCACAAAGCACCATGCGTGGCTCCCCCGTCGGTTGTCCCAGAAGCAGGAGACGTGCAAAAGGCCCACCTGCCTGGAGGGGACTCGTCCCTGGAATGCTTGAGGTCAAAGCCCTTCACCGAGGGATTTGCAGGTATCTCCCCCCCCCCAGCTGGTGCGGTGGGGGCAAGTGGGAATGGTCAGCCCCGTCTGCCTCCTCACAGGTGCACGGGGCCAGGCCCGCCGAGCTCAGCTGGTTCCGCAAACCAGGCAGGGGAGCACCCGTGCCAGCGCGCCGCTGTTCTTTCCAAAGGTAGCAGCCATCTGCCGCTGTGATAAAAAGCCCCGCGGATGATAAATAGACAAGCAGCGCTTTTATTGGATTGCCGCTACCCGAGCAGCCGCTTTGGGTTTGGCACCTGCGCTAACAGCAGACTCCCCGAGCTTTGCCGGGCATGGCAAGATGGCTGCCCCGGTTCCTTTTGTCTGTCGGAGCTGATTTGCAGCCGTCGAGGGATTCTCTGCCGAGGGGGACGACGTACCTCCGTTCAGAGCCGCTTCCTGCCGAGACACTGCAAAGGCAGGCAGTGCGGTCTAGAAGGTGGAGGTTTCCCCGACAGCCTGCCAACGTTTGGGGGCTCTAAATCCCGTTTGGGACAAGCTTCCAGGCCTTCTCGAGTGCCTCGATGCCACCCCCGTGGTGAAGAAGGGCTTTTTGCACGCCTGAAGACGACAGCCACAAAACGGGGATCGCGGCTGCTGTGGCGTGTTGCCCCCTGCAGCAAAGCAGGCATCATCCGTGTCCGCTTGTGTGCTTCTGCCTTCCACGTGGTATCTTCTCTTGGTGCCCCTGGCTGCCTTCCCAAACTGACCTGTCTTCTGAAGGTCGGAGAATGCAAGCGAGAATCCTCGTCTCCCATTTGCAGGATTTTTCCAGAAAGCTGGGGAAAGGAGGGGAGGCTTAGGGACCACTCTGGCGCGGCTCTGTTGGGCCCAGCTTTTGCTACATTCTCGTTTCCCAAATGCAGCTGCTTGCTCAAACCAGAGGTCTGCCAGACCAAGAGGTTGCATCAATTGCGTGGCTGTCCAAGTGGTTAAGACGCTGAACTGCAGGCTGGAAGGTCAGTAGTTCAGCAGTTCAATACCCGAGTGCCGCGTGACAGAGTGAGCTCCCGTCTCTGGCCCCAGCTCCTGCCCACCTAGCAGTTCGAAAGCAAGAAATTGCGAGTAGATAAATAGGTACGGCTTCGGTGGGAAGGTAAATGCGTTCCGTGCGCCTCAGCGCTTAGTCATGCCGGCCACATGACCACAGAAACGTCTTCGGACAGCGCTGGCTCTTTGGCTTGGAAACAGAGATGAGCACCGCAATCCTGGAGTCGGATTCGACTGCCTTTCGAGCAAAGGAAACCTTACCAAGTGTTTTGTGCCCTGCCTCTGCATGGGAAGAGTGCATTTTGGCCTCTTCCTGCTTTCCCTATGCCCAGGTCAAGGAAGAGGGACGTCTGGTGCAAGACTGCCCCTTTCCCTTTCTGGTTTCCACCCTTTTTCTTGTGCCTGCCTCACTGTTTGGCTCTGCAGCACGCCGCATCTGGCATCCTTTTAGATATATGTATATCTGCATGGCTCTTCTCTCCCCTTGCCGTCTGCTGCCCTTCCTTCTGCAGAGGGCCACCCGAGGCTGAGATATTGCAGGTTGTGCAAAAACCCAGGTTCTCTGTGGGGCCACCCTTGGCCAAGGTGAGATTCCGCTCTTGTCATGGAGGCACAAAGGCAGTTGCCCTGGGTGGGGAGGGGTGTGTGTGAAACAGTGGCTTGAGGGAAGGCCAAGAGTGCCCTTCCCTTACCGGCGCCCGCTTCGGCGCGCCTACGCGCCGGCCTTTTCATCCTCACCTGCAAAGAACAGCCTGTTTGTCAACAAAAGAAGAGAGAAAATTGCTGATGAAATGGGCTGTGATTTGCTTTGTCTCCCTTCCCCCGGTGTGGTTCACCCTGCGGGCACCTGTTCCATGTTACAGGGGCAGGAGCCTGGCATGGAGACTGGGCACGGAGAGTCCATCCTGCCAAATCTTAATTGACTGCAAGGGGGGGGAGACTTGCGCCCCCCCCCATAGGCTCCTCCTTTGCTGGCAACAGGGCCGTCTTCAGAGAATTAAGCAGTGGGTTGAAAAGTGGGACCAGTTTAGGAGTTCTCCGGCATCTCCCCCTCCTTAGAAATTATCATAATAAAAGAGTAATTGGGATTTGGAGCAAGGGGGGGGGACACCCTTGTCGGTATTATATTTCCTCCCAGCCAAAATCTGCTTTTGAAGCTGCTCACGGGGGAATCGAAAAACCCACACAAAAGGATAATAGGGATTTAATAAAATGCCCCTTTGGGGAATTCTGAGCAGTGCTGGATCCAGGCACAGTGTGTGTGTGTGTGTGTGTGTGTGTGTGTGTGTGTGTGTGTGTGGGTAACCTCTGTCTGCACTCCGACGGTCCTATCCGTGGCAGTTGGGAATTTGGGGGTCGGGGAGTCGGTGCTGAAGCCGGGTGGGGGCGGAATGGAGAAGGTCGAACTCTTTGCCAACAATAACGGGGGCAGCGTTTTGTCAGGAGTGTTCCCTCTAAGCTGGGTTAGTGTGAGCCAGCTCATAAGGTTTTAGCCTCTGGCTCACACATTTTTGTCTTGGCTCAGGAAGGAGGGCTTCGGAGCAAACTGACTAATGCGGTAGCCAAACCGCTCGCTTGCAACCGTAATGCCAGTAGCTCACCAAGTGGAATTTTTTGCTCACAGGACTCCACAGCTTAGCGGGGGCGTTGTTTGTCAGTATTCCTATCTGGGAAGCGGGCATTCTCCCGGAAGAGAGACGAATGTGTCTTCCAGTGGCAGCCCGACTCATGGCTACCCCATCTGTGGGGCGTTCCGGGCAAGAGACCTTCGGAGGTGGTTTGCCATTTGCCTGCCTCTGTGGAGTAGCCCTGGGCTTCCTTGCTGGTCTCGCACCCAAGTACTTACCGGGCTCAACCCCGCTTCCGAGATCAGTCTCGCCTAGGCCGGCCAGACTGGAGCAAAAGACACTCAGGGGTGGCTTTGCCCTTGCCTACCTCTGTGTTGTGACCCTGGAGCCATTTCCCAGCCAAGTTCTGTAGCCATTTCCCAGCCAAGTACTGATTGTGGCTGACCCTGCCGAGCTCCGATAAGACTGGGGATAAGCCAGGTTCTCCGGGTTCTCCATGTGTGTGTGTGTGTGCAGGAAAGAAGGACTCGCTGGTCAGTCGGTCCGCTCTGAGAGCAGCTCTCCAGGGTCCTGGGAAGAAGCTTTTCCGGCTCTGCTGCTGCAAGAGGAGCCAAACCTGGGACCAGTGCTCCCTCTAAGCTGTGGTGTCTTGTGAGCCAAAATTCTACCTTGTGAACTACTGGCATTAAACCTGTGAGTGAGCCATTTGGCTGCTGCATTCACTTCGTTTGCTCTGGAGCCATCCTTCCTGAGCTAAGACAAAAAATGTGTGAGCCGGAGGCTAAAAAACTGTGAGCTGGCTGACACTCACTCAGCTTCGAGGGAACACTGCCTGGGACCCACCTGACACTTGCGCATCATGTGCCAAGCCACAGCCCCCTTCCCCCTGCCAGCAGCCTCATTGCACTGTCTTCCGCTTTCTGTTGGGGAGTCGCAGGAAGGAGTAGGCCTTCCTTCCCCACCCGTCTTTTTTTAATTAAAAAAAAAAAACCCAAAGCATCCCCTAATCTGAAACCTCCCAGACATATTACCAGTTGTCCTCTGTGAGTTTGTAGCTCAGTCTCAGTCGTGAATGCTTTCCCACATGAAAGCATAGAGTGTGGTGGAAAATGTGCTTTCCCAAGCAGCCCTCAAGGTCATCGTGCCCAAGGTAATCGATGCCGGGCCAAAGACATTGGCGAGGTCCTTTCTTTGCTTGGGGCCTGCCAGGGGCCTTGAGAAGGGGTGTGTCTGTGCGTGCTCACCTGATGCATTAGCCAGGGATGCTGCCCCCAGCAGGTCTTAACCCTGCTGGCATTTCCTCTCCTGCTTCGGTTGGAAAACACGATGCGCCACTCTCCAGGTTGGTGTAGTGATTAAGTGAGCGGACTCTAATCTGGGAGAACCGGGTTTGATTCCCCACTCCTCCACTTGCAGCTGCCGGATGACCTTGGGCAAGCCATAGTTCTGGCACAGCTGTTCTTGAAAAAGAGCAGTTTCTGTTAGAGCTCTCTCAGCCCCACCTACCTCACAGGGTGTCTGTTGTGGGGAGGGGAAGGGAAAGGAGTTTGTCAGCCGCTCTGAGAGTGAAGGGCAGGGTATGAATCCAACCTCCTCCTCCTCCTCCCCGTCCCCCTCCTCCTCCTTCTCGTCCTCTTCTTCTTCCTCTTCCTCCTCCTCCTCTTTTTCTTCTTCCTCTTCCCCTCCCCCCAAGATGGGGGCACAGGCTCTGAGCAGCCCCTTCCTCTTGGTACTTCCCCTGGCCGGAGCCTGTACCCCCCCCCCTGAGCAAGGTGAATGGCGGCCCTGCCGGCAGGGAGGGGAGGCGGGCTCTAACAGGTGCTCTCTTGCCGTGCAGCCATCTCTCTCTGGGCTCGCCGGAGAGCTCTGTAATGAAGTTCAGCTGTGAACTTCAGTTTTGGGTCAGGAAGGCAATTTCTCATCATCCTTTCATAGCAATTGAGTGGAAGACTCCGGAGCCAGGAGATAGATACGTGTCCCCCCCCCCCGCTTCTTCCCCCTTCTGTGCTTTCTTTCATCTTCCTCTCCATTCCGATGAAATGAGGAGAGGTCCCGGCAGCCAAGGTTAGCGCCGAGTGTGTTGATGAGGGATGGCGAGAGCAGGCGGGCACACAGGCACGCCCTGGCAGCTTTCTGGGGCTGATGGCGATGGAGGGGCCACGAAACCTCCCTTCGTGGCCTCAGCCCGGTCTCTCCCCCCGCCCCCGAGCCTGCCGGTATAAATTGAGCTGGGGTTTAATAGAGTTTCCTGCAGGGGTGAGGATACAAATGCTGGCAGGGTGTAGCATTTGGACCAGGGCTAGAGAGAATGGAGCTAGATAAGAACGTAAGAGGAGCCAACGTTGGATCAGGCCAGTGGCCCATCCGGTCCAACACTCTGTCACACAGTGGCCAAAAATACCAGGTGCCCTCAGGAGGTCCAGCAGTGGGGCCAGAGGACACTAGAAGCCCTCCCACTGTTGCCCCCCAAGCACCAGGAATACAGAGCATCCCTTGCCCCAGACTGAGAGTCCCTATCTATAGGTAAAGGTAAAGGTTCCCTTGCTCGAAAGCCAGTCGAATCCAACTCTAGGGTTGCGGTGCTCATCTCCGTTTCCAAGCCGAAGAGCCAGAGCTGTCTGAAGACGTTTCTTTGGTCATGTGGCCGGCATTTGTGGCTAATAGCCACTGATGGATCTCTGCTCCATATGTTTATCTGATTCCCTCTTGAAGACAGAGACGGGTGGCCGTGTTCAAGACCCGAGCGCCGCATGACAGAGTGAGCTTCCGTCTCTGGCCCCAGCTCCAGCCAACCTAGCAGTTCGAAAACAAGAAATTGCAAGTAGATAAATAGGTACCACTTTGGTGGGAAGGTAACAGCGTTCTGTGCGCCTCAGCATCTAGTCATGCCGGCCGCATGACCACGGAAATGTCTTCGGACAGCGCTGGCTCTTTGGCTTGGAAACGGAGATGAGCGCCGCACCCCTAGAGTCGGATTCGACTGGCTTTCGAGCAACGGAAACCTTTACCTCTAGCAGGAGAAAAGGGCAAGCGTCCAGGAACACCTTCAGGACTATAGTGTTGGACTCTTTGCCCTTTTCTGCCGATCGGGAGAATGGAGTTCAGATCTGCACATAGCCACCGGTGACATCTGGGGCATTTGCTCTCTCTTTCTCTCAGCCTGGCCTTCTTCACAGGGTTGCTGTGAGGATGAAATGGAGACAAGGGGAAACCAGGTGCACTGCACTGAAGTTCTTTTGGAGGGAGGGTGGGAGAGGCGAGTGCTTGCTATTCCTAGACAGCCCCAGCTCTGAACGCTGCCTGAATCACCGCCTGACTCAGGTTTTCCCAAAGGCGAGGCTATCCAGTGGTAATTACAGTTGGGCCAGGAGATATGTGTCTGTCTGTCTGTCTGTCTGTCTGTCTGTCTGTCTGTCTGTCTGTCTCTCTTTCCCCTCCCTCCCTCCCTCCCCCCAGCATTGCAAAAACAAAGCCTCCCAAGTTGACCAGCCCACAAAAGATTCTGACCAGGCAAGCTGTCGACGGATGCCTGTCGTTTTCTGCAACAGCCTTCTAGAAAAGTGAATCAGCTCACTAAATTCTTCCCTCCCTGGTCGCCTAGAGGCGATTCTTATGTACCGACAGGTGACCAGGCCAGTGAGAGGAAGAGTTTTCAAACTGCAGCATGGTTGGAAGCATTGCCTTGTGTCAGATCAGAAACAAACCCGCAGCGAGTCAGTCCATCCCCAGTTAAATAAATAAATAAATCTCATTTCTCTGGAGCAAACCTGACCCAGAAGAGCAGGAGACAGGCTAATTAGCGTTTAATCAAAAGAGGGTGTATGGCAAGGAGAGTCGGATGCTTGAGCAGTCGAATACTTGACACGCTGCATCTCTGGTCATTACGTGGGCTTTTGCAATTAAAACAATTACGTCTTGAGAGAGAGTCAAGCTGTCTGACTCCTTGCATGCATATAGCTTGATGGTGCTTGATAGCCCTCCCCCCTTGTCATTTATTTGTTTAGCTTCCGTGCCGTGAGGCATAAAGATAAAATCCGGGAAGGTTGGAAAGTCGGGAGCTGGTTTGGCAGCTTGGTAGGGGAAGGGAGACGCCTCTCTCACTTGGGGGAAGGGCACCCTTTCTAGAAGGTGCCCTGAACACACGAATGCATACCAGGTCAGACCCTTGGTCCATCCAGGGCAGTATTGTCTACTTACTGTCCAGGTTCTCGGGCAGAGGTCTTCCGCATCAGCAGAGAGGTCTTTCGGGCAGAGGTTCTCGGGCAGAGGTCTTCCTACCTCATCCTTTTTAACGGGAGGTGCTGGGGATCGAACCTGGGACCTTCTGCGTGCCAAGCAGATGCTCTCCCACTGAGCCACAGCCCCTCCCCAACTTGTAGGGTTGCTGGAGATGGGACTGCCGGAGGGCCAGGGCTCAGTGGTAAAGAGGGAGCTTGACACGTAGAAGGTTCAGTCTGGCGAGGGTCTCCGGTAGCAGATGTGGGAACTGCTGGGGTTCCCGGAAGGAGCGTGGTGGACCATCGGTCTGACTTCTCCTGCTCCATCTCTCACGGTAGTGCCCGACAGCCCTCCCTGGTTGTTCACCACCACTCAGGAGAGCGACGGTGGGAAATGGAGGACGGGAATAGGCGTCGCGCCCCATCGTCGTTTCCTGCACAAACCTGGAAGTGACGTCATTACGTCAAGGTGATGTTTCAGGGGAATCCTAGAGTGTCACGCTGGCACAGGCATGTCACTTCCGGGTGGCGCACCGCCTGTTTGCAAGTCCCGTCCACCCCAAACCTCTTGCCAGCCAACAGCGTTGGGCTGGCGACTCTGTGGCATCCCCTTGAGATCCATGGCCAATGGCTGACTGCCGTTTGGAAAGGATATGTAGGATGGGGAGAAAGATGTGTTTTTCCTCTGCTCTCAGAAGTTGTTTTTAAAAAAGAACCCAATTGCCTGCTTTCTGGTGTGTGCATCTAAAGTGCCGTCAAGTTGCAGTCGGCTTATGGTTGGTGACCCCCTAGAGTTTTCCAGGCAAGAGATGAACAGAGGTGGATTGCCATTGCCTGCCTCTGCCCAGCAACCCGGGACTTCCTTGGTGGTCTCCCCTCCAAGTGCTAACCAGAGCCGCCCCTCCTTTGGTTCTGACATCTGAGGACATTGGGCTACCTTACGCCACCCGGGGCAGGGCGATCTGCATGCTTAGAAATTTGAAAATTCTGCAGGTAGCTTGACATCTGACACGGGCTCCTAAAAAGCTGGGGCTGCTACCTAGGGGCCACCCCCTCCTCCAGCTCTCCTGTATTTTCCTCCCGGAAAGGCTGGCTGGCCTGAAGGCTTGAGCCAAGTATCCTCTGCGTGCCTGTACTACGGTGCCATATTCGGGGAGCGAAGGTGTCTGCCTGCTTTGTTCCAGTTGCTGGAAACTGGCCCCGGTTCTGTTTTCTAGGTCAGCGTTCCTGTCCGGGTGCCCGCTTTCCTTGTTGTTTTTCTCCCCTTCGGGTGGGGTTGGGACAGTATCCCAGCGGGCGAGCGGCTGGGGTAGCGGGAGGCAGGCACAATGCCAGTAGTGAGAACGCTGGGGGGGGGGGAACGCCCACGGGGCTCACCTCTCTCCTCCGATGATGTCAGGGCGTTCTAATTCTGGCTGGTGCTTGCTAGGCTGGGTGCGTGCGTGTGAAGCTCGCCTGTTGAATGTTGTTCTCCGCCTCCGACGTCGTCACGTGCCGCGAGCTCTAAGGAAAGGAGAAGGCAACAAGCTGGTGCAACCAGAGAGCCGCGTGGGGGGTGCAGCAGCTTTTAGAAAGACCCTTGTGTTTTTGCAAAGGGGGGTGTTTTTGCAAAGGGGTTTTGCAAAGGTTGTCTCCCCCTTCATTGTCCTCATTGTCTTCTTATGCACATTTGTGGGTCTGCTGTTGCTGCGTGCCCTGGTAGCTGAGGTACACAGTGGTGGGTTGCCTGCTTAGCGTGTGCTCGATGTGAAAGGAGGTGCCTATAGCAGTGTCATGGTCAGAGCAGGGGTCCCCAGTGCGATGTCTGCGGGTGCCATGGGTGCCCACTGACACCCATCCTGGTGCCTGCTAAGTGTTTTTTAGAGAGTGGGCACGACCAGATGGGGGTTTTGCCCAGCAAGGCTTCTCATTGGCCGTGGGCGATTTGACTGGCTCTGCAGATTTTTAAGAAACGTGGATTTGAAGAAGAACCAGAGGAGGAGGAGTTTGGATTTATACCCCGCCCTTCACTACCCGAAGGAGTCTCAGAGCGGCTTACAATCTCCTTTCCCTTCCCTCTCCCCACAACAGACACCCTGGGAGGTAGGTGGGGCTGAGAGAGCTCTCTCGAGAACTGCTCTTTCAAGAACAGCCCTGAGAGAACTTGTGACTGACCCAAGGTCGTACCAGCAGCTGCATGCGGAGGAGGAGTGGGGAATCAAACACGCTTCTCCCAGATTAGAGTCCACGCTCCTAACCACTACACCAAACTGGCAGCGGCTGCCACCGAAGCACAAGGATCTTCGCTGTGTGACTGGTGGTCAGCCGCGGCAGCCGCTGGTATCAGCCATCTTGTGGCTGCGTCCGCCACAAGATGTCGAGAATTTAATAGGTGCCTGCAGGCTGAAAAAAGGTGGGGACCCCTGGGTGAGAGGGTTGGATTGTGCCCTGGGGGAGACCCAAGGTGAAAACCCTCGCTTGGAATGAAACTCCCTGAACGCCCTTGGCCCAGTCACGCTCAGCTTTGGCCTACCTCAAAGGGCGGTTGTGAAGATAATGCGGGGGAGGGGAGAACCACGTATGCCGCCTACAGCTCCTCGGGGGGACCGTGGGCTTAAGAATGTTCTAGATCCGTAAATGGCTCCATGGGATCCCCTTGGAATCCGCAGGTCTCCCTGCTTTTTGGTCGTTAGCTTTTGGGCTGGTGATACCCAGCATATTGGATTTTAGCTGTGGTGCGACGCTCCCTCTAAGCTGTGGAGTCTTGCTCTGTGAGCTACTGGCATGAAAGCTGTGAGCCAGCGGTTTGGCTGCTGCATAAATTAGTTTGCTCTGGAGCCGTCCTTCCTGAGCTAAGACAACAGTGTGTGAGCTGGAGGCTGAAAAACTGCGAGCTAGCTCACACTAACTCAGCTTAGAGGGAGTGCCGTCGAGTCGCAGTTGATTTATGGCAAACCACTTAGGGATTTCAGGGCAAGAGACAAGCAGAGGAGGTTGGCCCTTGCCTGCCACTGCGTGGTGGTCCCCCATACAAGCTTCCTTGGTGGTCCCCCATCCAAGCACTAACCAGGGCCGACCCTGCTTAGCTTCTGAGTTCCGACAAGATTGAGCCAGCCTGGGCCATCCAAGTCAGGGCAGAGCCACTATTAGCTGACTGAATGGAACTTCCATGTGTGGAAGCAGTCAACCTCTGAATCCCAGTGCCAGCAGGCAGCATCAGGGGAAGGCCTCAGCTGCTGTGCCCTGTTTTTTAGCCCTCCAAGACAACTGGTTGGGCACTGTATGAGAACATGAAAACATACGAGAAGCCAATGTTGGATCTGGCCAACAGCCCATCCTGGCCAACACTCTGTGTCACACAGTGGCCAAAACCCAAGGGCCATCAGGAGGTCTACCAGTGGGGCCAGAACTCCAGAAGCCCTCCCACTGTTGCCCCCCCAAGCACCAAGAAGACAGAGCATCACTTGCCCCAGACATAAGAACATAAGAGAAGCCATGTTGGATCAGGCCAGTGGCCCATCCAGTCCAACACTCTGTGTCACACAGTGGCCAAAACCCAGGGGCCATCAGGAGGTCCACCAGAGGGGCCAGAACTCCAGAAGCCCTCCCACTGTTGCCCCCCCCAGCACCAAGAAGACAGAGCATCACTTGCCCCAGACATAACATAAGAGAAGCCACACTGGATCAGGCCAGTGGCCCATCCAGTCCAACACTCTGTGTCACACAGTGGCCAAAACCCAGGTGCCATCAGAAGGTCCACCAGAGGGGCCAGAACTCCAGAAGCCCTCCCACTGTTGCCCCCCCCAAGCACCAAGAAGACAGAGCATCACTTGCCCCAGCCATAAGAACATATGAGAAGCCATGATGGATCAGGTCAATGGCGCAGCGGGTCCAACACTCTATGTCACACAGTGGCCAAAACCCAGGGGCCATCAGGAGGTCCACCAGAGGGGCCAGAATTCCAGAAGCCCTCCCACTGTTGCTGGACTAGATGGGCCCTCACATGGTCTGATCTGGCCGGGCTCTTCTGATATTCTCAAGTCGGCCTGCCCCCACTGATCTCTGATGACGCTTGCTTTCAGGTTGGCAGGCTTTGGGGGTCAGGCAGTAGGTGCCTCGGGCACCGCAGGCCTTCCCAGTCTCTCTGAAGCATCTGCCTGGGGACTGGACGCCCTTGCTCCACGGGGCTCCACGCTCTCGCCCGGCCTAGTCTTTGATGCTCCAACATGCATCGCAGTTTGTTTTTTTGCATCTTGGAAGCATCGCAGGGCTGAGTGCTCGGAGACCGCGGGAGCGCCAGCTGCTGCAAGGTTGCCCCGGGGGTTTCTGCCCCCTAATTCTTATTCCCTCTCCCCGCTGAGTGGCAAACAGCCATCCGGGAAGAAGAGACTTTGCATTCCATTTCTCGAGAGGTTGCTAAGAGCTGGAATTAGCTCTCGGAGGCATCCTTCTGGCGCTGCCAGCTCGCGAGAGTGGGCCCGCCCTCCTTCCCCTTTCTAGGCATGAACTGGGGGCGGGTGTGTGTATGTCTGTGTCTGTGTGTGTGTGTGTGTGAGGGGAAGCGGCTGCCCCTGCTAAGCCACGTCCCGTGTTGCAGAATGAAACCATTCAAATAGGGGGTTTTTGTTGGTGGGGGTCAGGGACTCGGTAGACACCAAATGGGCACTTGGCTTCAGCTGGCTTTTCGGCAGACTGTTCCACTCGAGGGTGTTTTGGAGACGGTGCTTCCCGGTTTCACCCCTCCCCCTCCCCAAATTAGGGCCACGCTCATTGGCAGTGAGGTTTTCATTCATTGGGGCAAGTAGTTACCTGACCTTTTGAGACAAGGGTGGGTCGAGGACCTGTCCTAACGCTCTCCTCTTCCCCCTTTTCTTGGTCGCTGTGGAAATAGGGCTGTTGGTTGCGGGGAGGACGAATCCATCTGCCTGGCCCCCTCCCCAAATCCTTCCCCTTTTTGGGGGAGGGGGGGGCTGCCGGCAGTAGTTCTCTTATGCTTTCAAGAGCTTGCATAATTGGCTTACTCATGTGAGCAGCGTAAATTCAAAGGGGAGGGGGAATCCATACAAGTTCATGCATCTCCTTCTGAGGGCCGGTCTTCTGACACCTCACAGTGGTATATTGAAAGGTCCTTCCAAGGGCTGTTGCTGCTGTGGTCTTATACTCTTTAGGAAGAAGCCCTGCAAGACTAGCAGAGTCCCCTGAAGAAGCTTGTTGGTGAAATGCACAGGGAATTTTAACTGAGTAGTCTAGTCTAGTCTAGTCTAGTCTTGTCTGTCTGTCTGTCTGTCTGTCTGTCTATCTATCTATCTACCTATCCACCCACCCACCCACCTACCTACCTACCTACCTACCTACCTTTATTTGGTGCCATTGTGCTTGGCCTAATTTTTTAAAATCTCTGACACCTTACAGCTCTGCATATAGAAGGTGATCAGTCATCTCGCATGAGAGCCAGTTTGGTGTCGTGGTTAGGAGCACAGACTCTAATCTGAGAGAACCGGGTTTGATTCCCTCTCCTCTGCATGCAGCTGCTGGTGTGACCTTGGGTCAGTCACAAGTTCTCTCAGAGCTGTCCTCTCAGAGCTGTTCTCTCAAGAGCAGTCCTCAAGAGAGCTCTCTCAGCTCCACCTACCTCACAGGGTGTCTGTTGTGGGGAGGGGAAGGGAAAGGAGATTGTAAGCCGCTCTGAGTGAAGGGCAGGGGGATAAATCCAATCTCCTCTTCCTCCTTCCTCTTCTTCTGTTCCCATTTTTTTATCAATGGGAGAATGAGGTTGAGTTGAGCTCAAAAGCAATTGGTTATTCTGTGCCTGTGAAGAGTTTGGGAAGAAGTCCTGTCTCTGTGGTCCTTGCCCAGAACTTTTAAGACCGGGAAATGAGGCAGCAGGGACCTGAAGTGGACTGCAGGTAGAGGATCACATTTTGGAATGCACCCTGAAGATTAAAAAAACCCCTCTGTGCAGGTAGAAATCTGCACACGGCAAGCAAAGAGAGCTGAAGGAATTTCCCTCCCTGCCATACTGGTATTTGCACGGTATTTGCTTTCTTGTGCGTGCAGAGTAATGTCCAGAGCTGAAATCTATCCATGCTCAGTCAGCTCCCCTCCACCTGGTTTCATTCTCCTGTTTGTGTGATCCAGGCCCTTCAGGTCAGAGAATGAGGTGGGAGAACCCGGAGTTGATGTAGTAGATTGTACAGCTTCAGCCTTTGGGGTGGTGGTGGTGGTGGGGATGCTGTGTTTGCATGCTTCCTTGCTTGAAAAGGAACCCCTCCCTGCAAAAACCGTAGTGAGAACTTGCTCCTTGTGAGGAAGACAGCCCATTTCTTGGCATCCTGGCTTCCTGCTTAACAGAGAAAGGGGATCTGTGTGTGTTTTAACGCAACATTCTCTCTTCTAAGGCAACGTTCAGAATGTGACTTCCTGCCCTTTCTGTGGCCCTCGGGACCCTGTGAACTCAGCTGCAGGTACAAACCAGGCTTAAGATCCCGACTTTGCGGCGCACCCAGCAGGGTTATTCAGACGGGGACCTTAGCACTGGGAGCAGGAGAGGAGCATAACCTGTTTTCCCAAATCGAAAACACCTCTGTTATTTATGGTAGGGAAAGACAAGTCGCTCCGATATGCCGGCGCTTGTCTTTTCCTCACCTAGCGCTGTTAGCAATAGCTCGGAGGAGAGTGCATGCGACAGATTTCCGTCACATTCACAAGTTTATGGGTGTGTGGGAAGGAAGGTGCCGGCGTGCCAGAGGAACAGTTTCCTCCAGGCGCATCAAGAATTGATGGTCTGATTGGTGATCGGCTTCTCTTTGTGTGTGTGTGTGTACTTAGCGGCCTTGGTCCCATCCTCCGCGTCCCTTGAAGGCCTGAACGTTCCTAGCAGGGTTATATTCCCTTTATTTATACCCCATCTTTCTCTCTCAAGGGGACCCAAAGTGGCCATCATTCTCTTTTTCTCCATTTTTGTCCTCACAAGAGCCCTGCGAGGTAGGTTCGGCTGAGGGACTGTGCCTGGCCCAGGGTCACCCAGCGACCTTCCGTGGCACGACTGAGGATTCGAACCTGGCTCTCCCAGATACTAGTCCGACACTCTTAACCACTACGCCGCGCTGGCTGTCTTTGTGTGGGTCCTTAGCACCCTTGCTCCCATCCTGCGAGTCCCTTGAAGGCCTGCGCGTTCCTAGCAGGGTTTTGACCTTTGCATTTCACGCTGTGGGAACTGCCTTGAAGTCACCACCAGTGTTCCCTCTAAGCTGACTTAGCGAGAGCTAGCTGACAGTTTTTTAGCCTCCAGCTCACACACTTTTGTCTTAGCTCAGGAAGAACGGCTCCAGAGCAGACTAATTTATGCAGCAGCCAAATTGCTCGCTCACAACTTTAATGCCAGGAGCTCACAAAATAGTTTTTTTGCTCACAAGACTCCACAGCTGAGAGGGAGCATTGGTCACTGCTCCAGTGTTTTTGTTAAGAACACCCTCCAGGGCTTGTGACGGTTGAACAACAGCTTTTGATTCTTTGCAAGGCGGGTGACGGGGGCCTGTGTGCAGGGGGGATGCTGTCCGGCGCGAGGGAGTAGAGGGTTGGTTGCATGTGTCTTGGATCAGGACCCACAGGTTTTCTTCCTTTTTCTTTTTTTTGCTTGGTTTGAACTGCTTTGTTAGCTTTGCTGAGGGCACGAAATTGGGGGCGGGGAGCCAGGTTAGAAAGTGTCTGCGCTAATAATAGGGCAGGTTATCCAGAATAACCCTCTCTTGCTTCGCTGTGAGCTTGACGAAGGACAAGAGGAAGAAAAGCTCTCCAGTCAGTTTGGGCAGTCAAGCATGAAGAGGTCAGGAGCCCCCGGGGGGCTGCCAGCGACCCTTGGCCTTTGACCCAGATTCCTGCAGCAAATGGGCCAGAAAAGTACTTCCCCAGAAACAGCTGAGCACGCTCGTCTTGAGGTCCGTGTGGTCATGCAGTGCCCCTGAGAAGCTTAGTTCCTGAAACGTCGCAGTTCTGATTGAAAGCTCTTCCTTTGTGTGCTCGAGAGAGAGGTCTCCCCCCCAGACTCGGAGCACATTTGGGCCAGGCTTTGCCTCCCCTTCCCAAGTCGTTCTTCGCGTTGCAATACTGCTGCCAATTTCTCCAGTGGTGTACACTGTCACCTGCTGCCTTCTCCTGTCCTGTTTGTCTACGTCCAGTGATGGCGAAGTGGCGTTGAAGTATTAGAAACAATCCTAGGTGGCTACAGCAGACAGATTGTACGTAGACTGAGTTTTAAAATGTGTTCGAGGGAGCAGAAAAGCTTGCAAGTTGCGAGTGCGAGATTTGAGTCCAGTCTCGAATTACGAGCTTTTGAGAGTCAAGCTCATACCTTGAAAAATGGGTTGATCTCTAAGGCGCCGTGGGGGTGGAAAGTGCTAGCTTATGGGGACCTCGTAGGGTTTTTGAGGCAAGACCTGAACGGGGGGTGGGTTGACATTGCCTGCCTCTGCGTAGCAACCCTGGATTTCCTTTGGGGGGGGCATTAAAGTTGTGAGCGAGCGATTTGGCTACTGCATAAAAAAATTCTGCTGCCCATGGCCTGCCTCGTTTGGGGCACCTGGAGCGTGTCATGAGTATCCTTCTGGGTGCTGGCGAAGAAAGAGCGTTCTTAAAACAGTGGCCGGAGGGGACGGGTTGTGGGGCTGTAGTGCTCGGGGATTGTTTGGACCATCTGCCTGCCTCTCCCGTGCACCGAGCTCTCCGGCGTTTCCCTCTCAAAAGGAGAACGTGGCGGCACCTCCGTGACTAACCACTATTTTGTGGCCGGAGCTTTCCAGGGCCAGAGGCCGCTTCCTCCATTGCACTTCCCTGTTTTCGGGTAATGCGGCTTCCCCAAAGGCCCCCCGCTGTGTTTTCTCCCCAGCCCCGGGCAGCACCTGCTCCAGTTGTCTCGGGAGGGGGGTGGGGAGAGGCGCGCCCCCTCCTCAGCGCCTGCGACAGCAGCTGCCAGACTGGGCCTGAGTCCCAGGAATGTGGCATCCTCCGGAGGAGACCGGCTGACTCCTCCTGACCCCTGACCCAGAGGGACGACACAAGCCGTCTTCTGTTTCTCCTCAGACTGATTACGGGGTCAGCGCAACAGCTCCTGCTGTCTCCCGCGGCCTGATAAAGCGTCTGGAGTCCCCGGTGCACAATAGATCTGTCAAATGTGGGAGGGACGGGAGGCGGGAAGGGAGCCGGCCGCAGAGGGTCAGTGTTGCCCGCAGAAGATGTGCTGGGTGGGGGTGGCATCCCCTTGCTGTAGTGGGGAGCCAGTTTGGTGTGGTGGCTAAGTGCGTGGACTCTGATCTGGGAGAACCGGGTTTGATCCCCCACTCCTCCACTTGCACCTGCTGGATGACCTTGGGCAAGCGATAGTTCTGATAAGAGCTGTTCTTGAAAAAGAGCCGTTTCTGTCAAGAACTCTCTCAGCCCCACCTACCTCACAGGGTGTCTGTTTTTGGGAGGGGAAGGGAAAGGAGTTTGTAAGCCACTCTGAGACTTCGAGTGAAGGGAGGGGTATAAATCCAATCTCCTCCTCCTCCTCCTCCTCCTTCTTCTTCCCCCCCTCCCCCATAAAACGTGGATTCCAAAGTTTGCCACTGACATTTCTAGAACTCATTTTACAAATCACTCTGACACGGTGCCATTGGACTCTTACTTTATTCTATTACAAATCACTCCATTTGTTTGGGTGTGACCTGGATAGCCCAGGCTAGCCCGATCCCATCAGATCTCAGAAGCTAAGCAGGGTCGGCCTTGGCTAGTATTTGGAAGGGCGACCTCCAAGGAATACCAGGGTCATGACACAGAGGCAGGCAATGGCAAACCACCTCTGAAACGTCTCTGGCCTTTAAAACAAGTCTACCTTGCCACCCAGTGGTGCATAATGCTAAAAGAGCGAGAACTTCAGGCTGCTAGACAATCTTAGGATCTCCTGGCTATTCTGCCCACAATGCTGTATGATAATTAATCCACCCCTCTCCGTTTTGCTTTGAAATGGTGGAAACAGTGACCCAAATTGTCGAAGGGCTTTGTAAGGAGTGGGAATGGAATGGAATGGCTGTAGCTGTTTGCCACGTGGGAATGCCCCAGTTATCGAAAATACCGCCAATAGACAGGCGGGCATTGGATCGACCATTGGGTTTGAGGCTGTTCAATGACTTACGGCAGGGCCCAGGAAGTTTCCCCAAATCCCTCTGTAAACAGAGCGGTAGGGAAACAAGTGACTTGCAATGGCACAGAGGCAACGGCTTGGTCTGTCGTGGGGAGTTGCCGCATGCAAAATGGCCTGCCCGGTGGAATGGTGTAATCCATGTGCAGAATTACATGTGCAGTGGGTGCTAGTCAGGATGGCTACTAGTCAAGACGCCTGTCTACCCCCACTAGTACTGGAGGGAGGATGCCTTTTCAACCAGTTCTGGAGAGCGTGGGAGAAGTGGCTGTTGCAGTCACACCCTGCTTGTGGGCTTCCCCCAGGCCGCTGCTTGGTCGCTGTGTGAACAGAACGCTGGACTCTGACGGGCCTCTGGTCTGATCCAGCACGGCTCTCCTTCCGCTCTTACGCTGTCTGAGCCCATTAAAGTCAACTCTGCCTACAGATTGTGCTGTAAAAGTCGCTTCTGCGTGATGGCAGTAATGCGTCTGTTTCTTCTAAGACAGGGACAGATTGGCTTGCACTGGTTTTCCCAACCTAGAGGGGATTTGGACTGTGACGTTGGCTGCGTTTGGGGAAAGCCGTCTGCTGCCCCAAGCGGGGGGAGCCTGGGTGTCTTCCTGACCGCCGTGGGGCAAATATCATTGCTGTGCGAGAATGCTAAGCATTCACAGCAGGAGAGGCAGTGTGGTGTAGTGGTTAAGAGCATTGGACTAGTATCTAGGAGAACCGGGTTCGAATTCCCACTCGGTCTGTGGAAGCTGGCTGGGTGACCATGGGCCAGTCACACACTCTCAGCTGAACCTACCTCCCAGGGTTGTTGTGAGAGGAAAACAGAGGAAAGGAGAACCACGTAAGCCACGTTGGGTCCCCGTTGGGGAGAAAGGAAAGGTCCAAATGAAATAAATAATTGTGACCCAGCCACAGTTCAGGCATGGGCACATGAAGAAGAAGAGGAGGAGGAGATTGGATTTATACCCCGCCCTTCACTACCCAACGGAGCCTCAGAGCGGCTGACAAACTCCTTTCCCTTCCCCTCCCCACAACAGACACCCTGGGAGGTAGGTGGGCCTGAGAGAGCTCTCTTGAGGACTGCTCATGAGAGAACAGCTCTTATCAGAACTATGGCTTGCCCAAGGTCATCCAGCCAGGTGCAAGTGGAGGCGTGGGGAATCAAACCCGGTTCTCCCAGATTAGAGTCCGCGCACTCAGCCACTACACCCAACTGAGTCAGACAGTCCAGCAAATTCAGTCTTGTTCCCCCTGACTGGCAGAGGCTCTCCAAGGTGTGTCAGGTGGAGGTCTTTAGGCTTCTTGCTGCCTGATCCTTCTCCCCGGAGATGTCGAGATTTGAACCCGGGAGGCAGACGCTCTGCCACTGAGCCAAGAACCCCTCACGCATGCTCACCCATCAGCATCACCAAATCAGCTGGAATATGTCTCAGCTTTGATCCGCATCTGCTCTTTGCCCTTTTTAGATAACTGCAGGAACGATCTAACGGTCCTGGTGGTGAGAAAGCAATACTGTGGAGCTGCCCTCTGAGTGTCCCTGGTGCTGGGTCGCCCGGCCTCCTTTGAGGAGGGGATGCCACACTTCCCCTCCGCATCCCTCCCCTCCGTTCCTACAGTCAGGAAAAAGGTTTCTTTCCTCTCCCTCCCTCCGCTTTGGCCTCTCCCTTTCCACCCTCGTCGCCTGGGTAATGAGCAGCATGTGATGGCACCCGGAGGCCAAGCTAAGAGCCGGATCCTCAGGAGGGCCGGGCCAGCATGTGAAATGCAGGTGAAGTCACCTGCCTGAGGAATTTAACGAGGACAAGCAGAAAGAGGTGGGCGGAGGGACATCATGTGGCTTGCCCAAGAAGGTCACCCGGGAAGAGAATCTTGTCCCAGATCAGCAGCTTGCCTGTGCTGCCGGGCTCTCCTCCCTGCCGCTTTCTTGTCTTTCCCTTTGTTTGCGCCTCTCTCTCAGCTCCTTTTCTTCTCCTTTTCGGGGTTTCGTCCAACTTGGCTCTCTCTCCCCCACCCCCGGCAGAAAGGAAGCATCACAGACCGGGCGTTCTTTTGTTCCGGCGCTTCGCTCAATTTAGAAATTTTGGCAAACTTTCTCCTGTCGGAAGCTATTTTGGAATTTGGAGAAGAACTTCTGGGAGACTGGGAGCTTGATGTGTAAATGGGCTTCTTTTTCCTACGTTTTGAACCCCGAGCCAGAGGACGGCCTCGTGGCGTTGTGTGCTCTTCTCACCGTCTTCTCCGGCGAGCAAGTTTTGCAGGTTTGAGGAGAGCTTCACAAACCTGCAAAAGCATCTTAGCCAGAGGTGACTGTGAAGAGGGACAGAAGGAACGAGTTTATGTGACGGGAACTGATGCTTCTCGTAACCAGTTTTCAGCTTCCTTGAAAACTGTGGTCGGCCTTCAGCTTCGCAGTCACGTGAATACATGAATCTACCTTATACTGAATCAGACCCTTGGTCCATCAAGATCGAACATAAGAACACAAGAGAAGCCAATGTTGGATCAGGCCAATGGCCCATCCAGTCCAACAGTTTGTCACATAGTGGCCAAACATGCCAGGTGTCATCAGGAGGTCCACCAGTGGGGCCAGGACACTAGAAGCCTTCCCACACTGTTGCCTCCCCCCCAACCCCCTAGAATACAGAGCATCCCTTGCCCCAGACCGAGAGTTCCTATCTATACCTCGTGGCTAATAGCCACTGATGGACCTCTGCTCTGTATGTTCATCCAATTCCCTCTTGAAGCCCTCCATGCTTGTAGCTGCCACCACCTCCTGTGGCAGTGAGTTCCATGTGTTACTCACTCTTCGGGTGAAGAAAGACTTCCTTTTATCTGTTCTAACCCGACTGCTCAGCAATTTCATGGAGTGCCCGCCTGAGTTCTTGCATTGTGAGAAAAGGAGAAAAGGACTTCTCTCTCTACCTGCTCTAGGGTAGTGGCTCTCCAAGGTCTCAGGCAGAGGTCTTTCCCATCACCTACTGCCAATTCTTTTAACGGGAGATACCAGGGATTGAAGCTGGGGCCTTCTGTTTGCCGAGCAGATGCTCTGCCGCTGAGCCACAGCTCTTCAGGTAGCCTGCTCATAGGTCAAGGAAGAGGGTAAGACCTGGTAGGAAGGAGTAGGTATGTAGGATTAAGCATCTTTAGCAGTCCCAGAGTCGAGGGCTGGCATCGCTGGGCACCTACCAAGACCCATGGGCAAGCATGGTAGGCTCCAATGCCAGCCCTTCACCCATCCAGTCCCTGCAGGAAGTGGGAAATTGCTGGATTTCCCATCACTTGTAGGGTATCCGGTGGGGAAAGGACCCTTTTCTGTACATTTTATTCCTGTATGTGTCTCTGTGCTGAAGAAGACGTGGCATAGTTGTTAGAGTGTTGAACTGGGAACTGGCAGACCCAAGTTCAAGTCCCCACTTTGCCATAAATCTCACTAGCAGTGTTCCCTCTAAGCTGAGTTAGTGTGAGCAAGCTCACAGTTTTTTAGCCTCCGGCTCACACTTTGTTGTCTTAGCTCTGGAAGGATGGCTCCAGAACAAACTAAGTGATGCAGTAGCCAAATGGCTCGCTCACAAGTTTAATGCCAGTAGCTCACAAAGTGGAATTTTTACTCACAAGACTCCACAGCTCAGAGGGAGCCCTCTCTTTCAGGCCAACTTGTCTCATGAGGCTGGTTATGAGGATAAAATTTGGGTAAGGGGGGGGAGGGTGCTGCTTGTGGTCTCTCAGAGGGGGAGCAAAGGGTTCTCTGAGCATGCTTAAAGGCACTGATTTCTTTAGAACATCTTCCGGAAACCAGCTCTTGGGTGTGGGGGGGTAGAGCATGGGCGTGAGAAATGGCTTGTGGTCTGGGCCACGTCTTACATCAGGAAACTTGTTTTTGGTACGAGGATGTAGCTTTGGGGCATATGATGTAATAACAGTGCCTCTGAGCGCGTGCAGACTTTCCAAAGTTCCTGAGTCTTGATGAGAAGTGATGTGCTGTGTAGAGTCAGGGAACTGGGGGGGGAGGGGATTAAAAGGGGTGCTTATCCTATGTCTTATGTGCTGCATACAAATAGTGTGCCTGAAATTCCACACAGGTGTATAGATAGAGGGGGGCGGGGGCAGGGTTGCCAGATCCAGGTTGGGAAACTTCTAGAGATTTGGGGACGGAGCCTGGGAGGCTGGGGTCCCTGATTATGGCCTGAGTTTGTTGGATATGCAAGAGGATCTGCTAGGGGAAAGGGTTAAGAGTACCCAAGCATACTTGAAAGTTGGTCACCCCTTCTCATTGTTAGATGCCGAGCCTCTCTGGCTGTTGCTTGCCTTCTCTTTCATCTTATATGGGACCGCTCTTTCCTCTCCCTCTCTCTCACCTTGGGCTTGGAGCTGTAGCAAGTCAACCTATTGAAGTTAACCTGTTCACAACAGGGTAAACGGCCCAACAAGAAAATGCCATGTAAGGTGCACTTCTGTTTTTGTGAGTAAAATTTCTTTCTCTCGTTACCATCGGAGTCAGGTCATCTTTGTCATTTCTTTAAAAAAACAGCATCTCCTCCTTCACTGGGACACGTGGAGGATCCAGGTTACCACGTGCGCTTCCAAGAACAAATATATATATATATAATGTTTTAAACATTGACCCCCGTAGAATTTGAGATACTCTTGCATTTTGTTTTATTTTTTGCAACTGGGGCTTCAGCTCTGCCGGATGGGAAAGGGAGGGGGGTTCCTTCCCTCCCCCTCCTCCTCGTCGCTTCATCCTCCCGCCCCCTTGTTCGCCTTGTCACTCTCCTCCTCCCCAGTCGCGAACACAAAGAGGAAATGCTCTCTGGTGCCCGGGCCTGTGCGGGGGGGGGGGGGGAGCCGAGGGAGCCGGGAGGAATCCGGAGCAGCGCCTGCCATTGAGACGTGGGAAGGGGGGGGAAGCTCCTCCAATTAGAGGCGTTGGCGCTGCAAACTTGAGGCGAGGCACTTGAACTGTCACTGCGGAGCCTTAATTAGCAGCCGGGGGTGAGGGGTCAGCCGCAACTCAGCAGTCTTGACAAGGCTGCTATCAAGTGCAAGGCGGTGGGAGGGGAGGCGGAGGCAGGCAAGGAGCCCGGCAGGGGAGGGGAGGGGAGGGAAGGGGAGGGAGGCGAGCAAACAAGCCGGCTGGGCGGAGGGGGGGAGGAGAAGAGAGAGCAGAAATCTCCCTGGTCTCAGGACAAACCCCGGGAGGGATGCAGGAGGCAGCGCCAACATGGTCGCGCTCTCCCTGAGCCGCCTCCCCCGGCTGCCCTCCGGATCCCGCCGCCTGCCCTGCCCTCTGAGGATTCTCTCATAGGAGCACCCAGGAGGAGGCTTGCCGGGGGGCGGTGGGTGGCCGGAGGACTCCCGTCCGAGAGTGACCCCGTCCCCGAAGGCGACGGCAGGCCGGCCATGCCCCGGATCGCCGCTTAGACCTCGCCCGCACCATGCTGGAGATGAAGACCTGGTCCTCCCTGCTCCAGAGCCTGAGTGAGTGGAAAGTTCTCTCTGCTTCTCTGCCCCAGAGGACGGCACGGCGGCGTCGCTCCGGGGTTCACCTTGGCGCGCTCCCTTGGCCTCGGAGTGCCTTTCCCCTGGCACGTGCCTCTCTGCCTGGAAGTCAGCCACGGGTGGGAGGGCGTTGGGTTCGGGGGCCCTCCTCCCTCTCCTGGTTTCTGCCGTTGGCACAGGGCTGAACAAACTCATTTCAGGAGATTGGGGGTGGGGGTGATAATTGCATCGGAGCCCAGGCTTTGGGCTCCAGCCGAGTGTTTCAGGGCCCCCCCCATTGTTTACAGCTGATGATGGAATGGCCCCATCCTGTTAAGGACCATTAATGTCTTTTTCCTCCTCTGGGATATTGGGGGGAAGGTCTCTGTCAGAACTCGTGGGCAAAAATGGCACTGCACCCCCCCCCAAAAAAAAAAAAATTCTGGTGTTTTTCTTGCAAACTTAAGGTCTCTCCCGTCACTGTAGGAAACTTTCCCTGCATGACCTGATTGGATGGGCTCTTTTCATCACCTGGGCCGGCCGGCTCGCTTGTGAGAGTCACCTTGGATCTTGCGTTGCGCCGATTCCTTTTTCTGGAGTGCACCTGCTACAAAACAGGGCCATGAGCTGTGATCTAGATTGTGCGGGGGGGGGGAGAGGAGGTGGGAGCTACGTGGCTTCTTGGTCTCTCGCAAACTTGGCACGACTGCTTCTGGGCTGGAAAGTGGTGCTGCTGCTTGGCGTTTGTGTTGGAGGGGCAAAGGATTTTCCCATCACAGAGACTAGAGGGGGCTTGTTGAGAGGCGGGGGTGGGGGAGGATCAGGTTCCCAGAGGACTTCTAATGAAGGGGGGGCCACGCGGGAAGTCTCTCTAGCCAGTGCCTCTTTTCATTGCAAGCTAATTAACTCTACCTGGCCTGCAACTTCCTGAAAGGGAAAAAGGTCCCCCTTGGTGGCGGTGACTTCCTGACCCTCCGGGACTTCACCTTTCACCTCTGACCCCTGGCCCTTTTAGAGAAAGGCTTTCAATGCAAAGTTATTTGATAGCTAATCCTAGGCAGAATGTTGTCTCTCCTAACCATGAAGCCCCTGCAAAGTAAGGGCATTGCAAACACACACACACAGACCAGGCAGCTTGAGTCACTCCCAGAGTGTTTGGGTGGGCGGTACCCAAAGGCAAATGAAGTTGGCGAGGGTTTGTGAGTGCAAGTCTGTAGGAGCCTCCGTTCGGGTTGCTGACTGTAGGTTGGGAAATTCCTGGAGATTTGGGGGTGGGGCCTGTGGAGGGACGTCAGAGTCTGCCGTGTATGAGGCTGTAGGTTCCACCACCCCAAAGAGTGGCTTTCTCCAGGGGATCTGATGTGTGCCATCTGGAGATCGGTCCTAATTCCGGGAGATCTCCAGGGCCCCCCTGGAGGTTGGCAAGCACTAGCGTTGGTAGTACAAAAGGATGCACGTTACGTTTATCTTCCAGATTTCGGTGTTTGCGGGGAGGGGGGGGAGTTCAGAATTTATAAACGGTAATACCCAGGGTTGTACAAGACACTGGAATTATAGTGAGCCGGAGGTATGTGTGTGAACTTGTCGAGGACCTCTGGCTGCTTGCACATCTTTTCCACCGTCTCCCTTCCCTCCTCCCTGCCGGGTTTCCAGGCTACCTCTGCGCTGTTTGACGTTAGTGAGGATGGAGATGGGGGGGGGGCAGCCCTTTTGCGGAGGTTGCAGAAACGCCACGGTTCACAGGCCTCCTGAGTTGGAAAACAGAGCTTTAGAGCAAATCCAAAATCCGTCAACTGTCAGATTAGACTGTTCAGAATTTTTCTGCAGGGTGGCAGCGGTGACAGGGATCCTGTCTCTCACCACGTGGTTGGCAATCTGGTGCCATCCAGAATTCTGGAAGGAAGATTGCTGAGATGGAGCTCCTGAAAAGACCGGCTCTCCTTTTCATCTGGAAAGGCCTCAGCCCAGCTAGATGGCGATATGACAAGTGTATCTTCAGACCCATCTCTTTGTGGCTGCATCCTGGTAGCAGAATACCTGGTATCAGCTGAAGAAGAAGAAGAAGAAGAAGAAGAAGAGATTGGATTTATACCCCGCCCTTCACTACCCAGAGGAGTCTCAGAGCGGCTTACAAACTCCTTTCCTTTCCCCTCCCCACAACAGACACCCTGTGAGGTAGGTGGGGCTGAGAGAGCTCTGACAGAAACGGCTCTTTTTCAAGAACAGCTGTGCCAGAACTATGGCTTGCCCAAGGTTATCGTGCAGGTGGAGGAATGGGGATTCTAACCCAGTTCTCTCAGATTAGAGTCCGTGCACTTAACCACTACACCAAATTTGTTCATTTAGGTACTTACATACCATGTTTTTCTCTCAAAGTGGCATACAATATCAGTTTGGTGTAGTGGTTAAGAGCGCAGACTCTAATCTGGAAGAACCGGGCTTGATTCCCCACTCCTCCACATGAAGCCAGCTGGTGTGACCTTGGGTCAGTCACAAGTTCTTCCAGAGCTGTTCTTTCAAGGGAAGTCCTTGGGAGAACTTTCCCAGCCCCATCTACCTCGCAGGGTGTCTGTTGTGGGAAGGGAAAGGAGATTGTAAGCCACTCTGAGACTCCTTCAGGTAGTGAAGGGTGGGGCATAAATCCAATCTCCTCCTCCTCCTCCTCCTTCTCCCATTCTCCGTTTTATCTTCACAACAGTCCTGTGAGGTGGGTTCAATTCAATTCAATTACCTTTATTGGCATTGACATTAAAAAAAGAATATTATAGAAAAGATAAGGTACGAACAAATACCAGTCAAAGAGAGGACCATTCTAAAATAGTCTAAAAGGTGGGGTGGGCTGGCCCAAGATCACCCGGCGAGTGTTAGTGGCAGAGTAGGGATTCGAAGCTGGTTCTCCCAAATCCTTGTCTGGTCCACTGGAGCGAGTGCGAGACCGTTCTGGCTCCCGAGCCTCCTGGACCGTGGTACCCAAGTAATAAGAAAGAAGTGATATCTTAAAACGCACAGTACCTTTCCTTTACACCTGAGTAATCAGAGCCTGCCCCAAGAGTCAAAAGAGGGGAGGGGGAAGGGTCCAGCATCTCCATTGAGTCACTGGGCCTGCCTTTTCTTATCTTATTGCTTTTCAGTATTTTTGTTCTTCCTTCTTCCTGCCCCCAAGCGGGACGCCGCACGGGTAACTAGGTAGCTGAAGAATACTAAGATTGAGGGGTGGGGGGGAGGCAGTATTTAAAATTCAAGACCAGGGTAGAGGGCAAAATGGCAGCGCGGGCCACGCTCCCTGGCGGATGAGGTTTGTAGCGGGTCAAGAGGACCGGTGTCAACAGCTGTCGGAGGAGAGGTGAGGAAGGAAGGGCTTGGCTGATGCCAGCGCGCCTTTCCACCCAGGGCAGAGGTGGCATGGCGGGGGGGGAGGAGGCTTACGAGCCGCGCGATGGAGGAGCTGCTCTGCATTGATATGCCGCCGTAAAGGGGGGAAGGAAGACAGAGAGCAGCATTAAGGAATCAAACGGGAAAAGGGCCTTCCTCCAGAGGAGCCGCCGCCGCTGCAGAACAAAGGGGCTGGGTGAGGAGGAGCGGAGGGGGGATGGTGGCTGGCGCTTGTTAGGGCGGCTGCGGGCTAACAGGCAAAGGGCACGGCAGGCAGAGGGCAGGCCGTGCCCTCTCCCGGGGAGCGGGCCAGAAGGTGCCGGCTAAGCTCTTCTGGCATCGGAGCACCCTTCCCTGGGGAGGATTAGCAGGCAGGGGTCATGCAGGCGGACAGCTGGGCAGGCTGTTCAGATCACGGGGCGCTGGAAGCCGCTTAGGGTGTAATCGGAGCTTGCGGCGGGGGCAGTGGTGTGTGCCACTCAGCGCCCAGGCGGCGGCAGCGGGGGGGGAGGCCTGGCTTTTCATTCAGATGGCAGAGCCCCCCCAGCCCCGGGAAAGGGCAAGCGGGATCCGGGCTGCATTGGCTGCTCACATGCCTTCCAGGGGGCGGGGTGGGGCGGCCTTCTCCGTTACCCGATGATGTCAGGGTTTAATTTTGAATCGAGCCTGCTGGGAATTTGGATCTGGGGTGGGGTTTCCTGTCTTCAGTGGCCGGGGTTCACCCCTGGAAGCAAAGTCACGCTGTCCCATGGAAGTCAAGCCCCGTCTGCCCTTTGAGATGGGCGGGTGCTGCGTCATCAGCTGCTTTAAGGGAGAAGAGAGGCAGGCTATAAAGGAGAGAAATACGTTTTTTAAAAAATATGGGAGGTTAGGGACCTGCGAGCCAAAGATGTGGCCTGTTGAAATTCCGTAGGTGAATTTGGGGTTCCCCCGTTCAGGCTCGCCTGGATTCATCAGATCTCAGAAGTTAAGCAGGGCCGGCCCTGGTTTAGTACTTGGATGGGAGACCAGCAAGGAAGTCTGGGGTTGCTACGCAGAGGCAGGCAAATGGCAAACCCACCTCTGTTCATCTCTACCCTGGCCTGGATGGTCCAACCAGGCTAGCCAAGTTTCATTAGATCTCAGAAACTTAGCAGGGTTGGCCGTGGCCAGTGATTGGATGGGAGACCACCAAGGAAGGCCAGGGTTGTTACGCAGGGGCAGGCAAGGGCACACCGCCTCTCTTGCCTTGAAAATCTTACACAGTCGCCATAAGGCAGTTGTGACTTGACGGCACAGTACTTACACACACACACCACACACACTTTGCTGTAGTCCAGCCATGAAATCTCTCTTACCTATCCACAGCATAGCATCTCTTTTCCCGCATTCCTGGTGTGTATTCACACACACCCCACCTGATTTTTCTCTATGCCTTTTGCCCCCTTCTTTCCCTGGCCCTTTTGATTTCTCATTTGTCCTTTCCCTCTGGTTCCAGTTGCTCACTCTGCCCTACTTCTTTCGGCCACCCGGCCTCTTCGTCTTCAGTTTCTCAGAATCTCCAGAACGCTGGCTTTTGTTGCAGGCTTTCTTCCGAAAGTGTGGTTCTTGCGATGTTTTGGCCAGCTGAAATTCACTTCCCTTGCACTTTGTCACTGAGCAGCTGGGGCTGTTTGTGAGTATTCCGTGGAATCACAGCAGCTCAGCCAATGGCTGAGCGCTTGGGAGAACCAACTAGATGACAGGCAGGTAGCGGCCCAGCCAATTGCGCATGACCTTCCTTGGATGCTGTTTGCCTGGCTGCAGTGCTCTGTTTTGCAGGTGCGAGGAGAGACAATGATGCTGTGTCTCATGTGCAGCACTTCAGTGGTGCAATCGCAGACTTATGCCTTTAGTTGGAAAGACTCTTATGCAGTGCTGGTCTTCAGGGGTGGGGGGCGGAGGGAGCCACCAGACAGTGCTGTTCTCTCTTGTCTTTTGGAATGGTCACAGCCCCTTGAACCTTGTATCTGCCTGTCTCTGAGGCCACTCAAAGTTCTAATAGTTGTGCTGGTTCTTTCAAGGGAGTTGGTTTCCTGTTGCGTGACCGCTTGGTTGAAAACCGTTTGTGGCCAGATGGGTCATCTTAGTTTTAAAGAAGAGTTAAAAGAGGTATCTGCCTTTTGGTGATTTCTTAAGGGCCATGCACACATTACTTTTTAAAAAATGCATTTTTGTTTCCTGGGGTTTTTTTACCACCTATATTCTCAGCTCCCATCATATGTGGAGCTGGATAGCTGATGTGGTCCGTGAGAGAGTAAACCACCAAAGTCCCGGGAACTGGTTCTCTGTCCAAAATCCAGGTGCCAGTGGGCAATATGTATTTGTTAGCAGGCATGTTCATAACGTTTTATTCTTCCACAGCTTGAGGGGTGCGTTGGATAGAATGATGGGCTTGGATGTGAGGATCCCAGGATTGAATCCCTGCTTGGGTATGAAACTCTCAGTTGGCAAGTTCTCTGCTCTCGGCTTCTCCTCCTCCTCCCTTGCAGGGCTGTTGGAACACCCATGGGATACGAAGTGAAATAAACAAACCCACGCCTCTTGATTTATCACTGGAGGCATTCCCCCTGGAGTGGTACAGTTGCAAAGTAAGGACGTTAAATAGTATGGAGTCTTCTTTGGTGTGAAACAAAGGATGGATTTTATTTATTCCCAGTAGTGAAGCATGAAGATGCCTTATACCCCTGGCCCACCAGTGCCAGTATCTTCTGCTCAGGCCAGTGGCAGCTCTCCAGGGCTTCAGGCAGAGGTCTTTCTCATCACCTATCAACCAAAGTCCTGGGATCTGTGAAGGCCGCTGCTTGTGGCCTGGGCCCATCCTGGCTGCTAAAATCACCCTCTGTTTCGGATTTCTGTTTGGTTTCAGATTTCTGCCCCCCCAAATCCTATTGCACGGTTTACTGGATATCCTGTCCTGTTGTTTCTGTTGGCTTATGTGCCTTGTTTCTGTTACGTTATGTGCCTTGAGTCTCAGTGGCTATGTCTGTCAATGACATGAATAAATGAAATAGCAAATCACCTGTGGCCTGTTCCTTAACTGGAGATGCCGGGGATTGAGCCCAGGACCTTCTGCATGCCTAGCAGATGCTCCGCCACTGAGCCACAGCCCCTCCCATAGGCCCACAGGTCTGGCAGCTTGTTTCTTGGCAGGATGGACGGGGGTTCTGTTCCAGGTCTGAATGGTTCATTCGGAAGACTTCTTCTTCTGCACGCTTTGTTCTCTTCTGTCACCTGCAACTCTGGTTTCAGAAGCTTCTCTTGTGACGTGTCTTCTCTCTGCTTGCAGTCTGGCTTCTGTGAGTAGGTGGGAAAGTGTGTACCATCTTCCAGGGGGTAGAGCTGGTTCTACAGAGTGGTGTATTTTGCTTTGGATGCGAGCAGGAGTCACGCAAGCGTTCTGCCTGCCCTACCTGCTTATTAGCCGCTTCCGCCCGCCCTCCGGCTCCTGTTTTGCAGCGCACGGTTCCTGTTAAATCAATATTGAGTTGGCACCTCTTATTACAGGACGTGGGGCTCTCTCTCTTCACGCTGTGACGTCTGTTTCTTTCGCTCTCTGCTTTCTCCGGAGCATGCAACAGCGATGAAGACAAGCGAGGGGAAGCCAGCGTCCATCTTTGGCGTGAAATAAAGTCTAGCAGCAGCCCTTGGGGAAGGCCTCTTAGGCGCCGCTCTGTTGCCATGGCCACTGAGGGCCAGAGGTCAGAGCCCATATGGGCTTTGTCCACACTGACGGTTATGGATGCGCTTGGTAAGTTTATGAGTCCCGGACTGACCTGCAGAGCCAGCTGCGGGGGGGGAGGTGGAGGGCAAAGGTCACAGCCTGTCCGGTGTGGCGTCTGGCTGGGAGTGTGAACCGGTCACCTGGCTTAATTGGAGAGAATAAACCAATGTCTGGCTTGGGATTGAAACCTTTTTGGCAGGGTTGGACAGACACATCTGGGGAGGGGGCAGCGTCTCTAGCTGTTGTCTTCATGGATCCAAAGGAGGAGAGTAATTCAGCCCACCTCTTGCGCCGTTGCAGATAAGAATGTCAAAAGGGCCACGCTGGACGAGGCCAAAGGTCCGTCTTGTCCACGCCTCCTCTTCCTCACAGTGGCCAAATCAGATCACTCCGGACAGTGTTCCCTCTAAGCTGAGTTAGTGTGAGCTAGCTCACAGTTTTTAGCCTCTGGCTTACACATTTTTGTCTCGGCCTAGGACGGAGGGCTCCAGAGCAAACTGATTTATGCAGCAGCCCAATCGCTCGCTCACAACTTTAATGCCAGTAGCTCACGAAGTAGAATTTTTGCTCACAAGACCCTGTAGTTTAGAGGGAACGTTGCCTCCCGAAGGCCCAGAGCCCTCCTCTTCTGTTGCTGTCGTCTCTGAGCACGGGGGTTCCATTTTGCCACGATGGCTAAAAGCCACTGATAGCCGCTTCTGTCCTGAACTTGTCTAATCCAGGGGTCCCAACCTTTTTTGGGCCTGCGGAAACCTTTGGAATTCTGCTACAGCAACGGTGGGCACAGTGACAAAACGGCTGCCGCAAAATGGCTGCCGCAGCTTAATTTCGGTTGCGCAGTGAAGATCCGAGCGCTGTGGTGGCAGCTGCGGCCAAAGCGGTGTTTTCAAATGTCTGCACAGCCGATCTGCCCAGCCAGTTTGGTGTAGTGGTTAGGAGCACAGACTCTAATCTGGGAGAACCGGGTTTGATTCCCAGCTCCTCCGCATGCAGCTGCTGGTGTAACCTTGGGTCGGTCGTAAGTGCTTTCAGAGCTATTCTTTCAAGGGCAGTCCTCAAGAGAGCTCTCTCAGCCCCACCTGCCTCCCAGGGGGTCTGTTGTGGGGAGGGGGAGGGAAAGGAGTTTGTAAGCCGCTCTGAGACTCTGAGTGAAGGGTGGGGTATAAACCCAGTCTCCTCTTCCTCTTCCTCCTCCTCCTTCTTCCGGCCACCTCCCTGAATATCCACCAGGCCCCAGTAGGGGTCAGTCGCCAGAGGTTGCCTTGACTTCCAGGTGCACACACAGTTATATGCACACGCATACACAGATGCACATATAAAAACCCCCTCCCATGGTCAGTCATTGGGCGTTGCTGGGCGAGAGCCCTGCCCGAACACACCCACATCCTCAAAAGACTTGGCAAGCGCCAGACGAGGTGTCCGTGAGGACCATGATTGCCACAGGTGCCCTGCTGGGGACCCCTGGTCTAATCCCTTTGCAAAGTTGTTTGTGCCGATGGCCGACGCTGTGCCCTTTGACAGTGAATTCCACAAGTTATTTTTCTGTTGTGTGAAGCAGGGCTTTCCTCCTCCAGCCCATCCTGGCTTTGACAGGCCAAATTGCCTGATTTAATTTGTATTTTTTTTAATGCATGTGTGTATGCGCACCTGAAAGTCATGGCACCCTCTGGTGACTGACCCCGACTTGGGGGCCTGGAGGATATTCAGAGAGGTGTCCGGATGAAGCCTGCCCCTGCCTCCTGACTGCTGGTATTCCAGCGAGGTCTCCCATCCAAGGACTTGCCAGAGTCGACTCTGCTTAGCTTAGCTTAGCTTCTGAGATCTGGTGAAATGGGGCTTGTCTGGGCTCTCCATGTCTTAATTTGATTTAGTGCGAGGCAGCTTTATTCATTCCTCAGTGCCGTGGGCCTCTTGTAGTATGTGTTTACTGCTGAGTTTGATAGATGTAGTACCACCATCTGACCTTCTGCAGTGGTGGCGCTGCTGCTGACGTTCCAGGCTTGAGACCCTGGCATGTTGTGTGTTATAGCTGCATCTCTTCCCCTAATGTGACGTGCTTGGCCAGGGGTGTCCTGCTTTCCAGGCAGCGCAAGGAATCCACATCTATCTGTCCACCCACTCGGTTGCCTAATGCCCTTGATGCAGTGATGCCGAGGACGCCGTGCTTGCGCTGGTGGCTGGCAAAGTGTAGCCATCTTTCAGAGACAGTTGGTGGTGTGTATGAATGGATCGCGTTCCCTAGCCTTTCTGTGTCCAAGGTAACACCGTGAATCCTGGCCAAAGACGCCAGAATTCTGTGACCTGCTAAAATTATGCAAATTACATTTGCACCTCCTTATTTTGCCTAATGTATGCTGCTTTTACTACAAGTGGGGTGGGGCAGAAAAGGATGCAGGGCGTGGCGCCCTTTCCCCTAAATACGGAGCATCCTTCTTGGCGCCCCCACCACTTCACTGGGCTTCTAAAATTTCCTAGCTTGCTAAAATTCTCTCCTTGGTTAGCACTCAGGACTGGAGACGTGCGTGTTGTTGTTTTTAATGGGGAAAGAAAACCGGACTTGAGATTTGGCGGGTGCTAAATTCTGCACCCTGTAGCAGCTTTGGAAGCAAGCCCTCGAGCGATGTCACGATTTCTGAGAACTGACTCAAATGCAGAAGGGGGACCTGTTAGTCACGATGCCTTCCCTTTTCTTTCCAGCTCACTCTTGTGCAAGGCCCGTTAGCCCTTCTTTGAACCAGCCGTTTGATTTATTGTGCTAGCCACCCAGTTAACCATGAAGGTACTTGGGAGTGGGTGGGTGGTGCAGACCAGGTTTTGTGCAGTGGTTAGGAGCACAGACTCTAATCTGGGGGGACCGGGTTTGATTCCCCACTCCTCCACTTCCGCCTGCTGGATGACCTTGGGCAAGCCATAGTTCTGTCAGGGCTGGTCTTGAAAAAGAGCAGTTTCTGTCAGAGCTCTCTCAGCCCCACCTACCTCACAGGGTGCCTGTTGTGGGGAGGGGAAGGGAAAGGAGTTTGTACCTCCGAGTGAAGGGTGGGGTATAAATCCATCCTCCTTCTCCTCTTCCTCTTCTTCCTCTTCCTTTGCTGCTGCTGTTGCAGGCAGGGCCCAAATCAGCCCTTTCTGAAGCAGCAAAGCATGATGGACTCTGACAGCCCCTCCTCAACCAGGGTAGGGGGTGGTCCAGTTTGGGACGGAAGTGCTCATTTTAGCAGAGATGCAGGATGGACGCTCCGCCCCACCATACATGTTCCCGACTCACCCAGGAATAAGGTGCCAGTGGTTCCCCCCCTCCCCGGTCCACCCCCACACAGCCCCTTCCTCCCTGTGCCAGGGAAGGGCCCCCTGGTTCTCCTGTGGTGACGCCTGCCAATTTAGCTTGGCCCGGAAGCGGATAGGGTTCAAATTCCCCCAGGGAAGCGGGGCCTCCGGAGTCTTGCCGCAGCCCATGAATGGGGCCTCTAATTCTCCATCCTTCAATCCTTATCTCTCCTAATTTATTGGACGTAACTGGTGGCGCTGATGGATCCTCGGCTCAGACCTTGGCTTCTAAATTTCAGCATTAATAATCTCTGCCTTCAGCCCCGCCGCTCCAGATGTCTTTGATTTAGCTGCTCATTCGGGAGGGGGTGCAGCCCTCTGTCCCCAGTGCCAGCGCTAATGTGGCCTGCTGACGATATATTTGGGCTTGGAATTACATTTCCCTGATGAATTAATTGACCTCCCCCACCCCCAGGCCTTCCCGCCTCCTTAGGCAGGGACCGATTTTTCTAATGAATGGGGTCAGGATTGGCTCTCTGCTTTTCTGTCCCTCCTTCCCCATTCCTTTTCTCCTGCAAGAAAGGGGAGGAGGGAAATTTGTCAGGCAGGGTGTGTGTGTGTGTGTGTGTGTGTGTGTGTGTACACGCACATGAGAGACAGATGCATAAATGAGGGTCTTGCTTAATCTTTAATCAGCTTTGCGCTGTTGGGCTCCAGCGTCCTGTGGCGCACGCTGGGGAGAGCCATTGTGGGAACGTTGCCAGATGCAGGGCATTCTCTTGGCCCTTTCTGTTTGGGAAAGGGACCCGACGGCATTGCTGTGACCTGTCAAGGAACCCTCAACTGGGTTGTGATCCAGCAATATGTGAGGCCTGGACTTGGCCTTGAACTCCAAACTAATCAGGCAACAAATTGCGAGGACGGAAGCCAACTGGTTCTGGCCAAGGTTGGCTGCCCTGTTGGTTAGCTCTCAGGTGAGGGATTCGGCACTGGCCGTTCAGAAGGAAAGTAGGGTTAAGGATCCTCCGCTGTGAACGGCTGCGTTGCCAGTCAGCAGGCCAAGAGCCGCAGATGTTTTGCTTCCCGAGAACCCGGGGTCCGCTGTGCCTATGGATCCTTTTTTTCCCTGCTGGTGTGCTGTTTATTAAGTGCTGCTATTTTCGTCTGCCGTTTTTAAAATTTATCTTAATGGACGATTGGTTGAGGTTGTGGTTTGCTGCCCCTGAAGCTAGCACGTATTTATTTATTAGACCGGGGTGGCCAAACTGCGGCTCGGGAGCCACATGCGGCTCTTTCACACATATTGTGCGGCTCCCAGCAAGGCCGCTGGGGAAGTGAAGGGGAGGCATGCCTCCCCAACCGGTCTTCCCTTCCTCAGCTGGTGTTCCCCTCTCTGAGTAGGCTTGAAGTGGGGGAGAGCAGAGAAAAGAAAGCCACTTAAACTTTAAATGCATTCTCGTGTATGCATTAAATGCATATACGGCTTGGGGTGGGGTGGGGGGCTTGAAGAATGTACTGAAAGTTAAGTTTGCTTTCTTTCCACCTCTCCCTCCCTCCCCCATCAACTTGCTTTCTTTCCACTTTCTTTCTCTCTCTCTTTCTACCCACCCTCCCCATCTAAAGTTAAATGTATTCTTCAAGCCCTGCTGCATTGGCTGGCCAACCAGCTGGTTTGGTGTGGATCTTGATGCTTGCCAGACTTTCCCCCTGCCTGGGGGAGTTTGCGTTGGTCTGATACTCACCCAAGCTGTCAAAAGGAGCCCCCATCCACCCTGCACGACTGCAAGGTGCGTCAGATCACCATTTTCATCCGACCGGAAGCCCTGGTTTGGAGAAGGCATTTGTCTCTTTAAATCCCTTCTCTAAGCCAAGCTGGCTGGTGTGGGGGCATAGTGGGGGTGTTACACATTTAAAGTTAAAGTTGCTTTCTTTCCTCCTTCTCTTCCTTCCCCTCGCTCCACCATATATTTGCTTTCTTTGTTTCTCTCTCTCTCTCTTTCATTCCACCTCTCTCTCTCTCAGGCAAATAGCATTAACAAACAAATGTCACTGAAGAAATATCATTATCAATATCTGTTTTTACCCCTTTTGTTTTTTATTTTCTGCAATCTTATTTAATGTTAATAAAAAGCAAATTTGAATATTTCCTGATAGAAACGTGTGTGCGATGTCTGCTCACGTCTTGCGGCTCTCAGACATCTGACATTTATTTTAAGAGGCTCTTACGTTAAGCCAGTTTGGCTATCCCTGTATTATAGTTTGCCTTTCTCTTTGTGACTCAAGGCAATTATGCAGGGTGAGTCTGGACAATCGACAGGGTGGGACACCTAACATACAGTGCAATGGAATTATTGCAGTCCACTTATGGGGACCCTGTAGGCATAGATGAACAGAGGTGGTTTGCCGTCATCTGCCTCTGCAAAGCAACCCCAAACTTCCTGGGTGGTCTCCCATCCAAGTACTAACCAGGGCCGACCCTGCTTAGCTTCTGAGATTTGACAAAGTTGGGCCATTCTGGGCCGTCCAGGTTGGGGTGCAATAAGATCAGGATTGGAGAAAGCTGGAACCAACCAGAAATCAGAAAACTGAACTGAAGCGAAGCATAGATATTAACACGACATGTTAAACGATCCAAAAATGACATACTAGGATCCTACTTACAATTGTGGCCTGAGCGGCGACTGTCAAACATAAGGCCCGGGGCCCGGAACCGGCCCGTCCAGGACTCTTACGCGGCCCGTGAGCAACTAGGGCAAGGGAGGGAACGGGAGACTGTTGGGGGGGGAGTGAGTGGAGCTGCTCTGGCAGGGGCTTTGGAACAACCTCATCTGCAGCGGTCAAGCAGCGTGGGAGCTTCTGCCCAGTGCTGCACCTCTCACTCTCCAGTCCACCCAGCTGCTGTCCTTTGTACAGTTTATATCTCCGGTACCCGGCATTATGTTTTATATGGCACACATGTGACGTTTATGTCAGTTTGGTGTAGTGGTTAAGTGTGCGGACTCTTATCTGGGAGAACCGGGTTTGATTCCCCACTCCTCCACTTGCACCTGCTGATGTGACCTTGGGTCAGTCACAAGCTCTGGCACAGCTGTTCTCTCAAGGACAGTTTCTGTCAGAAGTTCTCTCAGCCCCGCCTACCTACAGCCAGGGTGTCTGTTGTGGGGAGGGGAAGGGAGAGGAGTTTGTAAGCTGCTCTGAGACTCCAAGTGAAGGGCGGGGTATAAATCCAATCTCTTCTTCTTCTTCTCTTCTTCCGGCCATCGTAACAAATGAGTTCAACATCTGTGCTTTATACGCCTCTGCATGCACACGTGCACAGACACCCTTACAGTTGTAGTAGACATAGAGCTGTAACAAATAAACGTGGTGCGTATTTTGCCTGACCCTTAACTTAGCCTACAGGCCTGATCTGGAACTTGGCCAAAGCCGGCTTGTGCATTCTCTGCAAGCGGCAAATGGCTTCCTCCTGTCCTCTTTGACTCACCGGAACAGTATTACTCTGTCTCTGACACGTGCTCTGACGGCTTTTTTGGGATCAGGGCGGCGCAAGACGTGTGCCGTTATCTTGCAGGCAAGTCCACCCAGTGTTTGACTGTCCCCTCTCCCCATGCGGAACAGAGTAAATCATTGCTGGGGAGGGGTGCACGTCAACAATAAGAAATAGCAGATTTATTTATTATTTTTATTGTTTATGCTTTCAGTTAGTTATTTACAAAAAATTGTATCCCGCCTTCCGGCTCTCACCGAGGTGGCTACCGATTTAAAATGTACTTGATAAAAATCACCTTTTAGAACCATTAAAATTAATCCTTCTCCCAAACAGATATCATTAAAACAATTAATAAACAGACTTAAAGCTGAGTTTAAAATACACGCGCAACCTAGAAACACTGGTGGTTAGGAAGCAGCGATCATTGAGGAAATGCCGAACGAGAGGAGGAGGAAGGAAGGAGACAGGATTTATATCCCGCCCTTCACTCAGAGTCTCAGAGCAGCTTACAAACTCCCTTCCCTTCCCCTCCCCACAACAGACACCCTGTGAGGTAGGTGGGGCTGAGAGAGCTCTAACACAAACTGCTCTTTTCCAAGAACAGCTGTGCCAGAACTATGGCTTGCCCAAGGTCACATCAGCAGGTGCAAGTGGAGGAGTGGGGAATCAAACCCGGTTCTCCCAGATTAGAGTCTGAGCACTTAACCACGACACCAAACTGGCTCTAAAAAAAAAGTCTTCATTTGTTGGTAGAAAGCAGGAATGGACTGATGTTTCTGGGGAGAGCGTTCCAGGGTTTTGGGGCCATGGCCAAGAAGGCCTCTCTGTGGGGTAGCCCCCCGCCCAATCTTCAAGGAAAGTAGTTTCCCCCTTGATCATGAATGCAGCTCCATAGTAATGGGGATCAGCAAAGTTTGTCAGAGGTGGGGAATTGCTGTGGGCATTCTGGGAGTGGCCGAATTTAGCAGCTGTGAAAAGGTGTGGCTTTCTTCCCACTAGCTCTTTACAGCCGGTGAAGGAGGACGCCCAGGGCTTGCTGGATCCGACTTCGGTAGTCTGTATTAGTGGGGCTGTTGTCCGAGGTAATTAGCAGGTGGTGAAAGATGTCAGTGGAAGTGGAACTTAAAATTAGCCCTGGCAGAGCTTGAAGAAGGACTTTCACTCAGGACTTGGCAATTTTTCTTTGGGTGTAGGAGCCAGCTCAAAATATTAAGAGCCGGACTCATTTTTCAGTCTTCGGAGTTTAATGTATTAATTGCCACATTTCCTACTACTAACCTCTTCCCAGTTTCTCATAGTTTTATTAAAGCTGTGACCAGAGTGTTGCATATAAATAAATATGGGGATAGCCCTGGTAGTTGCCGCTGACCCATGACCCCTGGCCTCATTTCTCCCCTATTTCTGAGAATCCCGTCATTGCTTTCAGAGCACCGCTTGATGGAATACAGAAAGCGACTAGTTGAGTATAGAAAGCAAGTGGTTAAGAAATGAATTCATCCACCACTGTTGAATGGTGTAAAGTAAATATTTGAGCAAGCAAGCAGTGACAAGAACTTCATGCTTGTATATTTTTATGCTCAAACACATCCTGATGTGAAATGATAGATATGCTTTATTACTTCTCATTTGAAGACAATACAGTACAATTGTTGGGGGCGGGGGGGGGTGGAGACTAGGCTGCTCAGTGAAAAATCTAGTTGCCAGGGGGTCCCAGCCAGTGTTCCCTCTAAGCTGAGTTAGGGTGAGCTAGCTCACATTTTTTTAGCCTCCGGCTCACACATTTTTGTCTTAGCTCAGGAAGGAGGGCTCCAGAGCAAACTAATTTATGCAGTAGCCAAATCGCCCACTCACAACTTGAATGCCAGAGCTTACAAAGCAGGATTTTTGCTCACAAGACTCCACGGCTTAGAGGAAGCATTGGTCCCAGCACCTGGGAATTGTCAAGCCCTGCTTTGATTCATCTCATTGTTTGGTTGGATTTAATAATGGACCTTAAGAACAGAATAAGAACCCTGCTGGATTAGACCAGTGAGGGTCCACCTAGTCCAGCATCCTGTCTCACACAGGGACCAACCAGTTCCTTTGGAGGGCCAACCACGGGGCAGGGAGGCCGAGGTCTTCCCCTGAAAAGAACATCAGAAGGGCCTTGCTGGATCAGACCAGTGAGGGTCCACCTAGTCCAGCATCCCGTCTCACACAGGGACCAACCAGTTCCTTTGGAGGGCCAACCACAGGGCTTAGCGGCCGAGGCCTTCCTCTGATGTTGCCTCCTGGCACTGAGATTCAGAGGTTTCCTGCCTCTGAATGTGGAGGTTCAGACATGAAGCTGCCTCATACTGAATCAGCAATACAGCAGGAAGACAGGCAGTCCATCAAGCTGAGTTTTGTCTGCTCAGACTGGCAGCAGCTCTCCAAGGTCACAGGCAGAAGTCTTTCCCATCACTATCACCTGGTCCTTTTAAGAAGAAGAAGAAGAGATTGGATTTATATCCCTCTCTTCACTACCCAAAGGAGTCTCAAAGCGGCTTGCAAACTTCCCTTCCCCTCCCCTTTCCCTTCCCCTCCCCACAACAGACACCCTGTGAGGCAGGTGGGGCTGAGAGAGCTCTTGACAGAAACCACTGTTTTTCAAGAACAGCTGTGCCAGGACTATGGCTTGCCCAAGGTCATCCAGCAGGTGCAAGTGGAGGAGTGGGGAATCAAACCCGGTTCTCCCAGATTAGAGTCTGCACACTTAACTGCTACCCCAAACTGGCTCCTTTAACTTGAGACACCAGCCATTGAACCTGGGACTTTCTGCATGCAAAGCAGAGGCTGTTCCACTTCGCCACAACCCTTCCCTTTTAGTCACTGCAAAGGGTAGAGCAGACTGTCTCTTGTAACGTTCACCTGAACAAGACAGCTCGAGAGAGAACAGGTACATTGTCTTTTTACAGGTAAGGTTGTACTCAGTATGAAAAGCAGAGGGCTGAAGTGTAGTTAAAGGTTTGGCTAACAGGTTCGGCTTTTTGTGTGGACATGTCTTTGAATGTTCAGAATCGAAACTGGGGAGAGAGACTCGGTGGACTCTGGGGGTTTTTGCTTTTGTCCTGATAAATACTAGTATGAACAGCAGCGGTGTGGTTACCTCTGACGACAGGATCCCTCTGCCTCTTGGCCCTACAGCCCAAGAACCAACTTACACACTATACAGCAGCCCCGTGGGGAAAATGCATCTCCTAGAGAGCTGCCGCCGGTCCCAGCTGCCGCATGCTTGCCATGTATCGTATGTTTGTCTGTTTGCAAATACAAGCTTGTCCCTGTTGGCTGGTTGTACTTTTTGCATTTTCGAGTGTTCTTGAAAACGGCTTACGACGGTACAGTTTATTTGCCTTAGTATGTCAATTAGGTCCTTGAGAGAGCCTAGCGAGGATACGCGAGTGAAAAACTTCGGAGAATCTTTGTCCTTGTGACGCCTTTTTTTTGGGGGGGGGGGGATGGCGCCAAGTCATAGCTGACTTCTGGCGACCCCTCACGGGGATTTCAAGGCAAGAGAGGAAGAGAGGTGGCTTGGCATTGCCTGCCTCCCCATCGCAACCCTGGACGGCCTTGGTGGCCTCCCGCCCAAGTACTAAACCAGGCCTGACCCTGCTTAGCTTCCGAGACCTGATGAGGTTGGGCCAGGCTGGGCAGTCTTGTGAGCAAACATTCTACTTTGTGAGGTACTGTGTGAGCTGTGAGCGAGCGGTTTGGCTGCTGCATCAATTAGTTTGCTCTGGAGCCCTCCTTCCGGAGCAAAGACAAAAAAAAATGTGTGAGCCAGAGGCTAAAAAACTGTGAGCTAGCTCGCACTAACTCAGCTTAGAGGGAACACTGGTTGTGACACCAGTGGAGGATAACAACATCTGGAAGTCACTCATGCTTGTGTGAATGCGCCCCCCCCCATCTGCCATGGGCTTTGCAAGCAAGCGAGATGTGGTTGCAGACCTGTTATCCCTGTTAGCGCAGCACAGAAGAAGGTTACATAAGAACATAAGAACATAAGAGAAGCCAATGTTGAATCAGGCCAATGGCCCATCCAGTCCAACACTCTGTCACACAGCGGCCAAAATATACCAGGTGCCATCAGGAGGTCCAGCAGTGGGGCCAGGGCACCAGAAGCCCTCCCACTGCTGCCCCCTCCAGCACCAAGAATAGAGTGCATCACCTGCCCCAGACTGAGAGTTCCCATCTATACCCTGTGGCTAATAGCCACTGGTGGACTTCTGCTCCATATGTTTATCTAATTTCCTCTTGAAACTGTCCATGCTTGCAGCTGCCACGACCTCCTGTGGCAGTGAATTCCATATGTTAATCACTCTTTGGGTGAAGAAGTATTTCCTTTTATCTGTTCTAACCCGACTGCTCAGCAATTTCATAGAGTGCCCACGAGTTCTTGTATTGTGAGAAAGGGAGAAAAGTACTTCTTTCTCAACCTGCTCAATCCCATTCATAATCTTATAAACCTCGATCATGTCACCTCTCAGCCGTCGTTTCTCCAAGCTAAAGAGCCCCAAGCATTTTAACCTTTCTTCATAGGGAAGGTGTTCCAACCCTTTTATCATTCTAGTTGCCCTTCTCTGCACTTTTTCCAATGCTATAATATCCTTTTTGAGATGTGGTGACCAGAACTGTACACAGTATTCCAAGTGAGGTCGCACCAATGATTTATACAGGGGCATGATGATACCGGCTGATTTGTTATCAATTCCCTTCCTAATAATCCCCAGCATAGCGTTGGTCTTCTTTATTGCAGCTACACATTGTGTAGACATTTTCAGCGAGTTATCCACTACGACTCCAAGATCTCTCTCTTGGTCCGTCTCTGCCAGATCAGACCCCATCAACGTGTATTTATATTTAGGATTTTTGGCTCCAATGTGCATCACTTTGCACTTGGCCACATTGAACCCCATTTGCCACGTTGACGCCCACTCACCCATCCTCAACAGATCCCTTTGGAGTGCCTCACAATCCTCCCTGGTTTTCACCACCCTGAACAACTTTGTGTCATCTGCAAATTTAGCCACATCACTGCTTACTCCCAATTCCAAATCGTTAATAAACAAGTTAAAAAGCATGGGACCGAGTACTGATCCCTGTGGTACCCCACTGCTTACCACCCTCCACTGAGAAAGTTTCCCATTTATACTCACTCTCTGTTTCCTATTTATAAGCCAGTTTTTGATCCACAAGAGGACTTGTCCTTTTATCCCATGACTATTGAGCTTACTTAGGAGCCTTTGATGAGGAACTGTATCAAAAGCTTTCCGGAAGTCAAGGTAAATAATATCTATTGGGTCCCCCTTGTCCACATGTTTGTTCACTCCCTCAAAAAACACTAACAGGTTAGTGAGACAAGATCTTCCCTTACAGAACCCATGCTGAGTCTGCCTCAATAGTTTTTGTTTATCAATGTGCCTACTAATTCTTTCCTTAATAACAGTTTCCACCAACTTACCCGGTATCGATGTCAGACTGACTGGCCTGTAATTTCCTGGATCTCCCCTGGAGCCCTTTTTAAAGATGGGAGTGACATTAGCTACCTTCCAGTCCTCAGGAATGGAGGCAGATTTTAAAGAAAGATTACATATTTTTGTCAGGAGATCCACAAGGTTTATTTCCCCCCACCCCACCCCGTCCTCTCTTGGGGGAGAGAAATCAGGCTCTTTTCTGTGTGTGACCTGAGGTCATCTTCCTACAAGCAACAGGGAGGGATGGGAAGGAAGGAAGAGTTTTGATTAAGCACCTGTTTTCTTAAGATAGAACCCTAAATTAAGTTGTCTGGTTGGCCTTCTTTTTCAAAAGGAGCCTGGCTTGTTTAGTAGCTATTACCCACGTCCACGGGAAGATCAGCCTCTGTATCCCGTTGCACTCGCTGAACGAGTGGGAAGAAACCCTCCAGATAGGTGGGGATCTTCGGCCGCCACACCTCGCAAAGAGGTTCCCTTTGGTGCGCTTTCAGCACCCTCTTCTGAAAGCAGCACCACCTCACGAGTGCGGCTTTGACACGCCAGTGTCTGCGCTGTCGGTCCCAAAGGAGGAGAGAAAAATGCTTAGCGCAATACCCGTTTAATGCTTTGGAAGTATGCGAGCTTTTGGGTTTCACAGAGTGCTTTGCCAAGCGGAAGCAGCTTTTCCAGCATAATTAGGACCAATGCTTCCTCTAAGCTGTGGAGTCTTGTGAGCAAAAATTCTACTTTGCTAGCGACTAGCATTAAAGTTGTGAGTGAGCCATTGGCTACTGCATAAATTAATTTGCTCTGGAGCCCCATCCTTCCTGAGCTGAGACAAAAATGTGTGAGCCGGAGGCTAAAAAACTGTGAGCTAGCTCTCACTAATCCAGCTTAGAGGGAACACTGATTGGGACCCTACAAAGCGAGGGAGAGAAATGGAATCGTGAAGAAGACAAGCTGTTTGAAGTGCTGGAGAAGCGGGTGTATGGCCAGGGTCCGGCTTACCTGAGGGACCGCCTTTCCCCACATGTTCCCCCAAGGGCACTTCGGTCTGGGGGTCAACATCTCCTGGAAATTCCAGGCCCCAGAGAGGCGAGACTGGCTGCCACAAGGGCTAGGGCTTTTTCGGTGGCGGCTCCTACCTGGTGGAAGGAGCTCCCGGAGGAGATCCGGGCCCTGCGGGACCTCGTTCAGTTCCGCAGGGCCTGTAAGACGGAGCTCTTCCGCCAGGCTTTTGAGTAGGAGCCACCACCGCTATTCCACTGCTGCCATCCCATCACGGATAACCCTGTGCCATTGCACCACTGTCATCTTTTGGTGCTGGGCGACCCTGGTGGCAAGGGGACAGGCTAGTGGCATGCAGCCAGGACTGCCCCATCTTGGTTTTATCTGTTGTATAAGTCGCTGTTGATGTGGTATGTGTGATTTTATGCTTTTATTTGTTTGATACTGTTTTTATATTGTGTAAATTGGCATTATGCCCTATTGTTAGCCGCCCTGAGCCTTTGGGGAGGGCGGGATACAAATCGAATAAATAAATAAATAAATAAATAAATAAATAAAGTTCGAGCCCTGGGGCACCTTTAAGACCAACAAAGTCTTATCCAGGGGATGAGACATGTGCACACGAAAGCCTGTATCTTCGTGCAGGCCCACGAAAGCTTATACCCAGAATAGAACTTTGTTGGTCTTAAAGATGCCACTGGTCTCGAACTCCGTTCTGCTGTTTCAGACCCACCCACCCAAATCTATGTCTGAAGAGTGGCAATGTTTGCATTTTGCACGATGTTGGGGAGTCTCGGGTGGGGTGCTGAGACTATGCGGTGGAGAACGTTCTGCTCAGAACTCCCCTATTAAAGGACCTGTGCGCCCCCCCCCAATCTAGATGCATTTTTATTTTTAAAAATCATGCTCAAGAAACGCAGTGGCAACCAGCTTCCCCAAGCCTGCCTTTTTATGCATTTCTCTGTAATCCAGGAGTGGGGGGAGGGCCGGCACCGGGTATCCGTGCGATAGCAGCGAGAGTTAATTTCCCTCTCATTATTTGAAGTATGAATAGAGAGAAGACTAAACCTGTAATCAAGTTCACAGTTCGGCTGAGATCGGATCCACCGCGCCAGGAGGCGAACCGCTCTCAGGAACGCACCCGTGCAGGCTGCCTAGCTGAGAGTCGCGGCACGAAGGCGGAAAGAGCTCGACTCTGGGATGGAGACTGAGCCCTATGAGGAAAGGCTGAGGGCCCTGGGAATGTTTGGTTTGGAGAAGAGGAAACTGGGGGGGGGGGGATGAGTGCTCTCTTTAAATATTTGAAAAGCTGTCATTGGGAGGAGGGCAAGGAGCCGTTCCAGTTGGCAGCAGAGGAGAGGACCCAAAGCAACGGGTTTCAGTTACATTCAGAAAGGTATCGGCTGGATATTAGGAAAACGGTCAGAGTGGTCCAAAGGTGGAATCAGCTGCCTAGGGAGGTGGTGAGCTCCCCTTCACTGACAGCTTTCAAGAAGAGGCTGGATGAATACTTGTCAGAGGTGCTTTAGGCTGGTCCTGCACTGGGCAGGGGGTTGGACTGGAAGGCCCATATGGCCCCGTCCAGCTCTGTGATTCTCTGATTCTGTGTGTCGGGTCTGCGCAGCAAGGCCCACGGTGCAGGTGTGGTTCAACAGTCTGTGGGTCTCGTACCTCTGAGCCGAGGGAGGGCAAAGCCCACCCTTCCTGGTCCTCCAGAGGCCTCTTCCTTTCTGCCAATCCTCCGCTCTTCTTTGAGCCTTTAAGGATCAGAATGGGATTAAGTGCGACCGAGCTAAGGGGAGCCGGAAGACTACAACCGCTGCCTCTTGGGCTGCGCACCTGAGAACACGAATGCTCTGAATGCGTTGGCTTAATTAATCAGCTGGAGGGGCACGCGTGTGAGAGGGAGAGAGAGAGAGAGAGAGAGCAAGTGAGCGCGTCACTGTCAGGAGCTTCTGCCTGGTGTACGCCTATCAGTGCGAAGCTTGGCAGCTTGGTATGCAGCGGACACGAGGCTAGACTTTAAATAAGGGTGCAATTATTGTCTGAATAATTGACGAACGACGGGCAATGCATCGGCACTCAGCGTAATGGGCTTTGGTCTGGTGCCACCGAATAGGCGCCGGGCTCCTTGTCTCTGCCAGGATTTCCACTTGTTTGGCAGGAAGGGGCAGCTAGGGGGGTGGAAGGGGGGGCACAAGGCCAGCCCCCCCCATGACACACACACACAGAGGCCAGAAATTGCTTAAAGCTCAGACTGCAATTTGTAAACTCCACAGGGTAGCCTTCGGGCCAATCACTCGCTCTCAGTTTGGCCTATACTGCAGGGTTGTTGGAGAGGTCAGTTGCTGCTCTGAGCACCTGGGGGTGGAGTGGAGAGATTGCCAGTGCATGCCTGCATACCTCCAGGCTGCTGGCATGTGGAAGGACAACCCCGATGGAGTGGGTGTCCCTGACCGCAGGTTTTCGCCTGTTGCGCATCCGTCTCACGGGGCACTGTTTGAGGCCGTGCTCCCCTGGGTGCCCTTGTAAGTCGTCCCTGGAAAAAATGAGAATTTAAAAGACAAAAAGCAGAATGTGATCAAAGCAGCAGGTTGCAACCCATGCCTCCGATCTGCAGAACGATGCAAGGAGCAGATGAGTGCATTTAGCTCTGCGCACCGGTTGGAGAAATTAGCTGCCCTCCTGTTCAGTTACCATTAGTGTCAGGCGGAATTGGCAGAATGCACAAGAAGGAAAGGGCAAAGGAATTGAGCTGCTCAGCCCTTGAGTGGCGCAAGCAGAAGTCCAGGCCGGCGTTGGTGTAATCCTGGCCCACTGTTTTGCCCCGTGTTACATTTCAGCAAGTGACCGTTTGCCCCGTTTGGGACGGGTCTCATTTTAGCTGCACAAACTCAACTCCGGGCGTCTCTGACCTCGATTCGCAGCTGTGTTCTGTCTAAAACCCACAGGTCAGCTGCAGGCTAAATCAGATTTGACTTGGCGGTGACCTGTGCTACGCTCGAAATGCGAGTAACGTGGACTTTTCAGCCCCGGGTTTTGCAAGAATCACTGCGGCTGTCTTAGTTTCACACCAGAGAATCTGCCAGCAGTTTCAAAATGACACCCTTCTGAAACAGATCCGTTTTCTAAAATTGTACGAAGAAGGCTGTTCTGCTGAATGTGTAGGAATTTAATTGGGCAGCATTGAAATGCATTTGATAAGATATGGGCGCACTTTAGATTTGGAGTCCATGTCGCTGGCAGATTTCTGTGTCAGAGGGGAGGAGTCATTTGCTTTGTCAGCCTTTTACATCGGTTTGCCCTTGCACCCCAGAATAGCAAATACCCCCCCCCCAAGTACTAGCCCCACAAGCCTTCCTCTAACAGTTGGTAGGGGGCAGGAGCAACACTGTCCCCAGGGGTCGTTTGGGGCCGGAGCACGCCAGAGCACCACTCTGGCAGCCCAGGAGCAGACAGAAATGGCGGTGGTGGCAAATGCTGCCCCCAGCTCCCTGCCCCCGTGCGCCTTCTTTCTAGAGTCTCAGTGCAGCAGCAGCATGATCTTTACATTGTATTGTTTGTGGCTCGACTCTAGAGAGATGGGGTTTAAACTTTAAACCCCATTTCTCTTTGCTTCCCCCCCACAGCCTGTCTCTGCAGGCCAGCTGGGGAAGGGAAGGGGAGGCTTTTGAAGGTGCCTCTCCCGCCCTTTTTGCTTCCCCTTCTGGCATCACTTCCGGTGATGTCAGGGTGTGTGGCATATGCTAATGAACTATTATGCTAATAGCCTATTAGATATGCTAATGAGCCCCTGCAGCTCTTTTTCTACGAAATGACCCCTGACTGTCCTCATGCTCAGACTGCCACCTACAGTTCCGGCCGTGCTTCGCTCAAGGTCAGAAAGGGAAATCGCTGGGAAAAGCACGTTCTTGAGCCTTAAGTTTTGTGCCGCTTCCTAGAAGCGACTGGTATCTTCTGGCCTGCGTAGGAGGAGGAGAGATGCTTGGGCGTTCTTGTGGGTTTTTCACCCAGCAGCCTGGCCTCCAGTGAAGGGTGTATAAGGACTTAGATTATGCAGAGGTTTCCAAGAGGGCAAGACTGGCTCTTTAAATGGTGCATGAGTCATAGTGGCAAGGAACAGTTTTCCGTTCTCCTTCGACTGGCTTTGCCTCTTCCTCCCCCTGCCTTCCCTGCGTTAGCAGACAGCCAGAGTTTGCTCCAGAGAGGGGGAAGCAGTTTCTGATGCAAGCAGTGGGAGAACCCGTCTGCTTCCTTGTGCTCACTGTGCGTTTGCAGCAGATGGATCGCCCTCCAGTGCGCCTGCCTGCACCAGTGGTGCTTGGAAAACCTCCGACATCTCCTTGCCCTGCGTTCGAAGCAGCACTTCTGGGCCCCTTGCTTTACTGCACATCCCCCAGGGCTGGTTCGTGGTATCTTGTTCCCCTCAATGAGGCCTGCCAGTCTCCTTGTCCCATGCCACCGTTGTCTGGGAGCGAGCAAAGCTCCCAGAACGCTGTCACGCTGTGGTGGTTTGCCTTGGTATCAGCTGCCAATGCCCCAGACTCAGTAGGCAGCATGCCTGGGAGAATCGCTGCTGGTCTGAGTGGGCACTAAAAAGGTAAAGGTTTCCCTCACTCGAAAGCCAGTTGCATCCGACTCCAGGGTTGCGGTGCTCATCTCCATTTCCAAACCAAAGAGCCGGCGCTGTCCAAAGACGTTTCTGTGGTCATGTGGCCGGCATGACTAAACGCCGAGGCACACAGAACGCTGTTGCCTTCCCACCAAAGTGGTACCTCTTTATCTCCTCGCGGTTTCTTGCTTTCGAACTGCCGGGTTGGCAGGAGCCGGGACCAGAGGCGGGAGCTCACTCCATCACGTGGCACTTGGGTCACGAACTGCCGAGCTACTGACCTTCCGGTCTGCGGCTCGGCGTCTTAACCTCTGAGCCACTGCGGCTCTACTCATTGGGCACTACTGACCTTGAAAAAGCGGTTTCATAGAAGTCACCTCCCGCCCTGCCCTTGTTCAGGAGTGAGCCAAGCCCCGTGGGGGCAGGGGGCATGGGCAGTGCTGCCTCCTTTTGAGGCCTAGGTGCGGAGCTGACCCTCTCTTCCCTGGGAAGCTGCCCTGTGGCTCGCTGAGCGTGGCACTGCTGTCTGGTTAATGATGCTCGCTATATAGTGGAGGTGCATTTCTGCAGGCAAGGAAAGACTACATAGCAAAGGGGTGAGCCGGGGGGATCCAGTCCAGAGTTGGTAACCGGGAGGATTGGGTCAGAGGGAGCCCGGAAGGCAGGCCGCAAAGGTAAAGCCAGGTGCTGTATTATTTACCTCCTCTATGCCCTGCCTCTCTCCCCAAGGGGGACCCAGAGCGGCTTACGTCATTCCCCTCTCCTGTTTTATCCTCATGACAACCCTGTGAGGTGGGTTAGGCTGAGAGCGTGTGACTGGCCCAAGGTTACCCAACAGGCTTCCATGGCAGAGTGGGGATTCGAACCTTTTGGGAGTTTGCAAATTCCCTCTCTGCCGTCATGGAGGCATTTGCAGGTTTGCTTATGCATGCTGATATCCTAGCTGTTTAGAAAGAGAGAGAGAGACCAATAGCAGACCAGGCAAGTATTTGGCTCTAGCGCAAGGTGTCAAAATGCACAATTAGCTAGGTTTGGGTTTCTCCAATTGGGCAACCAATAGATCAGAAGATGTCCTGGGGGTGGAGACCAGTGTTCCCTCTAAGCTGAGTTAGTGTGAGCTAGCTCACAGTTTTTTAGCCTCTGGCTCACACATTTTCGTCTTAGGTCAGGAAGGATGGCTCCAGAGCAAAGTAATTTATGCAGTAGCAAAACCACTAGTTCACAACTTTAATGCCAGTAGCTCATAAGTCCTCCATAGCTTAGAGCAGGAATGTTGGACTCATTTCTTATGAGGGCTGGATCTGACATAAATGAGACCTTATTGGGCCGGGCCATCTGTGCCATAAAAGGTAATGCCAGGTAGCAGAAATATAAACTTTATAAAGGACACAAACACAAAGGGTTGGTTTTTTTTACTTAAAATAAAAACGTGCTTAAAACATCAGCTCTGTAAGCTGCAAACCTACTTTTGACGTATTGACATTCATCATAGAAATCTCATGCTCAGAGTTCTGAGTCTCGGCGAAGGCGGAGAGGTGCTGATGTGACCCCAAGAGCCAGACTTGTCAGCCTCTGTGTCGGAGGCCTCGTGGGGCACCCGCCCAGCCGGAGGAGCGGTGTTTGCATTTGTTCATTTCCAGTCATTACAACCTCCCCTTTTGCGTGAACATGTGAAGCTGCCTTAATACTGAAGCAGATCTTTTGGTCCATCAGAGGGTCAGTATTGTCTACCCAGGCCGGCAGCAGCTGTCCAGGGTCTCAGGCAGAGGTCTTTCTCATCACCTGATATATTTAACCAGAGATGCCAGGGACTGAACTTGGGACCTTCTGCATACCAAGCAGAGGCTCTGCTCCTCTGACCAAGTGGCACTTAAAGATGGGTTCCGTTTCCTCCTTCCTCTGTTTCCACTCTTCATTCAGTTCTTCCTTGTTTCTGCAGTTCCCCCCCTCCTTTGGGGAGGGGCCCTGGTTCGGTGGCAGAGCCTCTGCTTGGCATGCAGAAGGTCCCAGGTTCAGTCCCCAATGTCTCCAGTTAAAAAGGACCAGGCAGTGGGTAATGGGGAAGACCTTCCTCTACCTGGGACCCTGGAAAGCCGCTGCCAGTCGGAGTAAACAATACTGACCTTGATGGACCAAGGGTCTGATTCTGTATAAGGCAGCTCCATGTGTGTTGGAAGGGACTGTGGCTCAGGGGTAGAGCATCTGCCTGGCAGACAGAAAGTCCCAGGTTCAATCCCTGGCATCTTGAATTAAAGGGCCAGGCAGTACGAGATGGGAACGACCTTTCACTGAGACCCTGGAGAGCGGCTGCCAGTCTGAGTGGACAATACTGACTTTGATGGACCAAGGGTTTGGCTCAGTAGAAGGCCGCTTCATGTGTCCCACTCAGGGACCAGGTAGCCGATATCTCCTACCAACATCCAGGCCCCAGCTCCCTTAGCGAAGTTGTCTGCTCAGCACCCTTGGATCGGGAGGGTGTCGGTGGGGTAGGGCAGCGTTTCTCAGCACCTCCTGCCACTGGCCCGCAGGGCCGTTCATCATCACAGCTCGAGGAGGCTTGGCGCGCTAATAATGCGGGGGCCTGCCCGGCAATTGATTTAAATCATTTTATAGAGAAACCTATGCCAAATGTAAAGCCCTTAATCACATTTGTATCCATTTCCAGCCTCGGTAAATCAATTTGGATTGAGCCGGGTGCCACGGTTACCGCTGATTAGTGCGTGTCTATATGGTCAGATGAATGCTCGCCCCAGTTTGTCTAATGGGGTCACCGCCGTGTGGCTTTCTGTCTGAGCCCCTTCCCCCCACCCCCGAGCCTCCACAAAGGGAGAAAACACTGTCAGGGGAGTTGGGCTGGGTGTCCAGAGGAGAAACACAGACGGGTAATGGATGGCCCATCAGCAGCAGCCTGGACTGTTCCCATCACCCTCAAAGCCTGTTGCAACGGCCTTCTTGCAAGCCCGGGGATTTCGCAGCACACTGTGTGCCCAGATTGCAAACCATGTATGCTGCTTGCACACTCATGTTGTCATGAGCCTGCCTCCTAGCGCATCAGACCATTGGTCCGTCCAGGTTGGTGTTACCTCCGTCGAATGGCGGCAACTCCCCGGTGTCTTGGGTCTTTCACATCTCCTGCTGCCTGGCCATTGTAACTGGAGATAGTGCCAGGGATTGAACCTGGGACTTCCTGCATGCCAAGCAGAGGCTCCGCCACTGAGCTTACAGCATCCTCCCTCTTGGGAGAAGCAAGAAGATCTAGCCCTGTACCTTCTCCCAGAGGGGCTGTGGCTCTGTGGCAGAGCATCTGCTTGGCACAAAGGAGGTTCCAGGTTCATTTCCCAGCATCTTTAGCTAAAAGGACCCGGTGGTAAGTGATGTGAAAGACCTTTCTCTGCCTGAGACCCTGGAGAGCCGCTGCCAGTCTGAGTAGATCATTACTATCTTAGAGATGGACCAAGGTTATGATTTAGTATAAGGCAACTTCACGTGTGTTCCTGTGTTTCTGTGAATGTACCGTCAGGCTGAGAGCAGTCCCACAAGACGCACCCCCCCCACACACACAGCAGGGATGATTGATTAGACTTGCTTAGATTCGCCGTGAGTCCTGACCCTCCTCCTTCCCAACGGCCTTGAATGAATTGCACGTCTTCCCTGTAGAAGGCATTCTGGTTGCAGAATTTGGTTTTTCTTGGTGCGGAATCCAGGTGCAGCGCTGTGTGACCCTGCAGCTGTGGTGTAAAACGTGGTGGGAAGTCGGAGGCGACAACCCAGGACGAAACCGAAGGAGGTGTTTTTCAGCAGAGGGAGCTGTGGAAATAGCCGGTGGAGCACTGCCGTTCTCTTGGCTTCTCCCCCACCCCTCCCCAATGTAGGTCATGTGGCAGAGAGCCTAGTGTGTGTTTTCCACCCGCCCGTGCACCGCACGTTGTGTGCTGGATTCCTCCTGCAAGCTCAATTATTTATAATTATAGCTTTAACAGGCTTTGGCGCTGCGTCCTGTCCCATTAAGGGAAGGGGAATGGTGTCGGGGGAGGGGGGAGGAGGACGGCTCGCCTAGCAGGACACAGGCCTTGCTCCCACGCCTGGTTCATGGCCTACAGTGGGACTGAAGAAGCTTCCATCTTGCAGACCCTCCCGTGTCCTACCTCGACTTTAAGCATTTGTGAAATCTTCTGAGCAAAAAGGAGGTGGGAAATGGGTGAATTGGTTGCTCTTAAAAATATAAGAAGAGATCCCTATTGGATTAGATCTGTGGTCCATCTGGCCCATCATCCTGTCTCACACAGTGGCCAACTGGTTCCCCTGGAGGTCCAACAACGGGGCAGAGAGGCTGATGCCTCCCTCTAATAAGAACTTCAGAAGAGCCCTGCTGGATCAGATCAGTGGTCCAACTAGTCCAGCATCCTGTCCAATGCAGTGGCCAACTAGTTCCTCCGGAGGGCCAACCACAGGGTATAGAGGCCGAGGCCTTCCTCTGGTAACAACTTAAGAAGAGCCCAGCTGGATCAGATCAACGAGGGTCCATCTAGGCCTGGCCAACCAGTTCTTCTGGAGGGCCTACAACAAAGCAGAGAGGCCAAGGTCTTCCCCTGGTCAGAACATGAGAAGAGCCCTGCTGGATCAGACCAGTGCGGGTCCATCTGATCCAGCATCCTGTCTCGCCCAATGGCCAGCCAGTTCCTCTGGACAGGACAGAGGGGCCGAGGCCTTCTCCTGATGTTGCCTCCTGGCACTGGGATTCAGAGGTGGACTGCCTCTGGACGTGGAGGTTCCCTTTAGTTGCCGTGGCTAGCAGCCACTGGTAGAGCTCTCTTCCATGAATCGGTCCAATCCTTCCTTTGTAGTTATCTGTGCCTGTGGCCACGGCTACACCCTCTGGCCGCAAATTCCACATTGTACGCACTCTCTGTGTAAAGAAGCATTTCCTTTCATCCCTCCCAAACGTACTGCTCAGTGTCTTCATTGGACGCCCTCAAGTTCTTCCGAAGTGGATTTGAAATCCTGCTGCCATGGGCTTAGGGGTTTCTCAGATGCTTCTCCAGTTCTCCAGAAGTGCTTAATGGGAAGGTCTTGCTCACCACTACGGAGCTGCAGGGGAGGGCTGTGGAGGCGCCCGCCAGACCCAGCCGATGCTCCTGGGGGAGGCAAATAACTGTACATGCCCAGAATGCTCTCCAGGATACTTTGCGGTGCTCACAAGTTCTGCAGCTACTCTGCAGGGCTGTTTGGGGACCCAGGTTAACCTGTAATTCTCTTCCCGTCTCAAAGGACTGAGAGGTTCTCTCCCACCGACCCACACACTTAAAAAAAACCCAACCAGTTCCTTGGTTTACTTTGTGCTAATTTTTTACCCGTGCATTCTGTAAGCGGAGCCTTCCTTTCCCTGATCGCAGGGCCGGGGCCTTGTTTCAGCTGTCCTTAGGAGGCGGTCTGGGGAAGAAGACTGAACGCCCACTTGGCCCCCAACCAACCAGGTCCTCTCTAGCCTCTGCCATCTGCAACGCTTTAGCTTCTGTTCTGTAGTAATTTCCCTTCCCGCAGCTAGATTTCCGGGGCAGCAGAAACTCCCCACGGTGGGAAAATGTTAGGATTGCTCCCGGTGATCTCGCTTGGCTGTTTTCAGGGCTGGCCTAGAACTTTCTGCCATGCCCAGGTGGGGTTGGGGGGTCTGTTGTCAGACTCGCTGTTCATTTTGCATTTTACAGCTTGTTCGCTGTAGAAACCAGCAATGTTCCCTCTAAGCGGTGGAGTCCTGCGAGCAAAAATTCTACTTTGTGAGCTGCTGGCATTAAAGTTGTGAGCCAGCGATTTGGCTACGGCATAAATTAGTTTGCTCTGGAGCCCTCCTTCCATCCTGAGCCAAGACAAAAAAAGTGTGAGCCGGAGGCTAAAAAACTGTGAGTCTGCTCTGTCTACGCTGGCTTTTGTCTTACATGTTGGGGGGATGTCTTACATGTTGGGGGGATGGCACCGAGAGGGGGATGGATAGCCGTCACATTTGGCGGGCAAAATCCCATGGGGTGATTGGCTCTGAACCTTTTAGGGCCCTGGCTTGAACCCTGCGTATCTATTGCTTTCGCGCCTTTAATCTCAGTGCTAACACAGCCAATGTGCAGGCTGGATCCTATAATAAACGTATCCTTCTTCGAAGTGAATGTTGTTGGGAACTGATTTACCCAGAGGTCTGACGTCTGTTTGCCATGGCCTGTAGACCCCCTTGCAGTGAGTCGGTTCTTTGCTTGTGGTCTAGAATGCGCAGCTCGATCCTCAGCGTGAGGAGTAAGCGTTCCGTCCTCTGGAGTAAGGGAGGGATCCCTGACCTTTTTGGTCACTTTTGGAATTCTGACACTTGGGTGGTGGGCGCGACCACAAAATGGCGGCCACAAGAGGCAAAGCCAGTCTCGGGGAGTGAGGTCTTGCATAATAACTCTTGAGAGTAACTCTTCAACGTTTCAAGCAGAAGCTCTGTTTAACGGGATGCCTGGAAAGGCGTTTGTGTGCACCGTGGTGCCCTTGGGCACCAGGTTGGGGGGGATCCTGGAGTACGGGGTTGACCTGCTGCCCTTTACAAGCCCTTCCGGTGCTGCAGTTCTGCAGATTGCCTGCTTAAGTCTCTGGCAAAGGTGAGGCCATTTTGGAAATGTGGTTTGTCTCCTTACCTGCCACAGGAGGTGGCGGCAGCTACAGGCATGGACGGCTTCGAAAGGGAGTTGGATAAGCATATGGAGCAGAGGTCCATCAGTGGCTATTAGCCACAGGGTATAGATAGGAACTCTCGGTCTGGGGCAGGTGATACACTCTATTCTTGGTGCTGGGGGGCAACAGTGGGAGGGCGTCTAGTGTCCTGGCCCCACTGGTGGACCTCCTGATGGCACCTGGTGTTTTTGGCCACTGTGTGACGGACTGGATGGGACATTCGCCTGACCCAACATTGGCTTCTCTTGTGTTCTCTTATGTTCTTACCTGTGTTTCCTGCCCAGCACTCTGCTCTTACCCAGGCTCCCTGAAAGTGCTGCGCTGTTCACATGGATCTGAATGCGTGTGCGCATGTACACACACACACCCCACCTCCCCCCCCCCACACACACACACCAGTCTTTGGAGAAAAAGCAATAAACAGATCTTTGCATCTGGTGGCTGCTTAATTTGTTTTCAATAGGTTTCAATCAATTAAATGCAATCCTGGGGAACGGGGAAAGTGCACCAGTAATTGGCTAAAATAAATCACTTGGCTGTTCCCTGGGCTGCCGTGCTGCTTAATCGGTGTGCGGGAGGCAAGGGCGCCTCTGGTTGGTTTTTTTTGGGGGGTAGGCACTGATGCATCTCTGTGGCACCAGGAGAGCCAGCCTGCGCCAGAGGCAGGGGTGTGCCTGAGCATGGCGCACCAGTGATTAACCCGCCTCCCGAATGGCCGGGGCCACAGCCTCTGGGATGACGTGATCCCCAACATACTGCTCCATTTTGCTGGCTAGTTTCCTCTCCTTACTCCTCTCTCCCTCCCTTGCTTTTTGTCTGGGAGATTTCCCGCTTGCCTTCCAAGCCGCTGGCCTCTCCCCCTTCCTACCTGGCAGGCAGAGCGACTCTGCAGCATCTGCCAGGGAAGTGGGAGGTGAAACAGGCAAGGTGGGTTAAGCCGCCTCCAAGCCAGCTTCCTTCCTTCCGCCACACTCTGGCTGCCCGCCTTCCTACCTTCGGGGGTCTGCTTTTTCCTGGCTCGGTTTTGAGCCCCCCTCAAGAGATGCTCCAGTCCTGCCGGTCGGGCGTCCGCTTCTGCTTCTGTTCCCTCTTCTCAATCCTGCCCGCCTGACCTTTTCCTTCCTTTTGGCGCTGCAAAGCCCCACACGCTTGCCAAAGCGACTCCTGGATTTCTCTGCCCTTTGAAGAATCTCACATTTCAGAAGCCGGAGTTTTGACGGAACGCTTCCCCCCTCTTTCTAATGGGCTTTAAAGCAGCTGTTACAGCCGCGGGCAAAAAAAAATAGTGTCGGGGAAGGCGTGCGGCAGGGAAAGACCTCTATCCCGCAAAGCTCTTACCGTCTTCCCTGCACCTCATGCAGCGGATTAGTGGCTTCTGCCCTAGTCGGGCGGGGTTTGGGTGGCTGCGGGGATTGAAAAAGGCTCTGCCGGAGTGATCCAGCGGCCGTTGGTCCGAGCAGGGCTGCAGAGAGGGGTAACTTTGGTTTCCTGGGGCAAGTGAGAACTGCCCCCAGGCAAGCACAAGAGGAAGTTGACAAACCAGGGCTCTACCCCACTTTCCACTCCTGTGACTAGCAGAAATCTATCGGCAGGTATGGGCAGGTGTTTCCTGTTCGTTGGTGGGGTTTGCGGGGGTTTGTCACGAGTTTCAAGGGTTTATTTTGAGGAACTGGAAGGAGATGCCAGAGGAGTTGGTAGCTTGGATCGTAGGATGGTAGCAGGCCAGACAGACAACTCAAGTCAGCCATTGTCCAGGAAAAAGAACGTGGGCGTTTCTAGCGAGTCCAGCCCAAGTTTTGCCAAAGGGCTGTGGCGCGGAAGGGGGCCAGTAATAACGCCCCCTTTTCCTTCTTCGAGTAGCACCATCCAGAGGGCATCCCCGGCTCGAGTCTCCGCTGATCCTGGTCTTTGTAACCCAGAAAAAAGACTCACTCTGCCCCTAAGCTTCTCTCCTCTGCTGTAATGTGGCAGATTACATTCCTCATTATACCGCCACATCCTGAGTTCCAGTTTGGTGTAGTGGTTAAATGCATGGACTCTAATCCGGGTTTGATTCCCCACTCCTCCATTTGCAGCTGCTGGTGTGACCGTGGTTCAGTCACAGGTTCACTCAGAGCTGTTCTCTCAAGAGCAGTCCTCAAAAGAGCTCTCTCAGCCCCGCCTACCTCACCGGGTGTCTGTTGTGGGGAGGGGAAGGGAAAGGAGTTTGTAAGCCGCTCTGAGACTCTTGAGTGGAGGACGGGGTAGAAATCCAATCTCCTCCTCCTCCTCCTCCTCCTTAAGACCCCTCCCAATATATGACTCAGATACTAGGAGTCCAAGATCTCCGTTCTAGCTCATATCTAACGAAGGGAGCATTGGCGCGCACCCCCCCCCCCCCGGATCTTGCTGGTCTGTCAGGTGCTGCTGGACCCTTCTCTACTTGTTCCGCCATCATTCTGTGGGGGGCTTTTCAGACGTTTCAGAAATGTAGTCACTAGAGCCCAAAAGTCAGAGGGTCCCCACAAACCAAAAGCAACTTCAGTGGCACTCAACACACACACAGGGCCAAAAGTGTCCCTGCGACATGGGAGTCTTCTTGGGCATCTCCTATTAATTGTGAAAAAAATATTTTCCTCTCTGCTAACCCCTCCCCTCCACCAATGCTCCCTCTAAGCTGCGGAGTCTCGTGAGCAAAGATTCCACGTTGTGAGCTACCAGCATGAAGGTTGTGAGCGAGCGATTGGGCTGCTGCTTAAATTAGCTTGCTCTGGAGCCCTCCTTCCCGAGCTAAGACAGAAATGTGTGAGCCGGAGGCTAAAAAAGCTGTGAGCTAGCTCACACCAACCCAGCTTAGAGGGAACACTGCCCCCCCACCCCACGATTCTATGAGGGAATTAAACCTTCCTCCCGTCTGCGACTACAGCGCAGCCTGTGGGTGTGACAGACCTGAGAATTCCGTGAACTTGACCTTGCGGGAACCACCAGGAAGCGTTTGTGTCTGTGGTGGGGGGGAAGGACTAAGCATCGCATTTTGGGATGGCGGGATGCCACAAAGAAGCTCACGTGCACCAACGCAAGCACCACTGAAGGGGATTCCTTTAATCCAGCCGGCTGCATTCAGGCTGGCTCAGCTCCTACAGGTTTGCGGCCAGCATCCTGCCTTGGGATTACTGCTGTTAAAGAAGTGCTTCTTTTCCCTTTTTCTTTGGGGGGGGGGAGAAGCTTGCTTAGAGGGGGTCACTGCCTTCGCACAATTATAGTTGTAAGAACACCGGGGGAAGGGGAGGGGGGGACCCTTCCCGTGAACCTACCTGCAATTACTTGAGCGCAGCACTTTGGGTTGCTCCATTCCAATTAATTAAACACGACAGTGACCCAAATTATGATCTTTTGGCTCGCGGAGCGTGATATTTTTAACCTGAGCTGTCTGGGGCCGTGTTTAGGTCTCGTACCCGGGCCAAAGTGTCACCCGGGGAGAACAAATGGTGTCGAGCTGAACTTCCCAGCTGACAAAACCCGCAATTAGACACCGCAGTGTCCCAGAGACAGGCCCTTAAAGCTGTTAGAAGCCAAGATCTCGTCATTTGATACAGGACTTGCCATTACGTTGCTGAACCTATTAGCTTCAGGTAAATAACCCGACTTTCCAGGGACCCGGAGCGGGCGGGCTGGGGAATTCGGCAGCCTCCTAATTAGGAGCCTGCGTGCAAAAGATGGATGGCTTCCATCCCTTAATTTCCTTCATTAGGGAGAAGTTTCAGGAGTTCTTACCCCCAAGCTGAGCTGGCACTTTCGACGCTCTGAATTCTCATTTTCTGGCTCTCTTCTGTCCGGGTTCTTTCCCCTCCTTTAAGCTGCTTTGGTGTTTCCGGGGGCTGGAGCGAAACCCTCCCAACTTCACTCTTGTGCCAGTTTTCAGGCCTCCGGTTTTAGCGCCAATTGACTGTGCTTAATTGACCCAAGGCAGTTATTTCTGGGGAGGGGGGGTGGGTCATCACGAAATTTTTTGTGACGGGACCAAAGTTCAAGGTTCCTTCAGACTCTGTTCCTCCTCAAGCGGAGCCCCAAATATTGCACAATTTATTTATTTATTTAATTGCATTTATATCCCGCCCACCCCATGGGCGGGCTCAGGGCGGGTAACATCATTATTATAATAAATACAATTTCAATTTAAAACACGATAAAGCATTATAACAATTAAAACAATGGCTACAGCTTGAGACGGCGTCAGTTGGCGCCTTCATCTTGGCACAAAAACTGGGGTGCCAAAGGACGAGAGGGGGGATTAAAGAGAAAACACACGGTTGCTTTTCCAACATTACTTGGCGTCATTAAAAACTAAACACCCATCATCGTTGCCTAAAATGAGTTGGAACACAGTGCTAGTTCTGAAGGTCAGACTAGGATCTGGGTGCGAATCTCCACTCTGGCATGGAAGTTTGCTGGGCGACCTTGGGCGAGTCATTGACTCTTAGCCTTACCTACCTACTCACAGGGTTGTTGCGAGGATAAATTGGAGGAGAGGAGAAATGGAGTGAGCTAGAGGCATAAATAAAGTCAGTGGTCAAATAAAGGTAAAGGCAAAGGTTTCCCTCGCTTGACAATGAATCTGACTCTAGGGATGTGGTGCTCATCTCCGTTTCCAAGCTGAAGAGCCAGGGCTGTCAGAAGACGTTTCCGTGGTCATGTGGCCGGCATGACTACATGCCGAGGCGCACGGAGTGCTGTTACCTTCCCCCTGAAGCGGTACCTATTTATCTGCTTGCAATTTCTTGCTTTCAAACTGCTCGGTTGGCAGGAGCTGGGACCAGAGACGGGAGCTCACTCTGTCACGCGGCACCAAGGTCTCAAACTGCCAAACTACAGACCTTCCAGTCTGCCTCTTAACCTCTGAGCCACTGTGGCCCCTAAATAAATACCACGTTGCAAACCAGGAGCGACCCAAAAGAGCCAGCAGAGAGGATGGATTTGCTGGGAGCATCAAACAGAGAACACACCGGTACAGGCCGCTGTGGCCCTTGTCCAGTCTGTTGGACGGCACCTTCCAAAGGCCCTGCTCACACAAGCAACGCTGTCGTGGTGGAGCATAAGAAGAGAGCCTGTCTTGTGGATCTGGGGGTCTGAGGCCGTCGAGGGCTTTCTGTGTCACGGCCAGTACTTTGGCGTGAACTTGGCTCCTGACAGGCAGCCAGTGGAGTGCCTGCAGAATGGATGTGACACTCATCCTCTGCATAGCTCCCAACAGTAACCAAGCTTTGGCGTTTTGTACCAATGGGAGCTTCCGAGTGGACTTCAAGGGCAGGCCCATGTAGAGCGCATCATATGCAGCTGGGCTGGGGAAGGGTACCCCTGTGTGCTGGGGGCTGGGGACGGGATCCCGGTTTCCCAGCGAATGTGAACTCGATGCATTACAGAAACCCAGTTCCGGGGCCCAAGGGCCTGGCGTCCTTCCGCATTGCATGCCTCGATCCCTTCTCTGTCTGGCCCGGGGCCACTTTTGTGTTCATCCTTGCGGGCTCTTCCTCGGCCCCCGTCTGTCAGGAGGGGAGGCGAAGTGCAGATTTCATGATGCCATTTGCAAGAGATCGATAAAGTTAAACTTCTGCTTCCCAGACCCAGTGGTTTTCCCTTTTGTGTCAGCATCCAGCGGAAGAATTGATGGCTGGGAGCTTGGGAAGAGCATAAATCTGTGCCTGCCGCGGCTTTCAAGGCGCTTGTCTGGGTGACATATTTGGTGTGTTTGAATGTCTAGCTGGGGGGGGGGATCAATCACTGGGGTCCGTTCTTCAGCCATCCCACTGACTCCCCCCCCCCCAGTCTGCGAGCTGCATGTACGAGTGTTCATCTGTATTGGAGTCAGGGGGCTGGGTGGGGCTTCGCTCTCCCCTCTTAATAAATTCTGCCCCAAAAAGGTTTTCATTGGGTTGCTGGATCACACTTTGAGATTCAGTGCTCCCTCTAAGCTGTGGGGTCTTGTGAGCAGAAATTCTACTTTGTGAGCTACTGGCATTAAAGTTGTGAGCGAGCGATTGGGCCGCTGCATAAATTAGTTTGCTCTGGAGCCATCCCTTCCTGAGCTAAGACAAAAAGTGTGAGCCGGAGGCTAAAAAAACCTGAGCTGGCTCAGACTGAGCTTAGAGGGAACACTGCTTTGAGTCTACTCTGGAACCCCCCCCAGCAATTTACTTCCACTTACGGGCCAGGGTCCCTTCCAGCTCTGCGATTCTGTGATACGCCTTTGGGATGCCCCCCAGCCACAGCTCGCCTGGTCCCGGCCCTTATAAGCACCAGGCCACAGCATTTCTTTCTACCCAGGTCTCTAACTGAGGGTTTTTAAATCTTTTTTTGTGGGGGTCAGTGCCATCAAGTTGCAACCGACTTGCAGCGACCCCGTCGGGTTTTCGAGGCAAGAGCTGTGCAGAGGAGGTTGGCCATTGCCTGCCTCTGCGTAGCGACCCTGGACTTCCTCGGTGGTCTCCCGTCCAAGTACTAACCAGGGCCGGCCCTGCTTAGCTTCTGAGATCTGAAGGGACTGGATCAGCCTGGGCCGTCCAGGTCAAGGCGAGAGACAAGCAGAGGTGGTTTGCCATTGCCGGCCTCTGCACGGCAACCCTGGACTTCCTCGGGGGTCTCCCGTCCAAGTACTGACCAGGGCCGACCTTGATTAGCTTCCGAGGTCCGATAAGATGTGACCAGCCTGGGCTGTGCGGGTCGGGGCTTTTATCTTTTTAGTGGTTTTTATATTCTGCTTCTCATCCAAGGCCTGTTTGATGGATATGCTTAACAATGCTCGTTGGTTGGGATTTATGCTGTGGGCTTGTTCTGGTTTTGTATAACTAAGTCCTGATGCTTTTTTGGTACTGTTCTGACTTGTAAGCCATCTTGTGCAGGGCTTTGAAGAGGTGGCGTATAAATTTCCAAAGCAACAGACAGAAATCTATCAGGACTAAGCCGGTAGCAAAAGGAGTTGTACCTGAATCTGGGTGTGGAGGTAGAATCGTTAAACTAGAGCCAAATGCATGGCCGGCACTGCTTGAGAAAGCCAGTGTGGTGTAGCGGTTAAGAGGACTGGACTACTGTTGGGAAGACCCGGGTTCGAATCCTCACTTGTGCATGGAAGCTCACTGGGTGATCTTGGGCCAGTCGTAGTCTCTTGGCCTAATCTACTTCACAGGGCTGTTGTGAGGACGAAATGGAGGAGAGGAGAATGATGCAAGCGGCTTTGGGTCCCCATTGGGGAGAAACAAATGGAATAAATTGCTCAGTTGACCAGGGAAGGGCTGCAAGGGGGCTTCTAGTGCATGCAGCTGTTCCTTTCTCTTCCCTTCTGAGCCTGCGGAAGCGGGGGGGGGGGCATGGTCCCAGGTAGCTCCCCGAGTGAGTTGTTCTCTCCTCCCCCACTTTGGACAATCATGTTCCTGGTTCGAGCCTTAAAGCAGGGGTGTCAAACATGTGGCCCGGGGGCCACATCAGGCCCACGGAGGGCTTCCATCAGGCCCGCAGTGCAACTGGCCATCTCCTGCCGCCAGTTCTGCTGCTGCATCATAGCCTGCTTCGCAAGACTCTCTTAATCGCTCGGCCATTTCATGTTTTCACCTGGGTCCTGGACTCAGAACTCTGAGCATGAGATTTCTGTGCTGAATGTCAGTAAATCAAAAGTAGGTTTGCAGCTTACAGAGCTAATGTTTTAAGCATGCTTTTATTTTAAGTAAAAAAAACCCAACCCTTTGTGTTTGTGTCCTTTATAAAGTTTATATCTCTCCTACCGGGCATTACATTTCATGACATGTATGTCCCGGCCCAACAAGGTCTCATTTATGTCAGATCCCGGCCCTCGTAATAAATGAGTTTGACACCCCTGCCTTAAAGTCTCTACTTTGCACACCGCAGCCCAAAAATATCCCTCTTTCCCCCCCATTAGAAACGTGAATGCAGACGTTCCCTTGAATGGCTCCATTCCTTGTGCAGAAGAGAGGGATTGGGGATCATTCTTTCCACATGGCACCCAGCCGGTGATTGCATTTGTCCTGCCCGGTCACCCGCCCTCCGGCACACAGACTCTCCCCGCCTTGCATCCCCTCTGGAAAGCACCTTCTTCCCAGGGCCTTTATTACTCCATCCTGTGCCCAGAATTGCAACCGCAGGCCACCTTCCAGTGCCATGCGTGGCATCCTATAAAAAGCCGCAGGCAGGGGCAGAGATGCCGAAGACCCTCCCTGTCCCCTTTGCCCGCGCCGAACACACGGGGGGCTCTGGCGGCCCTCCCGCCTTCCTGCTCTCCCCTCCAGACGCTTTCCCTGACAGAAGCTGACAAGAGTCATTTCCAAGATAGATTGATTCAATTTAGCACCATTTTTTTTTGTGCGTGCGCACAGATTTGGTGACGTACGGCTGGAGCTGCCTTGAATGTGACTCCCCGGCACTGGGGTTTATTAGCAGACCCTGCCAAACAGGGTGGGCAGCGCCAGGGAAGCAGGCTGGCGTGAGGCAAAAACAGTCTCTCGCGGTGGGTAATGACTCCGCCTTGGCCTTTTGTGTCTTGCCTTTCTGCGTCTCTGGGATTTAAATGCGGTATTGGTAGCTTTTCCCCATCTGCTACCCGGCCCCTACATTTTGCATTTCTGGGGTGCTTGCCTTCCTGGCGCTGCATTAGACTCTGATCCGTATCTAGGGTTGGAGCTGCAGAGGAGCCTTCGGTGCATGAGCTTGGTGCATACATCACGTGCATGGCTCGCACACGCCTTCGTCACATGCTTGAGAGTGACTGCGTATGCCTCTGTTTATTTATTCAGTTCATTTATATCCCGCTTTCTCCCAGTGGGGCTTACATCATTCTCTTCTCCTGCCTTTTAGCCTCTCAGCACCCCTGTGAGGTAGGTTGGGCAGAGAGTGTGACTGGCCCAAGGTCGCCCAGCGAGCTTCTGTGGCACGAATGGGGATTCGAACTTGAGTCTCCTGGATACTAGTCCGACACTCCTAACCACTACTGGGGACCTACATTTGAAACGATGAGCGTGACCATGCGTAGGCAACCAGAGCCGGTGGGTTTTATGCACAGAAGGCTGAGCTGTTTTTTCTGTGAGGGAGGGGCTGTAGCTTGATGGAGGAGCATCTCCTTGGCCTGCAGAAGATCCCAGGTTCAGTCCCCAGCATCTCCACGTGAAAGACTGGATAGCAGGCAGGCCCATAGCCGGGGGTGGGGGGCTGATGAGGGCAACGTTCCCCAGGAAGATGCTCAGGGTTGAAACACCTTCCCTATGAAGAAAGGTTAAAACACTTGGGGCTCTTTAGCTTGGAGAAACGACGGCTGAGGGGTGACATGATCGAGGTTTATAAGATTATGAATGGGATTGAGCAGGTTGAGAAAGAAGTACTTTTCTCCCTTTCTCACAGTACAAGAACTCGTGGGCACTCCATGAAATTGCTGAGCAGTCGGATTAGAATGGATAAAAGGAAGTACTTCTTCACCCAAAGAGTGATTAACACATGGAATTCACTGCCACAGGAGATGGTGGCAGCTGCAAGCATGGACAGTTTCAAGAGGGAATTAGATAAACATATGGAGCAGAAGTCCATCAGTGGCTATTAGCCACAGGGTATAGATGGGAACTCTCAGTCTGGGGCAGGTGATGCACTCTATTCTTGGTGCTGGAGGGGGCAGCAGTGGGAGGGCTTCTGGTGTCCTGGCCCCACTGCTGGACCTCCTGATGGCACCTGGTATATTTTGGCCACTGTGTGACAGAGTGTTGGACTAGATGGGCCATTGGCCTGATTCAACATTGGCTTCTCTTATGTTCTTATGTTCTTAGCCCCCGCAGAAGGGCAACAATCCGGCAGGAGGGGAGGGAGAGGGGCGGCCCCACTGGGTCTTTCTGGCTCTGCAGCAGGCTGGTCAAGGTTCAGGAATCTGGCTGCAGAAGCAGGAAGTCCCCCCGTGGCTCAGGCTGACATCAGAGTAAGCCGCTGTGCAGATGGAGCTGCCGATGGCCATGGTGAGTTCACCCCCACCCTGGGCCAGCAGGTCCAATATGTCCCCTCCCCACAAAGAAATTGTGGCTATGAGGCTGCTAGTAGGTGATGTGACAGACCTCCGCCGGGGACCCTGGAGAGCTGCTGCCATTCCGAGTGGACAGTACCGGCCTTGGCGGACCAAGGGTCCAATTCGGTAGAACGCAGCTTTGTGTGTCCATGTGACCTCCTCCTGTCCTGCTGTGAAAGTGACCTGAATTCATTGCAGGGCTCACCTGGAAAGTCTGGGGCACGTCTCTTTGAACTGTGGGGGGCTCTCGAGAGCACTGGCCAGCGGGCATAATGGGGAGGCTGTGGCGGCCGACCATTTTGTTCCCTGTGGACCGTGCTTTAACAGTGCGCATCAAGAAGCGTTCGACGTCTCGGAAGCTAGGCAGGGCCGACCCGGGCAAGTATTTGGATGGGAGACCTCCAAAGGATACCAGGGCCGGGAGGCCAGAGGCAGGCTGTCGAGCCACTTCTCTGGACGTCCTCCGTGCCCCAGTAGGAGTTGCCAGACACCAGCATGGCTTCCAGGCATGGGCGCACGTGTGCACACGCACACACACAAAATGCAAAAAATACCAACAACAAAAAAAGGAGAGAGAAGCATTCAACAGTGGAAGGGCAACTTCTGAAGCGGCTCTGGGATCCAGCCGTTTTCCCCTGTGAAGCCCTCCACGATCCTAGATGCTTGCCTGGGAGGGGAAGACGCCCTCCCTCCCGCAGTCCCCTCTGTGACCCCGTTCATTTTATCCATGGGGTTGAGGAGCGAGGTGGGGAGCCTGCCCCCGCCCCCCCCCCCGCCAGCCTCTGGCTCCAGCGAGTTCTAACGCTGCCCCTGCATGTCCTCCCGTCTCCATGGGGATTTTGGCACGCGTTAGCAAAACAAGTGCTCCGCACACCCACTGTGACACCGATTAAATAACCTCTCGTGCGCCGAGGGACCCTGTGATCGACATTTCCCCAGTGCCGGGCTAATAAGCCTGCAGCGGGAAGACTGAAGGGTGGGTGGAGGAGACGCCTCCTGGTTCCCCCTCTAAACCATTCCTTTATGTCCCCCCCCCCTTTAAACAAATGCCTGTCATTCACCCCAAGCCATTCACTGCTCTTCTCAGATTCAGAATTCCCGTCTGCTAATGTAGCACCCTACCTGAGGTTTTCCTTTCCAGGCGGAAACAGCTCTATTTCTAAATGCACTGTGTGTGCGCATTTGCAGAGATGTCCTTCTCTCCCCCCCCCAGCTTCTCTCTCTCTCTCTCTCTCTCTCTCTCTCTCTCTCTCTCTCAATCTCTCTCTCTCTCTCTCTCCCCCCCAGCCACCCCCACCCCCCCTTGAGGCAAATAGCAGACTGATTGCTTTTCATCTGCAGCTCAGAGGAACTGTAAGAGCTACTTTATATAAACATCAATTACAGGCACGTCATGAATTAAGGCTCCCGTTGCAGTGAACCCATTAAAGTCCACTCTGGAGGGATTGGGCAGGGAGAGGGAAACGAAAGGGCTGGAGAAGTGGGGGGGGAATGTCTGATAAGCCAGTCAAGTGGTCCACCCAGCCCGGGAGTCTGTCTCCCCGCACTCGGCAGTCCGGAGCTGGGGTGGGACTGGGAAGGATCATTGGAAGCGGCCGCGTCCCGACTCAGGCCCTTGGTCCTTCAAGGCCAGTCTTGCCTGCTCAGGCTGGCAGCCGCTCTCCAGGGTTTCAGGCAGAGAAAGGTCTTTCACATCACCTCCTACCTGGTCCTTTGAGCTGGAGGTGCCGGGGATTGAACCAGGGACCTTCTGCAGGCCGAGCAGGTGCTCTGCCACTGAGCCACGGCCCCTCCCCCTTGCAGAACCTGACCAGGATCAGCTCTCCTTTCTGATAAATCATGGTCATATTCTGGCTATCATTCCCGTGACTCCAGAAACCACTTTAAAAGACATAAAGAAGAAGAGGAGGAGATTGGATTTATACCCCGCCCTTCACTACCCATGGGGAGTCCCAGAGCGGCTTACAAACTCCTTTCCCTCCCCCTCCCCACAACAGACACCCTGGGAAGGTAGATGGGGCTGAGAGAGCTCTCTCGAGAACTGCCCTTGAGAGAACAGCTCAGAAAGAACTTGTGACTGGCCCAAGGTCACACTGGCAGCTGCATGTGGAGGCGTGGGGAATCGAACCCGGTTCTCCCAGATTAGAGTCTGCACTCCTAACCAGTACACCAGACTGGCTCTTAAAAAATAGCTACCCCAGAGGGCTGTGGAAGCACCCCGTGGCAGTGTGTTCCATAGGCTGACTCAGCAGCTTGTAACACATTGTCCTAAAGTTATCCTTAAACAGTTACCTGTTGGTTTCAGGGCATGAGCCCAAGATGAGAAGGCGGTTAAAATGATCATTGCTAGATAAAATGAATGGCAGGTGCCTCTCTTGTGCCTGAAACCTCCCCGCTGATAAGACCGGGTGGGGGGAGATTTATATTGGGGGAAATAGTGCTGTAATGCAGGATTGAGCATCCTCCCTGTTGTCTTCATCCAGATCACTCCACCCTGCATGCGGTCGCGTATGCACTAGGGAGGCTTGTTAACACTAAAGAGAAACGTGGTGGGGGATCCAGTCGTGAATCTGTGGCTACCTGTCAAGTTGTCTTTTTTCTTAAAATATTGGAAGTCTTCGTTTGTACAGCATCTCCTGGATTTCTGTCCATGGCAGGGGACAGTGCTCTAATTTATAACCCCAGCATGAGGAATGTCAGTGTTGTTGAAGGAGACTCCTGGCTCAGATGCGGCTGGGTCTGTGTGTTGGGGGGGGCAGCGCCAGTTGGAGGACTCAAGGTGTGAGAGATGGTGTCTTGGGGGACATGGACCTTTGACAGGCTGGCGAGGGCCCACTTTTTAACAGCTTGCAGTCTCTTCTGCCAGAGCGTTGTGTAAATCTTTGGGGTCCAGTCGTCCAGCCGATCTTGGCTGCAAGTTTATGGGGTAACCACTCCTAAAGCCGTGGTCCCCAACTTTTGCCCGTTTCTTGTGATTTTTGTCTGCCCCTCCCCCATTTGCACTTGAGATCTACAAGGTTCGCCATTTCTCTCCGTTTCCACCCGAGACCTGTGATACTTGTTGATCTTCGGCAGTTTGCCCCCAAACCCAAGATTTTCATTGTTTTCAGAGAGGTTTGCCCATTTCCTAGGATTTGGGGCAGGGTTACGGCTCTCTCTTACTGAAGGGCACTTTTGTGGCAGAAGGGGTCGAGAGTGACTCTCCGCTGCCCCAGGCTGGGTTTTCGCTATGTTTGTCCATGTTTTTTGATGTGTTTGGCTTTCAATACGTGGGTAGGAGGAATGGTCTTCCATGCAATGCTCCCGCTAAGCTGTGCAGTCTCGTGAGCCAAAATTCTACTTTGTGAGCTGCTGGCGTTAAAGTTGTGAGCGAGCGATTTGGCTGCTGCATAAATCAGTTTGCTCTGGAGCCCCTCCTTCCTGAGCGAAGACAAAAAACTGTGTGAGCTGGAGGCTAAAAAACTGTGAGCTGGCTCACACTAACTCAGCTTAGAGGGAACACTGCTTCCATGTGCAGAGTGTGGTCAGATATGGAACTGTGGAGCCGGGGTGGTGGTGGTGGTGACAGCTGCAGCACTTTCTCTGCTCCTGCGGATTATTTTCTCTCCTCCTCCTCCTCCTCCTCCTCCTCCTCCTCCTCCTCCTCCTCGGGGTGGTTTTTATCACTCCCGTAAAGACCTTCTCTTGCCTCTGCCCCGCCACGCTGTTTCGTTCCAGCCGCAGGAGACTGACGTTAACACATTAATATATATTTCCCCCCCCTCGGGGAGCATGAGTGCACATTGTAATGCAAGTGTCCCGCATTGTGGCCGCACATAATGTAACCGAGATAAAGCGGTGCAGCACCTGCTAGGAAGAGCTGCAAATGGGGAGGCCGGGCGGCTCTAAAAGCCGTCACTTTTGCCCTGTCAGCATGTGGCGGGGGGGGGGCGAACAACTGATTTGGCTTGGCTCCCCCCTCCCCGGCACCCCCTTCCTCCTGAGGTTTTATCGTCACTTACAGAGGACGCCGGCTTTGTGACCGGCCTGTCACTTTCGGCTCAGTTGCCCCTTCGCTTCCTGTTGCCGTCTCCCCCAATCAGGGGAGCGGGAGGGACGCTGGCCGGCGAAAACCCGCTGACAGACGCGGTTAGCTTCCAGCCAAATTCATCCGCTTGCTGGCGGGGGAGAGCTATCTGTCTCTGGCAGAAAGCTCTTATCGCGCTCCCCACCTTGCCACCTGCCCGGCACAGCTTATTTTGGGGAAGGGTCCGGTGCATGTCTTAGCCAGAGAGAGGCTGGGAAGCGGGGAAGGCGGGAGGCGCTTAACCTTGCCCCAGAGACCTGTGTGCTTCTGGAAATACTGCCAGTGGCTCTAGGACGTGACCAGCGGGGGGGGGGGACACTGGCCCTTGGCGTGCTCCTTTGGGTTGACTCTCCTTTGGGAGGGAGAGGAGAGGGGCAGAAGGGGAGGGTTCTATTTAGCAAGCCTGATAAGAGGAGGGTCCCCTTGGCAGTGGGAGCAAAATCCCAGGAGGCCATTTTCAGCAAGGCAAAGAAAGGGGCCCAGGGAGGCAGCTGTGGCACGTGGGCCGTGGCCTCCTACAGGAAGGTTCAGGGCATCTGGGAAGCTTTAATAGCTCTTTGTCAGTCCTGGGGGGGGGGATGGTGCATGGCCTTTATTAGTGGGTGCGCTGATTCGCCTAGCTAATTCCGATAACAAGGAAGACTGTGTGACGTAGGACCCCGAGCCCTTCTGCGTGGAGACGTTTGAAGGCCAATGCCCACCCGCCTGAGCGACTGAAGCGGTCATGGATGTTCTGAGGATCGTCGGTGGATCTGTGTGCAGGATGCGCCCGCCCCAAGAACCGCGCCCCCATTACCTCCTGCAACGTTGCCATGGAGGGGCTGTTGCTGAGGCCCAGAGCATCTGCTTGGCATGCAGAAGGCCCCTATCCGTTGCATCTCCCATTAAAGGACATCAGAGTAGGTGGCCCCTGCTCAAGGCTTCGGGAAGTTACTGCCAGTCAGAGTAAAAACTGTTAATCTTGACAGATGAAGGGAATCGTCTTGTATTAAGGCAATTGGATTGTGCAGCGCCGTCAGTTTGGGTCTCAGAGCAACTGTAGATGGCTCATGGCCTGGCTCCATTCTGTTTCTACAACATCCGCCGGGCTGATTCATCCCCTCCTTTTTACCAGGGTTTCCTGGAGATGGGACGGGTCGGAAGGGTGTTCTTCTGGTAGCACCACCAGAGCTTCAGAAAACTTTTGAGCTCCATCAGGATGTGCAGAGAAGAGTCCAAAGGTGGCGGCAGCTGCGGGGCTTAGAAAGGTCCAGTTTCTCCCACTCCGCCAGGACCCTTCAAGCCACCCATATAAGCCTGTATATTGCCCTCTCTTAGCCCCAAGTTTGGCACCGAACGAAGGGCAGATGCTATGATCCTGTGCCCAGCCACCACCCTGAAGGCGCTTCCTTAGATATAGGGCGGTGGTTAAGTTGCTGAACTGTGGACCAGAAGGTCAGTAGTTCAGCAGTTCGAGACCCAAGTGCCACATGATGGAGTGAGCTCCCGTCTCTGGTCCCCGGCTCCTGCCAACCTAGCAGTTCGAAAGCAAGAAATTGCAAGTAGATAAATAGGTACCCCTTCAGTGGGAAGGTAACAGTGTTCCATGCTCCTCGGCATCTAGTCATGCTGGCCACATGACCACGGAAACATCTTCGGACAGCGCTGGCTCTTTGGCTTGGAAATGGAGATGAGCACCGCACTTCTAGAGTCGGATTCGACTGGCTTTCGAGCAAGGGAAACCTTTACCTTTACTTATGCTTTTTACGACACATCCCTAGCGTGTCCGGGGAGAAGCGGTGGCTGTGTTACAGGAAAAGGAAAGGGAGTTACTAGCTTCCGTGTGACCTGCGTTTGGATATCTTTCAGTTTGGTATTTTAGCAAGAGCTTGAAATCCAACCCTGGAAGTTACCACGGCAGTGGTTCCCTGTTAGCATACAGCTGACTGGCGGTTGTGAAACTTGGTGGGTTGGCACCCAGGACAGGAAAGCAAAAGGGAAGGCGGGCAGGCAGGCAACCCTGGGAGAAAAGAGGTTATTAAAATTCCTTCCATGTTTAATAACCTCAAAGTGCTGCTGGCGACACAGGCAGGAAGGAATTACTCACGATTTCCCAACACAAACGAGGGGCCAGTGCTGCAGTGGGCATGAGCTGGCGTGGTTCCTCTGGCGTCGGTGCCAAGGCCTGACGGCTAAAACAGTTTTCAGTAGATGACGATTGCTGTGTCGGCCAGGGAAGGCTGAAGCTTGGATAATCCTGCACCGGTAGACGGCATCTTTTTGCCTGGCTTGCAGCTGAACACACACGAAGCTGCCTTCTCCTGAATCGGACCCTCTGTCCATCAAAGCCAGTATTGTCTACTCAGACTGGCAGCAGCTCTCCAGGATCTCAGGCTGAGGTCTTCCACATCACCTACTGCCTGGTCCTTTTTAACTGGAAATGGTGGGAACTGAACCTGGGACCCTTCTGCATGTCAAGCAGACGCTCTTCCACTGAGCCATGGACCCTTCCCAATATGAGTGCATGAAGCTGTTTTATACTGAATCAGACTTTTGGTCCATCAAAGTCAATATTGTCTACTCAGATGGGTAGTGGCTCTCCAGGGCCTCAGGTGGAGTTCCACATCGCCTACTGCCTGGTCCTTTTTAACTGGAAATGGTGGGAACTGAACCTGGGACCTTCTGCATGTCAAGCAGATGCTCTGCCACTGAGCCATGGCCCCTCCACTGCAGTGACATACAAATGGCCATGCTGGATGGTGGCAGAGTGGAACGAGGAGGCCGCATGGTTCTTGTGAGCTTCCAAACAGCAGAAAGTCTCTTGATCACATTTCCCCAGAAGTGGGCGGCTGCTTGGAAGCTCAAAGGCCATGCACTGCTCCTTCCCACCAAGAACTCACAGTGCTTAGGAGGGGCTCAACACGTCAAGCAAAGCCTAGTTGCCCGTCAAGGAGACCTCCTGGATCCTCACTGGCCTTCCGCAGGCCTGCAGAAAATAGACAGCACCAATGTTCCCTCTAAGCTGTGGAGTCTTGTGAGCAACAATTCTACTTTGTGAGCTCCTGGCGTTAAAGTTATGAGCAGGCGATAAGGCTACTGCGTAAATTAGTTAGCACTGGGGCCACCCTTCCTGAGCTAAGACAAAAATGTGTGAGCCGGAGGCTAAAAAACTGAGCTAGCTCACACTAACTCAGCTTAGAGGGAACACTGGACAGCACCAGGTTTAGCTACAACCTCACAGGGTTGTTATGGGGATCAGTGGGGGGAGGATACCTATGGATGCCATCTGAGCACTGTGGAGGAGTGGCCAGCATCCCCGCCACCTGCCCACTCAGGCTTATTCCAGGTGCCTGCAGCCACTACCAGCTGCCAGTTCGCATGTCCAGTTGAATACGTGGTACTGACCTCTTGGGGGAGGAGTGCTATGTCAGAATGCAGCATCTGTGTTTGTGTGGCTGTTTGTCTGGGGTAAGAAACAATCTAAACCCTTTGCATAGAGAAGAGGGTTGCCAGCTGCCTGGAGGAAAAGAATGCCAAGTTTGGTCTAGTAGTTAAGTGAGCGGACTGGGAGAACCCGGTTTGATTCCCCACTCCTCCACTTGCAGCTGCTGGATGACCTTGGGCAAGCCATAGTTCTCTTAGAGGTGCCCTTGAAAGAGCAGTTCTCTCAGAGCTCTCTCAGCCCCACCTACCTCACAGGGTGTCTGTTGTGGGGAGGGGAAGGGAAAGGAGATTGTAAGCCGCTCTGAGACTCCGAGTGAAGGGCCGGGTGTAAATCCAATCTCCTCCTCCTCCTCCTTCTATGGGATAGATCCAGTTGGTCTACCGTGTTAGTCTGAAGCAGTACAACAAATTTGGAGTCCAGTGGTACCTTTAAGACCAGCAAAGGTTTATTCAAGGTATGAGCTTTCGTGTACATACCCTGAATAAACCTTTGTTGGTCTTAAAAGGTGCCACTGGACTCTTGAGTTCATTAATGGGATGCTATTTATCAGGTGATGTTATTTAATACCTCCATGCCGTGAAAAGCCCATTTCCATCCACATTAAGCCTCTCTTGAAGGGAGAGGGGCGCTTTTCTCCAGGCCAGTTGACAACCCAAGTAGAAAGAGCTAGGCAGAAGGGTCTGAAGTCCCCGTGTGCAGAAACCAAGCCTCTTGGGTGGGAGGGTTCTGGCTGAAGTCCAGGACGCATTGGTTTCCCTGTGTGCAAGGGTGCCATTTTCCTGCCGGCACCCTACCGCTTGCGCAGTGCATCCTGAACTGATTAGCAAGCCGGATGGTTCCTCCGGGGTCATGGGGAGGGAGCTATCTGCGATCCCAGCTGTCTGCAGCGGGAGAGGTTTCTGGTGCAGAGCCAGCGGGGTGGGGTGGGGGGGCAGAGCTGTTGTCTTGGTGCCGTTGTGCTCCCTGCGTGTGTCTGTGTGCGCGTGGGGCCTGGCTGCAGGCCAGGCCAGGAAGCACCCACCTGGTGCTCGGAGCGCAACCCTGAGCGCGCGTCCTCGAGACAATGGAGAGTAATTAGAGCATTCCAAGTCAGCCCCCTCTCTGCTTTTTCAGCACCCCGCGTTTCCTTCCCCCTCCTTCCCTGGCCCAGAGAGCCATCCTTTTATGGTTCACCTTTCCCCACTGCAGGTAGCTCATCTATGCCGAAAAGAGCCGCTGGATTAACCTGCAGCCACGTCGGAGGGCGCAACAAGATACTGTCAGTAAACAGTTCCCGACAACAACGAGGCCACACCTCAGTGACCGTTTTGCTGACAGCAATTACGGTGCTGAGCCCTGTCTGGTCGGAGCCTTTGTTACCTAGGAGCTGTGTCTTTTGGGGGGGGGCGCAAAATGCCAGCTGGCTCGGCTCGGCCCTTTTGTTTTGGCAAAGGTGGCTCAGCCATTGATGTGGGAAGCGCTGCTTTGCTTCTCTTTTGTTACCCACAGAACAGGGAACAGCCGGCCAGGTGCATGGCTGAGAGTCACAACCCCGCGGTCGCTTTTTGTTGACTCCAGTGTAGAGAAGGTGACTGCATTGAGGCAGAGCCCCCCCCCCCAGATGCTCTGCCCTGCATGCATGCGTCAAGGCGACAATGTAGCCTGTGCCTCCTCTGCTGGCATGATGTCTACCATAGGCTGAACTCACTGCACCAAGGGGGAGGTTTGTGCAAGCAAGGCCCTGGGGGAAGCTTGTATTTAGGAGTGTGCATTTTGAATTGTGGTGCCTTGTCGAAACAGATTTTTTTTTCCTCACCAAAAAAAAAGGGGGGGAGTTTCAGAACAGATGCTCCAACAAATGTTTAGGTTCTATATTATGTGCATGTTTAGAAAACCAACTACCGGCGCTCTCTATCTTTAGATCTCTGCTTGCTAACGCGGCTCATCTTCCTCTGTGCCATAACTCATAAGGTCAGAGTAGTGCTAAAACTTAATTCTGCATTGCACGAAGCCAGATTTAGCAGCGTACACTGATTATGCAAAAAAGCACATTTGAATGCATCGGTTTATTTTAATTATCCAGACGATTAAAGAAATAATTGGTTCTGTTCAGATAAATCTGTGGTTATCAAAGCCTCAACAGAGGTGCAGATACCAAAGCTAGGTAGCTCACAACTAACCTTTGTTGACTGCCTTTGTGTGTAACCGCAAACCACGGTTTAAAATTCTCAGGCTTGCACATACATGCATTAGGCTAAGCCTGCATTGGGCAGGGGGTTGGACTAGATGGCCTGTATAACCCCTTCCAACTCTGTGATTCAATGATCTGTGTCATGGGTGTGTTGGAAATTTGTTCAGGTCTGAAGCAGCAGAGCAAAGTTGAGTCCAGTGGCACCGTCAAGACCAACAAAGTTTGATTCTGGGTGTACATGTGCACAAAAGCTTTATACCCAGAATTAAACTTTGTTGGTCTTAAAGGTGCCACTGGACACAGACTTGGTTCTTTTGGAAATGTATGACTTCTATTCTCTCTGCAAACCAGTTCCTCCTTTGTCCAAATTGCAAATCGGTTCGTTCTGCCACTTCCAAACCAGGATTCCAACCTAGCTTGTAATCTGGATTCATAAGCAAGAGAATACACCATTGTTTGAGGTTCAGATACCAGAACGGTTGATTCAAGTGAGTTCACAAATGCAGGTTTTCCAGGGCTCTTTCCTGTATTGACAAACCAGGGTTTATCCCAATGTCTGAAGCCGCCACGGTCAGGAGGAAAGGCCGTTTTCTTATTGTTTTGTAACTCACGGAAACCAAAACAGCCTCCAAGAAAGTTTTTGAAAAAGCCTCAGCTTGTTGCCAAATGTATTGAGAATTTACGCTCCCTCACTGAAATGGTTCTCAGACCACTGACTGCTGCTTTGCCAGAGAAAGCTGAGCCAGGTTTGTCCACAGAAGTCATTGGGCTTCTGCACGTGTACAAGTCTATGTCGGATCAAGGCCAGCTGGTTTAGTGAATAAATCAGTTGATTGGTTTAATTCATGGCCTTCATGGCAGTCTTTGGGAGGAGCAGCACAACTCCCCCACCCCCACCCCCTTTCTGCTTAGCCTTGCTGGGCTGGCCTAACACCTCTCCAGGCACTCTGGTGGGAAATGAATGGAGGACAGTTCCCCACCCCACCCCAACTTGCATAGCTTGGGACCAGCCGTGAGAAAGTTGGAGGGCCAGTGATGTCACCAGCCCACCTCCCACCCCCGGCCTCATTCCTGCAATGCCGCAACAGTGCTGCAACCATGCTGGCGGAGTTGCATCACCAACGGCCAGGGTGTCACAGGGGCTTTTCATTCCCAACCTGAGCCTGCCAGCTTGGCTTAGGGAGGGGAGAGCCGTATTGTCTGAAGAGATTTCTGTTTACATCACCTTTCTGCGCGCCCCCCCCCCAAGACGGAGCAGCCGGGGAGGGCGAGAAAGCAAGAAGTGCAAGGCCAACCAGGAGGGCTTCTCTTGCTTGTGCAGGGGGAGGGGGGGCAGAATTCCAGGGATGCTATAAGCAGCAGGTAGGTTGGAGCAGGCACAGGGTTCAAAGGCTGCGTGTTGCAGAACGAGACACGTCCCCCAAAGGCATGGTTTTGGACCCAAGAAAGAACAGGGCACTTTCAGAACGTGGCCCCGAGATATTGGCGCCTCCTCCTCCTCCGCCTTGGCAAGTTGCATGAAGCCTGCTTATAAAGGGGCATATTTTTATCTGCAGGACATAAGAACATAAGAGAAGCCAATGTTGGATCAGGCCAGTGGCCCATCCAGTCCAACACTCTGGGTCACACAGTGGCCAAAAAAACCATGTGCCATCAGGAGGTCCAGCAGTGGGGCCAGGACACTAGAAGCCTTCCCACTGTTGCCCCACCAAGACCAAGAATACAGAGCAGCATCCCTTGCCCCAGCCTGAGAGTGCCTGTCTGTACCTTGTGGCTAATAGCCACTGATGGACCTCTGCTCCATATGTTTATCCAATGCCCTCTTGAAGCCGTCCATGCTTGTAGTCACCACCACCTCTTGCGGCAGTGAATTCCATGTGTTAATCACTGTTTGGGTGAAGAAGGACTTCCTTTTATCCATTCTAACCCGACTGCTCAGCCATTTCATTGAGTGCCCACGAGTTCTCGTATTGTGAGAAAGGGAGAAAAGTACTTCCTTCTCCACCTGCTCTATCCCATGCATAATCTTATAAAACCTCGACCAGGTCACCCCTCAGCCATCGTTTCTCCAAGCTCGAAAACTTACCGCCTGGCACTTGTCGGAGGGCACCAGTGGGGCATTGCTCGGGACCTGAGTGTACCACCTTTCTCTGCCTGGGTGGCGTGGTTGCAAAGGCGGGGGAAAGAGTGAAGGAATGGGCAGTTGAGGAGGAGGGGAGGTGGTTGATGATTCGGAAGCCGGTTCCAGAGCAATGCATTGTGGGACAGGGTCACGCCAGTGGTCCTTCTTGCTTGGCACCCGGTCTGCCCAGCCAGGCCAAAGTGAGGGAGGCCGGCAGCCCAGCAGAACATGATGGCAACATCCATCTTCCTGTGTTGTCACTGCCCAGCATCTGAGGGCCAGAAATAGTGCAGCTGTGAACCTCGAGGTTTCCCTTTTGTCTCTCACCCAAAGACACACCTGATCCTTATACGGAGGTGTTTGTGCCTCTCGTCGCTGCTGCCTCATGGCCCTGAATGCCACGGGCTGATTATGAATCACTCGAGCTAACCTGCTCTTCTGCGTGTCTTGAGACTTAGCTCTTGCGGCCCTGGTTTTGAATGGGAGGCCAGATCCGAAGAGGTTGGCGGGAGGCTGTTAGGTATGTCTGGGAAAGAATGGTCGGTGGGGGCAGGAGAGGAGGGGCACCCCCCCCATCCTTTTCAAACCGGTTATGTCCAATGCTCCCTCTAAGCTGTGGAGTCTTGTGAGCAGAAATTCTACTTTGTGAGCTCCTCGCGTTAAAGTTCTGAGCGAGCTATTTGGCTGCTGCATAAATCAGTTTGCTCTTCCTGAGCTGAGACGAGAATTCGTGAGCCGGAAGCTAAAAAACTGTGAGCTAGCTCACACTGACTCAGCTTGGAGGGAACACTGGTTATGTCACCTCATCAGATCGTGGAGGGCAAAGTCCTTGGTAGGGGAGACCACCGAGGAAGCCCAGAGTTGCTACACAGAGCCAGGCGGTGGCAAGACCACCTCCGTTAGTTGCTTGCCTTGGAAACCCTGTGGGGTCGCCACAAGTGGATGGCAAATTGACGGCGGTGCTTTATGCGCATGCTGCACGTTGAGGGTGGAGTATTATGCACCAACCCAGCCCCCTGCAGTTCCGCCACTTGTGCGGAGTAGACCTGCCCGTGAGAACTTTAATAAATGTCCTGGTTAAATCCCCAAGATTTGGAATTCTGGGCTTGACGTTCAGCCTCCTCTCTTGCATGGACACAGTCAAAGGAGCGATCCAGTAACCTTGGCTAAAGTCATGTGGTGACCAAAAGAGCATCTCCCCCCCCCCAATTTCCCTGCTGGTCTCTCCCACAGGCCTTCCCTTCCCTCCTTTTCCTTTCCCATTCCATTGTGGCTTTCGCTCCCGTGTTATCTCCCCGGCACCCAGCCCTTTCCACAATGGCATCCTCCATAAATCACTTTGCCACATGGCTGAGCACCATCAGGGAAACAGCTCTTCAGCCTTTCTCCCCCCCCCAGCAGCTGGGGCCGGCTGCGTGTGAAGGTGAGCGAGCTGCAAACCCCGGCGTCTTCTCGCACCCCCCTTCAAAAGTGCCCGATTAATAATTCAGCACGTCGGAGGGGTTCTGCCGCCTCTGATGCCCATCCATCACTCCTTCCTGTCTTGTGGGTTTGGGGAGGGGGGGTGGCGGGAGGGGGAGGCCAAGATGGTGATTGGCAAGGCGGGGGGGGGCATCAGGTTGTGTGTGTATTTTTAAACAGCCCCTTCTCCTCCCCCCACACCATCGCCTTGTTTTTGGCATGCAGGGCCGTTAACTTAATTTAACAACCGTATCGCCCCCCCCCCACACACACACTACTTAATTAAATAGATGAACTTGTCTGACTGTTTGCGAGCTCTAATTCATCCCCAGAACAGAATTGGCCCGGTTTGGCTGGCGCTCCATTCCCTGCCATCCTCCCCAGAACAAATGGTCACCTTTTGGAAGTTAACTGCTGGCAGAGGTTAAGGGGTAATGAGCAGCCCAGCTGGGGAGTCCTCGTCAGGGATGGGGGGGGAGGCGGAGGTAGATGATTGGCTGTCCAGGGAGCACCAGCTCAGCCGCCACCACTGCCCCCCAGTTTCCTTGCTCATACATCTCACTCCCTTTCCTGGATTCTACCGGCACTGTGCCGCTCGGCCTGATTAAGCACAGATAAGCCAAGAAGGGGGTCTGGACAGATTTCAGGGTGGGAAACCCGTGTGTCAGGGTCCTGCCTCCCCCAGTACGTCTTCCCATGTCATGAGGGAAGGGAGGAGTGGTGGTGTAGACCTAGCTGTATGCAGGGCGCCACCTTTGCCAGATGAAGTATATTGACCGTGGGGTTGTTCCCCAGAACCTGTTTGCTCGCTTGCTTGCTTATTTAGACCCCAGTTTTCTCCCTGAAGCTGCAGGCCGGAAGGTCTGTGGTTCGGCAGTTCGAGACCCAAGTGCGGCGGGATGGAGTGAGCTCCCGTCTCTGGACCCAGCTCCTGCCAGCCGAGCAGTTTGAAAGCAAGAAATTGCAAGTAGATAAATAGGTACCGCTTTGGTGGGAAGATAACAGCGTTCCGTGTGCCTTGGCATCTAGTCATGCCGGCCACATGATCATGGAAATATCTTTGGACAGTGCTGGCTCTTCGGCCTGGAAAAAGGAAATGAGCACCGCCCCCTAGCGTCGGATTCGACTGGCTTTCGAGCAAGGGGAAACTTTTACCTTTACCTTCTCCCTATTAGGGACCCAAAATGGCTTCCATTGTTTTCCTCTTCTCCCTTTTATCTCCACAACAACCCTGCGAGGTAGGTTAGTTTAAGAATATGTGACTGGCCCAAGGTCACTCAGCAAACTTCCCTAGTAGAGTGGGGACTCGAACCTGGTTCTCCCAGATCCTAGCCTGACACTGTAACCGCTACCCCACATTGGGTCTCTAGGTTCAACATTAATCGTGAAACACCATCCTGACAGAGTTTGTCTCTGAGGATGTACAGAGTGTCTGTCCTGCACCCAACCAGATTCCGCTTTGCAAAGATCAGGGTTTCTGCCTGCAGATCTGAGTTGGGGCAGGCTTGGGTATTGTGGAGGGGGCCTGCATTTGGCTGGGGTGGCCTTAATGCAGGGGGGAGGGAGTTGTAGTGCACAATGGATCTGTGCAAAAATCAGTTTCAGAGAGACGGCATCGGTCAGATGGTGGTGGGACCCAGGCTCCCAGTTCCCCTTCTCGTAAAGCAACTTGGGTACCAGCCGCAGCAATGCTGACCCTCTGTGTTCTTTTCGTAGCTTCCAGAACAATTGCCGGGTGGTTGCTTCCGCAGCAAGCCGGAGCATGCCCTGTGGTGTGTACACACTCTAACTTTCCCATTGGCATACGCAGGGCATCACAGCGTGCCTCGAGACAGCCGAGTTCCATTCACACCCCGAGCTGCCCGGCCATCTCATGGGGACGCCTAACGTCGCCACCGCCGCTCAATGAAGTCCGCTTTGGAAGTGCCGCCTACCCACGGGGCTCCAAGCTGCGCTCAAGTGGGTGTTTTTTAATACAACGGCAATTACATCAGTGGCACCCCTTGAGAGCGCTTGCCTCTGAGCTGGCGTGCTCAGGCCCGGGGATTAGCAGCGCTGAATTATTTAGGGGAGAAAAACGGCGTTGCAGGGAAAGGGGCTTCCGGGGGCGGGAGGGGGGGAGGCGTGCACGCACGGTCGTATCTTTGCCCAGCGAGACTGCCTTGTCTGGAACGGGCCTTAAGCCTGCTGCTTACATGATGCTTTGGGGGTCTCGGGCACGAAATAATGCGCCTCTGATTTGTGGTTACTGCTCGTTACAGCTGGCCGGTGGAAGTGTGGGTCTGGCGGGGGGGGGCAATTGCTGCCCGCGTTGGAAGCATTCCCCAAAGAAATTTGAAAGCAAAAATTCCGGCTCTCCCTTCCTGAGCCTTTGCGGAGCAGCTGCTGACCTGGCCGCCGCCGATTATCGCTGCATATCTCCACCCCGAGACGGGAACATTCATTAACATTTGAAGTGCAAATGGAAAATTGCTACTTGAACCTTCCTCAATTCACCGGAGCGGGCGGGCGGCTGATCAGAGGCCTCATTAATACCCCCTCTAATAGGGAAAGAAGCGGCTACAGGCTTGCCAGCGATCCCATTTGATGTCATGGGGAAGAGTGGGGGTGGGGGAGCTTATCAATAAATCACAAAAATAAAAATAGCTCCTTTGAAAACCGACAAATCCCCTTTTGCTTGCAAATGAGGCCTTTCCGCCTGGAGCTGGTTCAGGCGATCCGTTGGCTTCCCTTTCCTAGCCCTGGCGGAGGCGTCCGGCACACACCTCCACTCTGCAACCCTCTCTCTGTTCGTCACTTTGGCACCTGAAGGGATCCCTACCTGCTTGTCCCTCCCCCCCAGTAAGCCAGGGGCACCTGTCAGGTGGGCGGGGGGGGGCAGAATTGCGAAGGCCCTTCACTGTCCAGTCTTCCAACACATTTAGACTCCAGGGGCACCTTTAAGGCCAACAAAGGTTGATCGAAGGTATGAGCTTTCGTCTGCAAGGCACACTTTATCAAATAAGTAAGAATGGCAGGCAAGGGTTCAAACCTGCAGCCAGAGAATGAACAGCGAATTAACATGCAACCTGATGATGATCAAGATATGCAAAGTGTGACACTAAGTAACAAGTTAAGAAGAAGAAGAAGAAGAAGAAGAAGAAGAGATTGGATTTATACCCCGCCCTTCACTACCCAAAGGTGTCTCAGAGCGGCTCACAAACTCCCTTCCCTTCCCCTCCCCACAACAGACACACTGTGAGGTAGGCGGGGCTGAGAGAGCTCTTGACAGAAACTGCTCTTTTTCAAGGACAGCTCTTATCAGAACTACGGCTTGCCCAAGGTCATCCAGCCAGGTGGAAGTGGAAGAGTGGGGAATCAAACCCGGTTCTCCCAGATTAGAGTCCGTGCACTTAACCACTACACCAAACGGGCTCTTAAGGTTATGGGGTCAACAGCTGCAAAGCAATAAATATGTCAAACTAGCAGATAGATGACTAAAGGTGTCTTTTCTAATTGTGGGAAGTGACTGGGAACCATCACTCTTCTCCTGTCAGGCGTGGAGGGCACCCAGTTCTTACTGGGCTCAAGGGCACAATCCTGGAGGCAGTCACAGATGCTGAGCACAAGAAGGCAACGAAGAAATACATCTTCACCTGAGTGTCAGGTGAATCTGCAAGGGAAGGGGGGGTTGTTCCATTGCCTCTGCCAAGAGGGCCGTAGTCTGTTAGCACTGGAGGCGTGGCTTCCCGGAGATGGGCCCCTCCAGAATATCCTGGTAGACTGGGAGGTGCCCAGGCCAGTCTGCAGACTTTCCGCTATCTGGCCTCCCGTGATGTAGAGCTTTAAAGCAGCACTTTATCTGTGCCGAGAACAGACGGGGGATGAGGGCACTTCTTCTTCTGGCAACGTGTGTGGATTATGGTATCCCCCCTTGGTGCCCTGCGTTGGACGAGCTGAAGGTTCTGAGAGGCCCCCCCCCCCCCCGGAAGAAATTTATTTATTTGATGTATACCCCACCCTCCCCTCCGGAGCAGCAGGTCAGGATGGCTTACATAAAAGTTTTATAAAACCGATAAAACAAAGCGAATATGAATATAAAACCCATCATAAAGTGCTAGTAGGCAGTTCGTATCACAGTGGCGAGGCATTAGTAGCAATCAGTTACAGTAAAGAGTGCAGTCAACATTTGATGTTGGGACTGACATCTCAGTCCAGTTCATGTCAGCGGAGTGCAGGGCCTAACGCTTATTCAATGCGGCTCCTTGGTCAAATGCCTGGTGGAAGAGCTCCGTCCTGCCGGCCTTGCGGAACTGCAAGAGGTCCCGCAGGGCCCTGGTGTCTTCCGGGAGCTCATTCCGCCAGTGTGGAGCTACTACTGAGAAGGCCCTGGCCCTGGCCCTGATCGAAGCCAGCCTGGCTTCTTTGGAAGGCCAGATGGTTTTGAGACCCTGAAGGCAGTGCTGTCTAGGGCACGTTGCAATAACCAAGACTGGTCATGACCAGAGCGGGGGGGCGGGGGGCATTGTCATTCCTCTGCTGGAAAGGGTGCTGCTGGCACACCAACCGAAGTTGGCACAAGGGCTCTTCAGACTAAAGACCAATGCCAATTGAGAGTCAAACTGGATCGAAAAGCACCCCTGAGCTGCAGCCATGCTCTGGACTGGGCGGGCTCCTTCCTTTTCCCAGGTGGAAGCAGAACAGACCACGGAGAACAGGCGAAAGGCTGCACATTTGCCCAAATGTTGCTTATGTGGGGATATCTCGGCACAGATGCACAGACCCAAAACATATATTAATTGGTGACCAACGTATATTAATTGGTGGCCGATGTTGCAGAAGTTCAGTGAAAGGAAGGGGCTTAGCATGGAGTCGGTGTGCTGGGGAGGATGCAGCCTCCCCCCGCCCTGAACACATGGGGAGGTACAGCATCATGCTGCTGTCTTCTCTGCTCTGCCTCCACATGCCTCCCTCACCCTCGGCTGCGGCCGCCCTGGGGCAGAGGGAATGAGGGAGATGGGCGAAGGAGAGAGCCCTCAGACCGAAAGACACTGTGGCTTGCTGTTTCCTCTTCCCTTGGATCAGGGGGCTGGAGCTCGACAGGGGCTATTAGAGCTGTCAGTCAGTGGGGGGGGGGTTGCCATCTCCGGGGCAGCCAGCCCTGCGCCATGCAGCCAGCCAGGTACCAGTTAGCATCCAGCTCAATTTGGGGATGGCTTGTCCTGGCACTTCTCTTGCAAAATGGCTGGATCCCTGTCCTGCAGCGGCTGGGCTGGAAGAAACTCTCCTACTTGGCCCACAGGAAGCGGGTGACATTTTCCGCTCTCCCTGCACGGCAGAGGCATCCGGGATCTGGAGGTAATTGCTCGCCTCCACGGCCTGCTGCTCCCCCTCCCCCTTTCCCCACCAGCGGAAAGCTCAGCTCAGCGGCTGCCAACTTCTCCCGTTTGCTCTGGCCTGAAGAAACTTCCACTGCAGGTTTTAAGGGGCTGCCGTCCTGGGTACCAGCTTCCTCTCCTCTTTGCCATTGAAGTCATGTGCTGGGCCAATCCAGTAGCCATAGAGGGCCTAAGATACGCACCCGGAAGGGGGAAGGGAGCTTAAGTTTATTCCACTTTCCTGGCCTTCCAGGCTTCACTGTGAAGGACTGAGGTTATGAGCCAGCAGGCGCCTGGCTCACCTGGTGATCTGTCTTGGCTTCTCCTATCCCATTAATCTCCCCTTATCTGCCTTGGCCAGTCCTGTTCAGTTGACTTCCTCTCCTTATCTATGAACCCCACAGCTGGACCTTTGCAAATTCTGGAGACTTCTCATCCTTCCCCCCCCCCCTTCCCCCCATTACTGGAAATAAGTAAGGGGGCCGTTCCATCCCCCCGCCCACAGGTCAGCCTGCTCCCGCCTCTGAGTGACTCATGCCTGCAAGCCAGTGACCCTGAGCTGGGTGGAAAGGCAGCTTAAAAACATTCTACATAAATAAATGGACCAGAGGATGCAATACTGTCGGCCAGCCTCTTTTTATCCGGGGCAAGAGGGCTTCTGGGCCTCTCAAGGGACCACGGGAGGCTGACCTGGACAGCCCAGGCAAGCCCGATCTCATCAGATTTTGGAAGCTAAGCAGGGCCGAGACTGGCAAGTACTTGGATGGGAGGCCTCCAAGGAATACCAGGGCTGTGACGCAGAGGCAGGCAATGGCAAGCCACCTCTCTGAAATGTTCAAGCCCCACTAGGGGTTGCTTGAAGTCAACTTTGACTTCCAGGCGCACACACAGACACACAAAGTACCATAAAAAATAACAAAAAGGGACTGTGGGAGAGATGCTGCAAGTGAGCAAAATCCAGCCCATGGGAATGTTACTTGGTGCCACTAAAACAGCCAGTATGGGGTAGTGGTCAAGATGACCAGACTGGGATTGGGGAGACCCAGGTTCGAATCCCCACTCTGCTACGGAAGCTCTGTGGGTGACCTTGGGCCATCAGCTTGCCCTCCGCCGAGCCTACCTCACAGGGCGGTGACCAGGGCTCTCTCTAAGCCGTGGAGTCTTGTGAGCATAATTCTACTTTGTGAGCTAACTGGCATTACAGTCGTGAGCGAGCGACTGGGCTGCTGCATAAATCAGTTTGTTCTGGAGCCCTCCTTCCTGAGCGAAGACAAAAATGTGTGAGCCAGAGGCTAAAAAACTGTGAGCTAGCTCACACTAACTCAGCTTAGAGGGAGCACTGGTGGTGGCAAGTGGCCAGAGAGCGAGGCAAGTGGCTTTGAGTCCCTGTTGGGGAGGAAGGCGAGGCATAAAGGAATGAATCTGTGTCATCCAGCATCTCACGTCAGGCACGGAAATATCTGGAGCAGAGACAGCGGGACCTCGGTATTGGCAGACACCCCTGTTTTGCCAATGGCTTTCTGTGGATCGAAAGTGCGTTTCACCACCCGGCCTTTGCTCTCCATCAGTCGGTCGGGCTTTCTCCCTCCCGTCCTGATGATGGGACAGGCGTGTTCTAAGGTGAGGCCGGGGCATCGTATGCGAAGCCCAAAGCAAACGCAGCATCTCTCAAAAACTTTACTGAGGGCAAAAGCTGTACTGGGGCTTGGTGCGGATCGGGAGCCCCTGTGTGGGTCAGATCCATTCGGCAGAGCCCTGTATCGGGGCACCCTTTCCTAACCCCGTTGTCCTGCAGTTCAGGCCTCTGAATGAATCTTTAAATGTTTGTTGTATGTTTTCTTATTGGGGGGGGGTCAGTTCAGTGGATGGTGGAAGGGGGAGGGGGTTTCCCCATGAGACAGGCAGACAGGCAGCCGGCCTGCAGGTAAGGCCTTGTTCTTCTGTCTTTCCTTGCTTGCAAGAGAGTGCAATGCCTTTTTAATGGCTTAACACACACGCACACACGCGTCCCGCACTTTCCCGATTTCCTTGCAGCTGCAGGGCTGTTTGAGAGGTATAGGCTTGAGTTTATTGCCAGTCTGGTCTGCGCTCATAGAAGTTTATCTCCCGTGCCCAAGTACCTTGTGGCGGAGGCCTGGGGGCGGGGGCGGCACTGTGAAGGAGGCATCCTCTCTCCTGAAACACCTTGCTCTTCAACGGGCTATTAAGCAAGGAGGCGGCTCTTGACCGGGCGGGGGTGTGTGTGTGTGTGACATAGCTGCGATTCCCCATCTCCTTGGCAAAGCAGCTGGTGGCTGCATCCCTCAGGCCTGCACTGACTGCTGAGAACTGTTTCCTGTTCCTGGATTGACGGGGAGGACCAGGGGGTGTGATTCGAGGGGATCCTTTTCCCCTCGTGTATGTGTGTGTGTGTCAGGTCACTTCCCAAATTATAGCGACCCTATGAATGGACTCTTGAGCATCCCTTGGACTGCAAGGAGAACAGATCAGTCAGTCCTAAAAGAAATCAACCCTGACTGTTCCCTGGAAGGCCAGAGACTGAAGCTGAAGCTCAAATACTTTGGCCACCCAATGAGAAGGGAGCCCTCACTGGAGAAGACCCTGATGCTGGGAAAGACTGAAGGTCAAAGAAGAAGGGGACGGCCAAGGATGAGATGGTCAGACAGTGTTATTGAAGTTGAGCAAACTCTGGAGCACGACGGAAGACAGGAGGGCCTGGCATGATCTGGTCCATGGGGTTGCGAAGAGTCGGACTCGACTGTGCGGCTGGACAACAACAACGACATGAATGAATGAATGAATGAATGAATGAATGAATGAATGAATGAATGAATGAATGGCCTCCAAAACATCCTCTCGTTGGCAGCCTGGCTCCAGCCTTGCACACAGAGGGCCACTGCAGCTTCCTCGATTGAGTCCCTCCATCTCCACGTCTGGTCTTCCTCTTTGCCTGCTGCCCTCCAGTTTTCCTAGCATGATCATTTTTCTCCGGTGACTCTTGTCTTCTCGTGATGTGACCAAAAAACCTTAAATTTGGTTATCTCAGCTTCTAGGGGGAGATCAGGCTTGAATTGGTCTAGAACCCACTTACTTGCTTTTTTTTTTTCGGTGGCCCACAGCATCTGTAAAATTTTCCTCCCACACCACATGCCAAAGGGATCCGCGGTCCTTCCTCGCTGACCAACTTTCACACTCGTACATAGTAATGGGGAACAGTAGGGCATGAATTAGCTTGACCTTGGTCTCCAGGACACAGCCCTCCACTTAAGGATCTTTTCTAGCTCCTTCATGGGGTGCGTTCTCCCCCCCCCCCCATCTCAATCTCCTTCTGATTTCTTGGTTGCAGTCTCACTTTTTGTTAATGACAGAGCCAGGAAATAGGAAGATCGCGAGCGATTTCAATGTCTTCGTTGTTAACCTCAAAGCTGTGAAATTCCCCAGTAGTCATTAATTTTGTTCGGCGCTAATCCTGCTTTGGCACTTTTCTGCTTTCACATTCATCGGTAGTCATTTCAAGCCTCCACTGTCCTCTTCCAGTAATGTGGTGTCAACAGCACATCTCAAATCGTGAATGTTCCTTCCGCTAGCTTTCATTCTACCTTCATCTAAATCTAATCCAGCTTTCCTTATGATACGTTCCTTAAAGTATCTTATTCTGGAGAAGTAGAAAAGAGCAAGAGCACCTCCTTGCAGCACCTTAAGGACTAACCCGATATGTGGCAGGGGAGGAGCTTTTGGGAGTCACGGCACGCTTCTTCCGATACAGTTACCCATCTTGATCTTATTCTGGAGAGAACCCGGAGTGTGCAGTTGCTTGCATCTCTGTTTAAACAAAGTCACAGGGCTGGTCCACCAGACCCAAATCAGTATGATGCAGAAATGGACCCAGCACCTGCCTCCCCAACTCCAGCATGGGGTAAAGATGGTTGTGGGGTACTTTCACCACATGGCCAGCTAGCAATTCAGGTGCTCCCTGCTGTTGAGCCACAGTCTCTACCACTTGTGGCAAACATGTGTGGACTTGCCAGCTGAGGGGGTTAGGTTGCACCCCGATCCCTCCAAAGGCTTTGTGCATTCTGGACATGGCACGGATATGAGATTGCAGGCTTCTTATAGCCTCTCGGGTGTTGGAATTCTGTGTGTGCCCTGCTGTTTGCAAAGGGGACTTGGCTTGCTGGCATTTGGCCCACTCGTCTTCTTTGGGCAGAGGCCAGATTTGTGTTGATTCTGTGATTTTTGCCCCCAAAAGATACAGGTACAAGTTAAAACTAGTGTAGAGGGAAGCTGGATAATGACAAAGGCGACTCTGCCCCGCTGGCTAGGTTTCCGTAATTAGCCCCATGTTTTATTCATAAGCCAGGGGAAGGGGAGGGGAGATCTGGTGCATGCCCCCCCTGTTGCAAATGACCTTCTTTGTTCCCCGTCCCACAGGATGACCCTTCGGGGATGTCCCGAGGTCTGCGTGTGCCTTTCCGGGCCTGGTTAGAATTTGATTTGTTTTTAGAAATCCTGATGGATGTCTTCATTTCCCTTAATCAAAGGTCAGCGGCAGGGGGGAATCTTTGGGAGCATCTTCCACTTAATGAATCCTCCCGGTCACGGTTTTTTCTTCTGCGCTTGTTCAGAGCTCTCTCTGCATGTAGTCACGCTGCCCTCTCCAGATGGCAGGGGTCTCTTGAATCACAAGTGAGGAACCCTCTGAGCTCAGCAGGACTTCCAGAGGTCCATTCTGAACCACTTAGGACCTCACAGGGCTTGTTGGGTGTGGAGAGAGCGTCATTCCTAGAATGAGACTGACCCCCAAATGATGCCCCTGAAAAGCAACGCTGGCAGGTTCTTGACACCTGACTGTGAGCACCTCTGTACACCCACCCACCTGCATCATTCCTATTGAGATTTTTGCCTTTAAATAAATAAAGGCTGAGTGCAAAGATGAGAGAGCCACTGACCGTGCTTTTGATTGAAAAAGATTACTTTACTAAAAGATAAAAAGGGCAGGGAACTTTGGAAGAAAGAAACAAAGAATACATCCTAGCCTCTAACTTGCATCCTAACGGTTACACGGCTAAAAACAGAATAATTGGCTACTTCTCCGTCTTCTTGCTCAGGATGAAGAGCGGAAGATCTGCAATAAAACTTGTGAATACATGCATACGAGATCAAAGCATTTCCTGTAAACAAGATGTTGACTGACCAACAGAAAGGTTGCAGGTCACTTAAATTAGAAAAACAACTCCCACAAACTTTCCCGCACAAACTCATTTCTACTCTTAAGTGGTTACAGGTTACACCACTTAATGGCCTGTTTACTAATGACATCTGACAGTATCAGTTAACTCTGTAATGGCTGAAATGTATGCAACTTGTAAACTCCCAACCGTTGCACAGCAAAAGCTGTGGCTGTCTGCACCATGTCTTTGCCTGTGAATCCATACGTAGGTTTTCCCTCTTTCCTTCCCTCTCCTCTCTTGGTGGCTTTGTCCCCTGATGGTTTTTCAGCACTGAAGCCTGCCTGCATCGATGCTTCGTACACGAGGCTTCAGCCCTGCTCCGGGCAGGCAAAACCAGAGATGCAGGGCAGAGGAGGATCCAAGGGAAGGCAGGCAAAAGTTAACCTGAGGCTGCCCCGTGAGTATCTGGCTAGGCCGGGCGTGGGTGGGTCTCCCTAAGCGGCACATGCAATCTGCAAGGGAGGCAGGGCTTGTTTTTCCAGCATCCTCTCTTGCCACCGTAGCATTTCTCAGAGTTCAGCGTGTACTGGAATTACCCCCCTTTTTAAAAGGGATCTGAGCAACTGGGCCGGGCAGCGTGCAAGCGGGACGCCAGCGATTTGTTTTGCAGTCCAGCTTCCGTGCCGCCCCAACACCTGTGCAGGGCAGAGCAGGATTCCGCAACCTTTGATCATTATGCAGTTTGCACTGTTCTGCCTCATCCTGCATTTTTTTTTTTTTTTTTGCTGTTTTGCATGGTTCCAGCTCTGGTGGCTGTTGGCGGGCTGAGAGAACTGAAGTTCCACCTGAAAACCTTACTTGGCCACCCTGTTGGTGTCTGTGATTTCAGCATCTTTCTGAAGCCCTAAGAGGGTTGGAATCTTGGCTTTCAAAAGAGAGTGCTGCCTCTAAGCAAAACTTCTACTTGGTGAGCTACCGATATTAAAGTTGTGAGCAGGCAATTTGGCTGCTGCATAAATTAGTTTGCTCTGGAGCCATCCTTCCTGAGCTCAGACAAAAATGTGTGAGCCGGAGGCTAAAACACTGTGAGCTAGCTCACGCTAACCCAGCTTAGAGGGAACACTGGTTCTGAGCCCTGCTGGCTGCACGCGATGAAGACACAGCCCTGTTGGTCTACAGTAGAGCAGTTAAATTTGAGCCCAGTAGCCCCTTAGAGTTTCAGGGGGTAAACTTTCAAGAGCCAGAACGCCCTTTAATCAGCTGTGTCTGTCGAAGGGAGCTTTGATTCTCGAAAGCTGACACCCCAAAACTCTTTGCTGGTCTCCAAGGTGATACTGGATTCAGATCATAACTGGCTGCATTCTGTGCTTCTTCAGAGCTGTAACCAAATATCAGGAGATGTGCAGTCTTGCCAACGGACCACCCAGCTTTCCCAAGAGTCTGGCCTTCGGCACGTTGCTACAACTCCGCCGTCGGCTTCCTGATTCCACCCTGGGTTTTGAGAGTGCCTTGGCTTCCTCAGTGGAAGAGGCGAGAGGCACAAGAGCAGGCAAGGAGACAGACGCAAACAGATTGGCATAGGAACTGATTGCGAGATCTGGGGCATGCCTCCTGCCTGCAGATGCCAGTCAAGGGAAGGTGTCTTGGACTGGCACCTCTCCTTTGCCCTTCTGCATCACCAGTCAGCACAGGTGTTGGGGCTGAGAGAAGCTCGGTCTTTGCCCACCCTGCAAGCAGATGGAGGGTGTCCCAGCCTCCGGGCCGCTGTCATCTTTCCAGTCCTGCTGGGCCAGCGGTGACTTGGGGTTTTCTCTCCATCCCAAATGGCTGCCGTTTTGACCCTCTACTGAATCGGATGGCGGCTTGTCAGGGGTCGCAGCCTTCCCCAGAGCATCAGTGTAGAGTATCTGCTTGACATGCAAAAGATCCCAGGTTCAATCCCCAGCAGCATCTCCAGGGAAAGGACCAGGCAGCAGGGGATGGGAAAGACCTCCGCCTGAGAACCTGGAGAGCAGCTGCCAGTCTGAGTAGACAATAGTGGCCTTGGCAGATCAAGGGTCTGATTCATTATACAGCAGCTTTGAGTGTGTTGGGGAGGGGCTGTGGCTCAGTGGCAGAGCACCTGCTTGGCCTGCAGAAAGTCCCACGTTCAGTCCCCGGCACCTCCAGGTAGTTTAGTTTATTATTATTACTGTCTTAAGACCAACATTGCATCTCCCAGTAAAAGGAGCAGGCAGGAGGTGATGTGAAAGACCTTAGCCTGAGACCCTGGAGAGCCGCTGCCAGTCAATGCTGGTGGTCTGATTTGGTATATGGCAGCTTCCTGTGTTCACGTGTGCGTTCTGCAGATGTGTACTGTCGGAGCTGTTTCTCTTCCTCCTCCGCAGCCACCATTGTTTTCCCCAGGCACAGCCTTGGCACGGCTTTCCTGTTGGCACCCTGGGGGCCGGAGCCTGGACTGAGAGAAACAGTTCCCATCCTATTCCAAGGATGCTGGGCTGCATGTCTGGCGAATAACTAGGCACATTAGGACCTGATGCAGAGGAAGACGGGGCTGGAGGGAAAATGTTTTTCCCTAAATGGGAAGGTGGCTGAATTCAGCTGTCCTGTGTACCAGGTGCCCAGAAACTCTGGCTCGCCCCTTTTGGAGTCCGCTGCCTGGGGTGGGGTGCGGGGAGTGGATACACCCCTCCCCCCCCCAGCCCCCAGCCAGGCCAAATAACTCGTGCGAGAGAGCAGTTCCTCCTGCATGACACCACCTTCCACACCAGAGGGCGCCAGCTGGCCCTCCTTTCTTCCTGAGAGAGACGCCTTTGCAAAACACAAGCCTGGCTAATAAGAACGCCGGCAGTTGTGATTTGTGGCTGCTATTCAGGGTGTGAACTTGCTAAAAGACATTTTTTTAAAAAACAACAACAACAAAACAACATTGCATGTTTTGCTCTTTTGCCTGATACAAAGAAGGGCTGCCGTCTCTCAATGAATGCACGTGATGCTTTGTGAGTGGGACGCCTTAGCCGTCGGTGCAGCCTTTAGACGGTCACATGGCCTCCCCGTCTCTGGGTCAAGGGCAGGGAGTGGGGTGCAGGGAGACCTGGACTGAGAACCCAACTCAACCATGACATGCATCAAGTGACTCTGGGCCATTTGTTCTCTCGTACCTGGCTTACTTTGCAGGGCTGTTGTGAGGATAAGATGGAAGAGCGGGGGAAGCACATCCACTGTGCTGAGCTCCTGACAGGGCAGGCGGGAGACTGGTCTGGGAGATGATAGGCAGCCGAGTAGACATCTGGGGAAGGGATGAGCCGTGGCTGACGTCATACACCTTCAAGATCCCTTTTCCCCGAGGAGCGCACGTGTTGGTGTGAGCTCCCCGAGGATCTTTGTAGCTGTTAGTGTCTGAGCTTTTTCTCTGGCAGAGCTTCCTTCTCAGAGTCTAACCCAGGTTGGTTTGGATGCTGCGGGATCTCTACCCTGCCTCCAGACTTCCGTGGGCAGGATGCCAGGGGCAGGGTTGCTTTTGGCTGGACCTGGTCCCAGCTGCGATCCCAAGCCGCGGTTGGGTTTCTGTCCTAACGAAGCTGCCGTGCAGTCCACTGTTTTTATTATCACGCCAGTTCAATGTTATGCCAGAGTCTGCACGCAGCCCAGGGTCTTATTTGTCTGCTCCTGAGCTGTGCAGGGGAAGCTCGGAAGGTGTTTGGCAGGAGGAGGGAACGCCGGTTCATCCCCCCCCCCGACTCTCCCGCAAAGATGTTTTCCTCGTGAGCAGCTACACTGGGGGTCTGAGGGGCCGACACTGGCTTGTTTCTGCGGCAGTAGTGTTCTAAGCACCTATCCTGCTGCCCGGAGCAACTCCCTTCCCCATTAGCAAGCCCTGGAGAGGCAGCCCACGAAAGAGGAGCACAGTGTCTGCGTGAGCGCTGGGCGTGGGCACGCAGTTCGTCCCGGCAGAGCTCGTCCAGCAGGCCCTGCTGCCTTTCTCTGCTTTTCCTGGCACTGCTCTTTGCCTTTAGAAAGCTACGCCAATGTGCAGCTAATGAGGCCACTTCGTGCCTCCAGGAATTGGGTCACGCCTACCGGCTGGGGAAACTGAGGCACTGTGCAAGGAAACACTGGCCTCCGGCTGCTGAGTGGCAGGTGAGAACCACGAAATGGCTGATGCTTCTTCCCCGAGAGCTTCAGGTTTGCCTACTCTGACCTTTTGAGGGCACGTATGAGAAGAAGAGATTGGATTTATACCTCGTCCTTCACTCAGAGTCTCAGAGCGGCTTACAATCTCCTTTCCCTTCCTCTCCCCACAGCAGACACCCTGACAGGTAGGTAGGGCTGAGAGAGCTCTGAGAGAACTGCCCTTGAGAGAACAGCTCTGAGAGAACTTGTGACTGACCCAATGGCACACCAGCAGCTGCATGTGGAGGAGTGGGGAATCAAACCTGGTTCTCCCAGATTAGAGCCTGCGCACTTAACCACTACACCAAACTGGCTCTCGTAAAGTAAATTTTTAAAAAATGATAGTTTCACGGGACTCACTTCTGTGTTTGCATAGAAGAGCTACATGGAGAGCCGGCATGGTATACGGGATAGAGTGGCAGACTGGGACTAGGGTTTGAATTCCCACTTCTAAACGTAGAAACTCATTGGGTGACCCTGAGCCTGTCACAGACTTTTTCCGCCTGAGCTACCTCGCAGAGTTATCATCGTTGTGAGAAAATGGAGGAGGACAGGACAGTGTTCTAAAACCACTTCACATCCCAACTACGGGGAGAACCGTAGTCTATAAGTAAATAAAAGCAAATGCAATACCCAAGTTCCAGCTGTTAGAATGAGTTGCAACTACTTAGGGGACATACCTGCCCTGGGCTCTCAATGCAACCCTGAGCCAAGTCCCTTCCTGAGAGACATATGTAAAGCAGGGGGCGGCAGCAGGACTACCTCACAAGGGTGTTGGAGACACTACTCTCAGCTTGGCAGTGTGCTTTTACTAAAAGTTGTTATCACTTCAGTGAGGATCGGCACTTGCAGCACACAAAAGGCTCCATCTCCTTAACTTGGATTGGTTGGCTGGTTAATTGGTGCAAATGAGGCTCTCTGTGCATGCTCAGAAGTACTCTGTTCTTCCGTATTGCTCCACATGTACCAGTGCAGCAACATATACCACTCGGCTGTCATGCTCTGCATTATTGTAGTCGCCTTCTGAGGCCAGGCTTCTATAGACAAAGCCCAGCAAGCCATTTTGGCTTCCCAGGGCCTGCCAGGAAACGCAGAGTGCTTAGAGGAGTCGGCGGGCCTTCAGCTGACACTCCCGAGCCCTCTCGCTGGCTGCCATCCCGCCCCCTGTCGGCCGTCTTTCACTTCTGCTTGCCGAGAGGGAAGGGGAGAACCCATTTTTTGAAGCGGAGCCCAACTTCTCCTGCACGAAGCAATTCTCTCCTCCCGAGCTTTATGCAATTAAAAAAAGAAAGAAATCAAATCGGCCAGCACCCCTCCCTCTGCTCCCGCGCAGTGATTGGCCTATAATTGCAGGTTTATCGCCTGTACAGCGATTGTGTAATGACGTGTTTGCAAATTAATTTTTATGGCTCATGCTATTAGCATATACGGTAGAGGAGGGGTTAGTATTAATTACCACCGTTGTTAGTGTAATCCTGGCGAATTAAAAACCTATAAAAGAATGACAGTTGGACACACAGAACTGAGGGGGGGAGGGCGTGTGATTGGTGGTGGCGGCTGGGCGGCGCTTTGGATGCGGGCGACGGTGGAAGGAAGTCCGGGTTCCGCTCCGAATGTCCGGCCTTTCGGTGTTCCTGCTCGTAACCCTGATTACTTGGATTGGCCTCAAAAGGTTCATGGCACTGGACTGGCTAAAACTGTGCCTCAACCTTGCAACCAGGCCTGTTAGCATTTCTTTGCACAGTATCAGAGGCTAAGGGCAGGTGTCAGGGTTGCCAGCTTCCAGGTGGTGGCTGGAGATCTCCTGGGATTACAACTGATCTCCAGCTAATCACTTCCCCTGGAGAAAATGGCTGTTTTGGAAGGTGGACTCTGTGACATTATATACCCGATTGAAATCCCTCCCCAAACCTTGCCCTCCTCCACCCCTAAAATCTCCAAGTATTTCCCAACCCGGAGATGGCAACTGTAGCAGGTATCCTTTTGCTCTGACCCAGTGGTGCTGAGGTGGATGTGGAGGAGACTGGATTTATACTCCACCCTTCACTGCCCAGAGGAGTCTCAGAGTGGCTTACAAACTCCCTTCCCTTCCCCTCCCCACAACAGACGCCCTGGGAGGGAGGCGGGGGCTGAGAGAGCTCTTGGCAGAAACTGCTCTTTTTCAAGAACAGCTGTGCCAGAGCTTGTGACTGGCCCAAGGTCACATCAGCAGGTGCAAGTGGAGGAGTGGGGAATCAAACCCGGTTCTCCCAAATTACAGTCCGCACACTTGACCGCTACACCAAACTGTGGGAGATCCAGGGCACGCATGGAAGCAAGGACTGCCCCGTTTTTGTCCCCAAAGACGACGAACATTCTGTGTATTCCTCATCAAAGTGTCTTTAAAATCTCTGTGCCCTGCCTGTCCCACTGGCCACGGTGGGTCGGCCTGCGTGGATGGCTAGATTGCAGCTCACGGCCTATAGGATGCCTATAAGCACGGAGGGGTCCTGAGGCACATGCCGAGCTTCTTCAAGATCTGCTTTTGGGAGGTTATGCAGATTTCTCTACTGCGTTTTAATCCTGCTCTTCCACTAAGGAGCACCAAACTCCCTCTGTGGTTCTGTTGCATGACTCCTGCTTTTCCTCCTCACTACCTGGAGGAGGGTCACCAGCCTGAGATCTCACCGTGAGAGTCGAGACTGCGTCGGCCTTTGAACCTGGGTTATCCCAGGCTGTCCGGGTCTCACCACTGCCCCACACTGATGTCCAGAAGGACACAGGTTCAAGTGGGAATGAATGGAGGAGTCTGTGCACGAAGAGCTCTGGGCGCACATCCGAACTTTCACAGATCTCCTAGCACAAAGTGTGCAATTTATGTGCTCTTAAGTTAGTCTGGCGGCATTGGTTGAGCCACCCTGCTTGCTTAAGGAACGTTTGAGAATCATAGTGGGAGAGGAAGCTGCAGGCGTGGAAAGACAGTCTGGTTGGGATCCGTGGTCTTGTGCCCCGATCAAATGGCAGGGGGATTCCATACAGACTCAGAGCTGCGTTCATTGGAGGTGCTCTCTTTTTTAGAAGAGGGAACAGACTTGATCTCTCTAAGACTGGTTAGTTGCAAGAGGAGTTTTTGCAGCCTGTGGATTCCTTTCGTCATGAAGGAGGATCATCTTCAGATGTGGGTTTTCTCGAAAAAGATGAATTGGAGATTTTCCCAGTGCCCTAAATAGGACATGATCTGATTTAGCTATTTATTTGCACTTATACTTAATAGACAATAATTAAAATTTGTGTGTGAGTGCCGTCAAGTCGCAGCCAACTCGGGGCAAGAGACGACCAGAGGCCATTTGCCGTTGCTGGCTTCTGTGTAGCGACCCTGGACTTCTTCTGTGGTCTCCCCTCCAAATACTAACCAGGGCTGACTCTGCTTAGTTTCCGAGACCTGATGAGACTGGGCTATCCGGGGCCATCCAGGTCAGGCCTTTTGCGATGTACCCCGTCCAAATTCTGTGTCCCAATGGCAACGAATGCTGGAACGCAGGAGACAATCTGATTTTGGCACACCTTGAGAACTGTGCGCAATATGCCACAGATGTAGCTGTCCATTGGTCTCTTTGAACAGAACTTAATGTTTCCATGGGGCGCACCATCCCAGCACCACTCTCTGCAGCATCACTTGCAGCATTGCTTGTGTTACTTGTTAGTTCTGGGTCAGCCCCTGGGGGTTAGGATAACCCTTCCTCCATTTGCAAAGAGACCTTTTCATGAGACTTTTGGCTTTGCTTTTGATTCCATTTGTACAGCCAATCACGTGAACACATACCCTAACTTAAAAAAAAAACCACGGGATTCTTCTTTGTGGTTTCACCCACCCAACTTCCCTGGTTGACAAATCAGTAAAGCATTACCTGTACACTCTCACAAGGATCACCTTGAACGCCTTTTAATTACAACGCTGAAACTTGCCAAGCCTACCTGTTCCTAATATTGTATTGGCAACGACATCTGTTCTTTGCTGTTAATTTCGGGTGAACAACAGATCATTAGGAAATTTGCCACAGTAAAATAAAAGCGCTGGATAATTTTCCAGAACGTACCCTGTTTTGGAAAGTTTCCCAGCCCAAACTATTCCACCTGGGCGCTTTCTTTCAAACTCAGAGGACTGCCTTGCAGGGTGAGCTGCTGTCTAGATTCTTTCAGGGTCTAGCGAGGAGGGGAGCCGCGTCCACAAAAGCCCACGCTCTGGAAGCAGGATGAATTCACCTTTAAGGAGGTGCTCTTGAGACCAGCTGAGCCACCCTGACTGTACTTTCCTGGGTTTAAACCCCGTTCAGTAGGCCTGCTTGAGTGGCCCTTTCCCCCAAGGACAGTTTGCTGACATGCAGAATTTGACTGGCCACATTTGTGTCAGGAAGGTAGTTTCCACAGGGGGAACTGGCTGCTTTCTGTTCGTGTGAGGTCTGGCTCTGTAGCCCAAGTCCAAGCCGTTTGCTCAGGGTGTGCCTGAGTTCCTGCTGCCTTCCAATTGGCCCAGGGAGAGCCCAAGGTTTACGCGATTTCGGCAATCATGCTGAAGTTGGATCCGATCCGTACCCGGAGGAGAGGCTGACCCGAAGCCCCGTGCTTGCCAGCTTGAACCCTCCGGAGGGACAGGTTAGGGTATCAGTGTAATGGATGACTTCGTGAGCCGATTATGCAAGTTAATCTCCGGTTCTTTTGCATTGAAGCTGTTGGGGGCTTAGCTAGAGAAGCCCCTTTGGACTCCTCCAGTGCAGCCAAGGCCCTAACCGGGATGGCTAGCCCCAGTCTCTTCGGATCTAGAAGCTAAGCAGGATCAGCCCCGGTTAGTATTTGGGTGGGAGACGTGGGCTGCTGTACAGAGACAGGCAACGGCAAACCACCTCTGTTAGCTCTCACCTTGAAAACCCTATGCGGCCGCCATTAATTGGCTGTGACTTGATGACCCTTTACACTCTCTCTCTTGCACACACAACACAGTCCCTTTCTTACGCACTCTGGGAAATGGTGATCGCCACTTTGGGGTCAGGAAACAATTCTTCTCCAGGCCAGCTTGGCTGGAGATCCTGGAGGTTTTTTGTCATCTTCTGGGCATGAACAGAGGTCACTGGGGGTGTGGGAGGGGGAGGTATTTGTGAATTTCCTGCATTGTCCAGGGGGTTGGACTAGATGACCCTGGAGGTCCCTTCCAACTCTATGATTCTGTGATTCTAAGAGTTCTTTAAAAAAGGTGAAAGTGGTGTGAGAGAGGCCCCACTTTGCATACCATACACACAACTGTTTCTTTTAACTCTTCCTTTATCCTGCCGTTACCTGTGGTCAGGTGGATGTAGACAGATAGGTGTGTTCGTCTGTTGCAGCAAAACTAAACTAGAGTCCAAAGGTGCATCTTAAAGACAAAATTCATTCCTGACGAAGTGCTTGTGAATCAGAGTTCACGTCTTCTGCAAAGGCATCAGGATGGTGAAATGAGCTCCCCCTCGCCAAAGCTTCTGCTGGAGTAAATTTTGTTAGTCTTGCGGGTTCCTCTCGTTTATTTTGGACAAATAGGCTCTGCAGGTTTTCGAGACACTACAGAAACTTGCAAACCCTGTTAGCTGGGACAAACATGGGGCTGAATGCAGTGATCTGCCGCAGGGGACAGCTCCTCTCTCAAGCCTGTCCTTGGTTCCCAGCCTTTCCGTCTGCATTGCTGATTGTAAAAAGTCTCCCCCTGTGTGTGTGTGTGGGGGGGTGTTAGGAGGCTGTTGCAGTGCTGTTTCCAGGGCCTTTCCCTTGCTCGTGCTCTGCTGAGATGATCTGACAGTGATGTATGGGCAGGCAGTGACTTGCGGGGAGTTGCGGGCATGCTTTAATTGCAGGATATACTCCCCAAAGGGAGATTTTTATGCACAGAAGCGGGCAATTTGTGTTGTGTTTCTTGCCCGCATGCAGGAGGCGGGAGGTGGGGGCTGACCTGAGCGGTGGGGGTCAGGCTCCGTTGTGCTTGCAACATCCCCTCCTTTGCAGGAATGACTTTCAAAGCTGTTTGGAGAGCCGGTCATTATCAGCACCGGATGTGGGTTATTTTTGCAGTGAAGAGATATCACACATTTTGCGTTCTTGAACTTGAGTGTTTAGAATGGGGAGAGTTGGTGAGAGGAGAGGAAGAGCCGGGTGGGCGGAGGAGGAACCGATTGGGACTCCCCCCCCCTCTCACTCACTCTCTCTCTCTCTCACACACACACACACACAAAATCCCTGGTGCAAAAATGTCAACTCACTTGTAAGTTGGCTTCCTTGGCGCCGGTGTGAAATTCCTATCTGGTGAGGATGAGCTCTGTGAAACTCTGAAGCCTGCCTGTTCTCACCCCCTACCTACAAGCTGGTTCAATCAAAGTGCAGTGTCGCTCAGAGCTTGACTGATAATGCAAGTTTGAATCTAGACTGGCTCTTGAGGTGCCCTTTACCAGTTGGCCAAAACAGAGGCTGCAGTACTGTGTGCTCACCTGGGAGTAAGCCTTTGAGGAGACTCTGGGGCTGGCATCCCGACACAGAGAGTTCAAAAACAAAGCCCGGTAATACCTTTCATGAAGGCTGAACAAAATCTCAGAGAACAGCATGGAGGCTTTTGAGTTCTCCAGGACTCTTCATCAGTTAAAAACAAAAGGGAGGGAGCGGAGAAGATATCACAGGGCATATGGTTCTGTTGTGAATTATTTGCATGTGCTCCTTTATGCTCTGCGATATAACTGCATTGTTTCTAAATAAGAGCACTACCCATGTGTGTATTGGCATGATGGATGTGCACTCTGGTGCATCTGATGAAGTGAACACTGACTCAAGACAGCTTATGCTAGAATAAAATTTAAGGTGCCTCTAAGCTCCTGTTTTATTTGGTTTTTGTTTCATGTGCTAGGCCTTTGAATTCAAGACTGTATGTATGGTTTGTCCAACCTGGGGAGTCTCTCTGGCCCACCATTTTCATACTTCCAAGACGTCTCAACAGTGAAACCCTTTTTCCCCCTGGAAACTTGTGTCGATTAGTACTGTCTGTGTATCTTCCACATTTCCAGCATCTCTAGTGGGTTTGGGGGAAGTAGGGTTAAGCTGACCACCCTGGAGAAGTCTGTGTCCTGGTTTGTGTGTCCTGTGGGCAAATCCAGAAATATTGGGTGCTTTTTCTTAAAACGGGGTCTGGATCCAAAAAGTGGGTTGCATTGCTGGGAGAGAGGAGGAGGAGGATGAATAGGGAGAGCTTTGAGAGGAGGCTCCAGAAAGGCTCAGTGGCAGCTGTGGGTTTGCCCCAGCACCATGCATGAAAAGGCCATGAAATATAGCATATTGCTCAAGCAGGCGATGTGTCTGTAAACACTAAACAAGGAAAATAAAATACGAACTTGCTCACTGCCAACTGATGTAAAGTCCCTCTGCATTTTATTGTGCAGAGGAGGGAAGGCAGGCATGGGATTACTTGCAAGGGAGCCCTTGAGTTTAGAAGTGGGTCCCATACGTCATAAAATTGAATCAGTCTTAAAACCAAGCCCAGCCAAAAGTCCTTTGTCCCTGTGGCACGTATGAACTGTGTCTTCTTCCACCAGAAGGACCTCAAGAAGAGAAAGGGGTGTCATCCCAGACAGGTTCTGGATGCTCCAGCCAGGGAGGATCAGTGGAGAGAGAGCCTGCAGACAGGCCACCCGTTCCCTCTAAGGCTGCCCAACCGCACAGGATTGTTTTGAGACCGTAAAGTGGAGGAGGGGGCGACCAATATCTTTGGAGGAAGGGGTGGGCTAAAAATGCAAGGAACAGGTAATAATGGAGGGAGGAGGCGCTCCCAAGCGTCCATCATGCGCTTGGTCCGGAGGATGCTTTAGTAGCCGCACCTGGATCTTGCAACCGATGCCATGAGTTCAGGTCCACCAGCCCACAGTGGAGTGGTTTGTCCTGAAGCTGTCCTAAGACCTCTCTCCTGGTTTGGTTGCAAGGGAGGGAGGGGGCTCCTGAGACCAAGAGGCCTGGGACCTGCTCTTCTCCCTTCTGCACTCTCTGGTTGCTTGGGGACCCACCTATAGTTTACTATGGTCTTGCTATTAGGGTCAGTCTTTTTGGGGGGGGTCAAAAGAAGTTCCCCTCTCGCCCTCTCTTTTAAATGATGAACTGAAGCAGCTTGTGTGTGTGTGTGGGGGGGGTTGTTGTTAATCATTTTTCCTGGACCGGCAGCTGTTGTGCATGAAGCCCGGGGGAGGGGGAGGTGGGGGGGAAATGCGGGCAGCGAGGGAGAAGTGTTTTGTGCTGTTTGGCTGCGTCGAGGTGCCGTTGTTGTTTGCAGATCCCCCCCGCAGCTCGTTTTCCCGGGGGGGTGTGTCTCTTCTCCACGCCCTGCGAGATCCGAAGGGGGAAAACTGTGCCCCCCCCGGTTCCTCCTCCTCCTCCGGCCGACCCGTCTAGCGCTCGCCCTCTTCTGTGCACCTATGCCCCCCCCCAAAAAAAAGAGAGCGAGCAGCGCCACCCGCAGCGAAATGTCACCGGGGGGGGAGTGCCCGGGGCGGGGCGGGGGGCGCTGCGCTGTCCGCCGCCTGTGCCGCGAGCGGCGGATCCCGTCCGGAGCAGCTGCCGCCGGCCCCCCTCCCCGCACGGCCCCCTTCATTAGGGGAGACAAATCCGCTGTCAGCCGGCCAGATTGCCAATTTGCCGATAATGAGGCTTGCATGAAAATTGATCGCGGGGGGGGATCGCGGGGGAGGCGCTCCGGAACGGCTCGGTGCTGCCGCTGCCGCTCCACCGCCTCTGCCTTCGCCCGTCGCCGGAGGGGCCCTTCGCCAGCCAGCCTCCGCCTCCCTCCCCCCGCCCCCGGCTCGGACTGGTCCGGTCCGGTCCCCCCGGCCTCCTCCTCCTCCTCCTCCTCCTCCCTGGTCTTCCCGCGTCCCTGGAACGGAGGCGCAGCGGCTAGCCTTGGTGGCCGCCCGGGGACCCGGCGGTGCCCCTCCCGGCGGCTGACTGGCGGCGAGCAGCCCTCTGGAGCTCGGCAAGGACCTCGCCCGCCGCCGCCGCCGCCCCCCCGCCCCGCGCAGCGCCCTCCGCCTCCGCCTCGGCATCAGCCGCCCGCCCTCTCCCCACCCCCTCCTTCCCTTTTGTAAGCCGGTCGCTAAGGGGGAACGGCAAAACAAAGCCCCATTCCTGCTTGACAACCGGAGGAGCCGCCGGAGAGAGCCGGACCCCCCCCCCCCGGTCCTCCCCTCGCGCTGCCTCTGCCTTCTGACACCTCCCCCCCCCCGCCCGCCCGCCCGCCCGCCCGGCTCTCATCTGATGCTGAACTGAAGCCTCGTTGAAAACAAGCCCATTGACTCCCCCCCCCGCCCGCCCGCCCGCCCGCCCGCCCGCCCGCCCGCCGGCCGCCACCCTTGACGTTCAAGTGGCTGAATGGGGAAAAAAGAGCTCCGAGCAGGTCTTGGGGGGCGATGCGCTTCCCCTCCCCTCTCCTTGGGCGTGCGTGTGCGCTCTCTCGCTCTCCAAATGAGTAATCCCTAAAGGAGGCTCTTTAAAAAAGAGGGGAGAGGAGAAGAGGAGGCGGAGGAGGCAGCGGAAGAAAGAGCGCAAGAGAGGGAGAGAGAGAGAGAGAGAGAGAGGGGAAGGTTGCCCGACCTTCTTTCCTTCTTTTTTGCTGGGTGCCCCCGGGGTCTCTCTGGCTTGCCCTGGACTCCAAAGGCAAGCAGAGGGGAAAGGCACCCGAGACATGCGAGGCGCGGCAGGGCTCTGAGGGACCGGGCTTTTGGGGCAGCCCAGACCCCCCGGGTTGACCACAGGCCCCCTTTTGAAAAACGCACTGCTTTGGTCATTTTTCTTTCTTTTTTTTGCTTTGCTCATCCAGATCCAACTTTTAATGCCCGTATATTTTTTGGTGAAACAAAAACTGCCACCTGGCTCATTGCTCTAGTTTTTCTTCTTCTGCCCGTTCTACCGGACTGGGTTTTTGTTTTCTTCCCCCCCACCCCCTCTGGATGCCTTGGAACTGTGAGAGAAAACATGTTTGGATTGAAACCGCCTCTCTATTTCTTGCCAGGTAAGGTCACTGGTGGTGCTCTTTCTCTGTGCGCCTGCCTTCCTTTCTTCGTTTTCGGGTTAGTTTTACAGCAGCACCGTAACCACAAAAAAGGCCGGTTGCGAGCCCAAAAGGAACTCTTTAAGATGCACCAGTTCCAATCGGGTTTGTCTCCTTTCTGAGAAGAGCACCTTTTGCATTCGGTCAGGTGTGTAAGGGTCACTCTGGGGCCAAAGCAAGAATGGAAGGAAAGCGGGTGCAAACTGTCTCTGGAGAAAGATGGTTGGGGCTGGATGTTACCTGCACCACACAGTTGGTTACGGGAGGGTAAAGCAACCTGGGGGTTTCACTTTTGCATACCCTGTTTCACTTTGGAACTCCCTTGGGCTTCATCCGAAGCAGAGGGGTGCTGTGGAGCTGATGAAATTTATGAAGAGAGGAGAATTGCATTTGTACACTGTGGAGATGACTGTTAGCCATGCTATGCAAGAATCAGGGGTGATTGCCTTGGGGGCTAATGGGGTCGCTCGTGGGGGTGACTTCAGGGTGAGCTGGAGAGGTTGGTGGGATGGCTGCGTGGGGGAGGGAGCCCAGTGCAAGTCCAAGGACCTTCCCACCCATGCCCCCCCCGTCTCTCCCCCCCACTTCCCATCCCTCCCTCTCTCACCCTGGCGCAGCCTTCCCTTTCTGAAAGCCATGTGCAACTTGAGTGCACATCAGGTTCCGCCCGGCCCTTGGGGTGTATAGCGTATCTCACTCCTTTTGTCCACCCTGCTTGGCTTGCTAAGTGGCGAGTCTTGTTTTATTTAGCAGCGAACGGCAAAAGCACTTAAGTAATCTAAGGTGAATTAAGAAGCGTGGTGTGAAGTTACTTTCGAGTTGGTGCCTAATATTGTTTCACGGATGAGTGAGCTCTGATCATGTAGCAGACAGACCCAAAGTGGCGACTGCGAGTCTCTCCCGCCTCTCCCCCCCGCCCACCCCCGGTGGCTTTTGTATTTTCTCTTTTGCTTTCCCTACAGTGTTTTTTTTTAATTATTATTTGAGGAAAGGGGCAGGCACAACCTGGACTTTGCGTGGGCTACGCATGGTGCTACTGGGGCCCTGACTCTTCTGGGTTTTCTGCTGAAATGGCACACCGAGAAACATCTCTCTCTCTCTCTCTCTCTCTCTCTCTCTCTCTCTCTCTCTCTCTCTCTCTCTCGTGTGTGTGTGTGTGTGTGTGTGTGTGCGCGCATGTGTGGCTGGCAGTGTGCAGTGTTAGCTGATGTTTTCCACTATCGGGTCTTGTGTCTCAATTGCTAAGCCCTTGGTGCAAAGTTGCCCCTCTTTGAAGGGCAATCGGAAGGAGCAGGAAGGAGGTGGAGGGACTGGCAAATTGTCCTCTCCGCCCCCCTTGAGACTGCCCTTGGTTACTGAAAGTGGCCCACCTGGGTGGACATGAATCACTCTGGCTCGTGACTCTTCTTGCTCACCTGTGGTTTCAGCTGAGGGGAGAAAGGAAGGATCCCCCCTCCGCCCCTTTATCATCTTGAGGCCTGTGGCGGTTTTCTGAACTTTGGTTGATTGTGAAGCCTTGGCTTCAGGAAATGGGTTTTCCGTGTGGCAGTTAGTTACAGGAATAACCTCTCTCTCTGTCACTCAAAGTTTGCCTCTAATCTGACACAGGAGTTCCAAAATGGTGACCGTGGAGCGGTGAGCCTGGCTCAAGGGGCTCAGTTTAAAAACCAGGCCCTCTCGGTGAAGGCGGCAAGGGCCGGGTGGGATAGGTCCCCTAAGACTTGCCGTGAGAACCGATCAACTCCATTTTCCATTTTTTGTCGCTCACTGCAAAAGCCCTTGCACTTAAACAGGAAGAGCTCGTCATGGTTGGGCAAGGGATGTAGCTAGCCGTGTATGTGACACTGTGAGGAGCGCAAGTGGGCAGGTCTGAGTCACCTCCCACTGGGATCAAGGGTCCTCGGGAGGCAAATAGAGAGTGGGTATTCTGTGTCAGGGTAGAACAGGGTTCAACACGCAACCTTCTGTTCTTTTGCGCCGTTGTCATTGGTCAGAAACCAAGCGGCACGTGTGTACCCGAAGGGGGAGAACACAGCAGGGGCTCTGGGTCAGCCCGCTCACGCTCAGCATTTGCCCACTGAGTGCCGGCTTTGAATGGTCCTGGACAACTTCCAGGGAATGACTTCCGCCTGGGTCCCAGGACTTGCGCTCACACCCTGCATGTGTGCCAGTGAGCAATTTTTGACTTCCCTCCTGCAAATGTTCAAGGCTGGCCTGCTCTGGTGGGACTCTCTTGGGAGAGATTTCCCCCACCATGGCACTACGACTGAGAAGGTCTGGGATGCTCTCGCCTTTGTGAATTTTTCTGACGGGCGTCTGGACCGCAGAGCTGAGCATTCCTGTAGATCTTTTAATGGTGCGTCCGTCTCTCCCCCGCCCCCCATTACAGTCTGAAATACGTCTGCTGTGTAAAGTTTAAATGGAGTTGTGCTCCAATTGGATTATAGAGCAGGATATAATTTTTCTCAAATAACTGATGATAATAACTTGGCTATCATTGGCTGAGAGGCCCGGAAGGGTTCTGGACCGATTTGGCTGAAATTGGATTCTGCAGCTGTCTTCTGTCTACAGTCTGCATTAAGAGGGAGAGAGATTCAGTGAGGCCAAGAGAATGTGGCTTAAAGTGTGATTTTTGTAGCTGAGGTTTGAAGCGTAGGATTAAACTGGACTTGCTCAGGGGAACCTGAAATCGAATTGCAAGCACAAACCAGGGAGAGTTTTGGGTTCCCTTTTGAGGAAGGAAGAGTGTGTCAAGAATGGAGTCCGTGATCATTGTGAGGAACTGAATGTTATGCTATTGGCCGGCTGTTGTGATTGTTAGGCAAAGAGGCAAAAGCCAGTGAGCCAGAATGGTGTAGTGGTTAGAGTGTTGGACTAGGATCTGTGAGACCCAGGTTCAAATCTCCATGTTTGCCATGGAGGGTCGCTGGGCGACCTTGGGCCAGTCACACCCTCTCACTCTAATCTACCTCATAGGGATGTTGTGAGGATAAATTGGGGGAGAGGGGAATGATGGGTGCTGCTTTGGGCCCCCATTCGGGGGAAAGGCAGGATAGAAATGCAGCAAATGAAATACAGGGCCCCCAAATATGCTTTTGAAGGTTGTGTATTTTGAGTTGGGCTCTGCTTTGTGCCTTGGACTGAGGAACACAAGGGCTGGTTCGGCAAGATGTTGACTGTGCAGCTCTCTCTCTCTAGTGAAATTTTGCAAATAAGCTTACAGACGTTACTAGGCCTCAGTGTTTATTTTTTTGCTAGTCCAAATTCCTCCCCCCCCACCTATTTTTAATCATCTGAGAGACACTGGGGGAGGAGAAAAACCTTCTGTCTAGTTTCCCTTCCTGCTCTCTTGAAAGGGACTCTCATCTGCCACCAGCCCACGGCTTATGCACAAGAGCCCACCTTAGCCCAGGGCCTGCCTGTCCCCCAGCCAGATTGCTCTGAAAGTCCACTGCTGGCAGAAGAAGAGCCTGCTCTCTGTGGCTTCCGTTGCCAGCCCACCCCCCCGCCATGTCGGGTTTAATTGGAGGAGTCGTATCTCTCTCCATGTCCCTTCTCCAGAAGCTGTCGATCATAGCCACCCATGGCAAAGGGATTCAGAGCTGCTGCATTTCCTGCCATTTCCACTTTCTGGGAAGGCTCTCAGGATTTGCTCCAGGCTGACTAGGGAAGGAAAGCAGATGCATGTCTCCTCTTGAGAATAACTGGCAGTGTTTAATGGCTCTTGGCCTAGGAGAGGATGCACACCAATGGAGGAATGGAGATGGCACCACGTGGCTGCCCAGGAATCACAGAATCATAGAGTTGGAAGGGACCTCCAGGGTCATCTAGTCCAACCCTCTGCACGATGCAGGAAAGTCACAAATACCTCCCCCCACACACACCCCGTGACCCCTGCTCCACACCCAGAAGATGACAAAAAGCCTCCAGGAACTCCAGCCAGAGTGGCCCGGAGAAAAATTGTTTCCTGACCCCAAAGTGGCGATCAGCAGTTCCTTGGGCGTGTAAGAATGGGCCACGTGCCCAGGGAAATGCTGATTGCCATTTTGGGGTCAGGAAGCCATTGTTCTCCAGGCCAGTTTGGCCGGGGATTAAAGGGCATTGCGCAGGGGGTTGGACTTGATGACCCTGGAGGCCCCTTCTGATTCTATGATTCTTTGACTCATGGGCAGCTCGATTCTGGTTTGGCCCTCCAATGATCCAGGCCATGGGCAGTTGAAAATGGTGCATCTGTTTTGCTCTGTCTCCTGGTGGCGTTCCCCTCCTGGAGGAAGGATTTAGGAGATAATCTGCACCTTGGAAACCCACTTGAAGAACTCTCTGGAAGCCCTTAAGGACGCAGGAGGGGAATTTCACTATGTTGAATTATGGTATGGCTCTCATGGGAACCTGGCGCATGAGTCCCCATGTGATGTGCAGCCACAGCACAGTGAGGCGGGACTCCCAAGCTGGCCGTGCATCTGCACACAGTGGATGGTCAGCAGATCAAGGCAAAGGTGCTGTTGTAGAAATGTTCACGGCTGAATTTAAACAGGTGAAACAACAGCAGCAAAACCACAACTCTCCCGAAGACTCGGGCCTGCGATGCTGGTTGGCCGGTGTGCCTTATCAGTTGGAAATCTTTTGATCTATTTTTAAACCATGCAGCTGATTAGTCAGACGGCAGGTTTGTAATGAAGTGGTGAATTATCTTTTTTTAAAGATTTTTTAAAAAACACGGTGGATAGCAATTATCAGCTTTGTCGAGGCATTCCCTCTTCAGTGCCACACGCAAGAGAATGCCTCTTCCAGAGGGGTGGATAATAGGTGCAGATGTTGCCTAAAAGCTTAGAGAGTTTGCTTTTTTTCTCCCCTTCATACACACTCACTGTGGCGATTGACTGATTTTTCCTTAACCGGGTGACTGGCCTACCAAAATCATGTATTGTTTATTTACTTCATTCATACTCCACCTTTCTCCCCACCAGGGACCCGTTCTCCTCTCCTCCAGTGTCCTCCTCACAACAGCCCTGTGAGGTAGGCTAAGCTGACAGTTCATGACTGGCCCAAGGTTACCCAGCAAGATTTCATGGCAGAGCGGGGGATTTGAACCTGAGCCTCCCAGATTGTAGTCTAGCACCACACTGGCTCTGTGGAGGGCAGGGTCAATCACTAGAATGATAAAAGGGTTGGAACACTTTCCCTATGAAGAAAGGTTAAGGCGCTCTGGGCTCTTGAGCTTGGAGGAATGACGGTTGAGGGGTGACATGACTGAGGTTTACAAGATTATGCGTGGAATAGAGCAGGTGGAAAAATAAGTACTTTTCTCCCTTTCTCATGATACAAGAACTCAAGTGGGCACTCCATGAAATTGCTGAGCGGTCGAGTTAGAACAGATAAACTTCTTCACCCAAAGAGTGATTAGCACATGGAATTCACTGCCACAGGAGGTGGTGGCGGCTACAAGCATGGACGGCTTCAAGAGGGAATTAGATAAACACATGGAGCAGAGGCCCGTCAGTGGCTATTAGCCACAAGGTAGAGATAGGGACTCTCGGTCTGGGGCAAGGGATGCTCTGTGTTCTTGGTGCTTGGTGGGGGGCAGCAGTGGGAGGGCTTCTGGTGTCCTGGCCCCACTGGTGGACCTCCTGATGGCATCTGGTATTTTTGGCCACTGTGTGACCCAGAGTGTTGGACTGGATGGGCCATTGGCCTGACCCAACATTGGCTTCTCTTATGTTCTTAGGGGTACTTGTCAGTATTTTCTGGAAACGGCGAACCATCTGACCAGATCTGTGCAGAGGGAGAGCCAGATTTGGGGGCGTGTTTGTATTTGTTGGAGAAGTAGTGTAGCCATGAGTTGCTTTTGTTTGGGGGTTCACTCTTCACTGGACCATGGTGATTGTTGTGTAAAAATGGGCAGGCAAAACCAGTTTGGGGAGGTTTGCTTCCGTGGGGATCGCTCGGTGGCCAGTCTCACAGAGTACCTCTTGGAGCCTCGCTGTGCGAAAGCTTCTTTATGGCGATTTTTCACACCGCTGGTGCCGATCTGTAACTCCGCTCCCGACATCTCTTGTCTTCCTGCTCCTTGGAGACGACAGACCCATGGTTTGGGGTTTTGTTTCGTTTTTTTTGCTTGGCCTCATCTCTCGATGCCTCCGCTGGAAATCGATAAGGGCTGCGTGAATTCTCCGTGCTTTTGTCCTGTAAAAACAGGCTGGGGAGACTCTGGAGACGTCTCTTGGCAAACGCAAGGAGGATTCTCCCCCCACCCCTTTATTTGCGTGGCCCAATCAAGAAGGATTTACTTACGGCGACAGGCGCCTCCTGTCGTGTGAAACTTCTCTGTTTTACTGTAATTGCCGAGGCTCTAATTCCTGCTCCCAGTAAAAACCAACCAGCATTTAATCTGGGGACGGGGGCAGCGAGCGGAGGCAGCGAGCTTCCAGGGGATGACGGAAGGCCACGGAAGGATTCGTTCCCCGTCTCATTCCCAGAGGCACTAATGTGTGCCTCCTCCCTCTTCAAAGTCAGGGTTCTTTCCCCCCCTCCTTCTCTGGGCATCCATCAGGTGGTCTCTTTTCTTCCCTGGAAGCACCAGGGAGGGGAGGGGGGGGGAGGCGAAGCATTCAAGTGTCACGCCGCAAGATCCGAAGCAATTAAGGAAAATTATGTGTGGATGCTTCCAGCCGCTGTCAAACACTGAAATTATTGTGCACAGCCATTCCGGGCGATGGGGGGATGTTAGAAATGCTAATCACACAGGTAGGGTCACAGCAGATAGAAATCTCAACCTCCTCTAGAAATAGATTTACCCGAGGAAGGAAGGCGCGCCGGGTGGCCAAGAAGGAGCTCTCACTCTGGGCGGTGGCTTCTTCGGCAGGGCCGGCTTCTCCCAGTTGGTTCCTTCTCTCTCTGCATGAACCCCCACTCCCCGGGGTCAGAAGAGCCGGGGGGGGCAGTTATGATGCCTCTCTGTTGGTTTTTGGAGCGATGGGAAGGCGGACTGAGATTTCTGTGGCGCTAAGCAGATCGTCTGGGGTGTGGGCCATAAAACAGGTGTCACGTACAGGGAAGGGCAGGAGCAGTTTGATGCTCATTCGGGCAGTCATTTTCCATGTTCCCCCTCTTCTGTCCCCTTCCCTGCTAAACAGCTCCATTAGCTAACTCCATGCTTCTTCCCCATCTTTACCTTCTACTCGCCTCTTGTCTTTCTCCTGCAGCATGTGCCCACTTCCTCTTGCCTCCCTGCTTCCTCTCCCAAAGTCTTCAGAAGCAGCTCCACCATTGGTAGCCAGACTTCTTGTTCCCCAAGAGATGGGTGCATGCGGGCGGTGGCGGCTACAGAGCTGATTGCTCTGCTCTTGCACCATCCTGTCCAGAGGCTGGGGGGGGGAGTGGGGTGGTGGTTTAGAAAGGTGGGCCTGAGCTCAGGATCCTTGAACTCAGTGCTCAGGTGCTGGGTCAAAGGCTGATCTTTGAAGACCACACCCAAGAACTCCTGTGGACTCTGGAGCTGGCCTGCTTTATTCTTGTCCTAGGAAATGTGCTGGAGTTTGCAAGTTCTCTCTCTGAAGCCATGGGACAATTGGCATGTTCGCTTATGCATGCTGATCTCCGAGCTAGTTTAATAAGAGAGACCCCATGGCAGACCCTGCAAATACTGGTGCTGCCCCCACCCTGTATCTTCTTTGACGCCTGGGTGGGGCAGAGATGGAGACTGGATTCCCCTTCTGAGATTCACATGAATAGACATGAAGCTGCCTTATACAGAACCGGAACCTGGGTTCATCAAGGCAGCTGGTCTCGAGGGTCTCAGGCAGAGAGGTCTTTCCCATCACCTCCTGCCTGGTCCTTTTTAACTGAAAAACCCAGGGATTGAACGTGGGATCTTCTGCATGCCAAGTAGATGCTCTTCCACTGAGCCACAGCCCCTCCCCTGTATGAACACATGACGCTGCCTTGTCCCACGTCAGACCCTTGGTCCATTGAAGTCAGTGATGTCTGCTCAGCAGCTCTCCAGAATCCAAAGCTGAGGTCTTTCACATCACCTGCCTCTCAGGCAGAGGTTTTCCGCATCACCTGCTGCCTGGTCCTCTTTAGCCAGAGGTGCCGGGCGTTGCGACCCTTTCCCCTGCTCCCTAAATAAATGAGGAAATGTGTAGATGGGAATATTGAGGGTGAAGTAGAGAGGGAACACGCTTGTTCCTCAGACCCCTGTTGCCCCATGACTTGGGGGGCCAATTCTGCATCAAGCAACCCAGAGTAGTCACTTGGACTGCCTTTGCGTCTTTCCGTCTCCGCTTCAGGGCACGGCCAGGACAGAAAGCCAGAAGCGGTTCCTTCCTGGCTGTGTGGGCCCAACCTTGTAGCTTTGAGTTGGTCTTACCACTGGTATCTCTTATTTTGTGTTCCCTCCCAAGCCCCGCTTCGTAGTTGGGGCAATTTCATCCTCTGCAGGCCTTGGGCAGCAGGGGAAGGTGGAGAGTAGCATCTTGCGGGGGGCGGGGGGGAGGATGGGATTTCTCTTTTTGGGTGCGTTTTGTTTTTTTTTTGTATTTTCTTCTGCCGTCTATTGCCGGAAGAGGGCAAGCAGCCAGCAGCCTGGCCTCTTGGAGCGACTCAGCAGCGAGAGAGAGAGAGAGAGAGAGAGAGAGAGAGCCGTCCCCCGGTATTAGGGAGGCTGCGCCGAAATTACCTTCCCCACCACTCCAGGTCACGCTGTTCGGCGAGTCATTAATAAAAGGAAATTGCAATCAGATGCCATTCCGCTCAAGAGGGACGAGGCAGGCGATAGCAGCCGCCGCGTCCTCCTCATCATCTGGGGCTTGTTTCAGAGGGACCCAAATTCGTTATCGAGGCTGGCGGGGGTGGGGGCGGGATGGGGGATGGGGAGAGAGGAATCAAAGGCAGGCGGCTTGTGCGGCTTCTTTCCCGCCAGCGAGGGCCTGCTCTTGGAGGGTTTGTGTGTCGGTCGCCTGAGAGCGGGGATTGACAGTAACGCCAGCTGGCAGCCTGGCTCGCACGGCATGTGCCCCGCGTTCCCTCCCGGCCAGGATTGGTTGCAAGGCCGTGATCCTTGCTGGGCCTGCAAAACACCCTCGCAGCCCTTTGCTCGGCCTCTCACACCTCCTGCCCTGGCCCCCTGGTGGGGTGGAAGGCGATGGGAGCAGGGGAAGAGCGGCGAGCGACTCTGGAGCCAGTCACGGGGAAGCCCCGACTTGGCTCCACTCGGGCCCTGCCCAAGTATCCCGGTCCCTCCCGATGCCCTGAAATTCCCCAAGGCTGTAGGCTGAGCTCTGCCACATCGGGTCAAAGGCCCCTCTCAGCCCAGTTTCAAGATGTGGCCCAAATCTGGGAAGCAGATTGTGAGCGGCCTTCTTTGCTTGTACACCAGAATCTGGTTTTCGGAGGTGTACGAACTCTGGTCCTGGAGGCGCCGTTAAACTTTCATGATGCGCATGACGCGATGTGCTTTTAATTCTTGCTTTTATGTTTCAACTGTGTTTTTTGGCAATTATATCTTACACTGCAAGCCGCCTTGAGCTCCGCAAGGAAGAAAGGTGGCTAATAAATGTTTTGAATATGTATGGATAAACCAATAAACAATCCTCTCCCTCCCCCAGGTTAAGGTCGTGACCCCATCAAGCTGTGCAAGAACAACGGGGTCTTCTCTGGATTCTCTGCCCCACCCTGCTTTGGTCCACATGCCCTCCTCCACCAGTGCTGGATTTCCCATTTCCAGCCACTTCCGTGTCTCCCGTAATCTGCACAGGATTAGCACCACTTTAACCCCTCCCCCACCCACACACACTCACACCCCCATCCCTTCCTCCCCTGGCAGGCCCTAAATTCTGTTGGCATGGCAACGGTGTCAACCACTTGTGTGTGTGTTTTTCCCCTTCCTCCCCTGTGATTATTTGAGGGGGGGAGAGAAAGAAAAAGGGAAGACGTAAAAGAAAGGCGGGGTGGGGGGGGTGAAGGATGGCTTGTCTTCAGTGGACTAATTACCACGGAGGCAGCTGGGGAAGGACGTCTCTGGCTAAGTGGTGCCTTCTTCTTCCCCGAGAGAAGCCGCGCCGTGACCCAAGGGCTGGCAGGAGGAATCAATAACGTTCGGGAGGCGGGGAGGAGGCTGTGTTTTTGGTCACCTCCGGGGCTTGCTTTGCGCTCTGGGGGCGGGGGGTGTCAGGACACAGGCCAGGGCCAGCTCCCTTCGGCCCTTCCTTGCAGAAAGGAGCAAGCCTTGTCAAAATGCTTCATTGGTCATTTAGCTGCGGTTTGGGGACACGCGCCAGTTCAACGGGATGAATCTAGGAGGAGAGGACCGAGGCTTTCTGTCTGGGTGGGTTAGTCTTCTGCGTCACGTTGGGCGGCTGTCTGGAATCGGCAAGGGATAGCCTGTTTCTCTAGATGGAAGCCAAAAATCAGAACCACCTGTGGCCAGTGTTCCCTCTAAGCTGAGTTCGTGTGAGCTAGCTCACAGTTTTTTAGCCTCTAGCTTACAGATTTTTGTCTTAGCTCGGGAAGGAGAGCTCCAGAGCAAACTAATTTATGCAAGAGCCAAATCACTCGCTTGTAACTTTAATGCCGGTCGCTCACAAAGTCGAATTTTTGCTCACAAGACTCCACAGCTTGCGGGGAGCATTGGTGTGTGTTGTAGATGAACAAGTGTAAAGCAGCCTTATACTGAATCAGACCTTCTTGGTCCATCGTGGTCAGCCTTATCTACTCAGACTAGCAGTGGCTCTCCAGGGTCTCAGGCACAAAAGGGTCTTTCCTGTCACCTCCTGCCTGGTCTTTTTTGCATGCCAAGCAGAATCTCTTTGACTGAGCCACGATGAACACCTGTGGTTGCCTTATAGTGAATCAGAACTCTTGGTCCTCCAAGGTCAGTCTTGTCTACTCAGACAGGCAGCCGCTCTCCAGGGTCTCGGGGGGAGGTCTTTCAATCACCTCCTGCCTCATCCTTTTCAACTGGGGGTGTCAGGGATTGAACCTGGGACCTTCTGCATGCCAAGCAGATGCTCTGCCACTGAGCCCCAGAACCTGTAACCAAGAGAGGGATCATTGGACTGTCCCTTGGACAAGACTACACGTAGCTCTCAAAATGTACGATGAAGCCATATGTGGCACTCTAAACAGTGCCTGGATGTGGCCACGCTAGTTTTGCAGAGGAGGGGCAAGGAAGAAAGAAGCGAGTTGTATTTCAGGTGGTGCTTGGAAGCTTCTTTTTCCAGAGCTCACCGTCGCATGGATTTGGGAGGGTGAGCTGGCTTTGCGCTGTAACTTGGTTTGTTAACAGAGAGATGTTTGGGCACATGCTGTCTTGAAAGTAGCACCCTCTGAACTGGCAGTCCTGCCCCTAATCTCAGTGGGTGGGGGAAAGTGCACTTTGCACATGCCTAGAGGCACTCGTTCGTTTTCTTCCACAGATGGTCCAGAGCTGAGCCCCAGTGCTGGAAAAAAGTTCTGGGACTGAGCTCATGAGCCCCAGGGCTAACATAGGGTTCATGCTGCAAGACATGCCTCGTTGCTCCTCCTCAGTGCGCAGGGACCACTGGTGGGGTGATGGGGGTGGAGGGCTTCAGCATTTGGGCTGCTGGCCAGTCAAGAGATGCAGAAAAAAACAGGCGCTGGGAGGTCAGAAGGGCAGTGGAGAAGTGTTTGCAGGGGTCGCTCTTTGTCGGGCCTCGCATCACTGAGAAGCCTGGCTGTACAGAGGCTTGAAAGGTGACAAAGAGGTATCCTCTGGCAGTGCAGATTGCTCAGGGTTTTAAAAATCCTTGGATGATCCAGACTAGCCAGAGCTCGTCAGAGCTCAGAAGTTAAGCAGAGATGGTCCCGACTGTACTTGGATGGGAGATCCCCAAAGAAGTCCAGGGTTGCTGCGCAGAGGCAGGCAATGGCAAACCGCCTCTGAACGTCTCTTGTCTTGGAAAACCCTACAAGGTCGCCAGTCGCCATCAGTCAGCTGCAACTTGAGGGCAGTTCACAGACCCCCCCACACACACACACACACCGTCCCATTGGATCGAACCTGCCGTGAGCCTGTGCTGGGGTCCCAGGTGAGATCCAAAATGCTTCCATGTCCGTTCTTCCTGGGCTGGAGTTCAAAGGTGCAAAGGGGTGCCCTGACCTGGGTAGACCTGGCTAGCCCGATCCGTCAGGTCTCAGAAGCTAAGCAGGGCCGGCCTTGGCTAGTACTTTGATGGGAGGATCACCAAGGAATATTAGGGCTGCGGCACAGAGACAGGCGATGGCAAACCATCTCTGAAACGTCTCTTGCCCTAAAAAAACAAACAAACATGCGAAGAGGTGCAGTCCAGCCTCATAGGTCCATGGCGACAGGCAGAAAGTGCAGTCTCCGAGATGCCCTGGCTGGCATTGAGGGGCAATCTGTGGGGCGCTGAATCACCTCTTTTTTGTGCTGGCTGGAACACAGCTGTACAATAGCTTGCCTGCCTGATCTTTCTGGATTGTTTTAAGCCCACTGGCAAACTCCAGCCTTTTCCCCTCTGGGCGCAGGGGAGGGGGAGGCTCTCTGCAGGATGCGTTTTGTTGATAAATGAATGCGGAAGGCCAGATCATTCCCAGCTCATGACTTCTCCCTTTCCTCTCTCCCTGGCTTCCTTTAATCTCTTACTCCTGCGTTAACCATGAGGCAGATTTACCTGGTGGGTCATGAGAGCAATAACTGCCTTGTGTGGTTGGATTTCTAATCCCAGTTAGAATAAGAGTATCGTCTTGCGTTTCTCTGCCTGCCCTTTGCTCCAGAGGATTCTCAGATGCACACGCTAACTGTAGGCCGGTTGCCAGCTAATGCCTCTTGGTCACCCTGAACTTGCATTGCCTGTGCACCTGTGTGTGCGTGTGAGGGAGAGGGAGAGAGAGAGAACACCAGCCTGCTCCTGAGATGCAGCCACCTGAGAGCCAGCTTGGTGTAGTGGTTAAAAGCGCAGTCTCTAACCTGGGAAAATGGTGTTTGATTCTCCACTTTCTGGTGTGACCTTGGGTCAGTCACAAGTCCTCTCAAGGGCAGTCCTCGAGAGCTCTCTCAGCCCCGCCTACCTCACAGGGTGCCTGTTGTGGGGAGGGGAAGGGAGAGGAGATTGTAAGCCGCTCTGAAACTCCTTTGGGTAGTGAAGGGCGGGGTATAAATCCAGTCTCCTCCTCCTCCTCTTCTCTGGTGTGGAATGTGGCAGCTAACTTGTGGCTACTCTGTAGGGTTTTCAAGGCAAGAGTTGTTCGGAGGTGCTTTGCCATCTAAGTACTAACCAGGTCTGACCCTGTTTAGCTTCTGAGATGTAACGAGGTGGGGTTAGCCTGGGCTAAAATTGGGGGGGGGGGACTCCCAGAACAGCCTCCAGAGCAACCTCTCTTTTTTCCCATGACCTCCTTTTAGCGTGTTTTGTTTTGCTCCGCTCCGACTCAAAGTGTAGTCCCAAATTGCACAGAGGTGTGCGCAGTCCTCCCCCCCTCCCTCTCCTCTTGACAGCTTCAAACGAGAGAAGCTCATGCGCAAGGAGAAGCACCCTGGCAGGGGATGAAAACCAGAGCATATGCCTGCTAAGCTGAAGACCAGCACGCGCAGCAGTCTCAGGGCCGCCACAAATAGCCCACGGCTCTCTAAATTTGGCTGTGGCGAGCAGCTCAGGACGACAACGTGTTTGACAGTTTCTGTTTACCCCGGGTGTGCTGGGGCTGAGTCACGGAGCTGTCTCTTCTGCTGGATCAACATTCCTCTTCCTCGATGAATTATTTAATTGGAAAGATGCAGCCAACGTTTGAACAAGGAAAAAAAGTTGGCTGCGCTCTCCCCACGACGGCTCCACCCCCGCCAGCAGCACAGGGCAGGATTGGGAGCGCCTGCCGCCCAGAGAGCCTGGGCCCAGCAGATCCGTGCGTGGGGGTTTTGTCGGTTTTCTAAGGTGGGTCCCCCTCCCTCCTCTCCCCCCTTCTTTTAATAATAATCCTTTAAAGATGTTTGACATCTGTAACAAACAGCTGGCGTCCTGTTCTGGAAGAATTGTCCTTTCATTTCTAAGCAGGTTGAACTGCCATTAATAGTATAATTAGGTGATTATCGTCGTGCGGCAGAAAACTGCTTAATTGCAGAGAGAGCTTTCCTCACATTCCGCGCTCTTTATGGTCGCGTTTGTTTTAATCTGCAGGAATTTCCCCCCTGTTTTGTCGCTTGTGACATTGATTATTATTATTACTATTAGCATTATTTTAATGCACCTGACAGCTGGGAGCACCTCAGCCTGCTTGCGCATCCACGGCGGAGGTAGGGCTGAAGGAGGGAGCCAGGTGTGTGGGGAGAAGTCGCCCCTCCGCAAGGGGGCCCTCGCAGCCTCTGCACAGCTTTAGCTGGTCTGAAGCCAAGATTCCTGGAGAGGTCTGTCAGCGGCTGCTAGCCATGGTGATGAGAGGGGACCTCCACGTTCGGAGGCACTAAGCCTCTGAATCCCAGAGCCAGGAGGCAACATCAGGGGAAGGCCTCGGCCTCTGTGCCCTGTTGTTGATCCTCTGGACTAACCAGGTGGCCAGTGTGTGAGACAGGATGCTGGACTTGATGGGCCACTGGTCTGATCCAGCAGGGCTCTTCCGATGTTCTTAGGAAGGCCTCTGCCTCTATGCCGTTTTGGCCTTCCAGAGGACCTGCTTGGCCACTGTGTGGGACACGAGGCTAGACTCGATGGGCCACTGATCTGATCCAGCAGGGCTCTTCTGAGGTTCTCATGTCAAGACCCTGGCTTTGAGACACGCAGGCTCTTTCACCTTTGCATCGCAAGGTGTATTTGAAGCTCAAGGGAGATTGACGAGCACCCTTCAACGCTGCCGGTTCCATACAGAAGAAGGAAAGAGCTGTTGCAGCTTCCAGACACCTTGTGCCCGGATTGGGTGTTTTTGGTGTTTAGACGTCAGCCTGAAGACAGAAGGAGTCGTGTCCTCTGACTTGCAACTTCTTGTCACTCTTGCTCTTTGAAGCCAATTTAGCGATTTCAAGGCCCACAGGGTTTGTGTAAATGAGCCTCCCTGCTCAAATGCCGTGCAAGTTGGTTGGCTTCCCTCGATAGGAGAGGAAGGGCCTGTAGTGGCCGCTGGGGGCAAGGAATGCTTGGGATATCCCCAGAGAGGCCTGCTCCTTGCCTAGGTTGCCAGGGGCATTCTGGTTTGCTTTTTGGGATAGATGAGGGCAGGTGGGCAAAAGGCAGGGATGCGGGCAGGGTGGCAGGAGTGCAGGGAGGTCTTGACATGGCCTCTTTTGTTTGCGATGGCAGACGGGCAGGGCTGTGTGTGTCAGGTGCTTGGCTGAGCCACGTTCTCTTTCTCTCCTCTAGTGGACCACTGCAGAGCAGATCTGGGGGAAATCTCCATGTATTAGGGGGTCCAGAAATACTGGCACCAAGTTGGCACTGGGGACTGTTAATTGATTTTTGACAGCTGGTGGTGGGAACCTCCACTGTACTCTGGGCTTTTAAAAAAATCTGCCATCAAGAGGCAGAGAGGAGCCGTGTCTCCTTCCTAAAGGTGCTGCGTTGGGATGTGGCATGGGTGTTACGAGTCGGGAAGGAAGAGTCATTTCGCACACACACCTGCGCATAGTGTGCATTCATGTATTTATACCCAGTTTTTCTCCCCACAGTTGGGACTTAAAGCGGCTTAGAACATTGTTTGCACCTCCGTTTTCACAGCACAACAATCCTGTGAGGTAGGCCAGGCTGAGAGTTGGTGACAGGCCCAAGATCCCCAGAAAACGAGAAAGGTAATGCTCTTACAGAACAGCAGTAGTCTTAGTGATTCTGGGGCCTTGGGCAAAAGGATGGGGCCCTAGAATCACTGCTACCCCCCGTGAAGGGTGGCCTTCGCCCCATGTAAAATGGATGGGCGCCATCGTTGCCCCCAGAAGCCAGCAGCCAGAGCCCAGTTGGAGGAAATGCAAGCTGCAGTAGATGCCTGCCTGCCCTCCTTTCCCTCTCCTTCGGGGGTGTAGGGCTGTAGGCTGTTGGGCCCCTCCCGAGTGTGGGGTCCAGGGCAGCTACCCCTCTTGGCCGTGACCATCCCTTCTGCCAAAATAGGTGGGCCCCCCTGTCCTCGTGCTTCCCTGTCCGGCACCCCCTTTTGGGACAGTGGACTAGGCCAGTGCGGCCCCAGCCTTTTTGAGCCTGTGGGCACCTTTGGAATTCTGACTCAGTCTGATGGGCAGAGCCACACAATGGCTGCTGCAGGAGGTGGGGCCAGACATACACGGTGGAAAGCCAACGACAGGGGAGAAAAGAGATAATAATACAACAGGGGGTAAAAGGCATTGGTTGGCAGTTGCTGCTGAAACAGCCTTATTGCAATCTGCACAGCCAATCAGATTTCCAGTGGCCAACCGGAAGCCCTGCTGGGCAAGAGCCCCACCGGGCCTCGCCTACTTTTTGAAAAACAAGGGGTGGGCTCCGGGAAAGGTGTCTGGCACCCTGGCGCCCGTGGGCACCGTGTTGGGGACTCCTGGCCTAGGTTTTGAGCACCCGGGTGGCCACTTCAAATTGGGACTATCGGTCCAGAGATGCCGTCATCACACCCACCACCTGCAGAATTGTGCACTCGAAGCCACCTGGTGCCCCAAACAGAAAGGCGCAGAAGTACTCGCAAATGCTTGTCTTGAGGAAATGAGCCGGCTTCTCCCCCTCCCGCCCCCAGCCACTGCAGACTCTCGATGCCGAGGAAGACAGGCCAGGCGAAACCCGAGTGCCTAACGTACCCCCGGTGCAGAAACTCTTGCGGAGGATCATCTGCCTGCAGACAGCATCCGAGCATTTCCAAGCCCTGGAAGCCGCCCGCTGGCACGCCCCCGCCTGCTTCTAAGAATCCACTTCACTGGAACTTGGCAGCAGGGAGATAAACCCTTAAGATTAAAAGCCAGTCAATCAGATCCTATTGGCAAGCATCAAGCGCTGCAGTCCCTTGCCTGTCCGCCCCACAACATGCACACACACACACACACACGCAGGTCCAAAGCAGCCGAGCTGCTAACACGCACAGCATGACAAGATGAAAGCCTCAGGAGCGAGAACGTGCCTGTCTCGCTTGAAGAGGGAATATAAAAGGAGGTATCCAGCCACCTCCGAGCTCTTTGTTCGGGGACCTGTTCCTTGAGCGGCTGACAGAAGAAAGAGACATGAAGGTTTCCGCCGGGTCATCGGCTCAGTGACTCGGGGAGGAAACGAGAGCTCCCCGTGCCCTTTTGGAACCGTTGCCGCTTTGCCAGACGCTTCTGTCCCCTGCCGGGAAGGAGGCCTGCCGGCCATGGGTCAGGCGGCTCAGAGCCCATTTTTCAAACGCCAGCTTCTGTTGATCCGCCCAGGATTCGGCCGAGCAAAGCGAAATGACTAGCCGGCTGTCAGCAGACTCTGTTTTGCCAGGAAGCGACTACTTAGCGGCCTGGCCGGTTTGGCTGCCAGCGAGGCCTTCTCTCGCTCAGCCGGGCCGAAACCTGTTTTTCTGGCACATTTGTAGAAAAGACACTAATGGGCAAAGGCTTTGCGGTTCTTATTCACCCTTGCAATGTCCCCATTTTACAGGTGACGGAACTGAGGCTATTGGGAGCATGCCTTCATACCTAGGCAGTGGGGCTGAATCCATAACTGCTGGCTCCCAATTAGCCGTGAGACACATTGGTCTCTTGCATGCATTTTTGTTGTTAAAAAAAAATAAAAAACCACCAGTTGAGAGCAGGAGTAGAGCAACTGACTTGCGTAAGCAGCCTAAGACCGTTCTAGGCACCAGGAAGTATGCCAATGAGAATAGCCATCGGAATACAACTTGTCTAGTAGAGCAAGTGGAGAGACAACCCCCCCACATGCACACGCGTGCCTGAAACACCATTGAGAAAATGATCCAGAACTGGAATAACTCATTTCCAGGTAAACAAAGGTGGGAAGGGAGCTCTAGTGGAACATCACTGCCGAAAAAGCCCTGTCCCTGGAACTCTTCCTCCTCGTCTCTGAAGGTGGGGGGCACACAAACGGAATGTCCCCAGAAGCTCTTCACTGATGGGCAGCCCCCCCCCCGTGCGAATAAGGAGCCCACTGAGTCCCCTGGTAGCCCACCCTCGAGTAGCTCCAGATCTTTGGCTTGTGCCCTGAAGTGAATAGGCCGCCAGCGTAGCTCTTCCCAGATTTCCCTCTAGGTGCAGTGCCAGCCTCGGCCACCAAGTTTCCAGTTCCGGACGCTGACTTGGGCTTTCCAGTTCCCAAATGGGGGCATTCGGGCAGTTCGACTCAGAACCAGCTCTGGGGTGAGGTGACAGGCTTCTGGTGGGTCTTCTGCTCCGCTGGCTTCTGGTGGGTGAAGGGTGGTGGAGGTGCTCAGTGAAAAAACGAGTTAGCCCCTTCCCTGTTTCGGCAGCTGCTCTCCCCCCACCCACCCCCAACCAGCCAGGCAGCCCAGGCTTGACTAAATATGTTATTCACTTATTTTAAACTTGTATTAGTCACCTTTCTTCACAGGGCTCAAGATAGCTTACAGCATAGATAAAATGCATAAAATACATTTAAAAAAAAAAAAAAGGAAAAGGGTAAAGGTTTCCCTTGCTTGAAAGCCAGTCGAATCCGGCTCTAGGGGGCAGTGCTCATCTCCGTTTCCAAGCCAGGGAGCCAGCGCTGTCCCAAAATGTCTCCGTGGTCATGTGGGCGGCATGACGAGACACCAAGGCCCACGGAATGCTGTTACCTTCCCACCGAAGCATTACCTATTTACCTACTTGCAGTTTCTTGCTTTCAGACTGCTAGGTGGGCAGGAGCTGGGAACAGAGACAGGAGATCACTCTGTCACGCGGCACTCGGGTCTCGAACTGCCGAACGACTGTCCTTCTGGTCTGCAGTTCGGTGACTTAACCTCTGAGCCACTGCAGCCCCTAAAAGAGAAAAGAAAATCCTTCAGAATCACAATTCAGGACTACTTGCCGACTTATGTGGTCCTAAACGAAACCCATCTTCAGCTGCCTCCTAAAGACCAAAAGTGGGGGGGGGGGCCAGGCACACCTCCCTGGGGATGTTGGGCCATAATTGTGGGGCTGCCACCAAAAAGGCCTTCTTCTCGTGCACCCAGCACTTGAGCTTCTTTGATTGATGGGCCACTTAGGAGGGTCTCTCCCTGTGATTGTAATCCCTGGGCAGGGACATGCGGGAGAACTTGGCACCTTTCACTATGCATCTCTTCACTCTCTGGGGTGGTAGGGCTGGCTGTGGTGTCTGACCGTCAGCACGTGCAGGTTGCCACCTCTTGGCACCGGGATCAGAGAGATGCACTGGGAAGCAGGGCCTTCTCCGAGACCCTCCCCCTGGAACAAGTTCCCTTTATTCTTGGGATAATGTGCACATTCATTCAGGTTCCCAGAGCCATCAGCATGCACGGCGCAGCCCTCGCTAACCAGGCGTGCTGCTGCGCGGGTGGTGTTTGCTTGACACCTGGGAAGTGGAAGGGGGCCCTGGAACAGCTGCTGACTGCACGTCCTGCCCGGATTTTATGGCCCCAGCCCAGGCGTGTGGGGATAAATAACCTTCTAATCAATTTCTCTGGATAAGACAGCACGGCGGCACAGATAACGTCGGCAGCATATGCTGTCGGGCCCCGGCGCGCAGGCGAGTCGTCGGCTCTTTGTCAGCGTTAACCAGAAGCTGAACGGAGAGGGGATTTCAAATCGGACCCCCAGGTCAACGGGCAGGCGGGTTAATCCGTGTACGCGGCTCTTAAATCCGGAGAGGCCAGGAGGAAGCCGGCGGCTCAGTTCAGGAGGGGTGTGTGTGTGAGGGGGGGGCCTTGTTTTATCCCTGCCTTGCCACTTCCCCGTTGGCCTTTTATTGAAAGAAGCCCGCAGCGAGTACAGCAGCAGAGTGGTTCTCTGGGCTGGGCTGCCTGGCGGCCGGCCCCTGCAAGCTTGTCAGGTTACACAGAGTCCTTTGTCGAGAGGGATCTGCTAAGGTCAGCGCTCGTGTTGACTCTCAAGCTGGCAAGCAGCTGAAGGACTCGTGCCAGCGGACGAGAGCCACTGGTGCCTCCTCTGCATTCCTTATTCTGTGGGATCAGCACTGACACAGCTTCCTTTTATCAAACCTGATTCGGTTGTCAGCAGATTTAATTGTGGCCAGGCCCTTGTGGCTGCAGCACTTAGTAGCTCGAAAAGGCCCTGGCAGGGCTAATGGATCGGCGGTGGCCTCTCGATGCTTGCGGTCAGCGTCGTGAGAGCCAGCGCGGTCTGGCGGCATGGGGGGGACCCAGGTTCAAATCACAGTCTCTTGTCCTTGGGTCCCTATTGAGGGGCTGCGACTCAGGGGCAGAGCATCTGCTTGCAACTCAGTCCCCGGCATCTCCGGTTAAAAGATCTGGCAGTAGGTGACGTGGAAGACCCTTTTCTGCCTGAGACCCTGGAGAGCCACTGCCAGTCTGAGTGGACAAGACTGACCTTGATGGTCCGAGGGTCTGATCCAGTAGAAGGCAGCTTAGGATGCTCATCCAAAAAATGGCCATGTTTGTGTTTTCCTAGGATTTTCGGGATGACCCAGATAGATATTTAAAGATGTAGACAGTGGAAACTGGAAACACTGGGGACTGGTTCTTTTACTATTTGCATACGTGCTTCTTGGTTGCTTCTCTGGGCATTAATGCGCATGTGAGCAATTCGCTGCAAAAGGAATATAAAGAGCATCCCATCCCCTCCAAATACAATTTTTAAAATAACTTCAAGTGAGAACTCGTGAAATGCAATTTCATCTAGAACGAACACAGATGTGAAGCTGCCTTATCGTGAATCGGGACCTTGGTCTACTCAGACTGACGGTGGCTCTGTGGGGTCTTGGGCAGAGGTTTTTCACATCACTTACTGCCTGGTCCTTTTAACCGGAGATGCCAAGGATTGAACCTTCCACCTGCCGAGCAGGCTGTTCTGCTGAGCCACACAGCCCCTTCCCCGTCTGTCTCAATGGGGCCTCGTGCAAATTCTCAGGTGTGTGCTGGACAAGGTAGATTGCATTTTGGGTATCCATGTCCAGTTTCAGAATATGAAATGGGGACCCTGGAAGCCAGTTTGGGCAGGTCACAGGCCTGTTGGGAGGTGGCAAGCTAATCCAGGCCTGAATAAAAAGTTGAAGTGAATGTTGGATGCAGTTGGATTCCTGACTGGCACTTTTCCTTTTTCAGAAGGGTCACTGGTGTGTGTGTGTTTGTGTGTGCCCTTTTTGCAGACAGATGATCACCATGTATGGTCAGCTTTGGAAGAGAAACTAGGTGCTCTTGGCAGACAAAGGGGCAGTTGCAGGGGAATCGTTTTCTGGCGTGTCTGTTTTGGGTCTTCTGTTCCTAATCCCAGTTCAGAGGTTGCCTTGGAGGACTGTTGATTTCTACCTACCCAAAGGTGGAGTCTCTGGTGTGGTTATCTCTTACATATTACCCGTTAAAATATTTACATCTTGCCTTTTGATTTGCAAAATCTGCAAAGCAGCTAACCAAAAAAAAAAAAAAAGCCCTCAGAGAGAATCCACAGTATGGATTAAAACCAATCATATCAAAACAATAGCAGCAATTAAAGAAATTTACAAAAAAAAAGCTTTCAAAAAAAGAAAGTGCCTTGGTTTAAATGGTAGTAGGGAAGGCATTCTAGGGTCTCGGTGCTGCTGTGGAGAAGGCCCTGCCCCGCATTGCTGTCTGTCATACTGTGCACAGGGAGGGCGCTTCAACCAGCGGTCCCATGGGAAAACTTAAAGTATGGGGGGTTGGATCATGTGGGAGAAGGTAGTCCAGTCTGGAAGAGTCCTTTAGCTTTAAATCTTGAGACCTGTCTGTGAAGTTGTGACCCGCATACAGATATTGTTGTTTACAAGCAAGCAGAGTCTAGTGGATGGGGTGTGGGGTTCACAGTTGCAAGATGAGGGCTTGTGTGCATTTCTCGCAGCCTTACAGGGGTCCCGTGTGGAGCCCAAATGCCCTCCCTCCGTGCTTGCTGGAGTCACAATCTACCCTGAGGCTTGGCTGGTTTGAAATCCAAAAATGGGACTCACGGGCACACACACCAGTGCACTGATGAATTTTTCTGGCCTCTTTCCCAAGGAGGAAGACCAGCTAGGCAGAAAAAAGCACATTCATGGTATCCCTCTATATCACCTCCCATCTCTGCGGAATGTGCCTGTCGCCTTTGGAATCTTTGCATTGCAAATGTATGCAGAGTAATTATGTCTTAATTTATGATAATCCCAGGAGTGGAGGGCAGGAAGGAGTCAAGGCTGGAAGGCACCTATTCCCCCCCCCCCAATCGGGATTTCCTTGCAGCTGAATGTCAGGATGGGTCTGAAAAGAGGGGAAGGTGCTCCCAGGGTTGCCGTGGGGTGGATGTCCCTCCTTCCAGACAGCTGTGGCCAACTCCTTTGCTAAAATGGGTCCTGCAGTCCTTTTACTTCTTCCCCGCTGTCCTTGGTGGCTGTACACAGGAGCAAACCTCTGCTGTCTCCTTTATCCACGGGGTTTAGAAGCAAAGTCATGGCCACTTTGTAATCCCTTGCATTTGAGTTGCGAGTGGAAAGCGGATCCTGCACTTGAAAGCAGACTCTAATCTGGGAGAACCGGGTTTGATTCCCCACTCCTCCACTTGCAGCTGCTGGATGACCTTGGGCAAGCCATATTTCTGTCAGAGCTGTCCTTGAAAGGGCAATTCTTGAAAGAGCTCCCTCAGCCCCACCTACCTCACAGGGTGCCTTCTTGTGGGGAGGGGAAGGGAAAGGAGTTTGTAAGCTGTTCTGAGACTCCGAGTGAAGGGCGGGGGGATAAATCCAATTTCCTCTTCTTCTTCTATCTGACACCACCCTACTCAGGAGAGCAGCTCTTACTGAAACCAGCATGCATGACTCAGGGCTGCCGTGTACCACAGCCTGCCAGATGCTTAACCCTCCTGTCTCTGCAGTCTTCCATCCCCTGGGCAGTTGGGGGCACACTCAGTCATATATCGTGGTCCCCCAGGGGTTGCACCCTGACCTAGATGGACCAGGGTAGCCTGGTCTCATCAGAACCTGGAAGCTAAGCAGGGTCAGCCCTGGCTAGTGCTTGGATGGGAGACCACCAGGGAAGTTCAGGGTTGCTATGCAGAGGCAGGCAATAGCCAACCACCTCTGTTTGTCTCTTGTCTTGACCTGGATGGCCGAAGCTAGCCCAGCCTCATCAGATCTCGGAAGCTAAGCAGGGTCAGCCCAGGTTAGTGCTTGGATATGAGACCACCAGGGAAGTTCAGGGTAGCTATGCAGGGGCAAACCACCTCCGTTAGTCTCTTGCCTTCAAAACCCTATAGGGTTGTCGTCAGTTGGCTGTGACTTGAGAGCGCTCCCCCCCACACCTGGGGCTGCAGAACTGAGGGCTGGGTGGTGGTGGGGGGCACTTGTTGAGCACCAGGCAGGCTGCCCATGGCTCCTGGGAGGGGGTTGCATGAACACCCGACAACTGTGTGCCCTGACTCCTTCATTAGTTCCAAGGTGTGATGCAATGGTCCCTGGCCAGACTTTCCAGGATCCAGACAGGAGGCCAGTGGGAAGAAAGCACGCTTCTTACCACTGGCCCAGGGGTGCTTTGTGATGTAAAATCCTGCACCATTCTGTCCCTTTTTTACCAAAAAAAAAAAGTTATTCTGCAGAGCAGGTACCATTTCCTATGCTTCTGATCCAGTGCCAAAATGCATAACTGGCAGTGCGAGAAGAAAGCCGGGGAAGGGCGAGAATTTGGCTCTCCCTCCTTCCCCCGGCTCTGGGTGAACAATAGCCTAGCAAAGGGTAATCCGAAGGACGTGTTGTGCTCTTGGCCCTCGGCAATCGGGAGAGCTGCCTGCCCTTTATAGCGTCGGCTGTGCCGATTTGAATGCCTGAGCCCGCTTTTGTCTGGCCAGGCTTAGTTATTACCCAGGAAAATAGAACCTCTCTTCCTTCCAAGCAGGCAAATTAGACACTCTGGCCGTTCGGGAAGGAGGGAGCGAGTCCTTTATCTCTCTCCCAGCAGGTTATATTTTTCTGAGCTTCTGGTGGCTAAATTCAGGCAGGGACTGGGTCAGCGGGAGAATGGGCCTGGAACGGATGAATCCACTGCGCGGTGGGCTTATTCCAAAGGGTGGCAAGCAGCAGGCCTTAATTCGAACTGTCGCCTGCTGGGGCTTGGCTGTGGAGTGCTTTCCCCCCAGTTGTTCTTCAGACTTTACTCCAGGGCTCAGCTCTGAGACAGGTGAACAAGGGTTTCCAGACTCTTTGGCTGTACCTGTTTAATAGGCACAGTACATCCAGGCACACACTTAGTTGCAATGTAGTGAGTGTCTGGGGCTGGGAAGATGGGGCGCAGAATTTAGCATGCTGAGAAACTGTATTTTGGGAGAGGGAATATGATGGGGGGTGGAGTCTGCCTAGGATTGGTGGGTCTGTAAGTGGAACAACTGGGAAACCTCCGCTACTGTCTGAGCTGGAACTTGCGAAGGCCGGTCTGAAGCCTGTCCCTCTTGGGAAAGCAGGCTCCCTGTGCTACTTCCTTGGGATCTCTTCTGCACTGCCCCTTTGGCTCCCCTTTTGCTTCCAGCCCGGAGATCCTGTGCCAAAGTCACAATCCAAAGAGGGCTGACTCTGGCGCTCAGCTGCTCTTCCTCCTCCTCCTCCTCCTCCTCCTCCTCCTGCTTTTGCCACGGGTGTCGCGCTTTCTCCATCATGCCAACTTCACCACCCACCCACGGTTTTTTAGAGCCCGCAGTTGGGTCTGTCGGCCAGTTTGTCATTTAGCCGTTTGGAGCCAGCGCAAATAGTGACATTTGCCGAGCGTAAAAATTCAATTAATTCCAGAAGGCAGATTAAATATAAGTGAATTTTAATAATTTGCTCTAAAGGCTGAGGATTACTGTAGGCGAAAGGGAGGAAATGACACTCGCGTGATAGAAATTTTTTTGGCACAAATATGCGGGATCGCTGGCCGAATATAATTAATCTCTCTAATTCTCAGCCTTGTGGGGCAGGCAAAGAAGGGGAGGGTGTGGGGCATGTTTTCACAGCAAAGCACTGATTTGCTGGGGCCTGCAGGTGTTAAAAAACAGAGTGGTCCAGGAGCTTTGGAACGTGTGCTGCCTTGTGCCTCAGAAACCTCCAACCTCAGATGTCCATCCTTCACTCAGATATCTTTCACTTGCAGAGGATACTTCAGGGCTTATCCCTAGGATGGTCAGTTTATTAGATCTTTCTAGGGCAGGGGTCCCCAACGTAGTGCCCATGGGCTCAGTGACACTCTCTAATACCTTTCTAGTGCCCACCAAGGGTTTTTAGAAGGGGGGTGTGGCCAGATGGGGCTGCTGAACAGCAGGGCTTCTGATTGGTCACTGGAGATCTGATTGGCTGTTCAAATTAAAATAACATTGTAATGGTGGCAGCTGCCACCACCGTCTTCGCTTTATTCTCTCTCTTAACTCCTCTTTCCTGTGCATTTTTAAAAGTGATTTCTCTTGTCCTCCGCACTCGGCCTTCCTTTGGGGGTGGCTTTATCTCTGCTGGCGGGCCATTTTCTGGTTGCAACCACCATCTTGTTTTAGAATTCCAATGATGCCCACCGGCTAAAAAGAGTGTGGGACCCCGCTGTAGGGGACATGAGTGAGCCAGTCTGTACAGTCGGACCAGGGTAATGGCTGGTTTGCATTTAGGATTTGTTGCAAATGCTTGACGTACCCATTTGTCCCCTACCAGCCTTTGGAACAGGGTGTAACGACTTGTACTAGCACATCTTTTGATAGGCTGGAAATTACAGTGTTTGGAAGCTTGATGGGTATGAAACTTGGTGTGTGTGGGGGGGAACCAGCTCTGTCTCTAAGTGCTCTGAAAGTTTGCACTGAGGCCATTTTGTACCCTTATTTGTGGCAAGGCGCAGTCCTGCCAGCTGCCTCCCTCACAGTGGAAGACAGATGGATCCAGGGCACCAGACTGCCTCGCTCTGGATGCTCACCTGTAAAGGCGAAAGCTGACGCCAGGTGTAACACGGTCCACTCTCCTTCTCTGCCCTCTCTGATGCCCTAATTATTCCATGTGTGTTTCCGTAATTTACACTCTCCAGCTACTGATCCATCAATAATGGATGGGTTACCTGTCTCCACCAGCAATGATGTTGGGGAGATTTAAGAGTCTGTTTTGCAGGAGACAGGTGTGTGTGCCAGCAGACGGAGCTCCAGAAAGTGTCCAGGTGTCCGCCAGTGGCCTCGTTGCTCGTTCCTTTGCTCCAGTTGAAGAGGGTGGCCCTTCTCCAGCATGTACCTGCCCCTTTCCTGACACCCCCCTCCACTGGAGAGCTGGTGCTTCATGTCTCTTCTCTCTTTGGGCTCTGCTAACTTTAAAGCCTTCCCGCATCCCTCCAGAATTTGAAGCCCTCCTACATCCCTGCAGCTTGCTCTCTTGTTCACTTCCGCCTCTTCTGCTGGACCACTTTTTCACTTGAGAAAGCTGTGCCACGCTTTCTTGTCCGAAGGATGCAGGCTTGGGATGTTCTCTTGGGATAACATGGGCCTGTCCACACCTGTTTCTATTGCACCGGCCCCCTTTTCACACCGTCTACGGCTCCTGTAACTAAGGTGAGCCTGCGCTATGTACGTCTTGCGCCAACCTGGTTCTTTCTTCTTTGTTCTTCCCCCACAATATGGCATTCCTCTCTGAAGGTGGTATTGCTTCATCTGCCAAGCGCATCCATCATATCAGGATTTTTGACATTCTTGAACAGCTGGAGAAGCATTTTCTCCTCCCTTCATCATCCTCTGCTCCTCTCCTGTGTACAATATCATCCTCCCTCTCCCATGTCCTTCTCTGCCCATCAAGAGGCCCAACATATCCTCCGTTTAGCTTGTAAGAAAAAATTGGGGAGGGCAAAAGAACCAAAGCAACCCAACAACATGTTAATGCTTGGCCAGGAGGTGGTATTTGTGAGACCTTTTTAAAAAGGGCAAAAAGGTGAGGGATTGAACAGCAGTTGCCCTTTCTGGGGCTCACCTGGATGGCCCAGGCTAGCCCGGTCTCATCAGATCTCAGAAGCTAAGCGGGGTCAGCCCTGCTTAGTCCCTGGATGGGAGATTGCGAAGGAAGACTAGAGGCGCCATGCTGAAGCAGACAACGGCACAAACCACCTCTGAATGTCACTTGCCTTGGAAAGCCGACGGGATTCCCAGCAGTCAGGTGTGACTTGACAGGACTTTGCGCACATATGCACGCCCACGAGTGGACAATGATGGGATCTGGGGAGAAATGAGCCAAACTTCAAAAGATTGTGCAGATGCTCCCCAGATCTCCTGTCTCCTTGCGTTCTTCGCACTGCTCGTGGTGGCCAGCTTGGCGCTAAAACGCCCCCGCTGTTGGAAAGATCCTCATCGGGAATTGTTCAGCCTTTTCTTGCAAGCATCAAACTCTCATCAAACGTGTGCGAGAAGCATCCTCAATAGATCTGTCTCTTTCTCTTCCTTCCTTCCAATCTGGCTCCGCAGCACAGTTGGGCCGCAGTGCACATTTGAAATACTTGCTATCGCTTTGCTGCTTTATCCAGGCTGGCAAAATCCCCGGCACCTGAATGTTTGATGCTGGCAGCTCAGCATTTGAAGTGTTTCTCTGAGTTGGAATCTGCACATCTGATGTTGATGGAGAGGAGCTGAATGCAAACTCCGCAGCCTTCCTTTGGGGGGGTCGCTTCTGTCGTCAAACTGCTCTCCCGCCTTCTCGGAAATGTTGTGTTGAGATTTCAGTCTGGTTTCAAACCTCTTCTGAGCCACAATTCTTCAAAGGGGCAGTGCATTCTAAGCACCTGCCCCAAAATGCAGTTTTCAGGCCATTCCAGTGCCCTGACCTGGATAGCCCAAGCTAGCCTGATCTGGGAAGCTAAGCAGTGTCAGCCCCGGTCAGTGTTTGGATGGGAGACCACCAAGGAATACCAGAGCTGGCAAACCACCTCTGAATGCCTCTTGCCTCGATAACCTTATGGAGTTACCTTAAGTCTGCTGCAGTTCTTCAAAGGGGCTATTAAACAAGTTTCAGTCGGGTTTGCACCTGTAGCACAGACTTGCATCCCAAGCCCATTTCCCCCCCCCTTGTGTTGGCCTCCGCGGACAAATCATGTTCTCCTTTCAGTCGTGAGGGTTTTCAGAAACCTGAAAAGGTACCAGTGCATCCCTCCCGCCCTCCCCCTATTTAATTCATTGTCTGTGGCAGCTGCTTGCCACTCCTTGCTCTTTTCCTGGTAGGGAAAAGAAGATGCATCTTGACACAGACCCCTTTTTAGAAAGGCGAAGTCGTCGTCCCAAATGGCGCTTGAAAGCGGAGGGGCCTGCTGCCCACTCAACAGGCCTGCCCCATTCACCTGCTGTTTGTCGGAGGGAGCCGGAGTGGCCACCGCCGATAACAAATGTGTTGGAGCTGTTGCTGTCCAGCCAACAGGCTGTGCCAGCTCAGCTTGTAATCGGCAGAGCAGCCTTCCAACAGGCACCGGGTGCCAAGTGTTTCCCATCCTGCTTGGCCTGGCGTCTGCTGCGGAGATCACCAACCTGCCCATCAAGAGCCCAGCTCTGGCCCCGGTTAGCGTTACCCTGGTGATGGGAAAGGTGGACTCCAGATTGCACGGAATTAAAACCAAAATCCTTTGCTTTGGTCCCCAGTTCGCTTTCCGGCTGCGTTTCTCATCCAAGCTTGGCAGTCCCTTGTTAGCCCCTTCTTTCAGGGTTACTGCTGGATACTGTAGAACCTTTGGGGGAAATTAGACCAGCTGCTTGTTTCTATGTGGGCTGTATTCACACATGCAGCTGAAGATGCCACGCAGAAGGTACGGGAAGCCTTGCTGCCCCTATAATTTGCTGCTTTGTGCTGAAAAATTAACAGGACCTTGTGTTCTGTGTGTGTAGTAGCCAGGACAGGGGAAGGACTTCAGCGGAGGGGAGAGAGGGCCCCAGAGCCAGGTCTTACATGGCACTAAATCAGTGCAACCACTGTCTACGGATCTGCAGCCCAGAAGCCGTGAGCTCCCGGCAGGGTCCCTTTGGGAGTTTCAGGCTCTCCCATCCATTCCTGTCTCTTTCCCTTCCTTCTGGGTTGTTCTGCCCTCTTGCCTGTCAGACCTAGCCTCTCCTTCCAGACCCTGGTGGCTGCTCGGCAGTTGCTCTCAGCCTGTTTTCCATCCTCCTCGTCCCTCCGGGCTGGCCACGGGCTTAATTAGCATCCCCGCAGTTCTGCCTCCACTGCCCTGTCAGAACAGCTTTCCTGTCAGCCTGTGCTTCTGCGCACTCCCCGGTAGCGAGGCCTTCCACCAGCTGCCGTCTCTTGCCTGCTCCCTGGCCAAGAGGCACAGCTGCTCTGGGAGCCGGCCTCGAGCTTCAGGGCCACCCCCCCCCTCCCACCACACATGCTCAGTAGCACCACGTGGGTCATCCAAAGCTCTTTCGGATCATCTTAAACTCGGGTGAGAAAAATCTGGCTCTCCAGATTCTCTCTCCTGTCTGGGCCATCTCTGCTCCCCCCCACACACACACACTTCCAACGGAGATAAACGCCTGAGCCGTGGCTCGTGTGCCGAGGCAGCTTGGCGGACGCCATTTCCCGGCTGTCAGTCCGGGCAGCCAGATGGACGCTTCAGACGGAGGCATCTCATCCCTCCGCGGTTGGAACGCACAGAGGCTTTTGTTGGGGAGGAAGATGGGGCCAGATCCTTTCCTTGGGCTGTTGATTTCAGAGGCAGTGAGTTTATATTGGGGGGATGGGGTGCTTGGGGGGCCACAGTGGGAAGGAGCTGTGGCTCAGTGGTTGAGTGTCTGGTTTGCATGCAGAAAGGCCTGGGTCCAATCCCTGGCGTCTCCAGCGAAAGGGATTGTCCAGTAGGTGACGGGAAAGAGCTGGCACTGCCAGTGAGAGCAGACAACAGAGACCTTGCTAGACCAATGGCCTGGCATTCATGGGCAGATGTAGAACCTGAAACTTCCTGTGCCATCAGGTACCTTTGGAGTTTTTTTTTGGGGGGGGGGTGAGTGCCTTCCCAAAATGACTGCTGCAGGAGACAGAGCCAAACCCAAAACTTCCCTCCTCCCTTTGCAGATGAACCACAGAAGGGGGAATAAAAAGAAATGACGGAAAACCTGAGGGGACCGAGTGAGGAAGGGTGAGGAATGAAAAGAGTGGAGAGGTGGAAGGAAAGAGGAGGAAGCAGATTAAAATGAAGGGAAGCCTGAAGGGGGAGAGTAGAACCACATGCAGAGGAAAGCCCCAGGGGCTGATCTCCCAGTGCCTCTGGCTGCTACTGCAGAAGAAACCACTTTTGCCTGAATGGGGGCAGCCAAGGACAAGCCCCACCCACTTTCTGAGAAGCTTGGCAAGTGCCATGGGGGAAGGGCTGGCAGGTGCCATGGCGCCCACAAGGGCCGTGTTGGGGAACCCTGCAATAGAATTTAATGGAAGGGTGTCCGTGATACTGAGAAGGTGGAGGCTGTTGCACTGTGGGCTCAGTCCCTGGTGCCTTCCGCCTAAGGGCTGGCCTTTGGTAGCCCGCTGCTAGAGATCTTGGAAAGCGGCTGTCGGTCTAGGTAGAGAGATAGTAGGCTAGATCACCCCTTGCTGTCAGTTGAAGAGAGTCCAGTAGCACCTTGGAGACCAACAAGATTTTTCAGGGTATGCTCTTTCGTGAGCCAAAGCTCACTTCGTCAGAAACAAGTTGGAATGGAGATTCCCGAGTCCTTATCTCCCAGTCCGGGGGCGGGGGGGACGACAAAAAAGGATTCAGGATGCAGAGATACCATGCACATTGCAATCAGCTGAACTGGAAGAGGGGAGAAGTGCTTACATTCTTCATTGTACGTTTACATCCTGACTCCTTCCTTTGCAACAACCCTCTCACCTTCGGACTGGGAAATGAGGGCTCAGGGATCTTCATTTATGCTTATATCTGATGAAGGGAGCTTTGGCTTGTGAAAGTTCATACCCCGAAACTCTTGCTGGACTCAACTACTGGACTCAAATATAGCTCTTGTGCGTCAGACTCACGTGGCTGCCCTCTGAAACTATGCTCTGACTTGGTACAGGGCAGCCCCGGCTGCAGTGGCCTCCTTCCCTGCCCATGGTGGCGGTGGAGTCGGGGGACGAAGAACCCATGTGCAGAGAGGGGGTCTTGGTCAGGCTGTCCGCACAGGCCGGCCAGCAGACCCAAGCGGCTTTATGTACTACTGTGTTGAGCTTCACTTTACTGTGTGTGAACAAGATGGGCACCCTCTTCTCCTCTGCCTGCTTGCAACTTCTGAGAGAGTTGATGGCAGCAGAGCCCCCCCACCCTCCCCAATGGTCTTGGCTTAATGACTTGTGACAACAGGTTTTGCCAAGGGCTAAACGGCCTCTGCGTCTTGTCAGCCAGTCTTGCATTGCTGCCGAAGGCTGGTGTGCAGGCAGCAGGTCTGGGGATACGGCATTGACTGACTCAGATCCTTAGCACTTGTGAACTGCTGAATTCGATAGACTTGAAGGATTTCTGCAGGTGACACTTGTAAGTGAAAGAGCAGGGGTGGGGTGGGGAACGGCAGATAGTGTTCAAGCTCAGGAGTGTTTGTGGGATCTATGCCCCCTCCCCCATGGCATTACTCGTGCCAGACCTCCTGTGTATACCCGTGGGATCACTTTGTGGGTGTGAGAATTGTACGGTTTGAAGGGGCCAAGTGGGAAAATGCTGACTCCCCTCCCGATAAATCAGCTTCCCCCTCCCCCAAAGAACAGGACCACAGCAGAAAGATACCTACAGAATATTTGCTCAGGTGAGTGGAGGCTTGTTTTGGCAGGGTCCAGTAAACTGTAGAGGCTGCAACAGGTAATCTGGGGAAAGCCTTTTTATCTATCAGCACTTAATCGGATTGATTATTCGGTCATGCAAGACTTTGCAAAAACTGCAGGAGGCAGGCTTCATCCTAGAAGAGGCATTCTCTTTTCTCTCTCTCTCTGTCACACACGTACACGTAAGAGGGAATACCTCTACTGAGATGGCGCTGCTGTGGCATGAGCTGAAATCGTAGGATAGTTTTCCTTCGTCAAAACAAATGCTGTAGTCCTGTGCAAACTAACTGCAGAGCGAACCTCTTCACTGGTTAAGCAGCTGGATTTCATGCAGTTGGCTGAGTTCACTTTCTTCGGGTGGGTGGCGAGCCCTAAGTTAAATTCATTCTGGATCCCAGATGCAACCAGGCTGTCAACAAAACTCATCTGCGGCATCGTCCCAAAGGAATCCGGCTTCTCGGTCGGAGGATGCTGAGCGCTTGCCGTCAAGATCTTGGTAGTACCTTGTTCTGTGAATGTGTCTTGTGTACGTAGGGGAGCAACGCACACTTGCCCACGTGCCCACGTCAGACACACAAAGCCCACCTCCCCGCGATGCAGGGCAGCAATCGTTAGCAGATGGTGCTGGTATTAGGAAAATGAAAATACATGCAATAAATTTGCTATTTGCCAGCGTTAATTTCTTATCCCTAGGTAAAACCTTCCCACTGGCCTATACCACACCATCTGCGTGTTCATAAAATACATTATGCTGGGATTATTCTGTGTGGCATGCCCAGCTCTTTGGTATGCGCCGAAAGGAAATTCGGCCTCAGGCCCTGGGGCCCAAAGCTCCCTCCTATGGTCAGGCCTACCAGTTCCAGGGGCCAGGATGGGGGGGGGGGCACATCTTTGTTCAGCCTCCTCCAGGAAATTTTCTCTTCTTCCCACTCCGAGTAAATCACTTGGTTTCTAAGGTGTTGACCCCAGCAGCAGCTTCTTAGCTCACCAGCAAAGGGAATAAAATAAGAATTCTCCATTTATGTTCATTGGTTGGCTCGCTGAAAGAGGTGTTCTGGGGCTCAGGCTTGCTTAGGAGGCTACAGTGGGAGCGCTGCCCCTTAATCCCAGTCATGGGCTGAGCGGTACAGGAGGGTAGGGGACTCTGCATATACGGAGAAACATAGTTAGCACTTATGTAATTGAAGCTTGGTGGCAAAAAGTGCCAGCAAGTCATAGCTGACTCATGGAGACCCCGTAGGGTTTCTCAAGACAAGATGTGTTCGGAGGTGGTTTGTCCTTCCCTGCTCCTGCACAGCAACCCTGGACTTCCTTGGTGGTCTCCCATCCAAGTACTAACCAGGGACAACCCTGCTGAGCTTCCGAGATCTGACGAATTAGCCTGGGCTGTCCAGGGCAGGGTCATTTGAAGCTTAAGGCTCCGGTAATCCCCCCTTACATGGACGGGTTTGTGTGTGTGTCTGTGTGTGCCATGATTGACCTGCTGCTACACACCTGCTGATTAGTCTGTGTGTGAAGAGCCATCCCACTCTTTGGATCAAGCAGTGGTCTGTATAGTACGCATCCACAGCCACTGGAAGATCCTGTTCCATTGTAATGCACGTTTAAATGGGAGCTAACTTTATGCGGCTCATGGCTGGGAGGGAGGGAGATGAGGACCCCCCCCCATCTGTCCAATTAAGGCTGAATCTGTATCTTGCCTGCCTTGCCACCCCATCCGCCTTCCCAAATGAGCCGATTAACAGGCAGCTTCTTCTCTGCGCCTTGGAGCGCCATTCTCCGCCTGCGTGTGGCGGGATTGATAGAGATTGCCGCTGACCTTTGCTAGGACAGAGAGTATTATCATTAATACTTCTGTATTTCCCAGGTTCATGTGACGCATAAATCTCATATCAACTCAGGCAGGCAAAATAATCTGCCAGGCGCTTGATATTAATACACCCCACCCCTCACTGCGTAAGCGCTTTGTTATGCTGTCAGCAACAAAAGGCTAAGGGCGTGCGGGGGGAGGGGGAGGCAGAAGCATCCAGGCTGGGCCCCAGGGCTGACTTTAGCACCTTGAAGCTGCAACCTTGGTGCTCCTCTACAGTGGAGTGGACTGCGTGGGCATGGTGCCATTTTGGGGGTAGGCCAGTTAATAAGAACATAAGAGAAGCCAATGTTGGATCAGGCCAATGGCCCATCCAGTCCAACGTTCTGTCACACAGTGGCCAAAGATACTAGGTGCCATCAGGGGATCCAGCAGTGGGGCCAGGACACGAGAAGCCCTCCCACTGTTGCCCCCCTCCCCCAAGCACCAAGAATACAGAGCATCCCTTGCCCCAGCCTGAGAGTCCCTATCTATGCCTTGTGGCTAATAGCCACTGATGGACCTCTGCTTCATATGTCGATCTAATTCCCTCTTGAAGCCGTCCATGCTTGTAGCCGCCACCCCCTCCTGTGGCAGTGAATTTGGTGTGTTAATCACTCTTTGGGTGAAGAAGGACTTCCTTTTAACCGTTCTAGCCCAACCACTCAGCAATTTCACTGAGTGCCCACCCGAGTTCTTGTATTGTGAGAAAGGGAGAAAAGTACTTCTTTCTCGCTCTATCCCATGCCTAATCCTGTAAACCTTGATCATGTCACCCCTCAGCCGTCGTTTCTCCAAGCTTACAAGACTTCAGCAGTTATGACTAAAGGTACCCTGCTGCAGCCACTTGCCCACACCTTGCAGTAACCATCAGCAACCATCACCAATCTTTCCTAGTCCTTCTCTTTCCATTGCTCCTGACAAAACCAAGCTCCTTTGATTCCACTTGTTTTCTCCGAAATACGGGTGCTTAAGTCACAAGGTTCTTTTTTTTTTTTTGCCGTGAAGTCACAGCTGACTTATGGTGACCCCGTTGGGTGCAAGACAGTTCCCAGTAGGAGCGCTGATCCTGCAAGCGGGTCCCAGGCCCAAGGCCGAATCTGCTCCTGCTCTGCATGTGAGCTGCCTGCCTGCTGTGTCTGCCGCTGTCCCCCAACCCCATTAGTTATCCAAGTCGAGTCATGCCCTCTCCAGGCAAGGGCCCCAGCTAACTGTTCCCCTTGGCTTCCAGATCAGCCGCTGCTGGACTTGGAGCAGAGCCAGCTGTTTCCTGGGCCAAAAGCCCAGGCTTTTCTGTGTTTGTGCTCCTCAGCCTGGCTCTGTGGCAGCAAGGTAGCTTGCAATTAACTAGAGGCCTTTGCTGCCTGGCTACCTATGCAAATTAACCCTGGAAACTAAGGAAGGGGCACCTTGATGGTTATACTGCAGGATGGGGTCCCAGCTGATAATGACCCACCCCCTCCTGCCCCAAATGGGATGTTTCAGACCCGCATGGCATGATCTGGCTGCCTTCTCTCTGTGCTGCAGCACAATTAGCCGGAGATGGCTGTCCAGGAAGCGGCTGCCAGCTGCCATATAGAATTTGGCCTTCTGCTCTTCCACCTGTCCCTTGGTCTGTTCATGCTCCCCCATGTGCACACTTTATATGTACGCATGCAGCCAGCCTGGGCCAGGTTGCCTGCCCACAGGTGGCACAGGATGGGAGGGTGGAAGGGTTGGCATCAAGGGTATGTGTGAAGGGGGGGGCTTCTACAGCCTGTCTGGAGATTCTCTGACAGGTATGGTTAAACTCTCCAAAGCCACCCTCTTTTCAGCTGCAAATTCTTCTGCCGCCCTCCCGGACTTTGTGGGGTTATCCAGGGCCAGCGGGAATTGACTGCCCATGCTCAGAGATGCTCTTGTTCAGGGTCCAAAACGGCATCCTGGGTCATGTTATGCCCTGCCTGATGGGGGTTGGCTCTGGTGTCTGCCCCTCCTGCGCTCCAGTCCAGACTGCATCTGGTTCCATTCTGGGATTTTCACCTAAATGCTACCTCCCGCTGGAGTGGATGTGTCCTTGGGCAGGATCCACCCTTTGCGTGCACATTGCCATGTTGAGCAGCCAGCCCTTTCCCCCATGCCCTACTTCCCTCATCTTCCCCCCTTTGCTTCTTCCTCTCCCCCCCCCCGCCCGCCTTTTCATTCCCTGTGCCAACTACTGCCTGGGTGAATGTCTAATCTCCAATTTTATTCGCTCGGCTCCATCCTGATTTGCATAATCCACATAATCACCCTGGTTTTAATTGCCCACAACTCTGCGGAAAGATCATGTGGTTAAGTGGTAAATCATAATTAGATAAATAATTGGTTTGGCCACAGCAAGCTGCTTTGTTATACCTGCCATCTGCTGGGTAAGTCCCCCCCTTCGATTAGAACAATGCGCCTCGGATGGCATAAGCAGGCCCCTCCCCTTTCTTATCTGCAAAGGGGGCTGTGTGTGTGTGTGTGTGTGAGAGAGAGAGAGAGAGAGAGATGGGGGGGGGTGACTAAACCTGGATTCCTGCCCAGCAGCTCTGTACATTGTAGGATTCTCTCATCCTTGCATCCTTCATACACTTTTAACAGATGCATTAGCTGTTCATTAACAAAGCCTGCTTAATGCATCAGAATGGGAAATTTGACTTCTTTAGCATAAAAGCAGTGTGGGGGGGGAGAGGCTGGGTCAGAAGGGAGGTGCATGCCAGCTTTCCCTGGCCTTTCTGTTTACTTCTGCTGCAGAAGGGAATGCATGTGTGGGGGGGGGTTCAAGAAAAAAATGTGCTCTGCCCCTCAAAACGTGACATCACTTCTGGAGAAAGTGGGGGAACATTGCCAGTTTGCATACAGTCTGCCCGTGGGCCTCCGGAGCTGTTCAGCTTGTAGGTGGCTGTGTGTTGGTTTTTAAAAGATTGATCCCTGGTTGCTGGGGCTCCTGTTTTTTGTTGTTCTTTTAAGGGAACCTGTTTTTGCTCTCTCAAACACCAACTCCAGCTGCTCAAACAAGAGGGGAAGATTGCAACAGCCCAGCCGCAAATCCCAAGCAAGCCAAAGCTTATTCAGTGAGGTCCCTACCTTTCACAGCCAATGACCTCAGAGATCCATTATCCAGGACCTTGACAGGCAGGATTATTTACAGATCACGCTCCTGGCTCCCGAGATACCGAGATGGACCTTCCTGTGCCCATCTGCCCCGCTTAATGTTTCCTAGAGGAGCGATTCAGGCATTCTCAAACGTCCCACTCCCCCCTTCTCCCTTAGATCTTGTTTTGCTCAAATGATTACGTTCCGCTTTTTCCCGCTTCTTTGTCCAAGACGTGCCTGCGAAAGCTGGCGAGAGAATGGGTTGGAACTGTGTGTGCAAGGCGACTTGACTTTATGGGAAGCACACTGGCTGCAGAAAGAAAGTGCGCTGGCAGAGCTCGGGAAGCAAAAGCAGGCGGTCGAGGGGTCACTTGGATTGGTCTGCAGGTTGGCTCCCTGGGCGCCCGTCACCTCCTTTGAGAAAGCTTTTATCGGAAGAACAGAGTATTCCGTTCAGCGACAGCTCCGCTCCATGCCTCGAGATTTCTTGTCGCCTTTTTAGTCGCATGCGTTTTGTTGGCTTCTTTTCTCTTATTCTCCCCCCCCCTTTTTTTAAATTTATTACTGCAGATGTTTGCACAAGCCCAAGATCTTTTGTTGAAGAGCCCATCTGCTCTCTTGCTGTATTCCCTTCCCGCTGTAGTGTTCTGTCTCCCACCACTAGATCTGCGAATTAGAAAGTGCTGGGAGGGGACATGAAGTCCTTCAGGGTCAGTGCTGTAGGAGGGGAGGGGTTTCTTGTTGGGGTCAGGTCCTGAATGAGCCTAGAGCACCACAAAGAGCTTTGGAATGGGTTTGGGGGGGGGTGTTTGGCATGCTTCCAAACCTTGTAACAGGCACAGAGATGATCTTTCTTCAGTCTGTGCCTAGGCTTGAACCCCACATAAGGGGTAGTCCAGCATTAGCTGCTCCCGATGTTGCATGTTTTCGGAGTCAGACTGTGGCAGGGGAGGAATCAGATTTTCTGCAAAAAGACCAGATTTTTCTTTGCCATTTTTTAAGAACCTGAATAACATTTATATGCCCTGGCCTTGATGGCTAAGGCTAGCACGATCTCATCAAATCTCAGAAACTAAGCAGGGTTGGCTCTGGTTACTACTTAGATGGGAAACCGCAAAGGAAGTCTGGGGTGCTACACAGAGGCAGGCAACAGCAAACCACCTCTGAATATCTCTTGCCTTGCAAACCCCATGAGGGGTTTCCAGCAGTTACTTGGATGGGAGACCACCGAGGAAGTCCAGGGTCGCTACAAAGGGGCAGGCGATTGCAAAGCAACTCTGCTCATCTCTTGCCTTGCAAACCCCCATGAGGGGTTGCCAGAAGTCTCTACTTGGATGGGAGACCTCCCAGGAAGCCCAGGGTTGCTAACCACCTCTTCTCATCTCTTGCCTTGCAAACTCCATGACAGGTCACCATGAGATGGCTGTGGCTTGATGGCACTTTATGCACACAATATTTATAAAATTGCTTTTCTGGATGGTTTATTCTGCCTGGGGAAGCAGTGAACCACAGGCTTGACATTGGAGCTGCAGATGTTAGCAATGTTCCCTCTAAGCTGTGGGGTCTTGTGAGCAAAAATTCTACTCTGTGAGCCGCTGGCATTAAAGTTGTGAGTGATTTGGCTACTGCATAAATTAGTTTGCTCTGGAGCCCTCCTTCCTGAGCTAAGACAAAAATCTGTGAGCCAGAGGCTAAAAAACTGTGAGCCAGCTCACACTCACTCAGCTTAGAGGGAACACTGGATGTTAGTGGGCATTACTCCCTATTTCTGGTTTTCTATTGCAGTCATAAGGTCTAGAATCTTGTCTTTAAAAAAAGAAAAGAAAAAATATTATTCAAAGAATGATGAGGTGTAGTGTAGACCTAGCCCAGCCCTTACTGCATGCTTTCTGTGTTCTTAAGAGGTTGCTTTCTTCAACAGCTTAACTTTGAACAGAAGTGGAATAGAAGCAGCTTTTCCCGAGTAAAGAGATGTGGTTATGAAGTCTTTGGCTGTCTTTCAGTGTACCTGTTAAAGGCACAGGTTTGTCAGGAAAGAAAAAAGTAGTGATCCTGAATGCTTTTGATTTACTGGGAGGAGACCCTGGGGAGTGTCCTGCATTATGGCGTTTGACTGAGTGATGCTTTTGTTTTCTCCTCCCTGTTGGATTGATGCTTTTATGAAGTCCTTCCTGGAATCTTGGAGAAATTTGATAGCATTGCAAGTAATCCAGACAGCCCCCTTGAGGGCTCCAGCTAGTGGCCTCCTGCAGACAGTGAGCCTTGACCTTGGCCAAGAAGGGCCATCTCCTGCCCCCCAAACAGCATAAGGGTTCCCGTCCCACAACAACTTTCTCTGATCCACCTGAGATCTTGATAGCTAATGTATCAACAGCCACTTCACAGTAGTAGCTGTAATTTCAATCCTTTGTCCCTGATATTTCTGCTTGTGCTTTTGAAAATCAGACTGCTGTATATATTCAGCCCTCCCAGATTGTTATCTGGTCATGAAAATAGCTGCTGGAAAGTCAAATGTTTGATACTCAGTAAGGTGAACTGTGGTATGGGCATGGATTTCACCTTTTTGTCTGGACCTTCCAGGGCGGACCCTGATTTCCAGTTCCTACTTTGGGATTGAGCAGAGGTCCATCAGTGGCTATTAGCCACAAGGTATAGATTGGGACTTTGAGGCAAGTGATGCTCTTGGTGCTTGGGGGAGGGGCAGCAGTGGGAGGGCTTCTAGTGTCCTGGCCCCATCGCTGGACCTCCTGGTGGCACCTGGTATTTTTGGCCACTGTGTGGCAGAGTGTTGGACTGGATGGGCCGTTGACTGGTCCAACACTGGATTCTCTTATGTTCTTATTGGATTGGATTCTCTTGCACGTGAGTGGGCCTCATCGATGCACCATCCCGTCTGTTAATAGAGCCATTCCTGCCTTTATGAGGCTTTCCAGTACAACTTTCTGTGTGCTAAGAAAATGCTAAGACTGGAAGCTGTTGAGCTGCTGGTGCATGAAATCTGCTTGACAGAGAGAGAGAGAAGCCCAAGCCAATTCACTTGTGCTGTGTCCAGCTATTAGTCTGCTCCATAAAACTTGTTTAGGTTGGGTTTCAGGATACTTCTGCAACAGACCATAGGGATTTCATGGTTACAGTGCTGAAAGAGACAGAAATGTGCAAGATGGGACACCCTAAAGCAGTATGAGGCATCTTTCCCATCATACCCATAATCTAAATAGGCCCAGATTACATTGTGCTATAGAGACCAGGATATTTGCAAGAACAAGGTGCTTTTGGAAAGTGAACAACTCCAGATGATCCATAAAAGTGATCCAAGCCACATACACTGCAGGAAAAAGCGAACTTACCTTCCTCCCCTCCTGACTTTGGCAGAAAATTCCATCCTGAGCCCTCCCCCAAACATTAATACAACTCCTCTGCTAACCCTTTCCAAAGCTTCCCACCCCCCTTCCTTTTTGGTACTGTTTCCCAAAACAAACATTTGCCTGGATAATTAAGTGGAACTTCCACGTTCAGAGGCAGTGTACCTTGCAAATACCAGTTACTGGAGGACAAACAAAAGAGAAAGGTTTTTCATTTCATGCCCCAGTTATGCCTCTGGATGTGGATGTGCAGACGCCTGGCCTGACTTGACAATACAATTACTGGGTTCTTCAAAGACACACAGATCTTCTAGAGGCTCCCACTGCATCTTTAAATGCTGAGAAACCCTCGCACTTTCTCAATGCACATTTATCAAGTGAAAAGGTGCATCATACAGATGATGCTACATCCCAAATCTAACTGTGACCATTGTGGGTGTATGTGACACACGTGGGTGTATGTGAGTGCCTGTGATACATCACCTTGTTTCACCGCTGCAATCGTGTGCCCAAAAGTGGCATTCTTGCCAGCTTGGGCAGACTGCCTGTCTCTTCTCCCCTGTGCCAGCGGTCTCAGAATGGGCTCTGATTAGCCAGCTTGTTGTCATTTGCCAGATCAATGATCCATGGCCAAGTGATCGATGAAAGAGCCCATGAAAACTGAGCGGGCTAATAGGGTGGCCAGAAGCACAGCAAGAGTGGAAAACTCTGTTACCATCAGGAGAGGGTGGGGGAAGCTGAGCCCCAGATGAGTTACAAAGGCTTTTCCTTGTGCCCCTGCTGCTACTAGGATGCCTTTAACTGGGATCTGGAGAGCTGTTGACAAGAAGCAAATCTCTCTTTGCTCTCTAGCATCTCCCTCTGCATTGGGCTTTATTATTATGGAGGAAGAGGTAAAGTGAGACAGGTTATTGTGTGCCTTCAAGAACCATTAGGCTACTGGTTTTCAGTGTGTGCCCCATTATGTCAGGGGAGAGTTTGCCAGCATATTATTACTAATCTTCTGTAGTGTGCAGATGTATTCTAGAACATCTCCTGGGTTCATGCAAAGATATCAGGCCTGACTGGTGCTCTGTGTGAATTGAATGTGCTCCCTGGCTCATGCCCCTGAATGCTAAGCAACGTGTCCCTGAATCACTTGCAGGCAATCAGATAGGTTCCGGTGGGGTCGCCATGTTGGTCTGAAGCAGCAGAGCAAATTTTGGATCCAGTGGCACCTTTAAGGCCAACAGAATACCTTGAATAAATTTTATTGGTCTTAAAGGTGCCACTAGACAATCAGATTGTTTTGCAGTGGTCACACAGTTGAGGCAATAAAGTGGAACACCCCTGCCAATTCAGACAGCGGCTTTGGAACATCTGGCCCTAAGGAAGAGGCAGGATGCTTCCAGGCTTGCTTTGAGAAGGCAGCCACAGAGAGGGCCTTCCTCACTCATGAACACGCAGGAAGGTGTGTCATACTGAATAGCCTACTTAGACTGGCAGCTCCTTTCCACGGTCTCAGGAAGAGGCCATTCATATCACCCACTGCCTGATCCTTTAAACTGGAGATGCTGGGGACTGAACCTGGGACCTTCTTTGTGCCAAGCAGAGGCTTTCCCACTGAGCCACAGCCCCTCCCATTAGCCGTGTGATCTGATGCAGTTTGCTTTGGGGGTTTCCCCACTAATTTTTTTTTGCAACTTGAGGGATTGAGGCTGGGAAACAGTGACTGGCTCCTAAGTCCCACCTTATGTCTGTGTCAGACAATGAGCCTCTTTGAGTGTGATCAGTTATCCCAGGCACCAAACCGCACTCTCTCTTAAGTAGGTCTTCAGCCAGCATCCAGGACAGAGAGGGAAGGGGAGGGGGGATCTTCATGGATGTGTGAAGAGGGTTGGTGAAGAATGTTCACCCTGGCGTAGCTCACGGCAGGCTGAGATACTGGGTTAATCTCTGCCAAGAAGGTTTCTTGCCGAGAGCCAATTAAAGCTGCTCTGATAGTATTGTTTAATTGAAATGCCGTCTAAAGAGAGAGATTATTCCAAGAGTGGTTTCCTCCCTGCCCTTGGCCTTGTTAGATTAAAGCTGCCCTACCCTGCAGAGGAGCAAAAAGGAAATGAAGGCAGCCCAGACAGAGGGTAGAGAGGCCTGCCCTGGTCCAGTGTGGGTCTTGGCAGGTTCTGTATGTTAATGCAAAGCCAGACGTTGCCACTGCAGAAAAGAACCAAGTTGAGATCAGGAGCCAGGAGGCAACATCAGGGGAAGGCCTTGGCCTGTATGCCCTGTTGGCCGTCCAGAGGAACTAGTTGGTCACTGTGTGAGGCAGGATGCTAGACTAGATGGACTGTTGGTCTGATCCAGCAGGACTCTTCTTATGTTCTTATGATGGGAGGAGCTGCTCACATAGCCTGCCTCACCACCTTCATGGGTTTATGGAGGATAGAAGAAGAGGAGGAGGAGGAGGAGATTGGATTTATACCCTGCCCTTCACTACCCGAAGGAGTCTCAGAGCAGCTTACAAACTCCTTTCCCTTCACCTCCCCACAACAGACACAGAACAGCTGTGACAGAACTATGGCTTGCCCAAGGTCACATCAGCAGGTGCAAGTGGAGGAGTGGGGAATCAAACCCAGTTCTTCCAGATTAGAGTCCGCGCACTTAACCACTACACCAAACTGGCTCTAGTTTCGGGGGGCGGGGGGAGGGGGAGGAGAAGAAGAAGAAGAGATTGAATTTATACCCTGCCCTTCACTTGGAGTCTCGGACCAGTTTACAATCTCCTTCTCTTCTTCTCCCCACAACAGACACCCTGTGAGGAAGGTGGGGCTGGGAGAGCTCTGACTGAGAACTGCTCTTGAGAGAACAGCTCTGAGAGAACTTGTGACTGACCCAAGCGCACCCCATCAGCTGCATGTGGAGGAGTGGGGAACCAAACCCAGTTCTCCGAGATTAGAGTCCGTGCTCTTAACCACGTCACCAAACTGGCTCTCGGGAGAATGCTTGGGCCCAGACTTGCCTGGATGCAACATGTATCCCACTTCACGCACTTCCAGGAATTAGGAACTTGTCTGAGGCTGATTAGCTCTGTTTCCACTTAAGCTCCTCCATGGCAAGGGTTACACCTGATCAGTGCCACTGTCTTTAAGACTGGGTCATCCATGCTTATCAGTGTGTGGCAGAGTAGAGAAGAGTTTGTGTCACTGCATCTTAATTCCAGGAGAAGCCTTGTTCATGACAGCATGACTCTGTTGAAGCTGTTCAGGGGAACAGGAACATCCCCCCAACACCTTAGCATTTGAGGGTACTGCAAGACTACAAACTGAAACAAAGGTGAAGCTCATTCAGCTGTAATGGCTTCTCTGCGCACATACACACACGCACACCAGAACTCTGGGAAATGTAGTCTTGTGGGAGCTCCTGAAATAGTTCAGGTGTCCCTAGTAACCCCACTGCAAGATTCATTCCTGGAATGGATATAGAAAGTTGGGAGCTACTCAGTAGCGGCTTATGAATTGCCTGGTGTTGCAGCCCACAGTGTATGGGGAGGTGATTGGCCAATGCCTCTGATCTAGGCCAATAAGCCTAGCATTTCTGCAGCAACACAAAAATCTTGGGAGCACAGGAGTGGCAACCCTGGGCCTGCTTACATAGTTGGCAGCTACAGCTCTCCCCATGCTGTTGCAAGCGTCATGTGGTAAATTTTTAAATTGTGGCTCCCAGTTGTCTGAACTCATTCTTGGTTTTGAAGAGGTGGGAAGTTGATTTAAATTTAAACAGGAGGTTTGGAGGGAGCCAGCCATGCTTCCCAGCTGTGTAGAGCACCATGCCTGGCCACACTAGGGTTCCTTGGGGTACGGCCTCTTACCGGAGAACCTGGGTGTTGTCTTTGCTTTCTTCTCCCTTCAAGCCCTTGGTTAGTTGCTCCAGCCAAGTTTCCCTGGGAGAACATGACCAGTGAGAGATGATGAGAACTAGGGCTCCAGTCAGTCGCCTAATTAATTAGTTAACGAAGCATGCTGTAGGTGCACTTCAGATATTTTTAGCAAGGGATAGCAAACAGCGCAACCGGCTCAGGGAGGATCTTTTCAGAAAAAATAAAAACAATACAGGAAGGAGATGAAGTCTCCTGTCCCTTCTTTTATCCTCACATGGGCCCATTTTGTGGCAAGCTATTGACAGCCTTTAATTTTGGGGGGGGAGGGAGAGGGTTGATAAATATCCTTTGTCAGCAACCTTTCACTCCGAAGCTACCGCAAAACCAGTTGGCAGCTCTGCCATGCCTCACTGCCAGAACAGATGCTGTTGCAATTGGAAGATGGGATCATTTTTTGTCTTCAGGCTGGTAGTGTACTGCAGAATGCATTGGGATTCTGTGGCCAGACCAGTGGGCTTGCGCACTGTTTTGTGGCTGACTGGCTGTTGACCTCGGGGTATGGCCAGAACTTTACCAAGGTGAAGAAGATCTGGGTCTGGTTAGTGCCGGGAAGGGGGGGTGTCTTGGTCAGCTCATTCAGGCAGCCTTGAATTTTATGTTGGAAGGAAGACTGCAAATGAGTGTGATGCATGAATTAAAATAGTTTGTCTTTTGGTGGTGGAAAGCGCCATCAAATCAGAGCTGTCTTATGGTGACTCCATAGAGTTTTCAAGACAAGAGACGTTCAGAAGTGGTTTACTATTAGGGATGGGCATGAACTGGGAAAATGCAGTTCATGATGGTTCATGGCGTGCCTGGTTCATGAATGACAAACCGTCATGAACTTTTAAGAGCTAAATGAGTTTGTGATGTGGTAGAAACCTTCCCCCCCACCTGGCATGCTAGAGATACCAAACTTGCCTGGGTTTTCCGGATGACCCTCCTCTCCTTGAGAGCCAGTTTGGTGTAGTGGTTAAGAGTGGGAGAGCTAATCTGGGAGAGCTGGATTTGATTTCCCACTCCTCCACATGCAGCTGCTGGTGTGACCTTGGGTCAGTCAGAAGTTCTTTCAGAGCTGTTCTCTCAAGGGCAGTTCTTGAGAGAGCTCTCTCAGCCCTACCTACCTCACAGGTTGTCTGTTGTGGAGAGGGGAAGAGAAAGGAGATTGTAAGCCACTCTGTGACTCCTTCGGGTAGTGAAGGGTGGGATATAAATCCAATCTCCTCTTCTTCTTCTCTACCTGCCCTCCAAGTTTGGTGGGGATTGGATTTATGGGGTCTGAATTACAGCCCCCTGAAGAAGGTGCCCCATCCTTCATTGTTTCCAATGGAGGGAGATCAGCAAAAAAAGTAAGGGCAATAGAAGTCCAGCAGAACAGAATCAAAGTCCCAGAGAATCTCTGCAGTAGAAACGGAAGCTGGGGGGGCATTTTTGCAAGCCCAGCAGAATCCCCACAGTACCAGTGCAATCAAAGAATGCCCAGCAGAATCCAGTGCCATTGAGGCAGTGCCAGTTTAAAAGGACTAATATCTAGCACAAAATCACTCTCCAAGCAAGGGGGAGTTTGCAAGCCCAGAACAACTAGTTCAGTGTACAGAATACCCAGCAGAACCCAGTGCCACTGTAGTAATGCAAGTAAAAGAGGACTAATGTCGAACCAGAAAATCCCTGCAGTACAAACTGAAGGGGGGCATTTTTCCAAGCCCTGCATTACCAGTTCAGTGTACAAGATGGCTAGCAGAACCTAGTGCCATTGTGGCATTGCAAGCTTAAAAGGACTGACATTAAAGCACAGATTCACAAATCCAAATCCAGGTGGGGGTGGGATTTTGCAAGTTCTGTGCAAGAAAATGGGAAGTGAACACAAAGGAACCCCAGTGAAGGGGAGGGGGTGTTCTTGAAAGTGACATGACTAGTTTGAAACTGACAACAATGTTTCCCAGGCTGGAGAATTCCACCCAGCCCCTGTTGCTTTGAAGTTTGGTAAACATTTTTTTTTTAGCAGAGAGAGTCTGTGATGGAAGTATATCCATTCACAAACCTCTACAAACTGCTTGAAAGTTTGTGGAAAGTTTGTGCCAGTTGACTTGCCACAAACTTCAGTTCATGAACCACGAACTGGCCCAAATTCATCACAAACTTTAGTTCATGAGCTGATTCATGCCCATCCCTATTTGCCATAGTCTGCCTCTGCATAATGACCCTGATATTCCTTGGAGGTCTCCCATCCAAGTACTAGCCAGGCCCAACGACCCTGCTTGCTTCTGAGATCTGACAATATCTGGCTAGCCTGGGCTGTCCAGGTCAGGGCACATTTATTTTTTACAGGCTATGAACCAAGTTGGGACTCCTTCTCAGCATTTGTTCCCCTGCCAATAAAAGGGAATTATTGTCCCTCCCTACCTTACACTGTTGGTACAAGGGCTTTCATATCCTCACCAACATATTTCTTTTAGGACATGCCATGCTCTAGAAACATGTTTGGGAGCCATGCTGAAAAACAGACACCCTTGTGGTAGTTTTCTTTAGAGATCACTGGGAAATGTGAATTTTGCAATTCATTTCTCCAGTATTCCATAGCAAAGCATGCTAGCCGCCAATATAACTGTGGGAAGTGGGTTGTTTGCATACTATGCTGTCTCTTGCAGTATGAGAAGTGACTTAGGAAAGAAATGTAAAGCAGTTACCTAACAAATGAAGGAGGGTGTTTGTTTGGGCTCAAAGGATGGGGCACATGTTTGATGTGCTTCATAATTTCATGCCTCCATTAACAACTAGCTTGCATAAGGAGAAAGCAACTTTACTACAATAGCTCACCAACAGGCCAAACAGTATCATTGAGTCATGTGATAAATGGTTGTGTTTGGCTGCTGGCAGCCTGTGTATCAGCCCCTCTGTTTGCGTTCATGGAGGTGGCCAATTTGTGTCTGGGCTGTACCATTTCAGAAGGCAGGTGAGAGGTCATGTGGTGGAGTGCTCCTCCTAACAAAAAACTAGCATGGCATGGAGAAAGCAAGGCTTGGAATCCTCCCTGGCACACTGTTTTTCTATGTGCAGGGACTTTTAAATAGGAGGATCATTCAGTCAGGTGGGCCCACATCAGCAGTCTGAAATGTGTGTGTCAAGTCACAGCCATAGAGGGTTCAAAGAAAGACATGAGCAAAGGTGGTTTGCCACTACCTGCCTCTGTGTCGTGACTCTGGACTTTCCTTTGGTGGTCCCCCATCCAGTTACTAACCAGGGCTGAGTCTGCTTGGCTTCTGAGATCTGATGAGATTGGGCTAGTTGGGCCATCCAGATCAGGGCAAATATGAAATAGGTGAGAACTAGGTGAGGGAAGGGTCACTTTCAGCTTAGTCTGGGACATGTTCATTTTGGAGGGCTAAGAACCTTCTGCAGGAAAGGGAAGACTGTTCACACTAGTTGCTTGCTACAAGGTGGGATGTGATTTTCCATCTGGTAACATGTACGAAGAGGTCTCCTTTGTGCAGGAGCTTTCACCACCACCTCTGGCCTCCCCCAGGCAAGAGTGAACGTTGCGGGGCAACCATGGCTTTCACACTGCTTGTTTGGGTGCACAACTGCTTGGAGCGAGCCCAGAGGCAAAACTGGCAACTGTCAAATCTCTCCATCTTAATTTTATTTTATTACTTGTAGCTAGGCTGCAGGCAGTTACTCAGCTGTGTACTGCTGTGTGGCGTTCACTATTGAACAGGCCCTTGCAATCTGTGATAATTAATCTGGGGAGACCTGCCACTCCGGGTTCCAGGCTCGCATCCATTAGAGGGGATCAGAGAATCCCAAATCCTCGCTTCGATCCTGAAAGTGTAGATGAAATTCACTCAGTTCCTATCCTATTTGCTGCATCAATAATGTGGCTCAGGTATTGGATTTTAATCATATGCCCCCTTTATAAAATCAACATCCTGGGATCCATCACCATGGATGGACATCAGCTCACCTGGCAGGAAGAAGCTTACCCTCTGATCTCTCTAGAGCTTGGTGCAGTCATAACGTGGTTACATAGCTGGTAACAGGCTACAGGTTCATGCCCTCTTTCCTTCTCCTTCAAGTCATTGCCTTTCATAATGGTCTTGCGAACCGTGGTGGGCACTAACCCATAGCAGGAGTTGCCTAAGTGCGGGAAGTTGGTTCCAGGAGGCCAAGGCTCTGCAGGACCTTGGAGAGCTCCTGTGGAAGGCAGATGTTGATCTTACAGAGTCCAGAGCTTGACTGCGAAATACTGCTCGGAATTCAAAGCGGTGATGCTGTAGTTTTGAGGCTTTGTGCTTCTGTGCTAGCCATGGCTTCTCTTAGTGATTTCTGCCTCGCTTGCTGGGGACCCTTTGGAGCACAAACTCCATTGGGAGTAGTTTCAGAGAGTAGATATGTTGGCCTGCAGTTAAACAGTTTCAAGTCCAGTATCATCTTAGAGACCAACAAGAGTTTCATGTATAAGCTTTCGAGAAGCAGGGAGCTTTGAATCTCAAAAGCTTATATGCTGACACTCTTGTTGATCTCTAAGGTGCTACTGGACTCAGTTCCATTGGGGTGTGTGCAAAAAGCTCTTCATCCTCTTTAGAGGTGTCTTTGCAGAGTTCAGACTACAAGTTTTGTGGATTTGGGGCTGTGAGACTTCCTATACAGACAGTCCTGCCTTGAGATCACATTCTGAGGAGGTGAATGCCAAAGGGTGCCGGAGGGTCTGGAGACCAGGTCACAACACAAAAAGGAAGCAGGAATTTGTCCTGGGATGCCCGTGGGTTAATCATTTCTGTGCCAGTTTGGTTAAGTGAGTGGTTAAGTGCGTGGACTCTTACCTGGGAGAACCGGGTTTGATTCCCCACTCCTCCACTTGCACCTGCTGATGTGACCTTGGGTCAGTCACAAGCTCTGGCACAGCTGTTCTCTCAAGGACGATTTGTGTTAGAGTTCTCTCAGCCCCACCTACCTCACAGGGTGTCTGTTGTGGGGAGGGGAAGGGAAAGGAGTTTGTAAGCCGCTCTGAGACGCCTTTGGGCAGTGAAGGGCGGGGTATAAATCCAATCTCTTCTTCTTCTTCTTCATCTGGACCAAGCTGTAAAGGGCCTAAGAAAGCACTACAAATTCCCAGGCTCTTACAATCTTGGATAGCTTGTTCTTTACCAGTAATGCTCAAATGAGAATTGGCAATGGAAGGGATAGTTTGCTTTCCATTGGCTTATTTGGAGTTCTTACAATGTTAGCCAGTTAGAGTTGCAACTTTCTGCAGCACAGCTGTTAACAGATGGTGAAGGATGGCAGCCGGGAGCTTTGCGGCTGCAGGAGAAGAGGCAGTGAAGGGGCAGGAAGGCTGGGTAGCTCTGGGTTAAAAGGCAAATGAGGGCTTAAAACATGAGGGATGTGTCCGTCAGACAGCTGCTGCCAGCCTTCCTAGTGGCAGGGCTAAGTATTGCATCGGGAGAAGTTTCTTGAGACGGGTTTCTCTGAGCATATGCAGAGTGCATTTCTCTTATCACTAAGGTAATCATGTTTCTAGAACAGGAAATGTGGCTTCTCTGTGTGTGGATTTGATAGCCCTGAGCTGCAGCACTTCCTTATTAATGCAACTAACGGCTTCCTTGCTTGTGTGTCAGGAATATGTTCGTGAGTTATGCCAGGAGGTGGCCAACCATGCGTCTCATCATTTTTCCCTCCTTTTGTTCGGATGCAGTTTCCTTGGATGGTTCCCAAGTTAGCAATGCTCACCTCTTTCCCTTTCCAGTTTCCCTTGCCTGGCTTGGAATGCTGCTTTTACAGCTTTGCACAGCACAATCCTGCCCCCACCAATACCATGATCTCCCCCCAGTGCCTTCTCCCTCTTCTTCTTTCAGTCCTTGGCCAGTCAGAGAAGAGCAGCGGGTGAGGTACTCTCAGTTTTGCTTTCTGCTTTTCCTGCTCCATTTGCCGGGAGCCTGAGAGAGCAGCTCTCTCGGTCGCATTTGGTAATAAATTATTAGTTCCGCCGCTTTAGCTCCCGTAAGCTCAAAATAGCAGCTTTCCAAGCAGGCAGCGGCCGGTGTGGGCTGAGTTCAATGGCAGGGAGCTCCTGAAGAGTGCTTGACTATCATTAGAGGCCTTTCAAGGTGCCTCTGCGCTGCCAAGCCAGCCAGGGGTTTAAATGAAGGTGTTGAACCCAAGCGCTCTGCGTTTCCCAGCAACCTTTTCTGGGTGCAGCGGCAGAGGCCCTGGGGGTGTTTGAGCCATTCCTGCTGATTGCACCTGTGTGGCAAGGGAGGGCAAAGCGGGCCCTCCGCCTCCTGAATTTTGTTCCACTGCCCCTCTGTCCGCTGCATGCCTACCTTGCCTTGTATAAAATCTCTTTGCACAACGGCGCAGCTGCCTTGTAATTGCTGTAACCTTCAGTTGCTGTGGCTGATGAGAACCTGGCCCTTTCTGTGGAGTGAGTTGTCAGACAGTGAGAAGTCAATAGGCCCATTTGTGTAGACCTGTTCCCATGCTTAAGCTGAGGATGAGCAGGGCCCGGTCCTTCCTTGAGACCTTGCTCTTTGGGCCGAGAAGCATTTGCCACCAGTTCCAAGTTTCTGGGGGTGGTGGCAAAGGCAAGCGTGAGGGATGGGAAATGTTCTCTGGGCAAGCTTAGAGACGCTGTCCTGTCTTATTTTCTAGGGCCTGAGTTCTGGCTCAAATGCAACCTGTCCCGCTTCTCACTCCATTCTAGCTTCTTTGTCCTTATTTATTCTCTCCTTTTTCCATCCCCGATTTAGGATAATGAGAGGCAGTTCTAATGAGGCCCTGCACTGACAGAGGAGCCTGAGAAGAGTTAAGCAGGGGAACTGTCATTGCTAGGAGCCTAAGCAGGAGTGTACATATTTTGACTAGGCTTAGTAGCCAGCCAGTCATTGTTTCTAGTAGCCAGTGAGACTTGGCTTTCTAACTTCCTGCTCTACAGAGCCAAACAAGTGGATCCCTTCTTGTACCCAGTGCCTGGAGTGCAGGACCTTGCAGAAGAGTGGTGAAGCCAAGTTTGTCTGTATTGACCCATCCCTTCCAACACACAACACTGACGTTGCGTCCCATCTCAAAATGCATCCAAGTGCCGTTTTGAACAAGGCAGTCTCTGTCTCCCTGGATTAGTGATGGCTGTTCAAACCCTTAACTGGTCTTATAATGTACCTAGTGTTACCAACCTCCAGGTGGTGGCTGGAGATCTCCCAAAATTGCAACTGATTTCCAGGCCATAGAGATCAACACCCCAGGAGAAAATGGCTACTTTGAAAGGTGGACTCTATGTCATCATGCCTTCTCCTCCCCAAACCTTTCCCTCCCCATGCCAATGGGGCTTTGTTTGCACTGTGGAAAACCAGAGCTCCAATGCACAAAATGAGCAGCACGGATTCTATATCCCAACAAGGCACATACAAACACTGCTTTTCACTCTGTTCCAAAGAATTGTAAGGAACAAAATGGCCAGAGAGTCCAATCTCCTGCCTAGCAGAGGAACAATTATTAATCTGTGCTATGTATATGTACTGGAATAGGAACATTAGTTTTCCCTTCCGGGTACAGGAGCAAAAGCTAAGAAGAGAGTCCAGCTCAGCTCAATGAATGGCAGCCCAGAGCAGAGGAAATGGCCCTGGATGCCAGGAAATTTGCCTTGGAAAAGGGCATATAGTAACAGTCAGCCACCAGATGCTGAGCATTACCTGTTCCTTCACACTAGAAGGCTCTTTCTCCTGTGCCGAACAGAGTAACAGCTGGCCAGTTGCTGCCTCCTAGTGGGTGTTGGAGTAAATGCTGTTTCTCCTACTGATCTGTACATCCTGAGGTTCATTTCTGAATACTTTCAATCTGAGTGAAACAATCCCTGGCTCAGAACCTGCAGTCTTCAAAATCAGAAGTGGAAGTTTGACTCAGCAGGTCACATTTGGGCCTACAAGGCTCCATACGCTACCACAGCATCTTTGCTTCAGCTGTAAATGTTAATATGAGTGATCCACATGGAGTGCATGCTCCAAATAAAGGAGAGGCTGTCCATGAGTCAGGCCACATTCTTCAAAGAACACAAGTTTAGTAGCTGGTGGAATCTGTAATCACAAAGTGCAGCAGTAGCCATTGACTTGGAATGTCTTTAAGGGGAAATGGGACACGTTCATGGTACATCAGTAGCAGAATGGAAACTCCATGTCCGGTGCAGCGTACCTCAGAAGGCCGCTTGGGGCAGGTGGGCATCAGCATTGGATGGCTGTTTCCTTTGCCTCTCACTGGCTTTTGTTTCTCATTTGTGGGCTTCCCAGCAACATTTGGCCACCCCCTGTTGGATGTTGGTCTGATCCAGTACCGCTCTTCTAATGAAACCTTCCCAGGCCAAAATCATGAGGCCTTGTTTGTGTGCTCACATTTTGATATCTTGCCTTTGATTGTCCCTGCAGCTGGATGCTGAATATTTCCATTGTGGAAATTGTTGTGTTTTTAGTGGGGAGAAGCGGGAGGGAAGCCCTCTAACCTGGTACCTGGTCTGTTTCTCAGAAGCAAGCTGTCACTTGGTGATGTGGCCCTCAAGTGATGAATGTAACGTGTGTGAATTTGCTTTCGCCCTGACTTGAATGGCCTGGGCTAGCCTGATCTCATCAGATCGCAAAAGCTAAGCAAGGTCAGCCCTGGTTGGTGCTTGGATGGGAGACCACCAAGGAAGTCCAGGGTTGCTGTGCCAAGGCAGGCAGTGGCAAACAGTCTCTGTTCATCTCTTGCCTTGACCAGGATGGCCTAAGCTAGCCCAGTCTCATCAGGCCTCAGAAGCTAAGCAGGGTCAGCCCCGGTTAGTACTTGGATGGAGGTCACCAAGGAAGTCCAGGGGCAGGTAATGACAAACAACTGTTGAATGTCTCTTGCCTTGAAAATCCTATGGGGTCGCCATAAGTCAGCTGTGACTTGATGTCACTTTCTACTACCGTCATCTGCTGTTGTCAGTAGGAAATATTATTGGGATGCAGGCCTCCCCACCCCCAGTCCTGTTGTGCTTTCAGCTTATGTTTCCCGCACTTTCTCCAAGAAAGTCCAGGTCTGTCTCTTGCCTTGCTCGAATCCTATTGCCTTGAGTGCTTGACGTGAATTTTGCTGTCCGGCCTGTGAGATCGGCCTGTGCATTGCTTCTTGGCTGGGGGAATTCGTATCACATGCACATTTCTGTTTCCCTCCTTGGCTGTTGCTGGCCTATTTGGTTTATTCATTTCCCCCCACCTCCTTGCTCTCACGCACCGCAGCCACCACCAGACGAGGCAGACGGACTGGTTCTGCTTTTGCTGCCTGGGGCGGCTCCCCCTGCCAGAAACCCGCCAGCGTTGTCAGCAACAGATGGGGAAAAGATGGCAGGCTCCCAGCTCTCAGTTCCCTGCCGAGGGCAAAGACAGGGTGTGTGTGGCGCCTGCTTTAGCAGCAATGCCAGGCAAGTGCTGACAAACTCTCTTGGGGCCTCTTGGGGGCCCGGCTGGCGGGGACGTCTTGGAGAGGCACACCTGTGCCAGGCGAGGTGGTGCCAAGGGATCTCGCTGGAAGCCGAACAAATATCCTACAAATATCGCCCTCTGCACTTAAGGCTTTAGCCTTCATGCAGTCTAGCCAGCCCTTGCCAGTCCTTTTCACATGTTTGCAGTTCAAGGTAAGAGCTCAGGAAGGGGTCACAGCCAAAGAATTCTAGAAAGCCAGGAAATCTTTTTTTTTCTAGGATTCATGCAGGAGAACTTCCTGGTGGGTTGTGCCCTTAACCTTCCTCTGGAGTGTTCTTCAAAAAATTGGCATGGGTATGAACACCTGGTTTCTTCCCTTGAACCCCTCACACCTAAGGGCACAGGAAGGCAGATTAATCTTTTGGCAGGTTTACTGCACTGGTGGTTACCTCACCAGGAGATTCTCTCCGTAGATTTCCTCCTCCCGTTTTCCACTCTGCCTGTGCAAGCAGCCTCACCTGCCACTTGTTTGGCACAGAGGGGGGGCTTCTCTTTATGAGAACTTCATGCTTCTCTGGCAGACCTTGCATATTAGTTTCCTGGCAGTATCCTTTTTTGCCTCTTTGCTCTGTGCAAGAGGGCACCCCAGTCTCAAGCCAGAAGTCCTGGACCTGCCAGGGGGTACATGAGACCCCAGAAACCTGACTGCAGTGTTTTCACACATGCTGCTGTCTGATTTAACCTGTCAAATTTTTCCATGCTGCAAAACACATCTTGACCCAAGGGCCTGATAGAATTCATTTTACTTTTCCTAGCTTGTTGTGGGGAGAGTCCTCCCCTATATTTTGTACCTTGGGAATGTGTAATGTGATCCTTCCAGCAAAGCTGGTTACTTGCAGTTCCATTCATGTCGTCCACCTCGGTTGTTATAGCGAATGCACAACTTCACTGGCTTCACAACCAGCTTGGAGCTCGGCTGTCTTCTTCTATTTTTATTTTAGACTTTAAATGCCTGCCCTTTTGAAGAAGAATTCTGTGTAACCCAAAAGGCATGCCTCTAGCATTTAGGCATCCTTTTTATGCTCTGTGGGACTAACATGTGTGCCTGCAGGGCTGGCTCTCTCCTTGTAAACGGCTCAGGCCTTCTCGGTCTGCTCGCAGTGTACCCACCGCAAAAAGCTGCGCCAGCAACTGCAAGGAGCTCGGTCTTAATGGTGCTCCTGTCCTTTGGCACTTCGCCTACAGGGAGGTTTCCTCACTAGTCGCCTATCAGTACCTGGCCAAAACACACCTATTTTAGCAAGACATTTGGAAGATGGATGTTTCTAGGGGTTGCTGGTTAGTTGCAACATTTTTTAATGTTTTATTATATTGTAAACAGCATTCTGAGTCTGCCAGACTTGAAATTAAATTTAGTAAAGCAATAAATAAATACTTCTTCTAGCAAGACCCAGAAGCTAGAAAGGTTCAGACACCTTTGGGACAGGCTAGTGCTTGAAACTGGCAAGAGGAAATCGTTTCCAGGCTTCAGGGGATGAACACGGAGTAGTATTCAGGGCTCAGAAAGTAATTGCTGTGGCGTAGCACAGTCAGAACTGCACCAAACCCTTAAAGAAGACTGGCTCTCTGGCTGTCTTTTTTTTCTCATCTTCACAAGCCCCATTCATTCTGGGTTTCTATTTTAAACAGGCCTCCCGTGCAGCTCTTCCCAGCATTTGGGGAATCACCTGTTGGATTCCAGCCTGTCATGGCGCCATTAAAGGCACAGGCAGTCTGCCAGTGGAGCAAAAAATGGTAGCAGCCCTACGGAGGCAACCAGTCTGAAAGAAGTTGCTGGCACAGGAAGAGTGAATGGGAGGAGTAAAGTCATCTGGCAGAGGGTGGGACTTGCAGCCTCAGCAGGTGGTTTTTTGCAGGATACCCAAACAGGAAGTCCCTCCCTTTCACACAGGCCCAGAGCAGCAAGTGCAGAGTTGTACATTGAAGGCAGGAGAACAATTCTGCCTCGGGTAAGGCTCATCTTTGGGATGGTGCTTTCATGCGAAAGGTGAGTTTGAAAGGAAGCTTGCTTGATCCTGTCCCCTCTTGGGGCCCCGGGAGGCTTCTTTTCACTTGGCGAGACACGCTGCCGTCTCTGTCTTGAGAGGAGGAGGTTGGAGGGATCCCACACAGACATGAGAGCTTTTCGGAAGATTTGGAGAGGGGCATTGTTTTTTTTCTCTTGAACCCCAGAGGGGAAGGGACCCTGGGTATGGTCAGGAGGACTGCTCTTTCCCAGGGCTCAAGGAGCCAGCCATTCATACCTATCCTTGTGCCTATGGATTGCCAGAACTGTTAGTGGGTTCAGTCATTTCTTCTCTTGTATTTGACCATGGTTGTACCTGTAATTTAGTTTATGTTGGATCAGAAATGTGAAACGTTGGGGGGGTCGATTCAAGGGGAAATAGAGGAGAGGAGGAGCCAGCGAGGGAAGGCACTGACTGATCCAGAAAGTAATCCTGGGCCCCTCCCAGCAAGTGCTTAAAATGTTTTGGGTGAACACACGTAAATGTGTATTCTCTGGACAAACTGAGGTGCCCTGCCAGAACAAAGAGTTCAGCTTCATAGGGAAAGGCACCTTGCGTGTTTGTTTTGTGCTCTCTCTGTGTGTGTTAAAGTAGAAAGGTCGAGGGTGGGGTGTGGTTTTCCTGGAAGAGCATCTGTTTGCATGGCGGTTGCAGGCAGTTTGACGAGGAGTCTGCATCTGCTGGGCCAAAACAAAGGGGGGGGGGGTTGGAGCTGTAAACTAATTGACTCTTCAGAGAGGGGGAATGTGGAGGAACAGCCACTGTGGATCTCTCAGGGTGCCTGAAGGGAGCAGGCAAAGCCACAGGGATCAGTCTCACACTGACCCCACAGTCATTGCCACCGGTCAGGTATAGATTGACAAAGAACACCTCAGGATGAAGTCATGCATATTCTGGGGACTGCAGATATTGGGCGTCCTTTGATAATTCATCTGTCTCCCTTCAGAATCCCATTATGGATGTACCTGTCTTGGAAGGTGCTGCAGTAGGGTACATTTTCCCAAAGCAGCTGAGTTTACAAGATCAAAGCAAACAGCCGTCCAAGGAAATACAGCTCACGCTTGGCAAGACCTCTGCTAATCTTGCGAGGGAATTAGGGTAACTTTGCTATACTTGGGCTGCCAGGTAGATCTCTTCACTAAAAAAAGCCCTGTCTAGCAGCTCAGATTTAGCAAGGTTTCGGCTGTTAGCTAGCATGTGATCACCTAGCTAGAAGCCATGGTCAACATCATAGGAACCAGCAGGACAGGAGGAACCTGGGACACAGGGGAGGCTCTGCTTTTTCCTGACGGCTTGCTCCTGGAGGTGGGGTGTGTATGTGTGCATGCATAGCACATATAAATGCTGAGGGCAGAAATGGATTTGAAGAGGAGATTTGGGCTCTGGGGATATAGGCTCAAACAACCTCTGCTTGCTCTTACTGAAAGCTGGGCTAAATGGGGTAGTCTGGAGGGGGGGAGGATCTGCCCATTTTGCTGACACAGGTGCATCTGGATAGACCCAAGGTCAGAATTGTGCCAGGCACTGGAGAACTGGCACCAACTAGTCTTTTGGCTATTTTTGGCTGCTTCATGGGGCCTGCCAAAGGCACGGCCTGCCAAGCCAAACATGACCCACGTGTCTCATATCATGAATGCATGAAGCTGCCTTAAACTGAATCAGACCATTGGTCTGATTCAGTATAAGGCAGTAGTATCTACTCAGTCAAAGTCAGTAGTGTCTACTCAGACTGGCAGCAGCTGTTCATAGTCTCAGGCTGAGGTCTTTCACATCACGTGGTCTTTTCAACTGGAGATGCTGGGGACTGAACCTAGAACTTCCTGCATGCCAAGCAGATGCTCTACCACTGAGCCATAATTCCCTCCCCTTATCTAATACTATATACATACACACATCAGTTCTGCAGGTGATGGAAATGTGTTTATTGAGCCCTTACTAGTTTGTCATACTTGGCTGGTGGGCTGCATGTGGCTAAGTGCAGGGTTCTCAAAATGTGGGGCAGCCCCCCACCTTGGAGGGCGTGGAACACTCTGGGCAAGTGGAGCCTTTCTCCCTTTGCCACCCAAAGTATGGTTGTGTTGCATGTTCCCTGGCAGAGGTCACTCGTTGCTCCACATTGGGCTTGTGGGGGTGTCTGCCTCCAAGCTTCTTTGCCTTTTGAAATACAATTTGGACTCAAGTACTGCTTTGTTCCCCATGTGCAGTTTCACAATGTGCTGGTTTCAAGTTATCCTGTTCTGTTTTTCTCCAGGTGCCAGTGTTGGAAAAGAGCCTCGCATATCTTTGCATGCAGCAGCAGGCAGTATGCACACCAGTGTTGCAAGAATCACTGCATGTGTGCTGTGGAAAAGGAGGCTGTTGCCTGTGTTGGGGGTGGCAGAAGGCACAATACATTTAGAAGTGGGAGGGGGAGCTGGCAAAGTATAAGAAATACTGGCTTAATGGGACATACATTGCACAGGGCAGTCCTGAGGGCAAGACCAAGTTACTTGTGGCTTGCTCCCTTACCAAGGGGCAAGGTTGCCCTCTGTCTGGCCAGCTGGAGTTTTGCCTTTGAGCAGTATTGACCTGCAAGACCATCCATGATTCTCAAGGGAAGGTTCTGCTTGTTGTTTCTTCCACCTTTTTCAGATGGCATGGGGCAGTCCCGGTCATATTCTTTCTTGCATTGTAGCCAGACACTCTGAGCATGACTTCCCAGGTCCCTAGAAAGGACAGGAAAAAAGCCTTCGGTCCATTGCCTCTTGGTAACCACAAAGCCTCTAACACTTTTCAGTGCACAAGATTTCCTTTTTCACTATTTATCACTATTTAGCTGAAACAACAAGCCAACTAGTTGCTTGTTTGCATCTTGGAATGGTGCATCTTCTTGCTAGAAGTCACTTTCACAGAAACACACTCACTTTCAATCCACTTTCAGTGCAGTTTGCAACTGTACCATGTGAAGTGGCAAAATCCACGTGCAAATGATTGCTAAAGGGCATTGAAACTGGATTGAAAGTGCATTATTCGGCCGATGTGATTTTAGAAGGTCTGATGACTTTTTGCGGTAGAAAAGAGCTAGAGTCCTGTAGCAACTTAAAGGCTTAACAAAATTTGTGGCAGGGTAGGAGCTTTCTTGAGTCACAGCTTGCGTCCTCAGATCTGAAGAAGTGAGCACTGACTCAAGAAAGCTCCTACCTTGACACGCATTTTGTTAGTCTTTAAGGCGCTACTGGTCTCTTGTTCTTTTCTGCTGCTACAGACAGACTAACACAGCTACCCCTCTTTATGACTTTCTGGTCTCTGGAGAACGGACGGTTGGTTTTAAGGTCTTGTATATACTTTTGCATTAGTGATTGAATTTTGCAGAGCTGAGCTGACTTTCCATTCTGGCTGATGAGGTCTGTGTAACTCAAAAACTTGCATCCTCTTTGCCAACTAATCAAAGAGAGATACACCTGTTTGACTGTTGAGGATAGTTAACACTATCCCACATACCCTTATGTTGAGCCATAGAGAAGTTGCTCCTTTTTTGATAAGGATATTTTACCCAACCAGTTGCTTGCTGAAACCCAGTCAGTGTCAGTTCCATGGAGGTTTGCCTTCTTATCCGTGGAAAGTTCACATTCTGAGTGGCAATCTATCCCCAAAATTTACAGAACTTGAGCCATTTCTAGTAATAACCCAGTTGTAAACTCTTAATGCAAACACATCCCAAGATAGAACCTGGGATTCAGGCTTCATTGTAGTTTGGGTTCGGTTCTAGAATCTGTTCTGAGTACCAGAGCTATGTTCTGGAAGGCATGAAGCAATACTAAAGTGAATGTCTCAGAGACTGCACAGAATGCTTTTTCCTCGTCACTGAGGCAGCACAAATTTGCTCTCTTGTGTCAAAGATGGGATGGGTGGGACAGAACTGGCAGATGAGAAGAGCATAGCTTGCAGACAGGGTTTTAAACATCATCAAAGTGCTCTTGGAATTACCCACTGCCTGCACTTAGCAGTGAAACTCCACCTCTGTTGAGAGACCTATTCTTTCTTGTCTCTTGGAAAGCCTTGCCTGACTCCCAGCTCCTAGCCTAAACTGATCTCTGTGCATTCTTCCTGGGTGGCTTAATTGAATGGGCATGATTCGATTAGCCCACAGAGCACTCTCACATCCGCCTTTTGGAGGTGGGTGTAGATTAATTGAATCTTGTTCCTTGGGAGAGGCGACTGGGGCCGAGCTTGTGCAGTGCCCTATCAGGGGAGCCAGAGAGCGAGCCCTGGAGCCTCAAGCAGTTAAGTGCTGTTCCTGTCTGAGATAACATTGCAGAGGAAAGAGCTTCTGTTGACAGAGGAGGAGGAGAAGGAGAGCAAGCTAGGCCAGGACTAGAAGGGAGGGAAACTGGCAGGCTGGCTTTCAAAGGGGAGAAAAAGCTTTATGCTAAGCCATTCTGGGGCTGACAAAAAAGGATGTGGAGTGGGGAACTGTTGTCCTGCTGGTCCCAGAGAATGAAAGAGAGAAGGCAGGTAAGAATGCCTTTTACTGGAATCTGGTGGTAATGCTGAAAGTGGGGAACTCTCGAATTCTACCAAGATACTCACTGGGGATTCCTTTCTAGAAAAGAGAGTGCAGGATCAACTGCTTAATTCCAGCACTTGTGTACTAGAGAGGAATTCTTAGAGACTAGGCTGTCTGTCTGTCTCTGGTCTTTGCATCTAGGCTTTAAAGCCTTAGTCAAGATTGTAGAGTTGGCATGTTGGGATCTGGATGCAGGCATGTTGGGTGATGAAATGGAGCCTTGATGTGCATGGGGAGATGGCCAAGTTCTGCAGGCTACAGCTGTTTGTGTCATAATCTTTGTGACCTTTGTGCTTCCACACTACTGTCTTGCGCTGTACATATCAAGGACCTCAGTTACGAGGCTATTTTGTACACATTGAAAAGACACTGTCCCAGGAGAAGTCTCAAACTGGCCATATACAAAAAAATGCAACCAGGAGCAAAGTTACATTGCGCCGGTGGGGAAAACTCTGCAAGTTAGGAGCCTGCTTAAGTTTTTGTTAGCAAAATATGGAGATTCTCCCCCCCTCCCCTGCCCATTTATGTATTTTAATCACTATGGCATTGGATAAGGGCTGTGGAAAGAAAGTTGGACTTTCTGAAAGCTGTGAAGGGAAGGAAGTATTCTTTGCAGGACAAAAGAAGAGTGACTTGCTAGTGGGCTGGGGGGTTCACGTGAGAGTGTCGACACAGAAATCCCACATTTTGCTCACTCCACTGGGAATTTCATTCTTGAGCACAGACCTGCTCTCTTCTTTTTGCATTACAAGCCTCACTCCAAATTTTGTCCTGTGGCTATTGTCCTGAGGATGTCTTAACACAAAACTTTTATCTGACACGTTTCTGGTGCTGGCTTGCATTTGCCTTTTAAATTCCCTTTTCTCTGTTTCCCTCCTGTTGCTCTACTGTGTGCTTTGTTGCTTCCTTTCTGTGGACATCTTTACAGGGTTGTCTCTTTCACATAGCCTCAGCACTGCCAATCCCAGAATGATTTCTGCAGCTGGAGGACTTTAGAGATAAGACTCACCTGATAGAAAAGCTTGTTCCTGCAAGGGGTGAGGGTGAGAAGGATTCTTCTTCTTCCTCTTCTTCTTCCTCTTCTTCTTCTTCTTCTGGAGGGCAGCTCTTACTGAAACCACCATGCACGACTCGGGGCTGCCGTGTACTGTGGCCTGCCAGATGCTTAACCCTCCTGTCTCTGCAGTCTTCCATCCCCTGGGCACACCCAGTCATATATTGTGGTCCCCCAGGGGTTGCATCCTGACCTAGACAGACCAGAGTAGCTTGATATCATCATGGAAGCTAAGCAGGGTCAGCCCTGGTTAGTGCTTGGATGGGAGCCTGTAAAATGGAGCTATTCTGCCAGGCTTTTGGTTGAGGTAGTGGACGTTCAATCATTCTGGCCTTCCCTGTTCATGGCCCCTTCCCAATGCCCTGCTGTTTTAGATAATACTGTTGGGCGCTGGAGCTTTCCAGGGTACCTGTATCAACCTAATATGAAGCATGGGGTCTGTTGTTATTGTTTATAGTGCCATCTATTGCTTTACTGGTTTTATTGTTTTATGGATTTTATGTTGTAAGCCGTCCTGAGCCCACTCGTAGGATAGGGCAGGGTGGTAATAATAATAATAATAATAATAATAATAATAATAATAATAATAATAATAATAATAATAATAATAAAACATGTGATCTGCTGTAGTCTTGGACAGACATATGATAAATCTACTTCAAATGGGGGGGGGTTGCCTAAGGCAAGGACTCTGTTCTAACAGCAAGAGAGCTCTCCCATAAACCTTGCATGGCTTGAAATTAGGGCTGCCAGGTTCCAGGTGGTGGCTGGCAATCTCCCGCTATTACAACTGATCTCCAAGTGAGATATATTAATTCACCTGGAGAAAATAGCCACTTTGTGCACTCATGAAGAAGGGACTTCCCAGATTATGAAACTCTGACAGTGATTCTTCTTCACCAGGCCTGAGGATTTTCCCCCTAACAAAAGGGAAATGGAATTTTTGGAAAATATATGGAGCTTTCTCTTTGAGGGGAAAATGGATTTAGTTGGGAAAATGTAGCTTAAACTTTACACTGTGGGACGTAATTCATCCTGCGCCTGAGAATCTGCTGCAAAAGTGATGTGGGTTCCTCTGGTGCAGCGAATAATCCCACAATATGCTCAGCCTCTAACTTGTGATGCAGGCCTGTTTTGCTGCCTGTTTCTTCTCAAGCAGAACGCTCTGGGGATGTGGCTGCTCTGCATCCAGACTGGGGAGCATGCTGGCAGCAGCAGAGAGAATGAATGTATTATGAAGTGTCTTGATCTGCAAGGATCAGCTGAATGTCATGTGCTGTCTGTCCTTGGCATGAGCGTGTGTGCATGAGCATGCGGACCAGGGGAAAGCACTGGGCATCCCCTTAGGGAAGGAGTGTTCCCGATAAGAGTTGCAACGTGTCTTCTTTGCAGGGGAAGAGACCCCAGGTGCCTAAGGCTTGGGGGCGTCCTGTATTTGTTCACAAACATTTCTTTCTCTGGTAATGAAAAATTACTGAGAAGGGGTGATTAGGGGATTCGGGCCTGTAGCTGAAGTGGGGGGTCCTGCTGAGCTCGACTTTCCAAGGTGTAATTATCCCAAGGGGGGTTGTCAAGGGGAAAGGAGGGTGGATTTGGCGCTTGAACAGGGACCAGCGGAAAATTCACCGGAGCTATTAACTGGTAATTATAGAGCACCAAAGTAGCAGGCCCAGAGTCTGGTGTCTGCGAAGAACTGAAGATGAAAGGCAGCAGCGGTAATTACGGAATCCGCAGGAGGCAGGCAGAGCACTGATAAGTAATGCTTCTTGAGCCGTTTATTGGGCATTTGGGGAGGGGTTGCAAGGGGGAGGGGACACAGATACCATATTTAATAGCGTAAAAGAAACTTTGCTTTTTATGTGCATTTTCAGAGGATATGCATCATCAAATCATTGTTCTAGGCTTTTGTTGAAGGGTGAAGGCCAACAAGCAATGGAAGAGTTTCTGTGAATGATTAGTCCTGGATCAGTTCTAGGAAAGTGAAGAGGGAGACAAGGAGCAGTAGTATTATACCTTCACCTTTGATTGCCTTGATACTTGCTGGAATGGGGGGGGAGGATAAGTGGTTTGAAAGTCCATTGTCAAGACATTTTTGCAGCTAAAGCTATGGTTAAGAAGATGGGTGCATGTGGGGGGGGAGGGATAAGCCTGTCTTCACAAGGTTCTGCTCTTGTGGCAGGACGGGCTCCCAAGGCTGGCTTACCTCTCTCTCACAGAACCTTGTGCAGCAAAATGTTTGCACACATGCGCGCACACACAACTTTATGGCTCCTCCCTCCCTGCTGCCATCCATCACTGCTCTGCATCTGCAGCTTTTATTCTCAGCTGTTCTCATAATGAATTTCCATGGGCTTATCATGTAGACAAGAAGCCCAGTCAGTGAGTGAGTGCCCAACTTAATAAATGCTTGCATAATGAGAGCAGAAGGGAAGACCCAGGACCGAGTTCAGTGCCTCCTGAGGTTGCAGGAGCAGAAGTGGGAGAAACCAGGTCTTCTGCTACCAGCAGAAGACTCCCACCCCAGAGAAAAATGGTGGGAGTGGAGCAGCATCAGCAACCTGCCACAGAGGGTGGGGTGTGTGACAGCGCCCACCTTTCCATCCGTTCTGAATGGTGATGCTCCAGAGTGTGCCCTTCCATTCCCAGTGGCTGGACTAGTCAGATGGCTGCCTTTATCCAGATGCACGGTGCCTGTTCTTGCAGAACAGAGTCTCGCTTTTGGCTGCCCCCAGCTTTTCCAGCATCAGTTCAAATGCTACCTTCTGCTACTTCCTGATCCTTAAGTAAAAACACTTTTGGATCAGAAACCTGGCCACCATGTGGGAGAGGGGCATGAATGCATTTACTGCTAAAGAATCACCTGAATCCCTTTTGTGATAGATGTTAGTGGACCTACAGAACTTTTCCTATGCTGTGCACAACCAAAATAAATTGTGGGCAAAGATAACCCAGCATTGTGCCAACAAAAGCTGAAATTTGTGACCTGTCTGCATTAATGCAAGTTAAGCAGTTCTACAGATTTTTGCTTATTTTGCATAATTTATTCCACTTCTGCTAGCTGTATAAAAGGGAGAAAGGCTGACTAGGGCAGTGAATCCCACCCATAAAACACAGGAAAGTCCTATTCAGACCCCTTTCCTAGTTTCTGGGAATTCTTTAAGCATAGTTCCAAACAGATAGTCATAGGTCCTGGTCACATGTGCCAGATAACGGGGGGGGGCTATTTGCCCCATAGTAATTTGACGCCCCACTGTGCGATCAGATGCAATTCTTTGCTGTGTGTTTCTGGTGCTCTTCAAGAAGGGATCACTGACGCAATGAGAGCACACACAGAGGCGCCCGTCTGTGGCCCGTCACAAACCTGTTTGCTACTGCACTTTCCTGGGTATTTTTTAACTCCACTTCTTCGGAGTGGCGAGATGGGTTGGCGACGGGTGGGGGATGCTTGCCAGATGTTCCCATGTGATCGCACCCATAAAATCTGCCCGGCATTTGTCCCTCTCGCCCTGCTAATTCTGCGTGTGATCGGAGCCATAAATCAGGTTAGAAACTTGATTGTAAAACCTTAGGGTTAGAAACTTGATTTTGTTTCAGTGGGAAAGCTGTCATTCTCAGGAATTCTGCCTAATGCCTAAACTTTGTATTTCTGCTGTGGGAGGTATGCATTATTCATTTGGAAGAAGAGATTGGATTTATACCCCACCCTTCACTGCCCAAAGGAGTCTCAGAGCAGCTTACCATCTCCTTTCCCTTCCCCTCCCCACAACAGACACCCTGTGAGATAGGTGGGGCTGAAAGAGCTCTGACAGAAACTGCTCTTTTTCAATAACAGCTGTGCCAGAACTATGGCTTGCCCAAGGTCATCCAGCAGGTGCAAGTGGAGGAGTGGGGAATCAAACCCAGTTCTCCCAGATTAGAGTCCGCACACTTAACCACTACACCAATGTGCTGTCTCTTTTTAAGTGGGCTGATGAGTCTTCATCCAAGAGGAAAGACAGGTTACTTTAATTAATAATCAGATGGGCATCTGATGGTGGGAAAGAGCAGCCAAACTAACTGGGGACTAAAATCTGATGGTGGAAATCAGCAAACTAACCAAGGACTGGAATCTTCAAATATAGCCTAATGGGGTCTGAACTTGCTGAGACTGAGAGGGGAAAAGATCTTGGGGTCATAGTGGATAACTCAATTAAATTGTCAACCCAGTATGCTGCAGCAGTGAAAAGGGCAAACTCTGTGTCAGGGATTATTAGGAAAGGGATTAAGAATAAAACGGGTGATGTTGTAATGCCCCTGTACAGATCTATGGTGTGGTCCCATTTGAAATATTGTGTACAGTTCTGGTCCCCGTATCTCAAAGAGGACATTGCAGAGCTGGAAAAAGTGCAGAGGAGGGCGACCAAGACGATGAGGGGATTGGAGCACCTTCCACATGAGGAAAGGCTGAAGAGTCAGTTTAGAAAAAATAAAACTAAGGGGGGGGACATGATAGAGGTTTATAAAATTATTCATGGAATGGAGAGATTTGACAATGAGAAATTTTTCTCCCTCTCCCGAAATACTAAAACTCGAGGACATCCAATGAAACTGATGGGCAGTTAAGGTTCAGGATGGACAAAAGGAAATACTACTTTACAGAGAGAGGGAATAAAATGTGGCATTCACTACCAGAGTACGTAGTGATGGACACAGGAATAAACAGCTTTAAAAGATAGATTCATGGAGGACAAGTCTATCAATTGCTACTAGCCATGGTGACTGAAGGGAACCTCCACATTCAGAGGCACTAAGCCTCTGAATGACAGAGCTAGGAGACAACATCAGGGGAAGGCCTCAGCCTCTGTGCCCTGTTGGCCATCCAGAGGAACTGGTTGGCCACTGCGTAAGACAGAATGCTGAACTAGATGGGCCATAGGTCTGATTCAGCAGGACTGTTCTTATGTTCTTAATCTCTCCCATCTCCGGTATACAGTCTCTCCAGTGCACCAGACCACAGAAAGATGGGTCTTTATCCCAAAGCTTTTTAAGCCATCTGGGTGTGGCTTGCTGTCCTGAAAACAAATAGAATGGTGGAACATGAACATGAGTCTGGCAGCATTCAAAGTGATTAAACGTAATGTTAATGTATACACATCTTCCCTCCATGAGTGGTATGCAGGGTGGTGGCATGCAGGATCCCCCCCCTGGTATGGGACTGCAAAAGCGAGATTAGGGCAGGAGGGGTAGCTGAAGGGGTTCTTTTCACACCCCTGCATACCACCTCCCTGCATACCACTCACCCTGTAATGCACACTGAAGAGCGATTCTAATTTTAGCTGAGCTAATGAAGCTGCTCATTTGAGATTCTATTTTAAGTGACCCGACATAAGCAGTGCAACTTTCAAAGGCTGGAGCCTGTGGCTCTTCAACAGCTGGGTACTAAAGGAGATCATAGAGCAAGATGGCCTGCTTGCAGCATTGTTGTGGGCACAGGGGGAGACAACTCTGGCAACCTGGAACTGTGAGGTTCCAAGCAGACCTGGTAAGTCCAGCTCTAGGGGTATGATACTCCCCGTCTTGGGCTGCCCTAGAGATGCAGAAGGGGAGGGATTTGGAGGGGCGTGTGGAGCAGAGGGGGTGCAAAACATGTTGGAGTGAAAGATCTGCATTGTCAGAAAGACCCTGTGGAAGACATCTCACCATTTTAATATGATACGGGATGAGGAGGAACCAGGATAGGTAGTTAAGCACTGGCTTATGTGCTAAGATTGCATCCTGTTCAGTTTACAGTTGACTGTAGGGGTGGCGGGGTGTGTGTGTGTGGTGTTGCCATGCATTTCACACAGATCAAACAGAGCTGTCCAGCTTACAGAGACCAACTTGGCCTGAGCAGTCAGTGCAGGAATCTCACAGGTCAGACTGTCTCTGCTCCCCAGAATGCTTTCCAGAGTTTGATTTCCCTTCCTCCTTCACAGTTGGGGGGGTGGGGTTATTAGTTGCAGGAGTGAGTCTGAGGGTGCTTGCACTCTTGGGAGTGGTCTGTTGTCCTGACGGATCCTTTCTCTTTTTTCTTCTGTCCTATCACTTGTGTGTGAAGGAAGGTGGTCCTCATTACAGGCTGCTGGGATTCAAAATTATCAGAGTAGATGGGTGCATTCCAAACACAAGAGCCACACTTAGTAAAGGAAAAAAATACCTTTACTAAGAGAACAAAATAAAACATGGGAAAGGTACTTTGGATAAAAGAAATAAAAGTTTGCATACTTGCAGCTACTCTATAGGTGCTAACGGCTACATTGCTAAAAACAAAGATGTGGGATGCGTTGTGGGAACTTCCTGTCTGCTTCACACAAAGAGCCATAAACATTGTGAATAAATGAATGCTAGATCAAAGCATTTCTACAGACAAGGTGTTAGCTGACCAATACAAAGGTTACAGGTCATTTCATTAGGATAAATAACTCCCATAAACTTTCCCACCGAATACATTACACAACGTAACATCCTGTTTGCTAACAAACAACATTTAACTCTGTAATGGCTGGAATGTAAGCAACTTGCAATTCCAACACAGGCCAAGGTCAACAGTGGGTGAAGTCTGGTTGTTTCCCTTTAACCTGTCCATATGGCTGAGCGTTCATGCATGATGTTCATGATATTTCTTGCTGACTCCATGCCAACTAGCAAGGAAAATATGTCTACTCGATAATTCACTGTTTGTGTGCATCCTTCTTTTCCTCTGTGGCTTTTGCTGGCAGAGCACAGATCATGGAAGGGTCAACCTCCCAAATCAATGCTTGCTCAGACATGCTCAGTAGAAGGCCAGCCTGTGATGGACGCAGGGAAGGCTGCGTTTTGCAGATGAGTTGGAACCGTGTCCTCAAAGCAGCTGCTTTAGGCCTGCATGGCAGCTTTCCTGCTGTGGGCAGTTGCTGCTTGGCTGGGTCATGGGGTCACTTTCTCCCAGGGATGTTGGAGAGTTCTGTAATAAAAGCTTTATATGGCTGAGAACCATTCAAGGTTTAGCCAAGAATGGATTCTGTGCACATTTTAAAAAACACTAAATTCTTCTCAAACTATGTAATTTTCCCAATATTCATACTGTATAATTCATTGTTTCCAAAATTTCTATGTGAAGATTCCAAACTAGAATGCCATCTGCTCACTGATCCACCTACCCTCTGGCTCCTGTGCTTTTTACCTGGCATTGCACAGGTCTTCACACTTCTCACCACAACCAAAAGCCTAAAAGCTTTTTTAAAACAAACAACACAATACACAGCAAACCTTTATTGGCATAACAACAGCAGCCTTAGGTACAGAGCTTTTTTAAAACATGGATGCTGAGATTGTCCACATGTTGGATTCAGTGTCATGCACACATCTGTGGTGCAAATGTAGATACAAAGAATTCACAACACCCTGGGTAAAGTGCTACCTTTTTTCTATCTCTAGTAGAGTTTGTCCTGACCTAGAAGGGCCAGGCTAGCCTAACAGTGGAAGCTAAACAGGGTCGGCCCTGGTTAGTACTTGGGTGAGAGACCATCAAGTGAATCCATGGTTGCTATGCAGAGGCAGGCAGTGGCAAACCACCATTTTTGTCTCTTGCCTTGAAAACCCTGTAGGGTTGCCATAAGTCTCCTGTGACTTATGGCACTTTCTGCCATCAGTAGAGTTTGTCAAGGCTATTGCTGCTTCCCCCTTGTCCTCCCTAATTTGGATTCCTCTCCGCAGACTTGGAAGTGCCACCTCCTCCTTCAAAACTATCTTTGCCCAAATGATGTGCTGGGAGAAGGGGGGAGATTGCCAGTCTCTTTATGCGTTATATGGGAGTATCTTTTTTTAATGTGCTCTGTTCAGGGGCCAAATATTGATTGTAGGGGTAAGGCAGCATGATGTATTGATTGTATGTATCTGGTCTGTGGCAGCTGTGCTGTTTTCCCTAACAGATCAGGTTCCCAACAAGTTATGGCTAGACACAAATGATTAAATGTTTTGTGGAATCCCGATTATGACCTGACCTAGTTCAGGATTCTGCATGAGATCACTAGGTAGCAACATGAGATGCCCGTGGCTGGGAAAGTTCGTGGAGGCAAAACCGTGGAATTTCCCGGGGAGGTTCACCTGGATTCCTCTATCATTGTCTTCTGCCAGTAGGTGAACGCTTTTTGTTGGGGGGTGGTCCTGATGTTTATGTTTTAATTACCTTTTTAATATATTATAAGTCTATTTTAAAGTCTCTAAATGTGTTTAATGTCTCTAATGTCCCTAAATGTGGGCCCTAGATGGGTGGAAAGGAAGGATAAAAAATGTTTTATATAATAGTAAATAATATCCTTCGATGTAGTCAGCCATCTTGAGATGAAGCTGTGTTAGCAGGCTGGTGTTCTCTCAGAAACATTCTAGAGTACTAAACCTTCACCCATCTGCTGTTCAGTTCTCCTTCCCCCCTCAAAATAGGCAGAGAGGTTTTGAGCTACTCTTACGCCTGGACTGTGTCAGGACTTTGATTCCCTTAAAACAGTTTTTCCACTGGTAATTCCTGTAGACCCCTGTGCAGCTGTGGTGTTTGATTCATTGTTATTTTGCTTCTTTGGAGGTATGTTTTCTGAAACGGTTCGGGGCTTTGTGCACGGGCAGATTGTTCCTGGCAATGGTACTCCTACTGGATGGCAAAAAGACTCTCTTGCCTCCGGCTGAGATCCTGAAAATTGCTCTTTTAAACATCCACTAAAGTTGCTTTTTTAAATCCTTTCAGTCAGATTAGAAAGGGGGGGGGAGTCCTTTCTTCTCCCTATGTCTGAGCCAAGCTCACAAGCCAAGGAAGGTGTCTGGCTGCTAGAAGGTGGACATACTGCAAGTTTCCGTCTTCCTAAAAGTGTCTGGGAATGTAGCCATTCAAATCTTCTAGTTCCTGCCCATATCCTATACATGCTTTCCCCCTCTTTCATTGAGGGTCTAGCTAGAAAACATATAAGGCCACCAGTGATGGGGCAGGAGAATTACACTGTACCTGGCCTGCTAATGCTCCTCTTGTGCCCCATGTGTTTGTCAGCACTGCCATTTTTCCTCTGCACACCTGGAACACAGTCTAGACAGATGAAGAAGGCTTCTAAAGGTTGCCTGGATCTGCCCAAATGGATGGTCCTATGAGAGTCTCTGTGTGTGACCAAGTGAATCTTTGAGGCAAGGAGTAGGCAAGAATTTGTTGCCTGCAGAATGACAGCCTAATACCTATTTCGTTCCCTGCTGCCCTCATTTTGCTCAGCCCCACCTTGTCCTAGAGGGAGATGCGTTTGTAGCCAATTTATTTGCTTATAGTGCATTTCTGAGGCAAGGAGGTGGAGAATGTTGCAGGTGTGGAGGGGTGATGCTTTGTCCTATATTAGTTCTGCAAAAAGAGAAACGGACATGTGTGAGTCGTCTCTTAGAGAAGGGTGTAGGGTAAGCAGCTCTGATAATCCCAGACTTGCCCCTTTCCTTCTAGTTATACAGGGCCAAATGCAGAAAGCAGAAGCAGATTTGCTTATTTTAGTAATTTTGTCATCTCCTACAGTAGAGTAGTGAGAATCTTGCACTTTTTTGCCCTGGCAAAGTATAGAGACTGTATGGTACCCTAGATGTCATATCGGTGAGACTGGGCAGGACAAATAACTCTCCTACCATTCCTGTTCTACTTTCCTCTCTCCTTTTCTGTATAACTGTCCTCTGCCTTCAGTTAAACTGGTTGTAACATTATTACTACTCATCCTTTTTTAGCCACATTTGCCTAGCTGTCCTTGTGAAGCACTTGGGGGGCCCTGGTAGGTACGTGCTAAGGGGTCTGGGTAGTAAGCATGCCCATCTCTCCCCCTGCCATGGTCCCACCTCAGCCGTTAACCCCTGCTTGTGTCTTCAATGCCAAGTTTGACTCTGGGGTGACCTGACTGACTCCTTCTCTCCCAGTGACATGGATTCTTCTTTTCATTGTTTCAGGCATGAGCCATGAGCCAAAGTCACCTTCTCTAGGAATGCTTTCAACAGCGACCCGGACCACCGCCACCGTCAGCCCCCTGACCCCTTCTCCTCTCAATGGCTCCCTTGTGCCCAGTGGCAGCCCGGCAGCCAACAGCACTTTGTCAGTCCAGTCAGCACCCTCTTCCAGCTTTGCTGCCGCCCTGCGCAAGCTTGCCAAACAGGCTGAGGAACCCAGAGGTAAGAGGGGAGGGAGGAGGTGGGCACCCGGCCCCCTTGACCCTGAAGCAGAGGGGGTTCCGCAGGGAGGTGCTAAGGAGGGACGCCTTTTGCTGTCAAGAACAAATGGGGGAGGGGTCCTGGCTCTGGACTTCAGTGGCTCAGCTCCTTGGAAGATCTCAGTCGGACTACTGAAACGCCCCCCACGTGAACCCAATTTTCAGCTTGTTTTCTTGTCCTTTATGACTCTCATAAGCCTCAGTTGTCCCCTTTTGAAAACAAATATATATATGATATATATATGATAATTTGTATGCAAGAATGAATATCAACGCACAGTATACTTAAAATGCTAAAAACCCAGAAGTGTCTACAGAGACATACAGCTTAAAGATGATTAAAAGAGAGCGATAATACAGATTTCATGAGACAGTCCAAAACCAGGAAGAACACCAATCTGACACATACATGCATACATTGAGGAAAATGAACACATCCAAGCAAAACATGCAGGCCAATTGCATTTGAACATGAATGTATAAACTGTCTCAAATTTTAACTTGCCATTTCAGTCGGTCACCATTTTTGTTAAAATTGTATAAGTAAATTCAGTGAACGAGTCAGAATGCTCAGGGTGTTACTAGACTCCTCCATCCACAGTGTAAATCCTTTTGGCGCACTGATCTGCTAATGAACGCTATTTTTCATGATACCAGCCCTACAAGTTGAGCTTTCAGATAGCTGCAGGAATGGCTTTTGCCAAACTAACAGCAAAGAGGGCTTTATATTAGGTATTTCCCCACTCAGATGCTTGGAACTCCAAGGCCTTCCACAGATTTATTCTCTTCCTCTTTCACGAAGCCCTGCGGGTTTGTTAGGTGTTTTGTCAAAACACAGAAATGACATAATCCCTGCCCAGAGGATTAGAAGAGTCAAGAGTTGACAATGGTCAAGACATGGGTGGGAGAAAATGGGTCAAAGATTGTCAAGTGAGGAATGGAAATCAAGCTGGGATATTCAGCTTGCAGTCAGGAAGGAAGAAAACGCTTTACTCAAGAGGTTGATCTTGTGGGTGGGTTTGTAGGATGAAGGTGCAGTGGCTTGATAAACGGAGGCAGAGAAAGAGGCTAGCCTAGATATCAAGCACTGTGGGCCCCTTCTTTTCAAGTCCTCTTATCTCTGTCCCCATTTTAGGGTGGGCCCAGACTGGTAGTTTTTCTTATCATCTTTTATAGAAAATCACACACCAAAAGGTGGCATCTTTCACATCCTGTCCTGTGACGTGGTGCTGTTTGTGCCCACCTCCTCTAACCCCCCTTCACACACAAAAGCTTGTCCTTCCTTAGATAAAGCACGAATTGGCTTTCCCCCTATCTTTATGGTGCCTGTATTCTCCCACATTGCTGGGGAACCTGCTGGCAGGGACTTTTTCCAAAGCCTGTTTTCTGTCTCGTATATCTGATGGGGAGGGATTGAGCTGTGTGTAGTTTCTGCAGAATCTTCTGCAGCTTAATGCTAGAAGAAGGTAAAGGTTTAAAGGTCTCAATCCCTGGCTAAGTGCTGGGAAGTGCCTGATGTGTTTTGGGTGGAAGAGGGCAGGGTGAGCAGAGCAGACCTGGGGCTTGTCATTTGGCAAGTGCTGAGTCTACTGGGTAATAGCCCAGTGGCTCCCGTGGCTGACCTGCTTCTGTCCACAGTCAACCCCTGACGCCCTCCCTCTTCTTTCCGCTAAAGCGCTCGTTTTATTTTTAGCTGTCAGATTTTGTTCTCCCCCTGCCGCTTGACGGGCTAATGTCTTTCCTCAGCATTGTGTCTCGAGGGGGCAGTTTAAAAATTCAATTCAGACAGAGTAATCCAAATGCCATATCATTTGCTGTACCCCGAGAGAAAGTCTGGAGTGAGAGTGAGCGCAGGAAAGAATCCGTCCTTTTCTCCTGCAAATAGGGCTCATCGCCGCTGCCATGCTTCATTGAAATTTTATTTTTCCTAAGGCTCCTAAATGTGTTCTTTCACCATCCGAAGCTCCCCCGCTAAATAACAAAGTCAGCGGCTGCTGGGTGCCAGTATGGTGAAATGCACATCTGAATATTTTTCTCTTTAATGGGCTATTTAACAGGAGCCCGGCTGAAGGCGGGCGCCTCGAAGCCAGCAGGAGGAGGTGGAGGTAGGAATTAGTGGAGCAGCGGAGGGAGGCCTGGTTGTAGCAGTGGAGGAGGGTGGGATGGGGGAAAGCTGGCTTTTTGCTAGCGCAGACAGGAACAGCAAGGCGTACCAAGCCCTGGGCTTTATTTCCTTTTCACTGAAATGATTGCCTGCCTTGCATCTGTAAGCCCTGACAGCAAAAGCTGTCCAACTGCTCACGGAAGAGGCGGAAAAGAAGCAACCCCATGTTAGAGAGGACTGTTTGACTCTCAGCCTGGATTTCTGGGGTGCAGATTTAAGAGTGTTTAATGCAGCTTTAAGTGCATTTGACAAACCAGGCTCTTGCTCAGGGAACTTTCTGCCAGAATAAATAAATCTGTTAGTCTTCCAGATGCCACAAGGCTCTTTGCTGTTTGAGCACAATTTAGCTAGATTCACATCCAGGAGCACCGTAAACCCTAACGTGGTTTTAAGGGTTGGAACTTTTGAGATCCAAAGCTCCCTTCGTCAGACAGTCTCAGAGCTCACATCCCGAAAATCTTGTTGGTCTCCAAGGTGCTCCTGGACACGAATCTAACTAATCTACTGCAGACCAACATGGCTGTCATCTGAAACGATCAACACAGTTTAATTATTTTTTCTTTTCATTAACAACACTGTTGTGCTGACAGAGTGGTTAAAAAAAGATCTTGTTACCTCTTCTGATGCATCTGTATGGGTGAACTGGCACAGAAAGCAAGAGTGTAACACACATACACACAAACCTACATAGAGTCAGCATGGTGTAGTGGGTAGAGTGTCAGATTAGGGTCTGACAGAACCAGATTTGGTACTTGGGACAGTCACTCTTTCTTAGCCTGATCTACCTCGCAGGGTGGTTGTTGTGGAGATAAAACCGAGGAAGGGAGAATGATGTCAGTGGCTACAGAACTCTAAATAAATACTCGGTACCCAGTGCTAATGAATCAGGAATGGCTACCCCTTCTGGTCCCATCTATAAGTTTAGCTGCCCTCTTTCTTTTCTTGAGAGCCACTTCAACCCCGAGAAAGTTCACCGGCTTTCTGTAGCACTGCATGGAAAAGCAAAAGTGCCTATCTAGAACATTTTTATCGCCCACACTCTATTAACATAGTGCCTTACAAGTTAATTAAACAACTGTAACAGTAAGTGCATAATATGGTAACAGCGAAATAGCATCGAAAATGCTAAAAAACAGAAGTAAAACTATTAAAGGTAGCGTTAAAGCACTTAACCTAGAATGCACCCACAAGTGACAACCATAGTACAATAACATATTCTTAAACTGTCTCACAAAAATACAGTTATAGCAATTTAAAACCAACAACAATCAGAGGAATTAAAAGCAAGGTGAAATAAGAATAAAGGAGAGGACTTCAAATAAAATGTTTGAGATTAACAGGTAACAGGGGTGTGCAATTTTTGTTCCTGTTTTTTCGGTATATTGAACTGAAAAAAAAAATCAGGTTTCCCAAAAATCTTGGATCCCAATACCAGTGTGGTATTTGAATCTGGGATTTTTCAGAAAGCTGAAATTTTGGGGGTCCAATAGACCAGAAGGGGGGGTGGACAGGAAAGCTGTGCCCGTGGGAAACAAGTGTGCTTCCTGTGGGCACAGCTGATCCTGGGCTGACTTCTCTTGCAAGAGAAGCCAACACCAAACCGAGGCGGAAGGGAGCTCCCAGCTCCTGCTGTCCCAGCTGATCCTGGGCTGACTTTTAAACCAGGCTGCAAGAGGAGCCAGCCTCAGCCAAGGTGGCGCAGAACTCTCAGCTCCTGCTGCCCCAGCCGATTCTCTCCTGCAGCTTCCTTTAAACTGAACTGCAAGAGGAGCCAGCCCCAGCTGAGGCGACATGGAGCTCTCAGCTCCCACCTCCCCAGCTGATCCTCTCTTGCAGCTTGGTTTAAACTGAGCTGTGAGCCCGCCCCTGCCAAGGCCGATCCTGGACTGACTTCTCTTGCAGTCCGGACTGCGGGAGAAGTCAGCCAGCTAGCCCCAAGTCGAGGCAACGGGGGCTGTCTTCTGCAGCCCCTTTAAAGTTTAAAGGGACTGCGCAAGCCTGACAAACAGCTGAGAGGTGGGAGCAATCTGCTCATGCCTCTTGCTCTTTTCAGATCTACCAGTCATTCCTGAATATATCCAGGATTTTCTTGGGATTTCACCCGTTTTCCAAAGAAAACCCAGATACATTCAGGAAGCCATTGAATGCATATATTCAGTTCAGGTAGATCCAAATGCACTCCCTTAACAGATAACAGTCTCAATAGAAATCATATGGTGCAGTAACTAGCCAAAGGCTTGTAAGAATAAAAATGTCTCCCCCTGGCATCCTAAAGACTTAAGATTTGCTGCCAAGCAAGTCTGGGTGACCTGACCTGGGTGACCCAGACTAGCCCAATTCTCATCAGATCTTGGAAGCTAAGCAGGGCTGGCCCTGGTTAGTACTTGGATGGGAGATCACTGAGGAAGTCAAGGGTTGTGACTCAGAGGCAGGCAATCTGAACATCTCTTGCCTTGAAAACCCCATGGGTCACCATGTTGGCTGTTACTTGAGATTGGGGGGGGGAGTCTGGGTAGGGAGGATATTCCATATTCTCAGTGTCATGATACAGAATGCCCTGCCTCTGGTGTTAATCCATCTCACTTCAACAAAGGAACTTGGGTGAGGAACTTAAGAGGCAGACAGTTGGCCCTTCCAGTAACTGGCTATGGAAAGTATAGGGCTTGAATTGAGCCCTGAAGCAAATGGGGAGCAAAGGGAGATTTTGTAACTTGTACCCACTAGCCTTGGAAAAGTTTTCAAAGGGTCCCATGTAGCGGACATTCGAGAAGTCCAACTTGGATGTATAATCAGTGCATGCATAACAGCGGCAAAGCATTCCTTTAAAAGAGGAATCACATAATGTGCCACAATCAAAGCTGGCAAAAGGCATGCACTATAGAGGAGAACTGCATTTCTATCGGCAGCCCCATATTTAAGAGCATGCACACACACACACACACAGAGCTGAAAACCTGCTCACACCATGAGTGCAACCCCAAAAAGAACAGGCAAAACCTGCACACCTCAACTGGCTTTGTTACCAAAAAACTCCTTACTCTGATTTGGATTAAATTTCAGTTTATTGGTCCTCCTCCAGCCTATTTCCAGTTCTAGACAAAGGTTCAGGGTATCTATTGATCTCCCTGACTTTGGTGAAGGGGAGGGATAGAGTTGGGTCTTATTTTACATATCAATGGCAACTTACCCAGTGCTTGAATGTAGATATTAAAGACTATATAGGGAAAGAAGAAAATCTTGGTGGGACCTAGTTTTCCCAGTTCTATGTCACCGCTTTCTGGAACAAGCCATCAAGATAAGAACAGAATGACCAGAGCACGGTGTCCCTGACATCCATTCAGTTGGCTGGCTCAGTTGAATGACATAGTTCAAGCGGTCCAGAAGAATCAACAGGGTCTTTCTTGACGCAGATCATCAGTCTGTGTAGCCTGGAAAAACTTAATCCCAAAACTGGGTCAGATACCAGACTGAAATTGGTCTAGATAGTCCATTTCATCCCAGAAAGCTTGGAGCTGTATGGCTGTCACTCCCTGGAGCACTTTGCTCAAAAAGGGGATATTTGTAACGGGATTATAATTGTTTACATTTTGAAGATCCAAGGTGGGCTTCTTAAAAACAGGTCTCACAACTGCCTTATTCGAGATGGTTAGAACCACTTCCTCTTTCAGTGGAGCACTAGGGCTTGGTCCTCCTGCAGCTGTTGCCAGTTAGAGGTTTTGATTGCTAGACCTGAGGGTTTGCCCTCCTGAAGATCCAGTAGCTGAGAGTTGGCTTATACCAGAAGGGAAGGAGAAGAGTGGTTTCTTACCGATTTCCTAGGAACCATAGCTTGCATCTGTGATGCCAATGGTTACACACAAGGCCTTTTCATCCTCATTTGATGCTACAGCTTGTGTGAGTAGGGCCACCAGGAAGCAGATGGCTCCCTGACCCCATCACAGATCCACCATGAGCTTGGCTGCCTTCTGTGATGAATTCTGGAAACTGTTTTGGCAACAGAGCAGTTCATGGTAGCTGCTTTGTTATTCCACCATGTTTGTTCCGTTCAGAAAGTACTTTCTTTAAACAGAAGTGTCTTTGTGCACAGTAATTATCTAAAACTGAGCAGACAAGAGCAAGTCAATTAAAGCTGGCTACATGTCAGTGTTGGTGCTTGCATGCAGGTGAGCCAGTTTGTATTCCAAGGCAGGTGAATAGCTGTGTTCAGAATCCAAGGAACTACTTAGAAACTTCCAGAAACAAAATAATTATTAAGTTGGTTGCTGCTGCCAGTCTTACAGGGAAATAAGGGTAAAATAATTAGTAAATTTCTTGTGTGGGGCTGCGACTCAGTGTTAGAGCATCTGCTTGGCATGCAGAACATCTCAGGTTCAAGCCTGGCATCTCCAGTTAAAGAATCTGGCAGTAGGTGATGTGAAAGACCTCTGCCTGAGACCCTGGAGACCCGCTGCCAGTCTGAGGAAACAATACTGACTTTGACAGACCAAGGGTCTGATTCAATATAAGGCAGCTTCATGTGCGTTCACGTGGAAGATGTCAGGACTTAAGCCTGCTTGGAAATTGAACCTTCTAATTTGAAAGACCTCTTAACCTCAGCTCTGGTTTTACTCCAAAGTAAGGGACGTGCACTCTTTTATTGATGCCTCACATGGCTAGGTTTGCAACCTGGTTCCAGACAGTTCAGGAAAATGGTGCAGGTTGCAGAGAAAAGACATGGAGCGTTTTGAGGAGCTGAGATAAATTAAGGGAAAACAGGCCAGTCTAATAAGGCACTAAAATGTTCTGAGCAGAGTGGAAAGGTAGAGCGAACAGAGGCAGAGAATGTATTATTGTGGTGGAAATTGCCCGTCCTTTCTGCAGAGGACGTTAATCACCGAAGTATCCAATCTGGATAATGGGAACAGCCTCCCCTTCTCCTCCATGTGAAGGGAAAATCAATTTGGGAAATGCTATAGATTAGAAGATGCCTCACCCTTCCATCTATCCTCCCTCCTCCCCAATTTTCTCCACTGTGAGTTTTTTCTTTCTCATTCTTCTCTCCCGCGGATTGCTGCTTAGCCCATCAAAAGCGACATTAGTGTATTTTGACATTGATTTCCTGATGCTTGAATCTTCTCTCCAGCTCCGGTTTCTTCTCACGGATGCAGTCATTTTCCTTTGCAAGCTATATACAAATATCTGCCCCAGCAAAATTTGGTTGATAATGAAAAGCTGTGGTGGGTTTTTCTTCTCCGTTGATTTAGCTTTAACTGCTGTATAATTTGATTGCAAAAAAATCCTTTTTCCATCTTCAGAGTTCTCTGCCTGTCTGGCTTCTGGAGATGGATCATCTTGAGGATCCTAAATATAAGATTATGAATACTGGGAAGCTCTCGGGGGAGGGGGCAAGAATGGAGTATAAAATAAGCCAGTACAAAAGGAATGTGGAATTCTTCATATCCAAGAGAGATGTTCATTTAGTCACTATGCGGGGTTGATTTGTGCACCCAGCTGTGGTGAAATTGCAGGTTAAATGAAGTCATTTGTGACTTGCTCGCATATTAAAGATCCAGAGATAGTTTTCCAAGCGTTTTTGTCCAGAGCTAACATGATCTGAATAGATATCTGAATGGATCATCCACACCCTCTTGCTTACTAAGATGACTGTGGAACATAAGAATGTAGGAGAAGCCAATGCTGGATCAGGCCAATGGCCCATCCAGTCCAACACTCTGTGTCACACAGTGGCCAAAAATTACCAGGTGCCATCAGGAGGTCCACCAGTGGGGCCAGGACACTAGAAGCCTTCCCAGTGTTGCCCCCCCCCCCAGCACCAAGAATACAGTGCATCACTTGCCCCAGACTGAGAGTTCCTATCTATACCTTGTGGCTAATAGCCACTGATAGGCATCTGCTCCATATGTTTTATCTAATTCCCTCTTGAAGCTGTCCATGCTTGTAGCTGCTGCCACCTCCTGTGGCAGTGAATTCCATGTGTTAGTCACTCTTTGGGTGAAGAAGTACATCGAGTCACCCACCAGTGTCTGCTGTAGCTGTTACTTACAGCTTACTTACCCCAATTTGAAAGAGATGACGCAGTAGCTCAAACCTTATTAGGAATTGTTGACACCCTTTGAAGCACATTTTGACTTCTGATGTGCTCCTTGAATATGACTGTTTAGTGAAAGTAAAGGGTAGATGCAATATTGTAATTGGCTCTGATAATGTTCTTTAAGTGCAGAAGATCCTGGGTTCAGTCCTGGGCTAGACAGGCCCGCAAAACGTCTCAGGAATAAGACAACTTCATATGTTCATAAACAAAGGAATTTGCTTTTTTACAAGTAGGTGGGGTGGGGGAGAAGAGAGGAAATGGCTGGTCTCCAGAGACAGAGAGAATAGTCCAGGCCACAATTACATGTGCAAGGAGAGGAGGAGGGTATCTGGTATGTACTACATCTGCTTACTTTTATCTTAAGGCAGCTAATTCTTCATTCTCATAAGTGCCAGATTCACTTGCAGATTTGCTAAAGAAGCCTTCAGTTCTGGCCCGGGCTGAGCAGGAAGAACTGCCTGAGCCTTTGGGGGAGGGGGCTTGCCTCTCCTTGTCAGTGGTGTTACTCAATTTGAGTGGGAAGAAAACAAGAGCTAACCAGGGGTGCCATGCCCAGCAGGGATTAGAGTGACAATGGCTTTCTCTTGCAGCTTCATTCTCTTTCATCTCAAAAGGAAAGAAAGCCACACAGTCAAAGCTGCAGAAAAAGAGAGAGAGAAAGAGTGTATGTGTGTGTGTGTGCGTGCGCCAGCCGGGAGCCAGGACCTTCCAGAAACAGGAAGCTGCTTAACATATTTATTGATATCAAATGGATGTTAATTGAGTTCTAGGAACTCTAAGATTTGATGCAGCGTTCAAAGTGATTTTTGTGTCTGTGTGGGTGGTGTGGTGTTGGTGTTGTAGGGAAAGTACAAAAAGAAATTGGCCTCCAGGAAGAATGAGAATACTGGGCAGAGGTGGGGGTAGATTTCAAGCCTAGTTACTGGTTGTGTAAACTGGGAGAATGATTTATTTGAGGGGGGAAACAGAGATCCCTAAATGCTATTTTTTAAATTTAAAAAAGTAAGCTAATTTGAGAACAAGAAACAGCAGCAGGATAGAAGCATGCACGTTTGAATGGAATAAATATGGACTTGAGCGTCTGCAGTGTTCGCACCATTAGATTGATAGGGAAGGGTAGAGAGGTAAATGTCATGGTCTTGTGCCTTTAAAAGGAAGGAAGGAAAGAAGGAAAAAGAAACAAACAAACAAACAGAAACAAACTTTGGCAAAAACTTCAGGGCTGTTATTTTCTCCACCTCAACCATAACTAGAGCTGTGAACAAAGTTCAAATCCAGCGGCCACCTTTATGATCAACAAAGTTTAATTCTGGGTATAAGCTTTCATGTGCATGCCTACTTCTTCAGATATATTGAAACAGATTTCCTCAAGCCTTATATATAGATAGAGAGAGGGTAGGAGGGGGTGTTAGTTTCCTGGAAGGGCTAGTTAGAGTCAAGATGCAAAAAGTAATTGAGTGCTTTATAGCTGAAATTGGATTAAGGATTGGTAAAACCTGTAAATGACAGCAAATTGGTATACAAGAGTTAAGAAACAGACATGAGAACTAAGTTTGAGTCCAGTGGCACCTCCAAGACCAACAAAATTCAATGATGGGCATAAGCGAGAACTGAGAGGCTTAGCTTGTGTAGATGCACACTTCTTCAGATACTTTGAAACAGATTTCCTCAAACATTACATATAGGTGGGGGTTAGTTGCCAGGAAGGGCTAATTAGAGTCAAGATTGGAATAACACCATTGGTAAGGATCTGTGAATAGCAGCATACAGATAGTAAAAGAGTTAATAACAAATGTGAGAACTAAGTTTGAGTCCAGTGGCACCTTTAAGACCAACAAAGTTTAATTCTAGGTATAAGTGAGAACTGAGTGATTTAGCACGTGTAGTGAGATAAGAGACCAAAAGCTCTGTTAAGCCCTAGGGGTTCCATTGTCCTCAGTGTTGTAATAACTTGTAATTCAGCACTCTCCCATTCCAGACTGTTTCTGAAATTCCTTTGCAATAAAACAGGTCCCCAATTGAGTGGACTGAGAGGTTGAACTGTTCTCCTCCAGGTTTCTCAGTTTTGTGATTCTTGATGTCAGATTTGTGTCCATTTATCTTTTGGCATAGGGTTTGACCTGTTTGCCCTATATAGAGAACTGAAGGGCATTGTTGGTATTTAATGGCATATACAATGTTAGAAGATGAGCAAGTGAATAAGCCCGAGATGATATAGTTGATGTTGTTAGAGTTGTGAAATAATAAGAGTTGTTTCAAGCAAGTTGTCTTTTGGGCTCTGTTGGTGGTGGAAAGTGCCATCAAGTCACAGGCCATGGGGTTTTCAAGGCAAGAGACATTCAGAGGTGAGTTGCCATTGCCTGTCTCTGTGTCATGGCCCTGGTATTTGTTGGAGGTCTCCCATCCAAATTCTAGCCAGGGTCGACCCTACTTACCTCCCGAGATCTGATGAGATCAGGGTAGCCTAGGTTATTCAGGTCAGGGCTGGCCTCTGTTAGTTTCTTTAAAATGGTACTGTAAAAACCTGGTTCAAAGACAAAGTGGGCACCATTATAACAGCCGCATTTAATGCACATATGGCTCCAGATTAGGTTTTTAGTCCTACTGTTTATGATCAGAAATTAGCCAGTTTGGTGTAGTGGTTAGGAGTGCACACAATGATCTGGGAGAACTGGGTTTGATTTCCCACTCCTTCACATTTAGCTGCTGGTGTGACCTTGGGTCAGGCACAGTTCTCTCAGAGCTCTCTCAGCCCCACCTACTTCACAGGGTGTGTGTTGTGGTGAGAAGGGAAGGGGAGTATAAGCCACTCCGAGACTCCTTCGGGTAGTGAAGGGCGGGGTATAAAGCCAATCTCTTCTTCTTCTTGTGGGCCCTGCCACAAAGTACACATTTGTTCTTGTTTGTGGTGAGATTCAGAATTTGCAGAGGGAAGTATTTTGGGCTTCCCAGAATTTGGACTGGCTTTAGCATAGGAACTACTCTGGTCTCCTGAGTTTTGGGGTCTTGACTGCTATTTGCTCAAAGGACGGTGCAGATGAAAGTGGATATTGCTGAAAGGTTCATGACTCAGTTCAAAAGAGGGCATGCTGGAAAGAGACATGGCTTGGTGTTCTCTTTGGTGTGTGTGGGTGTTCGTTATCTGAAATACATCTGCTATGTAGACAAATTGGGGGGTAGTTGTATGCGTCACATGGGTTGCTAGTTTCGAAAGTACTGAATTAGTACATCATGAAAAGCAAACATTCCTTTTCCTAGAAATACCTGGAGTTAGCTTGATCATCTCCTATGCATCTGGGACTTTGTAAGACGTTTCAGGTCAAATGGCATGGGCATGGCATCCTGTCTGGCTGGAGCCCTGGTATCTTTCTTTAGAAGTACTAGCTGGGTAGCTGTGTTAGTCTGTAGCAACAAAATAGATTTTAGAAATGAATCCTTTTGGTGAACTAGAGCTGTTCACAGTATTTAGGCTGCCAGGCACACACCCCCGGTGCCTGAGCCCAGTCTCAGCTGTCAACTTGGAATTGCCTCCTTCCTTTTTGATCAAGGAATGGGTTCCTTTCCAAAAGGCAAAGCTTGAAGAAGTCACAAAGCAAAGCCTGGAAGCCTCATCTGCTGATTTGTCAGCTTCAGTGGGTTCAGATCCTAGCTGGGCCCTTTCTCTTCTTCCCCTCCCCCTCATAGTTCGTCAAGGTCTCAGCTGTTAATTACCTTTGCCTGTCAGCCTTGCCTGCTAATCTGCTATCACTGAGTGGGAAGCAGGAGGTCAGACAACAAAGGTGACACTGTCACACTGTGCCTCTTGTCATCTCCAAGCCAGATTAGTTTCATTGACTAACTCCTGGCTGAATACCGCCAGTTAATTATAACGATCACAAACCCTCCCATTTTAAAGCCACACAGCGAGAATTAAGGGTTCTGAAGTAAGACTTTAGCTTCATTAATTGCCCAGCTCTTTGTGATGGTATTGATTGATAAGGCTCTCGCGTGGTGAGTAATGGCTTCCCAGCTCAGAGGGGATTAAGCCTGCTAATTGTTGTCGGCCTCGTGCTGACAAGATAGACTTCAGTGGGTGTCAAATCCATATCGGTGGCTTCCTTTGTCATGAGCAGCATCCGTGCTGCTGCTCTTGAGAATAAAGTAATGTGCAATAACCTAGAAATAATTAATAAGGTATTGTAGCTAACGGCACTGTATGCTGTCCTCTTTTGTCGTGTTTTCCATGCATTCCCTGATTCTCCTCTTCTTCCCTTTTGGCCAGGATAGTTGTCATCCCCCCCCGAAGATGTGGACTTGGAAAGATCACATTTTTTCAACCCATTCATAGTCTAAAGATATCACCAGTGTTCTGAGTTTCATAGAGCTATTACTACAGAGAAAATTAATATTCAGAGCACAAAAGGGTGAAATGTTCTCCTGCATGTCCATTTTTATGTTTCTTGTTACTGTTTCTTTGGGCAAAAGGCAAGCTTTGTTGTTGTTGTTCAGTCGCACAATCGAGTCCAACTCTTTGCGAACCCATGGACCACATCACGCCAGGCCCTCCTGTCTTCTGTCGTGCTCCAAAGTTTGCTCAATTTTGTGTTCATTGCCTCGATAACACCGTCTATCCATCTCATCCTTTGCCATCCCCTTCTTCTTTAACCTTCAATCTTTCCCAGCACTCCAGTAAGTGCTCCCTTCTCATTTGGTGGCTAAAGTATTTGAGCTTCAGCTTCAGTATCTGGCCTTCCAGGGAACAGTCAGGGTTGATTTCTTTTAGGATTGACTGATTTGGTCTCCTTGCAGTCCAGGGGACTCTCAAGAGTTTTCTCCAGCACCATAACTCAAAAGAATCTATTCTTCAGTGCTCGGCCTTCCTTATAGTCCAACTCTTGCAGCCATACAGTACTACTGGGAATACCATTGCTTTGACCATATGGACTTTTGTTGGCAGGGTGATGTCTCTGCTTTTTAATATGCTGTCTAGGTTTGCCATCGCTTTCCTCCCAAGGAGCAGGCGTCTTTTAATTTCATGGCTGCAGTCACCGTCTGCAGTGATCTTGGATCCGAGGAATGTGAAGTCTGTCACTGCTTCCATGACTTCGCCTTCTATTTGCCAAGGTGTGATGGGGGCGGATGCCGTGATCTTCGTTTTTTTTTATGTTGAGTTTCAAGCCAACCTTTGCGCTCTCCTCTTTTGTCCTGAGCAAGAGGCTCTTTAGGTCCTCTTCACTTTCTGCTATTAGAGTGGTATCGTCTGCATATCTGAGGTTGTTGATGTTTTTCCCTGCAGTCTTAATTCCAGTTTCTGAATAATCCAGGCTGGCATTTCGCACGATATACTCTGCATATAAATTAAATAAGCAAGGGGACAAGAAGGGGGCTGTCTTGGGGGGAGCTTAATATTGTGCATATCAGTGGGGTTTTCTGTTATTCATTGTGAGTGTGTTATTCATTGTGAGTGGTTCCTGCTGGTAACTTTGACTCAAGCTTGAATTCTTAGAAGGAATATTCGTGCTCACCACAGTTTTGTACAAATGCTCCTTTTGCCTGCTGCAGAGTTCCATGCAACTTGAAAAATAGCAGCTTCTGTAAACTCCTGGTTGAACTCAATCAAAGTTAGTGGTGCCATGCCTGAGCATTGTTCAACCATTATCACTTGACCTTGACATAGTAAATTCAACCATCATGTAGTCCAGTGTTCCCCTTGAACTGATTCAGCACTTCTTTAGAGGCTGCAACTTAGCGTGTGCTGAAAAGTTAAGATGAAGATGGGTGGAGGGTCGCAATAAAAAATGTGACAAAAACAGTTAGGTAGTCAGTTCATGGCCACTGTTTCACCATCAGGAAATTGCTTTTAAAAAAACTCCACTCTGGCTGTCATTTGATTTAAATGCCCAGTGCTTGTGCACACATAAACATGCCCTTCTCTTGCTAGTTTTTCATGGTAACTGTTTGCACTGAGGACTGCAAGGAAACTGTCATAAGGACGCCCTAGTTAGCATCCTATTTATATTTCTGCTCCTGCTACTCTTTTCTGTATGCACGGCACTTTTAATTCCGTTCCTGTGGCTCTGTTTTTCCCTTGCAAATATCAGCAGCATCCCTAGGGAGGGTATAATTTAAAATACAGATGTATTATGCAAATTACAGCAAAGCCTTGCCCAAGGGTTAAGAGAGAGTTGTTCTGTTTACCCAAATGTCCATCTCTGAGCATGGTTCTTCAGTCACAGCAGACTTTGCAGGCTCGGCTTTGGATGGTTTTACTAATTTTTCTTGAAAGAATGCAATTGTTGCCTCTAATCATCATGCCCTGGGTTTTATGTGGAGAGATAAATCTATATTGGGCGGCATCCAGGCTTGACTTTTTTCAATACCATTGGCCTGTTAGCAAAGTTAACTGCCTTGCAGTTTCCCTTTGTCCTTGGTCACTTCCTACTTTGGCATTTGTTCTTGTAACTTGAAGGGGAGTTCAAACCATTTCATTTGTCACAAGACCACTCCCATTGTAATTCTGCTTTCTGAAAGCCTAACATGACGGTTTTTAGAAATTTTTGAGTAGGACTCTACACGCTTAATGCAAGCTCATTGTCAAGGACGTGTGCAGCAACTGGCTGTATCATTATGTCTGATTACAGAATAGAAGTGGAGAAGCTTTCTCGTAATTTGAGAATAGTAAAAATTTGCCAGACCTCTGCAGTTTTATCTGGCCTGTGGTGGCTCTGCCACTGTTTTCGATCCAGGTGTAGTAAGATTTTCCCACTTGGAAAATGGTTCTCAGTAGTTGAGACCATCCACATCTGTATGTTAGTCTTTGAGTTTTTGTGTGTTAAGCCCCAGCACATCTGAACAAAAACACTTCAAAACTGTGATGCCCTTACTGTTTAACAAAACAAACTTTTAGCTCCTAGATTGCTACTAGTCCCCAAAATTAGCAGACAGGAAATTTAATATATTTTTGTTCAGACCTAAGATGTGCCAGTTGAAATTCAGTGCAAAATTTTCCTTGAGAAGGGGATTCTCAGTGGAACCTAGATCTGGGGACTATAGAGAGGTGCCCAGCTGCTTGTGGTCCTTTCTCTGAAACAGACATAAGACACCTGGAATGTACTTGGGAAACACTTCCACTTCTAAAGGGTTGGAAGTTTTTTTGGTACCTCTGAATAATGTTTGGGAAGAAGTTTGTTTGGAGTCAAAAGCTTGGCCAAGTTAACAACCGCAGTGTGAACAGGTTACCACAGAATCTGCTTTGACGTTGGGGGGGGGTCCAGGCTGTTGATCTGGAGTTGTACAAAGACTTCTCAGCTCATTTCTCTCTTTCATTCTCTTTTAAGGTTCTTCAATAAGCAGCGAGTCTTCTCCAGTCTCCTCACCAGCCACCAACCACAGCTCCCCTGCAAGCACTCCAAAACGAGGACCAATGGGGCCTCTCATTGTCCCACCAGGAGGACACACTGTGCCGAGCACGCCTCCCGTGGTCACCATTGCACCCACCAAAACTGTGAATGGCATCTGGAGAAGTGAAGGACGGCAGGTAATGTACAAACCCCAGCCCGGCATTGGTATGTGTGTCTCCTCACAGGCTTCAGGAAGATATGGAGAAGGAAAAAAGCAAACCTATGTATGGGAATAGGCTGCCTGGGGCAGATACTGAGAGTTAAACTGAGGAAAGTTCCCCTTCCCCAACAAAATAAGATACACCCTTCCAACCTGTAATTTATTAATTAAAAACATCTTTTCTCTCTGACTATCTGGATGACAAGATAGAACACTGTCTGCTGTTTTAAAATAGGAAAGGGCCTGTTATTTCAATGCCCCAAATTGGGGGGAAGGCCTTTGCCAAGCTAAAGCACAATGTGGAAGGGCATGGGTAGCCTTGCCTCTTGCTTGGGGTGCAACAGCTGTGCCCCAGTTAATCAGGATGCTGCAGGATGTGTCTGCCTGCACAGTGTCTCCACAAATTCAGGGGTTGGATCCAGTCAGCCTTTTCATTAAATCTTACCCAATTCCACTCCTTGTGATAGCCCCTCATCCAACATGGCTTTTATGCAAGTCTCCCAGCAGAGTCATTTCTTACCAGTGGAAAAGCTGGTTGGATCCAGCCCAGTGAATGCAAGCTGTGTCAACAGAACAGCATGCATAAGTGGCTGAAGTTTCAGATTGTCATTTGTATGTTAACAAAGTTACTATCATTAGTTGCTGTAGATATTGTGATAGATGTGTGGAGGGAATACTGCCAGGAACCATGGAGGTCACAGTATATGCAGAAGACACCACAGGGCCCTGTGGGAGATCCCTGGCTGTTAGGGCTGGGCCACCCAGTGGCAGAGCCGGAGGGCAGATTCAGCGTTCACTACGTCAGAAGCCGCGAAGGCTGAAGTTTTCTTTCTCTATAGGAATGGATGACATTCACTTCTATGGCAGAAAGTAAAGAGGAGCACTCGGGGACAGAGTGGAGAAGAAAGAGAGTGGTGCTATCCCTGCTCCCTACTCCTGTTGAACTCAAGACACTGAGAATCAAATCTGTGCCTGTTTTCATAGTTCTGCCCTTCATCTGCATAGTTTCTTGATCAGGCTAGAGGGTGATGGAACATTGGGAGAGCAGGATAGATATTCAGGGTGGAATAGATGAGGAGATTCTCAAGATCCAGCAGAAGGTACCAAATTCTGTACAGTGCTATGGGATCACAACAGTGGAGGTTCCACAGTGCTCCTGCCACAGGTCTCCCAATGTTCTCTGCTGCTGCTTCTCAAACAGCTTTGCAAATACACATCAGACTGAATGAGCTGGGGCATTGCCTTTAATTCAGTACAAAAGGCTTTCTGTTTCCTACTTCAAGCCACAAGAGCTTATTGATCACGCATATCTTAACATCTATGGGTATGAAGCATCATGTTGTATCTCTAACACATCTATATCAATCAAGTGCATTCAGAGGTGTCAAGAGAGGGCAAATGTTCCCTATAATGGTGGCACACAGGCCATCCTCTCCAGCCCACTGCTGCTGTTGTTCAAGCAGCCTGGCTGCACTTGCTGCGTGCATTTCTCTCTCACTCTTCCCCCTTTACTCACATGCAGATGGCAGCAGGGAGTGGAAGCATTTGCTAATTAAGAATCATTGTTAGTGGTTATCCTCCCCTTGTATTTTACCCAGGCTTCCCAGCGGGATCTCGGCTCTTGGAAATACTAATTAAACCACAAAGAGGAAGGAGGGAGGGGGAAGGGAAAGGAAGACCCCTGATGCTTGGAAGAAGTGCAGCTGATGCCCCAACAGAGAGAAACACACACACACATCAGGACAACCCCAAGCTCGGCTCCTGCTGGAGGTTTTTCCCCAGCCTGCTCTGTGATACTGCCAGCCACGTTCATGTCCATTGTGGTCTCCTTCTTTTTTAAAATGACCTTTAAAAAAAAACAGCTTAACCAAGTGTGGCTTATTGCTCTGCATCTCTGCGTGGTGCACAGAGGCAGAGTGGTAATTATGGTCATGTCCTGTGAGTGCAATGGGCTTTAAAGTGCTAGGAGGGGAGAGGCACAAGAAAAGAGGCTTTTCCCTTCTCCTGATCAGTATAATTGGTAGCTCCTTGGCCTCTTACACATGAGCATGAGAACATATCGTGTAGGAGGCCGGGGAGCTTCCAAGCTCACTGCTCGGGAGAAGAGAAAGGCCACTTTCCTTGTGCCTCACCCCTCCTAGTACTTTAAACTCCCATTTCTCCACCCTTTGGGATTCACTTTGGGCCTTTGTAGGAACAGGCCTTTTTATATTCCTCTGCTGATTCCTGTTTGCTGAGATGATTTTCCTAGAGAACCTATAAACATAAATCCATTTAACTCTTGAACATGAGTTTGGTGAACCTATCCAGAACCCAGTTGGACTTCCCTACAGCCTACAGTTGCTTCACCCTTTTTGATGGATTTGGTCCCACTCACCTCTGCTAAACTCCAGCATGCTTGAAGAAAATGCTCTGCTGCCTCTGGAATATTCTACAACTCTTGAGAAAAGGCAGTAATATTTCTGCTCCAACTGTTTAGAGCTAATGAAGCTCTAATGCCACCAGGGAGTGCTCTGAGTAGAGGGAAACCGGGGCTGACTCAACAGATGATGTGGCCTATCCATCCTAGTACAGAACCTCAATTGCAGCCTTAATTCTTTTTTTGGTGGATGGAGAGAACAGAGTGCAGCAACTTGGTCAAATAAGAGAGGGGCATATAGGGGAAAAGAGATGAGGTGCTTGGAGCTCAGAAATGCTAAAATCAAAGTGGCAGCTTGCTGCTGGCGCCAATCTATCAGAGGTTAGCGTTTTTGAAAGATAATATGGAATCTCTTGAAAGGCCAAGTGGAATGAAGAATTGTCTGTTTTAAAGCTAATAGGGCATGTCCTGTGGTCTCCCTGGCAGAGATTGCACACTAATCATCAGAGAATGACTGATCTTCCCCTTCCCTTACTTCTCCCTGCCCTTCCCCAGCCAATTCATGGTACTCTTTCCTTTCTTCATTGCAGCTACACTTCAAGCCACTGCTGCATATCAAATACATTGCCAGTTTGGCTTCACAGCCCACCCAGAACTGCTGTCATCTTTTCTTGAGCAGGTATTGCACAAACCAGTTCTAGGCATACAAAAAATATTGTGTGCCAGTTTGGGCCAGTGGTCCAGATGCACTCCAGGGACCTGAGAAGAAGTCTCCAGTAGAACCCAATCAGGCTAAAATAGAACTGGGAAAGATTTTTTTTTTTAAATGACGAATGCTGCAGCCTCACCTATGTGATCATACAAATTGGTTGTCTTGCATCACTACCACCATCATAAATACACCAGAGAGGACAGACCTGCTGTCCCCCCATTTTTCACACTCCTTGTTGTTAGAAGCTGAAGTATTATTCCATATCGTCTTTCTTCAAAGGCATGTGTCTGCTGCCTAGAAGCACAGCTCTTTGCTGATGCTGCTTTCTGTAAAGGGTTTGGCTCTGCTTCCCGTGTGCCTCCAATGAAATGCTTGACTAACCTGTTTATTTTATGGCCGCTATCAAAAGGCTAGTGGATTTATATTTGCGGTGCTTTTTCAGGCTCCATAGGCATCTGTATCCTCCCAGGATGATTAATGGCTCTGGAAACAAAGCAGCCAGTAAATCTAAAGGCAGGAGAAAACATGAGGCTGCCTCCCCTTCTGCTGTTCTCCTTCCTCATTATAGCCAGGCTTGGCGTAAGTGGACCGCACGCAGCATGCTTGCCACCCATCTCGAGGATCTTTGTACGTATGCAAATCGAGCCTTTACAGACCAGGGGAGACACTGCCCCTGCATTTCAGCAAGCCCCTTTCACTGACCTCATTTCCTTGATGCAGAAGTCAAGGGGGACCATTCAACACAGTCCCCTTTTGCTGTGAGCTCAACTGTTTTGTTCTTGTTTCATTGTCACTGTCTTCTGTTGTCCTCCCCCCCCCACCCCATGCATCCAGAGAAGGTCAGGGCTTGCTCACTAGCTGTGGAAAAGGGCCGGATGTGTGGTGCTCCAGGCGCGTGCAGCGTTCTGAGAGCGAACAGATGTTCCTGCTCATTAAAAATTCCAATCAGCAGGCCCATCTCTTTGAATTAATTATGGCCGATGTATCTTCTGAAGAGATTATGAAAGTCTTGAGGAGCTCTCAGCTGCTTGCTGAGTGTTTGTTGTGGTGGTATTTAGTAAATATACTTGACAGATAGAGGCAGTTCTCCCTGTGGCACCTGGCACGGAGCTCTTTAATCCTTATCTGCTGCGTGTGTGTTTTAAGGTGTCACTCTGTGGTGACACCATGATGGATGGTACATCTTAGAAAGGACAGCTTATGCAAAACAGAGCTGATTCCTCTAGCTTTGGATGCAGGCCCTAAGTTGCGTTTTGTAACATAAAGTTACTGTAAAGTTCTTTGTACTTCTCTGAACAGTTAGAATTTCAGGGTCTGTTTCCTTTTGGTTGAGAATGCTGGGGACTAGTAGTGTCTCTGTACATTTTGTATTTATAAATATGTACAAGCAGCACATAATGGAAGCTAGTGGCCACTACCATAGGGGCAGCAAAACTGCTGAACCTTTTCACGTTCCTAAAGTAAAAGAGGGGATCCCTGCAACCACCTGAGTTGCCACCAGTTCACCTACCAGCTTGAAAACTCATAGTTCTCTGGGCTTGTGTCCAAATTCAAACTGTACAACTTCATTGCCGCCATTTCAGTGTCCCTTCTATTGGCTGAAGTGTGTCACCTTCTAAAAGATGGGGAGGTAGGGGGAGATAATTCCAGTCATGAGCATTAACTTATCATCCTTGACTGTTGTCTAGCAATCCACTTAATACATGATGGTCTCCCAGTAGCCAGGTCAGTTTCAAAAATACAAATCAGTTTCAAAAATACAAAGGAGGGGGACAGAATTGTCAGAAGTCTTTCAGTGGAAGATTTGGTTCTTTGCCATGGTGTTTGGATGGACGCAGACAGGTGCACAGACTGGGTCAGAAAGTTACAAATATTCAGAAGCATCCTTAGTATTTGGCAGCATGCTGGACCTGACCATTGCTGAATGATTCCCTTATTTATTGGTCTTAAAGCTTTTTAGCTTCTCATTGAGCTCTGAACCCCTGCAGTGGCTCAGTGGGCTGATACCTTGGCTAATGTTTCATTTGTTTATTTATTTTTTATGACCTGCATTTCTTCTTGACTCAAGGCAGCTATACCACTCTTGATAGATAGGGAGTTAGCTGAAGACCTTGAATGGAGCAGACTCATGTGGAGCCTATCTGGCACTACGCAGAATGATGGGGTGAAGCTGGGTGCTATGAGGGAATCTGTTCATAGCAAAAGGCCAGCACATGGGAGCTTCCTGCAAAAGATGAATGGGATAGTTTGAAGAGAGGAATGCAGCAGTCATGATGACAAGATACAATCATGTTCTACAAGGGAACCAGTAGCCACTTTAGCAGTAAAGCAGAACCTGTGCCTCATCTCAGGAGACAGCATCTGCTGAGATTTCATCCTGAGAGCCTGACACTACAGCTTTCTTCCAAAGGACTGAAAATGCTTGAAGAATGTAGCAGCCAGGGTTGCACATCCTGTGCATTTTTAAAAATATAAATTCTACCCTGGAATTAATTATGCAGATATGTTTATATATAGCTTATTCTGCTTCTAGCATGCAGATTGCATGGGTAGCTGTAACTTTTTTGCCCTGGATTGGGACATAGAAGGTTGTAATGATTTGGACTAGGTGTGAGTATTGAAAAACGATTATCATAAAAGTCATACAGGCCTCTGCAGCCTCATCCCATCATTTTAAAAGATGCTTTTTAAGATCCACTGGATGCTTTTGAGGACACACAAGTATTCTTCCTGTGAAAACCGGAGACCTTTCTTTAAAAGTGAACAATAGTCCTTGGGAAGCCCCAGTCTGTACTAAACCCAGATTGCATGTGTGTGGTGAACTTAGAGATGCCTGAAGTTCCATGAGATTTGCAGCTAAGATTTGAACTTCAGTCTCATGTGTATGAACCTAACACTCCATTCACTGCACCAAGAAAGTTCCCAGTTCTGTTGAGCAGATACTTTGAGAACAGGCATTGAATGGCAGGATGGAAAGGTCTGTGCTCTGATTTGACTCCTTTTGACATCTGTAAGCTGTTTTCCTACCTCGGCACACATCCAGGGTGCTGTTGAGCAGAGCTTCCCTCCTGCTGCTCCCTCAAAGCCATTAGAAGGTTTTTATCCTTTTAAAGGGGCCAGGGAGAGCTTTCAAGGACCGCTTGGCTCCCTGCCAGGCAAACTATGCATTAAACAGACAAAAGTGACTTGTGGGCTCGGAAAAAGCTTCCACTCCTGGATTTTTAATATCTTGCATTGCCAGAATGTGGCTAGCTGGTCTACATCCAGCAGCCAGACCTGGAACTTTGTAGTGTCTCTGGGGAGAAATGTTTCACCAAATGGGGTTTCCTTCCAAATGTAAGCAAGGAGAAGCCGATGAAACAAGTCCTTGTCAGCCATTCAGGCCCATTAGGTGGTTAATATTTTATCACTAGGTACGGTCTTGAAAGGGAGTGTCTGCTGATGTGCATTTAGATGGCTGGGTACCCTTCAGTTTACTGTGTTATTAAGCTCTTGTGCCCAGGTGGCAGTTGCTTCTTACTGTTGACAGTTTTACTGCCCTTCTTGTCTGGTAATACCTTGTTGAGCAATTAAGGTACACTTATGCATAAGTAAGATTTTGCAGTGGAGAAGGTGCAAACAGGCAGTGTGGATGGGACTTCCTTGGAGCCTGGGTCATTGCTTGATTGTCTTTAAATGCCAGGCTGATTTCCTAGCAGGCTTGAGGTTTTTCTTGTCTTTAGAAATGAAGCACTGTCTGTGAGGCAGTAGATGGAGCCCTGCTTTCCTATTCTGATGTGACTAGTGATCATAGCTTTGTTTGTTTGCCTCTGAGTAAAATTGGACATGATGAAGTGGGTAGTATTCAGGCTTGGTGAACTGATTCAAATCCCAGCTCAGCCACACCGTTTCCATGGTCTTGCTGAGACACTGCCTTTTTGCTTTTGTTCCCTTGAGGTAACCTAAGGACCACTGGAATCAGCTGCAGGAATTTTTCATTGTCCATATTACTATAGCTGGGTTGAAATCATATTTATTTACTTCATTTATACCCCACCTTTCTACCAAGGGGGCCCTAGGTAGATTGCATCATTCTCTTCTCTGCTTTATCCCCACAACAACCTTATAAGGTAGTTTAGTCTTAATGTGTGCGACTGGCCCAAGCTTATGTGGCAGTGTGGATTTGAACCTGGAATCTCCAACACTCTAACCACTACACAACACTGGCACACAGTAGAAATCATTCTACTGTGGGGTTTGCAATTAGAAATGTGTGTGCAAGACAACTCTAATATCAGACCAATGTAGGTGGCATATTCGTGGCCTACTTTAATAGTTGTGCCAGTATTATTTATTGTAAGCTTGGTATAACTGTCAAACAATGAGAAAATTAAATTGTGTACATATTTAATGAACTGATGTAAGAAATAGTAAGGACTAGACGTCTTCACCTGAGCTGCATAGGCTTCTGATGAACATGTTTTCTCTGTTTCTCCCCCATACATCTGTGTAGACTCTCCTTTAAATCTTTGGCCCTGGGATGAGGCCTCAAGACGTTCATCTTGGGGCTATCCACTATCTTACTACATGGAATCAAGTGGAGTGGGTGTATTGCTACATTTGTGGAAGTTGACTGAAAATGCTGCAACAAATTCTAGTTTTAAGGTGGCTTCTGCAACCTACTGGTGTTTGCTGAGGCAGGTTGTCTTTAGTCTGGAGATGCTGGGAGTCAAGGCCATCATGAGATTCCCAAACCAGATGCTATTTTCTCTCCCCTTGTTTTCTTCCTGTGTTTTGCCAGAATACCAATGACAGCAAAAGGGAAGCAGCTGCCTGCACAGCTGATGCTTGGGCTGGCCACTTTAGGGAATGACTGGTCACAGACCAGACTGCTCTGCTCCAGTGGCAGTGCCAGCTTCTTAATGCCCTCTGTTGCTCTTCACACATGCACTACTATTGCCAGGATACCCAACATTGCATGAAAGCAGCTGCCATCCCAGATAATGCCAGGCTTAGTCCAGAAATGGCTGGCACAGTCCCTTTGTTCCAGGGGAAAAGTCAGGGAGAGCTTCCTCTCATCCAAATACAGGACGGTTTCTTCTTAATACCAAATGCCTATTTAGTACATGATAGAACCTGGGCCCCCAGATACACACACTGGACCCAAAGAAAAGCCCTGCTGGATTGGATGGAAGGTCTACCTAGTGCAGCATCCTGTTTTAAACAGTAGTCTGCCATATGCCTCTGTGAGGTCCGCAAGAAGAGCATGAAGGTAGGAATCATGCCCTGCAATGTTCCCTCTAAGCTATAGAGTCCTGTGAGCAAAAATTCTGCTTTGTGAGCTACTGGCATTAAAGTTGTGAGCAAGCGATTTGGCTACTGCATAAATTAGTTTGCTCTGGAGCCATTCCTTCCTGAGCAAAGACAAAAATGTGTGAGCCAAAGGCTAAAAAACTGTGAGCTAGCTCACGCTAATTCAGCTTAGAGGGAACACTGATGCCCTGATGTTTGTCCCCCTAGCAACAGATATTGAGAGATGTCTCTGAACAACCAGGTTCCATTTAGCTAATGAGGTTTCATATAACTTATCTCCATGAATTTGTCTCACCCTTAAAAGGGAGGGGCTGTGGCTTGCATTTATTTGGCATGCAGAAGGACCCAGGTTCAGTGTCCCTGCCATCTCCAGTTGAAAGATCAGTAGGTCATGTGAAAAACCTCTGCTTGAGAACCTGGAGGACCACTGCCAGTCTGATTAGCCAATACTGACTTCAGTGGGCCACAGGGCTGTAAAAAGGAGGAGTATTGGGTGGATTGGATCCAACCCAATGTATCTTCCATCAGTATAAGGCAGCCTCATGGGTTCATTTTAAAACCAGTGTCCATCTTGTGATAGTAGCTATGCTAACGGGTACTTGTCTGTTTTGATATTTTGCTGAGTTCTGGTATTATGGGTGATTGAGGGAAAAGTTCCATTTTCTCATGCCTTTCATAGTTTTATAAATTGCATCATGTCGTCCATTGTTTATCTTTCTTTAAAAAAAGATGAAGTTCCAAATATGTCAACCTTTTCTCTTGAAAAGATATTCCTTGATTATTTTGGAGTTCAGTGACTTAGAGTCACTTTCAGGGCCAGGATGGACTTTTTACAATCAGTTGCTGGAGCTGGGAACTCCGAACAGGACTGGAAGCATGATTTGAGCTTTTGGTGGAGTGCAGCAAGCAGGAGATGCTCCTCTGGTGGCCAGCTGCGAGCAGAAGACCGCACAGGTCTCTATTTATAAACAGGTCAGGCCAATCCAGAGGATCTGTAGCCTCTGCAGTTGGTCTATTTTGTGTATCCTTTTATTTCTGGGAGAGCCAGTTTGGTGTAGTGGTTAAGTGCGCGGACTCTTATCTGGGAGAACCGGGTTTGATTCCCCACTCCTCCACTTGCACCTGCTGATGTGACCTTGGGTCAGTCACAAGCTCTGGCACAGCTGTTCTCTCAAGGACAGTTTCTGTCAGAAGTTCTCTCAGCCCCGCCTACCTCACAGGGTGTCTGTTGTGGGGAGGGGAAGGGAAAGGAGTTTGTAAGCCGCTCTGAGACGCCTTTGAGCATGCTTTCAGTCCCTGGTGGATTAGAGTTTGAGGGCCTCGAGCACAGGACAAATGTAAGAATATATTTTCATAGAATGTCAGAGTTGGAAGGGACCTTGCAGGTCATCTAGTCCAACCCCCTGCACTCTGCAGGAGCGTAGCTGAAAGATAGCCCTACAACATACCTGAAAGATGGTCGTCCAGCCTCCACTTAAAAAACGTCCAGTGAAGGAGCATCTACCACCTCCCGAGGCAGTCTGTTCCACTGCTCAACCACTCTTACAGTTAGGAAGTTTCTCCTGAGATTTAGCCAGTAATGACTCCCTTGTCATTTCTACCGATTAGATCTAGTCTTGCAATCCAGAGCAAGAGAGAATAGATTTGCTCCATCTTCTACATGACAGCCCTTCAAATATTTGAAGACTGCAATCATGTCCCCTCTAAGCCTTCTCTTTCCCAGGCGAAACATACCCAACTCTTCCAGCCTTTCCTTATAAGACTCGGATTCCAACCCTCTCACTATGCTGGTTGCCCTCTTCTGGACATGCTCAACCTTGTCAACATCCTTCCTAAAATGTGGTGCCCAAAACTGGACACACTACTCCAGGTGAGGCCTGACCATAGCAGAATAGAGTGGAACTACCACCTCCTGTGATCTGGACACAATGCTTCTGTTAATACATCCTAAGATTGCATTAGCTTTCTTCACAGTCACATCGCACAGCAGGCTCATGTTTAGCTTGTGATCAACCAGAACACCTAGATCCCTTTCATATGTGCTGCTGTCAAGCCAAGTCCCTCCCATTCTATATCTGTGCCTTTGATTTTTTGTACCGAAGTGTAGGACTTTGCACTTACCTCTATTGAAATTAATTTTATTTGTCTCAGCCCACTGTTCCAGCCTATTGAGATCATTCTGAATCCTGAATCTGTCTTCTTCAGAATTAGCAATCCCACCACGCTTCATGTCATCTGCAAATTTGATAAGCATCCCCTCTATTGATCCCCTCTATTGATAAGCATTCCAAATTGGATTTAGGTTTAAAATGTACTAGATTGTTTTCCGTTAATCAGGATGATTAGAAGAGAAGCAAGGGTACTAGAGTTGAACTTTTGTGCATATTCTGGAAACATTTTGAATCTTGATTTTTCAGATTTTAAACATTCCCCACTTTTCATATTTTGGGACTTCATTCCAAAAAATTCTTTTGATTACTTTTAATCATTGATTATAAATTATTGATTATAAATTTATTGATTATAAATCCCTGGATCTGAAGTCATCCATGAAGAAAACCTCATAGTTTTGCAAACAAATTCAAATTTGCATTCAAAACCTTCTCCACAAGACCAGGTTGTGAAGACACACAGCAAGTGGCTTTCCAATGTTAAAATCACTATGTGTGTCACTTGAAAGGGGTTTTCAGCATTTTACAGACATTTGGGTCTGTAACGGATTAAGTGGTTCTGACCTGCAAAATGCACTTCTCTAGTATATCCCATTACAATCAAGGAGATTTGCTTCCAAACTGGATTTAGGTTTAATATTTCATAAAAGTATTGATAAAGATACAGTATGATTTAGTTGTCTTGAATCCATTTTCAGACCCAAAACTTTTGCTTCACTGACTTTTTTTTGGAAAGTGAATGTATTGTATTACAGATGCCCGTCTTCTGCTTTTCTCTCTCACATTAATATGCATTAAGATAAAAAGTGCAAGAGAGGCTGAAAGGCGATTTAAGCCTCATGTATTTAAAGATGCTTACATATAGATGTTCAAAAACCACCTTTTATTTAAACAGCTGCAATAATGTGCTCAAACACTTGACTTGTGGTCCCATAATGATGAAGTATATGCTGAAGGCCCTCCCCATCTGTAATTCTAAGCCCCAAAAAAGGCAATACCTGTAAATAATATGACCAAAACGCACCCTTCCCCAGTCTCTAAGAAGGAGTAACCAGAACTTTCTAGCTCATTCTAGGACAAGAAACAGAGCTTGCCTCTTGCATGAGCGTCTAGCTTTTTGTATCTAGTAGAATGCATTGGATCCAGCTGAACAAGTTTATGACCCACAATTACTATCTTCGCTGAATCTCAATAAGGCTACATCAGACTGTCCAATTTTCTACATCTTCTCCTTTTCCCCTTCTGATTTTCTTTACATCTTTCTTTCTCGTTCTGTTTGGATCAGAATCTGATCCCAGTGAAACACAGATTTACCTTTCAACTTTGAGCAAGTCACTGTTCTCTCTGATTTGGCCTCCAGGTTGGAAGATGGGAATAGAGGCAGGGTTGGGGTCTGCCCTGACTTGGATGGCCCAGGCTAGCCTGATCTTATCAGATCTCAGAAGTAGGATGGGAGACCACCAAGGAAGTCCAGGACTGCTACGCAGAGGCAAGCAATGGCAAACAACCTCTGTACATCTTGTGCTTGAAAACCCTGTGGTGTCACCTTAAGTCAGCTGTGACTTGACAGCACTTTCCGTCATCCCATCCCAGCATAATAAGGACTGTAAAATGCCTTGGAAATGAAAATCACTGCTGTTTTGTTCTTTATACTCACAACAGTACTTCTGCCTATCACTGTCATCCTGTATAGCTTGCAGGAACGTTACCCAAAACAAAAATTGCAACAGGGGGAAGGTTTCCCAGGAGTGCAGGCTCTATTATTGGTGGAGGCTGTATTACTGGATGATTGGAAATTAGGTAATGCGTGTAGATTATCTCCCTCAGCAACTGGTAGTAACTGAATTTGCATCTGACCAAAGACATCTATGCTGTTGGTGTTTCCTCCAGTTTTCCTGAGAGACACTGCAGGGTTGTCATTGTTGATGTCTTCCTTTTCTCTTTTAGCAAGAAGCTGGGTCTCGGAGCAGTGGAGGAAACAGCAGCACCAGCAGCAGGGACCGCCTGATTGCTGAGGCACCATTACCCCAGGAGAAGGCCAGTGGCCCAACAGTCCCTTCTCACTTGCTTGGGACACCTTATTCCTTTGGGATCCCTCCAAACTCCATTGTTCAGGACACCCGCTTCCCACCTCTTAAGTAAGTGATGTTGCACAGTGTGTATGAAGGGAAGAAGTGACAGTCGTGCATTGGTGAAATGGTTCCTTCCTTCCCAACATGACCACATGTTGGATCCTGTGCAAAATTTCCACCTGGGCTAAAGCCTCTTGTACAGGCAACATAAGAAAAAGACCATGGCAGCTGCTTGTGCTCAGTGTATCCCCATTTGCATTTCTGCTTGTGCAAGACCTCATGGAACCAGTTTCTGGACACTATAATATATAGAGTTGCATATGATCTTGTGCAAAAGGAACTGAGTGAAGTCTGTTTATGTTTCTGCTCGGCATCATTGGATCCAGGCCACTGTCTTGAGAGCTGGTCTCGGACTGGTTTTCAAAGGGCCTTTCTGTGCAATCGGAGCATGCTCAAACACACTTCAGCTATTTCACAGTACTTCTGCAAGTCTCTTTTCAGTTTAAATTGTGTTACGTCTCCATATAACAGACCGGAAGAGTGCGAGAGCCAGTGTGGTGTAGTGTCGGATTAGAACCTGGGAGACCCAGTTTTAGATCCCTTCTCTGCCATGGAAGCTCAACAGGTTTATCTTGGGCCAGTTGCACACCCTTGGCCTGGTTTAATGAAGTAAATAAATTAATTAATAATAAGAGAGTTGTTTTAGAGGGATAGCTGTTTCACTGTTCATAGAGTAATGAGGTATTTTCTGTGTTTGGGCATGGTGGGGAAGAATGTTTGCTGCTATTGATCATTTTGTCTGCTCAGCCAAAGGCGCAAGAAAGCCCTCTCTTGATTATTGTGAATGTTCTGAATTCCATTTCTGCTTGTCTCTTCCTTTCACACAGCAGCTTGCAGCGGCCTGTTCACCATGTGGTACCTCCCAGCGCAGTCACAGAAGACTATTTGCGGAGCTTCCGGCCTTACCATACGGCTGAAGAGCTCCGCATGTCCTCCTTGCCTCCCATTGCTCTCGATCCAGCCACAGCTGCTGCATACTACCATCCCAGCTATCTGGCTCATCATCCTTTTCCTCACCCAGCATTCAGGTAAGAGCTATAGACCTCAGTCCAGCTGCTTGTCACTCCACCTCTTGCTTTTCTTGGGAGCCAGAATTTGAATCCAGGCAACTCAGGCAGTTACCCAAGCATGTCCTTTGGAAACAACTGCTAAGTAGCAGTTCTCTGAGGGCTTTTAGCAATAAAGCTCAACAGGCAGCCACTTAAAGCAGCAGCAGGACTCCTAATGCTGGCCCACAAATTTGTTCCTCGAATGGAGCCCTGTTGAGCTGTGCCTGCCTCTGCCCAGCTTCTCTTGTGCCCTGGTCAGCAAGACATGCTGCATCTGTGCAAGGTTCAGATCTGGCAAAGGACATGAAGCACAGATGTCTTCAAGAGAGTCTGTGGGGAACCTCAGACTGTCTTCAGCTTCTGTCCTCTGTGAGTAGCAAATGTTCTATGTGTTCAGAATTCCACATCTGAATTTTTGTAGCATTCGTGTATGCATTGAGGAGAGAGGCATTTATTCTCTTCACTTTTTTTCCTCCTCCCAACTCTACAAAGCTGAAGCTCACTTGCCTCTTGGTTCTGATTTCAGGAGTGTCACAGGCTGGTAGCACTGTAGGTGGGAACTGCCCTCACCTGATGCATGTCCAAAGCCCAAAACTTCCACAGACAGCTGTAATTCTTTATATCCAAAGCTGAAGGCACAGCCTTACAATAAACACTGGTGTGTGTAAGGGCTTATATTTCTGTGTTTGGTTCCCTTTATACATTTTGGAGAATGAAGGGTCTATTTCTTAAGGCCCAACCATTCTGCTGAGGGGCCAGGAGGATCTCCAGTCTTCTTCCTGGTTACTTCTCGTAGCTCACACTAACTAGACAACTTTTCTTTCCAGGATGGATGATTCCTACTGCCTGTCAACTCTGCGTTCACCTTTCTATCCAATTCCAACTCCTGGTTCACTCCCACCCCTTCATCCATCAGCAATGCACCTTCACCTGCCTGGAGTGAGATACCCCACTGAACTGTCTCATTCATCTCTCTCTGCCCTTCAGTCTGAACGCATCTCCAGCTTGACTGCAGAAAGGTATAGGAATATCTTGACTTAGTACAATATGGAGGGATTAACTTGTCTGCCTTTGGGTTTGCTTAACCAGTTCTGTTCTTTTGGTTTTGGCAGGTTGCAGATTGATGAAGAACTGCGGCAGCGGGAGCGAGAGAAGGAACGAGAACGGGAAGCTGACCGGGAACGAGAGAGGGAGCGGGAGCGGGAACGGGAGCGGGAGAAAGAGCTAGAACGGGAACGAGAAAAAGAGAGGGAAAGGGAACGGGAGCGGGAGCTAGAGCGGCAGAGAGAGCGAGCCCGGGAGAAGGAACAGAGTATCGTCAAAGCCATGGAAGTCCCTTTTGCAGCTGTGTCAGACTTGCATGGGCTGAGGAGCCACCCGCCAGAAGAACGTGTCAAACCGACTGAGCAGCTAACGCCAAACCGAGCAGGTAGCCTTGAGGCAGCACTTAGAGCTGCTTTCCTTTGAAAATATATTTGCCTGAATATGACTCAGCCAATAAAAACTTATGATTTCTGCCCCTAGACAAGGCCTTATGTGAATCTGAGCTAACCACCTGTGGGTCATAAGAATAATGACAGGTCTTGATCCCATTATGGTCCCATCCCTGGTTCTATAAGAGTCACCATCCATAAAGCCACTCATGGGATGAACTTACATTTTAATATGTATCTTCCCACACAGGCTCTTCTAGCAACCAGCCATTTAGCTTATTGCTGGTTTCATTAGCAAAACTTACTTGCTAGTCATGACAGAACCCTAATCATTTATATTTTCTGCCAGTGCTTATGTTTTCTGTATTCTGCACATCTGTGAATCACCAGTCAGGTTCGGAACCCTGTTTCTGCTGCATAACTAGACATTAGGATACTCCATGTGTGTATCTGTGTTTAAATTACTTTAAAATACCAAATACAGGTGACATATTTTTAGCCCAGAATTATAAATATGTTGCCAGTTTCTAAGGAAGTTTCTCAAGCAAGCTGAGGGCTTTCAGTGGCTCTTCTGCAGATCTCTGACACAGCAGCCATCTAATGTCACTGTCTCTGTCATTTTCCACATAACTTTCTTATATTGTATCAACTTTGCCCAGTTTAATCTTGGAGACAGATTAAAATGAATACATGCAAATTCACCTGAACCATTAATTCTGTGCACAGTATGTGGCTAGCAATGTGGGAGGGGAGTTTTTACATAACAGCCTTGTTTACCATTGCTGCATCTTCAGAATTACTGGACATACTGTTAAGGCAAGAGACACTATTTGTATAGTATTAGTGTTAATATACATTAAAGCAGACCTGTGGATTCACTCTTCTCTGTGTCCTGCATCTTGGCAGTATTAGAGGCTGTAAGGCCAGAACACCTTACAAGAACATTGAGGAATTGTTCTGTCACCTGTGCCATGCTGTTTTTCTTAACTAAGCAGTGCAAGCTGACTTGTTCCATGAGAAGTGTCAGCACAAATGTAGGCACAGGCATTGTTAGGGTGATATTGATCCCATTTATTTTGCTGCCATCTCCAAATTTACCAGTTGCACTCTGAGCAGAGAGTTACATCGCAGTGCTTACGGAAGCCACTGAGAATTTGCCTTGTTTTTTCTTGCAGAGAAACCCAAGGATTCTTCTGCCATCCAGACCCCCAAGCCAGTCCAACATCCTTTGCATCCATCATCTGCCCCTCACCATCCTGTGCCCAGCCTCATTTCCACTCACAGTATCTTCCCCTTGCCTGGAAGCAGTGCAGCCACCGCACTTCTCATCCAACGCACCAATGAGGAAGAGAAGTGGCTGGCACGGCAGCGACGGCTCCGGCAGGAGAAGGAGGATCGCCAGTCCCAGGTGTCGGAGTTCCGGCAGCAGGTGCTGGAGCAGCATTTGGACATTGGACGCCCGTCGACCCAAATGGAAGTAGAACATCGGCCAGAGAACCCCAGGTAACGCTTGAACTTCTCTATAACTGGACTGCCTTGGCCTCTTGAGAAAGAAGTGTTGCTAGGTATTCTGTCTCCTCATTTGATTTGTGGAGCTGCAAAGCACCCAAATCACCATCCAAGATGAGGTGGTTTCTTTGCAGCAACAAGCCACCTTCCATTGGAGAGTTGACAGCTCAGAAGGATAAACAAGGCCCAAAGTCTTCATCTGGCTCCACTCAATCTGGATTTCGATGGGCATGAGCTAATGCCATCTGACAGCTGCTTGGAAGCCTGGGCAGAATGAGCGTGGGTGGCCTCCATCCAGCTGATGGTGACCAGGTGTCACTGAGGCAGTTGCCACTAATTGCTGCCATCGTTGGCAGATGGAGCGAGGACTGGGCCTTGGAGATTTCTAGAACTGAATGGGTTATAGCACTGCTGGCACCACCACTTCCTGGCTTCAACTGTGTCGTCTAGGGAGGGGTGTGTGTGAGAAAGTCCACAGTTGACTTTTAGAGCTTCATTGCCAGCTTGGCTAATAGCAAGATGATTGCTCTTGAACAAGACAGGAGTGTCTCCAACCACACAGATGCAGTTTGTTGTCAGTGGGCCAGGAGCCTCAGTTCCCACCGTAGGGGGACCTGATGCGGAAACCACATGAATAATAGTGTTTCTGCCTCTCTGTTCTGGGCATGATGTGAAGAGCAGCAAAATTCAAGGGGGTGGCAGAGAGAAAAGGTGCAGCTGTATGCCCAAAAATTCAGAACTCAGTCAATGCCTGTTCCTATCTTGCTTATGCCTTTGGATGGATCAGTTTTCTCCTTGATCTGCTACCAAGTGCTCACTTAAGCACAACAGACTCAAATCATCCCTTTGGTTATGCTGCTTGATCAAATTGTTGGTTTAGCGTATCGAGGGATTAGAGTGTCAGGCTCCTTAGTCAGGCCACAAAACAGGGCTTCTTCAGAAGACAATGTTTAATGTGAATCAGAACTAAAGACACGTGTACTGCTTGTGTCAGTAATGGCCACATACAATAAGGCCTTCTAAGTTATACTACATTCAAGCACCCCCCCATGTAACTGAAGCCAATGAATACATTTCGCACAAGCAGGCAAAGCTAAGCACAACATTCTAGAAACTGTTGGTTCCCAGCATAAGACTCCAGCAGCTGGAGAATACAAGGTCAGAGACCTGATAACAGACAGTGAGGAAAGCACAAAGAATGGGAGATTGAAAGTAGTCCCGCAGCATTCCATTCACATGACAGGGCTACCTGACATAGAGGAACTAATCAGGTATAGGGAGGAGTGGGATTGCTGGCCTGCATGGCAGTGTCAGATTCTCATTTTGTCGTCTTCTTTTGTGGTGGTTCAGTACACACACCCCTCTAAAAGACGACTGACACTTCTTTTGGGTTTTTCCTGGCAATGACGTCATGCTGTTGGCACATCGGTACCTGAGTCTCCCCTCAGAAATTTATTCAGAAAGCCACAGTCCAGCAGCTGCTAATCTCTGGCACCTGGATAATGGAAGTAATGCAGCAGAAGTGAAAGCCATAGGTGATCTAATTAAAAAACTATAGTAAAATCAACAAAAGAACAAACTTCTGTTCTCTTCTGTTGACCCTACCCCCTATGGCTACCAGACACAGCCTGGCAATTGGCAGGAGTGGGGGGGAGCAGGGACATGGGGGCATCAATGTGCCAACAACATGACAGCATTTCTAGGGAAAACCCAGAAGTTTTGTCAGTCCTCTCTAGGAATCACTGGAAACTCTGTGGTAAACATAGAGTTTCTTGTATTTCCTTGAAAGGACTGATGTCACTTCTGGGTTTTTCCTGGAAGTGATGTCCTGCCATAAGCCCAACAATGATTGTTCTACTTTTCTCTCGGCTGCTGCTCCTCTGAGCGGAAGCAGGAAAAGTGGGTTGCTGGCAGGAGATCTGGCCTAACCCCAATTATGCTTCTATCTTTCAAATGTATTTTTGATCAGTTTTTAAAGTGCCTTTATAAATTGTATGGATTTTTTATCAAGAAATTTTTAAAACTGTGGTATTGAAGTGATTATTACTGTTTGTATATGTTGTAACACTACTTCAGGTGCTGTTGTAGCTGCAGAGAAGTGGTGCATAAATGCTAAATAACTAGCAAACAATAAAATATCCTTCAGGAGTTTAGTTGGGGTCAATCATATTGGCATCTTTTCAAGGTTTCTCAGCCCCACAACTTGTGCCTGACCCTTCTGCAGTTCCATATCACTCTGGTTAGATCTGAGGCAGCCATCGGAACTTAATAATCTCCGCAGTGGAGCTGTGGGGTGGATAAATTGTGCAAGGCACAGCTCCTGTGTATGTAGCGTTTATATTGCTAGCAGTCTTATTCCTTTTACTAGTCATTTAAGAAGTATGTTATGATGTTGCTCTCTTTGTGCCACTATGGCATAAGGTTCTTTTTGGGGGTGGGGTGGGGGTATTTTCCTTATTTTGCAGAGTGTGTGTTAAGTGTCTGATTGACTAAAAGTAGAATTACCTGTTTGGATAATGGAACGAGGGCACTGAGGATACTTCTTACCCCACCCCAGATCCTAGTATAACCAACGACTGCATAAGTCAAGTAAGCAAAATCCCTAAGCTAGCACTGGGTGTTTAAAAATGTCAGAATTTAGGACCATTCAGACTGTTTACAGCGTTTCAGTGTTATTTCACAGTATAGTCAGAATTACAATAAACACAGCGAAGATTTGGGGGGATGGGGCGGGGGGATAGGGAACATCTCATCTTTCCAATAACAGTCCAGGTTTGAGTGCTGAGAAAACAATCACCTTGGAGCAAATCAATAAAGTTTACTGCAAAATAATGGTCTGAAAGAGCCAAAAGTTTGCCACCATTTGACATATATAGTACAGGGAACTAAGCTCTTGTATCAGAAGTATCAGTTTGCAAACTCACCGGTTGAGTAATTTGTCTCAAATACATGGCAAAAAGTTTTTGAATAACAAGGTAGGTCATTCAGGACAGAGCTACAATTCGGAAGCCTCTATAGCTTGAGTTAATGAGTCTGTAGTTCCAGAGCATCACCCACTTCCACTACCTCCTTTGGTGGGACAGCCTCCAGCTGTTGAATCACCTTCTCTGCTCTTCACCAATTCAGTCCCCTTTCCGCCTGCAGTCCCCTGTGCAGCAGTCTGCTCCCTGTTCTCCTAGGTTTACATTGGCTTTGTGTCTCAGAAAAGGAAACAACTTTAAATTCAAAGGATTCTGACAAGGCGCCTTATGCAGCAACAGCTGGTGGTATCAAAACATATAACTGACTGTGGTGCTAAGTCCATGGCAGCTGCCATTGCCATGTAGTGCCATGCGTGGCTTCAAGGTAATGCTATAGCTGGAGGCTAGGATACAAACCATTGCCTTTCAAAGAGCCTCTCTTCAGTGAGAGGGCTAATGAACACTTGAGAGGGCCATACCCTATCCTGCACAGAGATCACAAAGAAGGTACCACTGATGCTGATGTCCACAGTGCCACCGCTCTTGGGGGCCCTGCTCCATTTGTAAGTGCTGCCAGTTTACCTTTAATGAAATAACTAGCTTTCATACTTACGTGCCCAAATATTTTGGGGTGTATTTTTACTAACAGAAAATTACCCAGTCTGTACTCAGCAGTGAAGTTCATGAAAAGCCTTGAGTAAGTCAGTATGTCTCTTGGCGGGTAGTGAGGAAGTGAAATTTGTGTGCAGAAGGATGCTATGGAAGTGAAGGAGATTAGTGATAAGCATAGTAGTGCTGGCAAATGTGTATGAGCATTGTGCCCCTTATCTTGATTCTGCTGCAGTTTGTTTACAAGCCACCAGGTGTCACTCCACTCCCAGTCCCAGAGTGCCTTGTATCTTGGGAAGCCAAGCCTGCAAGTATTCTGGCTAAGACCGGCTTCACATATGTACATGTTTATTTATTACGGATTACACAGAATAAGTCAGCAGGGTAGAACAGCCAGTTGACAGTGCAATAGGATTTGAACTGGTGGACCTCCTGATGGCACCTGGTATTTTTGGCCACTGTGTGACACAGAGTGTTGGACTGGATGAGCCATTGGCCTTATCCAACATTGGCTTCTCTTATGTTCTTAACTGTAGAAATCTGGAAACCAACCAGAGGTGAAGGACGACATGAGTGTTATAGTCTACAGTCCCTAACCCTTTACTCCATGCTTCTTTCTGAACTATATTGTTATAGTGTCGCCCTATTTTCTATGCAAAAAGCCTTCTTGAATAATCCGGTTTTGCATAACTTGGAGAAAACCAGGAGGGTGGGAGCCTTCCTGATGTCATCAAGCACATCATTCCCTAAGATGGGGGCCACAACAGAAAAGGCACACATATCCCCCTTTCCAAACTTCCTCCAGTAGATAGCTTTATAGCCCTAGGATAGTCCTTATATTTTACCATCTCACTACATAGGCCTTGTTTAGTTTCAGTCCAGAGAAAAATACTTCACTGTGTGGAAACTATGGAGTACAAGGCCTTTAATGCACCAGAAGAAGGTAGAAAATGCAGATAAGAGAATAAAATAGCAGATTGTGGTAGCACATTATTTAGCCACGAGTTGAAAGGATACTATGAAGAAGACTAGCTTTTACTTTCTGTGACTACAGAGTGTTCTACGTTCCAGGAAAACACTTGCAAAGTTCTTCAGAAGCACTACAAAGTGCTTGTTTGTAGGGCAGCTCTTGTATGCGTTCTTAATTTTTGCACGTCCATTCTTTCTGCAGATTAGGACCAAACCGCCCTGAACCAAGTAACCGAGACCAACAGCAGCATTTTGGTGGGCCACCTCCGCTTATCTCCCCAAAGCCTCAGCACCATCCTGTCCCAACGTCTCTTTGGAACCCAGTTTCTTTAATGGATAATACCAGTGAGCCCCGAAGAATGCAAGAGAGTCACTCCCTCCAAGGCCATACTGGCCAATATGAGCCCAGCAGGCAAGCCATCCCACTTGTGAAGGTAGAACGGGTCTACTGTCCAGAGAAACTGGAGGAAGGGGCCAGGAAAAGAGAAGCCTTGGACAAGTACCAGCCAGCCAGGGAGCCTGGGGGATCGGATCATGGTGTTTTTTCCCATGGGCCCTTCTTAGCAGAACTGGAGAAGTCCACACAGACTATTTTGAACCAGCAGAGGACATCACTCTCTCAGAGTGGACAGTTTGCTGACATCAGCTTGAACAGCAAGCCTGGTTCACCCTACAGGCATCCATTACCCAGGGGCTATGACTCCTCATATGTTTACGATGAATTCTTGCAGCAGCACCGCAAGCTGGTCAGCAAACTGGATCTTGAAGGCAAGAGGAGGAGAGAAGCTAAGGAAAAAGGTCAGTACTTGAAAAGGTCTATAGCCTCTCCACCCTCGAATAGCCCTATATGTTCCAGCAAAGGGAAATACTTTATGTAGCAAGTATAGAGACACTAAATAATGTAATTGCAAAAAAGCAAATGCAGCTGCTAGAAAATGCTCCAGGCTGTCATCACTTGCCTTTGGCAGGCAGGCAGGGGAAGTTTCAATCAAAGTATCTGGAATCCATGCAAAAGATTATGTTTTATACCAGCAAGCTTGTGCAACAAACCAAAAGCACACTTCCTCCTGTCAAACTTGATACCTGCTTTGTATTCCATTATAAAGGGAAGCTATGGGCAATGGGAGGGGCAGGAGTAGCTGTCAGTCAATTCCTGCCACAGCAGCCCAGACCTTGGTAGCCTCAAAATTCAGTTCTTTCTGCCAGGTACAGCTCTGCAGACTTTGCGGGAGGTAAAGTGGCTTGAGACTTTTTAAATGGAAATGTAAGAATCCCTTGAAGTAGACTCAGACGACCACTTTTAACTTGATATGTTTGCCTTTCAGTTCCCACCATGTGATACCCACGTGGTGCTGTGAGGCTTGCTTCCGTAATTTCTGGAGCTTTTACTGCAAACCTCATGTTGTTAGAATCCATCCAATCTCGAGAGACAGCCCACTATCAAGGCTGCTGAAAAGATATCCCCCTTCCTTTATAGGGGAAACCTTGAAGACTAAACATGGAATAAGGATTGGCATTGCATGCTTTACTTTCTCAGGGGCTGAGCCCTTCCATATTAAAGAGCATTTTGTCTTGATTGGTAAAAGATGCTTTAGTTTCTAAGGCTGGGATTCTATGTGCTGATTTGCCTGAAGGCTCTCCAGTGTGGTAGTTTCATTATCTTTCCTGCATTCAGCACACAACTGAATTGGTAATGCTGGGTAAGATTATTAAATAAGGGGAAACTAGCCTTTGGTTTTTGCCAAGCTCTAATAGTTTGGGGGGGGGTGTTGCATGTCTTTCAGGAAGCTAATTGAACCTCCTACCTAGTAGGCCATTTGCTGTCAATAGATTGCCTTGAACACCCAATCCAAGCTGCCCTGTAAATCCTGCCTCCAAGATAGAGCCAATTAATAAATGATGAACAGAGACTAATAAAGGAGTTTTAAATATTAATCAGAATGTACAACCAGAATGGGATTAGCAGAGGAGAGGAAAGCAGAGCACTTAGCAGGAGGGTTGAGCGAGTTTTGAATACAGACTCCAAGGTTTCCATTGTATGAGGCAGTAGATGTTTGTTTGTGGCTGTTCTTCGGACATCATCCGAGTTTGCGTATTCTGCCTTGCACAGGCCTCTTCCTGTAGCTGCCCCTTAACCCTTCAGTATCAGTGAGGCTGCTAGCAACATGGGTGGCTGCTGTTCCTGTATGCAGATGAACCTGATCTCCTATGGTATTGAGTCAGAAGATTGCAGAGGCTGCTCCTGGGGTGCACAGATGCTCCCACCACAGAGATCGTGAAGCATGAAGGAACTGAATCTCCAAGTGTGGCATACAGGGCTGTGCAGAACTATGAGGAGCCCAGGCCTTATCATTAGCACCCCACCAAGTTCATCTGCCTTGTGCCTCCTGGCTGCCGCATGCACAAAAGGCAGCCTGGTGTCTTACTGTTCAACAGGGCTTGAGCTTCCTGTGGAGGAGTTTCAGAATATAAGTGAGCTTACTGCTATTATCTGCTTTATAGGTGCCTTATAGGTGCAAGATGAAACTGCTTACATCTGAGTGACCATAGGGAAAAAAATCATTACCATTGCACAAACCAGAGTTACCTCTCTTCAGCTTTTCCTTTCCATTTTTTTTTCCTAGGCAAGTTGGTTCTGCTTTGCATATTTTTTTCTCTTGCAGAGTCTGAAATCCTTTGAGCAGAACACACCCAATCCTGCATAAGACTGCGTGCCTTTTATTCCACAGCAACATTTTCTTCCCTGCAAAATAGGCCTGGCAATATAATCTGCTTTCCTTGTCCACATGTCATCTGGTTCTGCCTGTGCTCTTCTGGTAACACAGAATGGTGATGGCAATTCAGCAATAAATTTTGCAATAAAGCCTAGTTTTCCGCCTGAAGTACATCCCATTGTAAGATCCAATATCTTGGCCAGAGAGACTGGAAGAACCTGTGGCATCTTGGCTGTGCTGAGGCAAAGTAACACTATTTCACTTTTTGCCTGTTCCGTCTTCTGCATACAGGTTATTATTATGATCTGGATGACTCCTATGATGAGAGTGATGAAGAGGAAGTACGGGCCCACTTGCGATGTGTTGCAGAGCAACCACCATTGAAGCTGGACACCTCCTCAGAAGTATGTCCATCTCTTCCCTCATGCTAATGGAAAAAGCATTCTGATCCATAATTGCTCATTATCAAGGCCTCAGTTACCACACAGAAATTGCATGAGCTGACAACATCTTATTATATGGCCCAAAGCCTGTCTCTTTCCTTATGCCCACTCTAAGGGGATGATGGCTTTTGGAATAAAGCAAAGAGCTCACTTTGCTTCATGGTGCTATTCTTCATCTCTTAACACACCATATGCTGGATTTGGAAATCATTAACCAGTTAAGTAGCAAGGAGAAGTGATTTGTTTAGTACCTCACAGCAAATCTGCATTTGTGGTATAAACCTGCATCCTTCCAGCTGGTATCCAGATCCAGTCCTACTTGAACTATGTTCTGCTTACTTTTGTTGGTTGCCTGAATATTGCCAATAGATAGGCCATTTGTATATTTGTGTACTGGAAGGAACCAGGGAGCAAGAAATTTCTCTTAAAAGAAGATATATTAAGGAGTTGACGTTTTCTTTTCCAAAATGATAGTTTCCTGTGGCTTCCTTTAAAAATAGTACTCTCAAAAAAACTATATCTGGTACAATTAGCAACAGTTGATATGCACTTTAAGGGGGTGAAACCTTGATAAAGTTTCTTCCTGTTTTGCTCATCCAGAAACTGGAATTCTTGCAACTTTTTGGACTGACCACTCAACAACAGAAGGAGGAGCTGCTGACTCAAAAACGAAGGAAAAGGCGGAGAATGCTGCGAGAAAGAAGCCCCTCTCCACCAACAGTCCAGAATAAACGTCGGACACCCTCTCCCCGTTTTGTGCTCTCAACACGTTACAGCCCTGATGAAATGAACAACAGTCCAAATTTTGAGGAGAAAAAGCGGTTCCTCACGACTTTCAATTTAACTCACATCAGCGCTGAGAAGAGGAAAGGTATGTCTTCATTTATGGGGATGGGGATATAGATATTTCCATGAATGAGGAGGATGAGATCTCACTGTGGCCACTGAGTTCAAAGGACATATGAAGGAATGTCTCAGTTCAAGAACCTAGTGGCCAAACTGCAGCTGTGTCTACTCAGTGTCAAACAGTCTCAGATCTCTGCATAGAAGAATATTGTACAAATTTATCTAAACTGGCACGTGAAAGTGAGGAAAGATGTAGTAAAGGGAAGGCTGTTTGGGAAATAGAATGCAGGCTTCTGAAAACTGATGTAATCCAAATAAATAAGGACTGGAAAAATATATAGCACTTGTAATTGTTTTGACCTTGATCAGAACAGCAAGTGGCCATTGCTAACCTGTGGATGCCCCTGCATTATCCAGGAAAGAACTGTCTGGTGGGGTGGTGTAGCACATGAGAAAGCATGCAGTTCAACATCAACTCTTCCATGAATTTGGTGGATAGTCTTGGGCAAACACCTCTTTGCTTTAATCCCTCCAGTTGTAATACAGATGATAATACTGGCCTAGTTTACAGGACAGCTATAAAATGTACATTAATGGCACATGTAAATAACTTTGAACCCTTAAGTCATTGGAATGGATCCCACCCCTATCCTTACCAGTCCATTGAACAAAGTTTACTTATTTATTTGTTAAAGTATTTATACCCCCAACTTACCTTTTGGCTCAAGTTTGAAGTCTTCCTCCAAATTAAGTAGCTCTTTCATTGGAGGAAGGCTGCCTGGAGAATGATTGGATCACCCCACTGAAAGGCATTAGACGTGTCAAGAGTCCAAATCAAAAGGTGATTAATAGGATTTACTAGCATAAGCCAGAAGAAGAGAGTACTTCCCTGGGCTGTGTTAGGAATAAAAGCCAGGTTTTGTCTCTGCGTCCCATCCCACAGATAAAGAGAAACTAGTAGAGATGCTCCATGCAATGAAACAGAAAAGTGCCTCCACAGCAGTGACAGTGAAAAGCTCGCCACGGGACAGTCCTACCATTGTCCAGGCTGGTAAGTGGCCTTGAATAGCAGCCACATGATAGCAAGGAGATGATGGGCTTAGGGCTCCTTATGGATGAAAGAAACCACTGGTGGGCTTGATTTTCCTCTCTCTGTGGCACTTCACTAGTGTAAACCAGAGGCAGTTTAGAGATGTGGAAACGTTGCATCCCACCAAAGTTTTCCTTATTGGTCTGCCAAAGAAGGATAAGTAGAGTACTTTCTGGAAACAGACGCGCAGTGCAATTCAGCACTTTCTCAAATGAAGTTCCACTGATTTCCGTAGGACTTAGTTCTTTATGATTGCTTATGTTGTAGCAGTGTTGAAAAATAATGCCCCTTGTGCCTCATCATGCCAGTACTTGCAAGTGCAGAAGAACCATGTTGTATGTAACTGTTTTGGTGGCATTTAACTGAGGGATTCCATGTTTTTAAGCTGATTTTATGGTATGCTGCTGTCCTGAGCACAGTTTTACAGATATTATTTTAGGCTATTGGATGTAGTTTTGTGCTGTTTTTACACTGTTTTAATATTGGGCCTTCTTAAGTTGAAGCAGGTCTCTGGATAGGCAGCATATACATTGTGTGTGATACAAAGGACATTTTAGAGGATTTTTGGAAATGTCCTTTGATTTTAGAAAGCCGTAATTCTTCCATGCTTATGTGTACCCCAAGTGAAACAAGTTTTCTGTTGTATTTCCTTCTGTTAACTAATCAACATATACTCAGTGGAACACCACTGCATAATTGTATTTATTTTTTCAAATTTTGCATTTAGCCATGCATTTCTCCAGAAAGGGCGTTTATACCAGAAAGCACTGCTGTATAAGTTCTCCATTACTCGAACTAATGCTGTTGTTTGCTTTTCCTTGCCAAAGAGCCACAAGTGCAGCAAACTGCTGTGGAATCAGATAAACCAGTTGGCATTGCTGCTGCTTCTCTGCCAGAGACTCAGAAGACAGCTGAGCCCAGCAGAATAGAACAGCTGAGACCACATGAGCTTCAGAGAGCCAAGGAGACTATTCCTGTCTCCACTGAGAAGCCCAAGTTGAGTGATGGGCATACAGCCAAGAAAAGCCTGAGCATCCTCAACTACGTCCGGGGCCCTTTGCCCAAAGACATCCCTGTGCCACTGTCGCACAGTATGAATGGGAAGAACAAGCCATGGGAGCCCTTTATAGCGGAGGAGTTTGCACATCAGTTCCATGAGTCCGTATTGCAGTCTACACAGAAAGCACTGCAGAAACACAAAGGTAATGGGAATAAGGGAAACAGGGAAGTGACAGAATGAGTGGGAAGGAAATTCACGAGACTACGAATTGTGGGTACAGAGTTAGAGCTCAGTTTTGGTCTCCAAAGATATACCTCTTCTGCCAGAAGTTAGCTTCTACTTCCTTAAACTCTAGCTTTGTGTATACAGAGCTTGCACTTTGGATATGCAGCGTGGCAGATGAAGAAACCAGCTCAGCCAGTTTGTGAATGCAAATGAAGTCTTCTGCACAATCCGTTTTTCAGTGCTCTCTGCAAACAAAGTTGCTTCAAATGTACATTCAATAACCTGCTCCGTCAACAGTGCTTCAATCTGTTTCAGCACATTCCAGAGAAAGACAGAAGCATGTTTTTGTTTCGTCTTTTATTTTTTTAAAACACCTTGAAAATTGCCATTGTGGAAAAACCAAAATCGGATCTAAGTACCTGGCATAGGTTCCAACTTCACAACACAAATACAGTGTGCCTCCCTAAATAAAATGTTATCATCATTGGATCAAATGCCATGCGTTGCTAGCGTAACCTGAGCAATTTCAGTGGAAGAAATGATAGCTTCATGAAAAAACACTGAATATATAGCTCACTTTGTGAAAAGCTCATTAATTTCATCGGCAGGAGTGCAGAATATAGAATTACTAGTGTATGCATGGCAGCTGTCAGTGGGAAGCATAATAAAAAAAAAAAATTAAGGCCACCAATAGGAACAGCCGATCTAGCAGCTGAAGGTATGGCCCATAAATGTTTTCACTGACTGGCTCCAAGAGAGATAGTAAAATTCCTGGGAAAATGGCTCTTGCATTGAATAAGGAGCATTAATCTTCCTGACAAACCTTTCATTTGAGCTAACATCTTGAGTAGAAATTGTTAAAAGTACTAATATCATTTTAGGGAGACCTGTTTTGAAAGAAATGGTATTGAATTTGTCAGGCACTTGATTTGAGGTTGGCTAGCTGGTGTCCTAGATTCCTGTCTGACTCTGACTTTTTCTTTGACCATGACAAGTTTTTTTTCCTCTCTCCTTTATTCTTTTTTCTTCCCACTTCATATTCTGTTCTTCCCATGAGTTTGTTTTTGCTTTAAGTTACTCCTGACTGCTCTCAACGTTTGATGCCTCCTGGAGCCTGCTTTATCTTCATTAGCCTCTTAGGGGAGCTGGTTGTTAGTTTTGGAATTAATGTGACTTTTTTTGGTGTTTCTCCATACCTGAGAAGTCCCCTGAGTATGTAGATACCTTGTTTGTAGGTGACCTGGTTTTTGCTGCCTTTGTGGCGAACACAAGTTACCTACTTTACTGTTAGATACAGTAATGATCATTGTTGTAGGCACATAATATGTAGATGTTTTTCTCTTCCATGTTGGCTTCTAGGTAATGCAATGGCACACTCTGCAGAACATAACCACAAAGTTGATGCCTCCATTCATTATAACATTCCGGAGCTGCAGACCTCAAACTGGATCTCTCTGCCACAGCAGAATGGCCAGAAAGATTCCCAGCATAAGGGGTTCATCCCACAACAACATGACAAGGTCTCTGACTCTGAGGAAGAGGAGGAGGAGGAAGATGACTACCCTAGACCCAAATGGCACGGGATTGAAGCAATCTTTGAAGCCTACCAGGAACATATAGAAGGTAAGCGAAACAGATGTAGATCTTTTTTTACTGTACTGCAATCCGAGCCTGTTTTCAATAATAAACAAAAAATGAAACAAGCTTAAAGTCTTTAGTAATTGTGTAAATGGCCATTCAAAATCAGTAGGGATGTGAAGATCTTTAAATCATTATTTAGCAAAGAAATGGGACGATGTGCTTTAGGATTTGTCAGACCTTTTCAGTGAGATGTTTGCTGGTTTATATTTCATGTTAACTACCTATCTCTTTGAACTAGATTGTAATAGATGTTATACTTGTTTTTTATTAGGCAAAATATTTTTATTTGTTCTGTTATGAACATTGTAATTTTGAATAATCTTTCAATTAAAAAGTTTGTTTAAAATAAATATATATATATATCTAAAAAAAGCAGTAGGGATCTCTTCGCTCTTGTAAGATCTTTCCTATCTAGAACAATTTATGATCAAGTATAATACGTGTTATTTTATAAAATTGTGCTGCGTCTGGATTTAAAACCGTACTTTTGGCTCCAGGCCAAAACATTTTTTTACCCAAACTTTTAACAGAAGGGTAAACACATCTTTTCCAGCTGTGTTTATGGTCTGCTTCTAGGATGAGGACAGTTCATATTAGACTGCTGAATATTGTTGTTTTTGTCCCCAGATTTAATTTGCTAGTTTTAATACTGATAGTTCTTACACTGTTAGTTTTATGATTTTATAGTATAATTTTTATAACATGGGCTACCTCAAGTAAAGAAAAGAAAGTGTGGAGAAGCAAATGAACACAGATGAATAATTATTATAAAAGAAAGTGTGACCAGATCCTTCCCCAACTTTGAGAAATCAGTGTAGCGCACAGTAGCATTCTGTTGCCAGATGCAAGTTACTCAGTGGCCTGCCTGCAAATTATCACCTTGATTTTGTTACAGGAGAATTGCTCCATATTGGCTTCCTGTGCCTCCACATCACTCTGTGCAAAATATAGGGGTTTTTTATTGCAAGCATAAATCACACAATTCTGATCCTTATGAAAAAGCTTTAAATTGTCTTAGATAACTAAAAAATACAAATAGCAATATCAAAGGAGATACAGCAACGACTTTCCATAAACTGAAGACTGAAAGCTGCCTACCATCCAGTTTTTATTTAATTTTAAAGATCAGGCTATTTTGAATTCCTCAGATTCCAAAGGAATGTTAGTTTGTTGCATCAGAAATAAGCAGGAGTATTGTGGCATGTAAAAGGCTACTGTCTTTTTATTATAGCATAATATTTTGTGAACTAAAGCATCTTGCTTCTGAGGAAGTGAGTTCCATTCCCAAAAACTTTATTCTGGAATTAAACCTCTGCGTGTTTAGGAGCTACAAGACTCCTGTCTGAATTCTTCAATACGTTTCTTCTCTTGAGATGCATCTTGCCCAGTATATATCCTGCTCTGAGATATAGAAAGCAAAATAAGAGATGTGAGATCTTCAAGACACATCACATTTACTGTGTTTTGAGACTCACAAAAGCTTGAGCAGTAGTTGGAATTTGCAGATTGATTTAAGTAAACTCATGGATTTTTTCTGAAAGGCTGAGTGATCTAGAAAAATCTATCTATCCCTTCCATAGACTAATTATTCAGGTGCTAACTAATATTCATAATCTTGTTTCCTTTCTGTGGAAACATGTTTTTAAAAGTTTGGTATTCTGTTTAAGAAAGGAAATGCAGTTTTTGGAAGAGCCATTTTACACGCATGGGCTTCTTTAGAACAGTATTTGGGGGGGGGGTCCCTTCAGAAAATTGCCCTGGGCAGCTAACAGCCCTGCTTTATTTGCAGAGCAAAACCTGGAACGGCAAGTGCTTCAAACTCAGTGCAGACGCTTGGAGGCTCAGCACTACAGTCTCAGTCTGACAGCAGAACAGTTGTCACACACAATGACGGTGAGTATCGATTAGTGTTTACATATATTCCAGAGGTTCCCACAGCAAAGCAGAGAGCCTTTTGGCCTAATGTATCTCAGCTGTACATTTTTCATTCCATTATGGGACTTGGTGTAGTGGTTAAGTGCGTGGACTAATCTGGGAGAACTGGGTTTGATTCCTCACTCCTCCACTTGCACCTGGCTGGATGACCTTGGGCAAGCTGTAGTTCTAGTAAGAGCTGTTCTTGGAGCAGTTTCTGTCAAGAGCTTTCTCAGCCCCACCTACCTCACAGGGTGTCTGTTGTGGGGAGGGGAAGGGAAAGGAGTTTGTAAGCCACTCTGAGACACCTTTGGGTAGTGAAGGGCAGGGTATAAATCCAATCTCTTCTTCTTCTTGGTTATTGAAGCACCTTTGCTGTTAGATTGATTTTTTTAGCGGCTCCTACCTGGTGAAACGAGCTCCCGGAGGAGATCCGGGCCCTGCGGTACCTTGTGCAGTTCTGCAGGGCCTGCAAGACAAGAGCTCTTCCGCCAGGCCTTTGAGTAGGAGCCGCCGTCATTGAACCTGCGCTACCATCGCGCTTTATTGGCCCTAGCATCCGTCCTATGGTTGTTTGCGTGGTATCAGTGCTGTTGAATATGTCCATCTTCCGTATGAGCACCACGCCATCATGTACTGAAGATTCTGAATATTAAGAGCACATCCATTTTTATATTTTGTTTCTGTATGTATGGCTTTTACTTGTTTTAATTGTTTTATCTTGGCATAATTGCCCTTTGTGAGCCGCCCTGAGCCCGTTTTGGGGGAGGGCGGCTTATAAATTTGAACAAATAAATAAATAAAATTTAATGTCTTCTCTCATATGCAGGAATTAAGGAACCAGAAACAGAAGATTGTCTCCGAAAGGGAACGACTTCAGGCCGAACTAGATCACTTGAGAAAGTGCCTTGCATTGCCTGCAATGCAGTGGTCTAGAAGTTATTTCAAGGGGTATCCCAGGTGACACTCCCTTGCACTAGGCCGAACCTATAGTATAGAAATAATAATCTATTTTATTACCTGGAATATTTAATATTTTTCACTGGGAGGTTTGAAGCTTAAAAAGAGAGCGAGAATGTGCCATGCATGAAGCAAAGGACTATAGGATCCAGGAAGAAAATCCACACCCTTCTCTTGACTTCAGTGCAACTGAATTTTGTAACTCTACAAGTAATCCACTTAGAAGAACTTTAGTTTTGGTTAAATTTAAAAGTTTTATTTTTCCTGTGCTTTCCCTCCTCCTGCCTTTTTAAAAATTGTTTTTAAATGCAGAGTTTCCACCAATGACACTAACATCCACTTCCCATTGAAGGGACTGGGATCATTTCCATACATATGTTCTTTTTGTTGCCATACTAGTACAATTGCTGTTTGGGGGATCTGTCCATTTATTTGTGCTGAAATATATTTCTCAACCCAAGAGGAAACTAGGTACATGTCAGTTTTTTTTAAGAGAATGAACTGGATATTTTGGATACAGAAATAAATACCTGCAGAGTAATGGGCCTATCAGAAGACAAATGCAACTTCCAAACTTGACTTCCCATGCATCAATCAGCTTTCTGCTGGAAATGCACTTCACTTGAAAAATAAAGCGAATAAATAAACTGAAGGTACATTTTTATTACTGGGGAGGGGAGGATGTGTACAGAACAGTGATATACATACAATACACACAAATTATGTACCCCAGTGGGTAGAATTTTCATACAAAGATTTTGCAATTAAAGTTAAAAAAGAGGTGCTTCAGCCTTGTACTGTGTATATATTTAAAAAAATTTGTATGTTTTTATTACTTTAATTATTGTTATAAAAAGCTTGCCATTTTCAATATGTTTCTGCTTTTTGTTTTTTTGGCAAAAATAGCTTGCTTTTAGTGTTTGTACTGCTGCTGGTCAGGACATGAAACAAATATTGAAATGTTTTTAAAAAGAATTTTAAAGAAAAAGCTTTCCACTGGGGCACGTGCTATCACTTTTAGATATTTTGCAATGTGTAGCACCAGAACTCTCTTGCTTGAAGACCCAGAATTTATTTCTCTCTTCTGTCCCACTCCTTCCCTTTCCCCACCCAGCCCTTAAAACACTGAATGTCAGAAGATCAGCTGTTGTTGAAACAAGAGTTCAATCTGAGAAGTCCAACATCTTAGGGAATAAAATGATTGGGGGTCTGTGAGCTTTACAGTGCACCACCCTAAAAAGAGTTACGCCCTTCTAAAACCATTGAAGTAAATGTACTTAGAAGGGTGTAACTCTTTTTAGGGTAGCACTGTTAGTTATGAATACTTTTTCAGTGTACCAATACAACTTGCAATCACACAACAAGCTGTTAGTTTTCTAAGGACTTCCAGAGAATTAGCTCAGTCCAATCAAAAGAGCAAATAGAGGATGGGAGCTGTAAATCATGCCTATAGCTATCATTGATCCTTCACAAACAGTCAGTTCAGTGTGGTACAGACTTGCAATACTATAGTGGATGTGTTATTATGTAACCATATGATGAGAGAAGATTCCATAGGTTTTTCCCACTTCGTTGGCACCTGGTGTGCCCAATGCATTGGAAAGACCCAAGCAAGTGGTCCTGCCAACAGTCTCATTAATTATATGCATACCCTTGCAGTATGGGATCACAGGTGCAAAAGCGTGTTCAGATGTAAAGAGGGCGTAAGCACTATACTTACCTAGTTTTGTGTTCTTGACTCAAATAGGTGAATAGTAGTACCCACAAAGGTTCTATGTGCCCCTTGAATAGATAGTTCCTGTAACCTCTGGGTCCTTGCAGTTATTTCCAACAATCAGTTATCTGACTAGTTACCAAGAGCTGGGTTGGGTTAATACTTCTCTTCCCCCACCCTGAAATATTTTTTAATGAAACCCAGTGGTAATAATTTTTTCCCCAGGGGAATAGTTTTGCTACCTTTCCCATCCACGAATGATGATTAACTATCAAATTGGTAGCAGTAGAACACAAATTGGTAGAATACAGGGCCTTTTCACTTGAGGTGAGATGGATCAGCTGGAGCCACTCCATGTGACAACTGGTATTGGTCTGCAAACATGCAATGTAAGAGCTCAAAGCTCTTGTTTTAAAAGCCTTATCTGTTAGGTCTGTTTCTCACTTCAGTTCTTAAGTGGTATGGCTACCAAGTCTGCTGTAAAGGGTGAATACACGTAACATTTTAGTTTGTCTCATTTTTAAAAATAAACTTTAAAAGTGTGTTTTTAAAGGGACAAGCACCAAATTTTATGTGAATGTGATCTGCTCATTTCCAGGAGGAATATATTTGTAATGCGAGAATTAACCCTTGCTGTTCCAGTTTGACAATTGTTTTCCCTCTGCCTTAACTGCCCAATCAATTAATGTGAACAGAGAAACACCTTGGCAATAGTTTTTTGAAAATGGGAGACCATGAGAAGCTTGGGAATTCACCACCTTATACTCAAAGTTCCTTTTTTTTTCTTTTTAAAAATAATTATAATAGGTAATGTGCAATCCTTTCAGTCTATTACTGTTAATGTTTTGTTTCTCTGAATGCTGACAATGAAGGGCCAGACTGGTACAATCTGCAGTGGCCAGATGTATATGAAGACAATGCTTCTGTGCTTTTCATTGTTGCACAAAAGTGGTAATTGCAGCAGGTGCAGCTTTTCTCCCACTGTGATAAAGTGCACCTCCCAAAAATTTCCTCTTGAGAGCAACTGGTGAAATGTACTGAAGCTCAGGCTTTATCCTGAAGACAGTATACCTAGTACACTAAGGAATGACCAGATGAGCAAATGTGGAGACTTGTATTAAGACAGTCTTGTTCCTGGATGCAGCAAGAAAAGAACTTGGGGGGGGGGGTTTACTTGGTCAAGCGATCCTTTGAACATCTAAACCAGCTATCTCCTTTAATAGTATTCCAGACATCTTTCCCTGCTGCACTGAGACAATCGGCTCTAATAGAGCATGAAAGAAAAAAAGGGAAAGTCACCAATTTTCCCCCTCTGACAATACCTATTATCACCCATTAGCTTAGACAACAAAGCTCTGCTGGTTTATCACTGATTCCAATCTATTTTGCAAAGATGTTTTACACCAGAAGACAGAAAGAAACATACACCCTTAAATTTGTTTTATAGCCCACTACTTAGCTCAGCTGTTAAGTATATCAGGGCACTAAGAAGCATCCAAACTTAAATGAGGGACCACAGCAAAATTTGCTTTGCAGTAGCTAATCTGGTTTCAGTTTGGGGGGGGGGTCGTTTTTTTTTTAAAGTAGGAAGCTCTTTTTCAATGTATTTATAAGAAGCTAACATGGCAGCAGCTCACAAACAGTAACTAGCATATCAAATGGACTGCAGTACTGGCAATACGGGAAGGTCCAATGTCTTTGAAAATGAATGCTCCAAAGTTTTTAGAAATATGTTAAGAGAACATCAGTGTCTCTCAAGTTAACTTCTGACCAAATAGTTTAATATCCAGTTTCATAACTTAAAGGTGTAAACAGGGCAATTTGGCTGTTTCCACACACTTCATCAAACAGCTGGGGTGGCAAGATTTCTTTCAAGTCAGCATGGATCACAGCTTTTGCTTCTCAATTTTGCCAATGGTGGGGTGGGATAGAGGAATATGGGTGTATGAACAAGGATGGCATTACACTCATTATCCCCAAAATAATTGCACTATGCATAGCTTTTCTTACAAATTAGTTGTGTGGGGTAGACTTTCTGGGAAGATGTTCTCAACACCTTGCTTCAGTTTTGCGAACTCAGTAATGTACCAGAAATAATATGCACTTGAATTCATCCAAATTTGATTAAGTCCAGCTTTCAGGCAATGATATATAAACTGTTAGATTATTCAGAACATGTTTGAAATACTCCTCTCTCCTTCATGTGATACAAATACATTCAATTTGAGTTAGGTGGTATTGTTAGGAAATCACATTATTGTCCCTTCCACTGTCCTTGAAATGTTCTCTTCTCCTTCTGATGATGAAATACCTTCCCCTCCACCAAGTCTTGCCCCACTGCTTAAATTCTCAAACTACCATGTTTGGTCTCCTTTGCCTCCAGGGCCATGCCGCTTGGTTGTTTGTATGTACTGTGCAGAATTTCTAAAGCCAGAGCATGAGGGGACAGCAGGAAGCTAAAGCTAGGCCTGCTGGGACAGTTTAGATGCTGTGAGACAAACCTGTTCTAAGTGTACTTGTTTGAATTAAATGTAATGTAATATATTATTTGTTGAATGTAGTAATTAGGTATTTATGAATATATTGCTGTAATTTCTGACAACATCCAAAAATAAAATGTTCCTAAATCATGACAAAAGATTATTTTCCCAGGCCCAGTGGTGGATAAAGTTCCCCAGACAAAGCATAAATTTAAAACTCTGCTTAAGAGTCCTTTATAAGACATACATCAAACCTTGGCAGCACAATTACCATTTCCTTGTACAGCCACCCTTATGCTGTAACTGTTAACAGAGGGTCATGTTTACCTCCTATTGTAATGGCAATGCTAGAAACTTGCAGAAAACCAGCAAACAGCATTTACAACTATAATTAAATATGGTGTGATTGTTGGCTATGTTAAATGCCTGTGCTGGGGGTGGGGGTATTTATTCTCAGCTGATAAAACTAAGCCACATTGCCTGTTAGCTTTTAGGAATTAGTTTCATCTTCAGCAGTAGTATAGCAGAACATGAACAATGGTGGGAGGCAGAACTGAGAGGATAGCCTTTTAAAAGCCCTAACTGTTTTATATACCATTAGCTGCACCAATGCCCTAAAGATCATAGAGACACCGAGTTCTCATACATGGATATGATCCGCAAATTTACGAGCTTGTCTTCTAATTCTGGACCAGTTACAAACACATGCACATACTGCACAAGTCAGAAAAAAGTTTTAAAAGGTTAAAAAAGGCAATGAACTGAAATTACATTGAAGCTCTGCAAACACTCAAGCAATTCTTGGTAAACAAAGGTCGTTAAAGGTACACACATAGGACTTTAAAAGAGGAATTCAGTGGCACCTCAGAGGCTAAAAAATATTTAAATTATGTGTTTATGAGCCAGAAGTACCTTGGTACTTTGAAGAAGTACTTTGGTACCTTGAAGACCAAATTAATTTTGTTTTGAAATGTTTTTAATCAGAAATATTCCCTGCATAGCCAGTAGAGGTCAGGATGTCATAGCCTAAATGTCTCTGTAGTAGCATTTAAAAGGTACCCTGCTTTCTTTTGTTTCCTTTTATGCAGTGTATATGCCACACAGGTAGCAGCATTTCCTGTACTATTTATATATAGCATTTACTATATTATTCATAGCCTGAGCATCATCAGCCAGTGTATACTTATGTGATTAATATGAACATATTCTGGCTGTGGCAAGTAGCTGGTTTTGGCGCATCAGCAGTACAGTTCCCACAACAGAGTTGAAAGCAGAACGCGAGCCAGATAAAGTGATATGTCTTGTCTTTGTGGCTCCCTCTCCCACAGAATACAGGCTTATTTTCACTCATCCCACATACAGCTGTGCACTTCACCAGCTGCTGTCAAGGAAACCACAGAAAGTCCTTTATCTCCAAGGACAGCTGACAAATAGACTCCAGCAAGTGGTATCACAGTGGAAGCACTATGCCCTGCCATTCCTCAGGCAGGCCTTCAGGGGTGCTGTGCAGCCAGGTGTTTAAAATAGTCTCATTCTGTCATCTCTCCCAGATGCTTCAGAATATAAGGACCCACTGAGACACTGGATCCTTGTAGTAGGGAACTGATTTGTTTTCTTCTACTTTAGACTGATAGTAAAATAAAGCAGCGTTGAAGCAAGACTGCAGCAAAGAGTTGCAGCCAATTCATCTTGTAATGACAGCCAAATGGGAGCCAAGCATACTTTCGGGTGACACCAGCTGTTTTGTCGAGGATTTTGTTGCAACAAGGGATATGCACCACAAATGCTGAGGAGACACACCCTCTACACCACTGGCAGACTGGATCCAGCTATGAAGATACAGCCTTGTACTTCCATACAAGTTGAGACCAGTGAGGATGGAACTGCAGGAAAATCTTCTCTAACATTCTATTCCTAGTTTCAAAATACCCTTATAGAATTATTTTAAAGAAGTGGTTTCTTTAAGACCCAGGAAAGGTGCCAATTTCACTGAGGATTTTAGCTGTCAAAAGTCCTGGGACTGGGCACTCTCTCCAGGCTGGAGATTTGTACGTAGCTTGTACATGTGATCTAAAGCTTGGGTAAGGAAAGCCCCAGTGGTGTTGATCTCCATCAGAGTCAGATTATCCAGCTTATAAAAGACAAGGAATAGATGTTACAAGACAATATAAAGCTGTGATAACATTAATAATGAAATATGGTAGCACCATTTAGATTTCAAGCTCAAACATTTATAGAATGGTAAGAGCGTAAAACCAATATATCTAAAAAGATCAAAAGCAATTTAGGTTTTGTATATGACAAAAGGGTAGGTGATTAATATCTTTAATTTTAACCTGTATTCCCAGTCTTTACCACATGCTCCCCAGATACCATAAACTACCCAGTTCATTTGATATATTCCATTCAGGATTTCTGTTAACAGAATGGACATTTCAAATCCCCTCAATACTTCACCAATAATCAGACAGCAGCCAAAGCCCAAGCTAAAACAAACAGAGCCTACTGAGTTTAAACTACTGCAGACTCACAATCGTTCCAATAGGTGCAACCAGCTAGCAGCCTTAGAGGCATTTCACATATTATGAACACATGCAATATCTTATTTCCAGAAAAGATATGCATCTACTTCTTTATGCACAAAAGTAGCACAGTGCACATAGTCTTGCATTCAAGTATTTTAAGCGTGCCTCATGTGTTTCAGGTTGAGTGTATATTATGTCACTTTTCCAGGACTCCCTAGTGCATGTACATGTGGCAAAATCAATACATATCTCTTCAAAACTGACATGTAGTATGTATCAATTCACATGCAAGATTTTGCAATGCCATACCTGTAGCACATAGCCATGTCACCAAAGGAGCAATTAGACCATAAAAGAAATGACTGCAGCCTATTTTATTTATAATTAGATTCTGCTTACCCATACAAACATGCAGTACCTGAAGTTCTCTTCTGACAACCTCATATAAACCCAACAGATTATCACAGATTTCTCTTACCCTGGCATGGGCTTCCTGCTGCCTAACAAAGCTATCTGCAGACAACCGGAGCTTTGCTATTCGAGTGTCCCAGGTATCCTTAACCAACGTTCGGATTTCATCTGCTTTTGGAATATTGTCTACAGCACTAAAGAACAAAAAAAAAAATCACAAAAGAACCAATGACTACATTGTAAATTCAATACAGAAAATCCATGAAAAATCAATATTAAAATATAAAATTTCTGACATCAGCTATATTGATCCTATTCTACAGAAGCAGCAGAGGACTATTTTATTTTTAATCTCAAACTGTAGCATAGACATGTATGTTCTGCCTGACAGGCACTAGTTCAGCATAATGTTGAACTCTCATAATATTTACACTATTTAATTTTGCATCAACCTAATTTGAAATTGCTGAATGCTATACATAAGACACATACTAATATTACCACAACAGAAGACAAGCATCATGCTAATCAGTGGAAATTTCTGCATTAGTCCATAAATTCAAATCTGACAAGGCCCCTAAATTTTCCTTTGCTGGCATTGTTAGAAACTATTCAGCCAAATACCTTCTCAAAAAAAGTGGGTGGTGGCTTCCAAAAGCTTATGCCCTAATAAAGGCATTATTTTTAAAATATCACAAGACATTGTATTAGTAAGAGTATCTATAATCTGCATTTGTTACAATAAGAAATCTACTAACTAGTTTAGCAGTAGCTTGGTTAATTCCATGTAGTAAGGGCTTGGCATGGGGGTGAAAGTGTCTTCTTGGCGTTCCTGGTCCCGGATTTGTTCCAGCTTTTCTAGAAGGCAATCAGAGAGTGGCACATTTTTTAAAAAAGGCAAGTGCTATTTGTTAGTTCCTCTCAGCAAAAATTGTACCTACTAACACTACAGGAAAGAAAGGCTTCAAGAGTAGTCAGCACTCGAAAGCAGTTCCCTCACCAGGGAAAGCCATTAACAGGTTTTGTCTGAGTTCAGCATTTTGTTAAATAATGTGATTAAGAGCAGCTAATGGGAATGAGCACTTTGAAACCCTAGTAAGAAGGAGTTGTTCTCTACTAAATTCACATAGCTTGTTACAAAAACAATATGAACTAGAAAGCTGTGTAGTTCACTATGGCTATAAGGAGCAATAACGTCGACTATCAGGAGATGAAAGGATTTTAGGATTGCTAATATTGCAAAAGGCAGATCTTATGACTGGCTGTTAATGGATAGGTATGTTTAAAGTCATGCCTGAAGAACAGCTGATTAGGAAAATCGAAACTTAACTTCTGATCCTATAGAAATCAGTATTTGAGATCACACAAAAATAATATTTCTTGTTCCATATATCTGTTGAAATTATGACAGCTTTCTTTGAAACAAAGAGATACAATTTTGGGCTTGCAAGCATGCACATTTGAAGAATTAGCCTACTTGGCACCTGCATTTAAGAACTGATCATTGCTGTGGCCAATTTATTTGTTTCAATTCAATTTTTCTTCTAATTTGCCAACACTAATCTGGGCGTAGCATTCCACATTAACAGCCAGAGAGAATTGTTCAGAAAATCACTCAGATTTGTGTAAGTCCTAACATGCAATAATCCATTATAATTTTTCAACGTTTCATTGTTTCAGTTACAGTTGACAAATTTGGTAATGACATAAGAGTCAACTCTGATGATTACAGCATCTGTTGATTATTATAACAGTTAGCTCCAATTAACCTGGCAATAGTAAAAGCAACAATAGCCCAGTGCCTACAACCAAAGATCTATCAACAAATAGTACCTTGGTCAAAGTAGAAAAGAGCAAGAGTCCAGTAGCACCTTAAAGACTAACAAAATATGTTGGCAGGGTATGAGCTTTCGTGACTCACTGCTCGCTTCTTCAGATATTTGAAGAAGTGAGCAGTGACTCACAAAAGCTCATACCCTGCCACGTATTTTAAGGTGCGACTGGACTCTTGCTCTTTTCCACTGCTGCAGATATATTAACAGGGCTACCCATCTTAGTCAAAGATCACCGTAGTTCTTACTTTGTTGATCTTAAAGGTGCCACCGGACTCAAACTTTGTTCTAGTAGTTCTTACCGACATCCATCCATTCTGGAGCTATCAGTCGACACTTCTGTCTCTGCTTTAAGTTGATAGCCAGCCACAGAGGAACTTGCACAGGCAGTCCAGGATTAAAGGGACCCAAGTCACCCTAAGAAATACATACACAATGTGAAAACCAGACATTTTTTCCCCTAAAACTCATTTTAAAAATTAAGCTTCTTGCTTTTTTCTCTAGAAGTCAACAGCAAATCTCTGGGAAATACCTTTATATTTGCTCTGTGGGTTCTACTCCCTTTGATGGAAGTGACACACATCCTGACTAATGGAATCTTTGACACCAGAATAATCTGAAGAATTGATATGGCTACTATTTATGGCCTACTATACAAACTTGTAGTAATTGCAAAAGCATATAAGAAAACAATATCTGGTCATATATATATATATATAAATTTCTTATGTGTGCATTTCTGGATGTGTGTCATTGTTCGCAGCCACCTGGATTACAAAAGATCTGGATCCTGCACAGGGGCAGCCTTTGGCAAGCGCTCTCCAAACGGACTAGAAACACTCTCCACAGTCAAAAAGGACCAGAAACTTTCTTTCAGTAAAAGCTGCTAAGAAATAGGCAATTACATACATTGCTGGTATGATTGCCCTGTAGTAGCATCCTTCTGGGACAAAATAATAGAAGAAAAAGGATAATAACTGAACATAAGATAGATAAATCCCCGGAAGCACTATTTCTAAACCTCAGAGAGGAAACTGCCCTATCCACTACACAAAGGAAAAGAAACAGCTTATTACTATTTGCAGACAAAGTAGCATCTACATGGAATAGCATCAGTATACCACAATAGCATCTACATGGAAATCCACAAACAATCTAAATGTCATCCTCTGGTATAAAAAACTTTGGAACATATACATAATGGGAAAACCTCACACATTCTGAAACAAAACAAATCTAAAGGTGAACACGATGATATTACAAGTTTATGGTCTCCCATATTAGCACATCTAACCACTAAAGGAACAATACCTGATGTAATAAATACTCTTCACCTCATTTAACAAAAGGTATTACAGACATACTGTATGGACGGCATAAAATGGAAAGTATCACTCTTTAGACTTTTTAGATTAGACTCTTAAACTCTCATGTCATAAGGTTTGACTTGTAAGACATTAGAAAACTGCCTCCTTAGACTAGACTATATAGAGCTATATTTATAAAATAATATATGCAGGCTATGTGTACACATGTACACACCTATCCTGTTGTTAATCTTGTTGTTAATGTTAAATGAATTAAACCATTTTGGGGGGGGGAAGTATATCAATGCTGCACAGAATTTTTCCTCACAAGCTTAGAGGGTGTGTGTGTGTGACAGATATTAGAGGTTTATGGACAGCAGCAAGGTAAACCCAGCAGCTGCTGAGTCACATGACACTGAGAGAGGTGGGGGCCAGGTGGCTCGGAACTCTCAGGGAGATGAGTGACAGATAACTGTACAGTAATGAAGGTTGGGAGAATCAGGGAGTTCCTAGATTGGTGACAGAGAGTTAACAGTCAGAGAGAGTTTCTGAGGGAGCTTTGAGAGCACAACAGCCTCTGAGCTCAGTGGGAATCAGCTTGAGAGCAGTTGAAGTGGAAAATTGTGGCTGAAAAAGCCCTCTGCACTGGTACCCTCTAACAAAAAGAGGAGCAGCAAGACAGTGAAAAGTACACCTCAGGGGTCACAAACCACAAATACCCTGCTCCCTAGGAACTTAAGGCAGCTCAGGAAGGGCAAAGGGTCTGGAGAGCTGGGTTTTGTCGAACCAGCAGACTCAGGAGGCCAGACAGTTAAAGCCCCAAAGGTTAACCACAAAACAGGTTCTGGAGAGTGGAGTCAGAGGAGAGTTTTGTGAAACAACATCTGAGTCAAAACTGAGAGAAATAACCCTACAGCTTATGAAGAGGCGAAGTGAAGTGTTTATACTACAAAGTATCCAAAGTATCCTGCGTAAATATATCCCATCCCCCTGTTGGGAGTTTTCTGTATAATAAAGCCCTGGTGCCTGACTCCGTGGGGAAGAATAACACTGGGCAGTGGTCCTCCAGATATCCAGAAGTTAAAGCAAACCCCAAAGAGACTACTGGTAAGGGTGAGTTGATCAGCCATCAAAGATAGGAATTAGGACTGGTCAGTCACCTCACGAGATCATAAACTGAATAAAGTGCCTATATATATATATATATATATATATATATATGCAGTGACGCCACAGATACTGGTCAGTCACCTCACGAGATCATAAACTGAATACAGTGTGTCATATATATATATATATATATATATATATATATATATATATATATATATAGTCATACTGAATACAGTATAAATATAATATATATATATATATAAAATATATAGGCAGTGACGCCACAGATACCTCATGGCAACGTCCTGGGACGGTGCGGTGCTCATGACAGGGGGCCTGGGAAGGGGCCCTCAGGGTGTGATATGGGATATGGGGGGGCTGCACCAGGCCGGGCGCTCCATCTCTCCCTTTCTCCCTGGCTCCCTCACACCCAGGGGCGGATTCAGGCTGACTGGTGCCCTAAGCAGCACTGACCGACCTTGGTGCCCCCCCGCCCCTTCCACACTGACCCCAGTCCATTTGAGTTGTTGACCTGGTATACAATGGCAGGTTGCAGGAATACAAAAATGTATTCATAGGATAACACGATATACTGTACAAACTAAGCCAAGCTCTGGCTACATAAAGTTCTACAAAAATGAAATTAAACAGGGGCAGAGAGGGTCACTGAAATGACTGTCATGACAACTGAATTTGGCTCCATCGTTTTACTTTTAAAGACATGCATTTTACTTTTAAACATCGCCTATGACACTGCTGTGGTGGCTCAAGTGGTTAAGACGCTGAACTGCAGGCTGTGGAAGGTCAGCAGTTCAGCAGTTCGAGACCCGAGAGTGCCGCAAGACGGAGTGAGCTCCCGTCTCTGGTCCCAGCTCCTGCCAACCTAGCAGTTCGAAAGCAAGAAATTGCAAGTAGATAAATAGGTACCACTTCGGTGGGAAGGTAACAGCGTTCCCTGCGCCTTGGTGTTTAGTCATGCCGGCCACATGACCACGGAAACATCTTCAGACAGCGCTGGCTCTTCGGCTTGGAAACGGAGATGAGCACCGCAACCCTGGAGTCGGATTCGACTGGCTTTCGAGCGAGGGAATAACCTTTACCTTTACTTATGACACTGCACCAGAAGAGAACCCTAGGGTGGCACCATGATCAATTTTCACTACTTTTGTCAATTTTTTTTTTACAAATCTCCTTTTTTTTCCCTTTTCCCAACTTTGTGGTGCCCCCTTTGGCCCTGGTGCCCTAATCATGTGTTTAGTCTGCTTAATGGTTAACCTGCCACTGGATGGGGGGTACCAGGCCGGGCGCCCCGCCTCTCTCTCTGGCTCCCTCACACCATCGGCGCTGCCTATCCGGCCACCCCCCCCCTCAGTCTTTCCCTCCTTTCCACCGCCTCGTCGTCCCATTTCTTCCCCCTCCGTTCGCCCCGAGAGACGGTCTTGCCCACACCGACAAGCGCCCGCCCTTCGCCCGCAGCCCTTCTTCATCCACCAGGCGCCGACCCACCCCGATGAGGTAAATGCGGTCCAAGCTGAAATTGGGGATGATGGTGACCAGCTCCTGCTCGGCCAAGAACTCCACTTCGGCAGGATCCATCGCCGGAGACCTCCGGGGCTCTCCTCTTCGCCGCCACTGCCACCGAGCTGGGGGGGGGGAGAAACGGAGGCAGCCGTTTCCACCTCAGAAAGTCTCCCGCGAGGCCGCGCGCTCTCGCTTTCCTGAGGTGAAGCCGGCTGCCGTTGGTTGGAAAGCGAGGCAAGACCCGCCCCCAAGCTCCGCGGCTTTCGAACTGTCCCGGCTTTTTTCCCGCGCGCTTTTGACTGACACTCGCCCCTTCCTGAGGTAACGCTCTCTCTTATTGGTTGGAAGGGAAAACAAGCCCCGCCCATAGGATTCGGTCGCTTCCCGGAGTCTCGTTCACGCCCCCTCCTGAGGTAACAGCGGCTACTATTGGTTGGGAGACCAAACATACTACGCCCACGAGCCCCGCGCGTGCTCCGATTGAAAGACCCGATTCTCGGATTGATTTGGACGGGGGAAATTAATTTTTCTTGTCCCTGATTGGTCCCCCCCCGGCAGACGTGAGGTGTGATTGGTGTAGAGAGGGAGTACCGATGCAAAAAACGCGGGAAGTAAAGGCCAATGGACCTTATGTGTTTGAAGGTAGACTCAGGTCATTATGGGTCTAGAACAGAGCTTGGTACTCCTGCGCCTTAACAAAAAAATGCAAAAATAAAACCACAAACACACCCACGCACCAAAAATATTGTATGTTGTATCCACATAAGGAGAAGAAGTGAAAATAAAACTATAAATTTCAAACTGTCTGTTGCAGCACAAACAAAATTAGTCTCTTGTGGAAACTTAAGAAGATGAACAGATTGATTGTTGCAGAAGCATTCATGGACTTTTCCCTCAGAAAACATGAAAAAGGGGTCTAAAAGCTCCTGCTCTACCAGAGTTTCATTTTGACCTTACTGTTTACAATTATATGATGAAATGACTGTAACTCCCTAGACAGTCTTCTATCACAATACATCTGCTATTCTTTAAAGTGTCACAAGACTAAGATTCTATTTTTATTTTACTTTAAATAATGTTCCCTTCTGGTGGATAGTTACACCTAGGCTGACAAGTCTGCAGTTATTTTGGAATATATTATAGCTCTGTGCACATGGTGTGCTGTGTGTAGACACAACTTTGCAGTGTTCCCTCTAAGGTGAGTTAGTGTGAGCTAGCTCACAGTTTTTTAGTCTCCGGCTCACAGATTTTTGTCTTTGCTCAGGAAGGATGGCTCCAGAGCCAACTAATTTATGCAGTAGCCAAATCACTGGCTCACAACTCTAATGCCAGCAGCTCAGAAAATAGAACTTTTGCTTACAAGACTCCACAGCTTAGAGGGAGCATTGGACACAAGGTGCATAAAGTGCAGAAAGGACTCACACAAATGGTTGCCATCCTCCAGGTGGGGCCTGGTGATCTCCTGGAATTACAACTGATCTCCAGATTACAGAGATCAGCTCCCCTGGAGAAGATGGCTGCTTTGGAGGGTGGAGTCAATGGCATTATACCAAGCTGAGATTCCTCCCCTCCCCAAGCTCCACCAGCAAAATCTCCAGGAATCTCCCAGCCTGGAGTTGGCAACACTGCAGTTAATGTCAGCTGTGTTTCTAAGCATTTGAACTATGCATACACAGCCTCCATATATTCTTTGGTCAGGGCAAGGTGAGATGACCAACCTGGGAGGGGAAGCAGGCAGGCGAGGCTGGAGGAGAAGAGAGTAAGCTGGGGATCCTCCACCTTCCATCACTGAGAGCGGCATCCCAGCATGCACTCGACCCAACCAGCGGCTATTCTATTCACAGCCTCCTGGAGACAGACTGGGGGGGCAGAAAATGGCTATCTCTCCTTATATATAATTGTGAAGTGGGGCTGGCACTTTCTGAACATTCCACACACTCCAAAATCAGTTGGCTCCATAATGTGTCACTCAGAAGCTGTTCCTATCCACTGGCTGCTTTGCCTGAGTTCCACCTCCAACATTCCAAACAGTTTGCTGTTCCTCCCCCCCCACAGCCAGTCAGAACACAGAAGTCATTTGCATATATGGCCTGATTGGCCTTTGCCTCTAACATTCTAAACAGTTTGCTGCTGCTGTTGGGAGTCATTGAATGTGTCCTGAGGTAAAATACATATCCCAATCTTCCCTTAAATGGTCACTGGAGTTGCTAATCTCCCTGTGGGGCCTGGAGATCTCCCAGAAATCACTGTGTTCCCCAGCTACAGTACATCATTTCCCCTACAGAAAATTTCCCAGCTATTATAATTGATCTCCAGATGACCAAGATCAGTTCTCCTGGAGACAATGGCTTCTTTGAGCAGTGGACTCTATGGCATTGTACCCTGCTGAGGTCCTTCCCCACCCCAAACCCTGCCCCTCAAATCTATGGGTAATTCCCAACCCGGAGTTGGCAACTGTGTAATTGGCTATGGAACCACTTTCCAGACCCTTGGAACCCAGAAGACATGGCATAGGAGGAGGTGCTTTTCTACCTTCACTGCCACTGCATAGCCCCAAATTAACATAAGTCAACCTCCAGGCAGCACCTGGAGATCTCCAGCTATTAAAACTGATGTCCAAATGACCAAAATCGGTTCTCCTGGAGACAATGGCTGCTTTGACCAGTGGACTCTATGGCATTATACCCTGCTGAGGTTCCTCCCCACCCCTTCCCTCCCCAGGCTCCACCCCTCAAATCTACAGGTATTTCCCAACCCAGACTATTTCCCGTAACTGGCTATGGAACTGCTTTCCAGGCCCTTGGAACCCAGAAGACACGGCATAGGAGGAGGTGTGTTTCTACCTTAGCTGCCACTGCGTAACCCCAAATCAACAGAAGTCAGGAGTGGAGGGAACCATACCTGTTACCATGAGGCTGTCCTTCCATACTACCCACTTGGGGCAGCAAAATGACTTGAGAAAGCCCTGCCTTATAGCTAAGCAGAAGGAAATAAACATGGCTTGCCTCCCTCTCTTTCCCCCTTCCCTCTGCCGCCCCACCAGCCACAGCCGGGAACACTCACCTGGAGCTTCCTTCTAGAGCTCGTTGTATTTCTTCCCACAATGGGCCTTACTCTTAATTTATTAGAATACTTGTTTGGTATTGTTCAAGGCCACACAAAAGTGCTTCATTATGTTCCTGAGTTGGGGGGGAGAGGAGAGACAGGCTGCACCCCTGAACTCAGCCGTGGAAAGAGAAGGTAGCCAGGACTGTAAGTGCTTGATCCATGCCAGGGAGCTGGCTCTTCTCCAGATCTTCTATTTTTATTTTATTATTTTTGTGACATCAGAAGTGACGTCATGCCCCCCAGTGCCCCCCCAACGAAAATCATCTACCCTATTAATGGTCCCTCCCCTTGACAAACTCCACCCTCCTCAAGCTCCACCCCCAAAAAAGCTCCATATATTTCCCAATCTGGAGCTGGCAACCCTAATTGTAACCCAATGAGGACCCTGTCCTACCCAGATGTAAAGGTAAAGGTAAAGGTTCCCTTGCTCGAAAGCCAGTCGAATCCAACTCTAGGGTTGCGGTGCTCATCTCCATTTCAAAGCCGAAGAAGCCAGCGCTGTCCGAAGACGTTTCCGTGGTCATGTGGCCGGCGTGACTAAACACCAAGGCGCAGGGAACGCTGTTACCTTCCCACCGAAGTAGTACCTATTGATCTACTTGCAATTTCTTGCTTTCAAACTGCTAGGTTGGCAGGAGCTGGAACTAGAGACGGGAGCTCATTCCGTCATGTGGCACTCTCAGGTCTTGAACTGCTGAACTACTGACCTTCCACAGCCTGCAGTTCAGCGTCTTTACTTGAGCCACCACAGCTCCTACCCAGATACCACCCCCAAATCTCCAGGAGTTTCTCAACTGGAGGTGGCAACTCTACACCCTACCCTCCCACCAGTGGCCGGGGGGGGGGCTCGCACCCCTAATTCCCACTCACATATACATTTTGAACAAACAGGCTCTAGGGCTGCCAGTTTCTGGCAGGGAAATTCCTGGAAATTTGGAGGCGGAGCCTGGAGAGGGTGGTGTTTGAAAACAGGTGGCAACTCTATACCTTACCCTTCCACCAGTGGCCGGGGGCTCATAAGAACATAAGAGAAGCCAATGTTGGATCAGGCCAATGGCCCATCCAGTCCAACACTCGGTCACACAGCGGCCAAAATATACCAGGTGCCATCAGGAGGTCCATCACTGGGGCCAGGACACTAGAAGCCCTCCCACTGTTGCCACCCTCCCCCCAAGCACCAAGAATACAGAGCATCACTTGCCCCAGACTGAGAGTCCCTATCTGTACCTTGTGACTAATAGCCACTGCTCCATATGCTTATCTAATTCCCTCTTGAAGCCGTCCATGCTTGTAGCTGCCACCACCTCCTGTGGCAGTGAATCCCATGTGTTAATCACTCTTTGGGTGAAGAAGAACTTCCTTTTATCCATTCTAACCCGACTGCTCAGCAATTTCATGGAGTACCCACGAGTTCTTGTATTGTGAGAAAGGGAGAAAAGTGCTTCTTTCTCAACCTGCTCTATCTACTGTGACTCCAAGATCTCTCTCTTGGTCAGTCTCTGTCAGTTCGGACTCCATCAACGTGTATTTATATTTAGGGTTTTTGGCTCCAATGTGCATCACTTTGCACTTAGCCACATTGAACCCCATTTGCCACACTGATGCCGACTCGTCCATCCTTGGGACCTGAGTGCCGCAAGACAGAGTGCGCTCCCATCTCTGATCCCAGTTCCTGTCAACCTAGCAGTTCGAAAGCAAGAAGCTGCAAGTAGATAAATAGGTACCATTTAGGTGGGAAGGTAACAGCATTCCATGCGCCTCAACGTCTAGTCATGCCGGCCACATAACCATGGAAACGTCTTTGGACAGCATTGGAGATGAACACCACATCCCTAGAGTTGGATTCAACTGGCTTTCAAGCAAGGGAAACCTTTACCTTTACCTATAGATAGGAACTCTCAGTCTGGGGCAAGGGATGCTCTGTATTCTTGGTGCTTGGGGAGGGTCAACAGTGGGAGGGCTTCTAGTGTCCTGGCCCCACTGGTGGTGGACCTCTTGGTGGTACCTGGTATTTTTGGCCACTGGGTGACAGAGTGTTGGACTGGATGGGCCACTGGCCTGATCCAACATTGGCTTCTCTTATGTTCTTATACTCTTAACCTGTTTCCCACTCTACATTAATGTCCTGGACACATGCAATGTGTACAAGACTTACAATCAGTAAGGTTGCTGACCTCTAGGCTAGGCCTGGAGATCTCCCACAATTACAATTGATCTCCAGAGTACAGAGATCAGATCCCCTGGAGAAGATGACTGTTTTGAAGAGCGAGCTCTATGGCATTATACCCCGCTGAGGGCCCTCTTCTCCCCTCCCCTCCCAGCCCCCGCCCTCCCCAGGCGCCGTCATCCCCACACCTCCAGGGATTTCTTAACCTGGAATTGGCAACCCTGTGTGTCAACTGGTTGCCCCGCTTCCTTTTGCATTCTCTTTATATGTGTAATCGATTTAGAATTTTGTCCTTTTCGCCCTTTAATTCCCCCTCCCGCCCCGTTTTGCGCCGCAGATAACAGACTCGGCGTTCATTTCATTTTTTATTTTTTAATGAGTGGCCAGGATGAGGGCCACTTCATGCGCCCAGTCCACCCCAGACCGGCTTTTCGCCCCCCTCGCTAATTGGCAAGAGCCACGGGCAACTTCCAGATGCCCTCCGAATCAAGAAGTGCTTAGGGGAGAACCGAGAACAAACAACACCCTCGAGGCGCACTTCAAAGACATATTAATGTCCAAAGTTCTTGCATGGAAGAGGCGAGGCAGGAAGAGGGAAAAAAAGGCTTTTATCGAGGAGTGATTTAGAGCACTGTCAGCCGAGCTGTTAGGTTGTCAGGTTGCCATGGGAACTGAAAGCCTTCAAACAATATTAGCGGTGACAGGTCTATTTAATAGCCCCGTCCCTGGGATCCTCTTCAAAACGCTGCCTAGTCCTCTTGCTTTTATGTCCCAGCAGCTGCCTTGACGCGAGAAGGAGGGATTCAGAATGGCCCAGCATCTGGGGTAATCATCGCCGCCTCCCAAATAATACTTTTCGTGGAGCCCTGATTTCCCCCTTTCCTTCCACCATTATGCCTTAAACCCACATAGGCCTTTCTTCAAAGGAAGAACTGAAGGATCCGCTGATTGCCCTGGGCTCCCTACATCGCATGAATAATAAAAAAGAGAAAGGTATCATAGGAGAGCAACAATCCCCATTCTGTGCCTGTCATCTAAAGCCCTTGTTATAGCTACATTAGCCAGACGGCTGTCCGTTTATTTCTTCTTCTGACACCCTAAAAAAAAAAAAAACCAGGGACATCAGTGAATGATGGAGACAGCTTTTTTTTAAAAAAACGGAAAGCTAATTTAGGTATCCAATAGAACAAATTTAGAGTCCGGCGGCACCTTTATGACCAACAAAGGTTTATTCGTGCTGTGAGCTTTTTGTGTCCGTGCACTTCTTCAAATACATTGGAAAGGCAGCCAGAGTTCAAACGTATAGACAGAGGCTGCACGGCAAATTAACATGTAACATGATGAAGATGTTTTAAGTTATGCGAAGACAAAACGAAATAACAAGCCAAGGTAATAAGGTCGACAGATGTTTTGATTTAATTAAGGGGGGAAAGGACAGCAAAGCAATAAATACGTCAAAACGGGATAAATGTGAAAAGGCATCTTTTCTAATTGCGGGAAGTAAACTGAGACTCACCGTTCGCCTCCTCTTAGGCGTGGGGGTAACTTAACAGCATTCTTTTCCCTTATATTTTTGAGATGGGTGCAGTTGGAATGTCAGCAAATATCCCATGACTCCCCAAGGGAGTTCTTGTTCAGGTTGGGTTTTTTTAAATCGTGACCTGCATTCGAGAAGCCCACCAGATAATCAAGGACAATCTTGGGTTATGTCTGCAACCAGGGCTATTTTTGGGCAGGAACGCACAGGAACGGAGTTCCGGCTGGCTTCAGAGTTGGCCACGCCCACTACAGTCCAAACCTCTGTGTGCGTGGCTACAGAGTGAAGGCCTGGAGAGCAAGCTCCCCCCCGGTGACCGAGGCGGGCAGGCCAGAGGGGACCCTGGAAGGATCGGGGAGGCTCCCCGCACCCGTAGGGCGTCTGGGCAAGCCAAGGGAAGGCATGGGGGTGTGGCCTAATATGCTAATGAGCTGTGCTGTCATGGGTGTGGCCTAGTATGTGAATGAGTTTCTGCTGTTGGGTGTGGCCTATTATGCTAATGAGTTCCTGCTGGGTTTTTTCTACAAAAATAGCCCTGTCTGCACCAGAAGACCACCAGCCCTCCTCTCCCCTACCATTGCTGAAAACAGAAAGAGGGATGAGGGTTGCTGAGTTCCTTCTGGGAGATGGAGGCCTTAAGGTTGCCAGCTCCAGGTTGGAAGACTCCTGGAGATTTGGGGATGGAGCCTGGAGAGGACAGGGACCTCAGTAGCGTACAATGCCCATAGAGTCCACCCTCCAAAGCATCCATTTTCTGCAGAGGAACTGTTCTCTGTCGTCTGGAGATGAGCTGTAATTCCAGGAGATTCCCAGACCTCACCTGGAGGCTGGCATCCATAGGCAGCAGTGTGAGAAATGAGAATGGAGATTTTTGATTGAAAGCTTGAAATGTTGGCTTTGTGCAAATTAAAAACGCAACACATTGCTTCAGGATGCTGAAAGCTTAAACTTGTTTGCTATGCTATAGGGAATTTTTAGAAAGAGGAAATATAACTAGACAGCATTGAAAACTGGCCGTTAGGCTAAAAAGCAGAAGTTTCAAAGGGCATTAATTCAGTTACCCCTAGCAACTTAAGTCATGAAAAAGGTACCTATCTTTACTAATCTAATTGATTAGCAGCATAATAACTGACATTCAGAAACAGAAGAAAATGTAAGCTGAAATGGTCTATTGTTCTTGCTTTTACATATCTGTAATTATATTCTTAGCTTTCGCTGGACATGCAGAAAAATGGGAAGTGGCCTCTGACAAACAAGCCTTGTGAAACCAGTGGCCAACCCGAGAATAAGACATTTTGTGGTCTGAAGACCCAGTTGGCGGAAAGGCATGAGACAATTGCAACTGTTCTCTGTCTCCTTCCTGAGCTAAGACAAAAATGTGTGAGCCGGAGGCTTAAAAACTGTGAGCTAGCTCACACTAACTCAGCTTAGAAGGAACAGCTCCCCTGGAGAAAATGGCTGTTTTGGAGGGCAAACTCTATGGCATTACATCCAGGGGTCATTTCCTAGAAAGAGAGCTGCAGGAGCTCATTTGCATATGCCACACCCCCTGACAAAGGGCAGGCATGTTTAAAATGAGTTAAGGCATATGCAAATGAGTTTAAATCCCCCCCTCCCTGAGTCTCTCCACAAAAGCGGAGAGGCTCAGGGGGAAAGGCGGGCATGTCTGCCTGCCTCCCCTTCCCCTCTCCAGCCAACCCGCCATGGCAGGCTGGCTGGAGAAGGGAAGAGCAGGGAGGCAGACATGCCTTGGTTCCCTGCCCAATCTTCTCCAGGTGCCCCGCAGCTGTGGGGCACCTGGAGAAGATCAGGCAGGGAACCCAGGCATTTAACACCCCCCCCCCTTTGAGTCGCTCCATGGGCCAGGAAAGACGGGGGATGGGGCCTGGGCTCCTTACTGCCGGAGCACCACTCCGGGGTGCTCCAGCAGGAAATGACCCCGATTATATTCCACTGAGGTCCTTCTTGTCTCCCCTTCTCCAGGCTCCCCCCCCCCAATCTCCAGGAATTTCCCAAGTCGGAAGGTTGTCTCGCTATGGATCTGTTCCTGCTAACTGTATGGGAGAATGAAACAGGAGGCTACTGAAATTAAAAGCTCTTTGTAAAATGATATGAGAATGCCTCACTAAGGAGTTGTCTAGGGAATAGAGGTAGGTTGGATATAACAAAGCTGTTAGATAAACAGATCAATAGCGCAGTGTCTTTTCCAGAGGCAATTCTCTGCTTTTAGGCAGTAATAGTTTTCCCGGCTGAAATCAAGAGGAATGGAGAGTATCATGGTCTGAGGGTTTGTTTTTCCTGTCTGATGCAATGAAGGGTGGAATTTTTTTAAAAAGGAAACAGATTTATGTAGGCAATTTTTGTATTTAGGGCATTTGAAGGCTGCCCTTTTCAGAGGCTTGTGCGAGGAGTCTAAAACTGTAAAGACAGTAAAAGCGTAAAACATAAAATAAAAAAACACACCAATAAGTGCCAGTGATAAAATTCAGACTCCCACAAAGGGACAAAAAAAACCCCACAGCGTTAAGCAACATAAAAGAGTAACACATGACGTTCCACAAGTTAATTTATTAAAATATCCATATCCTGCTTATCCTTATGGCTCAAGGCAGCTCAGGTTATAAAAGCAGTCATAAAACTACAGTATTCGTCAAAATCAGTGGCATTTTTAAATTTTCTTCTTTCTCCCCAATGGGGACCCAAAGTGGCTTACATTGTTATCCTCTCCTTCACTTCATCCTCACAACAACCCTGTCAGGTAGGGCAGGCTGAGAGACTGTGACTGGCCCAACTTCACCAAGTGAACTTCCATGGCTTTGTGGGAATTTGAATCTGAGTCTCCCAAATCCAACACTCTAACCACTACCCCACATTGGCATGAATAATTACCAGTGGGATGCCAGACCCCAAAACAACCAGCTAAAATAGGATGGGGTAAATTTTCAACTAAAATCCTGGATAAAGAGAAATGTCCTGGATAAATGACAGTATGAGAGGTGCCAGGCATATCTCAATGTACAGGGCATTGTTAAAGTGAGGAGCCACCAGTGAGAAAGCCCTGTCTTTAGTCCTTGCCAGCCCTTCCTCTGTAGGCGGCTGCAAAGAGAGAACTTGGGAGAAGGAACATAACGTACGATTCTGCATGCACTGAATTCTGTGCAGCATTGATATACTTGAGAATAGCGGCTTTTACTGAAAGTTCCTAGTCCTTTTTGACAGGGGAGAATGCTCCTAGTCCATTTGGAGAGCGCTTGCCAAAGGCTGCCCCTGTACAGGACCCAAATCTTTTGTAACTGAGGGACTGCATCTAGGGCTGCCAACCTCCAAGTGGCACCTGGAGGTCTCCCGCTATTACAATTGATCTGCAGATGACTGAGATCAGTTCCTCTAGAGAAAATGACAGCTTTGGAGGGTGGACTCTGTGGCATTACAACGCTGCTAAAGTCCCTTCCCTCACCAAACCCCACCCTCCCCAGGTTCCACCCTCAAAATCTCCCGGTATTTCCCAACCGAGAGCTGGCAAACTATGCATGACTTCCTTGACAACTTCCAGTCCTAGATCTCTACTTAGATCTTAACTCCTCTGCTTCAACAATTACGGCAGTCACGTCTGGGATAATGGGGGCAGGCAACATATGTACTTTACCTCAGTCACACATCTCCTGATGTGTGCTTGGTTGTCAGATAGCCGTGCTTCCGGATTTCTCAAGAGCCCTCTCCCATCACCCCCTAAACTGGCATAATTTGGCCCCTTTTCCACATCTGCTGTAGAAGGCTGCTGTTAAAGTAGCCAGAGAGATCACGGGATTAGTAAATGAAAAATAAACGATAACACCCGTGATGATATTATTATTGTTGTTGTTGTTGTTGTTGTTGTTGTTATTGCCAGGCCTCTTAGTCAGGTCACACAACACAGAAGAATCTGTTTATTGGTGACTCATAACTAAAGATGCGTATACAGTTTGTGTCAGGAATGGCCATGGATAATGGAGCCCCCTGACTCATAGTGAATTCAAACACCTCCCTAGACTAAGTAAAGCCAATGAATACATTTCACGCAGGTGGGCAAAGCAAGCCGGCAAAGGGAAAAACAAGTTAAAAGCCGTTGATTCCCATCGTAGTGTCCTGCAGCTGGAGACACCACAAGGTCAGAGTAATGATAACATACAGGCAGTGAAACAGTACTGAAGAGAGGCTGAGAGGAGGAAAGTGCTCCCTTACAGTCCATCCCAATGACAGGGCTACCTGATATCATCATCATCATCATTTCAATTTATACCCCGCCCTCCCCACGAGCGGGCTTAGGGCGGCTTACAACATTGGCGACACCAATTGCCGATGAATCCATATAAAACATTATAAAACAATACGATACCAGCATAAAATCGTAAGGTGCTGTGCAATTCATTGCTTGCGGTGGCATACTAGAGATGTCTACGGCTGCTGAATTCCAGCTCAGTGTCATCCTGAGTCACTTGGTGGAGTGAGCCAGATGTTAAACTGAGGGCCGGGCTCGTTGGTGGTAATAGTAGGAGCAGCTCCTAGTTGAAGGCCTGGTGGAAGAGCTCCGTCTTGCAGGCCCTGCAGAACTTGCAGGCCTGTGGAACTACAAAATGTCAATTCAATTCTTCAAGTGTTAAAGAGATGCCAGAACTCTCAAGTGGGCAATGAAGTTTTCAGCCTGTATACTGAAAACTTGTGAACTTTTAAATATTTTAAAAATATTTTTAAAAGTTGTCAAAGAGGTTCCGGAACTTCATTCCAGTGCATTCCCTCAGAAAAAAAAGCCCTGCTCTTCTCTACTGCGGGAGACTGCCTGGTCCTCTTCCCCTCAAGCGTCATCCAATGCAAATAAAGTGCAATAGCCAGTCAAACGTTCTTTGTGTCTTTCTTATTCTTGTATTCAAGTAGTGCAGAATTGTGACTTTCTGTGCTACTTGAATACAGGGAAAGACACAAAGAACGTTTGACTGGCTATTGCACTTTATTCGATTGGATGACGCTTGAGGTGAAGAGAACCAGGCAATTTCCTGCAGTAGAGAAGAGTATTATGTCATTGGGCTGTTCTTATTGTGATTTATGTTTCACAGAAATGTGTTAATATTTGCCAAACTCTTGAAAAACCGAATAGACTTTTCGTAATTATATCACAGTTGTTATTGGGCAGGATGGTAGGAGAAAAAGCCTTCTTCTGCTTGGAATTTGGGGAGGGGGAGGGGGCCCCCAAATCTGTCCCCCAACGATCCAAAACAAAAATAAGAAAACCCCATGCAAATATCATTTTCAGCATCCCTCTTGCAAACTGAGCAATTCTTTGCACAACAAGCCAATTTGCACAAATTGCATTGATCTGTGTTGGTTGCTTTGGCCGGGATCCAAAGTAGGAGCTCTTCCTAGCCTGGAGACGAAGCAACGGGGAAAAGCTTATACCAGCTTTTATTTCCACGTCAGCCTGCTGAGGCGCAGGTGCAGGGACAATTTAGAAAAAAAAATTGCAATCCTATTGCGAGATCCCACCTCCTCTCCCATTGCACTTCCCTGAGGGACACTCACTGGATCTCTGAATATCACTCAGCAGGCCTAAATCCTTCCCTCGTCATCTTTTTTCCGCAACCACAGTTAAATTTGTATTTTCAGGATTTGTATGGAGTGTGTGTGTGTGCGGGGAAATACGCTACCCTTCGGAAGCCAATCGTCGGTGTGTCTCCAGGGAGCAATCATCTAAACCCTATTGGAATGCACCACGGCGCAGTCAGGCAGTCTATAAACAGCTCTGACATGGTGTGAATACACTTTTGTGTCTTTTGCCATCTGCTGCTGCCATTAAAAAATTAAATTTCCATCTGTTTTTTACACCCTCCCCCACTCACCCTTTTCGCTGTAGCTCCGGATCACCAGTAGACGCTCATGTCGTTCTGCTCGGGATATTAGTGGCCTCTGTATGCGCGGGCAGAGTCAGGTGAACCGTCCGACCTGTGATTATGCAGATGATGCTAATTTTCACAGTTATGTAGCTGTTTCCTACCCCTCTCTTTAGTTCCCTTAAAAAAACCCAATGTGATCTGTTATCATACTTGATTTTAATTGGGTTGCCGGCTTCAGATTGGGCAGTTCCTGGAGCTTTGGGGGTGGAGCTTTGGAGGGGGCGGGGCCTGGGGAAGGGAGGGACCTCAGCCGGGTATAATACTGTAGAGTTTGTCCTCCAAAGCAGCCATTTTCTCCAGGGCAACTGCTCAGTCTTACAGGGTGCTGAATAGTGGGTTTAACATAGCAGAGGCGAAGGCAGAGTGATTTCAAGGAGCAGCACTTTATCACATCTCAACAGGAATGCTTGACATGGGGGCATTATATAGACTTGGAACAGTGGGAACAAATCTGGAAGAAAAACATAAAAATTACAAAGGCGATACCTTATAAAGAAAATTTGTATAGGATGTTTTATAGATGGTATGTAACGCCGGAAATGTTGGCGAAATGTGATAGCAAATGTTCAAACAAGTGTTGGAAATGTGAAAAAAAGGTTGGTTCATTCTTTCATATGTGGTGGGGGTGTGAGATAAGCAAAGAATATTGGATATGGATCCATCGGGTGATATAAAAGGTATTAGGTATGGCAATACCGTTTACGCCTGAGGTAATGTTATTATTTTGCCAAAAGATTTTAATAGGGATGATCGATATCTTGTGGTATATTTAACTACTGCGGCTAGAATTTTGTATGCAAAATATTGGAAGACTACCCAGACTCCCTCGAAGCAAGAATACATTCATAAAGTTTTAGAAGCAGCAGAGATGGACAAGCTGACTTTGGTGATGAAAGACTGGCTGACCCCGCCTTTCAGAACACTTGGGCACGATTTTATAACTGGTACAGTAACATGGATTAGGTTGATATTGGGAGGATTAAGTATAAGTGGAACTTTGTGAAACTTCGTACTCAACAAGGGAGAAGGAAAGGGCAAGAGACAAACTTATAGCAGAGGAGGATATTATTATGGGTTTAGAGCAGCATGCTTTAGTAGAAACGTAAAAGCATGTATTACCCTCATTTGTGTTTTATGTTTAGTGTTAGTTATGTTTGTGTTATGTTTTGTAGTTGAAAAAATTAATAAACTTCTGCCCTTTGGGACAGTTAAAAAAAAAAAGGAATGCTTGACATGGGGCAACTGCCCTATCTATATACACCTAAGCCACTCCCAGCTGCCATGCCATTGGTGACTTCAAATGGCCTCCAGGCTCCTGATTGGCTGGCTGCCCTCAGGGGCCAATCCTCAAGCAGGTTCCAGGATCTTGCCTTGCCTTTGTTCTGGGGGTTCAAACTCCAACTAGGTGGCTTGCCCAGATAAGCCCAGACATGCCTCCCCACGCTCCATCTAGGCGGCCTGCCAGATAAGTCCCAGCATGCCTCCTTATGCTGGCTACTAGCACCCGCAGCAATTAAGCCTGAGTGGAAGATTGCACATGTCCAGACATGCACAAGCACCTGGTATTTCTGGGCACTGTGTGACAGAGTGTTGGACTGGATGGGCCATTGGCCGGACCCAACATTGGCTTCTCTTATGTTCTTATAACATAGGGCTGCTAACTCCAGGTTGGGAAATTACAGGCTATTTGGGAGTGGAGCCTGGGCGGGGAACTCAGCACCGCATACTGGCCTGGAATCCACCCTCTAAAACAGCTGTTTTCTCCAGAGGTCCCAGATTCCGGATTCCGGGAGACCCCTGGCAGCTGGCAGTCCCTTGCACGAAGTATAATTCAGCGTGGCTGATCTGAAATTATCATCGCGAATAACAACTTTCGCTTTGGTTTAGAACACACATCCCTGGGGAGGCGGAGGAGTAAAAGGAAGAACAGGGTGAGCTTTAAGGGGCTGCCAACAGGATTTTTCTGGACTTGCTATAAGATTTGTACTCTTCCCCCCAACCCATTTTCCTGCAGAGGTTCCAGAAGACCTATATAGGACCATACTGTTTTGAACACACAGAGACACAACAGGAGATTCAAGGTGGGTGCTTTGTAGGGTTAGGAGATACCTAGAGATTTTGGAGGTGTAGTCTGAATAGGGGTGTGTGGGAAGGGGAGGGACTTCCAATGGGTATAATGTCACACAGTCCATCTTCCAAAGCAGCCAGTCCCCTGGAGATCAGCTGTAATCTCAAGAGATCTCCAGCCACCACCTGGAGGTTGGCAACCCTAGCATTTCACAGTCTGTGGAACTCCTGTGGAGTTGCTTTGTTTACTTTCTGGTCTGCAGGCCTGTTGACATGGGCTCTGCCACTTTGCTGCATGGCGAAGAGAATGTCAGATGAATACATCTCAGAGTTCATAACTTCAGCTGAATATAATATAGGACATCTGCAGTCGCTGTCTACGGCAAGCACATCTGGTGCATTCTGCCTGCTGCGAACACTTCCAGGAATTGAAATAGATGCAGTGTTATCGTGCTGGAAATCGTACCAGCCTTCTCCAGAGGAGGTAGCGACATTGCAAACGTAATATGGTTTAAAGGGGTTTTCCTGCTCAAGGGACACTGGGAATTGTAGTTCTATTGCAGGGGTGGCCAAACTTGCTCGGCCTAAGAGCCACATAGAATACATGTCAGATGTTCGAGAGCCGCAAAACATGAACAAATATTACACGGACGTTTTTATTTAAAAATATTCAAATTTGCTTTTTTATTAACATTAAATGAGACTGCCAAAAATAAAAGCAAAAGCGGTAAAAACGGATTATTGATAATGATATTTATTTGTCCAATTATATTTATTCGTTTGCTAATGATATTTATTTGTCAAAGAGAGAGGTGGAAAGACTGAATGAAAGAGGTGGAAAGAAAGAGAGAGAGAGACAAAGAAAGCAAACAGCTGGAAGGGAGGGAGGAAAGGAGAAAAAGCCATGCCTCCCCTTCGCTTTCCCAGCTCTCCTGCTGGGAGCCACACAATATGTGTGAAAAGCCACATGTGACTCCCAAGCCGCAGTTTGGCCACCCCTGTTCTATTGGGTGGGGAAAGTTAGGGTTCTTTTGGAGAGAAATGTTGGCACCTTCAGCAAATTTTGTGGGGGGAAGAAGGCATTTTCCTTCATAGTTTTAGTATAAAGGTGGTGCAGAAACCCACACAGGTGGGGCCTGGAGATCTCCCGTTGGCTGTTACAATAGAGTTCGGTTCCCCTGGAGAAAATGGCGGCTTTGGAGGGTGGACTCTAGGGCCTGGTACCTTGCTGAGGCCCCTCCCCTCCTCAAACCCTGCCCTCCCCAGGCTCCACACACACCACCACCCCCCATCTCCAAGTATTTCCCCAACCTGGGGCTGGCACCATCATGTGTGGGCAGGGGAAGTTTTCCCAAGCAAATACATGTTTACCTGATTAAGAAGAATCGACTTCCTTTCTTTTAAATCTCAGGGTTGCTTTCACAATCTGTGAAACGAAACAATCCTGGGGAGTTTTAGCCTCCCTGACAAGCATAATGCTCTGTTCCTTTGTAGAACTGTCAGCTCCCTCCCTCGAGCCTAATAACACGGTGTTTTGTCGGCGTGGCATTCCCCTTTATTTAAAAATAAACAGTGCAAGAAGACCAACCATGAATAGGTCAGGAAACAAGTATATATATATTTTTTTGTCTTCAGGATTTCTCCCTTTCACTGTGAGCCTGAAAAAGCCTAGAGATCTCCTCAGCGTCGTAACATAAGAAAAACCAGAACAGAGGTCTTTGAGGGTTACCAACCTCCAGGTGGGGCCTGGACAACTGCCCAAATGACAACTGATCTCAGTTCTCCTAGCCTGATCTGCTCAGATCCCAGAAGATAGGCTGGGCTGGCCCTGATTAGTGATTGGATGGGAGACCACCAAGGAAGTCCAGGGTGGAGTGAGCAATTCAACATGCCTAGACATGGGGGGGCAGGCTACAGTGCTCTAAGTGCATATAAGTATTATCTCCTTCAATGACTTGTCTCTCTTTGTCTGGAGAGCTGCCCTCTGACCCCATCTTCTCAATGCCTGGAGTCACATGTTTCTCCTGATGAAACAATGCCATCACACAGTGCCAGGTTATCTGGCCATTTATGATAGAGATAGAGGAGGAGGAGGAGGAGGAGGAGGAGGAGGAACATAAGAACAGAAGAAGAAGAAGAAGAAGGAGGAGGAGAAGGAGGAGGAGGAGGAGATTGGATTGATACCCCACCCTTCACTACCCAAAGAAGTCTCCGAGCGGCTTACAAACTCCTTTCCCTTCCCCTCCCCACAACAGACACCCTGTGAGGTAGGTGGGGCTGGGAGAGCTCCCTCGAGAACTGCCCTTGAGAGAACAGCTCTGCAAGAACTTGTAACTGGCCCAAGGTCACACCAGTAGCTGCATGTGGAAGAGTGGGGAATTGAACCTGGTTTTCCCAGATTAGAGTTCACATTCCTGACCACTACACCAGACTCAGGATAGTACTCCTTAGATTAGGCTTCTCTCTCTCCTTTCGACTGCAAACTGAATGTGAACCAAATCTACTTGAATAAATTTAAATTTTACTTTGGCAATATTCTCCTTGGGAGGTTTATTTTACTGCACGCAATATCACACTTTGATGACTGGGTAAACTCTGCAATGGCTGCGGTCACATGTGCCAGATAATGCGAGGGGGAAGCGAGGCTATTTGCTCCGTAACAATTTGACCCGCATTTGCACTGTCACACAGTCCCGGTTCCCTAGCGAGTTTTCCGACACTGGGAAAATCAAGTACTTTCCAGGTATCTGTGCTCTGAATCCATGATTTTGCCTATCTGGACAGCCATCTCTCACAGTGATTGCGATCAGGTCATCTGGACGTCGTTCTTCCAGGAGGTTTGTTTTTGCGACTTTCACCATTGTGTGCATGCATATGCATGCAGATAGGCACCTAAGCAGATATGTACCTATGCAGATATGCACCTATGCATTTATGCACATGTGCAAAAAAATTTTTTAAAAAAAAATTGTGCCGCACTGCCACTTGGGCAGCGCGGCTGTCTGCCATCACACAGGGGAAGTCCGTCTGTGGCCCATAGCAACCCGTTTGATAGTGGACTTTCCCCGGTGTCTTTTAACTCCGCTTTTGCGGAAGAGCAAAACGGGTTGCCAACGGGTGTGGGGCACTTGCCAGATGTTCGCGCCTGATCACGTCCTTTAAATCCGCCCGGCATTTGTCCCTCTCGCACGGCTAATTGTGTGTGTGATCGGAGCCAATATTAACCAAATATCCCAATACGGGGTTGCTAAGCAGAGGCAGGTGATGGCAAGTCACCTCTGAACATCTTCCCTTGAAAACCTTACGTGGATGGCCAGACGTCAGCTGCAACGTGACGGCACTTTCCCAACACCCCTGAGTCGACATTGTTTAGAAAAAGTCAGTTTTACTCCCAAGAAGCTGCAAACTAGAAAGGAAGGCGTGGGTCCAAGAGAATGACAGGCAACTGTCTGATTTGCCACAGATCTTTACTGTAGCTGCCGGTTTGTTAAATTCAACAGAATTGCAAGGTGGGAAAAGGCTAGAACTGAGTAAGGATGTCTCTGAATGAGTGCCAGACGGCTGGCAATTTGGGAGAAATGGATCCAGACCAATTAAAAGATGATTGTATTTTTCTGCTTTTTCCCTTCTTTTAGTTATCGTAATATCTGGGCAAGAAAAAAAGAGAGGAATCGCACAGCAACTCAGACATTCCCGGAACGAGCTGTCACCAGCCTGCTCCGAGCCGGGAAGAAAAATCACACTCCCAGTGAGACGGCAACTGTCACAGCAGCATCCCGGTGGCACTTTGGATTTGGGAGAGTCTCTCCCGTACCAACAGATCCCAAAGCACTTTGTCCGACGATGCCTTAAGCGATGGTGTGAGACTACAGGTGGGGCAAGTATAAAAACCACGCATCCATGGGACTCAACTGCGGCACTCTCTCTGCCGGAGGGCTCTGTGAGCATATGGCTCAGCGGCAGAGAAGGGTTCCCAAGTTCGGTCCCTTCCATCTCAGGTAACAGGTGTCGAGAAACAGCTTTCTCTGTCTGAGACCCTAGAGATAACACTGAGCCTCAGCGGGCCAATAATCTAATTTGATATAAGGCAGCTCCGTATGTTCCTATTGCAGGGAGCGCAGCTTCAAAGAAGACTAGCAGTGACCCATTTCTAGAAAGAGATTGAGAGAGAGAGACAGAGACAGAGAGAGACAGAGAGAGGTTTGGTATTCTGGGGCTGCAGAGACACCCAGAGGCACAGAGGCACCAAAAGAAGAGGAATTCTATCTGGACTGAGTCGGATTCTTTAAAAGGCCAGCACATTTCAATCCATAAAGTTCTTTCCTTCGGGGTTGTTTTTCTTTCTTCCCCTAATGGTTTCCCAGGGATTTCTCATGCATGGAGTTAAAACGGCACGCTAACGCTATACAGGCTAATTTTCTCTTATGTGTTTTTTCCGAGGACGTGCCCCAAAAGCAAAGATCAGGTACTTTGGAGGGAAGGGGGAGGAGGTAAAGCAAGGTAGTCTTTATGAAGAAGGGGCTGTAAAGAGATCTCTCGCCCAGATACTCACATTCCCCTTTTGCTCTAGTCACACGCATCCCACTCGAGTTGTCTGTTGCTATGGGCACTAAAAGCTTCAAGGAGTGAGGAGAGGTCAGTGGAAATCAAAGGAAACTGCAAGGATGTTACTGCCTTTGAGAATTTGGGGGGGGGTTTCAAACAGGGTCAGCCCTCAAGCAGCAGCCAGATAGGTCCCCCCCCAGAGTAGCAACCCTTCTTCTTTGCTTAAAAGGGAGTGATCTGGATACAGCTGCTCCCAGAATCCCCGACCTGCCCTCTCTCCTGTTATTCAAGCTGTGATCCAGGGCCAGCCCATTCTCTAGGCCGAGGACCCCCCAACATAGTGCCAGTGGGCTCAATGGTTCTGGCCCATGCCTTCCCCAGCACCTGTCAAGTTTTTTAGAAAGTGGGTAGGGTAGGGTTGCCAGGTCCCCCGGGGGTCCGAGGAAACCCCTGCTCGATGGGTCCAGTACCCGCTGGCCCGGATTGGGCTGCCAAGGGGAACCCCACCCCCAAAGTGCCAGGATCATGGAGACGTGCCCAGGGTGATGACGTCACCCGGAGGTGACGTCATCACGTCAGGCACATTGAAGGGGGACACACATGCTCTGTCATTCAAGGGAAAACTCTATGGTTTTCCCTCGAATGATAATGGTCCCACCCCCAACGTGCCTGACGTGATGATGTCACTTCCAGGTGATGTCATCGCGGCACGTGCACAAAAGAACTCTCAGAGAGGACCAGGACTCCCCCCGCTACAGCCAAGGTAGGACTTGGCTACCCTAGGGTGGGGTCAGGCAGGGCTTTTGCCCAGCAAGGTTTCTGGTTGGCCTTTACAGATCTGCTTGGCTGTGCAATGTTTTTTTAAAACGTTGCTTTACCAGCAGCTGGCAACCCAGCACAAAGTTATTTTGGTGTAGTGGTTAAGTGCGCGGTGTAGTGGTTAAGTGCACGGACTCTAATCTGGGAGAACCGGGTTTGATTCCCTACTCCTCCACTTGCAGCTGCTGGATGACCTTGGGCAAGCCATTGTTCTGGCACAGCTGTTCTCTCAAGGGCAGTTCTCGAAAGAGCTCTCTCGGCCCCACCTACCTCACAGGGTGTCTGTTGTGGGGAGGGGAAGGGAAAGGAGTTTGCAAGCCGCTCTGAGACTCCGCGTGAAGGGCTGGCATATGAATCCAATCTCTTCTTTTCTTCTTCTTCTTTATTGTATGGCTGAAGGTAAGCCTCAGCAGCCATTTTGTGGCCGGCTCTGCCTCCTGTGGCAGCCATTTTACGGCAGTCATTTTGTCACTGCTGTGTCAGAACTCCAGAGGTGCCCACAGGCTCAAAAAAGTTTGGCGAGCAGTAGGCACATCTCGGTGATCACCCATGGCACAAGAGCAAAAAGATTTAGAGGGCTACAAGCAGTCCCAGGTGTCCAGGGTCAAGGGCAAAGAGCAGGGGTTGTCAACCTTCAGGTGGGGGCTGGAGACCTCCCACTATTACAACCGATATCCAGGCTACAGAGATCAATTCACCTGGAAAAAAATGGCAGCTTTGCAGAGTGGACTCTATGGCATTATACCCCACTGAATTTCCTCCCCTCCCCAAACCCTGCCCTCCTCAGGTATTTCATAGAATCCTAGAATGTTAGAGTTGGAAGGGTCATCTAGTCCAACCCCCTGCCCTCTGCAGGAGCATAGCTGAAAGATAGCCCTACATACCTACAACATACCCAAAAGATGGTCGTCCAGCCTCCACTTAAAAATGTCCAGCGAAGGAGCATCCGCCACCTCCCGAAGCAGACCGTTCCACTGCTCAACCACTCTTACAGTCAGGAAGTTTCTCCTGATATCTAGCCAGTAACAACTCCCTTGTAATTTCCACCCATTAGATCTAGCCTTGCAATCCAGAGCAAGAGAGAATAGATCTGCTCCATCTTCTACATGACAGCCCTTCAGATACTTGGAAGACTGCAATCGTATCCCCTCTAAGCCTTCTCTTTCCCAGGCTAAACATACCCAACTCTTTCAGCCTTTCCTCATAAGACTTGGATTCCAACCGGCCGTAGCTACAATGGGGCATCCTGGGGTCTGCCCCCTCTTACTGCCAGACCCCATGCTCAGCCCCCAGTTTCCATTTTTTTATTTGTGGTGCCCTTAAGGTGTGTGCAGGTGCCCTCTGACTAAAGTCTGGCTCGGGCCTGACTCCAACCTCACCATCCTGGTTGCCCTCTTCTGACATGCTCAGCTTGTCACATCCTTCCAAGTGTGGTGCCCAAACTGGACACAGTACTCAGGTGACCATAGCAGAATAGAGTGGAACCACCACCTCCCGTGATCTGGACCCAATGCTTCTGTTAATGCATCCTAAGATTGCATTCAGCTTTCTTCACAGCCACATCGCACTGCAGGCTCATGTTTAGCTTGTGATCAACCAGAACACCCAGATCCCTTTCACATGTGCTGCTGTCAAGCCAAGTCCCTCCCATTCTGTATTTGTGCCTTTGATTTTTTGTGCCTAGGTGTAGGACTTTGCATTTATCTCTATTGATTTTCATTTTATTCGCCTCAGCCCACTGTTCCAGCCTATCTAGATCGTTTTGAATCCTGACTCTGTCTTCTTCAGAGTTAGCAATCCCACACAGCTTTGTGTCATCTGCAAATTTGATAAGCATCCCCTCTAGGTCTTCCTCCAGGTCATTTCCCAACCCAGAGCTGGGAACACCAGCAGAGAGCGAGCCAGCCACATGCTGACTCAGAAGCAAATCACAGTATGTTCAATGAGATTTACTTCTGGGTAAGTTTAGGATTGCAGCCACCGGTATAAAGTGGTTGATATTGTGACATGTTTGTGAAATGTATGTTGAGGGGGGGTGCCCCGAACCCTTGCACTAGCCTTGGTTTGTTGGCAGATCAGCTGTGCCTAGCTATCTCCTGCCTGTGTCCATGTAATTAATTAATTAATTCTCATATGGCATTGCGTGTAGAATACCCAGGGGATCCTAAGATTGCCTGGCAGTCAGAGGTCCTAGCTCTTTAGTGTTCTACATCACTAGGTGGCGAGCTAAACTTGTTTTTAAGGCAAGAGACATGGGGTGGTTTTGCCATTGACTGCCTCTGCGTCACGACCCTGGTATTCCTTGGAGGTCGCCCTTCCAAATACTAGCCAAGGCCGACCCTGCTTAGCTCCCAGGATTTGACGGGATTGGGCCAGCCTGGGCTACCCAGGTCAGGGCTGTGTCCATGTGCTATTTAACTTTTCACCTGTTTTCTCCATGGGGTTCAAGGCAGGTCGTAACCCAAAGCCACAGCCTGATCTTTATGGAAGTAACATAGAACAGCCTTCACAAGAGGATACCATTTTTGCTTGCAAATATCTTAATGGGATGTGTGTGGGATAACTGCATAAATGAATGTTTTCCCCGAGAAGAAAAGAAATCCATGTTAAGAGTAAGTTGATATGTTGGGAATAGAATGAAAGCTTGGAAAGCTAGCACACTAGGGAGAAAGCCGTGTGCAGGAAGTGTTCTTTTATGATGGGAACCATACGAACGTTGCGTTTCTCCATCCCTGCCTAATGCAAATGGGAATAGCTCTACCTGCGTGTCAGGTCTGTGTTCATGGTACAGAGCCCTGTGCATTTAAAAGGTGACCACTCTTATCGCACAGCCAATTTCTTTCGGGGGACAAATTGTGGACGTTTTTACAGAACCTTTGAAGTCATAAATGCAGTTATTTGCAAATCTGCACGCTATACGGATGCAGCAAACGCGGAAAGTACATACCTCCGAATTTAACAAGCCGAGGACAAGATAAGCCAGGGGTCCTCAACCTTTTTTTTTGAGCCCGTGGGCACCTTTGGAATTCTGACGCAGGGTGGCGGGCGCTGCCACGAAATGGCTGCCACAAGGGGTGGAGCCAGCCACGAAATGGTTGCTGCAGGAGGTAGGGTACACAGAAGAAGTCCAAGTGCAGGGAAGGAGGTGGGGTAATTTTAAAAATATACTGGGGAAGAGGAGTGAGAGAGAAGAAAACCAAGACTGTGCTTAGGGTTGCCAACCTCCAGGCGGTGGCTGGAGATCTCCTGCGATTACACCTGATCTCCAGGTGATAGGTATCAGTTCACCTGGAGAAATGGCTGCTTTGGACTGAGTAGTGCATACCACCCCGACACTGATGGACAAACGGAATGTGTCAACCAGACCCTTGATTAAAGACCTCCTAGCTGAACTGTCGAAGGGGAGGACTCTAAGATTAAATGGAATAAACTGTATTATTTGGTAGAATGGGTGGACTTCGGTCCCCAACACAGGGAGTGGGTGATGGTGGACAACTTCAGAGCCCCCCAATTACTGAGGTGGTTCCATCGCCGCTATCCCAACAAACCTGGGGGGGTGGCCCTTTAGAGAGGCAGGATGTCAGGTAGCCCTGTCGTGTGTATGGTATGCAAAGGGAGTACACTGGTCTCCCATCCTCTGAACTTTCACTCACTGTCTCTTATCAGGTCTCCGACCTTGCCTCTCCAGCTGCTGGCGTTTTGGCTGGGAACCAAATGGTTTCTAGATTGTTTTGCTTGCTTGCCCGCTGCTTTTGCCTATGCGCGTGAATGTTATTCATTGGCTTCTGCTTATTGGGGGGGATGCTCGAATGTAGTATATCTTAGCAGGCCCTACTGTATGTGGCCATTACAGACACAAGTTGTACGCGTGTCTTTAGTTCTGATTCACCATTAAACATTGTCTTCTGAAGAAGCCCTGTGTTGCATGAGCTGACTGAGGAACCTGACAGGTGGACTCTATGGCATTATATATCTCATTGATGTCCCTCCCCTTCCTAAACTCTGTCCTCCTCAGACTCCACCCCCCAAAATCTCCAGGTATTTCCCTACCCAGAGTGAGGAGCCCTAACTGTGGTCATGCAAACCAAAAAGAGAGATCACTGGATGGGCGGTGGAAATAAGCAAAATAACCGTGAATGTGAAGTATTACACCAAATAAAAATCTCCAGAGACTGTTTAGTTCTTATCCAATATCCGGTTTACTTGGAGCAGATCAGCCTCTCAGAAATCATTCACAATGACACCATCAACACTAAAGGACTATGCATAACAAGTCAAATTTCAACGCTACACACTCTGACAAAGTTTATGAACGAAACGAGACTTGATATGCATAGTCCGTCAGTGTTGATGGCGTCATTGTGAATGATTTTTGAGGGGTTGATCTGCTCCAGTTTGGTGTAGTGGTTAAGTGTGCAGACTCTAATCTGGGAGAACCAGGTTTGATTCCCCACTCCTCCACTTCCACCTTTTGGATGACCTTGGGCAAGCCATAGTCCTGACAAGAGCTGTCCTTGAAAAGAGCAGTTTCTGTCAGAGCTCTCTCAGCCCCACCTACCTCACAGGGTGTCTGTTGTGGGGAGGGGGAGGGAGTTTGTAAGCCGCTCTGAGACTCCTTTGGGTAGTGAAGGGCAGGGTATAAATCCAATCTCTTCTTCTTCTTCTACCTCACAGGCTGTCTGTCTGTGGAGAGGGGAGGAGAAAGGAGTTTGTAAGCCGCTCTGAGACACCTTTGGGTAGTGAAGGGCAGGGTAGAAATCCAATCTCTTCCTATCTCTCTCTTCTTCTTCTCTTCCAAGTAAACTGGATATTGGATAAGAACTGAACACTCTTTGGAGATTTTTCTTTGGCGTAATACTTCACAGTTGTTCTGCTTACTTCCACCTAGCTGTGGTCATAGCTGCCACAGAAACGATATTTTAATCTACCCAACCGATCAGATCTTCAGTGGCTAGTCACTGCTGGGCAACAAAATCTGGCCCTGTGCACTTTTTAAGAGCACCTGGTGTGCGACAGGAAAGGTCTTAGTGCACGACATGGCACCCACAAATACCACATTGGGAACTCCTGTGCTACACCATTTCAGCTGATAAATCCAAAACACCCAATTCAACACAACCCATGTGTTCCCCCAAACCCATTTGGGCAGGAGATTATTTGTATTTTGAAAAATTCGCATGGCACATTTAAAATGCTATAAAGTAAGGAAGGATGATGGGTATTAGAAGAACACTGTGAGTTTCAAGTCACTGGCCTTGACTTAGTGAAACAGGGCCATCTTAGAAAGGATGTGAAAAATTGGGGGTCAGCGTCTCTAGCACTCAAATATTGGGGAAAGGTGGTCGTGGGAAGGGGTGTTTAACTCTTTCCTCCCATGGATCCTCTCAGAAGTCTCTCTGAAATTGCCTCTCTGAAGCTAGGATGGGGGGGAGGATTTGAATGCTGTGCCCATGTTCCCCTCCCTGCAGAGATAATTGCAGCTTGTGGGGAGGAATTCAATGAAAAGGGTTTGGAAGGAAAGGATTTAAACTGCTCTCTCCTCTGGGGATCCTTTCCTGATCTTCGAAACACAGTTCTCCAGAGTCTGGACTCCCCTTGCATTTCACTGCAACTCTTAAGAGATATAAGCATTTCCAAACATAGATCGTAATGAATATATATTAGCCTGAACAGAACAGACCACCAGACCGAACAACCAGGTGGATGGATTTTATGTTTAAGAAAAACCGTGATGCTTTTATCACTATCCCTCCACCACCCCAAACACTTGAAAAACATTTTTATTAAAAAAAGCACACAGAAAACATGCCAGCTCACAAAGACTAGAATCCATGCAAAACGCTCAAACGAAACATTCAGTCTGATTTCATACCAAATCCAAACATTTGCACCGCTTTTTGAATGAATCTAGCAGAAAGAATGGAAATCAATTACCAAGAACTGAGTGTATGAATTTCAGATATGATTTAAAAAAAAAAAAGTGGGGAGCAGCATTCAGTTTTCTTGTTTAAGTGACAGCGATTCGCCGGGCATTCAAGAATTTGACGCTCATTCAACCACCCGCCCCTCTCTGATAATACAATAATGTTTGATATAATGCACCTGACGGAGAGCTAGGCAGCATTAACAGTTGGGGCACAGAAGTTAATTGATTTTATTTGCCATATGGGATTGTGCCAGATGAGTGTGGGGGGGGGGATGTTGTTTTTGCAGTGCAAAGTCTTTATGGCTGTTTGAGATCCCTGATACATAAAGATTTGGTTATGGATATGGTGGTGGAAAGTCCCACTGAGTTGCAGCTGACATGGCGACCTCTGTAGGGTTTTCAAGGGACGAGACTAACAGGGTGGTTTGCCCTTGCCTGCCTCTGCGTGGCAACCCTGGACTTCCTTGGTGGTCTCCCATCCAAGTACTAACCAGGGCTGACCCTGCTTAGCTTCTGAGGTCTGACGAGATGGGGCTCTCCTGGGCCATCCGGGTCAGGACTCTATCAACTAAAGCCAGCCCGAGACAAGTCTTTATCTTCCTTCTCCTTCAGCTCGTCTTGCCTATAGTTGTTTCCCCATGTAATGAATAGACTTGTTGTGCATTTGTTGTTCATGCCATTCATACGTCTTTCCTCAACAAAAATGTGTGTGTGTGTGCGCATGTGCCATCAGGTCGCTTCCAACTTACTAGACAGGCAGAAAAGGATCAATTTCCTCAGCCCCTCAAATATCCTGTTGCTGAGAAAATGCCATTTTTACCCCCTGGCTGGGACATCCATTGCTCCTCCTTGCAAACTGAGGAATGTAGAAGCACCATCCTATTGGACAATGCCAGTGACGTCACTAGTCAGTGAAGAGTCATGCAATTCTCCCGTCATGCCTGCACCATATATGTGGTAGCCTTTTAGCGTGTGTTTTTTTTTTTACTAGCTTACATTAAACCAGCGACCCCCAAAGTGGCCATAGCGCCCACCGTGCGTTTTCAGAAAGTGGGAGGAGCCAGGTGTGGCTCTTACCCAGCAGGGCTTCTGATTGGCCACTGAAGAAGGAGAGATTGGACTGATACCCCGCCCTTCACTACCTGAAGGAGTCTCAGAGCGGCTTACAAGCTCCTCTCCCTTCCCCTCCCCACAACAGACACCCTGTGAGGTAGGTGGGGCTGAGAGAGCTCTTTCCAGAACTGCTCTTTTTCAAGAACAGCTCAGAGAGAACTGTGACTGGCCCCAGGTCACACCAGCAGCTGCATGTGGAAGAGTGGGGGATCAAACCTGGTCACGCCAGCAGCTGCATGTGGAGGAATGGGGGATAAAACCCGGTTCTCCCATTTTAGACTCTGCGCTCCTAACCATCACACCAAACTGGCTCCCCTCTGAAGATCTGGTCGACTATAGTTCCAGTGGTAGCTGGCACCGTAGAGTTTGCTTTATTCTCTTTCTGGTGTACATTTCAATTATCCCTCTTCTCCCCTGTACCTGGGCTTCCTCTGTGTATGTTTTGTGTCTGCGCCCACCCCCCTGTATCAGAATGCCAAAGGGACTCACAGGCTCAAAAAAGGTTGGGGACCCCTGCATCAAATTAAGCTAATAAATGCTCATTTTTTTCCTTCGGGGACTTGGCATTCCAGCAGCACCGCTCCTCTAGAGCCTTGCCTTCCACGAGAGGGGACTCAGAGCACAAATGGTGACCACGACAATCCTTTTCCAGTTCCTCTGGCCCTTGGCAGACAAGATGACAGGAGAATAGCGGATGCCCGTCACTATTGTATTGCTGCCCAACGTGTGGATTCTTTGTTCTGATTGCAGAAACTGGCCCCGGAGCCAACAGTCAGCTCTTGCAGAGAGGCACATTTCCGGATGCATGGTGGGTGGTGCAGAGGGAATGCAGAGATAGTCCTATCCATCAGGAAAGGGTAAGGGGGGGGAACAAGGCTAACGAGGGCTCTCTGGCTGTTTTGCGCTCGAATCAGCCGGAGCTCTGGCTTTGTTTTCCCTCGCACGCGCCACCTGAAACCACCAAGGAAAAACTGGCAGCGGCAAGCTGGGACGCGCCCGGCAAGGAACCGTCACCGGCAAGCCGCCTCCTCCCCAGCCAGCTCTCCGGCCTCATCCATCATCGCTCCGTCTTCCGGCGCATGCATCCGCTCAGCTCATTTCTCGACATGCCCTAGGCTCACTGGAAGCCTGTAACAGTGCGGCAGTCCCAACAGTGAGGTATATGTAGATCCATTAATAAATCTTTAATCAACCCGGTCAGGGAAGAAGAAGGGGAGGGGGGGGGCTCAGGGAAATCCAGAGGCACAGACAGGTTTCCTGAGCAAGCTGTTCACAGTGCCAGGCTCTTTAATGGCATCTCTGCCATTCCCGGTCCCTCCAGCCTCCCTGCAGCAGGCCGAGTCCCCAACCATCTGGTTCAGCAGTTGCGTGGCGGCTCTTCACCTGCCAGCCTGGCATCTCTCGACAGCGCCTTCCCCGTGGGGGTAGGAGGCGTGATAACGATGTCCGGGACTTTCAGGCGCTTGTCAGCCATGACAGGGATGTCGCTGCCGCCTCTGCCGCCGCCTCTGTTGACACATGTTTTAAAGCCTGGGGGGGTACAAGAGAGGGAGAGGGTCAGACTCCTTTGGCCTGCCAGAGAGGGCCCCTTTGGCACTCGGCCTGGTGAAACGGGGGGGGGGGCACGTGTTGGACAGGAGGGCAAGGAGCTGTTCGGCACAGTAGGGTACTGAATAAATAGGACGTGTGTGCGTGTGTTTTGGGGGGAGGGAGGAGAGAGAAAAGGAGAAGAGAGAAGAGATTGGATTTATACCCCATGGCCCTTCACTACCCGAAGGAGTCTCAGAGCGGCTTACAATCTCCTTTCCCTTCCCCTCCCCACAACAGACACCCTGTGAGGTAGGAGGACTGCTCCTGAGGGAACAGCTCTGAGGAAACTTGTGACTGACCCAAGGTCACACCAGCAGCTGCCTGTGGAGGAGTGGGGAATCAAACCCGGTTCTCCCATATTAGAGTCCGTGCTCCTAACCACTACACTGAAGCGGCTCTCTTTCATAGCATGTCCCTCCAGAGGATTTTGGACGTCTTCACCTTGCAATCTGCATCGCTTGAACCACCTTCAAATATCTCATCTGCCTGCCTCTCTCTTCCGTCCCGTTACTGCCCCTTTTCCATAGGGCTCGGGTGCATTATAGGGCACTGGACAAATGCTAAACATGTTACCCAGATAAAGCACGCAGTAACTCCCCCACGTTACTAGTTTGGCCTCCGACGCCAGATTAAAAGCTGCGTTTCCAACAGATGCCTGGCTTTAGTTTGAAGACCGTGGCAGGCGCATAAGTCTGACTGGCCACAGGAGGCCAGATCCTGTTAACAGGTTTGACTCATTGCTTCCTCCCAGTGCACGAGTCGTGATAACCTCCGTGGTCTTTGCCTCTTGGCCTGATTCAGTCGGCTCCAGTTCGTAGTCCCCTGATGTTCCTCTGGAGGATATTTTCTATCGGAAACTGCACCCTGTTTTCCACGCACTCGCGATATCTAGTTCGTATCTCCTTGCTGATGTCATCCACTTTCCCCAGGAGAAGCAAGTGCCATATTGATCATGTATCTCTGAAGGCACACCAGCTCCATTGCATTAAGGCCAACACTGATTGAAAGAGTCCTCCCTTCCCTCCCATCCTATGAACAAGAGGGCCTGGGGCTCAGTGGCAGAGCTTCTGCTTGGCGTGCAGAAGGTCCCAGGTTTGATCCCCTGCAGCATCTCCAGTTAAAAGGCTCAGGTAGCAGGTAGTGCAAAAGACCTCTGCCTGAAACCCCGGAGAGCCGCTGCCAGTCTGAGTTGACAAGACCGACTTTGACAGACTGAGGCAGCTTCATGCGTGTTTCATGGTCAGCCCTCCATCAAAACCTTGGTCTGCCAAATCGAATGCCCTCTCTGTCCCTTTACAGCTGTAGCTACACAGTCTCGGTTCCTTGGGACGCTAGCAGGTCCTGTGGCCCTTAGTACCACGAGACTGATCACGTCCTCTGGTCTTTCAAATGCGGGGCCATGTGGTGGAAGCGTTCTCAGTTACACCGGCTCTGCCTTGCACTGACAATCCTCTGCCCAGGTCTGTCACCACAATAAAGAAGAGCCGGGATTATATTTAGGTAGGTGTGCAGCACTGAATACAAATGATGCTTCTGACAATAATGTACCGAGGCCTGAAAATATGATTGACAACCAGATTTTTTTATCCCCCCGCCCCCCCCCCCACAAACACACGTTTCCTCCAACGAGCATAAGTTTGCAGCCAAAAATGTTGCAAGGGAGCCCTCTTGTGGGCCCAGAAGACACATAACCTTGTGGAGCAGGACGGTGAGAACATAAGAAGAGCCCTGCTGGATCAGACCAGTGGTCCATCTAGGCCAGCATCCAGTTTCACACCAACCAATTACCCTGGAGGGCCAACAGAGGTCAAGACCTTCCCTAAATGTTGCCTCCTAGCACTGTTATTCAGTGGCTGACTGCTTCTGAATATAGAGGTTCCTTTTAGCAGTCATTACGGGCTGCGATGGCTCAAGTGGTTAAGACGCTGAACGGCAGACTGGAAGGTCGGTAGTTCAGCAGTTCGAGAGCCGAGTGCCACGTGACGGAGTGAGCTCCCGTCTCTGGTCCCAGCTCCTGCCAACCTAGCAGTTCGAAAGCAAGAAATTGCAAGGAGATTAATCGGTACCGCTTCGGTGAGAAGGTAACATCATTCCGTGCAACTCGAAGTCTAGTCATGCCGGCCAAATGCCCATGGAAGTGTCTTTGGACAGCGCTGGTTCTTCGGCTCGGAAACGGAGATGAGCACCGCATCCCTAGAGTCGGATTCGACTGGCTTTCAAACAAGGGAAACCTCTACCTTTAGCAGTCATGGCTAATAGCCGCTGATGGACCTCTCAGCTGATGAAGCTGTCTACTCCCCTCATTTGGAAAGCCATTTATGTTCATGGCCATCACTATCTCCACTGGCAGTGAATCCCACCATTCAGTTACCCGTCGAGTAAAGAAGTGTTTCCTTTTGTCTGTCTCGTACCTATTGCTCCTCAGCTTCATTGGGCGCCTCCAGGTTCCAGTACAATAACTTCTCATCACTTTTTAGTTAGCCAAAATGGAGTGGATAGCACCTCACCAAAGAAGAAGAAGGAGGAGGAGGAGGAGGAGATTGGATTTATACCCTGCCCTTCACTACCCAGAGGAGTCTCAGAGCGGCTTACAAACTCCCCTCCCCACAACAGACACCTTGTAAGGTAGGTGGGGCTGAGAGAGCTCTGACAAAAACTGCTCTTTTTCAAGAACAGCCATGCCAAAACTACGGCTTGCCCTCGGTCATCCAGCCAGGTGCAAGTGGAGGAGTGGGGAATCACTCCAGAGTCTGCGCACTTAACCACTACACCAAAAAGGGGTTTACTGATCCCTGCTAAAGATGGGTCCTGTAATATGAACTGGGGGATCAAACCTGTGCTAACGACTGGAAGCACCAAACCAGGAGGCTGGGTTTTGACTCTGGATAAATTACTCCAGAATGATTGCATGGGGAAAGGGAAGTTTTTGTGAAGGTTCTCCTGACTTTGACTGTCAAAATCAACAGTATAACAGGGGAAACGAGGCATTGGTGAACTCCGATTTTCCAGAAGTTCATCCCTCTGCCCCACGGCTATTTTCCCAACTGGGCAAAATGTGTGAGCGCTTTAAGCCATTTTAAGAGTACCTTTTGAATACTTTAAGAGAACTTTTCCCCGCTTTTCCCCAGAATACTAGAGGGCATCCACTGAAGCTGATGGGCAGTAGGTTCAGGACAGACAAAAGGAAATACCACTTTACACAGAGAGTGATTAAAATGTGGAATTTGCTGCCACAATTCTGCTTTGTGAGCTACTGGCATTGAAGCTGTGAGCAAGCGATTTGGCTCCTTCATAAATTAGTTTGCTCTGGAGCCATCCTTCCTGAGCCAAGACAGAAATGTATAAGCCAGAGACTAAAAAACTGTGAGCTAGCTCACACTAACTCAGCTTAGAGGGAACACTGGCCAGGAGGCAACATCAGGGGAAGGCCTTGGTTTCTATGCCCTGTGTTTAGACCTCCAGAGGAACTGGTTGACCACCATGTGAGACAGGATGCTGGACTAGATGGATCACTGGTTCAGTCCAGCAGGACTCTTCTTACGTTCTTAAATCCTTTCTATAGAAAGCATTGCCAGGTATGTTATAGACTTTCTTTGCACTCAGGAGAACCAGCAAGCTGCTCCTTCAAGCGGAAGACATTACCAGGTCCTGGCTTAAGCCAGCGTGTTCTTGCTTTCTATGCAGGTAGATTCCTGGACTTGCAGTCCTTCTGGACGGCCATGGACGCTGTTTTAGCTGGGAGGCAGACTTTATTTATTCATTTAACAAATGCATAATGTCGTGATCCTCCAGCAAATGTCTGGACCTCTTTCTCCAACTGAATCTATCCAAAGGCCTGAAGAACTGGAAGATCTGTCTGGAACAGGGAGTTAAATAGACCAGAAAAATAAATCTTAATGCAGATGTTTGGCTGAGGACAGACTTCAGTTGACACTGGCAAATGCATCTCATTGACTTTATGAAAAATTAACAGTCTCTCTCTCCCTCTCTCTTTAGGCTGAAAAAAGGAGACCTCTCAGGATCAAGAAAAGCTCGTGAATTAGTCATATCCAGAAAGTGTGTGTGTGTCGGGGAAGGAGGGGCGGGCAATCCAATTATAGCACCAAATAAATTTTAATGTTGTTTCGTGGTCTTGAACTTGTGGGGTAAGACCTACCGGTGGGTTTACACAGCCCAGGTGAATGGGTCGCAAACCTCGATGGAAACTTTTTCTTTTTTGCTGCTTTCTGGAAGAATCCACTGCCGAGCAACGGAGGGGAGCAGGGAAGCGACCTTCTGCTGAGTCAGACCCTCGGTCCCTCAAAGACAGTCTTGTCTACTCAGACTGGCAGCGGCTCTCCAGGGTCTCAGGCAGAGGTCTTTTGCATCTCCTACTCCCTGGTCCTTTTTAACCGGAGATGCCACCGGAGATTGAACCAGAGACCTTCTGCCTGCCAAGCAGAGGCTCTACCACTGAGCCTCAGCCTCTCCTCTGCACGGAACCCTCAAATGTAGCTGCCTTCTACGGAATCACACCCTTGGATCATCAAGGTCAATCTCGTCCACTCAAGACTGGCACCAGCTCTCCAGGGTCTCAGGCAGAGGTCTTTCACATCACCTACTGTCTTGGTCCTTTTTAACGGGAGATGCCAGAGACTGAACCTGGGACTTCTGCATGCCAAGCAGATGTTCTACCACTGAGCCACGGTGCCTCCCCTAATGCAGCAGCTGAATGGAGATACAATGAAGTCACTCAATAGGGGATAGGCTCAGAGACCTTGGTGGTTTCCACACAGGAACAAACTTGCTGATGTCGCTGCTGATAAAGCACATAAGAACATAAGAGAAGCCAATGCTGGATCAAGCCAATGGCCCATCCAGTCCAACACTCTGTTACACAGTGGCCAAAAATACCAGGTGCCATCAGGAGGTCCACCAGTGGGGCCAGAACTCCAGAAGCCCTACAACTGTTGCCCCCCCAAGCATCAAAAATACAGAGCATCACTTGCTCCAGAGTTCCTATCTATACCTTGTGCCTAATAGCCACTGATGGACCTCTGCTCCATGTGTTTATCTAGTCCCCTCTTGAAGCCATCCATGCTTGTAGCTGCCACCACCTCCTGTGGCAATGAATTCCATGTGTTAATCACTCTTTGGGTGAAGAAGTGCTTCCTTTTATCCGTTCTAACTTGACTGCTCAGCAATTTCATGGAGTGCCACGAGTTCTTGTATTGTGAGAAAGGGAAAAAAGTCCTTCTTTCTCTACCTGCTCTATCCCATGCATAATCTTATAAACCTTGATTATGTCACCCCTCAGCCGTCATTTCTCCAAGCTAAAGAGCCCCAAGCACTTTAACCTTTCTTCATAGGGAAAGTGTTGCAACCCTTTTATCATTCTAGTTGCCCTTCTCTGCACTTTTTCCGATGCTATAATATCCTTTTTGAGGTGTGGTGACCAGAACTGTACACGGCACTCCAAATGAGGTCGCACCATCGATTTATACAGGGGCATGATGAGACTGGCTGATTTGTTTTCAGTTCCCTTCCTAATAATCCCCAGCATAGAGTTGGCCTTTTTATTGCAGTCGTACACTGTCTCGACATTTTCCGTGAGTTATCTACTACGACTCCAAGATCTCTCTCTTGGTCAGTCTCTGCCAGTTCGGACCCCATCAGCATGTATGTAGAGTTAGGATTTTTGGGTCCAATGTGCATCACTTTGCACTTGACCACAGTGAACCCCATTTGCCATGCTGATGCCCACTCGCCCCTCCTTGACAGTTCCCTTTGGAGAGCCTCACCATACTCCCTGGTTCTCACCACCCTGAACAACTTTGTGTCATCTGCAAGTTTGGCCACTTCACAGCAGCAATGGATCTTGCACACGGCAGATTCCCCTGCAATTTCCCTGCCCCAGGCCCCCAGCAGCAGCAGCTGCTGTCTGGGGAGGCCAAAAACATCTGCAATGGTGTAACGGATCTATGCTTAAAGAGGGTGACTGTCCTTGCCTCACAATGAATGGACCTTCTCGGCACAATATTTCTTAACAATAATATCCGTAGGCTGTAATTATTGGTGGATTTACATGGGCGTTAAACTGCACTAGATTCAGTGAAATTTATGCCCAAGTAAACTCCCATTGCATCAGAGTGTTCGTATATCTAAATAGTAATCCCATTGGTCCTTTTAACTGGAGATGGGGCCTGGAGAGCCAGTTTGGTGTAGTGGTCAAGTGCGCAGACTCTTATCTGGGAAAACCCTGGTTTGATTCTGCACTCCTCCACTTGCACCTGCTTGATGTGACCTTGGGTCAGTCACAAGCTCTGGCACAGCTGTTCTCTGCAAGGAGCAGTTTCTGTCCGAAGTTCTCTCAGCCCCACCCACCTCACAGGGTGTCTGTTGTGGGGAGGGGAAGGGAAAGGAGTTTGTAAACTGCTCTGAGACGCCTTTGGGCAGTGAAGGGCAGGGTATAAATCCAATCTCTCTTCTTCTAATCCGGGCGTATTTACAACGTCCTTGCAAGGTAGGCCTAAGTCTGGTGTCATTATGCCCTGCTAAGTGGCCCAAGTAGCTGCACGGCCCCATTGTCAGGGGCGGCAGGGAGTGGCCATGAACCCACTGCTAGGGTTGCCAGCTCTGGGTTGGGAAATACCTGGACATTTTGGGGGTGGAGCCTGGGGAAGGTGGGGTTTGGGGCGGGAGGGACTTCAACAGGGTACAATGCCACAGAAGAGTCCACCCTCCAAAGCAGCCATTTTGCCCAGGGGAACTGACCTCTGTTTCCTGGGGATCAGTTGGAATACCAGGTGATCTCCAGGCAGCATCTGAAGGTTGGCAACCACGCCCACAGCACCGGTGCCCTACAAGGCAGGCTGCTTGGCTTGCCACTTTCAAGGTGGGACCTGGAGTTCTCCTGGAATTGGAACTGGCTTCCAGAGGACAGAGGCCCGTTTCCTCAGAGGAAATGGCAGCTCTGGAAAGTGGACTCTCCGCTCTCTCCCGGCACCGTCCCCAAATCTCTGGGAATCTCCCAGCCTGGATTTGGCAGCAGTGTTCCCTCTAAGCTGAGTCAGTGTGAGCTAGCGCACAGTTTTTTAGCCTCAGGCTCCCACATTTCTGTCTTAGCTCAGGAAGGGATGGCTCCGGAGCAAACTAGTCTATGCAGCAGCCCAATCGCTCGCTCACAACTTGAATGCCAGCCGCTCACACAGTAGAATTTGTGCTCACAAGACTCCGCAGCTGAAGGGAGCGTTGTTTGGCAGCCCTCCGTGCAAGTGCCCAAGGCCTCCCTTTCTCACATTTCCTCCCTCCCCAGTAGAGTTGCCAACTGTGGGTTGGGAAATTCCTGGATACTTGGGGCTGGAGCCTAAGGAGAGGAAGGTAGGGGAAGGGTAGGGACCTCAGCAGGGTCTAATGGTACAGGGCCCACCCTCCCAACTGTTTTCTCCAGAAGAAGGGACCTCTGTCCTCTGGAGATGAATTGCAGTTCTGGGAGATCTCCAGCCCCACCCTGGGAACCAATGCTCCCTCTAAGCCGTGGAGCCCGGTAAGCAAAAATTCTACTTTGTGAGCTACCGGCATTAAGTAGTTTGCTCCGGAGCCACCCTTCCTGAGCCGAGGCACAAATGTGTGAGCCGGGGGCTAAAAAACGGCGAGCTAGCTCACACTAACTCAGCTTAGAGGGAACACTGCCGGCGACCCTCGAAACGCATGGCATTCAGGTGACCCGGGCTCAGTAGGCCCTTCGGCTCAAAGCCCACGCTCTCATCCGTTATTTATGACGACGACGGTGAAACGACGCTCTCTTCAGGACCCGTGCAGGCCTCTGCCCAGCCAGCGGACGAACATGCATTAAGGCCTCCCACCGGAGCTCTCCATCACCGGGAGAGACACCATTTTACGAATGCATCTCCAGGCAACGGAGAGCCGAGAACTGAATTGCGGGGTGATTTATCGAGGGCTCGGCCCTCCATTCAGTCTTATTCACCAGACTGACCCCAAGCCGGAGTGGTCTAGCCATTCGGCAAGCTCTCGGTGTTCACCTGGGCGAGCACCGCCAAAGTGCAACGTTGTCACAGCAAGAGCGAAACAGGAGGGACTTCGTGAGCACCCCCCCACCCCGCCCCACTCACTTTGATTCTCAGGAAGCAAATCTCAAGCCTCTGAGATGAGGAATTAGACCGGGTGAAATCTCTGTGTGTGATGCGCAGGAGCGACCGCCAGACATGCATTATTTATGTTTATGGCACATGTAACCCGCCCGCTCCCTCCCTCATCTTGCCGGCAAAGAGCTTCTACTGGGCTCCCAGGTGACTTCCCAGGGCCAGACCCGTTTAGCTTCAGCTGCAAAGCTGCTCTGTGCATAGGGATGCCAACTCTGGGTTGGGGAAATTCCTGGAGATCTAAGAAGAAGATTGGATCCATACCCCGCCCTTCACTACCCGAAGGAGTCTCAGAGCAGCTTACAATCCCTTCCCCTTCCCATAACAGATGCCCTGTGAGGTAGGTGGGGCTGAGAGAGCTCTTTCGAGGACTGCCCTTGAGAGAACAACTCCAAAAGAACTTACGACTGACCCAAGGTCACACCAGCACCTGCATGTGGAGGCGTGGGGAATCAAACCCGGTTCTCTCAGATTAGAGTCCGTGCTCCTAACCACTACACCAAACGGACCCACCAGGGGAGGGACCTCACCATGGTATAGTGTCAATTTAGAGTTGCCCGCCTCCAGGGATTATGGCTGACCTCCAGGCAACAGAGATCCGTCCTCCCGGAGAAAATGGCTGCTTTGGAAGGTAGACCCTACGGCATTACACACCAGTGAAGTCCCGCCCCCTCCCCAAACCCTGCCCTCCTTAAGCTCCGACGCCAAAATCTCCAGGTACTTCCCAACCTGGGGCTGGCAACCCTAAGCGTCACAGAGTCCGCCCTCCAAAGCAGCCATTTTCTCCAGGGGAACTGCTGGCTGCAGTCAGAAGATCAGTTGTAATTCCGGGAGCTCACCAGCCCTCCACCTGGAGGTTGGCAGCCACACCTGTGCAGTTCCAGGCAACTTTCTGGGCTTTCATCCCTTGACAGGCCAAAGTTCAAGAGGCAGCGTTCTTTCCCCATCACCCCCTGTCCCTGCTACTAACAGTGCCACCTGTTGAACCCCTGCCAGCATTGGAACGCCGTCAAAAGGTATAACCAGGGGTGGGAGGAGAAGGAGAAGTGCCCGTCCTCCTGGCCCAGATGGGTGGTGGGTCATCTGTTGGGTTGCCAGCCTCCAGGTGGGGCCTGGAGACCTCCCAAGAATTACAACCAACCTCCAGACTATGGAGATCTGTTCCCATTCTTTGGCATTAACACCCTGCTGAGTCAAGGTAAAGGTAACGGTTTTCCTTGCTCAAAAGCTAGTTGAATCTGACTTGGGGTGGGGCGGTGCTCATCTCCATCTTGATCTCCTTTTTAAAAAATTTCATACATCTCCATTTCCAAGCCGAAGAGCCAGCGTTGTCCGGAGGTGTTTCTGTGGTCATGTGGCCAGCATGACCAAACGCCGAGGCGCACGGAACGCTGTTACCTTCCCACCGAAGTGGCACCTATTTATCTACTAGCAATTTCTTGCTTTCGAACTGCTAGGTTGGCAGGAGCTGGGGCCAGAGACAGGATGCTGGACTAGATGGACCCTCACTGGTCTGATCCAGCAGGGCTCTTCTGATGTTCTTATCAGGGGAAGGCCTCGGCCTCTCTGCTCTGTTCTTGGCCCTCCAGAGGAACTGGTTAGCCACTCTGTGAGGCAGGATGCTGGACTAGGTGGACCCTCCCTGGTCTAACCCACCAGGGCTCTTCTGATGCTGTTATCAGGGGAAGGCCTCGGCCTCTGTGCCCTGTGGTTGGACCTCCACAGGAACTGGTTGGCTACTGTGTGAGACGGGATGCTGGACTAGGTGGACCCTCACTGGTCTGATCCAGCAGGGCTCTTCTGAGGTTCTTATCAGGGGAAGGCCTCGGCCTCTGTGCCCTGTGGTTGGCCCTCCAGAGGAACTGGCTGGCCACTGTGTGAGACGGGATGCTGGACTAGGTGGACCCTCACTGGTCTGATCCAGCAGGGCTCTTCTGAGGTTCTTATCAGGGGAAGGCCTCGGCCTCTGTGCCCTGTTGTCGGCCCTCCAGAGGAACTGGCTGGCCACTGTGTGAGACAGGATGCTGGGCTAGATGGGCCCGCACTGGTCTGATCCACCAGGGCTCTTCTGACGTTCTGATGTTTTTATGAGCTCTCTCCCTTCCCCAGGCTCCACCCTCCCAAATGTCCAGGAATTTCTCAACCTGGAGTTGGCAGCCATAGATTTGTGGCTTTGCACGGCTGGCTGGAAGCAGCTGTGGCTTATTAAACGGAGCATCCCTCTGAGAAGCGAATGAATAATCCACGGGGTGTTCAAGTGGTGGGGTCCGCTACCCCCCTCTTGCTGGGAGATCGCTTTCAAGATGCATTCCACAGCACGGCAACCGGAGGGAGCTGGCCGGGCAGAAGCTGTGCAAAGAGCCCCCCAGGGAGGCTGGGCAGCAGGCGCTCAGGCCTTGGGCTTTGCATTAAAGCAGCCGGCGCTCCCCGGTGCCGGGACCGAGCAGCAGGCAAAGCTAATGGGCGATGCAATATTTAGCACCTCTGCCCCGTTAGCCGGAGAGAGGAGGGAGGACATGTCAGCCCTCCTCGGAAGATGCTTTGCTAGGGGTGGAGCAAGTGTTGGACTCTGAGGGGAGCAGGGACCCTGCATATTTAGGGTTGCTAACTTCAGGTGGAGAAATTCCTGGAGATTTGGGGTGTATGTGGAACCTGGGGAGTGGAGGGTTCAGGAAAGGACCTCAGCAGCATATATTGTCAGAGAGTCCACCCTCCAAAGCAGCTGTTTTCTCCAAGAAGAGAGTTTCAGAGAGTAGCTGGTGAGGTTGCCAACTCCAGATTGAGAAATACTTGGAGATTTGGGGGGTTGGACCTTGGGGAGGGTGGGGGAAGAAGAAGAAGAGGAGGAGGAGGAGGAGGAGGAGGAGGAGGAGGAGGAGGAGGAAAAGAGTGGATTTATACCCTGCTCTTTACTCAGAGTCTCAGAGGAGTTTACAATCTCCTTTCCCTTCCCCTCACCACAACAGACACCCTGTGAGCAGTGTTCCCTCTAAGCTGAGTTAGTGCGAGCCAGCTCACAGTTTTTGAGCCTCTGGCTCACACATTTTTGTCTCAGCTCAGGAAGGACGGCTCCAGAGCAAACTAATTTATGCAGCAGCCAAATCACCTGCTCACAACTTTAAGGCCAGTAGCTCACAAAGTAGAAGTTTTGCTCCTGAGACTCTGCAGCATTGCCTGTGAGGCAGGTGGGGCTGAGAAAGTTCCGCTGAGGACTGCTCTTGAGAGAACAATTGAGAGAGAGCCGTGACTGACCCAAGGTCACACCAGCTGGCTGCCTGTGGAGGAGTGGGGCGTCCAAGGAGGAGAGGGGCCTCGGCAAGGTGCAAAGCCCAGAGAGCCCACCCTCCGAAGAAGCCACGTTCTCCAGCAGAACTGATCTCTGTCGTCCGGAGCTCAACTGTAATAGCAGAAGCTCTTCAGGCGCCACCTGGACAGAACTGCAAAGCCCTAAATTTGGCAGCCTGTTTGGTGTCGTGGTTAAGTGCGCGGACTCTAATCTGGGAGAACCGGGTTTGATTCCCCACTCCTCCACTTGCAGCTGCTGGAGCGACCTGAGGCAAGCCGTAGTTCTGACAAGAGCTGTCCTTGAAAGAGCTCTCTCAGCCCCGCCTACCTCACAAGGGGGTCTGTTGGGGGGAGCGGAAGGGAAAGGAGTTTGTAAGCTGCTCTGAGACCCTGAGTGAAGGGCGGGGTAGAAATCCAATCTCCTCCTCCTCCTCCTTCTTCTTGGCATGCAGAATGACCTTGGGCAAGCCACAGTTCTGCCACAGTTCTGGAAAGAGCAGTCCTCAAGAGAGCTCTCTCAGCCCTGCCTACCTCACAGGGTGTCTGTTGCGGGGAGGGGAAGGGAAAGGAGTTTGTAAACCGCTCCGACACCCCGAGTGAAGGGCGGGGTATAAATCCAATCTCCTCCTCCTCCTCCTCCTCCAAACCACTGGAGCCTTTCTGCAGCTATGTGTGCATGCTGGTCATCTGCCAGGGGGCATCCAGAACTGCGCTGCTTCTAGGGATGCCAGCCTCCAGGGGGGACCTAGGGAGTCCCCTGGAAATACAACTCACCTCCAGACAACAGAGATCAGTTCCCCCTGGAGGGAATGGCTGCTTTGGAGGGTGCACTGCATCCCACTGAGGTCCCTGCCCCCCCCCAGCCTCCACTCCCAAATTTCCCAGCCTGGATCTGGCAGCCCTATGCCCCATCCCCTGCCGGTGGTCGGGGGGACGTGGCGACCCTGATACACCTGAGCAGGGCAATGGAGCAAAAAAGTCCCTCCGGCTGGCCGGGCCGTAGCTAGGATTTTTACTTTGGGGGGGGGCATTTAAATAAGTCAGGGGCACCCCTGTGCACGCTCCCAGGCCATGTCAGGAGCGACAAAAAGTTTTCAAGAATGAACAGGAACATTCAGAATCGCCTCTGGTGGATCAGACTGTAGAACGCAGCAGTTTGTCACCAGCCGGAAGCCCCCAGGGAAGCTCACGGGCACGCCTGGAGTAGGGAGCAGACGTGCCCCGTGGCATGCCTCACCTGCAGCCAATCGGAGGTACACTGCTGGCAGGCAGGGCAGGGCAACAGCTCAGCTCAGCTCAGCATGGCTGTGGTGTGCACAAAAAATAAAATAAACTGGCTGGGTGGGAAGTCGGGGGGCCTGGGGCGGTAAATCAGGGGGCCTGGCCCCGAGACGCCCCACTGTAGCCATGGGCCTGCCGGCCGGCCTTTCTGACATGACCGTCAAAGTGCAGGGAATCCCCCTCCTCACCCTCTTCCTCTGCAACCCGCCGTCTTCTGCTTCTGCTTAGCAAACGTGTCGGGAGGGGAAAGTGGACCCTGCCGCCTCCTGCCAATTGCCGTTTCAACCAGATGGAAAAAATACATGGCAGGCGGCTGCTGGCATCCTTTCCAAAGGCCCTGAGATAATATTGCGGCTGTAAAAGCCCCGTCAAGCTGCTTGGCTGGAGCCGAGGCTAACGACAGAGTGCACTTCCCGAAGAAATAGCTTTGCAGGGCGATTCTGTGCAAGGTCCCTGCTGTCTACTCCCCTCGATTTCAGTCGGCTTAGACTGGAGTTACTCTGTACAGGAGCAGACGTTTACACTGCAGTCCTGGGCGTACGGCCTCAGAAGCAAGTCCCGCGATGCCCCGTGGGGCTTATACCCGCATCAACGCGTACAAGTCTGTAGCCTCAGTCCCTCGGAACATGCTGAATTCTCCCTCTGTTCCACGCATTCCCATATTGTAATTCAGAGCCATTTGTTTCAAAACTGACCCATTATTGCTGATCCCAGGGGCATTCTGCACATGTTCCGTGGCGCTCTATAATTAAATACTAATTACAATCCCATGCTGCATCGCTCCTTTGAAACCGCTCAACTCTACCGAGTCAGACCACCGATTCATCAGTATTATCTACTCTTTTAACCCTCAGTGGCTCTCCGAGGCCTTTTCTAGCCCCGTCACTTGGCATCCTTTCGACTGGACATGCCGGGGACTGCCTCTGGGACCTTCCCCATGCAAAGCATCCAGCCACCTGTATGGACTTTCCATATTCAGATGCAAACCTTGGCCTGCTGAATCCCCCTTCCCCCTCTTTTAAAAGTGTCACCTTTGTTAATAAGTATCTAAGGAAATAACAATCAAGTATCAGCTTGCCAAATTTGCATCCTCGCGCTGATAAGACTCGCCATCTGTATTGGCACACTTCCAGGTGCTTGCATATATATTGATGATCACTTTGAAAGGTATGGCCAGGGCTGCACTGCAAGTGGAACGGGAAACAGAGGGGAAGAGAGAGACGGGCCCTCTGGCTGAGTTCACAGCAGAAGTGAGATTTGCAGCCGAGACCTCCCACAGCCCAGCCCCGAAGAAGAAGAAGAAGAAGAAGAAGAAGAAGAAGAAGAAGAAGAAGAAGAAGAAGAAGAAGAAGAAGAAGAAGAAGAGAGGAGGAGGAGGAGGAGGAGAAGGGGAAGAGATTGGATTTATACACCGCCCTTCACTACCCAAAGGTGTCTCAGAGTGGCTTACAAACTCCTTTCCCTTCCCCTCCCCACAACAGACACCCTGTGAGGTAGGTGGGGCTGAGAGAGCTCTTGACAGAAACTGCTCTTTTGCAAGAACTGCTCTTATCAGAACTACAGCTTGCCTGAGGTCATCCAGCCAGCTGAGGTCATCAAACCCGGTTCTTCCAGATCAGAGTCCGCGCACTTAACCACCACACCAAACTGGCTCTCTATTGGAGGAGATTGGACTTATACCCCGCTCTTCACTCAGAGTCTCAGAGCAGATGACAAACTCCTTTCCCTTCCCCTCCCCACAACAGACACCCTGGGAGGTAGGTGGGGCTGAGAGAGCTCTCTCCAGGGCTGCTTTTGAAAGAACAGCTGTGAGCGAACTTATGACTGACCCAAAGTCACACCAGCAGCTGCAAGTGGAGGAGTGGGGAATCAAACCTGTATAAATCATTGGTGCGACCTCATTTGGAATACTGTGTACCGTTCTGGTCACCACATCTCAAAAAGGATATTATAGCATTGGAAAAAGTGCAGAGAAGGGCAACTAGAATGATAAAAGGGTTGGAACACCTTCCCTGTGAAGAAAGGTTAAAACGCTTGGGGCTCTTTAGCTTGGAGAAACGACAGCTGAGGGGTGACATGATCGGGGTTAATAAGATTATGAATGGGATTGAGCAGGTTGAGAAAGAAGTACTTTTCTCCCTTTCTCACAATACAAGAACTCGTGGGCACTCCATGAAATTGCTGAGCAGTCGGGTTAGAACAGATAAAAGGAAATACTTCTTCACCCAAAGAGTGATTAACATATGGAATTCACTGCCATAGGAGGTGGTGGCAGCTACAAGCATGGGCAGTTTCAAGAGGGAATTAGATAAACATATGGAGCAGAAGTCCATCAGTGGCTATTAGCCACAGGGTATAGATGGGAACTCTCAGTCTGGGGCAGGTGCTGCACTCTATTCTTGGTGCTGGAGGGGGCAGCAGTGGGAGGGCTTCTAGTGCCCTGGCCCCACTGCTGGACCTCCTGATGGCACCTGGTATATTTTGGCCGCTGTGTGACAGAGTGTTGGACTAGATGAGCCATTGGCCTAATTCAACCTAGCTTAGGGACGCGGAAGGCTGGGGGGCGGGGAGGGGTAGCTTACCTTTCAGGCAGGATAGACTAAGGCCCATGTTTTCATCCTTTTAGCATGTGGGACACATTAAAGATGCCGACATCCACGTCTGCTCCTTTGCCGCATTAACACTGGAAAAGAAGGAAGAGAGAAGACATTTCTAGAAAGTTCCACAAAAAGAACAAAATCTCCTCTTCCTTTTCACTTATGCCCGATCACTGCATGGCTCCGTGCTTTGGAAGACCAAGTATTTATTGGTAGGGATGCGTCGATTCTCCCCAGACTTCCATGGATGTGTTATGTGTGCCGTTTACCATAATATTCAGGTTGTACCTTTTTGGGAGGCGGGGATGACACAAGTATCACGATTAAATCACAGCACAACAAGGAGAACGAAGTCTGAGTCCCGCGGCACCTTTAAGACCAACAAAATTTTATTCGAGCTATGCGCTTTCGTGTGCACGCGCGCTTCCTCAGATACAACGAAATGGAACTTGCAAGTCCATACATATAAGACGGATCTTGATGGACCAAGGTTCCGATTTGGTTAAAAGCAGCTTCATAGGTGTGCATCAATGCTCCGTCTAAGCTGTGGAGTCTTGTGAGCAAAAATTCTACTTTGTGAGCTACTGGCATTACAGTTGTGAGCGAGTGATTTGGCTGCTGTATAAATTAGTCTGCTCTGGAGCCCTCCTTTCCGAGCTAAAAGAAAAATGTGTGAGCCAGAGGCTAAAGAACTGAGCTCGCTCAGACTAACACGGCTTAGGGGGAACACTGGTGTGCATGTATCCAAAGATTAAATCTGAGCACACAGACAAAGAAAAAGAATCCTGATGTGACTGAGTCAAGATTCTTTTTTGTGTGTGTGTTGAGATTAAATCAGTGTGCATGTGCGCTGGTGTGCGCTGGTGTGAAATGCAAACCGGAAGTCAAATCAGACTGCTCGTGCACACAAAATCTGAAAAAACCAACAACAGAAGAATGTAACACCATCCACAAAATATGGTCCACAGCTACAGTCCACTCACTTTATCAAACCGCTGTGAAGCAGTCACGTGGCCCTTATGACAGTCCTAAAAGAGGCTGAGGTTTTTTTCACTAGATGGAGATCAGACAGGAGAGGCCACGATGGCTGGAAAGGGAGTCAGAAAAGACACTCTGAACAGCTAGAGCCTCTTAACTTACTTCTGCCCAATTAACATCCTTACTTGCTTTTTTATGCATGCCATTGGTCACCGGCCTTTCTCTCTGAGACTCCAGGCAGATTGCACAGCACAAGTCAAGACAATCGGTAACATGGTTTCGGTTTCGGCGTCGCGAATGGCGGCCGCTTCTCGGGACGCTCCCGGAGGCGGTTAGCCCACGCGCAGTCAGGGGGGTCTTCGCTTATGCGAAAGACCCTAGTGAGCCTTAGGTTAAGGCTCCGAACCGGGGGCGCTTGGGGAGTAGCCTCTTTACCGGCAGACAGCCGGGAAATTGAGGCTTTCCCCCTGCCCCAATCGGCCCCGCTGCGGCGTGCCCGTAATGGGACTTAGCGGCGCCACCGAATTCCAGGAGTGAAAACAGCGCTATGGTTCAACATAAAAAGAAGAAGTAGCATCGAATCGTGAGTTGAAGATCTATTTTGAAGCGTAAATCGGAGCCCCCTATATGCGGATAAGCGTTGGGAGGAGGGAGGAGTTCCCACTCCCCTCGAGGAGCAAGTTATACAAAGGGAGCGCGAAGGGGGGCAGAAAGAAAACAAAGTGTTGGTGAAAGTACCGTTGCCGTTGGGCTGCATAGAAGAATGTGATCATCTTAGCTTCCTGGGGGATGCGGCACGAACTTTTTAAAAGTAAACAAAAAAACAAAATGTCGATAATGGAAAAAGCCCTGCTGCTACCGGAAGAGAAGAGAGGAGGGACTTCCGGTCCAGACAGCCCCCCCAAGAGCTTGCTGTCAATCAACAGAAAAAGGAGATGCTGTGCCCCCTGCTGGAACAATTGCAGAAGATCAACCAAACATTGTTTAAAATGGAAAGTGTTCTCATCAGCCGACAGAAACAGATACTGGAAACAACTAGTAGGATGAAGGAGATTGAACAGAAATCGAATTTGATTCCAGGTTTCCAGGGCGCTAAAGAGGAAGAGAAAGAAGATCTCGGATTTACCTTGACAAATGTCTTGGCACCCCTAACTGGCAGTGAAGCGATAAAGTTAAAAGAAGAGGGGGAAAAGGCTCCCAAAGCCTACTCCGCCTTTATAAAAAGAAGTACTCTGCCAGTAGAAGGGGATGTCGACAAGCAGGCGTAGCAGGCGACAGACGAGAGATCTAATTTCATCTGAAGAGTTTGTGGAGCCCTGGAAGCCTGAAGGCCAGATGATTAAGAAAAAAAAGAAAAGAAAGAAGACGGATTCCATCTTTAAAACACGGAAACGCCTGAAGAGACACACCAGCAGGAAGGATGCAGCACCTAAAATTGGGATAAGTGCAGAAGACAGCAGCCTAGGGGAAGGTGATGGAACGGAAGACTTCAAAGTTAAAATGGACTTAATCCATAACTGGAAGAAAATTAAGAAGAAGATACTTTGAGGACTGTTCGTGTTGCATCTGGAAGGAGCTCTTTAATTACTAACCCCAATGGACTTTACTAACTGTATTAACAGAGTGACTTTGGACTTTGAATTAGTTAAAAAGAAGATCTTCTAACCATGATTGATGCCAAAACTTGGTATTGGTTATTAACCTAAACTAACCCTCACTAACAGAAAAAATTTCACTCCACCCTTTTCTTTCTCCATCTGTCTACCCTTCCCCTTTCTTATAAAAAGAATAAAATTCTCTCTTCTTTAAGAGAGTTTTACAAAAAAAAAAAAAGACAATCGGTAACATCAGGGGTGTCAAACATGCGGTCCGGGGGCGAGATCAGGCCCCCAGAGGGCTTCTATCAGGCCCGTGTAAAGTACTGGGTTCGCTGCATGGAGGACTCATACTCCAACATGCGTTCAGATGCATTTATTGTACTCCACACACGAACTCCCAAAACGGCCCCACAAGGGCCAACTATATACATCCCACCCGGCACACCCACAGTCCCAATGGAGGGTTTGAATTTCCCACCAGAGGTGCTATTGGTGGACACGATGTGGTCTAGGATCCTAGGTCCCTTTGTGTTCGGGGACCAAGCTCCTTACTTTAGCCACGGACCCCTGGAGGCGATCCGCATACGTAACAGCCCACAAGGGACTGGCTGTTTCCTGCTTCTTCCTCCAGTTCTGCTGCTGCTGTTGTGTCATAGCTTGCTTTCCTAGACTCCCTCAGTCGTTCATGAGAGGTAGATAGACGAGCGTCTCCTCCCTGCACTGGGCTGAGGCTCCTCCCCCTCCCAGATTCCTACAGCACAGGCATTTCGATGCAATAATTCAGAGCAAGAAGTGTCAGTTATCAGAGACGGTTAAATAAACAAAATATTGCAAGAATGCTAATATTTCGGGCGTGTTTTTAAGTAAAAAAAAACACCTTTGTGTTTGTGTCCTTTATAAAGTTTATATCTCCGCTACCTGGCCTGACATTTTATGACCCACGCGGCCCGGCCCAACAAAGTCCAATTTATGTCAAATCTGGTCCTCCATAACAAATGAGTTCGACACCCCTGGGTAAGATGAAGCATCTAATAATCAACATGATAGGATGTGGATTTTTGAACTCTAGAACACACGTAAGTATTAAGCATGACAAATCAGGCGAGCCGTAAATGGTATTACGTCAATGGAAAGACGATGCACTGAGAACAAGATAATGCATATAGCAACAGATAACATGTGCCACAGCCGGCAGTAAAATCCGCAGGCCCGTTCACCTCCTTGAAACATCTCCTGAAGCCTTTGCTTGTAATATAGACCTATCACCATTATAAAAATGCTGAACAGTAGCCAAGGCATAGTAGTCCCATAAGATGGAGGAAAGTGTAATTGCAGTCTTCTGCAACCAGGGCCGGCCCCAGGATTTTTTGCACACTAGGCGAGGCTGCCTTGTGGTGCCCCCCCACACCGCCGAGCCGCCCTCTCCACCACCAGCCCGCAAGGGACACCTCCTGGCCCCAGCACCCGCCCGGGCTCATGAGCTCTCCAGCACTGCCGGCAGCTGCCTGCACTAGCTGGCTGCAGTGCCTTATCAGCCGTCCGGCTGCGCTCACCTCAGCTGCTGCCACCATGGAGGGGAGGAACCTTCACCGCTGCCTCCTCCGCCAGGCCCTGCAGAGGAGCCCGTGGGCCACGCAGTTTGGCTGGGGTGTGGAGAGGAGGGACCGGAGGGGAACAGAGGCTGGCCGGGGTGCACAGGGAGGAGAAGGAGGCATGCTTTCCTGCAGCCGGGGAGGCAGGCAGATCACGGGCCGGTGCCCTCATTGGGCCGGCGCCCTAGGCAAGGGTCTAAAATTTGTGAATGATGGACCAGCCCTGGATGCAATGGAGACATTCCCTGGGTGTGGCGGGTCACACCGCTGTCGTTCAGCCCAGAGAACAGCTGAGGAGTGGCATCCCAGCCCCTACCCCTTTCTCCACTATATTGGCCATAACAGAGCCAGGCACCATTACAAGATGTCACGGGGCGGAACTAGGTGATGTCATAGCGTGGCCCATTTAGTTCCAAAATCTATGCTGCTCCACATAAATGTCTGAGTTGTGAAGGGCTTTTTTAAATATTTATTTTTATTTTATTTTATTTATTTATTTATTTATTTTTGGATTTATATCCCACCCTCCCCAAAGCTCAGGGCGGCTAACAAAAAGGCCTACAAGCCGAGGTTAAAACAAATAAAAACAGAATAAAACAGTACAATAAAACAATACAGTACTATGCACTAAAGTGTCGGTGCTCTAGATGTTACAGTATAATTATTTACAAGATGGGGATCCCGGCGAAAGTTATTAATTCCAGGTAGCACAACCATCACCATCTTTATCCAGGGACGTCTCGCACCCCAATGGTGCCCACACAAATGGTGGTGGAGGTGCGATGCTGGACAGTAACGATAGTAGAATAATGGTGGTGGCAGCTCCTACTCAAAAGCCTGGCGGAAGAGCTCCATCTTACAGGCCCCGCGGGGAACATACTGGAACGGAGTTCCAGAACCTCTTCGACACAATTCTTTTAAAAATGTTTAGAAGTTCATGAGTTTTCAGTATACAGATTGAAAACTTCATTTCCTTCTTGAGAGTTCCGGCACCTCTTGAGAGCTCCGGCACCCCCAAAAGCCCTGGGGTTGTGTACCCCTGGTATAATGCAGTGAATGATGGACAGTATGCAAGCTTACGAAGGCTGCCACCATGTGAACACTTACTGGAAAGTAAGCCCTACTGAACACAGTGGAGGTTACACCCAAGCAAAACCTGCACAGAACGAGTCCATCAGTCCAGTTTGTTATTGCATTCATAGTCTGCCGTACACCATTTAACTGTGTGTGCTTTCAGTTCAAGTCTAGTGGAATATTCAAGCATGGCTTTTGACCCAGGCAAATCACTGCAAAGCTTATCAGGAAGAACCTGTTCCATTTCTGCTATCTTTACAGGGTGGCTCAAGTCAGGAGAACTTGTCAATATCGGTGGGTTTTAACAGAGGTTTGCATTTAATGATTAACTTCTGATTAGCGGCAACAAGCTATAAATGTTTGGATGTTTTATGCGCAGCTTGACATTTTGCCCTCGCACACGTGGGTGGAAACTTACACACACCTCAGCGCACCTGAGCTCCCAGGAAGAGACAATTGCGGTTTTGACTCGGGGTCAGTATCCTGAATCCTCAACCCACTTCCACACACAGGTTTCCGATGCACTTTCTCGCTGTTTCTCTTGTTCGTTCTGTAGGGGGAGGTCGCCACAACGGTTTCCAAAGGAGAGACACACAGCAGGCAAAACAGCATCTTTCATTTGGACCCGTTTATGCGCGCGGCAGGAACAGGGGAGCTTCTGGGACTCACCGGGTTCAGAGTTCAACAACCAGTTCTGTGAAATTCAAAACTTTCATCTCTCACTAAAGCTGCCATTTACATGCTTTCGGGAAAACTGCACAAAGAACGTTGCGCCCTTAATAGCCTGGTGGTGGAAAGCACTGCCAAGTTGCAGCTGATTTGTGGCAACCCCGTAGGTCTTTCAAGGCTAGAGATGAAGGAACAGAGGTGGTTTGCTATTCCCTGCATCTGTGTGGCAACCCAAGAACTTCCTGGTGGTCCCCCATCCAAGTACTAACCAGAGCCGACCCTGCTTAGCAGCTGAGATCTGATGCCCTCGGGCTAGCCTGGGCCAGCCAGGTCAAGGCAGGGATGAACAGAGGTGGTTTGCCATTACCCGCCTCTGTGTCGCAACCCTGGAATTCCTTGGTGGTCTCCCATCCAAGGAATAACCCGGGCCAACCCTGCTGTCAGACTCCTGCAGCAATCAGTTCCCAACAACTCTCTTGCAAAGAAGTGAAGTTTATTGAGACATTGAATTCTGCAGATTATCTTTACACATCTCGTGTCAGGACTGGCAATAAGCGTGCTTAGTCTTGCAGAACTGGCCATAAGTGTGTAGAACTGGCCAGAAGCAAGCAGATATACATTATTCAAGAGGGTCCCCTGATGGCCTGCAGCCAATCACGGAACAGGTAAAAGCCTGCCAAAGCTAACGGGTCTAGTTTCCCAAGAGAAAGCTGGTGCTAGACACCAAGGCCAAACGCTCATGTTACAGAGATAAAGGAACACTGAAGGCACAGAGAAAGGAAACCTAAAAATCCAGAGGGCCCCCCCAATCCATGGCAGGTAGAGGCCTAGCTGACCCCTACTTAGCTTCCGAGATCTGGCTACCCTGGGCCATACAACCCAGGGCCCTTAGCAGCTCCCTCCGACTCTATGCTGGAAATACAAGACTTCTGTATGTTGAAAGTTATTAGAGACAGCTGTTTTTTTCCCTTGCCTCCCCAAAAAAGAAAAAAGGTGCCAACTGGTTCCCACAGGTCGGTATTTATAGGTGCCATTCATTTGTAAGTAATTCTACTTCTCAGAGCCTTTTTTTTTGTAGAAAAAGCCCAGCAGGAACTCATTAGCATAACAGGCCACACCCAACACAAGAAAGTCATTAGCTTATTAGGCCACACCCCTGACAGCGCAGCTCCCTTCCAGGACTGGCCTCCCCAGGTGCCCTGCGGCTTGCGGGGTGCATGAGGAACCCGGGGGAGAGGGAGGCTGTAGGCGTGGTCAACTCGGAAGCCAGCCGGAACTCTGTTCCTGTGTGTTCCTGCCCCAAAATAGCCCTGCGTACTTCTACAGGCAAGGGATGACAGCCCTGCAACCGGTCTCTGATAAATGGGGTGCAAACAGGAACCCCCCAGTTCCAGCCTGTGTCCTTTCCCCTGGTTTTAACTTACTTCCATCAGAGAGGAATCCTAAGTGATCTACTCAGACACTTACTTAGGTCTAGTCACTAGGGCTTCCTCCCAGGGAATTGTTCTTACGACTGCACTGCTAATCGCTGAATTCGAGTAGAATTCCACACTAGCCTCAATTACTGGGGTAGTTAACAACATTTGGAATGGTTAACAGATTGTAGAAACTGCATCTTCATCTTCGGGTTATTTTGCAAACCAGTCCCTACAAGAATCGACAGAATTTCCTGTTCTTCTCCCCAGTTACACTATTTATTTATTAGCCCGGATGAAAGGCCCTGTTGCCAGCAGACGCTCGGATTTTGTCAGGTCACTGAAAAATGGAAGTGCCCAGTCCGAGGAGCGGCCATCAAGACTGTTCCTCTGGTCCTCTGCAAAAGTGAAATGAAACGCCACACAGATGGTGGTCCAGACTTAACCTCAGCACCCAGTTCCGGATCGTGACCAGATGGTCGAAATAAGCCTGCCACGTTCCAGAAAGGAGGCGTGAGAGAACTGGGCTTGAGCGGCCTGTTAACGACACCAGGATCTTAGCATCCTCTTCTCCCTTAAAATCTTCCACCCTATAATTGCTAGAAATTCCACCCACTCCCCAAAAATCTTTGCATCATTTCTTGCTTGACCAATGGCCAACTCACGGCAGCTCCCTACATGAATGTATTTACTGACAATGGTGAGCCAACGCCCACATTTTAAAAGAGTCAATGGAGTAAACTTTGCAGGATGCTGCTTTGGCTATTCTAAAGCTGAAGATGAATTGTAAAGGTGTTGGGGGGGGCTAAGAGACTCTTCTGCCAATCATACCCGCCCCCCAGCAGTGCCCTAGGACAACAGATAGTCATTCAGCTGCTGCCCGCCTGCATGAGAAGGCAGATAACCCCTTGGCCGGGCAAAGCTATGGGAAATCGATGAAGCCACATAAACGACTGTGAATATCAATATCCTCATTTTTAACCACTTAATTTTCTAAGAATGCAGATCCACCTCCTTCCTTACCTTGCCAGCGCAACCACAAGAAAAAGCGCCCTCTGTGAGTTCGGAAGACAGGCTTGCAAAAGCTACCGAGGACGTTTGCCCCCAGACCGAGGCGTGAGCATCCTGGCCCCGGCTTCGGGTGAGTGCAGGGCCATGTGATTAGAAAGCGACTCGACACGCTCTGAGTCGGAAGTCCACTGGGACCATCGCATCATGAGCGAGAAAATGTGTTGGGGCCCTTCCCCTCCTTCACTGCAATGGAACTTCCATGAAGAAGTTTCCTGGTACGCTTGGTCTCTTTTTCCACTCCCACTCAGAAAAACCCCTCCCCACCTTTCTAGACGCCTCCTGGGCGAATCTGTTTTCCATCCGGGGAACCAACAAAACTTTGTACCTGTGCAAATTATTAGCTGATGCAGCACAGAGGCGAAGATGCTCTGCGAGGAACCTGCATGACAGTCTCTCTCTCTCTCTCTCTCTCTCTCACACACACACACCCCATGCAGAAGATAACCACGGATGAGTGGTCTCCTCGGAATCCCGGGATCCAGTTTCCAGTAACGATGGGGGAAAGGCAAGGGATCGGTTTCGAATCTCTTTTCTCCCTAGCGCAAGTCCCCAACTTCGCGGCTGCTGCTTTTCAGAGGCAGGGCTGAATCCAGGTCCATTCAGAAGAACCCCGCCCTCCGCTCCCCCCCCAGCCCTTATTTCAGCACCCTTTTCTCCATGGGCGGCCGCAGGCAAGCCGAGCGAATTCCGCCCCAGCGCTGCAGCCCCCAGCGTCTGCCAGCCCATCCGGGAAGAATAACAGCGTCGCCCTACCTTACAGGGCTGTCGTTGTAAGAACGGCGGGGCGGGTGGCGAGGAGTCCGGCGGGCTCTCCCGAAATGCTCGGCGCCGGGCATTGCCAGGCAGGCAGTGTTGCAGAAGTGGCAGGGGTGGGGGCGGTTAGAGAAGACCCTCCCCCCCAAATAAAAACTCGGGCAGGGGCCGGCTCTCCCAGCTCCCGCCTCCCCCCGGGCTCTGGGGCGCTGCAGGCAAGGAAAGGGACCCAGGGTTCACCCCCCGGGGTGGGCTAGTCCCAAACCACCCCCACCCCCCCCCCGGGCTGCGGGCAGCCAACTCACCGGCTCCGGCTGCGTAGCGCTCCGCAGCCGCCGTGGCCCGGCCGGCATCCCAGCAGCCAGCTCCGGAGCCGCCTGGCCCCAAGCCCAGCCCGGCGGGGGCGACGCAGCCCGGAGGCAGGAGGACGCGGCCGATTTGCATAGCGCGGCCCCGGCGGAGGGAGGGGACGGAGGGAGGCGGCGCCCCGCTCTGCTCCGCCGCAACGCCTGGCTCCGGCGCGGCCACTCCGCGAGCAGGCAGGGCTCGGCTCCTCCGCGCCAGGCGGCGGCTGGACCACTGCCCGCGAGGCGCACTGCCCGCCTCCCACAGCCCGGTCGCCAACTCCAGGCCGGGGGGAATCCCGGGAGATTGCTGGGGAGGGAGCTCACCGGGGCCCTGGAGGCAGTGGCAGATGAGCCATTCAGCAGCCTAAGCACGTGCTCAGGGCACCAGGGCCAAAGGGGGCACCACAAAGTTGGGGAAAAGGGTGAAAAGGAAAAAAAAAGAATGAAGATTTGTAAAAAAATAATAAAAATTGATCAAACTAGTGCAAATTGGTCACGGTGCCACCCTCGGGTTATCTTCTGTTTTTTGTTGGCGAGGTGCAGCATCATAGGCTATGTTTAAAAGTAAAACGCATATGTTTAAAAGTAAAATGATGGAGCCAAATTCAGTTGTCATGACAAGTCATTTCAATGAGGGGGCGCCAAGATTGGTCAGTGCTCAGGGCACTCACTGCAGATGGTGACTGCAGCCATGAAATTAAAAGACCCCTGCTCCTTGGGAGGAAAGCGATGGCAAACCTAAACAGCATGATAAAAAGCAGAGACATCACCGCATGGTCAAAGCAATGGTATTCCCCGTAGTAATGTATGGCTGCGAGAGCTGGACTATAAGGAAGGCTGAGCGCCGAAGAATAGATTCTTTTGAACTGTGGTGCTGGAGAAGACTCTTGAGAGTCCCTTGGACTGCAAGGAGATCAAATCAGTCGATCCTAAAAGAAATCAACCCTGACTGTTCCCTGGAAGGCCAGATCCTGAAGCTGAAGCTCAAATACTTTGGCCACCAAATGAGAAGGGAGCATTCACTGGAGAAGACCCTGATGCTGGGAGAGATTGAAGGTCAAAGAAGAAGGGGACGGCAAAGGATGAGATGGTTAGACAGTGTCATCGATGCAACGAACATGAAATTGAGCAAACTTCAGTGGATAGCGGAAGACAGGAGGGCCTGGCACTGTATATGGCCCTGGTGCCAGAGTGTTGGACTAGATGGCCATTGGCTGTTCAAGCTCTCTTATGTTCTGGTCATGGGGTCACAGTCGACTGACTGTGCAACTGAACAACAACAAGGCTACTAAGAGGGGGGCACCAAGACTGGTCAGTGCTTAGGGCACCAGTGAGCCTTAATCCGCCCCTGCCTTGAGGTCACGCTCCAGAAAATCCCCGCTTTGGGTATGGGCTGCTGGGGTCTGAACTTGCCCAGACTGAATGGGAAAAAAGATCTTGTGGGTGGTCGTGGACAACTCAGAGAAAGTGTCCACCCGGTGTGCTGCAGCGGCAAAAAAGGCAAATTCGATACATTAGGGCTGATTAGGGAAGGGATGGAGAAGAAAACGGTCGATATTGTAATGCCCCTGTATAGATCTATGGTGTGGCCTTATTTGGAAAACTGTGCACAGTTCTGGTCCCCGTATCTCAAAGAGGACATTGCAGAACTGGAAAAAGTGCAGAGGAGGGCGACCAAGACGATGAAAGGATTGGAGCCCCTTCCCCATGAGGAAAGGCTGAAGAGTCTGGGGCTTTTCAGTTTAGAAAAAAGAGAATTGGCAGGGGAGACATGATGCATCTGATTAAGAGAGCTGTGTTTCTCGAAAGCTTATGCTACAATAAAGCTTGTTAGTCTTAAAGGTGCTACTGGGCTTTTTACTATTTATTCTCCGTCTACTGATCATTACTTGAAAACGTCAGACTCCCAGCATTTTCTCCTGCTCTTCCTGTAACTTGGGGCAGGATACATGGTTCTTCTCTCCTCTGTTTTGCTTTAAAATTATATTTTGTTATAATTTTCACACGATTTCTGCATCGCACTGTTTTTGCTGGGTGGAAAGCAGGATTCAAAAAGGTACATTTCTGTACATTTCTGCTCAATGAACCCCATTCACAATTCTGCCCCGGTGTGATCTTTTCACAAGACCCAGCAATATCTGCTGTCTACCATCGAGGGCTCGTTTGCCTGTACATCCTCAAATGAGATAGATGCAATTATGCGCCGGCAACTTACTTCTGCCATTTGCAGTGGCCAGACTGGGCTGTTTGCACAGAACAGAATAAATGAGCTTGAAGCAGAAATGGAAACAGAAACCAGCTCGGGGCTGCTCATTAACAGACCGGAAGGATGGCAGCTTTCAGCCAAAAAAGACGCTCCTCTGGGAAGCTGTGGAGTTGAAATTCAGATATAGATTTGATCCCATGAGGCCTGGAATCAATAGAGACTGGGAGCGGGTAGCTTAATTGTCCTTCTTTTAGGGTTTCTGCTCGACAAAGATTTGTCACTTCATCAACTTGGAGTGGTTCCCCTCCACCTACCTTTTATTTTTATTTTTGATTGCATCTATTCGCTGCTGCATTGCAACAGGCTACCGATATTTTAGGCCTCTGGGCCCACTCAGTCTCACTTTTGTGATCAGTGGTCCCTCTCAGCTGAGTTAGTGTGAGCCAGCTCCCAGTTTTTTAGCCTCCAGCTCACACATTTTTGTCTTGGCTCAGGAAGGGATGGCTCCAGAGCAAGCTAATTTATGCAGTAGCCATACTGCTCGCTCACGACTTTAATGCCAGCAGCTCACAGTGTAGAATTTTTGCTCACAAGACTCCGCAGCTCAGAGGGAGCATTGTTTATGATCACATTTCCCTCTGTCTGTCTTCTCTTTGTACTCACGTTATGTCAGAAGCTGGTAACTGAGAAGTGTTAACTTCATGCGTCTGTCACTGTGGTCCACAGTAACTTCTACCACACCCTGTTAAGGTGCCACACTCTATTAAGGTGGGGAGCAACTGTGGCTCAGTGGTCGACCTCCTGGAATCTTCCATGTCACTTCCCCAGGAGAAAATGGATGCCTTGGAGGGTGGGCTCTATGGCATTGTTCCCCCCCTCAAGTCCCTGTCCTCCCCAGGCTCCACCCCCAAACCTCCAGGTATTTCCCAACCTGGAGCTGGCAACCCTGGAGAGACACCTCTCCATCCAATTTGTTGTAGTGGTTAAGAGCACAGACTCTAATTTGGGAGAACCGAGTTAGATTCCCCATTCCTCCCCGTGCAACTGCTGGTGTGACCTTGGGTCAGTTCCAAGTTCTTTCAGAGCTGTTCTCTCAAGGACAGTTCTGGAAAGAGCTCTCTCAGCCCCGCCTACCTCACAGGGTGTCTGTTGTGGGGAGAGGAAGGGAAAGGAGTTTGTAAGCCGCTCTGAGGCTCCTTCGGGGTAGTGAAGGGCAGGGTATAAATTCAATCCTCTTCTTCTTCGTCCCTTGAACACAGAGCAGCTATCTCTAGCACGGTCCCTCAGGCCTTGGGCAGGAAGCAACTGCGGCAGGTGAGGCTTTGTTGTTTCGGCACACCAGAGGAATCCCACCTGTTGTGGCTTGTCACCGTTTCAGAGCACAGGATCCCTGCCAGGAAAGAGAGTGACGCCTGGGGGGGAAGAAATTGCGTTCCACCTGGCCAGGAGGTTTATTTTCCTGCCTCATCAAGCTGCAGGCCGGGACACTTCCAAGGAAATTAACACATCACACACTTGCTCCCCGGGGTGGACCCAGACGCTGGAGTCTGAATGATTCATTTCGGCTCCAGAGGTCTCGGCCAGGCAATTAATCACTGGATGACCACAGCTTTTTACAAATTAACATTGCCGGAAATAATGGACCGCAGAGGTTTAGAACTTGCCTAATGCATTTTTATGATTCACAACTAAGCTAGGGCAGTGGCCGGAAGGTTGAGTTCAGCTCTCGTAAGATTCTTTTTTTGGGGGGGGGGATGGGACCCCTTGCTTCGTTCAGCCCACCCTCACCGTCGCCAGGCTCAAAATGCCTTCTGCGGGTGCCCCCAAGCGATTTGAGCCTGTGGGCATCTTTGGTATTCTCACACAGGGTGGTGAGCGCAACCACAAAATGGCTGCAGTGGGAGGCGGGGCCGGCCACAAAATGACTGCCACAAGAGGCGGGGCCAAACACACAGAGAAAACGGTGAGGGAGAATAAAACGCTTTGGTGACAAGCTGCCACTGAAACAAATGTTGTTTTAATTGGCATTGTCAATCAGATCTTCTGTGACCAATCAGAAGCCCTGCTGGGTGAACCACGCCCCCTTTCTAAAAACTCCCGATGGGCGCCTCAGACGTGTTAGCAGGTGCCACTGTGCCCACGGACACCATGTTGGGCACCTCTGGTCTTGTATGTCACATACAACCTGCAACCAGAATGCAGCCGAAAATGCCCATGGCAGAAATCATGGGGAGCAGAGCCAGGGCAGGTCCAGAGCTATTTTTGTGAACTAGCCCAGCGGTTTCCAATCAAAACATGGCTGGCATCTGCTACTGCCTCTTTTGCAAACCCAGAAAATTCAGGTGAGCCACAGGACGCGACTCAAATATTTTTTACGAGGTAAGAAGTGGGAGGGCAGGTCCACAGGCTCGGTTTATCACATTAGCTTGGGAAGCTGCCTTCTACTGAATCAGACTTTTGGTCCATCAAGGTCAGTATTGTCTACTCAGACTGGCAGCCGCTCTCCAGGGTCTCAGGCCAGATCTCACTGCCAGGTCTATTGAACTGGAGATGCCAGGGATTGAATCTGGGACCTCCTGCATGCCAAGCAGATGCTCTGCCACTGATGCGCAGCCCCTCCGATGTTTCACCCCGCTGCTGAAAGCAAGCTCAGCTTTTAGCCAGGTGGGAGGGCAGAGTTTTCAAGCCCAAACTCACCAGCTGGAGGCTCGGTATTGCTGCTAGGAGCAAGGCAATATTTACTGTTGTGTGCTATTCTCACATTACAATGAGTCTTGCCGGAAAGATGCGGCTGCCACTCTAGGCTTCCTTGCCTGCTTGCAAGAGTGACAGTTATTCACGAGGAACAGAAACAGGAAGAGGACCATGAGCGCTGCTTTTCCATTTGCGCTAGAGACGGAAGAACACAAGCAATTAACTTGAGAACATGTTGGGAACCTGTTCAAGGCTGAGCAAGCTGCTCCTTCTCTTACTTTTGCTGTGATTATAGCGAAGCACTGCAAAAGCATCTGGGCAACTGTCACGCACCATGTTATTTCAGCATGATAAGATGCCCTCTTATCCAGAACTCGCTATGGATTTTTCTCCAGGGAAATCACCCTTCCTCCTTCATGACATGCAGAACTGATCTATTTAAGAGCGATTCCTTTTGGTCAATGCAGTTTTCTCTCTGCCTGTGGTTCAGGCAGGGAGGCTTTTCCTTTTGGGGGAGCAATTCTTTAAAACATCTCTTTTGTGTTGAAGCCATCAAAAATTAATTTACCTAAAAAAAAAAATCAGTCACAAAACTGCACCAGGGAAGCCGCCTTGTTGGCTCTTGTGAGGGCAGAAAGGCAGGATATACATTTTGTAAATAAAAAACAAATGAGGTTATGACGGCACCAGCTACGGGCAATCAGTCCTGTGCGCCTCAACCTCTATTTGTAGCCTAGCAGAACTGGCCTCCCCTGAGGCTGACCCTGGAAAGGGTTCAAAACATGTCGCAAGAGGATGATGATACACTTCCAGAGTAGAGCAGTTCTTAAAAACGTGCCTCTGTGTAGCCTCATCTGCTTTACACCAGTTTGATGTAGTGGTTAAGTGCATGTACTTTAATCTGGGAGAACCGGGTTTGATTCCCCACTCCTCCACTTGTACCTGCTGGTGTGACCTTGGGTCAGTCACAAGCTCTGGCACAGCTGTTCTTGAAAAAGAGCAGTTTTTCTGTCAGAGTTCTCCCAGCCCCACCTACCTCCCAGGTTGTCTGTTGTGGGAAGGGGAAGGGAAAGGAGTCTGTAAGCTGCTCTGAGACTCTGAGTGAAGGGCGGGGTATAAATCCAATCTCCTCTTCTTCGTTAACTATGAATTCTTACTAAGGTTACAAAATGAACAAGGAAGCAGAAATACCATCTTTCTAAAATGGCCTATTCCATAATGGTCGTTCCTGTGAATAATACTCATGTCAAGCATATTCTAGCCCTTTCCAGAGAATGCCATCTGCAATAAAAGGAAGAGAATGCCTATATCCTGCCTGAAAAGAAGAAGAAGAGATTGGATTTATACCCCGCCCTTCACTACCCAAAGGTGCCTCAGAACGGCTTACAAACTCCTTTCCCTTCCCCTCCCCACAACAGACACCCTGTGAGGTAGAAGAAGAAGAAGAGATTGGATTTATACCCCGCCCTTCACTGCCCAAAGGTGCCTCAGAGCGGCTTACAAACTCCTTTCCCTTCCCCTCCCCACAACAGACACCCTGTGAGGTAGAAGAAGAAGAAGAGATTGGATTTATACCCCGCCCTTCACTGCCCAAAGGTGCCTCAGAGCGGCTTACAAACTCCTTTCCCTTCCCCCCTCCCCACAAGAGCAAAGGAAAACTCTGGGAGACCCTCATGTGATTTCACGGCAAATGACACACTTGGGAGGTTAAAAACCAGGGAATGCACTCTGGCATACGGGAAGAAACAAACAGTACAAAGCCATCTTTCGTAGCCACCACAAGAACACCTGCCACGGAGTTCTTGACTCGAATGAATGAAGTTTTACCTGAAAAGGCTGTCTTTGCAGCCGCGTGACACGCAATTGGGCTGCCAGGATTCCGAGGCACAGAACCGGAAACTCCGTGAGCAGAACCCTGGGCTGTTGCTGACTGGGTCTAGCGTCAGGGAGACGGCATTCCGCTGCATGCCTCTTGCCTATCACCCCCATTCATCCACAGAGCAGTAAGTGCTTTCTGTCTTCTTTCCCCCAGGTGGGCAACTTTAAAAATGCATAACCGCAAAGCTGCTCGTTAAATGCAAGCTCAGCTACCGAGCCAGAGAATATTTTCCGACCAGTGATAAACCGTGCGCTGCCGCCCTCATAAAAGTCTCCCGTATACACTTAGTGTGTACTCACCATTGCGCAGAAGACCCAAGACCCAGAGAGGCCTGGCCCAACTGCAAACTGAGCCAAGGTCTGAAGAACAGGAATGCTCAGGAACACTGTTTAGCGGAGCAACCTACTCTATTTTTTAAAAAAAATATATAAAAATGACTTATATTCCTGACTCTATTCTTCCTGCACTGCATTTATGCGGCTAATGTGGAAATGCAGAATCATCGAGTTGGAAGGGGCCAGAGAGGCCATCTAGTCCAACCCCCTGCTTAATACAGGCTGCCAGGGAGGGGGAGCTCACCACCACCCTAGGCAGCCGATTCCACTGCTGATCTAATCTTACCGTAAAATTTCCCCCCTAACATCTAGCCGGTACTTTCCAGCCTGTAGTTTAAGCCCATTATTGCGAGTCCTATCCTTTGTTGCCAACAGGAATAGCTAATACGGCACCTGATGCAGAATTTGCCAGCCTCAGAATCTCTCATTTCATGAAAAACTTTCATTTATTACTCCTCCCGGCAGTGGGTGAAAGCTGGGAACACGCAGAAAGCTGCCTTCTACTGAATCAGGCACTTGGTCCATCAAGGTCTTGCCTACTCAGATGGGCAGCTGTTCTCCAGGGTCCCAGGCGGAGGTCTCTCCCATCACCGACTGCCTTATCCTTTCGACTGGAGATGCTGGGGATTGAACCTGGGACCTTCTGCATGCCAAGCGGAGGCTCCATCGCTGAGCCACAGCCCCTCCCCAGTATATACATATGAAGCTGCCTTGTACTGAGTCAGACCATCGGTCCATCAAGGTCAGCCTCGTCTACTCAGACAGGCAGCGGCTCTCCAGGGTCTCAGGAGGAGGTCCTTCCCATCACCTACTGCCGGGTCCTTTTAAATGGAGATGCTGCCGGGGACTGAACCTGGGACCTTCTGCATGCCAAGCAGATGCTCTTCCACTGAGCCACAGCCCCTCTTTACAGCTCTCCAGGGTCTCAGGTTGAGGTCTTTCCCATCACCGACTGCCTTATCCTTTCGATTGGAGATGCCGGGGATTGAACCTGGGACCTTCTGCATGCCAAGTGGAGGCTCTGCCGCTGAACCACAGCCCCTCCCCAGTATTTACATATGAAGCTGTCTTGTACTGAGTCAGACCATCGGTCCATCAAGGTCAGCCTTGTCTACTCAGACAGGCAGCGGCTCTCCAGGGTCTCAGGAGGTCCTTCCCATCACCTACTGCCTGGTCCTTTTAAATGGAGATGCTGGGGACTGAACCTGTGACCTTCCACATGCTGAACAGATGCTCTACCGCTGAGCCATGGCCCCTCTTTGCAGCTCTCCAGGGTCTCAGGCGGAGGTCTTTCCCATCACCTACTGCCTGGTCCTTTTTACCTGGAGATGACGGGGATCGAACCTGGGACCTTCTACATGCCAAGCAGTGGCTCTGCCACTGAGCCACAGCCCCTCTTTACAGCTCTCCAGGCTGAGGTCTTTCCCATCACCTACTGCCTGGTCCTTTTAACTGGAGATGCCGGGGATCGAACCTGGGACCTCCTACATGCCAAGCAGTGGCTCTGCCACTGAGCCACAGCCCCTCTCTACAGCTCTCCAGGGTCTCAGGGGGAGGTCCTTCCCATCACCTACTGCCTTTTAACTGGATTTACCTGCTGGGGATTGAATCCGGGACCTTCTCCATGCCAAGCAGAGGCTCTTCCACTGAGCCACGGACCCTCCCTATTATGAATGCGCGAAGCTGCCTCATACTGAATCTGACCTTTGGTCCATCAACGTCAGTCTTGTCTACTCGGGCTGTCAGCCGCTCTTCCAGGGTCTCAGGCGGAGAAAGGTCTTTCCCATCCCCAACTGCCTGGAGGTGCCAGCGGGGATTGAACTTGGGACCTTCTGCATGCCAAACAGAGGCTCTGCCACTGAGCCATGGCCCCTCCACAATAAAGAATTCAGGGAGGAATAAAGCAGAGCTGCTCAGACTTTGTTTGTTTTGGTTGTCAAGTCATAGCTGACTTATGGTGACACTCAAGAGATAAAAAAAATAAGGCTAAGGCTGAAGGAGAAAGTGGGGGGAAAAAATGTATTTCCTTCATGCAGTCGTAAGGACCGAATAAGCGCTAGCAATTATACTTAATGGTTATGCATCTAGTGGATATTATATTATACTGCGCAAATTGCAATTTGATTTTTAAAGCAATGCTTTATTTACATAATTTTAACCAAACAGCCAATATAATGAGGAGAAGTCAGTATTGTATTTGGATATTCTGTTACAGATTCCACTATATGGGAATGCACAGGGAATTTTTAGCTGGATAATAAAACATATTTTTGTTCCCCTTTACTCGCACCATCAGCCTTGGCCTTATTTTTTTATCCCACAACTAATAGAGGCCAACAGGAAAGACCAGTCCTAGCGGCTTGGGGTTTTCTTCTGCCAGGGTGGAAGCCCAATTGTGCAACTTGCAAGACAAACGTACCCATATCTGGGGCGGTGTTACTCCCCTTGCCTAAGGCAAACCGTTTGCCTCTTAACAAGCATTTTACAGCAACACATGTTCATCTGCCTGTTTATAGGCCCATCTTTTACTTTCCCCAAAAAAGCCACCAATGCTTTCCCAAAACAATGAAAAACTACTTCGGACCACGCACAAATATAATGTGCTGTGTCCTAGGTGTTAGGCAACTGACGCTATCCACAGCCAACTTTTTTCTATTCCGAACCCAACGGGGGATGGCAAACTTGCAGGACTGGTTATTCAAGGTTCACCCCGGGAAAAGAATAAGGCACATTTGCACGGAGGACGCTTCCAGATTAGCCCTGCTGCTTCAGAAATATTATGGCTCTCTTTCTTCTCTGTTAAAGGGCACCGGCTATGAATAATATATAAGCAAGGCCTTCAGAAGCATAAAGCACAAGTCTTCAGAGGTGGGAAAAATACATCCATGGCTGTACATCCGGAGTAAGTTCTAAAATAACTGTGACATATCCAAAACCACAAGTTGGTTTCAAAGTAAGACAACTGATAAAGTTTTATTTCAAGGTGATGGGGGGGGGGGCAGACGGGAAAAGCAAGAGGGAACAAGTGGTCAAGCCAACCGTTTTCCGTTCGACATAAAAACTGCTACTTGCCTTAACAGAGAACGTTATAAATAAAGGGTTACAGAGTAAGAGAGGACAGAAACAAAACAGTGCGTGTCAAATAGAGGATGCGGCTGCACACCTTCTCCAGCAAGAGGTAAACCCGTCTGAAGAAATGAAAACTAAAGTGACGCAGGTGAGCAGTACTAAACTTTGGAGAGATCTTGGCGCAAAGGAATCAGTCTGTGTTACAAGCCTACTCTGACGGGACAAAACTCGGTCAGTACTAAGTGTTAAAAAACCCACTTTATAAAGACTGCTTGCAAGAGACGAGAGGGGTCGGCAACCTGGTAAGACTCGTAGCTGCGCTCGGGGAGACACGTGCAACTCGCATTCACCCCATCACATTCCATTTTTTTTTTTTTAGAAAACCCCAGAAAATCCAGCAGTTTTATACAAGAACATGCTCTAGCTCGGCGAAGCGATGCAACCCAGGATCCAAAATCCACAGCCATAACCCCTTACCACGTGGGAGAACACGTACACAAATCATTTAAGGACGGAAGAAATTAACAAGGCTTTTCTAATCTCAAGTGGAGTCGCTGACAAGCAAAAAGACCTGCCACTCAAACCCGCCCTGTACCGATTCCTCTCTGGAACATCTTCAGGTCCTATCAGTGGACAATCCACTCAGAGAGAGCGTGGGCTAATAAGCGGAGTTGGACACGCAGCAACTGTGGCGTTCCTGGAACAACTCGGAAACGTGGCAGCTGGGGGTGGGTGGGAAGGGGCAGGGCCACGTGTTGCTTTGCAAGCGACCGGCTTCCTGCTGCAGAGTTACGTCAAAGCAGCCCAGGGACAGTGGAGCGTGATCTGCCAGCAGTGAGCGCTTAAAAATGACAGCGGCTCTCAACCCGGCCGCGTCCCCACTTATCGCTTCGGATTCAGGTTTTTTAAAAAATAAACTGAAGATTACTCTTTGAAAGATATCTCATAAATCTTGTTTTTTTTTTTTTAAAGTGACTTTTCTGAAGGTTATAAAAGATTAGTCAAAACTCTTCCTAACATGAAGAGTTTGGACAAGCAGATCTATAGTCCCTGGTTCGAGAGTTACGGTGACACGTTATGACGAGGAGGGGAGGAGTCCATAGCAGAGGCTGCAATCTACGGCTGACGTCCCAAAGAGACGCACGGAAAAGGCCTGACACATCCTTTCCCGAGTTGGGCGTCTAGCTGGAGGGCTTTCCAGACGGAGGAACCGGTTAGGACTCTATTTACATTCAAAAAAATATCTCCCCCTTCCCTCCCTTTTTCTTTCTTCGGCGGCGCGGAAACGCCGGTCACGTCAAGTCAGTGGAAACCTAACAGAGGTGTAGGACGGCTTTGTTAATCTCGGGGTTTGTCCAATCGTTCCGGATGTCGTCCAAGTGATTATCAAAATCCACTAGCGTTTCGTAGGACCTGCTGTCTAAAAGCGAGGCGGAGATCCTCTGGGCTTCTGACCAATCTTCGCAGTAATCACTAGGAAGTTGGGGAGGGAAAAAAATAAAGGCATTAATAGTCCTCGCTCCAGAGGAATCGATTTTCAAGGCTGCTTTAGCCAGAAAGGGGGGGGGGGGCGGATCTTTGAAGCGTTGTGCAGAGTTGCTCTGGCAGGCAGCAGGCTCGGCTATACTATAAATTTAAAGAGGATTTTAAAAGACTTCGAGTGATGCTGCTTACCCACGAGGATGCCCGGGAACTACAGCTGTGATGGGCGCAAGTGAGCCCCTCACAGAAATGCAGGCTTGGACCCAACCGTGCATGCCTTTGTTATGTGCCCAGTTTATGAAACACTCAGCATTTCATTATTATACATTTTTGTACGCTGCCACTGACTAACAGGGTAACTTAGTAGGCACACTTAGCACTGCCCTGATATATGGATCTACATATATGCTAAGTGCCATTTATACTTCTAGCCATATAAACAGAAATTAACTATGGACATATATTCAGATATCAGCTTTGGTTCATTTATGACCATTGCTTAAGTGCATGATGGGAAAATGAAAACTGCTAATTCTGCCAAAGCCTCTGGCCATGGCAGGCCAGTCACAACTGTGCATGTCAAGCAGTGGGAGGGCTTCTAGTGTCCTGGCCCCACTGCTGGACCTCCTGATGGCACCTGGTATATTTTGGCCACTGTGTGACAGAGTGTTGGACTAGATGGGCCATTGGCCTGATTCAACATTGGCTTCTCTTATGTTCTTATGTTCATGTCTCTGATAAGTCAGCTTAGCTAAATGAAGAGCAATAGCAGCCTGTAAACATACCAGCTATAAATGGATACTTTTGGAATTTCACAGTCTACGAAAAAGAAGCGCTTATTGTTTAGTTAAGAGAAAAAAGTTTAACTTGGGAAAGCCCAGCCCAAAAGGTTGTCCACCGATCAGAAACCCGTTAGGTCAGAGTGCTGATGTTTGATGGAACCAAGAATTCTGTTTTATTTCTCTGATGTCATGTGAAATACAAAATGCTGTGTCACCCATTGTAACAGTTGAAGAGTCTGTTGGGTATTCAGCGGTTTGCATTTGCATTTATTTGCATGCGTCACTTTATTTATACCCTGCTTCTCTCCCCAGGTGGGACTCAAAGCAACTTAGTACTTTGTTCTCCTATCCTCCATTCTCACAACAACCACCCTGTGATGTAGACCAGGCTGAGAGTCTGTATTGGGCCCAGGTCACCCAGCAAGTCCGCATGGGAGAAGGAGGCATTCGAACCTGGGTTGCTCAGGGTCCTTAGTCCACCACTCTTATCCCTTAAACCACACTGGCTCTTAATTGTTCTTACACAGGGGCGCTAAATTGCACCAATTACTCCCTTCCACTGCAGTCCAGTTAAGACGCTTGAGATTTTGCCTCTGGGGTATCACTGAACCTTTAGGAACAACCAGGGCTTTTTTGGTAGAAAAAGCCCAGCAGGAACTCATTAGCATAACAGGACACACCCAACAGCAGAAACTCATTAGTGTATTAGGCCACACCCCTGATAACACAGCTCATTAGCCTACTGGTCACACTCCCCTTGTTACCAGAAGTGTGGTCATCCAGCCACACCCACCTTTTGCTTCTTATTCTGTTTACCTTGTTTGTTGTCAAAACTTAGGGCTTTTTTTTGTAGCAGGAACTCCTTTGCATGTTAGGTCACACACCCCTAGTGTAGCCAAACCTAATGAGTTTCTGCTGTTGGGTGTGGCCTATTATGCTAATGAGTTCCTGCTGGGCGTGGCCAACTCGGGAGCTAGCCGGAACTCCATTCCTGCCCAAAAATAGCCCTGGGAACAACCCTCAGGAACACCCTGCAGCGAAATAGGCAATATAAGCAAAAAATCCCTGCCCCTTCTTATGAAAACTTATGGGCACTCGAGTTTGGTGTAGTGGTTAAGTGCATGGACTCTAATATGAGAGAACTGGGTTTGATTCCCCACGCCTTCACTTGTAGCTGCCGGATGACCTTGAGCAAGCCATAGTTCTGCCAGAGCTGTTCTTGAAAAAGAGCAGTTTCTGTCAGAGCCCTCTCAGCCCCACCTACCTCCCAGGGTGTCTGTTGTGGGGAGGGGAAGGGAAAGGAGTTTGTAAGACGCTCTGAGACTCTGAGTGAAGGGCAGGGTATAAATCCAATCTTCTTCTCCTCCTCCTCCTCCTCCCCTCTTCTTAATGGGACTGGATGTGGGCTGCCATTTCCATAGTCCCTTGGTCTAAGATAGTAAACCTTCCACAGTTGACTTCCCACAGCAACAAGATGCAGCTGATCTGCACAGACACAAAAGAACATGCCAAGGATACTCACAAGTGGGGGTCTTTGCATCGCCATTTGTTTTCGTGGTGCTCGTACACGTGGACCGCAGGCTCTATGCACTCCATGGTGAATTTCGTATTATCCACCTGACACGGAATAGAAACAGAGGACAGGGATCCTTTCGCTTCTGAACTTACAAACTGGCAGCATCGTTTTCAACGCAACGGCTCCTTCCTTAGCATTACTGAGAGATTACATGCAGGTTCTCGGCCTGGGTCTCCGTGCACTGGGATTGTGCTCTCGCCTGGAGATGTGCTGGGATATGACCCAGATCATCACCAATCGTGTGAATCTTATGGCGACCGTAGGGTTCTCAAGGCAAGAGGGCAACAGAGGTGCATTGCCATTCCCTGACTCTGTGTAGCAACCCTGGACTTCCTTGGTGGTTTCCCCTCCAAGTACTAACCCGGGCTGGCTCCGCTTAGCTTCTGAGATCTGATGGCTCACAGAACCCTAACCTCGCCATTTCATTTGGTGAGCAGCCCATGTTGGGTCAGCAACAGAAATCCAGCAAGTTGGGTCCAAAGTTTCCTCTCCCACTAAGTGAGAGATCTTATGCTGGAGGAAGAATCAATCCATTGGAAGGAGAACTTCTACACGTAGAAGACCCCCTTCCTTCAAGCCACACCCTCTAATTTCTCCCTTAGCAGAACCCCGGAATACGCCCCAGTATGTTGCAAAGGACTCTGGGACTTGTTCTTTGCCACACTCTCAGCACAGGCCCTGCATGAACTGGATGCAAAATCTAAAACATTCTTATTGCTGTGCGTTGCAGGGAAAGGTTACAACAGGCAAGCAAGCTGTTTGTCAAGGAAATTGGTCCCTGTGCATTGAATAACCCCTGAGAAGTTCCCAAGGAAAACAGCTTGAAAGTTCTGTTTCAGGGCGTCGAGCTCCCTTTGCGCTAGCTCGTCGGGGCTGTCTGACAGACCCGCAAAACACTGAGCCAGGTCAAGTTATCATTCAGAAGTGCTCCAAGAAACTGAAGCCCTCCTGGCTATAAACCACGAACGTTAAGGGAAACGGTAATGAAAGCAGATACCATTATAAGTGCCGTGTCATTGAAATGCTCCGCAATCCTGGATGCCACCTTTTCGGCAACCTGGTTTGGGCTGCAAAGGAAAGGCAAGTTAATTGCAGGGGTTCTACTGTATTTCACGACACTCAGAATGAAAAAGAAAAGGTGAGATGCAGACGCAGGCACACGGGATCGTGCAAACAAGGCAAAGACATTAATGAGACGGTGAGCATTTGCTGAACTTGAACACGTGAAGCTCCTTTCCACTGATTCACACCCTTGGTCCATCAAAGCCAGTACTGTCTACTCAGACATGGAAGTGGTTCTCTAGGGTCTCAAGTGAAGGTCCTTCACATCACCTCCTACCCGATCCTTTCCGTTGGAGACGCCGGGGATTGAACCGGGGACCTTCCGCATGCCAAGCAGATGCCCTTCTGCTGAACCAGAGCCCCTCCCCTAAAATAGGTCCCTCCTGGTTGGTCCAGGTGGGGAAACAGCTGAGACACACATGAACCTGCCATACTGAATCAGACCATCGGTCCATCAAGGTCAGCACTGTCTCCTCGGCTCTCCAGGGTCTCAGCCTGAGGTCCTTCCCATCACTACTACCTGATCTTTTCAACTGGAGTTGCCAGGAATTGCACTTGGGACCTTCTGCAAGCCAAGCAGATGGGAAAGACCTCGGCCTGAAACCCTGGAGAGTCGCCGTCAGTATGTTGAGTACGCAACACTGACTTTGACAGACCAAAGGTCTGAGTCGGTACAAGGCAGTGTGGGAATTTTTGCCACGGGGCCTGAAAGGTGGAATAGCAGCTGGGGATATCACAGCTGCATCCTCCAATTAGGATCTTATTCTCTGACTCTCCCTTGCCCATATACAGCTTACGGTGTCCTGCATTTTTATCCTGCTTTTCGGCCAAACCTTGGCTCCCAGACCAGCTTATGATACCAGAAACACCACAAATAGTAATTACTAGAGGACACAAAGGTGGAGGGGAAGGAGGAAACTGTATACCCCGCCCTTCACTACCCAAAGGAGTCTCAGAGCGGCTCACAAACTCCTTTCCCTTCCCTTCCCCCAACAGACACCCTGTGAGGGAAGTGGGGCTGAGAGAGCTCTGACAGAAACGGCTCTTTTTCAAGAACAGCTGTGCCAGAACTATGGCTTGCCCAAGGTCATCCAGCAGCAGCGAGTGGAGGAGTGGGGAATCAAACCCGGTTCTCCCAGATTAGAGTCCGCGCACTTAACCAAACTGGGGGGTGGGGTGGGGGCTGGTTGCAACATTTTGGTCCTACTGGTAGGTGGGCCCCAGAGGCAAGGCATTAGCAGCAACACACCTGGCATCCTTTAGACGTTCGTTGGCTTGATAGTACCCGGCTATTACGTAGCTGTTCTCTTTGCACCATGAGTCAATCTGAAAAAAAGAGGACATCGTAAGCAACTGTGGGCATTGGAAATCTGTCCCTAGCCTTGGCTCAAACTGCACAACGGCATGCAGGCGACTGGACTCAGACAACCCACGACGTCCATTCCCAGGGCAATCAGCTTGCCTGTGATGATTCTCCCTCTCTCTGATGGCCGCTGCTAACGAATACAGAAAACTCTCTTGGTGGAAAGGAGAGAAAAATCAGTGACTGACAGCTTCATATATTAAAATTTCTACCTGGTGATAACGGAACCCCTCAGGTGAAACGCTCGATCGCTGTTTTTGTTAATCATTTACACGGGGCCTTTTTAATTTACACCCAGCGCTCTTTACGGTTTTCTGTCTTGTTCGTCATTATCGACCTCCCTATGAAAGCAGGTCATTACTGTTCCCGTCTTCCAGGATATGAGAAATGAGACGATCGTGACTGAGCTGAGGCCGTAAACTGAGTCTGCAACAGAAAAACCATTCTGGGGCGCCTGGATATTATTGCTCCAATCTCTGCCCGCTGGATTGCCAGGCTATGGGGAACCAGCCCCTATATATTTTACTGCTCAAAACTCAATGTGGTGGACACAGGAGATTTGGGATCAGGCACCTTTCTGCTATGGACTCACAGTGTGACCCAGCAGGGATCATAAAAGCCCTGCTGGATCAGACCAGTGGTCCATCTAGTCCAGCATCCTGTTTCACACAGGGGCCAGCCACTTCTTCTGGAGGGCCAACAACACCCCCTGACATTGCCTCCTGGCATTGGGATTCAGATGTTGACTGCATCTGAATGTGGAGGTTCCCTGTAGTCACCATGGCTTGTGGCCACCGACAGACCTATCCTCCACAGACCTGTCTAATCCCCTTTTAAAGCTGTCTATACCTGGGGCCATCACTATATCCTCTGGCATCGAATTCCATATCTGAATCCCTCCCTGTGTAAAGAAGTATTTCCTTTTGTTCATCCTGAAGGCCGAGTGCCGAAGAATAGATCCTTTTGAACTATGGTGCTGGAAAATCATAGAACGTTAGAGTTGGAAGGGACCTTGCAGGTCATCTAGTCCAACCCCCTGCACTCTGCAGAAGCATAGCCGAAAGAGAGCTCTACATACCTACAACATACCCGAAATATGGTCATCCGGCCTCCACTTGAAAACGTCCAGGGAAGGAGCATCTACCACCTCCCGAGGCAGACTGTTCCATTGCTCAACCACTCTTACAGTTAGGAAGTTTCTCCTGATATTTAGCTGGTAATGGCTCCCTTGTAATTCCCACCCATTAGATCTAGTCTTGCAATCCGGAGCAAGAGAGAATAGATCTGCTCCATCTTCTACATGACAGCCCTTCAAATACTTGACGACTGCAATCATGTCCCCTCTAAGTCTTCTCTTTCCCAGGCTAAACAGACCCAACTCTTTCAGCCTTTCCTCATAAGACATGGATTCCAACCCTCTCACCATCCTGGTCGCCCTCTTCTGGACACACTCAAGCTTGTCAACATCCATCCTAAAGTGTGATGCCCAAAACTGGACACAATACTCCAGGTGAGGCCTGACCATAGCAGAATAGAGCGGAACTACCACCTCCCATGATCTGGACACAATGCTTTTGTTAATACATCCTAAGATTCCATTAGCTTTCTTCACAGCCACATCGCACTGCAGGCTCACGTTGAGCTTGTGACTAACCAGAACACCTAGATTCCTTCCACATGTGCTGCTGTCAGAACACTTAGATCCCTTTCACATGTGCTCTTGAGAGTCCCTTGGACTGTAAGGAGATCAAATCAGCCAATCCTAAAAGAAATTAACTCTGACTGTTCCCTGGAAGGCCAGATACTGAAGTTGAAGCTCAAATACTTTGGCCACCAAATGAGAAGGGAGCCCTCACTGGAGAAGACCCTGATGCTGGGAAAGATTGAAGGTCAAAGAAGAAGGATGAGATGGTAGATAGTGTCACTGATGCAATGAACATGAAATTGAGCAATCTTCTGATGACAGCGGAAGACAGGAGGGCCTGGCGTGATCTGGTTCATGGGGTTGCGAAGAGTTGGACTTGACTGTGCGACTGAACAACAACAAAAATGGACAGGGGCCTACCTCACAGGCGACTGCTCTGAGGGTGAACAAAGTATTTGTGAAGGACTGCAAAGGACCCTTACAAATTATTGAAGGTAAAGGTTTCCCTCGCTCGAAAGCCAGTTGAATCCAACTCTAGGGGTTTTCGCTGTCCAAAGACTTTTTCCGTGGTCATGTGGCCGGCACACGGAACGCTGTTACCTTCCTACTGAAGTGGTACCTATCTATCGACTTACAATTTATTAGCTGTTGTAGATTTTCCAGGTTGTCTGGCCATGGTCTTGGCATTGTAGGACCTGACGTTTCGCCGGTAGCTTTCGACAACATATTGACTTGCAATTTCTTGCTTTCGAACTGCTAGGTTGGCAGGAGCTGGGGCAGGAGACGGGAGCTCACTCCGTCACGCGGCACTTGGGTCTCGAACTGCTGAACTACCGACCTTCTGGTCTGCGGCTCAGCGTCTTAACCACTGAGCCACCAATTAGTAGAGTTATTTAATTACCTAACACCACCCTATTTTCATTACAGACTAAATGGTCTGCCTTGCGGATTCTTCTCTCGCCCTTCCTCCATGTGGCTCAGAGGAACAGCAAGATGACCACACTGTGATCGACACAGATGTAGGAGGAGGCGAGCCCCAGAAAAGCAGGGAGCGGGTCAAGAGAAGGGGAAGCGACAGAGGAGTGTTTGAAGGAAAGAGGGAGGGTGCCCCTTCTTCCATTGCACGTAGGGTGGAAGGGCAGATCTGGGATGGGAACTGGTATGACTAGGGAAAGCAGACAGAGTGAGCGGCGCAGGATTTTGCACAACCGCCCAGCTGTTTCAGTGGCCTGGAGGGGAGGGGTGATGGTGACTGGCACATTCCAGAGACGGGGAAGGGACAAGAAGATTGGCCCACTAGCCTCATTCAAAGTGGCCCGCAGCAAAACCAGCTGGTGACTAAAAGCTGCGGGGTAAAGGAGCACCCGACTCTCAAGACGAAGACACAGCGCCGGCAGACGTCTGGTTGCTTCTTTCCCTGCATCGGTCACCTTAATTAGCAAGGACATCTGCAGAAAACTCACATGATTTTATCCTAATGTATCATTTAATCTGCCACAAAGCTGTACAAAAATACCCTGTGTGAATTAAGAGGGGCAAATTCGTATCGGGTATTCGGCGTTCGGAGGCACGACTGATTTAAAATGATGCCTTTATCCCAGCTCAGATTTTGGCCCCGTTCCACGGCAGCTTTAAATCTACCATGTTTGCTACTCGCAATAAGAGTATCAGATTAAGATAATCCAGCGCTTTAGGGAGGCAGAAAAACCCAAGGAAATTGTATTTGTTGCTCTCAAACACCATCTCTCCCCCCCCCACTTCCACCAAAGAAAGAATTAAAGTGGATTCCAGAATATTTCTGATGCTGAACTCTAGGCCTCCTGCAAAACACATCCATCTCATGGTTAGCCGGAATAATTACAGCCCCAAATTAAACTGTCTAAAAGCAGAACAAAGCTACACAAATAATCTCTTACGAAGGAATGACATGGATTTATGTGTTTCATTAAATTGTCATTCTCTGGCATTGTTGCATTTAGAGCCAACTGCCGTTGCAATCATAGCCCCCATTTCCAGGGTTTAAAGATGCCATTTAAATTGCCAGCCCATTGAAATCTTGTAACTAAAAACCAAATGCCGGGATAAAACATTCTTGCTCACAGTAAACATTAAGGAGCTTGTCTGGATTTTTTCCCCTCTTCTCCTCTACGGCAAGCTTAGCTCCCACTCAACCAGAAGACGGGGGGGAAGAAAAAGATGGTTTATCTGCTCTGGTTTTGTCAACAAGCGGCAATAATAAGTTTCACTATCTTTAAGTGCTGTAGGATACCCTTGAGAAACTCCCAGTGCTGAGTGCAAAAGAAGTTTAACACGTAAGCAAACGAGCGACTGCTATAATTTATAGCTTTTTGAAAGAATAGTCTAAAGAAAATTATCTTACACTGCTAAGACCCTAGACGTGCACACAAATCACCTACGCAGGCCCTAAACTCTCCCCAAGTAGGCAGCTTTGCATTGTATTGTAACAATAAATTTTAAAAATCTGCAGAGTCATAGAGAGTTTCCTGAGGACGATTCAATCCCAGCACGACCAGGCTTTGACAATCACCATACTTGAGTTCTCAGACTGACCCTTGCAAATACACTACAAAGCTGCTAGCTCATCGGTCCGTGCTCAGTTATTTGGCCAAATATGGGCTTAATAGGTACACCTGCCCCTCCGCCCCCAACTCTTGGGGAACCTTAAACAAAGCTCTCGGGGCATAAACGTTTGTGAGCTAGAGACCACTTCCCCAAGCACTACTTTAAAAAAAAATATTTCTACATCTCCTTGCTTGAGGCAATGAAAATCAAGAAATGTTCACGAACCTGGGCTGGTAGCCAGTGTTCCCTCTAAGCTGAGTTAGTGTGAGCTGGCTCACAGTTTTTTAGCCTCCGGCTCAGGCATTCTTGTCTTAGCTCAGGAAGGAGGGCTCCAGAGCAATGCTCCTTCTAAGCTATGGAGTCCTGTGAGCAAAAATTCCACTTCCTGAGCTACAGGCATTAAAGCTGTGGGTAAGCAATTTGGCTGCTGCATAAACTAGTTTGGAGCCACCCTTCCTGAGCTAAGACAAAAATCTGTGAGCCAGAGGCTAAAAAACGGTGAGCTAGCTCACGCCAGCTCAGCTTAGAGGGAACACTGCCCCAGAGCAAACTAACTGATGCAGCAGCCAAATTGCTCGCTCACGACTTTAATGCCAGTAGCTCACAAAGTAGAATTTTTGCTCACAGGACTCCATAGCTTAGAGGGAGCATTGCTGGTAACCCTGGGATGCTTCCTGCAGCTTTGAACTGGCAACAATGGAGATATTAAAGGGACGGCAAGAAGCAGGTGGGCATTCCTTCACTGGGCCTGGGTGCCGCTCCCGCTAGGAATCTCAGCCCCATGCACGCACACATGATGCACAGTGATCCCATATGAACCTACCCAACAACTACAGTAACTTTAGTTGCTGTAGATTTTCCGGGTTGTGTGCCCATGGTCTTGGCATTGTAGGACCTGACATTTCGCCAGTAGCTGTGACTGGCATCCTCAGAGGTATAACACAGAAAGACGGAGTAGTCCCTGCGTCAAGGTGAGAAGAAAAATGGTAGGCAGGTAATTTATATTTTTGCCATTCCACATGCAAAAGAACCTCCTCAGGAAACAGAAAACCTCCTCAAGAAACAATCCATAGACAAAAGAACCTCCTCAGGAAAGCTCCTCCATTAACATGTTCATAGCCTGGAGAACTACTACAAGATAATGACTCAGCCCTACCCCACCTTCCAGGGTAGATATAAATTACCTGCCTACCATTTTTCTGCTCACCTTGACACAGAGAGTACTCCATCTCTCTGTGTTATACCTCTGAGGATGCCAGTCACAGCTACTGGCGAAACGTCAGGTCCTACAATGCCAAGACTATGGCCACACAACTCGGAAAATCTACAGCAACTAATGAACTCTGGCTGTGAAAGCCTTCGACAACTACAGTAACCTTTGAAGGCTCAGCTTCAGGTGCTCCTTCTCCTGGCAACTGAGGCTAGATAGGGGGCAGCCTGCGACAGGACCTTTTCAGTTGTGGCACCAAAATTACGTCATTCCCTCTTCAGGGAGATTCAGCCGTTCCCTTCTGTCCTCGTCTTCTGCCAGCCAGTGAAGTCCCTTTTGTGTATCTCTCACTGATTCACATTGACCCTTCCTCCCATGGATTTTTTAAAAAATTGTTTTATATATTTATAATACCTTTTAAACCTTGTTTTAATTGTTTTGCTGGCTCGGGCACCCGAAGTTGGATGGAAAGGCAGCTTAAAAACGTTTTAAATAAATAAATAATCTGCACGTGCTTTTGATTCCTTTGAGCAGATTTCTAAATCATTGTTTGGCTGAAAAGTGGGACAGAGAAACACCCTGCCTTTCCCCGTAGCGTGCTTGTCCGGCTCATTGACTCGAGTCGCTGGGCACTCTCTGTTGGCGGGTCTGCTGAAGTCTACGTTGTGCCGGGCCATTGGGGTGGGTGTGGGAGAAGGCTGCCTTGCAGCGAAAGGGCAACTTGTGATTCACTCTGAATTTCTCTGGAACATCATGACTTCAACATCTAGCTGCACTATGTAAACAGCCCCAAAGGATCAGAGTGCAGGCGGCGACCACTTCCCCACTTCTGCTTCTTATGGAACTTGAAGCTCCCTTCTATTGCATCAGACCCCCCCTTGGTCCATCAAGGTCAGTATTGTCTACTCAGACTGGCAGTGGCTCTCCTGGGTCTCAGGCTAAAGTCTCTCACATCACCCACTGCTGGGTCCTTTTAACTGGGGATGTTGCCAGAGAGTGAACCTCGGATCTTCTGCATGCCAAGAAGGAGGAGGATGAGATTGGATTTATACCCTGCCCTTCACTCAGAGTCTCAGAACAGCTTACTAACTCCTTTCCCTTCTGCTCCCCACAACAGACCCCCTGTGAGGTAGGTGGGGCTGAGAGAGCTCTTTCCAGAACTGCCCTTTCAAGGACAGCTCTTGTCAGAACAATGGCTTGCCCAAGGTCACTCCAGCAGCTGCAAGTGGAGGAGTGGGGAATCAAACCCGGTTCTCCCAGATTAGAGTCCACGCACTTAACCACTACACCAAACTGGCTCTCGGTTTCGCTACTGAACCATGGCCCTTCTTGCTTCCTTTCAGCATTGCCTTCATCCACCGGCAGTCTTCCAGTCCTTCTGCAGCCAGGTCCAACACTGCACTTTGTGGGTTTGGGCTGAACAAACAACCAGGACCGCTGGCCTCAGAGTTAAATACACATTTCATTTCCTGGCCTATCAATCTGCAAATAAATAATACGACTGACATGAGGCCTCAATAAAAAGCCACTACAATAACACAGACAAACACTTTGTCCTTCCAAGAAGTTTGCACTATCCATGATTAGGTCTGTGAGAGCTGCCACATATTCTGATTAGAAAGCCCTGTGGATGAGTTGAATGAAACTGGCATCAATTTTCTAATTGACTCAAAGCTCAGCATTTTAGAATGAATACAATTTCTTCTTAATTAGTTTGCTCGGCTCACTTACACAACTTCGGAAATTGCACGGTTAAGCAATTATTTCCGTTTCTTCAGCTAGAAGGAGAATCAGGGACTGATCGTACAAAGACTCCATGCTTAGAAAAAGTCAGGGCTGCCGTGTCGTCCATCTCTGCAGCAGTAAGAGTTATCCCCACCACTTAATAGCAAACTCAGTTTTGCAGCATCAAATGAAATTTCTAAGCGAAAACAGTACGTACACAGTTTAGCTGAACCAATGCTGCTGACTGACTTCCAAATTAAAACTTCCTTCTCAGTCCATCACAGTAATCCACGCCAGTTCCTGCGATGTCAGAGAAGTTAAACCAACAGCAGCAGAAGGGGCTGTGAACATGACAGGTAACAACCAAAGAGCCATCACAGAAGGCAGCAGTTGCATCACTGAAGAACTTTTGACAGCTGCAGCTTTTCAGCTACCTCCAATATGAACATTTGCTCATATCGGATTTCCTCTTCAATGCAATCATCATAAAGTAGTGGAACTACAATGGTACAAGCCCCCCTATCTCTACCTAAGATCACTTTAGGGATGGGTAGCCCTGTTAGTCTGCCTGTAGCAGCAGAGAAGAGCAAGAGACCAGTAGCATCTTAAGGACTAACAAAATTTGTGCCACAGATGGTTAGTCTTTAAGGTATCCGAGCCCTGAATTTCAATATCAGAAGCCTCTGATTCAGAGTGCCAATATTATTACTACTGAGCATTTATTTTTGATTTATGCTATTTACAGCCCGCCGTTCCACTGAGACTCAGGGTGGGTGGCACAGTGTAAGTGAAGGCAGCCAACAGGATGAGGCATCTAATAGTCAGTGCAGAAAGATAGCTCCTGCCTCCAGCAGCGGGCATCTACCTCAGTATCCAGTGTCATACAGCAGCGAACCAAAGTGTCAACAAATAGGGCAGAACCCCCAATGTTGCTTCTCAGCGCTGGTATTCTGAGGTTTTCTGCCCCTGTATATAAACATTCCCTTTCTGCACCATAGCTGGTAGCCATTAACGGGCCTCTCTTCTACAAATCCGATTCTCTTTTAAAGCCATCTGTGACTGCAACAATTACTACACCTGGCAGCGGTGAGCTTCACAATGAATTTACTTAATTAATTTTCTCCCTTTCTCCCAATGGGAACTCAACATGGCTCTCTTGCTTTTTATCCTCAAAACAGCCCTGCAAGGTAGGTTAGGCTGAGACTGTGACAGCCAGCTTGCCGGACACAACTGGGGATTCAAACCTGGGTCTTCCAGATGCTAGTCTGACCCTCTTAATCACTAAACCAGACTAGCCCTTCCTAATTAAAGTACTGATAAAGCAAAGAAGTATGGTGGCCCTGCATGGCCAAAACAGGCAGGATGCAAATTAACAGATAACCTGGAAAAAAATTACCTTTTGAATCTGTTGCCCATCAGCTTCTCTGGCTGCCCTGAGTTCTAACACTGTGCAAAGGGGAGATAAACCTCTCTCTCTCTCCCTCCTCCGTGTGCTTCATTTTATAAACCTCTATCACATCCACCCCCTTACTGGCCTTTTCTTTTCCTAACCTGAGAAGCCACAGCCTTTCCACTGATGGGAAGTCATCCAACCCCATACTCATCTTATTCCCTAGCCTCTCGACGTCCTGGGGCACACCCTGCCTCTCAATAGGGAGGCTCTGCTTAGCAGTCAAGAGCCCAGATTCTGCCCACAGGGTAGGGTTGTCAGGTCCTCCCTGGCCACCGGCAGAGTGTGTGTGTGTATGTGGGGAGTAGGACTGCCAGCTCAAGGCTGAGAAACTCCTGGGGATTTGGGAATGAAGCCATCGGGAAGACAAGGACCTCAGTAGGGTACACTGCCACAGAGTCCACCCTCCAAAGCATCCATTTTCTCCAGGGAAGCTGATCTCTATAGTCTGGAGATGCGCTGTAATTCCAGGGGATCCCCAGGTCCCACCTGGAGGCTGGCTTCTCCACCACAGGGGGAGGCTCAGATTCTGCTTCCGGCACTGGGCAGCCACGGGCCCCCACCCATGCTCCCTCTGAGCCGTGAAGTCTTGTGAGCAAAAATTCTACTCTGTGAGCTACCGTCCTTAAAGTTGTGAGCGAGTGATTGGGCTGCTGCGTAAATTAGTCTGTCCTGGAGCCATCCTTCCCTGAGCTGAGACAAAAATGTGCGAGCCGGAGGCTTATAAACTGTGAGCTAGCTCGCACTAACTCAGCTTAGAGGGAACACTGTGTGTCGACCCTCTGTGGGGGAGATAAGAGAGGCAGGGGCGTAAGGCCTTGCTTGGCCCTTATTTAGAGAGCGGTCAAACAGTCTCAGCCTCTGATCTAAGGAGGGTTCCTTCAGATGGCAACCAACGCTCCCTCTAAAACTGTGGAGTCTTGTGAGAAGAAATTCTACTTTGCGAGCTACCGGCCTTAAAGTTGTGAGTGTGCGATTGGGCTGCTGCTTAAATTAGTTTGGCGCTGCGGTGGCTCAGTGGTTAAGATGCTGAACTGCCGGCCGGAAGGTCAGTAGTTCAGCAGTTCGAGACCGGAGTGCCACATGACAGCGTGATCCCAGCTCCTGTCAACCTAGCAGTTTGAAAGCAAGAAACTGCAAGTGGATAAACAGGTACCGCTTCGGTGGGAAGAAGGTAACAGCGTTCCATGCGCCTCTAGTCCTGCCGGCCACATGACCACGGAGAAGTCTTCGGACAGCGCTGGCTCTTCGGCTTGGAAACGGAGAGGAGCACCGCAACCCTAGAGTCGGATTCGACTGGCTTTCGAGCGAGGGAAAAAGCTTTACCCTTTCCCTAAATTAGTCTGCTCTGGAGCCCTCCTTCCTGAGCGAAGGAAACCGGAGGGCTAGAAAACGGCGAGCCGGCTCACCCTCGCTCAGCTGGGAGAGAACCCGCCCCCCCCCCCCGGTCCGCCGCCAGAGGTAGACTGCCCCTGCCCACGGAGGCTCCCCGCGACTCACCAGCGTGAGGGCCACCTCGAGCATGGGCGCCAGGGCGAGGGTGCCGTGGAAGAGCGGGACGCAGTCGACGAAGAGCGCGGGGGGCTCCCGGCCGCGGTGCTGCTGCTGCTGCGGCGGCTGCTTCTCGGCCACCAGGAGCCCGTTGACGGCGCAGTGCGGGTACTTGGCGCCGTGGAGCACCATCTTGCAGTAGGCCTGCGTGCTCAGCTTCATGGTCGGCCCTCCCCGCGGCTCGGCCCGCGCCGGCCGGCCGCCCTCCGCCAGACCCACTTCCGGCCCGGGCCGACCGCCCCGCGACGACGACGCCGGCCGCCGGGCGGGGGGGAGAGGAGGAAGTGTCGCAAAAGCGTCGCAAAAGCGTCGCGAGCCGGCCCGGCGGCCCGCTGACCTGCCGGCCTCCTAGAGCGGCCGCTTCCTGGGCACCCGGAAGGAGCCTCCCGCCGTCCACGGAGGTGCCGCTCTAGGATCGTGGCGCGTCTATGGTGCGCTGGGCAGCGGTCCGGAAATCGACCCTGGAGGTTCTTCCATGAAGGGCAATGCAAGAGGGGGAAAGGCGACGCGGCAGGATTGCACTGCGGTTGCTTGCTTGGATCGCAGACGGAAGGGTTTATTTTTTGTTTGATTGATTTGATTTGGTTTGCGGCAGCAACCCGGCGGTGATGTAGCCCTATTGGTAGGGTTGCCAACTCTGGGCTGGGAAATTCCTGCAGATTTGGAGGGCGGAGCTTCGGATTTGGGAGGTTGGGGAAGGAAGACCCTCAGCTGGGTAGAGTGCCGCAGAGTCCACCCTCCAGAGCAGCCATTTTCTCCAGGGGGACTGATGTCTGTCCTTTGGGAACTAACTGGAATTCTAGGGAAGCTCCCGGCCTCACCTGGAGGTTGGCAGCTCTAGGCAGATTATACAGTATAAACCTGTGGAGTCAATAGCATCGGGCGTCTAATAAGGGGACTGTTTAGAAGTCAGATTGGGATGATTTTCAGTGGATCCTCATGAATTCATACGGTTTTTGCATAGACCACAAAATAACACATTTTCGTGTTGGGTCCAGTGTTCCCTCTAAGCTGAGTTCGTGTGAGCTAGCTCACAGTTTTTTAGCCTCCGGCTCACACATTTTTTCCTTAGCTCAGGAAGGATGGCTCCAGAGCAGACTGATTTATGCAGCAGCCAAATCGCTCGCTCACACCTTTAACGCCAGTAGCTCACAAAATAGAATTTTTGCTCACAAGACTCCGCAGCTTAGAGGGAGCATTGGTTGGGTCACCCCAAACTCACTGTCATATCACATATTATGTCCAGAGGCACAGACAGCACCACAAAAATCATGGATCCACTACTTTGGGCCTCTCCCATGGTGGAAAAACATCATTCTGAACCACAGATCCTAATGCATAGTCATGATATTTTGCATTTGGTCACCGCAAATTCACTATCAAATCACTCATCATATCCATGGCTAAAGACTGCAGTGCACCACAGAAATCACAGATCTGTAGCTTTGTGGCAATGCCATGGCACAAAAAATTGGGTCCAAAACACAGATCCTCATGGATACACAGTATTTGTATGCGTGGTCACCCCAAACTCACCACCAAGTTGCTTATATCCATGGCCACACTGCCCCAGAGAAATCAAATTTTTCACTATTGCACTGTCACAAAGCAGCAGATGCTTGATTTTGTGGTGCAGTCTGTGGCCATGGACATGATATGTGATTTGATAGTGAATCTGGGATCACCGAATGAAAAAAATCCTGAGGATCCATGAGGATCTGTGCTTTGGAACCACATTTTTGTGCCACGGTGGCACCATGAAGTGGTGGTAGAGTGACTTTGGTGGTACTGCCTGTAGAGTAAGACATGATCTACAATCTGATGATGGTTTTATTTTGTTTCAGTGTAAAAATTAAGTGCCCGTACCTCTGATCCATGTTTTTGCACCATTAAAGTAAAGGTAAAGGTTCCCTTGCTCGAAAGCCAGTCGAATCCGACTCTAGGGTTGCGGTGCTCATCTCCGTTTCAAAGCCGAAGAGCCAGCGCTGTCCGAAGACATTTCCGTGGTCATGTGGCCAGCATGACTCAACGCCAAGGCGCATGGAACGCTGTTACCTTCCCACCAAAGTGGTACCTATTTATCTACTTGCAATTTCTTGCTTTCGAACTGCTAGACTGGCAGGAGCTGGAACTAGAGACGGGAGCTCACCCCGTCATGCGGCACCCGGGTCTTGAACTGCTGAACTACTGACCTTCCACAGCCTGCAGTTCAGTGTCTTAACCACTTGAGCCACTGCAGCTCCATTGCAGCACCACAAAGCATTCGATCCCTGTTTTTAATGGTTCAGTCCATGGTACTGGCTTTGATGTGGTTTGATACTGGATTTGGGAGAGTCCTGCTAAAAAAAAATTACAGAATCCATGATGATCTATGTAGATCTACCTTTTGCTTTTTGAGAGCCAATTTGGTGTCGTGATTAAGAGTGGCGACCTCTAATCTGGAGAACTGGGTTTGATTCCCCGCTTCTCCACATGAAGTGCTCTGAGCCCCAACTACCTCACAGGGTGTCCTTTGTGGGAAGAGGAAGGGAAGGCAGTTACAAACTGCCTTGAGATTCCTTTTAATGGCAAGAGAATACTGGAATTTCAATGTAAAAGAACTCCGGAAACAAACTTTCCAGTTTCCAGGCAAGCTGTTTACAGCCTGATTGTAGATATGTCTACTTAGTTGCAAGCTCTTCTGCGTTTCAGGGGTAAACATGTTATTTGCTCTGTGTGGGTGAAGTTTAGTAGTATGCATTCAACCACCAGGTGGAGCCTTTCATCTGTCTTTGCAAAGGCAAAATTATTTTCGGTCGTTTCTTCATAATAGCACTTGGTGTCGTTATTTTGGATTGGAGACAACAAGAATGGTATGTGTGAAGATTCTGTCTCATAAAGAAGAAGAAGAGATGAAGAAGAGATTGGATTTATACACTGCCCTTCACTACCCAGAGGAGTCTCAGAGCTGCTTACAATTTCCTTTCCCTTCCCCAAAACAGACACCCTGTGAGGTAGGTGGGGCCGAGAGAGCTCTGCCAGAAACTGCTCTTTTTCAAGAACAGCTGTGCCAGAACTATGGCTTGCCAGGGGTCGTCCAGCAGCTGTAAATTGAGGAGTGGGGAATCAAACCCAGTTCTCCCAGATTAGAGTCCATGCATTTAACCACTACACCAAACCACTACACCAGACACATCCCTGTATGCAGAAACCTAGCAGGTCAGGGAGAAATCCAAGTTTCAAAATAAAACACCAAGGCAATGTGAATAGCTGAATCCTGCCCTGATGCTTTGGCACTTCTGAAGGTAGAGGAAACACACTACATTTGCACATAAAATGTGGATCACTGTCCCTGCCTAAGCATTAGAATTCGTTAGCAAATTCAAAACAATGTATCTCTAGGGCTTAACAGGTAGCTGGGATTCCAAACTCACTATGGGAGTGATCCTCAGAACTTGCAGTAACTCTAAGATTGGGGGTGGGCATTCCTCAAGGTTAAGTCTGTTAAATTGAATTGACCCTATGTTAAAAGTTACAGTTCTCTTCAGGAACTGCAAAGGGAGAAGCAAACATGAAATTGCTAAATTCGAATTCATTAGCAGGGTTAAGGCAGTATTAGGGCTTAATAAGAACCTGGGATTCCTAACCCACTATAGGTTAGAGAATGTTGTTGAGAATGTTGCGCTCTTTACAAATGTTAATTACTTCAGCAGTACCTCTATAACTTCCTGTTGTATGTCTTATTTAATCTGAGACTAGATTTTACGTTTTGCCTATCTAGGAGCAATTGGGAGTGTCTCACTTGCATTCTTAGTGGGCCAATTACTCTTTAGATTTGATCTTATTTTCCATTGGCTTCTCTTTGCAAAATATGTGTATATAAGCCTGGTAGATGTACACTCCATTGCATCTGATGAAGTGAGCTCTGATTTACAAAAGCTTATGCTGGAACCCAGTTTACTCGTCCTTCTTTAAGGTGTCACTGGGCTATTTTATTCTGTTGCTACAGACTCACACAGCAGCCTAATAGCCCAGTCTGGCCTGATCTTGTCAGAGCTTTGAAGCAAAGCAGGGTTGACCAGGGTTAGAACCGGGATGGGAGACCACCAAGGAAGACGGTGATTGCTGTGCAGAAGAAAGCAATGGCCAACCACCTCTGTTCATCTGTTGCCTTGAAAACGTGTGGTCCTGGAGTCCACCTACACTAAAATCTGAGGTTGTATGGAAGGGGAAGACCAGTAGCTCAGTGGAGGCAGAATGAGAAAGAATGATTGTATCATATTTCCAGGATAGATCTAGGATGGATTATTTATTGCTCCGCTTCTCACAACGTTCGTCAAACTCAGCCCTTTGCGTTGGATGGAGCGCAGCTGTACAGCTCAGCTGGGACCCAGATGTTCCCACATATCTTTGCATCTGTTGCTGTAGAACTGGACTTCTCTCACCAGTCTGGAGAATATAAATATACAGAGAGATCTAAAAATCTTATCGCCTCACTTTTTTCCCCTTCGCCAAAACGGTGAATAAAAACATACCATGTGGGGGGACCTGGCAAAGATTTGTCTATCTGTGAAGGGGAGGGGGTGAAAGAAATTGTGGCATTTCCTTCCCTGACCCTGAATGTCTCCTTCAGGTTTCTATCAGCTCTAAGGATATTGAAGAAGGACTTTCCTATCTGTTGACTCTCTTTTTTTTTGTTCAACTGCTTTTGTTCAACTGTTCTCAACTGCTTTTGACATCCCAGGGGCAATGAGCATGCTCAGTACTCATCAGCCAACTTTGGGGAAGGAAAGGGGAGAGAGGCCTGTTATGCACAGGTGTTTTCCCCTCACTTTCACTGTGCATGTCTGTTGGGTTTTCTTTGTCGTTCTGCATTGATTTTCATCCCTTCAGTGCTCAGTTCGCTTTCTGGTCCCTGTTTCCCCAGGTTTTCTGAGAGTGCTTTTGTACCAATTTTTCCCTTGTTTTGCTTCCAAGCTGAAGGTAATTCAAAAGCATACAGATTCCCTTGGATCCCTCCCTGGTCCTTTTGCTGCCCCTCAAAGGTCACTCCCCGCCCACATTGAGGTCATTCCACCCACTCTGCGCCTTCTGCGATTCTGCCCCCTTTATTGGTGTACAAGCTGCATTTCCCCCACACTTTTAAATTTTCATATTTTTTTTTTACAAGCAGCATGAGTCTAGCAATATGAGACTATTGCTAGTCTTGGATCGCTGAATAAAAAAATTGAAACAACAGGGGGAAGTGTAAAAGGAGTTGCACAAGGTTTAGTTCCCTGCTGGTATTGACTTGAAAGGGGGATTGGAGAGGAGGCAAACGGCAGCGCCCCCAGGGCAGGGTGGGGGGAAAGGATTTCAGTGCTGCATGCAAACAAAATAAAGGGGGGATCCTAAGTATGGAATAAAATTGACATGAGATGTAAAGAGAGAGACACACTGGGATGGGAAGCCTGAAGCTTTGAAAACATTCATGAATATTGAGATATTTATTTAATCTCAGAGTTGGAACCACAGGCTGATTTTGCTTTAAGAAACTGCTTCTTTGCTTTAAGAAACCGCTGTGTACAGTTCTGGTCACCACACCTCAAAAAGGATATTATAGCATTGGAAAAAGTGCAGAAAAGTGCTACAAGAATATTTAAAAGGGTTGAAACACTTTCCCTATGAAGAAAGGTTAAAACACTTGGGGCTCTTTAGCTTGGAGAAACGACAGCTGAGGGGTGACATGATCAAGGTTTATAAGGTTATGCATGGGATAGAGCAGGTCGAGAAAGAAGTACTTTTCTCCCTTTCTCACAATACAAGAACTCGTGGGCACTCCATGAAATTGCTGAGCAGTCAGGTTAGAATAGATAAAAGAAAGTACTTCTTCACCCAAAGAGTGATTAACACATGGAATTCACTGCCACAGGAGGTGGTGACAGCTACAAGCATGGATAGCTTCAAGCGGGAATTAGATAAACATATGGAGCAGAGGTCCATCAGTGGCTATTAACCACAAGGTGTAGAGTGGAACTCTCAGGCTGGGGCAAGGGATGCTCTGTATTCTTGGTGCTTGGGGGGGGCAACGGTGGGAGGGCTTCTAGTGTCCTGGCCCCACTGGTGGTGGACCCCCTGATGGCACTTGGTATTTCTGGCCACTGTGTGACAGAGTGTTGGACTAGATGGGCCATTGGCCTGATCCAACATTGGCTTCTCTTAAGTTCTTATGGTCTCAGATCAATTTTCCAATTGAAACCCGTTAATATCTTTGCCTCAGTTTAGTGTGTTTGATGATGCAGACTGACCTCTAGTGGCTGCAGGTGTCACTGCTCGAAAAATTAAACCAGCAGTGTGCAGTGGGTGGGACTAGATGTTAAGATGTGACAAGTTGTGCCTCTCTGTGTTCTTCTCCCAACATCATACATGCTGTGATGTCACTGCATTGCCCATATCCCACTGCTAACACCACAGCCGATGTCATGTGCTGGCTGCACCATGCTGGAAGAAAAAGGGGATCAAGCACACAGCAGCCACAGTTCCGTATTTGTTTTTTGTGATGTCTAATAAGAATTAAATGATGTCAAGTAACAACCACTTATGGTGACCCCTCAAGGGATTTTCAAGGCAAGAGATGAGCAGCAGTAATTTCCCATAGCCTTCCTCTGTATAACAGCCCCTGTGTAGTGGTTAGCGGAGCAGACTTGGATCTAAGAAACCCGGACTGCGATCACACACACTGAATAATCCTCTTTCAATCCACTTTCAATGCACTTTCCAACTGGATTTTACTGTGTGAACTGGCAAAATCCAGTTGGAAAGTGCATTGAAAGTGGATTATTCAGTGTGTGTGATCGCAGCCCCAGATTCAAATCCCCACTCTACCACAGAGTGGGGTGACTTTGGACCAGTCACACACTCTCAGCCTAACCTACCTCACAGGCTTGTTGTTATGAGGATAAAACAGGAGAGGAGAACAGTGTAAACCATTTTGGGTCCCTGGGGTGGGGTAGGGGGAGAAGCAAAGTATAAATGAAGTCAATCAATCAATAATCCCTGAATTTGTCCAATCCACGAGACGTTCTAGAATAGAGTGAAGACTTCTGGTACGGTCTGATTCGAGCCCATGCATTCCCCCCCTTTCTTTATCGGACGTGTCTTGCAAAATTTTCTCTTAAAATAATAAACAGCTGACAGTTGCAAAGAATGAGACGGATTTTGCAATCAGAAGTGAGCAAAGAGGAATTTTGAGACTTTTCGTTTAGGAATTACATTCTGTGTGGCATAGTTGACATTTTTTTAATATATTTGCAAAAAAGGGGGGGAGATCAGCACGGACCGGTGCAGCTGAAGTTCATTCTAATTCAGCAGTAAAATTTCACGATGTACACGGATTTAATTGCAAAGAGGAGGGTCTCCTAAATCCGTCAAGAGGCTTTGAAGCTGTCAAGCTTTCTTATCGGAGCACTTCTCCCTTGGGGGGGTGGGGTCATTCATGCAGTGGTTGTTTAAATCCAGTTGTAAATAATACTTACAATACAGCAGATGGTTTTTTTTTGGAAAAGACTGTACTAAATTTATATCAGTTAGTATCTGACAAAGTTGAATAATGATATATGTACATTTGAAAGTTTAATGGTTTAATATTCTTGTATCTTTGCTGTTTTCATATTTGTGATATGTATTTTGTTATGCTATATTCAAAATAAAATAAAATATAAATAAAGGAAAAGGAAAAGGAAAAGCATTTCCCACCCTTCCCCTTTGGGTGAGGGAGAGATTAAATTTTGACAGTGGCTGGGTAGATCCTCTCGAGGACTGATCTCCAAGTTCTTGTTATTTGGAGACGTTCAAGATAACCTGTGCATCTATAGATTTGCGATATCATTTCCAAAATAGGAGGAGAAGAAGAAGCGTTCTCATTTGCTCCCTCCCCACCCACTCCCGTCCTGAGGGAACTTCTAGTGTTACTAATTTTTATAGTGTCGCTGCCATTTTATGAAACAGTTTTTTGAGATGCTGTGTCTTTTAATTCCCCTCCCCCGTATGTATGCAAATTTTAAACTTATTAAATAAAAAGTTTTTACTTTTTAAAAAATGATAACCTGCGCATCAAACCCTATTTATTTTGAAAAACAAATCCCCACCACGGGTCGTTGTCGTCCACTGGGATCAATGGTATTATAAATGCAAATGAGTGACAGACTGGGATTTGCTTGAGACTAGAAACTTGGGAACATAGAGCCGGAAGGGTCATCTAGTCCAACCCCCTGCACAATGCAGGAAATTCACAGCTACCCCCCACTCCCCCTGCTCTATGCAAAGAGGAAGGCAAAAAAAACCCTCTAGGATCCCTGGGCCAATCTGGTTTGAAGGAAAGTTCCTTCTGGACCTTTGAGCTGTGGAATCTTGTGAGCAAAAATTCTCCTTTGTGAGCTGCTGGCTCTAAAGTTGTGAGTGAGCGATTTGGCTGCTGCATAAATCAGTTTGGTCCGGAGCCATCCTTCCTGAGCTAGGACAAAAACGTGTGAGCTGGAGGCTAAAAAACTGTGAGCTAGCTCACACTGACTCAGCTTAGAGGGAACACTGTTCTGGACCCCACAGTGGTGATTGGCATTACCCTGGGCGTAGCAGAAAGGGCCACAAGAGCTGAGCACAGGCTCATACTTAAGAACATAAGAGAAGTCGTGTTGGATCAGGCCAGTGGCCCATCCAGTCCAACACTGTGTCACACAGGGGCCAAAAATACCAGGTGCCATCAGGAGGTCCGCCAATGGAGCCAGACTCCAGAAGCCTTTCCACTGTTGCCCCCCCAAACACCAAGAATACAGAGCATCACTTGCCCAGACGCAGTGCTCCATCCATAAAGGTAAAGGTTTCCCTTGCTCAAAAGCTAGTAGAATCCTGAGTGTTCTTGGATGAATTCATGAATAAGACGCAAGAAAGGAATGAATGAGGAACCGGGAATAAGGAACCAACTTCAGCCTCGTAATAAACAAGGACACAGAATGATGTACGCCAGGGCATCTTGTTCACTGGATGCCTCATCCTGTTGATTGTACTTAATTTACATTACGCCATGCAATCTCCCTGGAATCTCAGTGAGAAAGTCAGACTACAGATAACCAAATACATGAGAAATAAAATAAAAATAGTCTGTTCACTAGACTGTCTGGCTGCACGATGGCTGCGGTGATTCACAAACCAACTTCACCAAGCCGGAGGTGGGGGTGGCGATGCCTCCCACCACATGCAAGATTCTCGTTTCTCTGCACGTTGGAAAAATTGTGTCGAATGCAGGGGTGCTCAGCTAGCCAGCAAAGATTGGCCGTTGGTACTTCCTCCCCCCTTGGACTACTGTGCCCCACGACGCTCGTTTGCATTCACAGTCGATTCTTTGCAAAATTAGCCTACTACGATTTGTCTTTTGGATACTGCAAATGTTTTTTTGGGGGGGAATGGACTGCCATACCCAAGAGAGATCTGTTCTGGTAGGGGGATAAAAAGGCATACACAGGAAAAGGAAATGTGGCACATAGGTCATCTCAAGAGGCTTCATAGGAAAGCACAGGAATTCCCTGCAAGGAGGGGAGGGGCTGTGGCTCAGTGGGAGAGCCTCTGCTTGGCATGCAGGAGGTCCCAGGTTCAGTCCCCAGCATCTCCAGTAAGGATCAGGTAGTAGGTGACGTGAGTGTCCAGCAGTTATCCCCTCTGATATGTTTTTTCATACCCCCTTGTGTGGTGGGTTCTAATCCTGCCAAAAGATGGCATTGTTTCATAGAGATGGGAGGATCTGGCTGGTCATGAAGCTCAAAGTCCGATTACAGTGGGGCAGGAAGACGGCCCCTGGCTTTAGCACCCTTGCCAAACACGGGCCCAGCCCTGCCTTAAAGACCTTCAGGAAAGGGGATTCCTCCACAGCCTTCCTGAATAATCGCTACTCTGTGATACTCTGATAGGGGACTTTTGCCAAATGTTGGATTTAAATTGATCAAAAGATAGCAGAACAAAGTTCGAGTCCCGTGGCATCTTTAAGACCAACAAAGTCTTATTCAAGGTATAAGCTTTTGTGTGCATGCGTACGTCTTCAGTATCTGAAGATACAGTCTGGTGTAGTGGTTAGGAGCGCAGACTCTAATCTGGGAGAACCGGGTTTGATTCCCCACGCCTCCACATGCAGCTGCTGGTGTGACCTTGGGTCAGTCACAAGTTCTCTCAGAGCTGTTCTCTCAAGAGTAGTCCTCGAGAGAGCTCTCTCAGCCCCACCTACCTCACAGGGTGTTGTGTGAGACGGGTTGGCCATTGTGTGAGACGGGATGCTGGACTAGCTGGACCACTGGTCTGATCCAGCAGGGCTCTTCTGATGTTCTTGTGAGGTGGATTAACTCCAACAAGGAAGCCACGGCCCTAGGTCATTCATTTATAGAATCTCCATAGGTCGGAAGCGAATTGACGGCGCTTAACACAACATTGTAGTGCTGTGTTCCTGTGCATTAGCAAGGTGCCACACAGAGGAAAATCTTGATTATACCCGTGCGTGCAATGGCGTCAAAACAGTGAGACGAAGAGAAGGAATTCCAAGCTGCAGCTACTTGTATACGCACTGTACTTTGAGCAAACTTCGGGAAGGAAGGAAAGCTGGCATGACAGAGAGGATTGTTAGTGGAGGAGCCCACTGCCTGTCGATTGCGTAGCTTATTTAACGAAGCTGCAGTTTTGTGCGGCATCTGAGCTTGGCCCCTAAGCACCCCTCTGATTACTAATGGAAGATTTCCCTTGGGAAGCAGGACCAGGCAACTGGGAACTTCAAACTCTGGTAAGGAGTCCAGAGAATAGCTAAAGCGTCCCTTTGTGGCTGCCACAGTTAGATGGCTGTGGTCAATAAAAGCCCTCTCCTCATTCATACTCAGGGCCGGCCCAAAGTTTTTTGGTGCCCTAGGCGGGGCTACCTTCTGGCACCCCCCTCCGCCGCCAGGGCTCCCCAGGGCGAGGAAGGACTCCCCTCCTCCTCCTCCTTCCCCCTCTCACCCACCGCCAGGGCGCGCCGGCAAGCCAGGGAAGGGGCGGGGGTTTAAACCCCTGTCCCTTCTGTCTGAGTGCCGGCAAGCCTGGGGAAGGGGCAGGGTTTAAACCGCCGTCCCTTCCGTCTGAGCGCCGGCTTGCCGGCATGCCCCGCAGGTGCAGGGCACGCTGGCAAGCCAGGGGAAGGGGCGGGGTTTTTGGCAGGGCTTTTGACGGGGGAAGGGGGCCTTTTGGTGCCCCTAAGGGCCGGCGCGCTCTAGGCAAATGCCTAGTTCGCCTAGTGAGCGAGCCGGCCCTGTTCATACTGGTTGATAACGGGCAAGAACACACAAACAAGCCGGACCCCAGAGAGGCAAGTCCATTTCAGAGGGACTGTATCGTCCTGTTCCTCTTATTGGTTTTGGGTTCCGTTCAAGGGCTTGGCTTTTGGCCTCGCCCTCCTCCTCCACCCCGTCCTCCTGCATTCTGCTGAGAAACTCACACCCCTCTGATAGCGGGAGCCGCATCATTCTGCGTCCAGCGGCCCCTGCTAACATATTTTCAATGGACCCTTGCCTTTGGAAATGATCTGTTCCTTATTGAACAGATAGTGTTGGACCTCACTGCCGAGTCTTGGGCTTTGCTCAAAGGCCATCCCTTGCTGCGAAGAGATGAGAGCACAAATCACATATTTGTTTGAACTGGGGGTGGAGCGGGTTTTCGGATTGGAATTCCTGGTGCCGGCCGTCAAGAAGTGGCGTTTGTTTGGATAGTTATGATAAACCCCGAGACTCCGGCATATGGCTTTACCCTCCAGGGTCTCTTCTGTTCTCCCAACCTCCACAAATAAAACAGGGAAAAATCCAATCACTCTGTTTTGTTTTGCTCCTCTGGGCGACGGTTCAGGCCACATAAGATCAAGGGGAAAGCCGGGAATTCATGAACAAGGACCCGCAGGTACAGAGAGGCAGGGAGCCGATTTATGGCCGGGGTGGGGTCATCTATCTGTTTTTCTTTTGACCCGATTTTTTTTTTTAATCCAATTAGTTTCCAAGATGGTTCAGACGATATTTTCGTTGGATCGGTTCCACGGAGGGGAGAGAAGAACAACCTCCCGTGTTTTGCCTGCGAAACCTGTGTAGTTATTGTGGGCATTTGAAGAACAAAGGGATATAAAAGCCCCCCTGGAATGATTCAAAAGTCCAAGTAGTCAATCATTCAATTTCCAGCCGTGACCAGGCATATGATATCAAGAATATTCATCATCCCGCCCTTCTTCCAAGGAGCTTAGAGCAGCAATACGTAGTTCTCCGTTCCTCACTTTATCCTCGCAACAACCCTGTGAGGTAGGATGAGCTGAACAAGAGCGATTGGCTGATGGTTGCCCAACAAGAGTCGAGGCAGAGTGGTGATTTGAACCCGGGACTCCCAGATTCCAGTATGACACTGTAGCCATATGAAGAAGAAGAAGAGAGAAGAGACTGGATTTATACCCCACCCTTCGTTACCCAAAGGAGTCTCAGAGTGGCTTACAATCTCCTTTCCCTTCCCCTCTCCACAACAGATGCCTGGGAGGTAGGCGGGGCTGAGGGAGCTCTCTCGAGGACTGCCCTTGAAAGAACAGCTCTGAGAGAACTTGTGACTGATCCAAGGTCACGCCAGCAGCTGCCTGTGGAGGAGTGGGGAATCAAACCCAGCTTTCCCCACTGCTCTAAACCGCTACACCAAACTGGCTCTCAGGCTGGGCCTTCCACAACCAGAACATGGAGGTAACAATCTGTTCTTGCTGCTTTTTCCTTTAGCAGGTACCTGAGGTTCAGAGGTATACTGCGTCTGGATTTGGAAGTTCTGTTCAGCTGTCTTGACAAGTAGGCTTCGATAGACCTGTCTTTCATGAATAGGTACAGAACTTTCTCGAAAGGCTATCTAAATCTAGTAGCAAGCATTGCTGCACGGAGTAGTGGGTTGAATCCCATTGCTGGGTTTAATTCTATCATTCTGTTCGGTTAAATGCTATGCCTTCCTCCATATCAAAGAGACTCCTTTTATGGCAAGGGCTTCTATCACCAATGGGCTGGGTCATCTGATAGGCTAACAATTAGAGCATGCTAGGGTTGCCAGCTTCCAGGTGGGATCTGGGGATCTCCCAGAAATACAGCTCATCTCCAGGCAACAGAGATCAGTTCCCCTTGAGAAAATGGCTGCTTTGGAGGGTGGACTCTGTGGCATTGTACCCTGCTGGGGTCCCTCCCCAAACCCCGCCCTCCCCAGACTCCCCCCCCCAAATCTCCAGGTCCTTCCCAACCCAGAGCTGGCAACCCCAGAGCATGCTGCTCCTCATTTGAACCCTGCCTTACCTACAGTGGTTGAGATGCTGAACTGCAGACCGGAAGGTTGGTAGTTCAGCAGTTCGAGACCTGAGTGCCGCGTGATGAAGTGAGCTCCCGTCTCTGGCCCCAGCTCCTGCCAACCTAGCAGTTCGAAAGCAAGAAACTGCAAGGAGATGAATAGGGTTAGGGTGGGAAGAAGGTAACAGCGTTCCGTGCGCCTCAGCGTCTAGTCATGCTAGCCACATGACCACAGAAATGTCTTTGGACAGCGCCGGCTCTTCGGCTTGGAAACAGAGATGAGCACTGCAACCCTAGAATCGGATATGGCTGGCTTTTGAGCAAGGGGAAACTTTACCTTTACCTACAGAGACAGAAGAAAACTAAAGCCATGTCGAGTTGAACTTCCAGTCAAAATGGAAAGCCATCATCGGCCACAAGTCTATGGTGTTGCTCTAGGCCTGGGCGTCTCTCTAGGGAATATTGTTTATACACAGCAGCAGACAGCTAGTTTTGGATGTGCCAGTAAGGCTTGTAATAGTGCACGGCACTAGTCTTTTTATCTCTCTAGGGCCTCATTATTATTTTCCCGTATATGGTCAGTGAAATATCCCTGCTCTGGGGACGAAACCACCCTCCCACACATCTTTGCGGATGAAGCTAGTGAACGCTGTGGCTTTTCCCTCACTACAGTTTTGGATTGTGGCCACCCTCAAGTCCAAATATGGACCCGGCAGCTGAGAACTGGTACCCTCCGCGACATGTCCGCCTCCGCCTTCCCCAAGCCACAAAGTTTTCTCACTTCACGGTTTAAAAAAGAAAAAACCTCCCACAAATTGGGGTCTGTCCCTTTACATATCAGCAATTTATCAGCCAAAAGGTCGTGTTCTCAGATTCAAGAGCCCGTCTTTTCCGATTGCAATGATTGCCGGCTTTCCCTGAAACAGAAATCCCTTGTTTTCTCGGGGCACCTGCGCGTCCCATGTGTTGCAACTGGCCGGCTATTTTATTTGCTCTGCGATAGGCACGTCCGACATATTTTTCAATTTGATTCCAGTTGCCAACTCTCCCCCCACCCCCGCCCAACAGCGCAAATCCAATAGTGAACCCAGCAAGAGATTTTCCTGTTGTTGATGAAACCGTCGGCCTAATCAGAGGGAAGCCACCCATCCTTCGCCTTATGCTTTTCGAAGCAGATAAGATAGGCAAGGCGATTAATCACCGATCCCAATGGGCCCGCTGGGGACTGGAACTTGGGACTGGCGCGTCCCAGGTTTATATAAAACTTGTCAACATGTCCGGAGGGAGCTTTAAAAAGTTACTCTGCATCTGGCGCGCGATAAAGTGCCATGGGCTCGCAGTGAGGTCATGACGGCCGAAGGTGTTTTTAAACAGTTTCATAAGCTTTCCAACAACACTGAACCGTTTGTACAATCTGCTGCCTGTGAGGACGGCAGCTGTTTCGCTGGTCTGGCACAAAAGCCAGGGGGGATAACGGAGTTGCCATCCTCCCGGTGGGAGCAGAAAAAAAACAAGGTATCCATGAGGAAAATACAACAAACGACAAGCTCTGTGACGTGAGTGACTAGAATATTTAGTAAGGATCATGTTGTATAATGAATCAAACATTTACACAGTTACAAGGAAAAGTCCATCATACTCTCAATAAAACTTTACAAAATTACAAGGAAGGCCCATCATACTCAACGAGCACCCGGATATAAACTCATTTCATCTCAATCTTCCTCAGGGGCAATCCTATTGTATAGCAAGGTACCAGCCTCTTGATACAGTTCAATGTCTGTTAGGAGCAGGGCTATTTTGGGGCAGGAACGCACCGGAACGGAGTTCTGGCTGGCTCCTGGGTTGGCCACGCCCAGCAGGAACTCATTAGCATAACAGGCCACACCCAGCAACAGAAACTCATTAGGATTGGCTCCATTAGGGGTGTGCAGCCTAACATGCAAAGAAGTTCCTGCTACAAAAAGAGCCCTGGGTTTTGACAACAAACAAGGTAAACAGAATAAGAAGCAAAAGGTGGGCGTGGCTGGATGACCACTCTTCTGGTAGCATGGGGGTGTGGTCTAATATGCTAATGAGCTGTGCTGTCGGGTGGCCTGTTGGGTGTGGCCTGTTATGCTAATGAGTTCCTGCTGGGCTTGGCCAACTTGGCAGCCAGCCAGAACTCCGTTCCTGTGTGTCCCTGCCCAAAAATAACCCTGGTTGCCACCAATGTTCCCTTTCAGCTGTAGAGACCTGTAAGCAAAAATTCTATTTTCTGAGCTACTGGCATTAAAGTTGTGTGCAGGTGATTTGACTACTGCATAAATTAGTTTGCTCCGGAGCCAGCCTTCCTGAGCTAAGACAAAAAAGTGTGAGCTGGAGGCTAAAAAAACGTGAGCTAGCTCACACTAACTCAGCTTAGAGGGAACTCTGGAACTGGCCACGTCCCCCTGGCCACTGGGAGTAGGGTTGCCAGATCCAGGTTGGGAAACTCCTGGTGATTTGGGGGCGGAACCTGGGGAGGACAGGGACCTCAGTGCGGTGCAAGGCCACAGAGCCCACCCTTCAAAGCATCCCTTTTCTCCAGGGAAACTGATCCCTGTGGTCTGGAGATGAGCTGTAATTCCAGGGGATCCCCAGGCCCCACCTGGAGGCCGGCATCCCTAGACAGTCCGTGGTGTTGCGGCTATGGTATGAAACCCTTTAACTGAAAATGCCAGGGACTGAACCGGCGTTCATCCATGCACAGTTCTGATGGCTCTTTCCTGACTCATCAGCCCAGTGGCCAATCCCGCCCCCCTCCATTTGTGAGATGGTAGCCTTATTCACGAGCTACAATGATCACCGATACCTGCTGTTGCTCTTTCCCCAGCCAGACTTAAGGAGCCAAGCCGGGGTGACTTCGCCCGCCTCCACCAGCCAGAGAAATCTGCCTCTGCTGCCAGTACCCAGGCCCGTTTCGGTCCTCTCCCAGAGGATGGGAGGGGAACCGGGGGAGTGAGAAAGCATACGAGACGCCTGGCCAGCCGGAGGATTTTTTCCCACCATTAGCCGCAGCTCTGCTCTTGATCCCCACTGCTCCAGAGGTTGCCTGGATGGGAAAGATGACATCAGACGTCTACAATGCTCTAGCTGCGATGCGAAAGGCTGCAGACGCAATAACATGGCATAGTGTTGTGGGCAGAGGGCGAGTCTGGACTTCTCACCCCAGCCCCCCAAACTGTCCCGTTTCGAGGCTGCTTCTCCGTTGTGCAAATCAGACTTGCAGTCCTGTTTCTGCCTGATCCTCTAGGCACAGGAACTTGCCAGGAAGATAATCTGGCATCCTTATAATTGTGTGTGTTGATGCGAATGCAAATCCTGCCCTAAAAGCCTTGCTGGCTTGGACAGAAGATTAATTTAGCCTAGCATTCTGTTTCTTATGAGGACCAGCTACCTATGAAATTGAGAAGCCAGACACAGAGGAAAGAGACTTCCCTCCTTGTTTATCTCCATTCTGTATCATACACAGAGATATACTTCCCCTTCATTTAGTGATCACGGCTAAGATCCATGGATGAACTTATCCTCCATGAATTTGTCTAGGTGTAGGGCAGGACTATTTTTGGGCAGGAATGCACAGGAATGGAGTTCCGGCTGGCTCCCGAGTTGGCCACGCCCAACAGGAACTCATTAGCATAATAGGCCACACCCAGCAGCAGAAACTCATTAGGATTGGCTACATTAGGGGTGCGTGGCCTAGCATGCAAAGGAGTTCCTGCTCCAAAAAACACCCTGGGTTTTGACAACAAACAAGGTAAACAGAATAAGAAGCAAAAGGTGGGTGTGGCTGGATGACTGGTAACACAGGGGTGTGGTCTAATATGCTAATAAATTTCTGCTGCTGGGTGTGGCCTATTATGCTAATGAGTTCATGCTGGGCTTTTTCTACAAAAAAAGCCCTGGGTGTAGGATTTTTTTTTTTTTTTAAAGAAGTATCTAAGGTAGTGGTTGTCGCTACATCATGTGGTAGTGAGTTCCATAAGCTAACACTGGCTGCCTATGTATGGTATAATTCTCAGAAACAGCAAATAAGCCTGTGGCTAAGGTGTACTGCTTGGGACTGTGGGCTGTGGCTTGCAGAACTGACTTCTTGATGGTCAGCACTGAGCTTGGTCTTCTCTTTGGCATACTAGATACTTACATGCATGGAATATTCATGGGGGAGGGGAGACACTTTCTACCATGTGAGTTTTCTGCCTCCAGTCTGAAATGTTATAGCCCAGACACATATTTTCCATCTACAAATACTAAACTTTTGGGGCGATTTGGTTTCAAATCCCTATGAAGCGCTCAGTGTTACCGGCGTCTGTCTCTCAACCTAACCTACCTTGCAGGACAGTTGTAAGGACAAAATAAGGATGAGCTCTTTGGTGTTACCTAAAAAATAGAATAGGTAAATACCAGCTAATCAAAGAGGTGGAAACCAATGTTCCCTCTAAGCTGTGGAGTCTTGTGAGCAAAAATTCTACTTTGTGAGCGACCGGCATTAAAGTTGTGAGCGAGCGATTTGGCTGCTGCATAACTTAGTTTGCTCTGGAGCCCTCCTTCCTGAACAGAGACAAAAAATGTATGTAAAGGTAAAGGTTCCCTTGCTTGAAAGCCAGTCGAATCCAACTCTAGGGTTGCGGTGCTCATCTCCGTTTCAAAGCCGAAGAGCCAGCGCTGTCCGAAGACGTCTCCGTGGTCATGTGGCCGGCATGACTAAACACCAAGGTGCACAGATGTATGAGCTGGGGGCTAAAAAAACTGAGCTAGCTCATGCTAACTCAGCTAAGAGGGAACACAGGTGGAAACCCTCAAATTCCTTTCCTTTGGTGAAACAAAGTTTCCTTCTGTTTTGGCAACGCCAAATTCTTCCTTTATATGTAAAATTTACAACCTCCTGAAATGGTTTGCAGGGACCTCCCAAGCTTCGATTTCTTGCCCCGCTTACGTTTTTTTTTTTTTTAAATGTATTAGCTAACAGATTGGAATAGTTACACTCCAGGTGAAGTGTTAATGTGCTCGATCTTTGCTTGCCAGTTGTCTTGGCCCGGGTGAGAGATTTATGCGCCAATTGCCCAGGGTTCCGCCACCAAATTGTGGCCATCCCCTTCTGTTCTGGCCTTCTCCTCTGCCCGCGACCCACATTTGCTCATGAGAAAGGGTTAAGTCTCCCTTCCGCCTCCCACCCCGCTTTTCTGTGCATGTTTAACATCAGCTTCGTGCAGGAGGTGGAGACCCTCCGACACAACAAAGAGGGTTTTGCTGGATGTGCCCGCAGTTGGAATGCTGGGCCTTGAAGTCGTGGCCACAATAAAATGCCTTCTTCTGGAGTGTGCGCCAATTCAGTCAGAAGGTGCCTTTGCTCCTGTGCTGTCGGCGCAGCTGAAGAAACACATTAAACTTCTGAAGGGCCTGGGCAGGCGGGGGGAATGGGTCTAGGGTTTGGTTTCAGACCTTGGAACCATTTGGATGTGAGTTTTGCTTTGTTGGTGTTTTTTTTCCAAAGAGAGCCACTTTGTTGGGCGGCCTCCGGAGGGATTCCTTCGGGCACTTTGAAGGCTAGCAGAACCGGCGAGGGCCTGGGACTGCACCTTCCCTAGGAGGGAAAGCGGCGGAGGGCTTTTTCTTTCATTCCGAAGCAAAGGGGAGGGAGGGAAGGTGGGGCAGACATTTACAAAACCCAGAGAGTGTAGTCAGAGTTGGTGTTGGGGGGGAACGCAGCTCTCGCTTTCTGCGCTTCACGTAGGGTCCCCAACCAATGCTCCCAATGCTCCCAACAATTCGACTTGGTGAGCGACTGGCATGCAAGGGGTGAGCGGGCGATTTGGCTCCTGCATCAATTAGTCTGCCCTGGAGCCCTCCTTCCCGAGCCGTGACAAACATGCATGAGCCGGAGGCTGAAAAACTGTGAGCTAGCTCACGCTAACTCTTCCTAGAGGGAGCACAGTTCCCAACCTCCAGGTGGGGCCTGGAGATCTCCTGGAATTATAACTGGTCTCCAGACTACAGAGATCATTTACACCCTGGAGAGAATGGCTGTTCTGGAGGGAGGGTGGACTTCGTGGCATCACGCCCCTGCCGAGGTCCCTCCCCCAATCCTGCCCTCCCTAGCAGTGCTCCCTCTAAGCCGTGGAGCCTTGTGAGCAAAAATCCTACTTTGTGAGCTGCTGGCATTAAAGTGGTGAGCGAGCAGTTTGGCTGCTGCGGGGCTTTTTTTGTAGAAAAAGCGCAGCAGGAACTCATTAGCGTACGAGGCCACACCCAACAGCAGAAATCTATTAGCGTGTTAGGCCACACCCCTGACAGCACCAGCTCATTAGCATATTAGGCCACACCTTGTGCCTTCCCTTGGCTTGCCTGGGCAAGCCCCCCCTTGAAGGCTGCGGGGAGCCCAGGCATGCCGGCCCTTGGACAGGATGGGGAAGGCACAGGGAGGCATTTAAATGCCTTCCCAATCCTTCCAGCCCCCCCTCTGACCTGCCCGCTTTGGAGTCACTGGGGGTGTGTGTGTCGCTCTCCAGGCCTTCTCTCTGTAGCCCCGCACACAGAGGTTTTGGCTGTAGTGGGCGTGGCCAACTCTGACACCAACCGGAACTCCGTTCCTGTGCGTTCCGCCCCCAAAGTAGCCCTGGGCTACTGCATATATTAGTTTGCTCTGGAGCCAATCCTTCCTGAGCTGAGAAAAAAAGGTGTGAGCCAGAGGCTAAAAAACTGTGAGCCAGCTCACATTAACTCAGCTAAGAGGGAACACTGCTGCCTAGTCTCTGCCCCCAAATCTCCAGGAGTTTCCCTATTCGGAGAGGGGCAACCCTAGCAGTTCTGGAACTCACAGTCACCCAGCAAAGTTGATGGAGACAGAGAGAAAGCACGCAGTGCAGGACTGACTTCTGGAACTTGCTGCCACGAGAGATGACCCGATTACGTGGCTTTTCCAAAGGGCAGCCCTGATAGCTAAATGGAACTTTGAGGTCTAAAGGCAGAACCCCTCTGAACAGGCAGACTATAAATTAAGCTTAACAAGAACAACAACAACAACAATTTCTTTATTTTGTTTTGCTTCATTTGTAGCCCACCTTCCTTCCCAACAGGGACCCAAGGCAGCTCACATCATTCTCCTCTTCTCCATTCTATCCTCACGACAGCCCTGCGAGGTAGGTGAGACCGAGAGAGTGTGACTGGCCCAAGGTCACCCAGCTGTAGGGTTGCCAGCTCCAGGTTGGGAAATCCCTGGAGATTTGGGGGGGTGGAGCCTCAGAAGGGTGGAGTTTTGGGGCCCGATGACGTAGAGTCCACCTTCCAGAGTGGCCATCATTTCCTCCAGGCAAACTGGTCTCTGTCGCCCGGAGATCAGTCGCAATGGCAGGAGGTCTCCAGCTACCACCCGGAGGTTGGCAGCTCTAACCCAGCGAGCTTCCTTGGCACAAGCTGGGATTCAGACCTGGAACTCCCCAATCCTAGCCAGACGCTCTTAACCACTATGCCACACTGGCTCTCTTCGGTAATGAAAAATAAGGAGGAAGAGGGAAACAGAAAGGAGTAAAAGAGGCATAAAAACATAAGAACATAAGAGAAGCCAATGTTGAATCAGGCCAATGGCCCATCTCGTCCAACACTCTGTCACACAGCGGCCAAAATATACCAGGTGCCATCAGGAGGTCCAGCAGTGGGGCCAGGACACCAGAAGCCCTCCCACTGCTGCCCCCTCCAGCACCAAGAATAGAGTGCATCACCTGCCCCAGACTGAGAATTCCCATCTATACCCTGTGGCTAATAGCCACTGATGGACCTCTGCTCCATATGTTTATCTAATTCCCTCTTGAAACTGTCCATGCTTGTAGCTGCCACCACCTCCTGCGGCAGTGAATTCCATGTGTTAATCACTCTTTGGGTGAAGAAGGACTTCCTTTTATCTGTTCTAACCCGACTGCTCAGCAATTTCATGGAGTGCCCACGAGTTCTTGTATTGCGAGAAAGGGAGAAAAGTACTTCTTTCTCAGCCTACTCAATCCCATTCATAATCTTATAAACAGCTCTTCCTCAAGCAGGGTTTCTTGCAGAAGAACCAGCGGGTCTGAAAACATGTCCGACATGGGATGCTTGAGGCTTTTCTATTAAAAACCGCTCTTTCTAATAGCAGACTTGATGGCAGCGGGCCCATCCGTGGGGCAGAAATAACAGGGCCACCCACTGACAGGGGAGGCCTCCTCCTCCTCAGGTATTCAGGAAACCATTTCCTTTTAGTTACTTTTTTTATTCAAAAAAGAAGACCTCTCCCAAGAGAATTTGTCCCAGTGAGGACCGAGCATGTTCTAAGTGGCACAGAATGCAAAGGGGGCAGGCCTGTAGCTGCAGGGGGGCATTTCGGGGCCTGGCCCCTTGACTTCCTGCCAAGCCCCTCCCCCAACTTCCATCCAGCCCCCCCGGCCCCCAGCTCTCTGGGCCGCCCAGAGGACTCCCCACCACTGGCCCTTCCCCAAGCATGGCTTGCTTCCCCAGGCAGAGTGAGAATGCTGCAAAAGTGAGGGTTTTATTAAAAAATCAGTTTTATTTTTTATTTTGTGATGTCAGTGCCCCTGACTTACAGTGCCCCGAATTGCAAAATCCTGGCTACGGGCCTGGTGGAGGATAAGTGAGCATCAGCCCAAACAGAAAAGGAAAGCAGGGTGGGGAACTTGGCCTGCTCATGTCAAAAAGAACAACTATTGGAGTCGGGGAAATTTCCTTATTATGGCCCCATTCACACTGAGCATTTGCCCCGCTGAAGGCACAGGAGCCCTGCGGACTTTTCGTGCGCGATCATACGAGCACATCTGGGAGGCGTAGTGCTCCCGTGGCCAACCCGTGGCTTCCTGTGGAAAACGCTGAGTAAAAAACTAGTAGGTCCGAAGTACTAGTTTCCGGAAACCCCCGGGGCAAAGGCTGGCGTCTGATCGCGGGAGCGCCAGTATCCCGCGGCTTCTGACGATCGCCCATGTCCCCGGGGTATCCGGATGTTGTAAGTGTACATGGGATGCGCACCAGTGCTGAACAGTGCATGCACACACACAGGACACCAGCAGTGCCCCCCCATGACGCATGCGCACTTTGCTGCTTTTTTGCTGCGCTGCAGCAGCGCGGTGTGATCGGGGTGCAGAGCTGGAGTGTGGCAACCCAGTGGCCCATGTGATTGGGTTACCGCGCCTTATTTAGCTTCGGGGCGAACTGCCACGCCTCTCCCCCGCGTTTTCTGGCCCATATGACCGGGGCCTATGTATTCCTTCTGCGATTCCTTGCTGGCTCTCCAGCTTGTTAGGAGAGACAGCTTTTCCAAGTAAAACAAATAAACAAACAAAATCCCTGGAATCTTAAAAATCAATCAACCAGTCAATCAATCAATCAATCAATCAATCAATCAATCAATCGAGGTTTCTGCCAAGCTTTCCCCTGAGATTCTAGTCTTCTATGTAAATAGATTTCTGATTCTGTCATGTCAGACAATACCTACGGGAGCCCAGCCCGATCACAGATCCGCCCGCCTCACTGGGGACCAAACTTTAGTCCTGGTAAGAACTATATGGACATTTAATAATATGCAATGACATGGCAGTGCCAGGGCTTGAAGTCTCCACCTTCTGTCCCGTTTCTCCCACATCTTTTTTTTTATTTTTCGGAGTGCCTTCCTAGCAACCGGAGCAGAGGCTTGGAATGCCATGGAAATGTCTTTGGCTGTGGCATGCACACACACACAAAGACCACGTGTTCCTTCCTCCATCTCTGTGGCCCTTTTTTTTTCAAGGGATGGAGCTGGTGAAGGGAGACCTGCCAGGGAATACATTTCAGAAGGCGTTGAAGGAAGGGATTTGATGACAGTTGCCTTCCCCCCTTGGTTTTTTTTTTGCAAGGTGAATCTTAAACACACACTCACACACAGAATGCTCCCTGTCCGCATCACTGTCCAGGAGCTATGCGCTGATGTAGTTACTTGGGACACCATTCATCGGCCCTCTGTTCAGTATAAGCAGCAGAGAAGACTCACTCGAGACAGAGGGGTGCAGCGGAGAATTATCTTCGGTCTGTCAAAACGCAGACCAGAGAGCAAAGAAATCCGTAGCGGGATGCTTCAGTGTCTTGTGATGTGGAGGGACATTTCGCATTTGAAGCTGAAATACTCATTCATGCTGAATATGTAGACCGTCCTTGAGACTTTACATAACAGACCTGTTTAGAGAGCCAGTCTGGTGTAGTGGTTAAGTGTGCGGACTCTAATCTGGGAGAACCGGGTTTGATTCCCCACTCCTCCACTTGCACCTGCTGGATGACCTTGGGTCAGTCAATAGGTCTCTCAGAGCTGTTCTCTCAAGGGCAGTTCTCAAGAGAGCTCTCTCGGCCCCACCTACCTCCCAGGGCGTCTGTTGTGGGGAGGGGAAGGGAAAAGGATTGTAAGCCGCTCTGAGACTCCTTTGGATAGTGAAGGGCGGGGTATAAATCCCATCTCCTCCTCCTCCTCCTTAATGAAAAGAAGCTGCCATGCAGAGTACCCTCTGTACTGTTGGCCTTTTGTGGAGTGGAGATCTAGCAAGGCCTGCACCAGCCAGAGCCGTTGTGTTGATTCCAATCTGTCACCAAAGCAAAGCACATTTGGCCTTCCAAATTCCCTTTTTTCCCCGGGGAGGGGGAGAAGAAGAAAGAGACCTGCCATTTCCTCAGCCCCCCTATATCCCCCCCCACCCCGCTCCTTTTCCTGGCAATCTGCGGTGCTGTTGGGAAACCGAAACCCTCCTCAGAAGACGCTTTGTTGCTACTTTGGATGACTCACTTCACGTGGAACCGACACAGGGATGGGGACGAGGTTTTATTTGCTGGCTTCGGGGGCCGGTTGTTTAGGCTGGGATCACAGATGTGTTTTAATACACTTTAATTATGGCTAGAGAACAACCCCCCCCCCGCACACACACTCTCCGTTAATGCATGCTACCACCGCCCACAACTTTATTATTTTCCCCACTTCAAAGGCTGTCGAGGCCTCCCACCCAGCCACAGCAGGAGAAGACATCCCCCCACTTGCTTATCCTGCCAAATTATTTTGCAAGTAGGCTCTGATGAAGTCCCGTAGAGCAGGGTACCCCAACATGGCGCCCTGATGCCTGCCAGTACTTCCCCTGATGCTCAAAACTGGGCGGGCCATTGCGGGGCAGGGCCTGTGATTGGCTGCCTGCATTGAGAGACCCGCTGTAGCCACTGGGGAAGCAGCTGGGTTTGTGCTTCCATACCGTCTTCAGGCTGCCCTCGTTTTTTATTTCCCCTTCTCTTTCTTCTTTTCTCTCCTCCTCTGGACTTTCTTTCAATTCCCCCCCCCTCTTCGGCATTTTTTTTTGGGGGGGTAAAGCAAGGAGGGAGATATTGTGTTTGGCTCCTCCTTTTGTGGCAGCCATTTTGAGTCTGGCTCCACCCTTGGCAACGGCCATTCTGTGGCAGGGCTTACTACCTCATCTCACAGGCTCTGTTGGGGCCTCCTGCTGTGAATATCTTTATCGATTCCTCCACCATCATTCTCTCTGCTGCCTGTTCCTCGCCAGTGAGACTGAGAAGGTCAAGGGAAACTTTTCACCCAGAACCAAGAAAGAAGAAGAAGAAGAAGAAGAAGAAGAAGAAGAAGAAGAAGAAGAAGAAGAAGAAGAAGAGGAGGAGGAGGAGGAGGAGGAGGAGGAGGAGGAGGAGGAGGAGAAGTAGGAGGAGATTGGATTTATACCTCACCCTTCACTCGGAGTCTCAGAATGGCTTACAAACTCCCCTCCCTTCCCCTCCCCACAACACACACCCTGTGAGGAAGGTGGGGCTGGGAGAGCTCTGAGAGAACTGTCCTTGAGAGAGGACAGCTCTGACAGAACTATGGCTTGCCTGAGGTCATCCAGCAGCTGCAAGTGGAGGAGTGCGGAATCAAACCCGGTTCTCCCAGATTAGAGTCCGCGCACTTAACCACTGCACCAAACTGGTAGTTTGGAGGAGATAGTGAAGAGAATTTCTGAAACTGAAAAGGTTTGGTGTTGGTTTCACCAAGGGGAAACTGGGTGGGTGGGTGGAATGTCATTGGTTAAAACTGACAAGGTTTCCCCAGGGCAATACTATGAAAGGTTAGAATATGAATAAAACCCTTTGCAAATGTCTAGAATTATGCTCCCCCCCCCCGGATGGGTATTATTTAAAATACTTTTATGCTGCCTTTCCACCCAATCACGGTCCCCAAGGCAGCACACACAAAAACATTTGAACAATTAAAAAAAAACACCATTTAAAATTATAAAATAAGTCCTTAAAACATAAAGAAACAATACCACAACCGGGTGTGGGGGGGAAGGATTCACTTTTTTAAAAATAAATCAGTTAAAAACCCTGATACCAGCACACTGAAAACTGACGTAAGTATATAAATTGGAGACCTACAGGTATTAACGAACAAATGTTCACGACTGTGCCCTTGCTACTGCTCTTGGAATAGATTCCCTGGGATGGATGGATGGATGGATGGATGGATGGATGGATGGATGGACTTCCAGTTTGGAGGAAGACACACAAGGGTCCTGGTCACACGTGCTGGATAACACGCGGGGCCGGGGGGGGGGAAGCGAGGCTATTTGTTCTTCAGCAATTTGACCCGCCACTGCGTGATCAGACGCACTCGGTGGGTGAATCAGGTTTTTTTCCGTGCCACATGTTTCGGTGCACTCAACGAGAGATCACTGACGCAATGGGAGCACGCCAGAGCGATCACACGGGGAAGTCCATCTGCGGCCTGTCGCAAACCCATTTGATACTGCACTTCCCCTAGTATTTTTTAACTCCCCTTCTTTGGTGAAGTGAGACGGGTTGCCGATGGGTGCGGGACGCTTGCCAGATGTTCCTGTGTGATCGCACCCTTAAAATCTGCCCGGCATTCGTGCCTATCGTGTGGCTACTCCTGCATGTGATTGGGACCAAAGATGCCTTATACTGAGTCATAAGAACATCAGAAGAGCCCTGCTGGATCAGACCAGTGGTCCATCTAGTCCAGCATCCTGTCTCACACAGTGGCCAACCAGCTTCCCTGGACAGCCAATAACAGGGCATAGAGGCTGATGCTTGCCTGCTAATAAGAACTTCAGACGAGCCCTGCTGGATCAGACCAGTGAGGGTCCATCTAGTCCAGCCTTGTGTCTCACACAGGGGCCAACCAGTTCCTCTGGAGGGCCAACAACAGGGCATGGAGGCCGAGGCCTTCACAAGAATATCAGAAGAGCCCTGCTGGATGAGACCAGCGGTCCACCTACTCCAGCATCCTGTTTCTCACAGGGGCCAGCCAGTTCCTCTGGATGCCCATCAACAGGGCACGGAGGCTGAGGCTTTCCTGATGAGAACATCAGAAGAGCCCTGCTGGATCAGACCAGTGAGGGTCCATCTAGTCCAGCATCCTGTCTCACACAGTGGCCAACCAGTTCCTCTGGATGGCCAACAACAGGGCACAGAGGCCGAGGCCTTCCCCTCATGTTGCCTCCTGACTCTGGGCTTCAGAGGCTTAATGCCTCTTAATGTGGAGTCAGACCCATTAATCAATCTAGCCTGGTATTGTCTGTCCTGACTGGCAGTGGCTCTCTATGATCCTTCATATCACCTACCAGCTGATCTTTTTAAATGGAGACATCGGGGATTGAACTTGGGACCTTCTGCATCCAAAGAAGATGCTCTACTACTGAACGACAGCCCCTCCCCTTTTAAGTGGAGATGCCAGGGATTAAGTGAAGAGACCTTCTGCATGCGCAACAGACGTTCTTCCACATGCTAGCTGGTCAAGAGAGCCTATTGTTGAAAACTGGGTATGTCGCTGGTACTTTCTTGCAGGCAGATTATTTTGTTGGTTTCTTAGGGCTGATTGACGGTTGATATACTGGACAAACCTGTAATTAACTACTCTGACCTGCTGGAAGCCTGAGATAGAATTATTTAAAAGCAAACAAAAACAAGTTTAAGCATTGCCAGTCATCCTATTATATCAGTTAAATAAATGGTCGATAGAGCTTTCTCAGTCCTTATGTATAAGATCAATAAAGCATGTGCAGGGGAAGAGCTACGTGGGTCAGTGGTAGAGCCTCTGCTTGGCATGCAGAAGGTCCCAGGTTCAGTCCCCGGCAGCATCTCCAGTGAAAAGGACCAGGCAGGAGGTGACGGGAAAGATCTCAGCCTGAGACCCTGGAGAGCAGCTGCCAGTCTGAGTAGACAATACTGACGGTGATGGACCAAGGGTCTGACTCAGTTTCAGGCATCTTGCACAGTACATGTAGTGGGTAAGACACTTCATTCCCCACAGCCCACAAAGTCATTGTGGCTCTGCAATTGCAATAATTACTGTATCGCCAGATTCCAGTGCTGTGTGAAAGGTTGTGTTACTTGTGCGTACCAGAAGGATGCTTGTTGGACTGCATGCACAAAAGAGGGAGGGTGGCCACTGCTGGGCATCACCTGGCAATGCCCTCCATCAGGAGAGGTTCAGGGGGCTAGCTGCATACACCTGGGTGGCCCCAGGATTACAGAATTCCTCCCCTTCGAGGTGCATTAGGCCCCACCCCTCCTGGTTTATAGGGAAACTGCAGTAGCTCTCCAGGGGGCTTTGTGTGCAGTTAACTCAATTTGCATTTCAGATTGTCGTGGGCATTAAGCTGGGTTATTTATTGGTTCATTTATTCGTCATTTTGTTCATTGTTTCAGTGCCCGTGGATTTTGTTGGGCTAGTGGTTATAAGGCATTGAGCTCCATTTAGAGCCTTCTGATTTTTGACTGTCGCATACTTGCCGTTCAATAATATTCGAACAGCATTCTGGACTGAGATTTTGTTATGACGGAAGCCAATTTAGGGGCATTTTATACCAAAAACTGGGGCAAAAATACACATCAATCTGCAGGGGATATCACAGAATCCCAGGATATAGTTCAATATTGTATCCCTGCTCTGGGTAAACCTTGAAAGCAGTGGTGTGGGGGTGGGAAATCAGGTCTGCATCAGGAGCTGTCTGAAAGCTTCAGCTCCCGGGGAGTAAGGAAGCCCCCTTTTCTCAGTATGGTTCACATCTCCCTCACTTGCGCTTGGCCAGGCCTGCTGGCCCTGTATTATTCCAGGTGGCTAGGTGTTGGAATTAATTGCCGGGCCTTTTTTTTTTCTCTCAGTGCGGCTTTGACAATTGCAGTAATTTTCCTATCAGCGTCTGACATGTCACATTCTCGCCGGGTGGGCAAGAAAAGGGGACCAGTCCCGATAGGTTCTCCAGCTTCTGAACCTTTTCTAATTATCTCCAATCAACATGCCCTTCTGCAGATAGCAAACCCTCGGCGGAGAAGGTGATGAGTGAGGAGAGGGGGGAGAAAGCAGCAGCCCAGAGAAAGAGAACACAGGCTGCGGGGGGGGGAGGGAGACCGAGAAGATGGACACGGAGTTTGGATTTTGCAAGAAAGGAGTTCCTTTTCCTTCCCAGGACCACATCTGCCTCGCACATTTGTAAGATTCCATCCCCCCCACCATGCCTTTTGGCTTTTAAAAAGCGTACCGGCAGGCTTGCCTCAGAGATAAGGGACCAAGCATCACACAGGACTTGACGATGGATGGATGGACAGGTGGTTACAGTAGATATAACTTTTCTTGGGATTCTGCTTTAGGAAATCTGCAGACTTTGTCAGGCTGATGGCCGGCAGTCTGCAGATGGTATTTCTGAGCAGAGTTGTGGGGTTTTTTGGGGTTGGGGGGGAGGAAGGAAAGGCTCTTTGCAATCTGCTTTGTTTAAAGTAGGATTGCCAGGTCTGGGCTGGAAAATGCCTGGGGACTCTGGGGGTGGATCCAGAAGAGGGTGGGGTTTGGGGAGGGGAGGGGCCTCAGCATGGTACAGTGCCATAGGGCCGGGGTGTCGAACTCATTTGTGATCAGGGTCGGATGTGACATAAAGAAGACCTTGCCGGGCCGGGCCGTGTGTGTCATAAAATGTAATCAGTGTTCCCTCTAAGCTGAGTGAGTGTGAGCTAGCTCACAGTTTTTAGCCTCCAGCTCACAGATTTTTGTCTTAGCTCAGAAGGGATGGTTCCAGAGCAAACTAATCTAGGCAGTAACCAAATCGTTTGCTCACAATTTTAATGCCAGTAGCTCACAAAGTGGAATTTTTGCTCACAAGACTCCACAGCTTAGAGGGAACATTGAATGTAATGCCAGGAAGTGGAGGTATAAACTTTATAAAGGACACAAACACAAAGGGGGTTTTTTTTAACTTAAAATAAAACCATGCTTAAAACATGAGCAGTCTTGCAATATTTTGTTTATTTAACCGGGTCTGATAACTGGCACCTCTTGCTCTGAATGATTGCATCAAAATGTCTGTGCTGTTGCAATCTTTTTTTTTTTATAAAATTTATTTATGTTTTCACCATTATACATACATTCATGATGTTTAACATCTACATTGTTTCGAGTCATTTTTCTCTTTTTACAAGTCTGTTTCATCCATATGTACAACTTTGACCATCTTTTTTCAAACACCTCATATTCCTTTCCTTGCGATAATACACTTAGTCTGTCCATTTCCACCATTGACAGCAATTTATCTACCACTTCCTCTTTAGAAGGGAGTCGACGAGAGCCCGGGAGTTGTGCTGTTGCAGTCCTGAGTATGCCGTTCAGGTGTGTCTCTGTAAGCTGCAAACCTACGATGACGCAGCAGCAGCAGAACTGGAAGAAGAAGTAGAAGCCAGCCAGTTCCACTGTGGGCCTGATGGAAGCACTCTGGGGGCCTGACCCGCCCCCCGGGCCGCATGTTTAACACCCCTGCCACAGAGTTCACCCTTCAAAGCAGCCATTTTCTCCAGGGGAGCTGATCTCTGTCAGTTGTAAAAGCGGGAGATCTCCAGGCCCCACCTGGAGGCTGGCAACCATGATTCAAAGGGTCAACTTTGACCAGCTTGAATGCTCTGCTCTCGGTCCCTCCTTCTTTGGAGGTTTCTCCACTGGGGTGCCCCAGCCAGGGTACCTACGTTGGTCGGTCGAGGTCAGGACTGTCTACATCAGGCGCCCCCAGTCTTTTCGAGCCCTTTGGAATTCGGACAGGGTGGGACGGGCGTGGCCACAAAATGGCGGCCGCAGCTTCCCTTCAGTCACCCAGTGACGATCCTTTGGCTGCAGACGATTTTAAAAAAATAATAGTTTTTATTATTTTGGGATAAACCGCAATATCCAATTATAACATAACATTTTAAGCATGATAAACATAAAAGGAATCTGAACAGCCTTCTTATTACAGCGTTCTGCAATGTTACAATCTCCGCATTGCATATAGTCTATTAACATACGGGACAGTCGCACAAAAGTTTAACTCTTTATCAGGGCTCTTCTTGTAGCAGGAACTCCTCTGCATATTAGGCAACACAGCCCTAATATAGCCAATCCTCTTCTGACAGGGGCTACTGTAAGCTCTTGGAGGATTGGCTACATTAGGGACGTGTCGCCTAATATGCAAAGGCGTTCCTGCTACAACAAGAGCCCTGCCTTTATACAAATTCAGAAGAAAAGCAAGTCCTTGTAATACTTGTTTTTAGGGATCACCTTGCGTTCCTTCAAATATTCTGTCATGGGGAATCACACAGCTATGAAATCTTCTACGTGTTTCTCCAACTGAGATGTAAAAATGCCATTCGAGATTTTACCTAGTGCAAAGTAATCCCACAGTCTAGAGTACGACATTCCACAAGGTAGGTACCTTTTTAACTTTCCAGGTGTATGCTATCGATATCCTTGCCAATGCTAGAAGAGAAGAGGGAAGAGACTGGATTTATACCTCGCCCTGCACTACCCAAAGGAGTCTCAGAGCGGCTCACAATCCCTTCCCCTCCCCTCAACAGACACCCTGTGAGCAATGTTCCCTCTAAGCCGTGGAGTCCTGTGAGCAAAAATTCTACTTTGTGAGCTGCTGGCATGAAAGTTGTGAGCCGGCGATTTAGGTACTGCATAAATTAGTTTGCTCTGGAGCCCTCCTTCCTGAGCCAAGACAAAAAAGTGTGAGCCGGAGGCTAAAAAACTGTGAGCTAGCTCACACTAACTCAGCTTAGAGAGTACACTGCCTGTGAGGTAGGTGGGGCTGAGAGTGCTCTTTCAGGCACTGCCCTTGAGAGAACAGCTCCGAGAGAACTTGTGACTGACCCAAGGTCACACCAGCAGCTGCATGTGGAGGCGTGGGGGATCAGGTCCGGTTCTCCCAGATTAGAGTCTGCACTCTTAACCTCTACAGAGGCAAAGCCAACTATTCAAGAGGACTGACTCTGGGAGCAAAGGGAAGTTGTGTCCTGTAATCTTTTGTGTTTCCTGTATTATTATGGCCCAGAAGGAGTGAATTTGAGGGCACCCTCACCAATAATGCAAAAAAAATTACCTCTTTGACCCCAGTTCTTCCAACACTTCTAATCCAGGCTTGGATCATTAAAAAAAATATCTGCACAGCCAGTCAGAAGTCTTGTGGGAGAAAAGCCTCGTCTGGCCCATCCCGCTTTCTCAAACCAGTGGGTAGGGGCACCAGGAAAGATGTCAACAGGCACAGTGGCACCCCTGAGCGCCACGTTGGGGACCCCCGGCTGGCAGGGGTCTTCTGGCCAATGTTCCCGCTAAGCCATGGAGTCTTGTGAGCAAAAATTCCACTTTGTGAGCTACTGGCATTAAAGTTGTGAGTGAGCGATTTGGCTGCTCTGCATAGACAAGTTTGCTCTGGAGCCATCCCTTCCTGAGCTAAGACCAAAATGCATGAGCCGGAGGCTAGAAAACTGTGAGCTAGCTCACACTAACTCAGCTCAGAGGGAACACTGCTTCTGGGGTCTCCGTTGGGACCCTTTCATGTCACTTTGCATTCAGCCTTTCGATAGGAGAGGCTGGCTTTATTGTCTGGGCGTCCGTTTAGTTACTTTGGTCTGCTGCTATCACTGACTTTGGTGGTTAACATTTTTTAGCTGTGAAATTATTCCGTTGTTTCTCTTCGTGTTCTTCATCCTGTTCCGGGCCACTTCAGAGACGCTACATGCAGAAAGTGGGAGATCCCTGTCTTAAATAAATTTAAAAGTCCATTTTGTAATCCTCCCCCCCCAAGCAAACTGAGTTCACACATTCATTGCACACAGCCTGTCTGTGTCTCACCTGTCCCCTGAGGAGGTATAGCAGATTTATGTGGTCTTCCTTCCTCCTTTTTTGCCCCATGTCTATTCCCCAGCAGCCTTTTACACCACTTAACAAAGAGCCAGTTCAATAAACCCCACCTCAATTCATGAGCAACTTACACCATAACTATTTCTAATTGGAAGGAAGGAAGGAAGGAAGGAAGGAAGGAAGGAAGGAAGGAAGGAAGGAAGGAAGGAAGGAAGGAAGGAAGGAAGGAAGGAAGGAAGGAAGGAAGGAAGGAAGGAAAATAGATGGGAGGGGGGAGAAGAAGAATAAGTGATTGGATTTATACCCCGCCCTTCACTACCCAAGGGAGTCTCAGAGCAGCTTGCAAACTTCTTTCCCTTCCCCTCCCACCACAGACACCCTGTAAGGTAGGTGGGGCTGAGAGAGCTCTGGCAGAAACTGCTGGGGGGAAAGGGGCTTTGTTTTATTTATTTATTATTCATTTGTATCTCAGCTTTCTCCTCAATGGGGACCCAAAGTGGCTAACATTCTCCTCTCCTCCCTTTTATCCTTGCAACAACCCTGTGAGGTAGGTTAGGCTGAGAGAGAGTGACTGTTCCAGGGCCACCCAGTGAACTGCCATGGCATAAATGGGGATTCAGACCTGGGGAGTGTTCCGCTCTGAGAACAGCCCTGGGCAGCGATGAGTACAAAGCCAGGGCTCAGCGCTGAGCCCTCTATGTGACCATGGTAGGATTGCCAACTCCAGCTGGGGAAATTCCCGGAAAACTAGCACACAACATAATGAAGATGTTTTAACAGATGCAAGGACCAAACAGGAATAGCAGGCTAAGTTTATATGGTCACCATTTGTTTGGATTTAATTGGGGGAGGGGGGAAACACACTGAAGCAAATAAATATGTCGGAATTGGAGACCGATGTGTAAATGTGTCCTTATTGATCGCGGGATGCTGAGAGTCATTCACCGAGACCCTGTTGTTACGCTCCACCCGTCTCCTCTCAAGGATGGAAGCGACTAACAGCATCCTTTTCTTTGAGGTGGGGTGATTGATTGTGCAGTGTTAGGTCTCCTCTGTCACCAGAGCAGAGAAATACAGTTTTGTATAGTTTGTGGAAAGCCAGGAGAGCAGGCGCCGTCCGGGGCAGGCTATTCCATAAGGTGGAGCTACCACGGAGAAGGCACTGTGTATGGGTGATTAATTATTAGTCAATGTTGATTGCCCTCATTCTCTAACAGTTTCTGCCATGCCCAGGAAAGAAAGTGACAGTGGCCTCTAAGGCCAGAACAATGCTACCATCCACTTTAAAAACGCGCCCATGGAGTTAACAGTGCGCTCCCTCCCCAAACCTCTTTCACCTTCTCTGGCCTGCTCTGTGATCTGAGCAGTGCGCCCTCCTCCATAAGGTCCCTCTGGAATAAAAAGGGGAAAGAGACACCACCCCTATCACCGCCACCATCTTAATTTGTTTTCTCTTCTAATTGGATCCGAAAAGGCTAAACTCTCTCAGCAGGGTAAGAGTTCCCCACCAAAGGAAGCATGACCACAATGCGACCAGTAGGTGGCGCTGTTATCTATGACATGAGCCCATATCAAGGTCCCCCTAGATGCAAACACACCTTCAGAGATCCTGGGTTCAAAGCAGATAAAATTTGCAAAGAACTCATTCTCATCAGGGATGAGAATTTTTTTGTTACTTTTCAGATTTGGCTATATTTGTGCCAGTGGCTTCTGGTTCCTGCTTTGCACGATCTGTTCTATAGTTTAGTTTGTGTTGTGTGCATATGTTGTACAATTCTGTATACACAACACGTATAATTTACACATCCAGTAGACATCATGTATACATATAGTGTCTTACGACACACAGATAACACTGAATCATACCTACATTTTATGGGTGCATGCATTCCTAACTTCCTGTCAGAGTCGTTGAGCAGTGGAACAGTCTGCCTCGGGAGGTGGTGGATGCTCCTTCCCTGGATGTTTCCAAGCGGAGGCTGGACGACCATCTTTCGGGTATGTTGTAGGGCTATCTTTCGGCTAGGCTCCTGCAGAGGGCAGGGGGTTGGACTAGATGGCCTGCAAGGTCCCTTCCAACTCTAACATTCTATGATTCTATGATTCTTTGAGTCCTAGAGGCTGGAAACTCTACGATCCGTGAGTCCCTTTTAGCTCTATAATTCCAAATTCACCAGAGGTCAGTCAGAGGAGATATCTTCCAGGATCACAGTGCCCCAGGCTCCTCCCACTTCTCCAACAGGCTCCGCCCCTTCTTCTCAAGGCCCAGACCTTGGGAGTCGTCACCATTTTGTTGTTGAGTCCTTTCCCAATATATACTCTCCCAGGGCTTTTTTCTTTCTTTCTTTTTTTAAAAAAAGAGGTGCCGGAACTCTCAAGAGGGAAATGAAACTTTCAGTCCCTATACTGAAAACTCACAAACGTTTAAACATTTTTAAAGGAATTTTGTCGAAGAGGTTCCAGAACTCTGTTCCGGTGCATTCCCCCAGAAAAAAAAAAAGCCCCGTGCCTTTCGGAACAGGCCTCCAGATCTTACTCGGCAATGCATATGGGATTTCTTCTTCCATCAGCGGGAGCCCAACTGGGTGTCTGTGTTTGGAAGAGGCAAACGCATGATAGTATGGTTAGAAAACTCAGAGTGCAAAACACGTCTACAGCAGAACACTGTTGCACGGGACAAGTGATGAATTTGTATCCCCTGCTCCTTAGGAAAACGGGAACTGGTCTTCTGAGTGTCTCAGATCTTCTCCCTCGAGCACCTCAGCCGGCACCACCGACTGGGCAAAGGCAAAGGCTGTTGAGTCGCTTCGCTTCTCCCCTCCAGTTTCCAGCAGAGCTTCTTGTTTTGCTTCCCACCGGATGTCACCGAGGACCGACATTTGGTGTGCGTGTGGTGGGGAAGGAATCCGAACAGCAGCCCTCCGCGTCACCCACGGATGAATTGCGAACAGTTATCAGTTTTTGCCAAATCAGGTAGAAGGCACACAACAGCAGCAGCAGCTGAAGGGCCAAAATTGTATGGTAAATCAGTAAGGTTGCCATACCTGGCATGACAACTGATCTCCAGGTGACTGAGGTCATTTCCCCTGGAGAAAACGGCTGCTCTGGAGGGTGGACTCTATGGCATTATAGCCCACCGAGAGTCCTCCGCTCCCCTCCCCTTCCCATCCCCTCCCCTTCCCAAGTTCCATTCTCAAAATATCCAGGAATTCTCCAACTGGAGTTGGCAACCTCTTGCTGTATTTGAAATAGGTAAAAGGGCAGTGATTCATTTTCCAGACTCTGTGAGGAACTTTATAACGTCCCTGGGCAGGTTTTAAAGCCTTCTTAGCAGTTCAGACTTTTTCAGGACGGGAATAAGTGAAAGATGAACTTCCAAAGGGGACGCCGTGCACGTGCATTGGCCAAAAAAATGGCCCGCCTTTGGCTGCAAGCAATGCTCATTCTGCTGCACCAGGTACTTTATTGCATGCATCACCTCGCTCTTACTGAACCGCCGTCTCCTTTGCACTGTCTGTGATGACACAGCATGCCTGATGGTTTTTTGTTTATTTTTTGCGTCATCTATAATTTTCGTGATCTGAGCCCTATTGCATCGTTGGCTATTTCATTACATGGCCTTACCCAGGACGATCCATCGTGAGTCTCTGAGAGGAAGGTGAGCCGTAAAACGAGTAAACAAGTAAACAAGGAAAGCTGACAAGTGCCAAATCACACAGGACTGCTGACTAGGATGCAACTGTCCCCTGACTTTTTGGAGAGGTTGGAAGTTGCTGAAATACAGCCATGGAAGCTGCAATCATAAGAACATAAGAGAAGTCAACGTTGGATCAGACCAACGACCCATCCAGTCCAACACTCTGTCACACAGTGGCCAAAAATACCCGGTGCCATCAGGAGGTCCCCCAGTGGGGCCGGACAATCCGCCAAGACATGTGTACATCCCCCCTCCCTTTTCTGCAAAAATAGACCAATTTGGGGTGGGCAGTCTGAATATTTTCCTCCTCTGGTTTTTCTGCTAAAAATGCTGCCTCCTCCGCTTCCTTCACTGTCTAGTGCAACCTCTGTGGATGCACAGTTAAATGATTGACAGAAGACAGATTTATTGATAGGGTGGAATGGTACTAGAAATATGTGTCGTGTATAGTCTTACCTTCAGGTATCTCCTAGTTGCATTTGATCACATTTATCCCTTATCTGTTTCTCCCCACCCTTGACTCTCTCATTTTTTGACTGTATGGCCCTTGAGGACTGTGGCCTTTTAAGATTTTCACCTAGAGAACTTTTAATGCCAAAGACATTTAGTAGTTCTGTATCTAGGGGTGCCAACCTCCAGGTGGGTGGTGGGTGGAGATCTCCCAGAATTCCAACTGACCTCCAGATTACATAAATTGCTTATTTATTGATCATTTGGTATGAGGGCTAGATCTGATATAAATGAGACCTTGATGGGCCGGGCCATGTGTGTCATAAAATGTGATGCCAGGTAGCAGAGATATAAACTTTATAAAGGACACAAACACACAAAGGGTTTTTTTTAACTTAAAATAAAAACGTGCTTAAGACATGAGCACTCTTGCCATATTTTGTTCATTTAACAGTGTCTGATCACTGACACCTCTTGCTCTGAATCATGGCATCAAAATGTCTGTGCTGTTGCAATCTTGAGTATGCTGTTCAGGTGTGTATCTGTCAGCTGCAAACCTACGATGACGCAGCAGCAGCAGAACTGGAAGAAGATGCAGAAGACAGCCAGTTCCACTGCGGGCCTGATAGAAGCCCTCTGGGGGCCTCATCCGGCCCCCGGGCTGCATGATGGACATCCCTGATTTATGTATTCTTCCTCTTCTCCCAGAGAAAATGGCTGCTTTGGAACGTGGACCGCATGGCATTATACCCTACCGAGGTCCCCGCCTCCCTAAACCACACTCTCCCAGGCTCCAGGTATTTCCGAAACTGGAATTGCCAACCCTAATGGTTTTGTTTTAGGTTTGGGGTTTGCCATTGCTTTCTTACGTACAGGGAAACTCATACCCGGCGCCCATGTCCCCAAAATAACGCCCTGTGTCTCAAGACCGTTTGCCATTTTATGTGTTCCCGCAACTGCTGAAAAGAGGTCTCCGATGCCAGGAGTGACTTGGAAGCAAAAGAAGAGAGGGAAGAAAAGCCCGATCAATCCAGCCCTCTTTGGCCTTGACTTCTGCCAACACTGCTTTTTCTTTCTCAAACAGCTTCTGGAGTGACCGGCGTCTTGCGAACGGCCCAAGACAGCCCAGAAGGGACTTGGAATCTCTCCACCTTCCTCATCGCAAGTGAACGGATTTCTCTGCCTCTGGGTCAGTCCTAATTTTCTCCAAACCGGGATCAGTTCTTGGCGACTCCTCCCTCCCCATCTTTCACTCCCTCCTCTCAGGCCCACTCTGGAGGCTCTGGAAAGGTCAGAGAGGCCACAGGTCAAGAACGGTCACGAACCTTCTGTTCCATTTTGTCTTCCCGTTTGCCAAAAAGGAAAGGAATGTGTTCCTCGCTGGATAATGCTCGGCGGTTTGCATTCTTGCCTGGTCACTTTTTATCACAGTCACTCCTTTCTTTCATATTCTCCCCCCCCTCCTCGTTTTGACCCTCCTTGTTACCTTTCATTCCAGGTACTAATCCCTCCCTGGAGAACGGCTGTGTTGTGCTCCTTGCCTTCTGTATTTATTACCCTTCTCCAGCACTGGCTGCACTAAAAACAAATACGGGGGTGGTGGTGGTGAAAACATTAGATCAGCTCCCGTGGAAATTCCTGGCCGCCCTTCCCAACTCCAGGGCCCTCGGGAGCTGAGCCGTCGGGTCTCTCCTTCACCGGCCATTTGTTTCCACAAGGCCGGTCCTGTTTTTGGCAGTGATCTTTGGATGTTATGTCGGGTTTACAAAGAGGCCTGTCTTCTCGAGAGCTCTTTTTTTTAAAAATAAAAGATCTTAAAGCGCATCTCAGTGACTTGGAAGCCCCTCGGCCGGACGCGGTGCACGAAGAACAAACGGTACGCACCGAACAAAGACGCGGTACACACCAAACAAAGTTTGAGCGCAGGGAGCACCTTTAAAACCGTAAGACACAGGGAGGGGGAAACAAGCCTGACCCAAACACTGGAATTGAGAACCAAAAGGGTGAGAAGGAAGTCTAATGAAGGGCCAATATCAAAAACCTAGTTGAAACTTACAATATGCAAAAATACATGCGTTTATTAGAGAGACAGTTAAAAAGGTACATAAGGGCCCAACGAAAGCCTCGTAAAGAAGTCAAGCCTAAACACAAGGGCCAATACACGTGACCTGACAGGTTTCTGCCCTACTGGGGCACCTTTAAGACCAACAGAGTTTTATTCAAAGTATAAACGCTTTTAAAGAGTTTTATTCCAGGTATAAACGCTTTTGTGTGCGCACCAATGCTCCCTCTAAGCTGTGGAGTCTTGTGAGCAAAAAATCTACTTTGTGAGCTACTGGCATTAAAGTTGTGAGCGAGCAGTTTGGCTGCTGCCTAAATTAGTTTGCTCTGGAGCCGTCCTTCCTGAGCTAAGACAAAAGTGTGTGAGCTGGAGGCTAAATAACTGCAAGCTTGCTCACACTAGCTCAGCTTAGAGGGAACACTGGTGCACCCTCGATTGTTCAGACGCAATCAAATGGAAGTTACCACCAGTCCATACATAGGAGCAGTAAATAACATAGAAGAATAATGAAGACATTTAATAGATTCAAGGGGCAAACAGGGATAACAAGGTTAGTTTATATGGTTCCCATTTGTTCGGGTTTAATTCTCTTCCCACTGAGTTAGGGCGATGCGAAAGCACGATACACTGGTGGACTCGATAAGTGTCCTGTTCTGGCCCTTAACGCTCGGGATTAAGTTACAAAGATCTTAAGTGAGCACCGCTCCTCCTCTTCTTTGGAGAAGGGGGCTTTGTAATTTATACATCTCAAGTGTCCTTGATTTGAACCTCATTTTTTAAAGACACCCCCCCTCCCATTTCTCATGGCCCCTTGTCAGGCTCCTGGTTTTTATAATCCCCATCTGAAATTTTGCCCAGCGGCTGCCGGAGCGTCCTGCCCTACCTGCCAAAATCGCGGTGACTCCCTTCCTGATGTCTCAGCCTCTCCTGCGCAGAAACCGATTGCACACAAAAATGTAACTCTTCTAATTTCATTGCCTGACAAAGTGTGTGCACACACACACACACACACACACACACACACACACACACACACAAAATATAACTTCGAATAAAACTTTGTCGGTCTTAAAGGTGCATTGGGCTCTGAACTCTCTTCTAATTTCTGTTTTCTTCTAAAAACGACCCCTATACAAATATGGGTCAATAATATGGCCCTTCACTGTTTCTTTTAGCTCCTGTATGTTTTCACAGCAGATGGTTTTTGGGCCGTCTGTTTTGTTTCTGGGATTGCTGATCCGCTTGTTCGTTTCACACATTTTAAAAAAACAATTCGTATGCAACGTATGGGGTAGTTACACATACAAGATGTGACATTTATGTATACAACATACGTGTCACGCTGATTTGTCAATGTGGGAACAATACTGGAAAATGCATGTATTTTATGAGGGGAAACCGGTGCACAGAACGGCATGCAAATAAAAACTCACGTTTGATTTTCTCAGGGAAGAGGCAAAATTAAAATAGCAATGCTGTGAAATTTAAAGTCATTTATAAGTATACTGGTTTGCCACCCATTAGCCTAAATATTAATTCTGTTGGATATTGTTGTTATATTATTCTAATAATGATAATAAAAATAACAAAGGTGTTATTATTAGCAGTAATTTGTACCTCAGCCTTGTGACCAACGCAAGCACTCAAAGCTTCTCCCAATAAAATAATTGAACAACATATTAAATAAACAAGAGCACAAATTTAAAAACTAAGAACTGTTACAAGAAGTGTGCATGATTAAAAACAGTAACGGCTTAGAAAACACCCCACAAAAATCCATGAAGAGCTGGTCAGAGCAAAAAGAACTGAACAAATAAGCGAAAGCAGAACAAAAAGCAACAACCCCCCCCCACATAAACTCACCCCCCCAAATATTATACCCTCCTACTCCATAGGAAACAAACGAAGAAGCCCATGACTCAGAGCAATCAAAGTGAATTTAATAGACTCTCCAGAAAAACGACTCCTGAGCCAGTTACACCAGAAGGCCAGCGGAGAAGGGAGTCTTAGGTAGACTTCCAAAGGGGGGAGTGAAATAGCCAGGTGGCATCTGTCGGGTGGGGTGGGGTGGGAGGATGGACTGATGAAGAGTCCCTGTCACAAGTTCCTGTCAGTCTCCTCTCTGATAAAGTAGGGTCCTGTAATAGAATCCCACCAGCTTTAAGGCTCTTAAATTAAGAGGGGGAACGCCAGCCTCCAATATCTATGAAAAGTGATGATTTGAAAAAAAGACTCTGCCAGGTTTATAATTTATTGCCAATCTTCTCAGCAAGGCTTATGGGCCCCACTTTCTCCAAAAGGTGCCCCTCCTTTTATAAAAATTCCCCTTTCTGTTCACGAAGAACAAAGGACAAGAAGAAGAGTAAGAAGAGGAAGAAGAAGAAGAGGAAGAGGAGGAGGAGATTGGATTTATATTTATACCCCGCCCTTCACTCAGAGTCTCAGAGCGGCTTACAAACTCCTTTCCCTTCCCCTCCCCACAACAGATACCCTGTGAGGTAGGTGGGGCTGAGAGAGCTCTTTCGAGAACAGCTCTTGTCTGAACTATGGCTTGCCCAAGGTCATCCAGCAGCTGCGTGTGGAGGAGTGGGGAATCAAACCCGGTTCTCCCAGGTTAGAGTCCGCACGCTTAACCACTACACCAAACTGGCTCTCAGAAAGAAGGGAAAATATGATAATGAAACAAAGTCGATGTTCGTCTTCAGTTCCTATTTATTTTTCTCTCTCTGTTTTTTTGAACTCGCTCCTTCTTAAACTCCAGGTATGCCTCAAGTAGGTTGCCAGTCTCAAGGTGGGGCCTGGAGTCCCCCTGGAATTTGAACTGATCTCCAGACTGAAGTCATCAACCCCCCTGGAGGAAACTGCTGGCTTGGAGGATGGACTCTATGGCATTATCCCCCATTGAGGTCCCTCTCTTCTTCAACCTCCACCCTCCCCAGCCTCCAGCTCCAAATCTCCAGGAATCTCCCAAGCCAGAGTTGGCAATTCTAACCTTCCATTGCACAAAAATGAATTTAGCTGCCTGTCAGAACAGACCTGAGTTCAAGATAAGCCAGTTTTGTTTGTTTTTAGGTGTGATCAGCGGGCACGATTCATCCTCACCGTCCACTGTGCAAACTCATTAAAGAGAACCCGGCTGCTTTCAGGCCATGGCTTGCTTGCAGGAAATTGCCGCTGAAGTTCAAATCCTACGAATGAGCAGAGGTTTCTTAAGATGTGAGGGTACTATGCAGGGCTTTCCCCGCCCCGGGAGAACGCACCGGGACAGAGTTCCGGAACCTCTTCGACAAAACTCTTTTTAAAAATGCTTCAAGTTTCATGAGTTTTCAGTATACAGACTGAAAACTTCATTTCCCTCTTGAGAGTTCTGGCACCTCTTTCCCCCCCCCCAAACCCCTGTGAATGTCATGGCAGGATCTGAACGTGGGTCAACCCGGGTCACAGTTTGCTTCTGCAACTGCTATGTGACCTTGTTCGTCCTAGCCACATCCATTGGATCACATGATGGTGGACCAATTTACCATGCAAGAAAACCCTTCCGTTCAGGGCCCCCTCCAGCTTTATGAGCCCATGGGCACCTTTGGAATTCTGACACCGCATGGTGGGAGCAGCTACAAAATGGCTGCCACAAGAAAGCTCCTGCAAGAGGTAGAGCGAGCCACAAAATGGCTGCCACAGCCCACCTTCAGTCACACAGTGAAGTTCTGGTGCTATGGAAACAGCTCCTGCCAAAGCAACATTTTTAAAAAATCTGCACAGCCAATCAAATCTCCAATAGTCAATTGGAAGCCTTGCTGGGCAAAAGCCCTGCCTGGCCCCACCCATGTTCTAAAAAAACTTGGCAGGTACCAGGAAAAGTGTCAGCAGGTGTCATGACGCCCGTGGGCACCACGTTGGAGACCCCTGCTTTGATAGGCAGGCCAGTCAGGATGTGATTGGGGGTCCTAGAATGACAGCGAGGGCCGCGAGAGGGGAATGGCACATCAGTTTTCAGGCTGTACAGGAGAACTTTTGATGGGCGCCTTTGTGTGAAGGAGATCCTGTGGAAGGGGCACACCATGCTTCAATGCACACGGCAGCGGCCAGGTTCACCGACAGTTCAAAGCACGCTGCGACATGCGTCACCCTCTCAAGCAGAGCATTGGCAGGATATCCAAAATCTATCAAAACGTTTGCTGATGAATTAATTCCTCCACGCAATGTAATAATTGGGGATTAAAGCAGTGCCTGTATCTGTAGCCTTATTTCTTCTGGGAGGAAATTAATTTGTTGCTAGGGCAGATTTTGATTCCCTTTGATGTCTCTTCACACGCAGGGAAGCCTGCAAGTCGCTCAGCCTCCCTCCTTGACCCGGAAAGAATGTTTTTCTTCTTGTTGTTGTTGTCTAACAGATTGGTGTTCTGCGGCCAAGAGGGTGTCATTTTCACAGTGTTCTGGGTTGGTGTCTTTAAAAATGGGTCTGTGGACCCTTCCTAAGATTAGAAGAAGAAGAAGAAGAGGAGATTGGATCTGTACCCCCACCCTTCACTACCTGAAGGAGTCTCAGAGCGGCTTACAATCTCCTTTCCCTTCCCTTCCCCACAACAGACACCCTGTGAGGTAGGTGGGGCTGAGAGAGCTCTTTTGAGGACTGCTCTTGAGAGAACAGCTCCGAGAGAATTTATGATTGACCCAAGGTCGCATCAGCAGCTGCAAGTGGAGGAGTGGGGAATCAAACCCGGTTCTCCCAGATTAGATTCCACGCACTTAACCACTACACCAAACTGGCTCTCCAGTTTATCAGCAGTTCCACAGCAAACAACAAGATTAACAATGGGAGGCAAGTTGACAACTCTTATCAGTCTTGTACGGTGTGTATGAAACATTCTGGGGCACAGTTTCAGCACTGTGGTGTAGTGGTTCGATCCGCAATCAGGAAACTGGTGTTAAAAGCTTGCCGGGTGACTTTGGCCCAGTCCCTCCCTTTCCATCCAACCCTACTTCAGAGGGTTCTTCTGGAAATAAAACTGGGTAAGGGAATGTATGTTGGCCCATGTTCCTTAGAGAAAGGGCAGGATTAAAAAAAAATCATTCACAGAGGGTCAGTTTAGCATAGAAGGTTAGAGGGTCTGATCAGGATCTGGGAGACCCAGGTTCGAATTCCCACATGGAAGCTTGCTCAGGGATCTTGGCCCGGTCACACACCCTCAGCCTAACCCAGGGTTGTTAGGAGGATAAAATGGGAGGAGAGACGGATGTAAGCCGCTTTGGGTCCCCCTTGGGGAGAAAGGCGAGGGCGAGAGCCAGTTTGGTGTAGTGGTTAAGTGCACGGACTCTAATCTGGGAGAACCGGGTTTGATTCCCCACTCCTTTGCTTGCACCTTGCTGGATGACCTTGGGCAAGCCATAGTTCTGACAAACTCTGTTCTTGAAAAAGAGCAGTTTCTGTCAGAGCTCTCTCTGCCCCACCTACCTCACAGGGTGTCTGTTGTGGGAAGGGGAAGGGAAAGGAGTTTGTAAGCTGCTCTGAGACTCCGTTGGGTCGTGAAGGGCTGGGTATAAATCCAATCTCTTCTTCTTCTACTACTACAAATGAAGAACAGAATAAAAACAAATTCAGGTTATATGATAGAGTTTTGCAAATCCTAAAGTATTTCATGATGTCACTTCTGGTTTTCCTTGGAGCTGCTGTCGGTGTCCTGGCGTTATACTGGTGTGCCAGACCCCACTGCCCTAAATGGTCCGAGGGGTCATACCCAGCGACCTTGACAGAAATGACGTCACGCCTCTTCCAACCAACCCCATTTGGGCTCCCCTTGGGACTGGCCCAAGCGATGACTCTCAACCAATGCTCCCTCTAAGCTGTGGACTCTTGTGAGCAAAGTTGCGGGTGAGCGATTTGGCGGCTGCATAAATTAGTGCGCTCCGGAGGCCATCCTTCTTGAGCTGAGACAAAAACGTGTGAGCCGGAGGCTAAAAGACTGTGAGCTGGCTCACACGAACTCAGCTTAGTGGAACGCACTGCGGACAATAGTAGGCAATCTGCTAAGACTAAATTCCTGGAGATTTTGTGGGCGGAGCCCGGGGAGGGCGGGGAGGGGAGGGACCTCATCACGGCGTAAGGCCATAGAGTCTGCCTTCCAAACCAGCCATTTTCACCGGGAGAACTGATCTCTATTGCCCGGAGATCAGTTGTAATACTGGGAGAGATACGAGCCCCGCCTGGAGGCTGATGGCACTACCCAGATGGCTGTTTGGAGAACCTCGGTGAAGAGAGCAGTGGTGCCCCTGAGGGGTTTGGTTGGCATCTTCTGAAACCTCAGCAACCCAGGAGGTCCGCTGGCCTTGCACTGTCACTGGCCAGCCCGATTCTGCAGGGTCCTGGCTTCTCCCTAGGTAGCGGTGAGGTGGTAGGTGTGCCTCGCTTTGATCAACCAAATGCCTTGATCTGGCCCCAGGGTTGCCAGTCTACAGGTGGGGCCTGGAGACCTCCCAGAATCACAACCGATCTCCAGGCAACAGAAAGCAGTTCCCCAGGAGAAAAGGGCTGCTTTGGAGGGCGGAGTCTACGGCTGAGGCCGCTCATAAGATCATAAGAGAAGCCAATGTTGAATCAGGCCAATGGCCCATCTAGTCCAACACTCTGTCTCACACAGTGGGCAAAAATACCAGGTGCCATCAGGAGGTCCAGCAGTGGGGCCAGGACACTAGAAGCCCTCCCACTGCTGCCCCCCCAGCACCAAGAATAGAGTGCATCACCTGCCCCAGACTGAGAGTTCCCATCTATACCCTGTGGCTAATAGCCACTGATGGACTTCTGCTCCATCTGTTTATCTAATTCCCTCTTGAAACTGTCCATGCTTGTAGCTGCCACCACCTCCTGTGGCAGTGAATTCCATGTGTTAACCACTCTTTGGATCCATTCTAACCTGATTGCTCAGCAATTTCATGGCATGCCCACGAGTTCTTGTATTGTGAGAAAGGGAGAAAGGCTCCTTTCCCCAAACCCTGCCCTCCCCGGTCTCTACCACCAGATCTCCAGGAATTTTCCCAACCTGGAATTGGCAACCGTATATGGCCCTGGGATTCTACCTGGTAAATAATTGGAATGTATGTTCAGCCTAGAGATTCCAACCTCCAGGTGGTAGAAGAAGATCTCCTGGGATTACTACTGATTTCCAGGCGATAGAGATCACTTCACCTGGAAGAAGTGGCCACTTTGGATGGCCACTCAATGGCATTATACCCTCTCCAAGTCCTGCCCTTCTCCAAGTCCCGCCCTCCTCAGGCTCTGCCCCCCAAACCTCCACCCGGCAACTCAGTGCGGCCAGAAATTGTCTTAGGAGGCTCTTTCCACTGTCCCGTAACCTGCAAAGCTGCCTCGAGCCCAGTCCTGCCCTCCTGCCAGTCATATATATTCATTCTGAACGTGTAAATCGATAACTGAGGCCGCATTCTTCCTCCACCCAAGGAAGACAATCATCCCACACAAAAGGCTATTTGAAGTCTGTGGAAATAAATGCAGATTAATCCGTCTGAGGTATAAACAGAAGAAAAATGTGTAGTCTGATGGTATAAACAGGAAGTCCTCATGGTCTAGCTTTTTAATATTTGCTTATTGCTTTAGCGAATAAAAAGATGAATGGAAGCCACGGGTCACGGGGCCGAAAATATCTCGGTGGGCTTTAATATCATACAGTAAACAAACGTCCGTCACCAAAGGGCCCTCCCCGTCAGCTCCCCACCAAGAGAAAATAGTTCCCTTATTTGGACAGAGACATATTTGATACGAAGAACAATAGCCTTTGAATTACTTTGGCACTGAGAAAAAGCTATTTTCCTTCAAGTTGAACTTGCGAGAACACATGACTAGAACCGCAGGTTGGGCCGTTCAAATGCTGAGTGCAGTTTCCCCCCCTCGAAAATTAGATTGTTCCTTCCAGGAATAGAGGATGCTTTTAAAGATGTCCATCTGAGGAGTTGTTGGCCTTTGGCTGCATAATCCTGAGGAAGGACGGTTTCTTCCCTCCCCCTGCCCTTTCCCCTCATAACAGGATTCAAAAGAAGGCCCTGGGACCACCTACGTGAAGCAAATTGTGGAGGGTCTCTCCGAAGTCTGACCTGAAAGGAGGCCCTTTCTCTCACCGCTCCGCTCTCCACCGTTAGCGTGAAGGGCTTCCTTTCTTTCATGGTCTCCTCCGGATTTCTCCAGAGAGGTTTTGGAGCTAAAGAGAGACAGGCTTCCTCCTTTCCCAAGACCTGGCCCTTAACTCCTACCTTCTGCTCACAAGTCCCCGCTGCCCACTAATCGAAAACAAAACCACAGCGCACGAGTTTCCCGTCCTCTTGAGCAATGGGGAATGCTGCTAGCCTTTGGAACAGGGGCGGGTGGCAGGAGTTTAATGGGCGTCAAAGATGCTCTTCTACAGGCTGACCTCTGGGAGGTCAAGCCGAAGAGCGTTTTTAACGGTGTCTTGGGAACTCATACAGAAACATCTGGGAAAGCCCACCTGGTATCAACAGAAACAGAGAGAGCTGTTTAAGGGTGGTGGGCTCTCTTTTCTTCAGCAGAAGTGTCATAGAAAAGGATTTGTTGGCTGGACAGCTCCCCCCGCCCCCCACCCCTGGCATCTGCATGTGCATTTTTCCTAGGGGCATCCCACTTTGGAGCAGTAGGCAAAAGAACTGGGCTTTGGACCAGGAAACAGCATAGGTCCACTTGGAGGGCAGAAGCCCCTGTTGCCAGGTCCCCCCCGGCCATCAATGGGGCAGGATGGAGATGTAGAGTTGCCAGTTTCAGGTTGGGAAATTTCTGGAGATTTGGGGTGGAGCTTGGGGAGGACAGGGACTTCAGTGGTGCCATAGAGACCACCCTCCAAAGCAGCCATTTTCTCCAGGGGAACTGTTCTCTGTACTCTGGAGATGAACTGTAAGAACATCAGAAGAGCCCTGCTGGATCAGGCCAGCGGTCCATCTAGTCCAGCATCCTATCTCACACGGTGGCCAACCAGTTCCTCTGGAGGGCGAAGAAGAAGAAGAAGAAGAAGAAGAAGAAGAAGAAGAAGAAGAAGAAGAAGAAGAAGAAGAAGAAGAAGAAGAAGAAGAAGAAGAAGAAGAAGAAGAAGAAGAAGAAGAAGAGAAGACGAGATTGGATTTATACCCTGCCCTTCACTCAGGGTCTCAGAGTGGCTTACACACTCCTTTCCCTTCCCCTCCCTGTAACAGACACCCCGTGAGGTAGGTGGGGCTGAGAGAGCTCTTTCCAGAACTGCCCTTGAGAGAACAGCTCTGCCAGAACTATGGCTTGCCTGAGGTCATCCAGCAGCTGCAAGTGGAGGAGTGGGGTAATCCAGTTCTCCCAGATTAGAGTCCGTGCACTTAACCACTAAACCAAACTGGCTCTCCTGAGGCCTTCCCCTGACGTTGCCTCCTGGCTCTAGGATTCAGAGGATTAGTGCCTCTGAATGTGGAGTCAGACTCATTAATCGGTCTAGCTTGGTATTGTCCGCCCTGACTGGCAGTGGCTGTCTATGATCCTTCACATTTCCTTCTTCTAGGAAGTACACTGGCTTCTCTCGCCTTCAGGTGAGAAGGAGCAGACCCTTCTTAGATGAAATATGTCCCCTTTTCTCACACTTGGGAGGGAAGCAGTGGTCCCTCCTTAGAAGAGGTATTCCCCTTTCTCCTAGAGTGGCCTGGTCCCCCGTAGTCACTGGCAGGGGATGGGGGGGGGTGTAGGTTTGCCGGATCCAGGTTGAGAACCTCCTGGAGATTTGGGGATGGAGCTTGGGGAGGACAGGGACCTCAGTGGGGTATGATCAGGGCCGGCCCCAGGTGTCTGGGCGCCCTAGGCAGGACAGCCTGGGGTGCCCACCCCACCGGGGATGCCAACCTCCCGGTGGGGCCTGGAGAAGGCCCAGCCTTGTCTTGGGCGCCTCGCGAAGCTGCGAGGGGCCCGGGGAGAGCCGGGAACGGGCGGGCTTGGAACGCCCGCCCCTTCCCCTCCCAGCGGCGGCCCGGCTGGGGGGAGAGAAGCTGCTCCGCCGCCCCTGCTTCCTCTCCCCCCGGCTTTGGGGAGAGGGTGGGCAACCTCCCCTGCCGCCTCCTGAGCCCCAGCGGGGCGCTCGGGGAAGCGGGGGGGGGCTTTTCCTGGGAGGGGCCGGGTGCGGTTTGGGGCCCCCAGGGAGGAGGGGGAGGGTGACTTGCGCCCTCGGTGGGCGCTTTTCCACGGCGGCGGCAGCAGGGGATCCTGCTGGCCGCCGCCGGCCACCTCCTCCTCCTCCTCCTCCTCCCCCCGGGAGGAGGGGGAGGGCGACTTGTGCCCTAGCCGGGCGCTTTTTGCGGCAGGGCGCCCGGTTAGGGCGGCGGCGGGGGGCTTTTGGGGGGGAGCGGGGCGCCATTTGGCGCCCCTGAGGCCGGCGCGCCTAGGCGAGTGCCTAGTTCGCCCAATGGGCGATCCGGCCATGGGTACGATGCCTTAGAGCCCACCCTCCAAGGCATCCATTTTCTCCAGGGGAACTGACCTCTGTAGTCTGGGGATGAGCTGTGATTCTGGGGGCTCCCCAGGTCCCACCTGGAGGCTGGCATCCCTGCGAAGGGAGAAATCACCTCCTCCTCTGAAGACATGAAATGTACGGAGATGGATGCATCGCAGAGTGATTATCAGCTCATGCTTATTTAGTGATTTTGGAAAAATAGGAGATGCTGTAGCCAGTTCACAGGCTGCTTATATGTCCCATTTCAACCCCACCCATTACCCACAACCACACTTGTAATAGGTCATTTACAAGGTTTCTAATCCTGTAGGTTCTCTACAGAATCCTAGCTTGCTGGTTGCCTGGTTTTAGGATCTATTGTCCCTGATATCGAAGCTTTGCTATTTTTGTCGGGCCACGTGGTGACCTGACCACGTGTGCGCATCTGCCAGTACATGACAGGACGCATTCCCCCTTCTCAGGCACCCGAGAGGGAAAAGGCATTTCCTTCTTTTAAAAAGACCCCCCTCCCTTTTTTCCACGAGGGAAGAAGCAATCCCTCCTTTAGAAGACACGTACCCTATTTTGTCTCCCGCAGAGAGACTGCCTTTCCGAGAAGGCTGGGTGGCTGAAATTTTTATGACTGCCCCCTTCCCTCACACCCAGGAGGGGACGTTTCTCAATTAGATATTGCCCCTCCTCTCACAATTAACCAGGGATGGCATTGAAGTAAATAGAAGTGTCTTAAAGGGGTTAATTGAACCGATTAATCCATATAACGCTGCAGCCCCTAATGAGTAAGCACGGCTTCAGTTGAAAATCAGGAAACGGCCGATTCTTTGAAGCACATATTCCGTTCCGAAAATCCTGTGATGCCACGTATATGTATATAAACACCAAACCTTTTCATCCCAGCCCTTGTAAAATGTCATTCCTACACAGCCCCTGTTTTATAGGCAGCCCTATAACTTTCTCCTGTTATTGCTAGCATTATTACTGCAAGCTGGATACACAGCGACGCAGATTCTTGGTAAAGCAAGTGACGGAGAGCTTGCAAAAGTCAAATCATATGCACGCTACATAGAGGTGCAAAAAAACTTTTTATTTAATTTTTTTTTTAGAACAATTAAGAAAGGGGGGAAAAATGCTAGTCCAAGGCAGTGTTGCCAACCTCCAGATGTGGCCTGGAAATCTCCCAGCATTACAACTGATCTTCAGATGACATAAATTAGTTTCCCCAGGAAAAGCGGCTGCCTCAGAGGGTAGACTCTGCGGCATTATACCCCGCTGAAGTCCCGCCCCCTCCCCAAACCCTGCCCTCCCCAGGATTCGTTTCCAAATCTCTACAAACTTCCCAGCCTGGAGCTGACAACCCTATGCCTTTCCCTCTTCCCCATGTTACCTACCAAGAACCCTGTGAAGTAAGGGAGACTGAATGATTAGAATATGGATGTGGTCACACGTGCCAGATAAAATGGGGTGGGAGGGGAGTGAGGCTGTTTCTTCCGGAGGCATTAGACCCGCAGTTGCGAGATCACACCGCCCTTCGAAGCTGCGGGTGCAGCCTGTCAGCGAGTGAGCAGACGCAACTGAGGTTGAGTCATTTTTTTTTAGTGCCGTTTGTTTCCCATGCGCTTAAATGAGGAATCGATGAACTGCACCTCTGCACTGAGGGCTCCCTATGGAGTTTGCGATGATGCGCATACTGAGAAGGGGGGAAAAAACAATGGCATGGAGTCGGGATGGACTGATCAGACCATCCCGATGGCATGACAGGGCACTGGAGTTATCAGACAGGGGAAAGTCCATCCGTGGCCCGTCACAACCCATTTAGTACTGGGGTTTCCCCCGGTGTCTTTTAACTCTGCTTCTGCAGCGGAGCGGAAGGGGTTGCCGACGGCGGCGTGGCGCTTCCCAGATGTTGTCGTTTGATCACTCCCTTTAAATCCACCCAGCATTTGCACCTGTGTCAGGTCTAATTGTGCGTATGAATGCAGCCTATGAGGTGCTTTCACACATGCTAAATAATGCAGTTTCAGTCCTCTTCAGCGACCATTTGCAAGTGGATTTTGCCATTTCTCACAGTAAAATCTGCTGGAAGTGGAGGAGTGTACGCCATCCCCTGCCTCAGCCTTCAGAGACAGCACCATAGATTTAGAGACAGATAGAGAGGTCACACAGAGCATCCTTTCCTTCCTGCCCTCTGATACTATCCTTTGAAGTAGAATGCTATTCTTAGGAAAAAGACTTCCTTCCCTTAGGCTTGACATTTCTCTCTCTCGCACACACAAAGAAGGAGCACATGCTCTCCATCTTTGCCACCGTGGATGCAGGACAGGCATTCTCCATCTGCATCCGTCTAGCTAGTTAGATTAGATTCTATCCCTATCTCTCAACCTGCACTATCTAGAATGTAGTTCCTTGAATAAAGGATTCTTATTAGTTTGAAACTGACACGTGCCCCTCTGTAACTTCGTAAATTAACGTGTAGAGAAGCTGCTGCTTTGTGTAGGCCTTGTGCACTTTGCTACGTACAGAGATTCCTGGCTGTACCATACTAGTGAAACTAACAAAATCCAGTTGCAAAGTGCATTGAAAGTGGATTGAAAGTGCGTTACTTAGTGTGTGTGAAAGCACCCAGTCTGGTCACCTAGTGAGCTTCATGACAGAACAGGAATTTCAAGAAGGCTCTCCCAGTTCCTAGGCTCCGACATCACTCAAGCTCCCAGATCCATTAGACTGCATCCCAGATCCATTCAAAGCCCTTCTGATAGGCCAAAGACCATCTCAAGGCTCAGCGGCTCAGCCCTGTCCAAGAAACAACATTTTTAATTTCCATAATGGGCATTTTTATAACAAATTAAAGAGGCCTTTTGAGCCCAAAGAACCCAACTACCAAGTTGCGTTCCTAGTATGTAGCATAACCCCAACTGCTGGGATAACACCCAGAGGAGAATGTCCCCCCACCGCGGGTCGAAAGACTCAGACTAACTCTAATTTTGTGCAATTTGTGCTGTGCGAACAGGTGTCAGGGTGGGTTGCTGAACAGAAAACACAGAAAGCTCTTGACTTGTTATTTTTAATTACAGGTTTATGGGATACAACCCCCCAGCCAAACCTTCTATTTCCATTATGTATAACCTAAACTTCGCCACGAATCAGCCGGGAGAAATTTTGGCCATGTAAAGACCAAGCATGTGATTATGTTCTTATTAAAAGGGAATTAAATAGATTCTTGGAGGATAAGTCTATCAATGGCTATTAGCCGTGGTGACTGAAAGGGACCTCCACATTCAGAGGCACTAAACCTCTGATTCCCAGGGCCAGGAGGCAACATCAGGGGAAGGCCTCGGCCTCTATGCCCTGTTGTTGGCCCTCTAGAGGAACTGGTTGGCCACTGTGTGAGACGGGATGCTGGACTAGATGGACCCTCCCTGGTCTGATCCAGCAGGGCTGTCCTTATGTTCTTATGTTCCTCTTCTGTTCTTATGATATGAAGCCATTGTCTTTTCATTGTGTGGACAATGGTTTTTAAAAAGTGAGCATGCAAGGGCGCCGAAGCTTGTTTGGGGAATTCCTGGAGATTTTGGGGGTGGAACCTAGGGAGGATGGGTTTTGGGAAGGGGCGATGGCTGATCAGGGTATAACGGCATGGGGTTCAGCCTCCAAAGCAGCCATTTTCTCCTAAGGAGATGAACATAAGAACATGAGAGAAGCCAATGTTGGACCAGGCCAATGGCTCATCCAGTCCAACACTCTGTCACACAGTGGCCAAAAATATCAGGTGCCATCAGGAGGTCCACCAGTGGGGCCAGGACATTAGAAGGCCTCCCACTGGTGACTCCCCCCAGCACCAAGAATACAGAGCATCCCTTGCCCCAGAGTCCCTATCTATATCTTGTGGCTAATAGCCACTGATGGACTCCTGCTTCATATGGTTATCTAACGCCCCCTTGAAGCCGTCCATGCTTGTAGCTGCCACCACCTCCTGTGGCAGTGAATTCCATGTGTTGATCACTCTTTGGGTGAAGAAGGACTTCCTTTTATCCGTTCTAACTGGACTGCTCAGCAATTTCATGGAGTGCCCACGAGTTCTTGTATTGTGAGAAAGGGAGAAAAGTACCTCTTTCTCTACCTGCTCTATCCCATGCTCTATCCCAGTCTTAAAAACCTCAATCATGTCTCCCCTCAGCTGTCATTTCTCCAAGCTAAAGAGCCCCAAGTGTTTTTAATCTTCCTTCATAGGGAAAGTGTTCCAACCCTTTTATCATTCTAGTTGCCCTCTTCTCCACTTTTCCCAAAGCTATAATATCCCTTTTAAGGTGTGGTGACCAGAATTGTACACAGTACTCCAAATGAGGTCGCACCATCGATTTATACGGGGGCATTATGATGTTGGCTGATCTGTTTTCAATATCCTTCCTAATAATCCCCAGCATAGCGTTGGCCTTTTTTATTGCAGTCGCACACTGTCTCGACGTTCTCAGTGAGTTATCTTTGCTGCCTGGAAATCAGTGGTCATTTTGGGAGATCTTCAGGCCCCACCCGGAGGTCAGCAAGCCTATGAGCATGAGTGATGTGGAGGGGGAAAGGCAGGCACACTAAAGAGAGAGAGAAGAAAACCCATCCAAGCAATTGGCCTCTGTTCCAAGTGTTTCAGTAGAAAACATTTGGCCCCGAGAAGCGGGGAAAAAAACAGAGGAATGGGGGAGGATCTTGGGTGGAGGGGAAACTTCTGCCAGTTCTGAAGAACGCGGTCACCCAGCACAGGATGTCTGTCCAGAGGTGTGAAATGGAAGCTAATACCAGCAAGTATTTTGCAAGACGAAATCCCAGCAGTGAAGGCAAACCTTTCTTCCAGCACATTCTCAGGCGACTGCCAGAACCACACACAGTCTCCCTCACCCCTGGCAGAAGGTCTCCGCTCCAAAATAGGCCTTTGTTGAGTTACTCCACTGGGGATAACTGTTATCCATTATTCCGACTCCCCCCCCCAACCCATCTCCAATCGGGCCTCTGCTCATGAGCTTGGACCGCTTGCTCCTGTGATCCTGGCAAGGGTTCCTGTTCTTGGAGGACGAGATCCAAGCCGTTCCCTTTGATGTTGTCAAGCCATGACTCGCATTAAGCCTCCCCGCTGACTCCTTCGTGCTTTCTCTCCCTGGGACTACAAAGCCACGGGGAAAGGCAGCCTATTGTCTCAGGCTCACGGCCAAAACGACCCGGGGACTTTTGTTGTTACTGTGCAGTGCAGACGGTATGTCCGGGGCACGGTCCGGAGCTTAAATGTTCTACGAATGTTGGGATGAGGTGGTGACATCTACCTTTCACCCATCGACTCGGTGTCCAGATGCTGAATGATCTGAAGGATACAAAAGCATTAGTGGTCGTGAGAACCCCTTGTGGCGGCAGAAAGCACTGTCAAGTATCAGCCGACTTATGGTGACCATGTAGGGTTTGCAAGGCAAGAGATGTTTGGAGGTGGTTTGCCATTGCTTGCCTCCCTGTGGCAACTTTCTTGTTGGCAGGGCTCTTTTTGTAGCAGGAACTCCTTTGCATATTAGGCGACACACCCCTAATGTAGCCAATCCCCCAAGAGCTTACAGTAGCCTCTGTAAGAAGAGCTCTGTAAGCTCTTGGAGGATTGGCTACATTACGGGTGTGTCACCTAATATGCAAAGGAGTTCCTGCTACAAAACGAGCCCTGCTTGTTGGTCTCCTGGCCAAGTACTAACTCTGGTTCCAAGACCTGATGAGATCTGGCTAGCCTGGGCCATCCAGCTCAAGGCAAGAACCCCCTAGCTCCCCCCACGAAATGGAAGTCTCTAGCACTGCCCTCTTCCTTTTTCCTTGCACACTGAATTCAAGGACCCACCACATCCTCTTCCACGGAGAGTATCTGCAGCATCAGGATGTTCTGATGGCTGGCCAAGGAAAGGACCTTTGCCAACTTGGCCCACGGTAGTCTTCTAGGAGTGTTGCAAAGGGGCTCGTTTGGTTCAATTGAAATCCTCTTGGATTTAACTTCTGAAACGAGGAATTGTAAGAGGCCTTTGGATGCCACTATTGGCAGTGAGGCGAATTGTTAAGACTACAAACAAACCATGCAATGTTTGGGGACCACATGCAATAGAATCATAGAATCATAGAATCATAGAATCATAGAATCATAGAATCATAGAATGTTACCTTGGAGGTCATCTAGTCCAACCCCCTGCACTCTGCAGGAGCACAGCCGAAAGATAGCCTTACAACATAACTGAAAGATGGTCGTCCAGCCTCCGCTTGAAAACATCCAGTGAAGGAGCATCCACCCTCTCCTGTTCCACTGCTCAGCCACTCTTACAGCAGGAAGTTTTTCCTGATATTTAGCCAGTATGGACTCCCTTGTAATTTCCACCCATTAGATCTAGTCTTGCAATCCGGAGCAAGAGAGAATAGATCTGCTCCATCTTTTACATGACAGCCCTTCAAATACTTGAAGACTGCCATCATGTCCCCTCTAAATCTTCTCTTTCCCTGGCTAAACATACCCAACTCTTTCAGCCTTTCCTCATAAGACTTGGATTCCAACCCTCTCAGTGTCCCTCAGTTGGCTGCGGCAGAGTGGGATCTTAAAACAGACATGGAACAACTAAGCCAAATGGTGAGTCACCAGCTCTATAAGGCTGTAGGGAGGTGATGCTGGGGGGAATGCAGCAAGAATCGCTGTTGCTCCAGTGGCATGATGTCACTTCCAGCGTGAACTCGGAAGTGACATCATCATGCTGGGGCGACACAGTGGAATCCCAAAGCCTCACAACGAAGCGATGACATCACTTCCGGATTTGCACTGCAAGTGATGTCACATCCTCGGAGTGATGCCGTTTTACACATCCCCGCCCTCTCGAGCCGCCCACCAGGGACAGCAGGTAACCCTAGTAGGTGAGGTGGTCTTTTCAGAGATGTATGGGGCACTCAACTTGGATTAGAATTGCCAAGTCTGGTTCGGGAAATGCTTGGAGATTTGGGAGTGAAGCGTGGGGTGGGGGGCGGCTCAGAGAGGTGTAATGGCATCAAGTCCACCCTCCGAGGAAACCCTTTCCTCCAGCGGACTGATCTTTGTAGCCTGGAGATCAGTTGTAATTCTGAGAGATCTCCAGTTCCCGCCTTGAGGTTGGCAGCCCTACCTTAGATCCTGCCCACAATGACAACAACAGTGACCAGGAAGCAGGAGCCAACTTGCAAATGGCCACCAGTAGCCCTCCCACTTTCCCAAAGGGACAGTCCACCCTTCAATGTGGTTAGATTCTTCACAGTCATCTCACAAGAGATGCATCAGATAGGCAAATAGGTGACATGATCGAGGTTTATAAGATTATGCATGGTATAGAGCAAGCAGAGAAAGAAGTCCTTTTCTCCCTTTTTCACAGTACAAGAACTTGTGAGCACTCCATGAAATTGCTGAGCAGTCGGGTTAGAACGGATAAGAGGCAGTAATTCTTCACCCAAAGAGCGATTAACACATGGAATTCACTGCCACAGGAGGTGGTGGCAGCTACAAGCATGGACGGCTTCAAGAGGGAATTGGATAAACATCTGGAGTGGAGGTCCATCAGTGGCTCTTAGCCACAAGATATAGACAGGGACTCTGGGGCAAGGGATGCTCTGTATTCCCTGGTGCTGAGGGGAGTCAACAGTGGTAGGGCTTCTAGTGTCCTGGCCCCACTGCTGGACCTCCTGATGGCCCCTGGTATTTTTGGCCACTGTGGGACAGAGCGTTGGACTAAAGGGGCCATTGGCCTGATCCAGCATTGGCTTCTCTTATGTTCTTATGTCTTTTCTTACCCAACAAAATTACAGGCATCGTTTTTACCACCCTATTCTACATCGGAGTTTAGTTTGAGGCAAGGTTTCAATAGTTAAAAAAAAAACTAGAGGAAAAAAAGAGAAAGAGAAAATTACTTGGGGGGAGGGGAGGGGGGGGTCCCCCAACGATACTGTCACAGTCACATAAAACGAGGATCTGTGAGGTCTAGGAGAAACAGTGACGTTCCAAAATGGGAGAGCAGTTTAAACAAAACATGTGTTTGAGACGGGGTCATAAAAGTGATGCATCCCCAGATCGGATCTGGGGACCACACATCTCGGGAGTTCAGATTTTATCGGAGGCCGTTCAGAGCCTCATTCCGCAGCGACCACGGAGAGTCCATTAGAAAGAAACCTTTGATATATCTCCTGCCAGCTACCTGGGGAGAGTCGCCTCCATAACATTTTTAAAGAGATTGAGAATTCCAGCGTGGATAAAAGAATCGCTGCATTAATTGTCAGAAAATGAGCGCGAGCGGTCAGAGGCTGACTTTCAACATTTGCCTGGTGGGATGTGTGAGACGCTTTAACCCCAAGCTGCCTTGCCTGGGTCTATCTTGGTTGCTGGATGCAATTCTTTGGTAAGCTTCTGTGGCTCTGTCCTGGATGGTTTGGATTGCTCCAATCTCGCAGGGTTGGCCCTGGTTATCACTTGGATGAGAGACCACCAAGAAAATCCGGGGTTCCTACGCAGAGGCAGACAATGGAAAACCTCCTCTGCTCATCGCTTGTCTTGAAAACCCTACAGGGTATCCATAACTCAGCTGCAACTTGGTGGCCCTTCCAACCACCAAGTCTATGGGACATTCTGATTAGACAAAGCCGCAGGGCTCTTTTTGTAGCAGGAACTCCTTTGCATATTAGGCGACACTCCCCCTAATGTAGCCAATCCTCCAGGAGCTTACAGAGCTCCTCTTACAGGGGCTACTGTAAGCTCTTGGGGGATTGGCTACATGAGGGGTTTGTGGCCTAATATGCAAAGGAGTTCCTGCTGCAAAAAGAGCCCTAGAAAGGCATCTGACCCTTGAAATGTTGATTGGCCTAAACAGAGGCACCTTGATTATCAATATAGCTGGTCCCTTCTTGTTTGCATTTCTTTATCTTCAGGTTGCTTGCTACCTGCAGCTGGGACCTTGCAGGAAGAAATTCAGGCGCGGGGACAATCTCAGAGCAGCGTACATAAGAGTAGAACACATAATAACAGTTGTATTTATCGTAAGACCATCTAAAACCAGTTCAATATAAAACAATTCAGTATCATGAAATGCTAGCAGTGTCTATTTCAGTACGATTGCTTGATGATGGCGGTACCATATGAATGCATTCCGTGGTCTGTCTAGATATGCAGATATAATTGGCAGGCACAGGCTGTAGATGGCAGAACCAGGGCTCCATAACTTTCAGTTGTTGTTATTGTTGGCGGCATCTTAATTGAAGGCCTGATGGAAGAGCTCCATCTTACAGGCCCTACAGAACTGTAAAAGGTCCTGCAGGGCCCTGATCTGTTCTAGGAGCTTATTCCACCAATATGGAGCCACCAACGAGAATGCCCTGGCCCTGGTTGTGGCCAGCCTGTTGTCCCAGGGACCCTGGAGGGCCAGACGGTTTGGGGACCCTGACTGTAGTGCTCTTTGGCCACATGTTGGGTAAATCCTTGAGTATTTCCCTGGTGTGATGACATCACTTCCTGTTTCACACCAGAAGTGAGGCTGCACATCAATGTGACACAAAGAGCCCCATTCCTGCCCTCCTGGCCTATAAAGTGGTGGTGGGGAATTGGAGTCCAGTGCTGGGACATCATCCACTATAGCTGGAGACTGCCCCCTACTTTTTCTTGAACCAATTGGTAATGATTTTGCAGTGCAGCAGTGACCCCGTAATCTCTGCAAATGACATGTTTGTAAAGGTGAACATATTGGCAACAACACCCAGATTCTAGTCCAGGAGAACCTTAGAGACCAACAAGATTTTCGGGGTATCAGCTTTTTGAGAGCCAGTTTGGTGTAGTGGTTAAGAGCAGTGGACTCTAATCTGAGAGAACCGGGTTTGATTCCCCACTCCTCCGCATGCAGCTGCTGGATGACCTTGGGCAAGCCACAGTTCTCTCAGAGCTGTTCTCTCGGGGACAGTTCTGGAAAGAGCTCTCTCAGCCCTGCCTACCTCACAGGGTGTCAGTTGAGGGGAGGGGAAGGGAGAGGAGATTGTAAACTGCTCTGAGATGCCGAGTGAAAGGCGGGGTATAAATCCAATCTCCTCCTCCTCCTCCTCTCCCTTCATCCTTTTATCGGTCTCTAAGGTTCTACTGGACTCAGCTCCAGTTCCGCTGCAGTCCAGCATGGCTTCCCTCTGGAACTAGCAACACCCGGTCTCTCAAACTGCACGGCCCATACCCTTGCATCGGTAATTTCTTTGCAACTTTGAAACAAGCAACATTTCGAGTGCATTTTCACTTGTGCAGCCAAACGGTGCTCGTCATCAGATACACAGTTGGCTGTTCGCCCCTGTTGAGAACTGACCAGAATTCTGGGCTTGATAGAAAATGTAGTCTGCCTGGCCTTCCAATGCAGCCTGGGAGACCGCAGAAACGACATTTCTTATCGGCCCTCTCAGGAAATCATGTTCGGAAAGATTCGGGGGATTAATTGACAGGCGAGGCTGACCTCAGCCAGAGCATAAGTCTCCCATGTTGTGCCTGCAAGCGTATAAGAGTGTTTCGGTGAATATAATGCATAGAAAACAAGTGCCCACAGAAATGGGAGCAGCTTCCAGGTGAACATGGGGATGTTCTCCCACCCTTCGGTTTAAATGCATTCATTAAAAAGGCTTGCTTCACAGAAGGCCAGCCACTCTGCTTACTTCAACGCGGCTTCATAATATCGTTCCTTCTGAAAATACTGGAGCCCTTTGAAATGTTTTGGACAACATCCTCCAATGATTTAGGGCCCTCCAAATGTTTGCCTTGGAATCAGACCCTATTTCTAATTCACCCGTCTTCAGCAGTCTGTCAGAATATGTGGTGGCCTGCCAGTTTTCACACCTTAACCAAAGAGTTATTCCCAATAAAAGTCACCGAGAAAGAAAATATCCTTATATACATAGCCATTCACTTCTTCTACCCCCGGGAAATGCTTTTAACGTTCAAATTATTCCTTCTCTCCTCGGGCCCGTGTTTCCAAAACTGATGCTCGCCTTTCCAAACATCACGGTGCAAAATTCAGTACAAGGAGAAAGAGATTTTTATAACCTCTCCGCTTTCCTGTACCGTGCGTACACAGTGGTACCAAAATCCAGGGCCCTAGGATCCAGGGACGCTTAAATCATGGTTTTGGTGACGGGCACCTGAGTTGATTTGTGAGCACAGAAAGTGTAACTCTACTTCAGGTGGCACGGGGGTGCGGGGAGAGGAAGTTTTCTATGTCCTCCTCCTAATGGTGGGATCCAGCTGCCATCTCCTCCTCTAATATTGCATCGACGTTTCTTGACTCTTGAGCAGTAAGTTAACTCTGGATCGGGACTTGCTCCGTGATAGAAGTGCAACCTTCTTTAGAATACTGCATCCCGAAGCAACCAGTTCTTCCTCTTTGTCCTCTCGAAGGACAGGACTCACAATCATTGGTTTAAATTACTGGTGGAAAGATACCAGCTGAATATTAGGGAAAAGAAGAAGAAGAGAAGAAGAAGAAGAGATTGGATTTATACCCCACCCTTCAGTACCCGAAGGAGTCTCAGAGTGGCTTACAATCTCCTTCCCCTTCCCCTCCCCACAACAGACTCCCTGTGAGGTAGGTGGGGCTGAGAGAGCTCTCTCGAGAACTGCTCATGAGAGAACAGCTCTGAGAGAACTGCGACTGACTGAAGGTCACACCAGCAGCTGCATGTGGAGGAGTGGGGACTCAAACCCAGTTCTACCAGATGAGAGTCCACGCTCCCAACCACTACACCAAACTGGCTCTCAAAAAATCACAGTAGGGGAAGTTTAGCAGTGAAATCAGCTGCCTAGGGAGGTGTAGAGCTCCTTCAAGCAGCGCCTGGGCAAACTCTTGTCAGGGGTGCTTCAGTCTGATCTGGCACTGAGCAGGGGGCTGGGCAAATGGCCGCCCTATATGGTCCCTTCCAACTCTGTGATTCTGCTGAAGTCAGATGAGCAGAAGGCTGATTGGCTCGCCCCAAGCCACTTCCCGCCCCTCTCCCAACTCGATGGGTAGAATGCTGATTGGATAGGCTGCGTGGCAAACCCAATGGGAGAGAACTCAGTGGGGTACAATGCCGCACAGCCCACCCTCAAAAGCGGCTATTTCCACCAGAGGAACTAGGGTTGCCAATTCCAGGGTGGGAAATTCCTGGAGATTTGGGAGAATGGAGCCAGGGGAGGGCAAGGTGAGATCTCAGTCAAGTACAAAGAATCCACCTTTCCAAAGCAACCAGTTATAATTCTGGAAGATCCTGAGGCATTGCCTGGAGGCTGGAAACCCTAGAACAGATCTCTGGAGTCCGGAGATCAGGTGTGACTCTGGGAGATCTTCAGGCCCCACCTGGAGGTTGACATGCCCAAATATTGCAGAAAATGAAAGAGAACTGAAAGGCTGGGCTTGTTTACCTGATGGAATAGAATCTTACAGCTCCAGATAGATACTGGCCGATGGGCAACCCTGTCTGGACGTCAGGCAAGGCCTGACATTTCTCTGGGTCTGGGGCAACCTCGGTGCTCCCTCTAAGCTGTGTGAGCAAAAATTCTACTTTCTGAGCTACTGGCATTAAGTTGTGAGTGAACCATTTGGCTACTGCAGAAAGTAGTTTGCTCTGGAGCCAGCCTTCCTGAGTGAAAGCAAAAATGTGAGAGCCAGAGGTTAAAGAACTGTGGGCTAGCTCACACTAAGTCAGCTTAGAGGGGACACTGAACATGGCTCCCCTTGCCAGAATATCTTACACACCACACCCTCACCACCTCTCCTGAAAGAAAACTTCCTGTTTTATGACCGAAATGTCTTTCATAGAATATATCATGATGACGGGCTTGCAGCTAAGGTCGCCAGGTCTGAGTATGGAAATTCCTGTAGATTTTGGGAGCAGAGTCTGGGGAGGGTGGAGTTTGGGGAGGGTGTCATGGCATGGAGTTCACCTTCCAAAGTCCCCATTTTCTCCAGCGGAACAATCTCTGCCACCAGGACATTGGTCGTAATCCCAAGGGCTCTCCAGCCACCACCTGGAGGTTGGTAACTCAGCTTGTTGTGCAACTGGGAAACCCCCCCTGTCTTCTCATCCTCCACCCACCGTGCTTAATTCCTCTTGCCAGTCCCCCCTTCCCAGATGTTCCACTCCCCTCCTGCAACCTTTCTCATCACTAATTTCGTTTCTGTGTTTTTAGGCCCATTTCCAGGAAAAAAAAAATGTTGCCATTTGCAGCTCTGGGGCAGCTGAGAACTAAATGAAGATAATTAGGAAAAGGGAACGTTTTCTTGTACTTAATGGTCCCATTTCGGCCTCTAAAAAACGTGTTGTCGTAAATAACAGCTGGAAAGCCCACAGCCGGCTGGATTCCTTTCTGTCACTCCAGAGAGGTGTTTGACTTAGCAGTGTACACACCTTGTAGCATTATGGGGTGTGTTTGTTTTCATTATGAAGTAACCCAAGACAAAGGTTCACGGGCGATTATAACAATCACCCTGGAACCGCACGCACATGGACACCCATGAAGGTGCCTTCGACTGGATCAGACCATCAAAAGAGATGACTAAGGAGGAACACGCGTTTGTGAAATTATGCATGGGGTGGAGGGAGTTGACAAAGGTAGATTTTTCTCCCTATCCCCAAGTACAAGAATTCCAGGGCATCCAATGAAGCTGATGGGCAGTAGGTTCAGGATGGACAAAAGGAAATACCACTTTACACAGCGAGTGATGAAAATGTGGAATTTGCTGCCAGAGGATGTAGGGATGGCCACAGGAATAAACAGCTTTATAAGGGGCCTAGACAGACTCATGGAGGATATAAGTCTATCAATGGCTACTAGCCAGTGTGATTGAGCAGAACTGCCACATTCAGAGGCATTAAGCCTCTGAATCCCAGAGCTAGGAGGCAACATCAGGGGAAGGCCTTGGCCTCTATGCCATTGTTGGCTGTCCAGAGGAACTGGTTGGCCACCATGTGAGACAGGATGCTGGACTAGATGGACCATTGTTCTGATCCAGCAGGGCTCTCCTATCAGTCTATCAAAGTCAGTTTTGTCTAATTAGACTGGCAGTGGCTCTCCAGGGGCTCAGGCAAAGGTTTTTCATATAACTTACTTCCTGACCCTTTTAACTGGACATGTCGAGGATTAAACGTGGGACCTTCTGCATGCCAAGCAGAGGCTCTACCACTTAGCCAGGGCCCCTCCCCACTTTCTCTCTCCCCCTGAGATTCTCAGGAGTGGCATTCGTTTTCAGCAGGACCAACTGAGGAGCAGGGATGGACTCCGCTGCTTTTTACAGTTTCATTGTTGACTTCTTGGCCTCTGCTTTTATTGGGCTTTAATTCTCTGTTTTGATTTTATGATCCAAGACGCTGGGCTATCATCCGCCGTTGTTTTAGAGAGGAAACCGCATTGCATGTTGCAATTAATGGATCTTTGATGCTGGCGTGTTATCTATTTCTCTGGGAAATTTGTTTTTGAAAGATCAATGCAAGCGGCCTCAGGCAGAGAGTACAAGATTAGAATGTTTTAAAATGAGTAAATAAACATCAAAGTAGGCGGAGGGCGTTCAGGCATCACCTGACCCTTCAATAATGATCCAGCAAATCTAAACATACGTGCATGCTAAGAAAGCCTCATCAAAGCTATCTTTTTGACATATTGGGCTGGATCCAAAGGTACCCTTGCTGTCAAGGAAGGAATGTTGTTACATTCATGGAAGGTAACCTTCGGTTTGGGGAATGAGTTTCCCACTCATGGAAGTATTGTTCAGATCACGGGAACAGTATTTCACTCATGGTATGTCTCCTCCTGTTTGTAGAAGGTAACTCTCACTTTATAGGGGGGTCCTTCTGCTCATGGAAGCTTGCTTCAGAGAAGAAGAAGAAGAAGAAGAAGAAGAAGAAGAAGAAGAAGAAGAAGAAGAAGAAGAAGAAGAAGAAGAAGAAGAAGAAGAAGAAGAAGAAGAAGAAGAAGAAGAAGAAGAAGAAGAAGAAGGGGATTGGATTTATAACCTGCTCTTCATTACCGGAAGAAGTCTCAGAGCGGCTTACAATCCCGTTCCCCTCTCCTCCCCACAATAGACACCCTGTGAGGTAGGTGGGGCTGAGAGAGCTTTCTCGAGAACTGCCCTTGAGAGAACAGCTCTGAAAGAAGTTATGACTGACCCAAGGTCACACCAGCAGCTGCATGTGGAGGAGTGGGGAATCGAACCCGGTTCTCCCAGATTAGAGTCAGCGCTCTTTTTTTTTAAAAAAAATCATTTTTATTTCTTTTCAAATTAACATTCAATACACAGTACGTCCAAGTAGAGATATGGTACATAGTGTCATACATAAGAAAATAGTTCTAACTTAAGCCTTATGAGAGGATTATGATATTTGAAGTTTCCATAGGAGTGTCTCCAAAGTTGTTAAACTGCTATAAGGTAAGTATTAGTAGCAACTTTCGGTAGTACTTTGAAATAGTGGATTGGAGGTTTAAGAATAATCTCCTATTCCTTTAAAACCTATTTAGAAAAAGATTGATTCTACAAAGTTAACCATTTAAGATAGAGTGGATTTGGGGGGAGTATGCCTTGAGATTGTAAATAAGAATCAACTGGGTACCATGTTGTCACAAATTTTGAGAGGTGTGCTGTATTTGTCTGTGGTTTGTTGAGTGAGTCGGTTATCTTTGCCGTGACAAAGTGTTCCCATAATTTGTCTTGCTGAGCTGAGATCGATGGTGGTGCTGAAGATTTCCAGCAAGTTGCAATTACTAGGCGGGCTGTTGCGAGGAGAATAGAGATGAGATCTTTCTTATAGTGTTGAATGGATTCATCCCAATGATTCAATAAAAAAATTTCTGGTATAAATGTGATGCTTTGCGCTGTGATAATATCAATTTGTTGTTTTACATCTTTCCAGAATTGGAGAATCTTTGGGCAATTCCACCAGCGGTGCAGGTAAGTGCCTTCTTGTCCGCATCCTTTCCAGCATGTAGAGCTATTAGATCTGCTGATTTTGTGTAGTTGTTGGGGGGTTAAGTACCACCCCGAGACTACTTTGAAAAATTGTAATTTTATACTATATATATTTGAATTATTAATGGGTGATTCCCAGGTGGTCCGCACTCTTGACCAATACACCAAACTGAAGGAGTATTTCTTGAGGAAAATAACTTTCCACTTGCGGAAAGGAATCTTCTGCTCATGGAAGAAGACTTGTTCTCACGGAAGGCACCCGTCACCCACATTAGGAGCGATTGACGGTAGCTCATTGGTAGAGCATCTGCTTTGCATGCAGAAGGTCCTGGGTTCCATCCCAGCATCTCCAGTTGAAAGGATTAGGTAGTAGGTGATGTGAAAGACATCTACCTGAGATAGGCCCTAGTTAGTATTTGGATGGGAGGCCACCAAGGAATACCGGGGCTGATACACAGAGGTAGGCAATGGCAAACCGCCTTTGAACGTTTCTGCCTTGATGTGGATGGCCTGGGCTGGATTGAGCTTATCAGATCTTGGAAGATAAACAGGGTCAGTGCTGGTCAGTACTTGGATAGGAGACCACTAATAAAGTCCAGAGGCAGAAAATGGCAAACCACCTCTGAATGTATCTTGCCCTGAAAGCCTTACGGCGTCGCCATAAGTCACCTGCAATTTAAGAACATAAGAACATAAGAGAAACCAATGTTGGATCAGGCCAATGGCCCATCCAGTCCAACACTCTGTCACACAGTGGCCAAAAATACCAGGGGCCATCAGGAGATCCCCCCAGGGGGTCCAGGACACTAGAAGTCCTCCCACTGTTGCCCCCCCCCAAGCACCAAGAATACAGAGCATAATTTGCCCCATACTGAGAGTTTTTACCTATACCTTGTGGCTAATAGCCACTGATGGACTCCTGCTCCATATGCTTATCTAATTTCCTCTTGAAGCTGTCCATGCTTGTAGCTGCCACCACCTCCTGTGGCAGTGAATTCCAAATGTTAATAACTTTTTGGGTGAAGAAGTGCTTCCTTTTATCCGTTCTAACCTGACTGCTCAGCAATTTCATGGAGTGCCCATAAGTTCTTGTATTGTGAGAAAGGGAGAAAAGTACCTCTTTCTCTACCTGCTCTATCCCATGCATAATTTTATAAACCTCGACCATGTCACCCCTCAGCCATCATTTCTCCAAGTGAAAGAGCCCCAAGTGTTTTAACCTTTCTTCATAGGGAAAGTGTTCCAACCCTTTTATCATCCTAGTTGCTCTTTTCTGCACTTTTCCCAATGCTATAATATCCTTTTTGAGGTGTGGTGACCAGAACTGTACACAGTACTCCAAATGAGGTCGCACCATACAGGAGCATGATGATACTGGCTAATTTGTTTTCAGTTCCCTTCCTAATAATCCCCAGCATAGCGTTGACCTTTTTTTATTGCACTTGCACACTGTCTCGACATTTTCATTGAGTTATCTACTACGACTCCAAAATCTCTCTTTTGGTCAGTCTCTGCTAGTTTGGACCCCATCAACGTGTATTTATATTTAGGATTTTTGGCTCCAATGTGCATCACTTTGCACTTGGCCACACTGAACCCCATTTGCCACGTTGATGCCCACTCGGCCATCCTGGACAGATCCCTTTGGAGTGCCTCACAATCCTCCCTGGTTCTCACCACCCTGAACAACTTCGTGTTGATGGCCCTTTCCACCATCACCACCATGGAGAGCTTTCCTTCTCTCTCTGCTGACAACGAAAAGCCCCGGCTACAAAGCAAACTTCACTGGTGGGATGACATTAAAAAAGGCTTTCCAAGACTTATTAAAGACACTGGTCCGAAGATACATCAACTGCTTCCAACAAAGCGGACCTTTCCCCAAGCGGCAGTCGTTGAATTGTGCCGTGGCTAATAATAAACAATCATTCTTTAAAACTCCACGGAGGACTCTGCAAAGCGGCCTGGAGAAACTGGCTGAACTGTGCAGTGTCTGAATATGCAGGTTGTTCTTAAGAATGTCCTTGGCACTTTATAAGGCTGTTGCAGTGGGGTTTTCATGAGCCCCCCTAGTGCTGGGGCCCCTGCCAAAAAAGTCCCTGGTGCTTTTATGAGCGCTGACTTTCCATCCAGGGCCGAGAGCCCTCCAGAACAGGCCTGGCTCCCTCTCAATCTTTGCACCTTGTAAAGCCTGGTCGGGACCCAAAACGAGCCCCTCACACAAAGCCCCCTCAGCATCCTGGGTAATGAAGAGTAAACAAGCGAGCAAATCTTTCCCGTGCTTTGCAGCTCTCCGGGCCGTGTCCAAAGAAATAAAACAAGGAACTTACCGGCATTCTTTTAATCCTCAGCACTCGCCCGGCCTCCTTTATGGGGTGTTACACTGAGCCAGCGTAAATCCAACCCCTTGTAATAGGGTCACTGTATGCTCAGCAGGTGTTGGGTGGATACAATGGCAGGATCTATTTTTGCAAGGAAGGGCGAAGCAGAGAGCCCCGTGGCTCCGGCACAGGCTACGTTCTCAACTTTGGCCTCCCTCCCCATGACTTTGGCTGCCTTAGCAGCCCTTTACCCCCCTCGGCAACCCGACCGAATCTTCGATTTGAAGTGCAGCAAAGGAAAGGGAGTTCGCTCGCTATTTTCGCTCGCGTGGGGAAGCCACTCTGGGTCCCCAAACGCGGGGTATAAATAAAGTAAGAAGAGTAATGGGCTTTCTTGGCCAACCTGGCACTATTCTTCTCAGTTTATGAAACAGATTTCTCTTAAGGTTCAAGGCGAATGCACGAGAAACACCCCTGGAATTCGCAGACAATGCGAATGCACAAGAAACACTCCTGAAATACGTCATGTGGAAACACAGGAACCGTTCCTTTGGGATTATTAAGGTACCCAATAACAACAACAACAACAACAAATCCCTTCAGAATCTCATCGATAAAAACTATGCAACAGACAGCTCAAGCCACACTTGCACTATTAAAAAGCCCCAGGAAAGCGTTCGGATTGGAGCATGAAATTGTCTCAGGAACAGTCCGTCGGTTCAGATCCATCCCACTGCGAAAGCAAGGGAGCAAGGCCCATTTGTCACTGCCACTGGCGGTCCCCAAAGTGAGAAGCCCCCAGTGTTGCCAGGGTCGCTGGATCTTGGCCAGATTCATGCTGGTTGCCAGCAGCCATCCCAGGCAGATGCTCAACAGGAACTTCTCTGTAAAAGACTAATCCAGTCCTGCATGGAAGCATCCATCTGGCCCATCCCAAAGAAGAACATGCTGTCCCGTTGCAACTGACTCATAGCGACCCCCATCCATGGGGCTTTCCAGAGAAGAGACTAGCAGATATGGTTGCCATTACATCCCTCTGCATAGCAACCCCTGTCTTTCTTGGTGGTCTCCCATCCAAACACTAAGCGGGGCCGACCCTGCTTAGCTTCTGAGATCTGACGACATCAAGCTATCCTAAGCCATTCAAGTCAGGCCAGGAAAGATTTTTGGTGATGATGGGAAGTGCCATCAAATTGCAGCTGACTTATGGTGTAGTGGTTCAGTGCGTGGACTCTAATCTGGGAGAACCGGGTTTGATTCCCCACTCCTCGTCTCGCAGCTGCTGGATGACCTTGGGCAAGCCATAGTTCTGTCAGAGCTGTTCTCTCAACGGCAGTTCTGGAAAGAGCTCTCTCAGCCCCGCCTACCTCACAGGGTGTCTGTTGTGGGGAGGAGAAGGGAAAGGAGATTGTAAGGCTCTGAGTGAAGGGCGGGGTATAAATCCAATCTCCTCTTCTTCCTCTTTCAAGGCAAGAGATTTCAGGGATAGGCTTTTGTGATTGGCTGCCTCTGCATAGCAACCGTGGGCTTCTGGGGTTCCCATTCAAATACTAACTGGGGCCAACCCTACTTAGGCTCCAAACTCTGACAGGCTAGTCTTGGTTATTCAGGCTGCTGGGCGGATACAGTCCGTTAGGAAAATTATGTAACTTCTTAGTCTTCTTTGGGCTAGCAGGGAAACAAAGAGGAACCAGAAACTGACTGACTAAAGTCTGCTAGCCTTTTAAAATAAACTACTTGGTAATATGATTAAGGAGCTGCGGTGGCTCAAGTGGTTAAGACGCTGAACTGCAGGCTGTGGAAGGCCAGTAGTTCAGCAGTTCGAGACCCGGGTGCCGCATGACGGGGTGAGCTCCTGTCTCTAGTTCCAGCTCCTGCCAACCTAGCAGTTCGAAAGCAAGAAATTGCAAGTAGATAAATAGGTACCACTTCGGTGGGAAGGTCACAGCATTCCGTGCACCTTGGTGTTTAGTCATGCCGGCCACATGACCACGGAAACGTCTTCGGACAGTGCTGGCTCTTCGGCTTTGAAACGGAGATGAGCACTGCAACCCTCGAGTCGGATTCGACTGGCTTTCGAGCAAGGGAACCTTTACCTTTTATATGATTAAGAGCAAGTTTTTCTCTCAGAAGTATCATTTCCTTCAATCCTTCATATATTTGTCGTGGCCCTTGCCTTCTTCCACTGGGGGAAAATATCTAAAATGTAGGCTCTTTAGCACATATTTTTATCGTTCTGGAAATCGAAATCGTTTGCCCAGACTGTGCATGCTCGCACAGGGTTACCGTATTTTGAAAAGCATGAAGGAGGACATATTTCCCGACTGACTGCTTCAAGCGAGTGATCACTATGACGGATCTCATTGTCACTACCCCTCCTATTTAAGCTGTGATCCTTGCTAGTAACTAGGAATATCCCTAACCTTCCAACCCGAAAAGAGGACATTTTCATCAGTTTTTTTAAAAAAAAGAGATCCAAAGAGGACAGACACACAAAAAAGAAGACATCTGGTAACTCTACCCCATCCCCAGAGCTGTGAGATAACAGATGAAGCTGAGAAGCAGCAGCAGAGCGGTCAGCAACGGGTTAACCTCTTCCCAAGGTGAAGGCCGTCCTCAAGTCCTCCTGGCACAGCCTTTGCTTTCCAGTAGAGGGCAGCAAACCCAGTTCCTTCCAGCCAAAATCAAATATGGCATGTGAAACTGAAACGGATAGGAATATGGGTAATTAAATATTTCCTGATCAGCACTCTAGGCCTAAAGGGCCAGCTCTATTCCACTTGACGTGAAATCCATCCTGCGGTCTCATTAAATCCCCCTTAATTGGTTTACTACTCATAAATGCAGTCTTGATTTTGTGCCACTTTAGGGAGGGACTGAGCACCAACCTGGAAGATGGTGAAATACTACTGAAGTGGGCCTTGGGAGCCCTGTTGCCCTCTCCTTTGCCCTGGGAAAGTCCCCAATTTGTAGGACACCTTTGCTGTATAATAGGTAGCAGTGTAAGTACGAGGCTATTGCAGTAATCTGTGGGATTGGGTTGGTTCCTTTCCCTTAAATGGGTAGTGTACCAGGAAAGGTTTTGCCGCTTTGTGGCTCAAAAAGCAAAATCAAGTAAGTGGGACATGCATTGGAAAAAGTGCAGAGAAGGGCAACTAGAATGATAAAAGGGTTGGAACACCTTCCCTATGAAGAAAGGTTAAAACGCTTGGGGCTCTTTAGCTTGGAGAAACGACGGCTGAGGGGTGACATGATCGAGGTTTATAAGATTATGAATGGGATTGAGCAGGTTGAGAAGGAAGTACTTTTCTCCATTTCTCACAATACAAGAACTCGTGGGCACTCCATGAAATTGCTGAGCAGTCGGGTTAGAACAGATAAAAGGAAGTACTTCTTCACCCAAAGAGTGATTAACACATGGAATTCACTGACACAGGAGGCGGTGGCAGCTGCAAGCATGGACAGTTTCAAGAGGGAATTAGATAAACATATGGAGCAGAAGTCCATCAGTGGCTATTAGCCACAGGGTATAGATGGGAACTCTCATTCTGGGGCAGGTGATGCACTCTATTCTTGGTGCTGGAGGGGGCAGCAGTGGGAGGGCTTCTGGTGCCCTGGCCCCACTGCTGGACCTCCTGATGGCACCTGGTATATTTTGGCTGCTGTGTGACAGAGTGTTGGACTAGATGGGCCATTGGCCTGATTCAACATTGGCTTCTCTTATGTTCTTATGTTCAGTGCCTTAGGGGGAATGGCCAACATTCATGCCTGCTAACACCGTTGAGTTAGGGCTTTGAGGTTCAGGGCACATTTTGGACAGAGAGTAGGGTTGCCAACTCTGGGATGGGAAATTACTGGACATTTGGGGGGGGTGGAGCCTGGGAGGACCAGGGCATTGGGTTAAATCATTTGCCTTGGAAGCACAGAAGCTATACGCAACATCCCCGACCCTCCATATCCCCTAGTTAAGGGAAAATGCTGTTCAAACAAATTACAAAGACGACCTGACTCCAGTGGTAACATGAGAAAGAAATTTTACTAAGGAAAACAGAAGCACATCTTACATGACATATTCATCTAAGGACCTTTAACTTGTGAACAGATTGACTTCCAAAAGGTTATCTTGCTAGAGCTCCAATCCCAGGTAAGAGATAGAAGAAGAGAGGTCCTATCCAAAATGAAACAGAAGGCAAGCAGAGGCCAAAGACGCTCAATATCTAACCAATGAGAGAGCGGGGCCAATTGCCAAGTGTACCTGAGTGAGAGAATTCCCTCCCAGATCCTCTTGCATGCAGACTTACAATATCCAACACAGATTTGGAGAGAGGACGAACCTTAAAGGGGTAGAATGCCATAGGGCCCACCCTTCAATGCAGCCATTTTCTCCAGGGGAACTGATCTGGAGATGAGCGGCAATTCCTGGAGAACTTCAGATACCACTTGGAGGTTGGCTCCAATGCAGAGTCAAAGAACTGTTTGTTGAGGCCGGGGTTCTTTTTGTAGCAGGAAATCCTTTGCATATTAGGCGACACACCCCTAATGTAGCCAATCCTCCAAGAGCTTACAGAGCTCTTCTTACAGGGGCTACTGTAAGCTCTTGGAGGATTGGCTACATTAGGGGTGTGTTGCCTAAGATGCAAAGGAGTCCCTGCTACAAAAAGAGGCCTGGTTGAGGCTAACTACTGTGTCTCTCTCTGTGTGTATGTCTGTGTGTGCAGATAAACAGGGAGCAGATTGGTCAATCGGCCAGTGTTGTAAACAAACACTGTGTTTTCCAAAGATCCTTACTGTTTCATGTTTCATGTTTGTTTGGGTCTGCTTTGTCGCTGAGTTTGTTCTGCCCACACATTTCAGCTCAGGGAGTCCTAGCATGCACCCCTCCCCCCCCATCTTTTAATTGCTTGACCCAATGGCCCTCAGCCCTGGGAGGGAGTCAATTTCACTTTTTATGCAGAAGTAGGGAAGTGGGGAGGGTGGGCTTGCAAGGCAGAAGGAAGCAGAGCTGAATGGCTGCGTCTGCCATGCACCCCACTCAGTATTTGGGCAGAGGCTGGCCTTGGGGGAGGCAGGGAGATCTGAGATCGGGGACTTGGCTCACGGGAGGGGTGTGTGTCGTGGCTGTTGAGCACAGTGTGGTCACCTGCCGAACCTGTTAGCTGTAGGGTTTGCAGCATCCCTCGCATAGATGGCTGCGGTCACACACTCTGAATAATCCAGTTTCAATCCACTTTTCAATGCACTTTCCAGCTGGATTTTTACTGTGTGAACGGGCAAAACCCAACTCGAAAGTGCATTGACAGTGGATGGAAGCTGGATTATTTAGTATGTGCGACCGCAGCCAGAGTGTGCCACACATTCCAGACATGGGACGTGGAAGCCGAACTGTCAGTCCTTCAAATTTTGGGCCGTGTGAGTTGGCGGAAGACCATCAGAAAAAGCCTCGTTGGATCAAGCCATGAGTCCGTGCGGTCCAGTGCTCTGTTTCCCATGGTGGATAACCACATGACTTTGGGAGGCCTGGAAGCGTGGTCCGGAGGAAGGAGAAGCCTCGTGGATGTTGAAACTTCTTTAGACTGAATCAGACCCTTGGTCCGCCAGGGTCTGCTTTGCCTACTCAGACTAGAGAACTATCCAAGAATCCACAGTCATGTAACAATAACTAGTGATAAATTTAAACAACCGTGTAGCACAAAAAATAAAGCATTTTGTCTAATTTATATCTAAGAACATAAGAACATAAGAGTAGTTGGATCAGGGCAATGGCCCATCCAATCCAACACTCTGTGTCACACAGTGGCCAAAAATACCAGGTGCCATCAGGAGGTCCAGCAGTGGGGCCAGGCCTGCAGCTACAGTGGGGCATCTTGGGGCTAGCCCCCCCGATTTACTGGCAAGCTCCCCCCGACTTCCCATCCAGCCCAGGGCTCCCGAGCAGGGAAGGAGCCAGAGATTCCTTTAATTTGATTAGCCAGTGCCCCCTAAGAAATATAAATGCCCCCCAACTAAAAAGGATCCTGGCTATGGGCCTGACCTCATGTGTTTTTTTACCTTCATATACAATGCAACACAACTATATTTTCATTTCATATCAACTAAAATATACAACAACGATGAACCTTGAAACTATTGGTAAAGATTGGAAACAGTTCACATGTATCACTGAAACTCCCAGAAGGGAGAAAAAAGCTTTGGAACCCAGCCTAGAATTAAAGTCAGCCGTCCAAAGGGCTTGGCATCGGAAAACACAGTCGTTTAAGACGCCCAGTCTTGGTATAAATGACGCTATTTCACGTGGTCATTCAGACAGCCATGACGCCGCTCCCAGATCCGGCCAACATTTCGAATCTTCATCAGATTACAGTCTTATAAGCCGGTGTCTTCCAGTGTAATTATGCAGACAATATTCAACAAAGCACCGGTCTATAAATAAACCCGACAACCGACAATAGTTCAATGCTTTCTGTAGCTGGTATTGCTACTCAGACTGGTGGCAGCTCTCTGGGGTCTCAGGGGGAGGTCTTTTGCATCACCTACTGCTCAGTCTTTTTAGCTGGAGCCGCCAGGGCTTGAACCTGGGACCTTCCGCGTGCCAAGCAGATGCTCTATCACTGAGCCACTGGACCCTCCCCAGGCAGCCTCCTTCTGTCATTGCCCTCAGCACTGGCATTGAGAAGGTCACTGCCTTTGAACATGGAGGTTCCAGTTAGTCATTGTGACCAGCAGCCATTAATGAATGGACTTATGCCCCATGAATGCTGATTCACGTATAATGGATTACATAGGTTGTGTCTAGTGTCCCCACCCTGTATCACAGTCAGGTGTGAGTGCGAGGTGGTGGTGTTTCTCCTCAGTTGCTTGCAGCGGGGTGGCTGATTCAGACTGGGAGGGAGGCACGCAGAAAGGAAGGCTAAAAGAGCGGGTTTCACCCTCTTTCCTCCCATGCCGTTTTTCCAGCCTGAAACACTTGGGGCTCTCTGTTGGGTTCATGGTACCCGGTGCTCCCTCTAAGCTGAGTTAGTGTGAGCTAGCTTACAGGTTTTTTTTAGCTTCTGGCTCATGCCTTTTTGTCTTCGCTCAGGAAGGGTGGCTCCAGAGCAAACTCCATTCCTCTTCATGCAGCTGCTGGATGACCTTGGGCAAGCCATAGTTCTGTCGGAGCTCTCAAGGACAGTCCTCTCAGAGCTCTCTCAGCCCCACCTACCCAGGGTTCCCTCTAAACTGAGTGAGGGTGAGCTAGCTCACAGTTTTTTAGCCTCTGGCTCACACATTTTTGTCTTAGCTCAGGAAGGACAGCTCCAGAGCAAACTAATTTATGCAGCAGCCAAACTGCTCGCTCACAACGTTAATGCCAGTCGCTTACAAAGCAGAATTTTTGCTCATAAGACTCCACAGCTTAGAGGGAACATTGCTCACAGGGTGTCTGTTGTGGGGAGGGGAAGGGAAAGGCGTTTGTAAGCCGCTCTGAGACTCCTTTGGGTAGTGAAGGGCGGGGTAGAAATCCAATACAATCTCATCTCTTCTCTTCTCTTCTTCTCTTCTCTTCTCTCTCTCTTCTCTTCTCTTCTCTTCTCTTCTTCTCTTCTCTTCTCTTCTCTTCTTCTTCTTCTTCTCTTCTCTTCTCTTCTTCTTCTCTTCTTCTTCTTCTTCTCTCCTCCTCCTCCTCCTCCTCCTCCTCCTCCTCCTCCTCCTCCTTCATGCAGTAGCCAAATCACTCGCTCACAGCTTTAATGCCAGATGCTCACAAAGTAGAATTTTTGCTCACGGGACTCCGCAGCTTAGAGGGAGCATTGCTGGCAACCCTATTAGGTCCGGCAGGTTTATTATCTTGCACGGGAAATGTTGAACTCTCTGATACCCTGCACAATTCTAGCAATGGCAACGGATATATGGAAAGTGATGCGTTCCTGCCAGCTACCCACAGGTTCCTCCTTTAGTTTTCTGTTGTTCCAAGGAGCAACTAATTAATTCATAGCGGAGGGCCCTTGAATGTGTTGTTCCGAGCCTTATCTCTGCCCGAGAAGGGAAAACATTTGGGCCGCAGCGTGTTCTCTCGCTTTAATCCCTGACAAGAACTTTGAGGGAGGCCAGGGTGAGGGCCGGGCTCTGAATTATGGATGGGGCAGGAACTTCATTAGCATACAGATTTAATGACAATAATAATAATAACACTGCCCGCCCCGCCCCCCGGTTCCGATTTAGACTATCGCTCCATTTCGCTTCCCGCAAAGCGGCGTGTTCTCATGAGAGACCTCCACAGGTTGTTTGAAAATGTGGGCTCCTTTCCCAGCCCGAAAGTCGTTCACTGCAGCCAGTTTCCTGAGCTTGCTGACAGAGCTGTCTGGATAGGCCCCGGCTTCGCATTCCAAGAAGTCTTTGCTCCAAGTCAGCCTGGCCGAGCCCGGTTTCAAACAAACACAGGCAGACCACCACCGTCCAGAGCCCAATGTGGGACTGGCACTCCAGACCTCAGAGATACGAAGCATAAATCACCGGGGGTGAGTTCAGAGACACACGTGGGCGTCCGGAGACTTGCCAGTTCGGTCTGCCGGAGGAGGGTTTTTTTTTATCAAAAGGGGCTTGCTAAAGACTGGGGGCTTTTTGCAGGCAAGGGCTATTGGGAAGGAAGCAGAGGTGCTGCAGTTTGCCCTTGGGCCAGGGGGGAAACATTTATTTATTTATAATTTGCATTTATACCCCGCCCATCCCGCTTGCGGGCTCTGGGCGGGCAACGTCATTGAAATAAATACAATTTCAGTTTAAAACATTAAAACACCATAAAAACATTATAACAATTAAAACACCGGGTACAGCTTGGAGCGGCGTCAGTTGGCTATAAAGTTCTGGCCCGATGGTACCATGAGTTAAAGGCCGGTTGTCGGTGGTCAGAAGACAGGTGACAGACGGGCGACAGCAACCTCAGGGAGGCCACAGATGGGCGCCCGCTGCCTCAGCCAAAGGCCTGGTGGAACAGCTCCATCTTGCAGGCCCTGAGGAATTGAAGGAGACCCCGCAGGGCCCTGGTCTCAATAGGGAGCTTGTTTCACCAGACTGGGGCCAGGACAGAGAAAGCCCTGACTCTGGTTGAGGCAAGACGGGTATCCTTGGTGCTTGGGGGGGGGGCAGCAGTGGGAGGGCTTCTAGTGTCCTGGCCCCACTGCTGGACCTCCTGGTGGCACCTGGTATTTTTGGCCACTGTGTGACAGAGTGTTGGACTGGATGGGCCACTGGCCTGATCCAACATTGGCTTCTCTAATGTTCTCTTATGTCCTTCGGGCCAGGGACCACCATGTCTAAGGAACAGGGCTGCCAGCCTCCAGGTAATAATACCTGAAGATCTCCCGCTTGATCTCTAGACGGTCAGGTTCAGTTCCTCTGGAGAAAATGGCTGCTTTAGAGGGTGGACTCCATGGCATTATCCCACGCTGATATCTTTCTCCTCCCTGAATACCTGCCTTCCCCAGTCTCCAGTACCCAAATCTCCAGGTATTGCCCAGTCCAGACCTGGCAATCCTACTAAAGAACTGATAGCTTTGTAGGGGTGCCAACCTCCAGGTGGTGGCTGGAGAGCTCCCAGAATTATAACTGATCTCCAGGTGTCAGAGATTACTTCCCCTGGAGAAGATGGCTGTTTTGGAAGGCGGATGCTAGAAGAGAAGAAGAAGAGATTGGATTTATACCCCATCCTTCACTTGGAGTCTCAGAGCGGCTTACACCCTTCCCCTCCCCACAACAGACACCCTGTGAGGTACGTGGGGCTGAGAGAGCTCTGACACAAACTGCTCTTTTTCAAGAGCAGCTCTGACAGAACTATGACTCGCCCAAGGTCATCCAGCAGCTGTGAATGGAGGAGTGGGGAATCAAACCTGGTTCTCCCAGATTAGAGTCCACGCACTTAACCATGACACCAAACTGGCAGCAAACTATTATACCTTGCTGAGGCCCCTCCCCTCTCCAAACTCCACCCTCTCCAGCCCAGTTTTCCAGGAATTCCTCAACCTGGAGCTGGTAACCCTAGAAAGCTTGTAGGCCTGACTGTGAGGACAATGTGGATGTTGCCTTTGATAGTATCTCAGGGCTGGTGAAGGTGACGGAGAAGCAGGCTGATTCTGGGTTGGGCAATTTCTCGAGATGTGGGGGTGGAGCCTTACAGGGTGGGGTTTGGGAAGGGGGGGACTTCAGTGGAATATAAGGCCACCCTCCAAAGCAGCCATTTTGTCCAGGAGATTTGATCTGCCTCATCTGGAGATTTGCCAAGTAGGGCTGCTGGCCTCCAGGTGGGGCCTGGTAATCACCCAGAATTACAACTCGTCTCCATATGACAGAGGTCAGTTCCCCTGGAGAAAATGGATGTTTTGGAGGGTGGATTCTACAGCATTGTACTCAACTGAAGTCCCTGCCCTCTTAAGAACATAGGAGAAGCCAGTGTTGGATCAGGCCAGTGGCCCATCTAGTCCCGCACTTTGTCACATAGTGGCCAAAAATATCAGGTGCCCACAGGAGGTCCAGCAGTGGGGCCAGGACACTAGAAGCCCTCCCACTGTTGACCCCCCAAGCACCAAGAATTCAGAGCATCACTAAGCCCCAGACCGAGAGTCCCTATATATACCTTGTGGCTAATAGCCATTGATCGACTTCTGCTCCATATGCTTATCTAATTCCCTCTTGAAGCCGTCCATACTTGTAGCCGCCACCACCTCCTGTGGCAGTAAATTCCGTGTGTTCATCACTCTTTGAGTGAAGAAGGACTTCCTTTTATCCGTTCTAACCCGACTGCTCAGCAGTTTCATGGAGTGCCCACCTGAGTTCTTGTACTGTGAGAAAGGGAGAAAAGTACTTCTTTCTTGACCTGCTCTATCCCCTGCATAATCTTGTAAACCTCGATCACGTCACCCCTCAGCCGTCGTTTCTCCAAGCGAAAGAGCCCCAGTCGCTTTAACCTTTCTTCATAGGGAAAGTGTCCCAACCCTTTTATCATTCTTCAGGCTCCACCTCCCAAAACTCCAGGAATTTCCCAACCCAGAGTTGGCAACCTTGGCTGTAATCCTAGGAGCCCTCTAGGCCCCTCCCAGAGGTTGGCACCCCCATGACTGACCCGCACGCCAGGAGGAATCCTAATGGTTTTGCTTATCTGGATGCGAATGTGGCCGACGCACTTGGCATTTGGTGTCTGCTCAGCTGACTATCAGATCTGGTGAAAGGGGAAAGGGGGGCCCATTCTGCATCTAGCATTTGCTCCGCTGTTTTACCAAACGCACACTGGAACAGAAAAAGATGCGGCTCAAAACCACATTCCGATACCCCGGGCCAATGCCCTGCCGACCGCGGAGTCACCCCCGAATAGCCATAAAACGGCCATAAATCTATGCAGATGGCTACCATAAAACTCAGAGGTCAAAGGCAGTGAAAGCGGCCTGCAGTCTGGACGCTGCCATATAAAATCTGACAATCGATCAAAGTGAAAGTGGCATGCAATGTAGAGGGGAATTTCTGTTTCAGGGGCGGGTTTGGTAAAACAGCGGAGCAAATGCTAGATGGAAGATTGGGCCGAGGAGGAGGAGATGCCCAAGAACCGGATCCGCGGAAGGGAGTTTGCTTATCTGAATGAGCCCTGTCGAACTTGCGACGGCGGATTCCTTCTGGTAGCGACCAGAGAAGTCGTTGCAGTCCGCAGCAAGAATGGGCTGGTGGTTCCCATGTCAAGACTGGGGAGACGGATGAAGCAAGCGCATTCCAATCAGACGGCATCACGAAAAGGACGGCCATGCCATTTGGCGCGCTCTCTCCGCCGCCCCGGCTGTTCCCTTTTGTGGAAGCGCCTTCCGTCCCTTGCCCCTTCCTTTTCGATCTGGTGTGGCTGGAGTTCTTCACATTTCTCAGTCCCCGCTCCAGACTGCCTCCTGCAGTTTCGGAGACATGAAAGATGAAGGGAAGGGAACCTGACGCACACTGGTAGAGCTAGGGATGCCACCTTTGGCTTGGGAAATTCCTGGAGATTTGGGAGAAGTGGCTGGAGAGCATGGAGTTTGGGGAAGGAAGGGAGTTCAGAAGAAGAAGAAGAAGAAGATGACGAAGAAGAGGAGAAGGAGGAGATTGGATTTATATCCCACCCTTTACTTGGAGTCTCGGAGCGGCTTACAGATTCCCTTCCCTTCCCCTCCCCACAAAAGACACCCTGTGAGGCAGGTGGGGCTGAGAGAGCTCTGACAGAAACTACTCTTTCAAGGACAGCTCTGAGAGAACTGTGACTGACCCAAGGTCATGCCAGCAGCTGCATGTGGAGGAGTGGGGAATGAAACCCGGTTCACCCATATTAGAGCCCGCGCTCCTAACCACGACACCAAACTGGCAAGCAGTCCAGCTAGGGAGGGACTTTGGGGGCATTCCCGGAGGGGAGTGGGGCTTCCCAAACATGGTGATGTCACATTGGGGACATCCAGACTCCAAGCCCCATCCTCGCGGGGATGGTCCTGCTGGCTGTGAGCCATAGCCAGAGGGCCCCACCTGCCCAATCTCCACTCAAGAGAGAAGGGAGAGGGGTGGTTGTGGGTGATGGGGCTTGGGGGTGGGGCTTTCCCCACTGGCCGGTGGTGGGCACAACCCCCCAAAAAGCTGGTGACCCCCACCAAACGGGGGGGGGGTGTCTGGCAAGCCTAAGTCCAGCCTCAGCCTCCGTCCACCCTCAGAGGAGGCCATGGCCTCCAAGGGAACTGGTTTTTGTAGTCTTGGGGGTCAGTCTGAATTCCAGGAGAACTCCAGGCCCCAGCCGGAGGTTGGTAACCATGGCTGGCACACGGAAGTCTCTCAAGGATTTCTGGCAGGAGGGGCTGGAAATGCCCGTCTGTTCTGGACTCTTGCCGACACTAAAACAGCGGCCCAAGTAGGCCAAGGACTGACTCGATGCAAGGCAGCTTTGTGTCCCCGGGAGAGCTCTCAACGGAGCCATTTCTCCCTACGGTAACTGCTGGTTTCTCTGGCTCCCCATTCCCGGGTTACGGCGGGATAGAAAGTGCTTTCGTCTACGTTTAAGGAAGAACTTCCTGATGGTGAGGCCTGTTTGACACGGACTAGGGACAAAAAAGGGAGCAGACTTAACCCTGAAACCTGGAATTGAGAAGCTAAAGAGGTAAGTCAGACAGAGCAAAGGGCCAACAATTAAAACTTAATGTATATAATATAAAAATAGATGTATTTATTAGTAATTAAGTAAAAAGAAAACATATGAGGGCCCAATTACACCTTGTATAAATATACCAAAATCGTACACACAAGGGCCAATGGACTTGACCTGACGCGTTTCGGCCTGTTGAGGCCTTCTTCAGGCGTCAAACACAATGAGGAACAAGTTGGTTTACATCATAAATATAATACACTTATACAACATGGATACAAAGAGTCCGATCAGACGGCTCTTTAGATCCGCGCGAGGCACGATTGCCTCACGGATCTAAAGTTACTGTCCACACACAAACATCTGGGAAATGTCCTTCTTCCGTGGGCATCCCGTTTTGCCACGCTTTGGAGGCGTACTTAAAAGATACCACTTTAAATCTGGGGTTTTTGGTTACCTGCGGGACAACTGCGGACTTTCATCCGTCTGATCGTTCCACCAGTGTGCAATCCACCCATCGGGGTGGTCTGACGTCAGACCATCCTGTGCGGGCGCCATTTTAAAAAATCTCTACACATGCGCGGATCAACAAGGACATGCTGTCACGTCTATGCGCATGTGCAAAACGTGTTTTTTTTTTAAAAAAAACACTGCACGCCTCCTTCAACGACGCGCTGTGAGGCCTATGTGCATGTGCAAAAAGTTTTTTTTAAAACCCCCCCCCACTGCGCGCACCTCCTTCAGTGGACGCCATGTAGACAATCCACAACGGAGGCAGCACACGGTAAGACCATTTCCCCGAAAGATGTCTGGTCATGCGACGATGGATTAAAAAGATCGGAATGAAATTCGAGCTGGCATAATAGCGGGATTAGCTGCCCGTCTGAACGCACTCAAAATTGATCAGGAAGGAATTGTTCCAAAGTGAAGCGACTAGGCACAGAATAAAAGTACAAACGAGGCCTCCAAAGATCCAATCGCACGCCAAATGATATTTCACTGATAATCATCTCTGGTCCAGAAAGTACCTTCCAATGACTGTTGACTTCAAGCCAAAGCGTCCTCAGCAAAATTGTCCCTTTAGCAAAGAGCTAAAGGGGAGGTGTGTTTGACACTGAAACTGTCTCCCTGGAGAGGTGGTGGGTTCTTTATCATTGGAGGTTTTAAAGTATTGATTAGATACCTCCTTGTTGGGGATATTATAGCTGTAATTCCAGCACTGGCAGGGGGTTGTGCTAGATGACCCTGGTGGTCCCTTCCAACGATGAGATTAAGTAAATAAATAAAATACAGTCCGTATTATCCATTTAGGGCATTTCTACTCCACCTTCCCTCCAAGCAGCTCAGGCTATTAGATAAAAGGTAAAGGTAAAAGTTCCCTTGTTTGAAAGCCAGTCGAATCCGACTCTAGGGTTGCGGTGCTCATCTCCGTTTCAAAGCCAAAGAGCCAGCGCTGTCTGAAGACATTTCCGTGGTCATGTGGCCGGCATGACTAAACACCAAGGCGCACGGAACACTGTTACCTTCCCACCGGAGTGGTACCTATTTATCTACTTGCAATTTCTTGCTTTCTAACTGCTAGGTTGGCAGGAGCCGGGACCAGAGACGGGAGCTCACTCCGTCATGCGGCACTCTCGGGTCTCGACCTGCTGAACTACTGACCTTCCACAGCCCGCAGTTCAGTGTCTTAACCACTTGAGTCACTGCAGCTCCTCATGTGATTAGATACAAGGATAATAAATAGGGCATCGAAAGATGCAGATCTGAGCACTCCAGTTTGTCGGCCATCCTTTCCAAAGGAGCGTAAACCTCGTTTTGATTTCAGTTTAACCTTTGGTGCCCCAACCAATGCGCGTGATGCTCAGCCGCCTGTTCTTTCCTTGTCTTCCCAGCCCAGAAAGGAAGCTAGACTTTCATTTCCTGGTTCAAGAGGTTATCTGGGTGGTGCAGGGTGACGTACTGGAGTTTGCTTCATGTTTGGGGGGAGACAGACCAGAGCCTCGTTCTGAAGAAGGAAACCTTAAAGCTGAGGAAGTCTCACATTTCCTGCCCATAGCTCATAAAGATAGGAGCTGTTCCTCGGAAGAGCCAAATCGAAGGGAAAAGAGGCAGGAAGTGTGTTAGGTGAGGTCTCGCTTTGGTTTAAGCAAAGAGGCGTGACCTAATCAAAGCAGAGCATATTTCGGTCATCAGAAGGTGCAAGCAGCCCAATTCTATGCACGTTTGTGCAGGCTTGTATCTGAGTAAGCGCGCACTGGATTGGAGCCAAGGCCAGTCTGATGACGTGTGCCATCTACACCAACTCCTTTTGCTGGTGATTTGAGGTCAGAATAAGAACGGCTTCACACAAGATGTGTGGATGGCTTCGCCAACCTTTTAAAAGAATTAGATAAGTTCTCTTATTGAAAAAGCACCATCCTCCAATCATCCCCTTTACTTTCCCAAAGGCAGAACGTGAAGAAGAATTAGGCCGTGACAGGAAATGCAAAGAGAACGGAGCTGGGACAGTAAGGAGACTCGGGGGATGGAAAGGTTTGGTACCCAAATGTTCTTATAGAGATAAACCTTCGAGGAAAAATGTCTCCCCCCCTCCCCCCGTCCTGGCCAGGAAAGATGCAATTGCACAGGCCTGCAAGCCAGGCGACGCTTGCTTGCTGTACGCTTAAGTGATCTTGACAGCCCAAGATGTTCGAGCGCAAGTCGCATTTATGCTTTCCGCGAGGATTGAAATCTGGGAGGCTTTTCAACATGCATTCCTGACTGCAGACCTCCCCCCCTTCCTCTTGCTCCGAAAGAATGCCAGCATCTGGGCTATGCTTCGTGACAGCCTGAAAAAGTTGTACGCGTTCCATTTTGTGTAGCTCCTTTGTACAGGCTGAATATACTCAAACCCCCCCCAGTCCTGATCGCTGTTTGAATGTGTTTTGTCCCCCCCCTTTGGTGTGAATTAACTTGGACTTTTCAGGGGCAGTCCTTTCCCATTTACTGGAAAGGTATGAGGATAATGTGACTTTTTTCCCCATTTGGCTTCTCTAGTGAGCGATCACAGAATCAGAACGCAGTAGATATAAAAACCTCTGCTTTGTGTTTGGCGTGTCACGATGGAGCACCTTTCCCAAATATCGTCATGCCTGACATAAGCTGCACGTTTTGTTTCTTCCGTGATCCCTACTCTGCTAATGGAGATGGAGAGATGGACCGCTCCGTTGCAGATGAATGTGGGTTTCCGGCACCTGATAAAGCCCCCGTCAATCAAGACCCCATCCAGCAGTGTGAAAGAACAGACTCTTTGGGCTTTAAAAGGACAGCCTCTTTCATTGGCCTGACATAGGAAATGCCCAGATATCTTTTATTGGGCAATAAGGACCTTGAAATAACAAAATAGTGACGATTAAGGTGTGGGTGAGAGTATTTAAGGAACGGGCTATTCCAAGGAGTCCTACGGAAGGAACCTTAACGGGAAGAATTAATATGAATAACCGATTACTGAGCTTGTTTCCCCTGATGTTTTTGCCATCATCGTCATGACAGTGAAATGGATTTTTTCTGTCAGCGCAAAATGTAGAAGAGAGAGAAAATGACCAGCTATCTGATTTTGGCGACACCTCACCAAATCACACGTTTCAAACTGAGCCGAGCGAAGCTGGAAAAATACTCTTGTCTTTTTCAAAATCTTCCACATTTTTGGTCCACTTTGAAAAACAGATTTGAGACGCTCCTGTTTTTGCAAACCACTTACAGCCCTGCGGGTGTAAAACCGAACAACCAGGGAAGAGAGCAGGGGGCAGGAGTGGCTTGGAGGACACATTCAGTGTTAAAGGTATTTATTTATTTGTTTGTTTGTTTATCAAATTTATACCCCGCCCTCCCCGCAAGCAGGCTCAGGGAGGCTTCCATACAGATTTAAATACAATTAAATACAATTAAAATCATACAATTATTTAAAACATAACAGGTAAGACAGATACAATCCCAAAGTGCTGGCGGCAGTTAAAATTAACTTAGATGGCACATTCCCAGATGTTCTCAGATGTTCTTCTGCTATAATTTCTTACGGCATCAGTTCGATGTTAAGAAACCACGGGCCAGGACTCTACAGCGGCGGCGGCCCCTAATTAAATGCCTGGTGCAAGAGCTCCATCTTGCAGGCCCTGCAGAACGTGAGAGGTCCTGCAGGGCCCTGATCTCCTCTGGGAGCTCATTCCACCAGGTAGGGGCCACCACTGAAAAGGCCCCCGCCCTGGTTGTAGCTAGCCTGGCCTCCCTCGGCTTTCTTTCCACTTCTCCCTCCTTCCCCCAGCTATTTGCTTTCCCCCCCACTTTCTTTCCACCTTTCTCTCTCTCTCTTTCTCCCCTCTCTCCCTATCTAAAGTTATCAATTTAATATTAATAAAAAGCAAATCTGCATATTTTCCAACAAAAACACGTGTGCAATATTTGTTCATGTCTCGCGGCTCTCAAACATCCGACGTTTATTCTATGCGGCTCTTACGTTAAGCAATTTGGCCAACCCTGATTTATCCTCACAACAGTCCTGTGTGGTAGGCCAGGCTGAGAGTATAGGGACCTGGCCCGAGGTCATCCAGTGAGCTAATTGTGTGTGTGTATGGGGAATTAAGCATGTAGCAATCCATGCATGATTCATGGGAAGAACCAGCGAGGTCTATTCAAGGGGCTTCCTGTTTTCTTCTTTGGAGGCTGATGGAAGGCTGGAGCAAGGAAGTTCATGACCTCTGCTGAGCCTCCATCCCATCACAGGTGAATATTTTTGCCTGGTTACCGTGACTGATTCCAATTTCGTTGGCCTATGGGGAGAAATGACAAGAATTACGCAGGGCACTGAAGACCCGCCTCTGGACCACGGGACAGTCGATGCAGCCAGCCGGCTTTTCAAATTTCCTCCCATATTGGTCACACGGTTTAAAATGTTTCTTCCCACCCATGAGGGCTAGAAACGTGCTTGTTTTAAGTTCTAAGAGAGCTGATACAGGTGCAAACGCAGCACTTTTCAGTGGCGACGGATCACGGCACTGAGTTGGCGACAAATAATTCCTTGGCACAGTGTGAATCAGTGTGAGCTGCCTGCTTCCCGGAATTCACGCTGGGAAAGCGATTAAAGATCTCCTCGTAGTGTGGGAAGTAGAATTCTACCAGGAGAAGGGGAATGGCTTTCGTGCGCACCACAAAGGGAGCCCTTCACCCCTCCGCCAGACACACCTTGAACCTCCTTTGGTTCAAGTAGGTTAAGAGAGGGGACGCAATGATCCAGAACAGACAGAGGAAGGCTTGGGGGTGTCCTTTAAAGATTTCACCCAGAGCACAAAAGCATCTGAAGTGAGGCCCGATTTCACACAAACAGGAGAGACTTCAGCTGAGTTTTGCTTTTTTAAAAAAGTTTGGCAGGAAGCGTCACACATTAAGTTTGTGTGTTTCGGAGCAGAAAGCACAACAGATAAAAGGGGAGGGCTGGGCATGGATGGGACACAAGGTGTAAGTGTGTGAAAGGCTGGAACCCAATTTCACTTCCAGGCACTGCATTTTATTGCCAGGAAAATATTTTCTCAGCTGCCGTTGCGCAAAGGTGGTGATGAGTGGCTGGTAACGCCATGTAACGCCATGTGCTTTAGCCATGGGAGGAGAGCTCACGGATCTGCCCTGGCACGTACTTCCAGCTGAGAGGTGAAAGCTCAAATGGTCAACCAAACGTGGGGCTTCGGCCACCAGGATCAGCCAAAATGGTCTCCTCCAATAAAAGAGGCATCTATTTCCTTCTGGGGCAAATAGCCACATCTGGGCCCTGTTCACATCCGTGGAAACTGGAACCTTAGCAGCAGCAATTTGACTCATTCTCTTCCTATAGCTGTCTCTGTTGGGAGGTCGTGGAACGTTTGCAAGCATTCCAGCTGGTGAGGAGGAAGGGTCAGCAATAAGATGGTGAAAAGCAGGTCGGTTTCTAGGAGGAGACCCTGGTGGGGAGAGATCCCTTATGTAGGGCTGGAAGGACGTTGCGCTGCACAAGAAAACTGAGAATCAGTCAGGCTTTGTGGCAAAAGGATCCAGGAAGCACAGAAATGACAGAAAAGAAGTCCTCGGAGACTAGTGAGCTGAATTACCCACAAACAAAGCAGAACTGCTATATTTGGATTGCTGGAAGAGCAGCCACAGCGGGAAGCTTTGGCCTCCATCCTCCACCTGTAGGCCTTCCCTGAGTACCTGGTTGGGCAAAACGGGATACTGGACTACAGGGCTATTTTTGGGCAGGAACGCGCAGGAACTGAGTTCTGGCTGGCTCTCAAGCTGGCCACACCCAGCAGGAACTCATTAGCATAACAGGCCACACCCAACAGCAGAAACTCATTAGGATTGGCTACATTAGGGGCGCGTGGCCTAACATGCAAAGGAGTTCCTGCTCCAAAAAAAGCCCTGGGTTTTGACAACAAATAAGGTAAACAGAATAAGAAGCAAAACATGGTTGTGGCTGGATGACCACACTTCTGGTAACATGGGGGTGTGGCCTAATATGCTAAGGAGCTGTGCTGTCAGGGATGTGGCCTAATATGCTAATGAGTTTCTGCAGTTGGGTGTGATCTATTATGCTAATGAGTTCCTGCTGGGCTTTTTCTACAAAAAGAGCCCTGCTGGACTAGATAGGTGATTGGTCTGATCCAGCATGGCTGCTCTGATAGAATCCCAGAATCCCAGAGTTGGAAGGGGCCATCCAGGCCATCTAGTCCACCCCCCTGCTCAATGCAGGATCAGCCTAGAGCATCCCTGACAAGTGTTAACACCGGCAGTCTGAGCTGACGCAGAATAGTCCTTCCACTTCAGGGAGGAGCATCAGTTCACCAACCAGTTAACTCTCCGTCCTGCAGCCCCTGCCTAGCCTACCTCGCAGGGTTATTATGAAGATAAAATGGGGAAAGGAGGGCCACGTACTCTGTCCTAAGCTCCTGGACGGAAGAGTGCAATATATATATATAAAAAAGCAATAGATAATTCATCTCTTTTGGACTTCAGATGTTGTTGCAGGCTTGCGTTCGCCTCCTATTTGTGGCTGTCAATGACTCCTTCATTTCTTCTGCGCCGTTTTTTGCCACTGAGCCGCAATTGGCACACAAATGTTGGGAAATGTGTATGTTTGAATGTTTGGGTAGGGGGTGGAACGGCAGGAGGAAAGAGAAACTGGTGTGAAAAGAAAGACCTGCAAATATAATTCTCTCAAGAGAGAAATGAAACTGAAACGTTGATATTTTTGAACGGGACAGCCAGCTTTTGAAATTCAGCGCCATCCGTGGGGAATACCGTACCCGTCGTTGGAGACCCCCACAACGCTGTTGATTCTTTGAGCTGAAGCTCGTGAGAGCTCATTTGCCAGCCTTTATCTGAGACACTAATGAAAAAAAAAAAAAGAAACCCTTTCCTGTCCCTTCTCTAGGGAAAATGAGGCCATTTCCTCCACCTCCCAGTTACTATCTGGCCGGCAATCCATATGACCAGTTGACCTCTAGAACATTTACGTCCGGGAGCTGATTTACATGAACCATCTGCCTCGGCTCGGTGCTACGGCCAAGGGACGGGGCTTGTCCTGGGACGTGAAGGGGGCCAGGCTGCCCAGACAACCACTCAAGCCCTTTCAAAGGGAAGTCACAATCAGACCTTTCGCTCTGGTTTCAGACTTCCTGTTCCTGGAAGAATTATCACCTTGTTGCTTCTGCCTGATGGGCTTCCTTTCGGGTCTACCGAGAAAGATCTTTCATCCTGTGCAATTATTGCCTCATCCTTGGGCCGCAACATTTAATTACGCAGGGGGCAGTGGTTCAGAAACGTGGGAGCGCCCCCGAAGGCTTCGGCTTTTGGCTTGGCGCAGAACGGGGACACCCGTTTTAAAACAAAGCAAGGTTATCCTGAGTTTGAATGATGTGGTAATCATGAACTTGTATTCTGGATGACCCAAAGCCCAAAGAGGCTGGTGTTAATCAAAGCCTGGAATATAACAGGGCTCTTTTTGTAGCAGGAACTCCTTTGGATATTAAGCCACACATCCCTAATGTAGCCAATCCTCCAAGAGCTTACAGTAGCCCCTGTAAGAAGAGCTTTGTAAGCTCTTGGAGGATTGACTACATTAGGGTGTGTGTCGCCTAATATGCAAAGGAGTTCCTGCTACAAAAAGAGCCCTGGAAAGTGGGTGGGGCCAGGTGGGGCTTTTGCCCATCAAAGCTTCTGATTGGCCGTTGGAGATTTGATTGGTGTGCAGATGTTTTAAAAAGTTGCTTTGGCTGTGGCTGCCACCATAGCCCAAGGATCTTACCGTCAGTCTTGCAGTGAAACGGTGTACATGTTAGAAAATGTTTTTAAACAATATGTTCATTTTTAAAGGCATCCTGTTAAACAGAACTTCTGCCTGGAATGCTGAAGTGTTACGATTAGACTTACGTACGGCCTCTCTGATATTTGGTCTCTGGCTCCGCCTCCGGCAGCAGCTGTTCCGTGTCAGAAGTCCAAAGGCTGGAGACCCCGGGCTAGTACATTTTGCACATTTTTAATCTCATATTTTCTCCACAGAACTCTAGAATTTTGGGCTGAGTGGTCCAACAATAGAACCTGAAGGTGTGCAACGGAGGACAGGTTGAGGGCTCGTTTTCTGCTCCAGAAGACAAGCCTCGATCTAAGGGGCTTCATAAGTTACAGGAGGGTAGATTGTGGTCAAACAGTAGGAAAAGCTTCCAAAAAGTGATAGTGATTTGGCAATGGAACCCATTGCCTTGGGGAGGGGAGACCTTCTACCAGAGATAGGGCAGGAATGCTCCAGTTTTTCATTTCCTGGACTAATTGTGAGTCCAGTGGCACCTTTAAGACCAACAAGGTCTAATTCTGGGAATTAGCTTTCGTGTGCATGCACACTACTTCAGAAGTGTGCATGCACACAACAGCTTATACCCAGAGTTAAACTTTGTTGCTTTTAAAGGTGCCACTGGACTCAAGTTCTGTTCTGTTGCTTCAGACCAACCCAGCTACCCACCTGAATATAATTTCCTGGACTAAACGGGTTAAAGCCCCCTCCCAAATGTAGGGTTCTGCGAATTGGCAGCTGACTTCAGAGCACACCAAATTACGCATCTGTCCTCACAGCACCTTAGGGAATTCACTGCTCCACCCCCCAAAATTTAAGGTTACCAACCTCCAGATGGGTCCTGGAGACCTCTCAGAATTACAACTAATCTCCAGACAACAGAGAAAACGGGTGGACTCCACGGCATTGCGCTCTGCTGAGGCGTCTCCGCTCCCCTGAATTCTTCCCTCCCTAGGATTTACCCCAAATCTCCAGGAATTTCCCAACCCAGAGTTCGCAGCTCTACAAAAATATGACATTTACTAGCTTACGTGGCTGAAAAACACACTGAAAAAAATAAAATAAAACTGGATAGGTCTTACTGGGACGATCCTTTCCAGGACCGTTTTCTTCCCCCACTTTCCCCTTGGATGCTGCATTAGATGGACCACTGGTCTGATCCAGGGGTCATTTCAAGCAGGAACGCACAGAAACAGCATTCCGGGAGTAACAAGCCCAGGAGCGAGCACATATGGTGATGCGCTGATTTATTGCAGAAAAAGCAAAAACATACTAACGTGATCTGTATTTTCGTGCTTGTTGTAGGGTAGCTTTTGTTAAGTGTGACACTTAATGTGATTTCAGAAAGTGATTCAGCTTTATTCAGCAACAGCTCAAAGTCAACCAGAACAGCAAACAACAGATCTAACAGATGACAAACAAACAGTGGAGCTTCGCTCCTTTTAAACATTCCTGGGCTAATGTAGCCACACCAATTTACAGAAAGTAACCAATGTGATTACTCGGATAGCAACCAATAAGGTTCGTTCCCCCCAAGAGTTTGTGGTTCATCCGGATTGGACGGCGATTCCTAGACAACCAATCAGAAGTGTGGGATTTCAATCCTTGTCTAGGAATGAAGCTTAACATAGGTTCTTAATGGGTGTATTACACTTCCACAGAATACATTACAGCTTCCCTGCAAGAACAAACGAAACCTAAAGTGTCTTTAGCCAAAGTGCAAACCTGGCTCACCAGCTCTGAGTTGGGAAATACCTGGAGATTTTTTGAGGGGAGCCTGAGTCGTGGATATTGCCTTCTGACTCACTTCCGGTGATGTCAGGGGGTGTGGCATATGCAAATAAGTTATGCTAATGCACTCCTGCACATCTTTGTCTACGAAATGACCCCTGGTCTGATCCAACAGAGCTGCTCTTATATGTTCTTTTCCTCCTTTTTCTGGGCTGCAAATTGGGATCCCATTACAGCGACCTGTCTTGAGGACAGGCTAAGGTATGAGGGGAGGGGTTGTGGCTTGGTGGCAGACCATCTGCTTGGCATGCCAAAGGTCCCAGGTTCAAACCCTGGCATCTCCAGGTAAAAGGATCAGGTGCTAGGGTAATGGGAAGGTCCTCCACCTGAGAGCTGCTGCCAGTCTGAGTAGACAATACTGACGTTGATGGACCCGGGGTCTGAATCAGTGTAAGGCAGCTGTATGTGCTCATTGTAAAGAACATACGAATGATGCTCAGGTCAAGGTCATGTCTTTCAATCCACTGTCCCGTGTCTGCATGAAACTGCAGTGAAACCTTGCTGTCACCTGGATGATGAAGGTCAGTTCGTGGGGTATTGACCTGTGGCCGATCCCTTTATGGACTCAGGGTGGGGAACAAAACCCGTGCTTCTGCCCCGTACCTACCCTGTTGCAAAGCAGAGAGCTAAACCTTTGTCTTACCTTCCTTTCTTTACGGAAGAATCGATGTAGTCCAAGATGCTGTTTTCTTAATCATGAAGGTTTACTTTCAAATTTATGAGCTGGGCCTTCCATCCTGCATGCTGTCATTTCCCCTGCGTAGCGTGCGAAACAACGGGACCCCTCACTCACGGCCTGACACGCAATCTTGGACTTCTCTCAAGGAAAATGGTGTGTGTGTGTGGGGGAGAGTAGTAGCCCCTCCCCCAAGATTTATCTCCAGCTATGGAGCCAAAATTACGTTTGCTCAGAGTTCAGAAGATGGCGGAAAAACGTTTGAAAGCGTTTCTCCTATTAATAACAGCCGTCAATCTGGGCAAATTAATCTGTCAGCTTCTTTTTGGTCTGGGCTATCTCAGCGGCCTTTCATCCCTTCGTTCGTGGCTGGTGGCCCTTCAAAAATGTGTCCGCTCCATATTTTCCCTCCTTGATGGCTTTTGCAGGAAAAGCAATTAGATTATTAAAACTTTAATTGCTTTCCTGTATGTAATTTTCAACAGCAAACAGCCCTGTTGGGGTCTCAGAAAGAACGGCCTCGTTTCCATCACAGAAACCTGCCCTTTCCACAGCAGTCTGGTTCTCCCCCCAGCACTGGAAAAGAGGGTGCTGCATTCATGTTCATATTAAGTTATTTTATTCTTTGCTCAGTGGTATACATAGATCTTTTTAGCAAGAGTCGAACGACTGTTGAGGAAAATGGACGATGGACAGGGTGATCAGTGGGGGTCTCTTCACTTAACCAATGGGTTCTCCCTTAATTTAAAAGAATATAAGTAGGAGAAAAGTTATGAGGACAAGAAAGACTGGTTCAGAACAATGGCACATTCCCTGCAGATTTTGAGAATTTAAGAACATAGGAGAAGCCATGCTGGATTAGGCCAATGGCCCATCCAGTCCAACACTCTGGCCATGGTCACATGGTCATTTTGTTTGGGTTTTGTTCCCTCTCACATTTAAAATTGCTGATCAGATGGCTGCATCTGTCTCCTGCACCGAAGTGGGCTCACTTGTGCAATCCTCCTGGTTCCCTAGCGAGTTTTCCTACACCTGGAAAATCAACTACTTTCCGAATATTCGCACTTTGAATCTGCGATTTTGCCAATCTGGACAGCCATCTCTCACAATGATTGTGATTAGGTTGTTTGAACATCCTTCTCTCAATTTTTTTTACAAGCTTCCAACGTTGTGCGCATGAGCAATCTTGCACTGAATAAATTCAATGTATAAACATTCAAGCACACATATAGATCCAGTGCTCAGTTGTACGTCGCCGGTTAATTTCGTTTGCTGTTGGGGGGTGGGACCTTCAAGAACAAGGGAGTACGGCGAGTCCCAGTGGGAGTGGTGATTTGGCCATGTGTATATGCGCATGCGCAAAGCCTTTTTTTTAAAAAAAACAAGCTGAGCTGCCCAAGCGGTGACGCGGCTATCTGAACGGTGCCCGGAGCCTCATTGCATGATGCAAGCAGTTCAGGGAGGAATGTGTGGTCATCCCAACCCGAAAAAAAATATTCCCAATCAAATCTATAGTGGGAACAAATTGGGATATCTGTGTCACACAGTGTCCAAAACCCAGGTGCAATCAGGAGGTCCACCAGTGGGGCCAGAACTCCAGAAGCCCTCCCACTGTTGCCCCTCCAGCATCAAGAAGACAGAGCATCACTTGCCCCAGACATAACCTTCCATCTATACCTTGTGGCTAATGAATGGAGAGAGGGTTGGCATCAATAGCTAGCCCAATCTCATCAGATCTCGGAAGCCAAGCAGGGACAGCCCTGGTTAGTGACTGGATGGGAGACCACCAAGGGAGTCCCGGGTTGCTGTGCAGAGCCAGGCAATGGCAACCCCACCTCTGAAAGAAAGTCTTTTGCCTCTAAAACCCCTTCGGGGGTCACCATAAGTTGGCTACAATTTAAAGGCAAAAACGTCACTCATGTTGCAGAGAAAAGTGTCAAGGGAACAAAGAGTAATTCGAACAAGAGTAAAAGGAGCCTAGAGGTGGGAGATTACTGGCGCCAATGGTTCAGGAAGAAGGGTTAAAAGGGGTTAAAAAGTCCCCCCCCACAGAAGAGGGCTGAAAAGTCCCTCTCTGTCATCACAGGGAAATTGCAAGCCACAGAATGATTTTAGAGATGCTTTGGGCTTATCCTGCATTGAACAGAGGGTCGGGCTAGATGGTCCGTATGGCCCCTTCCGACGCTCAGATGATGGAGAGGAGGAGGAGGTTGGATTTATACCCCACCCTTCACTACCTGAAGGAGTCCCAGTGCGGCTTACAATCACTTTTCCCTTCCCCTCCCCACAACAGACACCCTGTGAGGTAGGTGGGGCTGAGAGAGCTCTTTCGAGGACTGCTCCTGAGAGAACAGCTCTGGGAGAACTTGTGACTGACCCAAGGTCACACCAGCAGCTGCATGTGTAGAAGTGGGGAATCAAACCCAGTTCTCCTGGATTAGATTCCGCGCTCCTAACCACTACACCAAACTGATTCTCCGATGTGAAATGAGGGGAGCCGTTCTATTGCTCAGACCTCGGGACCTTCTGTGTGTGTTGTTCTGACATTCATAGGCATTCCAGTTGCCGGCTCCTTCCTGGGAAGTATTTGGAGGTTTTAGGGGCGGAGCATGGAGAAGGCGGGGTTTGGGAAGGGGGAGGGACCTCAGCAGCATATCATGTCAGAGAGTCCACCTTCTAAAGTAGCCATTTTCTTCAGGGGAACAGATCTCTGCTACCTGCATATCAGTTGCTATTCTGGGAGATCTCCAGGCCCCAGCTGGAGGCTGGCAACTCCAGTAGGCATCCCAGCAAGGAAGAGAATCCAGGGCAGGGCTATGCAGATGAAGGGGTGGGGTCATGCAAATAAGGCCTAGTTCAGCTTATGGATCTCACTGAACTGTAAGATCAAATATGAATGGGCTGCAATACATAACATAGCCAAGAGGGAACAAAATCTGATCCATAATCTCCACATGACAAAAAAGATGGTAAGGATTGTTTTTGAAATGCTAAGTATGTGACTGGCGAATAATTAAATTACTGGCTGATTAAATGAAGAGCTGGCCAACCAATAAAATAACTGGGTGCAGTACAGTTTGCAAAGATTGCCCGCCTCCGGGCGGGACTGGGAGGTCTCCTGTTATTACAACGAATCGCCAGGCTGCAGAGATCAGGTTCAAAGGCTGCTTTGGAGGGCAGATTCTAGGGCATTATACCCTGCTGAGGTTACTCCCCTCCCCAAACCCCCTCCTCCCTAGGCTCCATCCCCTGAAATGTCCAGGAATTTCCGAATCTGGAGTTTGGACTCCAGCAGTAAAGGCCGGTCTGATGGAGGGAACTACACCTGTGTGAAAGATCTGCTGTGTCTTTGGCCGGAAAAGAAAGCAGAGATCTCTTTCCCTTCAAACATTGGGCAAAGAAGCCACGACACCCTTGGAGTGTGGGGCCTTCCCAAGTCCTCTCGTTTCTCTCTCTTATTACCAAGCCTCATTTTAACCTGAAATAATGCCAGCAATTCTTAGGTTCTTTCCACATTTGCCTACCGCTCCGGATTTTCTCAGTGTTTGAGTCGAGGCGGTTTAAGTCCACGGCAAAACAGCATCCAAGTAACCTGGGGCAACAGCAGGCTGAAACCGGGCTGACCACTGAAAGGAGGTGATGTAATGAAGAATGGGGGAAAAATACCAGAATAAAAAGAAGGTTGAACTCGATTTTAGTGCAGAATGAGGGGGGCGGGAAACCTGGATTAAAAAGAAAGTTGAATTCTATCTATCTATCTATCTATCTATCTATCTATCTATCTATCTATCTATCTATCTATCTATCTATCTATCATCTATCTATCTATCTATCTATCTATCTATCATCATCATCTATCTATCTATCTATCTATCTATCTATCTATCTATCTATCTATCTATCTATCATCTCTCTATCTATCATCTCTCTATCATCTCTCTATCATCTCTCTATCATCTCTCTCTCTCTCTCTCCATCCATCCATCCATCTATCTATCTATCTATCTATCTATCTATCTATCTATCTATCTATCTATCTATCTATCTATCATCTATCTATCTATCTATCTATCATCTATCTATCTATCTATCTATCTATCTATCTATCTATCATCTATCAATCTATCTATCATCATCTATCATCTATCATCTATCTATCTATCTATCTATCTATCTATCTATCTATCTATCTATCTATCTATCTATCTATCTATATCTATCTATCTATCTATCTATCATCTATCTATCTATCTATCTATCTATCTATCTATCTATCTATCTTCTCTCTATCATCTCTCTATCATCTCTCTCTCTCTCTCCCCCATCCATCCATCCATCCATCCATCCATCCATCCATCCATCCATCCATCCATCCATCCATCCATCCATCCATCCATCCATCCATCCATCCATCCATCCATCTATCATCCATCTATCTATCTATCTATCTATCTATCTATCTATCTATCTATCTATCTATCTATCTATCTATCTATCTATCTATCTATCTATCTATCTATCTATCTATCTATCTACCTACCTACCTACCTACCTACCTACCTACCTATCTATCTATCTATCTATCTATCTATCTATCATCTATCATCTATCTATCATCTATCTATCTATCTGTTCCATTTGTACCCCGCCCTCCCTGTGATGGAGGCTTAGGGCAGCTCACAGTCAATACATAAACACAGTTAAAACAACACAGAATCGTCTAAAACAGTGCCCTTATAAATAAAACAATTTCATAAAGTGCTGAAGATGTTCCGTTAGTTATTCGGGATGGCTGACTTCCAGAGAATGCTTACGAAGCTTAGATGCCATTCTACTCAAGATCTTCCTACAGCGCAGGCTAGATGTCAAACCAAGGCCAGGTGTCAAGAGCCAAGGGCCAGGGCTCTATAGTGGTGGCAGCACCCTAGCCTGGCGGAAGAGCTCCGTCTTGCAGGCCCTGCGGAACAGTAAAAGGTCCCGCAGGGCCCTGATCTCCTCCAGGAGCTCATTCCACCAGGAATTTTAGTGCAGAATTTCTTGGAGGATACTGCAGTGAACAGGGGCGGACTAAGGCCCACTGGTGCCCTAAGCAGCACTGACCAGCCTTGGTGCCCCCCTCCTTTCCACGCTGACCCAGTCCATTTGAATTTGACTCCATCATTTTACTTTTAAACACATGCATTTTACTTTTAAACATAGGCTATGACACTGCACCTTGCCAACAAAAAATAGAAGATAACCCTAGGGGTGCACCATGATCAATTTGCACCAGTTTTATCAATCTTTTTTTTTTTTTTTACAAATCTTCATTAGTTTTTTTTCCCTTTTCACCCTTTCCCCAACTTTGTGGTGCCCCCTTTGGCCCTGATGCCCTAAGCATGTGCTTAGTCTTGGTGTAGTGGTTAAGTGCACCGACTCTTATCTGGGAGAACCGGGTTTGATTCCCCGCTCCTCCACTTGCACCTGCTGATGTGACCTTGGGTCAGTCACAAGCTCTGGCACAGCTGTTCTCTCAAGGACAGTTTCTGTCAGAAGTTCTCTCAGCCCCACCGACCTCACAGGGTGTCTGTTGTGGGGAGGGGAAGGGAAAGGAGTTTGTAAGCCGCTCTGAGACGCCTTTGGGCAGTGAAGGGCGGGGGAAAAATCCAAACTCTTCTTCTTCTTAATGGTGAATCTGCCACTGGCAGTGAACAAGGATTAAAAGGAATGTGCAGAAAGGGCCTTAAAGCTCCTTTTTTAACATTTTAAATGCCTCCATAACCCACCACCTTGCTTTTGCAGGACTCGGGACTCTTTGGTGGCTGTTACGGGAGCAGGCCATCATAATTTCCATTCTGCCTCTGTCTTTTCGGAAAAGGGTTTCTGGGAATGGTGCCCGAGACCAAGGGATACCAGTTTCTATTTGAAGAAGTCAGGAGGACCAACAGTGGTGGGATTTTCGACACAAATCTTCTACAGGCTTCAATGTTTCCCTCCAGATTGCTTGGAAGAGCAGCCGCCAATTTCCAGGCCCAGATTTCACCAACCAAAATGTGTCCATGGGGTTTTTTCTCTCCTTCGTGTGCAAGGAAGTGTGACGTGCTTTAATTTGGAAAATGCGACTCCACCAGGCAAGGGTAGGGATTCATCTCGGTCTGCTGAGCGTGTGGTTTTACAGCAACCCCTCCGGAGAAGAAAAAAAATAAAAACAAGCAAAAGCAAATGAAAAGAGAATTGTGCTTCCATTTGTAAATATCCACTGCAAACATACGGAAGCCCAAAGGAGAAAACTGGTGATTTTTTTATTTTGGTCGACTCAGTTCAATGCAAGAAAAATTAAGGAATCAAAATGAAACAAAACAGACGCGGTACTGAGGGCCAGACTGTAGAAGCAGCTGTGCTGTCTAGTGAGGGGGTTTTAGAAGCCATTCCTTGCTTGTAGGCTGGGATGGTTTCAGATTGCTCACCCTGACTGTTTCGACCCGAAGTATCATCTTGCATGAATTCAGTCCAGGACTAGGGTTGCCGGCACAGTGAAAGCAAGTTTTAGTACAAAAACAACACTGAGGCTGTTGCACTGTGTAAAGAAATACAAATAGATCTGTAAATGGATCAGTTTGGTGTAGTGGTTAAGTGTGCAGACTCTAATCTGGGAGAACCAGGTTTGATTCCCAACTCCTCCACTTACAGCTGCTGGATGACCTTGGGCAAGCCATAGTTCTGTCAGAGCTGTTCTCTCAAGGGCAGTTCTGGAAAGAGCTCTCTCAGTCCCACCTATTTATTTATTTATTATTTTCGATTTATATCCCGCCTAGCTAGGAACTGGCTCAAGATTCCTGTCTCCAAAGAGGGACGTTCCTGCCCGTCCCTCCCCCCTCTCGCTGTAGGAGGCTGAAGCACCTGGAGAGGGGGGTCAAGTTTTCTCTCTCTGGGAATTCCAAGTCAGGCCCTGGATTGGCTGCCCTATAGGTGTGCCCAGTGGCAGATTAACCATTAAGCAGAATAAGCATGTGCTTTATTTGTCCAATGCTACTTGTTTGCTAATGATATTTATTTGTCTAAGAGGGAGAGAAAGAGCGAGAGAGAGAAGAATATTCTGATGGTCTAAAGACTCTTACTCTCCTTGACAATCCAAACCCTGAGATAACAGAAATTGTTGCCAGATTTCTTTCTGGTGCCATTTCTATTCGCCCTTTGTTCAATCGATTGGCCCTTTTTTGTTGTTATATTTACATGTTAACCCTGTTCATACCGGCTCTTTTTGCAAGTACTGTTTTTTGCTGTAGCTGTTCTTGTTGTATATGAGTCTGCAAGTGTTACATGCAGGGCCGGCTTGCTCACTAGGCGAACTAGGCATTCGCCTAGAGCACGCCGGCCCTTAGGGGCGCCAGAAGGCCCCTGCCCCCGACAAAAGCCCCGCCAACCCCCCCGCCCCTTCCCCTGGCTTGCCAGCGCCCCCGCAGCTGTGGGGTGCGCCAGCAAGCCAGCGCTAAGACAGAAGGGGTGGGGTTCCCTGGCTTGCCGGTACGCCCCGGGGGTGGGCGAGAGGGGGGAGGAGGAGGAGGAGGAGGGGAGCCCTCCCTTGCCTGGGGAGCCCCGGTGGTGGTGGGAGGCGCCAGAAGGTAGCCCCGCCTAGGACACTAAAAAACCTCGGGCTGGCCCTGGTTACATGGCAATAAAGGTAATTGGATTGGGAAAAGGAGAGAGGTGGAAAGAAAGAATGAGAGGTGGAAAGAAAGAGAGAGAGAAACAAAGAAAGCAAATAGATGGGAGGGAGGGGGAAGGGAGGGAGGGTTGTTGCTGTTGTTCAGTTGCACAGTCGAGTCCGACTCTTCGCGACCCCATGGACCAGATTACGCCAGGCTCTCCTGTCTTCCGCTGTCCGCTGAAGTTTGCTCAATGGGAGGGAGGGAGGGAGGGAGGGAGGGAGGGAGAAAAAGCATGTCTCCCCTTCGCTTTCCCTGCTGCTCTGCTGGGAGCCACACAATATGTGTAAAAGAGCCACATGTGTCTCCCGAGCCACAGTTTGGCCACCCCTGGTATAAGCCATAGAGTTTGTCCTCCAAAGCAGCCATTTTCTGCAGGGGGACTGATCTCTGTGGGTTGTGGACCAGCTGTAATTCCAGGAAAACTCAGTGGTTGCCAACCCTAGGGGTGGGATAAAGATTTGCAAAAAACCCAGAACCCAGCAAGCGCTAAGTGGTCCTCCGGCAATCGGCCAGCTGATGGTGAGCAGCTACTTTCAATGCCTTGCTTGTGGGCTTCCCAGAAACATCTGGCTGACCACTGTTGGCAACAGGGCGCTGGGCTTGATGGACCGTCGATCTCCTCCAGAAAGGCTCCTTCTGACGTTCCCCAAGTCCCGATCCGCTTTCCCCCTCACCTGGTTCTAAACACAGGTGCTGAATGTGGCACGTTTACACCCACGGGATCTGCTTTTCTTCAGGGAGTCGGCATTTCTTTCATGGCAGGACCGAACCTCAGCTGTCCACACTGGGCAAACGATGGGTGGAAAAATGATTCACAATAGGAAATGAGCTGGATGAAGCCGGCAAAGGAGAAGGCCCCGGGTCCGTGGAACCCTTGGGCCGCGTCGGTCTCCGATTTCAAAGCTCCCCCGGCTTTGAAATTATTAGACCACCAAAAAAGTGACGGGCTGCCAAAAGTGACTGTAAAAAGGTAATAATTGTTAATAACTTGGCATCGGCTCGCTCATTGGAGCAGAGGGGGTTTGGCAGCCGGCAAAGACAACATTGTAAGTAAATAAAGAGCCAAACGTCTGGCATGTAATATTGTTAACCACATCATAACTAAATATTAAATTGGAGGTTGCGATGCAGTTTACAGTATAAATAAGGATCGCTGCAGCAGCAGCAGCTGCTTTTTGAAAAAGAAAAGGGGGGGGAAAGAAAGTGAGTCAGCCGTAGCGATTGTTATTTATAGCACTGGGGCCAGGAATGCTTTGGAGTGATCATAGATGCATCCCTGACCTCACATTAAAACCTTTATTTTTCAAAACCCAGAGATTTAATTAAGATTCAAAACAAGCTTTAATTGGGGATTCGAGCCTGCCAGATATTTAAAGATCCATGACACCATTTTTTTGGGTCCGCTGGAGGATTTTCCATCTGATGTTCCGTGAGGGGTAGATGAAAGGCAGCCTGGTTTCTTCCCCGTCCCTCGCCGCAGCTGTGGGTCTGGGTGTGGGGAAGCCAGTTTCTCTTCCCCCATCGGTTCCTTTCCTCCTTCAAATCCATCCTCTCCACTGCGGAAGAACCAACCTGAAGCCGAACCCCATATCTGCATAAGAGATTTAAATAGGACTGACCGAAATCCCAGGAAAATACTGTGCGGATTTTCATGTTCTCCATAAACCTGGATGTTAAACCAAACAAGAACGAGGAAGAGAGAGAGAGAGAGACAGAGAGAGACAGAGACAGAGAGACAGAGACAGAGGAGACAGAGACAGAGAGTCAGACAGACAAAGAAGTTGCCCTAGAGCGGCAGCAAACTCCTGGCGACCCCCATCTGTGGGTCGTTCCAGGCAAGAGACAAGCAGAGATGGGGACAAGCAAGCAAGACGCTGAACTGCAGGCTGGAAGGGTCATAGTTCAGCAGTTCGAGACCCGAGTGCCGCGTGACGGCGTGAGCTCCCATCTCTGGCCCCAGCTCCTGCCAACCTAGCAGTTCGAAAGCAAGAAATTGCAAGTAGATAAATAGTACCGCTTCGGTGGGAAGGTAACAGTGTTCTGTGCGCCTCGGCATCTAGTCATGCCGGCCACATAACCACGGAATTGTCTTCGGACAGCACTGGCCCTTCGGCTTGGAAACGGAGATGAGCACCGCAACCCTAGAGTTGGATTCGACTGGCTTTTGAGCAAGGGAAAGCTTTACCTTTTACCTTTTACCCCCAGCTCCTAGTCCTCAACCCACAATGCCATTTCTACAGACAATGATTTGGTGCCACCATTTACAAGGGTGGTTTTCTTGTGAGGAGAACATATTGGTCCCTTACTGCATTTTTCTACGATCTTGTTTAATTTACAACATCGGCAGTTAAGGGTGTGGGAGCACATAGAGATCCAGGGAGACAGTGCTGGAGGTGTGGTGAGGAAGGGTGCTGTCAAGTCGCGTGTTTTCAAGGCAAGAGATGTTCCTAGGTGGTTTGCCATTGCCTGCATCTGCACAGCAATCCTGGACTTCCCCTGGTGGTCTCCCATCCAAGTACCAACCAGGGCCAACCCTGCTTAGCTTCCAAGATCTGATGAGATCGGACTATCCTGGACTATCCAGGTCAAGGCAGAGACAAACAGAGGTGGTCCACCACTGCCTGCCTCTGCGTGGCAACCCTGGATGTCCCCTGGTGGCCTCCCATCCAAGTACTAACCAGGGCCGACCCTGCTTAGCTCCTGAGACCTGTCGAGGTAGGAACTTGACTCACCAAAGCTCATAAGGAAAAAGTCTTTACGGTGTTGCGGGGCCCTGAACTGGATGGTCCAGGGTAGCCCGGTCTCATCAGATACCAGGATCTAAGCAGGGTCAGTCCCAGTTAGTACTTGGATGGGAGAGCGCCTGGGAGGTCCAGGGTTGCTATACAGAGGCAGGGAATGGCCATCCGCCTCTGCACGCCTCTAGCCTTGAAGACGCTACGGGGTTGCCGTAAGTTGCCTGTGACTCAACGACGATCCTAGTCCTGCCGCTTTGGGCCCTGATCTGGAGAGCCCAGGCTAACCCGATCTTTTCAGATTGCAGGAGCTAATCCGTGCTGGCCCAAGTTAGTATTTCGGCGGGAGACTGCCAAGGAAGTCCGGGGTCATAGCACAGAGGCAACGCGATGGCAAACCACCTCTGAACGTTTCTGTCTCCGTCTCCATTTCTCATCGAGCTCTTAAAGCCGACAGGCTGCTCGACCAGTCTGAACATTTCTTGCCTCGAAAGCCCGATGGGGCCGCCTTGAATCGGCTGCAACTTGACAGCCAAAAAAAGAAAAGAAGAAGTGCCCCTCGACTTCTGTTTCATGCCGACTGGTGCACGGCTACTCCCTTGCACTCCGAAGAGCCAGCCCATTCCTCTCCAGCTGTCTTCTGCGTGTCCAGCGGCTGCAAGTCGCCGGCCAGTCAAAGCAGCCAAGGCTTCCTTAAGCCAGTTTGGTGTAGTGTTTAGGGCACGGACTCTAATCTGGGAGAAGCGGGTTCGATTCCCCACTCCTCCGCATGCAGCTGCCGGTGTGTGACCTTGGGTCAGTCACAAGTTCTGTCAGAGCTGTTCTCTCAAGGGCAGTCCTCGACGGAGCTCTCTCAGCCCCACCTACCTCACAGGGTGTCTGTTGCGGGGAGGGGAAAGGAAAGGGATTGGAAGCTGCTCTGAGACTCCTTCGGGTAGTGAAGGGGTATAAGTCCAGTCTCTTCTTCTCTTCTTCTCTTTCCGTCAGCACCTCCTGAGAAGGGCTGTACAAACAGCAAGAGCAAAAGTCATCTTCTCAACTTTGCCATAAATATATGCATGCATGTATGTATATGTATATGTATGTACTAGAATTCAAATGCAAGCATTCAAAATCTTCCTATTGAAGCCTTTTTGCACACGGGGGACAAAGAATCGGGGTGCAGGGCTGGACTGCTGCCACCGCCGAGGAAGTTCTTTCCTTTCAAAGGAAAAGTTGTGCACACAACTGAAATGGATCGTTTTCTGCTTGCAGTTCAGACGGGAGAGGCGGGCGGTATGCTGGCTTTTGTTTTGACAGGCGGAGCGGGCTAAACTGTTTTCTCAAGCCCTGCCAACCAGCATTAAAGCATAATGCCATTAAATTTGAGGTCCAACTGGGAGAAGTAATGCAAACTTCATTAATGCTAACCAGGGTTTCCTCTTTCTCTCCAGCTCTGTTTGCTACCCAGTTTTTTTTCTTTCTTTTTTTAAATACTTGCTTAGTCAACAAAGTGGCAGGATTTGGAACGGAAAAAAAAAAAAGCCGAAGCAATGCAGGAGGATTCAGGAAAGAGTGAGCAGCAGCGAAACAGAAGTTGCAAGGGGGGGAGGGGCTGAGGGGGAGGCCCTCAAAGCAAAGAAAACAGAACAAAACAAAACAAGGATTCGCTCCTCTAAAATAGTATCTCTCACTTTCCCTTCGTTTCCCCTGATGTTTCAGAAATTTTTATTGGACTTTCATCCAGCAACCTGACCCTTAAGGAAGCAATTTAGATGCAACAGCAGCTGAGATGTGGACACCCAGAGGTGCATTTAAACCCTACGTATCTCTCTTGCGGTCATAAAACGACCCTTTGGCTTTGAACCTTCTGGACTGCTGCAGCAAGGCCCATCTGAGGCAGACGGAAATCAGAATTCCCATACCCAAGTCCGGAAAACGTTTGCTCCAGAATATCTCTCAAGACTCCACCTCCCCATCTTCAGGAGTTTCAACCCTACAGGTGTGGTTTAGAAACTGCTTGGGGATTGGAAGGGCAGTTCTGATTGGCAGGGCAGCTCTGTTCCTGTCGAGAGCCAGTTTGGTGTAGTGATTAAGAGCAATGGACTCTAATCTGGACAACCGGGTTTGATTCCCCAGAGGGAATCCCCACCAGTGTATCCTCTAAGCTGAATGATAAAAGGGTTATCTAGAATGATAAAAGGGTTGGAACACCTTCCCTATGAAGAAAGGTTAAAGCGCTTGGGGCTCTTTAGCTTGGAGAAACGACGGCTGAGGGGTGACGTGATCGAGGTTTATAAGATTATGAATGGGATTGAGCAGGTTGAGAAAGAAGTACTTTTCTCCCTTTCTCACAATACAAGAACTCGTGGGCACTCCATGAAATTGCTGAGCAGTCGGGTTAGAACAGATAAAAGGAAATACTTCTTCACCCAAAGAGTGATTAACACATGGAATTCACTGCCACAGGAGGTGGTGGCAGCTACCAGCATGGACGGCTTCAAGGGGGAATTGGATAAACATCTGGAGCAGAAGTCCATCAGTGGCTATTAGCCACAGGGTATAGATAGGAACTCTCAGTCTGGGGTAGGTGATGCACTCTATTCTTGGTGCTGGAGGGGGCAGCAGTGGGAGGGCTTCTAGTGTCCTGGCCCCACTGCTGGACCTCCTGATGGCACCTGGTATATTTTGGCCGCTGTGTGACAGAGTGTTGGACTAGATGGGCCATTGGCCTGATTCAGCATTGGCTTCTCTTATGTTCTTATGTTCTTATGAGTTAGTGTGAGCCGGCTCACAGTTTTTTAGCCTCTGGCTCACACATTTTTTTGTCCTAGCTCAGGAAGGCGGGCTCCAGAGCAAACTTAATTTATACAGTAGCCAAATCACTCGCTCATAACTTTATTGCCAGTAGCTCGCAAAGTAGAATTTTTGCTCACAAGACTCCACAGCTTAGAGGGAGCATTGGTCCCCACTCCTCCTCCATGAGAAGCCTGCTGGGTGACCGTGGGCCAGTCACAGATCTCTCAGGCCTCTCTCAGTCCCACCTACCTTGTGAGGGGCCTATTGTGGGGAGAGGAAGGGATGGCGATTGTAAGCCACTTTGAGATTCCTAAGGACAGAGAAAAGGTAAAGGTGAAGGTCTCCCTTGCTCGAAAGCCAGTCGAATCCGACTCTAGGGTTGCGGTGCTCATCTCCGTTTCAAAGCCGAAGAGCCAGCGCTGTCCGAAGACGTTTCCGTGGTCATGTGGCCGGCATGACTAAACACCAAGGCGCATGGAACGCTGTTACCTTCCCACTGAAGGACAGAGAAAAGTAGGGTGTAAAAACTTCCTCCTCCTCCTCCTCCTCATTCTTCTTCTATCAAGGCATCTTTCCGGGGCTGGCTTCTCACATCTTCACTGAAGGCTGGAGGTGCAGGTACAGCTTAATGTGTGTGCAGTGATGCTGTTTCGGCATCCATGCGTTGTGTGCCATGTTCCCTCTAAGCCGTGGAGTCTTGTGAGCAAAAATGTGTGAGCCGGAGGCCAAAAAACTGTGAGCTAGCTCACACTAACTCAGCTTAGAGGGAACATTGGTTGTGTGCCTAGCACCTGTGTTACCTTCTTGCACACTGACACATTGAGGGGGAAGAACGGAGGTGAGGATGTCAGTTTTCCAATGCCTGCCTTGGGGCTGGTTTTTGAGAAGAAGAAGAAGAAGAAAAAGAAGAAGAAGAAGAAGAGAAGAAGAAGAGATTGGATTTATTCCCCACCCTTCACTACCCAAAGGAGTCTCAGAGCTTCTTACAAACTCCTTTCCCTTCCCTTCCCCACAACAGACACCCTGCAATGCTCCCTCTAAGCTGTGGAGTCTTGTGAACAAAAATTCTACTTTGTGAGCCACTGGCACTAAAGTTGAGAGTGAGTGACTTAGCCACTGCATAATTTAGCTTGCTCTGGAGCCATCCCTTCTATGAGCTGGAGGCTAAAAAACTGTGAGCTAGCTCACACTAACTCAGCTTAGAGGGAACAGTGCCTGTCAGGTAGGTGGGGCCGAGAGAGCTCTGACAGAAACGGCTCTTTTTCAAGAACAGCTCTTGTCAGAACTATGGCTTGCCCAAGGTCATCCAGCAGGTGCAAGTGGAGGAGTGGGGAATCAAACCCGGTTCTCCCAGATTAGAGTCCGCGCACTTAGCCACGACACCAAACTAAATCTGGACTCCATTCAAAGCCACCCAGTACCAAATCAGACTCAGGATCCCTTCATGTCTGGCATTGTTCACCCTGACTGGCAGCAGAATTTCCAGGTTTCTGGCAGAGAGAGGCCTTTCCCAGGGCTGAGATGCAGGGGTTGAACCTGGGACTTCCTTGCAAGGAGAGCACACGATGCACCGCTGAGCTCCGATCCTTCCTTGCTGTTTGCTTGGTAAGATGTGGGCTGTGGGCTCTTCCTTCTCCCGTTGGGATCTCTCTGCTCTGCATCTCTTCTGAAAAACAGCCGGACCTTGTTCGCAAACATTTGCTGGCCTTTGAAGCTCTAACAGGTTGTGAGTTCCCTCCTTTTTGCTGTTACCATTGGCGGTGTTTTTTTCACCGCGTCGCTGTTATTGTTTTCCCAGATCTCTCGTTGTGCATCAGGTCCCCAGAGGTCTCCCACCGTGTCTGCGTTTCGATAAGAGGCACCAGAATAGCACTATCAGTCCCGGCGGGAATCTGTATTTTTCTCGGATTCAACAGGTTCTTTATGCAGACACCATCCCCCCACCTTTCCCCCAATTTTGAAAATGTAGAGTGGTTTTTTTTAATCCAGCTTTTATCGCTACTAAAAAGCTACGAGTCTTGTTTGGCAGGGACCTTTCCGGACCAGAAATCAGCAGTGTGACATATCTTTCTTTCCACTACCCCAGGAGTATAACTCTCCCCCCCCTTTCTTTCTTTTTTTCGGACGAAGCGAACAATGCCTACATGGAAAATTCCTATTTCCTCCTCTAAACAACATGCGCACACCACTCTCTCACACACATACGCGACGGGCCTTTCGTCTGCCCCACTGGAGAATTGTGGCAGGTTCCCATCTGAGCTGTGCTGCAGAGCCTGGCTCTGCTGGCACCGTGCCGAAAGCCCCCGTCGTCTGTTTTCCAGACAGGAAATATGAATCAAAATAACATGACAGAAAAAAACAGTAATTAGCTTTTGTGTGAGATTGCGAAGGCCTTAAATGAGGAACAGGCCTGCAATAAAATTTTTGGCTTCTCTCTCTCTCTCTCTCTCTGAAATACACACGCTAAAAAAAAAAAAAAATGGCCATTTTCTTGTCAAGGGGGAAAGGCCTACAATCACCCTGCAAGGCTATGGGGGGCCATCAAAGAGGGATTCCATCTGGGGATGGGTGCTTTCTAGGTTGTCACCTTACGTGATGGCTCTATAATAATTCTCTGGCCCTATCAGTATCATCTGGCACCTACTTTACTGGAACATGCCTGGTTGGTTGTCGAAAAGAGGGTTCACCCTGATACTGTGAAAATAAGAACATAAGAACATAAGAGAAGCCAATGTTGGATCAGGCCAACAGCCCATCCAGTCCAACACACTGTCACACAGTGGCCAAAAATACAAGGTGCCATCAGGAGGTCCACCAGTGGGGCCAGGAGGACACTAGAAGCCCTCCCACTGTTGCCCCCACCAAGCACCAAGAATACAGAGCATCCCTTGCCCCAGCCTGAGAGTCCCTATCTATACCTTGTGGCTCATAGCCACTGATGGACCTCTGCTCTGTATGTTTATCTAATTCCCTCTTGAAGCCATCCGTACTTGTAGCTGCCACCACCTCCTGTGGCAGTGAATTCCAAGTGTTAATCACTCTTTGGGTGAAGAAGGACTTCCTTTCATCCGTTCTCACCCGACTGCTCAGCAATCTCATTGAGTGCCCACGAGTTCTGGTATTGTGAGAAAGGGAGAAAAGTGTCTGGCTGGTTTCTAAGGCGCTACTGAACTTGAATCGGGTTGTTCTTCTGGAGACCAACAGGGCTATCCTCTGAAACATCCTGATTTTGTAAAAGCCAAGGGTGGAACACTGGATGGAAAATCCAACAGGCAGTGATACTGAGGTCGTACCATCCCTTTGGGGTGACTTTACCGAGCTGCAACACAGTCCTGTGGGAACATGAAGTCATCACCAACATGAACTCAATACCAACAGTCCACTAGATTCGGTACAGATTGTTCTTAATGACGTTATCATCCTCTTGCATTTCTTTGGCCTGTTATGCATGGGTGTTTTCCCTCGCTTTCACTGTCCATGTCCGTTCGGGTTTTCTTTGTTGTTCTGCATTGATTTTCCTCCCTTCAGTGCTCAGTTTTGCTTTTTGGTCTCTGTTTTCCTAGGTTTTCTGAGAGAGTGTTTGGGCTGATTTTCCCCATGTTTTGCTTCCAAGCTGAAGGTAGTTCAAAAGCATACAGATTCCCTCAGATTCCCTCCCACACGCCTTTTTGCCACCCCTCAAAAGTCATTCCCCCACCCACATCGAGGTCATTCTGCCCACTTTGCACCTTCCGCCATCCTCCGCCCTTCATCAGCGTACAAGCTCAGTTCTTCAGGTATCTTTTGAGAGCTTTGACTCTCAGAAGCTCACACCTGAAAACCTTGTTGGTCTCTGACATACTACTGAATCCTAATCTAGCCACAATTATTTGTAACTCTGTGAAAGTTACGCGATGGATTCGGTCGCCCAAGGAGGCCACAGCCCTCCGTTTGCAAGACCTGAACAAGGCTGTTAATGACAGGATGTTTTGGAAGGCATTAATTTGTAGGGTCGCCGTTAAGTCAGCAGTGACTTGACAGCCCTTCACACACACAGACACACAGGTGAAAGTTAAAAAATGATATACTCACAACCTGTTAATAAATCTTGCTTTTGTTACCAGTTAAACCCCTTTGCCTGGAAGTTACCATTCCATTTATAATTGGGAAAGGAGGTATATTTTATGCACCCCCTTTCCAGTCAACAGTCTTTTGACTTGGCAGCAGATGTTCTTGCTGCATGCTCAGGACAGGCTTCCCAAGTACTTACCATAAACCGGCGGGGGATGCATACGTCTTGGCAGGGCCACCCCCAGGGGAAGGAAAGACGCACTGCACGATGCCGTCACCAGGAAGTGATGCCGGGCGACACTCTGACAATGCGGCTGGAAACTCGATGGTACCATTGAATTTCCAGCCGCATTGCCAGAGCGTCGCTCGGTGTCACTTCCTGGCGACGGCATCGTGTGGTGTGGGTGTTGCCCTGGGGAATGTTCTGGCCGGGGATTGTGTCCCCCCCACCGATTTACGGTAAGTACTTGGGAACCCTAGCTCAGGAGGACTTCATAACTTCATCTTCTCGCTTGGTCTTGATGAACTCGTCCAGTGTGCACTGTGTAAATGGGGATTTAATTTACAGCCCCATGCAGTTCTCAGAGCCGCTGCTGCTTCCTTTCTCCATCGCCTCAAATGCAGAAATATTTTCCAAAGGAGTTGATTCATATTGGGATGTTTGGTCAATCTGGCAGAGCTCGCCCAGTCATTGAAGCGCGATATCACGTGCGATAAGATAAAATTCTCGAGAAGGAAATTGCAAAAAGAAAGATTCAGGTGAGTCGATGTTGGTCTGAAGCAACAGAACAAAATTTGAGTCCGGTGGCACTCATCAAGTTCACCAGGGAGATCAGGCTTTCCTCTTCCGCAGAAGACTTTCTGCTCCCCCTTTCATGGCCTGCTGGCCCAATGAGGGCCACGGAGTTTTGCTCAAATCCTAGAGCGTTGCCTTGATGTCATGCCAGCAACGTGACATCACTTCCAGTTGGACTCTGCCCCCAGCTGGCACCCCGAGTGTGCAGAGAAAGTCATGGTCGCATGCATGAGTGAACCCGCACGTCTTTTTCTTAGATGCTCAGGCCGGTTTCCTTTGCAATGTTTAGAGAAAAGTTGTCCACCGCTTCTCAGCAGTGTTTCCTCTAAGCTGAGTTAGTGTGAGCTAGCTCACAGTTTCATAGCCTCCGGCTCACACATTTTTGTCTCCGCTCAGGAAGGCTCCAGAGCACACTAATTTTGGCTCCAGAACACACTAATTTATGCAGGAGCCAAATCGCTCGCTCACAACTTTAATGCCGGTAGCTCACAAAGTAGCATTTTTGCTCACAAGACTCCACAGCTTAGAGGGAGCACTGCTTCTCAGCACAGTTCCCCTGTCCTAAAGATTCTCCAGCTGGTCCGCCTGAGATTCTTCCTTTCCCCCTGCAGTTTGTACCTTTTGTTCTGCTTCTTGTTCTTCCCCTTGGTCCCCTTTGTTCTAAGAAATGGGCCCCTGTTCCTTCCCACACACCAATCTGTTGATCAACAGAGATCATCTTTGGGGCTCTGTTCTGTGCACCCCAAGTTCCGAAACAGCACCTCTAGGTTGGAACACCCTTTCTTGCGACCATTTGACTGGCGCCGGAGCAGTCGAAGACCAAGTAAAAACAATACTTTTTACTGAGGCCTTTTTTGGAGCCATTTTATGCCTCTCTGCATAATGATTTCTTTTTATATCGGTCTCGGGCCTCGTTTCTGTTTCTTCACTAGTTCTCTGCCATGACCTAATTATTTTAATTTAAACTTCTATGCTTCTTGTGAAATTGTCACTGCTCATAAACATCTCATGCTTCCCCCCCCACACCGATTGATGTTGTTACTGTTTTTTATGCTGTTAATTGTGGAGAAGCATTTTTATTATTACTGTTTTATTACTGTGTGGTAGTGTTTTGACGCTGGATATTTGCTTCAAGGTGTTGGTTTCGACCTTCAAAGCCTTATACGGCCTGGGACCAACATATTTAAGGGACTACCTCTTCCCATATATGCCTCGAAGAGCATTACGCTCAAAAGATCAACATCTCTTGGTGGTCCCTTGCCTGAAGGACACACGTCTTGCCTCAGCCAGGGCCAGGGCTTTCTCTGTCCTGGCCCCAGCCTAGTGGAACATGAGACCAAGGCCCTGCGGGATCTCCTTCAATTCTGCCGGGCCTGCAAGATGGAGCTGTTCCACCAGGCCTTTGTCTGAGGCAGCGGGCACCCATTTATGGCTTCCCTGCAATCCTCCCTCTAAGCTGTGGGGTCTTGTGAGCAAAAATTGTGAGCTACTGGCATTCAAGTTGTGAGCAAGTGATTTGGCTCCTGCATAAATTAGTCTGCCCTGGAGCCCTCCTTCCTGAGCTAAGACAAAAATGTGTGAGCCGGAGGCTAAAAAACAGTGAACTAGCTCACACTAACTCAGCTTAGAGGGAACACTGGTTGTCACCCATTTGTCACCCGTCTACTGACCACCGACAACTGGCCTTTAACTCATTGTACCATCGGGCCAGAACTTTATAGCTAACTGACGCTGTTCCAAGCTGCACCCACTGTTTCCATTCTTATAATGTTTTATCGTGTTTTAATGTTTAATTTTTTAAACCGAAATTGTGTTTATTCTAATGATGTTACCCACCCTGAGCCCTCCTGCAGGACGGGCAGGGGATAAATGCAACTAATAAATAAATAATATTCTTCTTTGTTGATATGCCACCTTTCTCGCCAACAGGGACCCAAAGCAGCTTACATCCTTCTCCCCTCCCCTGTTTTATCCTTCACAACAACCTCGTGAGGTAGGTTAGGCTGAGAGTATGTGACTGGCCCAAGGTCACCCAGGCGAACTCCCAAGACACAAGTGGGGATTTGAACCCGGGTCTCCCACATCCTACTTTGACTGACAAGTCTAACCATGCTGGATATCGTGTTGATGCTATGGTGCCTGATACTTGTTTGGCAACTTGGGAGTCTGCAGACGGCTGGCTTACAGTTGTCCTCCATCAATGCCAATCTCCAAAGACTTTGTTTACTACGACGCTATTCCTTTCGTTTCCTTTGGTTTCGGTTAAGACGGCCCAAATCCTTTGCTCGTGTCAGGCATTTGGAATGCTTCATCTCTTCTCAAAACTTCTTGCTCACAAAGTGGGGAAAAAATATATTCCTACTCTGACAGCAATAAGCTGGAAAGGAAATTTTGAGGAGCAGGGTGGGATAGCGGCGGCTGCTATTATCAGTTGACAGCCACTGGTCGAACATATCCTGAATGGAAACAGAGCCAAAGTTAAAGTTTCATACCTCTCCCGACGTTGACACTGAAAATTGGAAAGGAAACGGCTTCCCACCGAAGGGCTGAATGCGCTGAATCAGTCGCTCACCCAGAGGGCGACTTTGGATGCTCTCGGTTTGGAGGTGCTGGGAGCCCAATCAGGAACACGGAGCCCGGTTCTGAGGCGCAATCCTCCCAGGGCCCGGAAAGGCCAGCTGGCAGCAGACAGGCGGCAGCTGCCTCTCCCTAACGCAATTTTCTCTGGCTCCTAGTAGCCCTACCAAGTTTTAATCAAAATGTGGTTTTAAGAAATTGTCCTCAGGTTCACTCCGAAGGAATAACAGGATTCCTTTCCAATGTTGTGTGTGAGACAGATGGGCGGGGAAAGAGAGAGCCCAGATTCTGGTGTTACGAGGGAGGAGAAGTCATTACAGCCACATTGGCTCCGTTTCTGTTTCAGTGTTGTCAGTAGCTGGATCCACACTTCATAGAAAATTGTGCTTTCACAGTGATTCCTCTGCTATGTTTTCGGAGAGGAAAATCAAGGGTAAGAATAATTACAGTAGCTTTATATCCAATATCCAGGCAGGCCCATGGCTAAGGAGGGGCTTTGGGGGGCTCCGCCCCCTTCCTTAAAGGCACAGCCCCAGAAACATTTCTCCTGTAAATGCTTTTAAAAACCATTTTTAAACATTTTTAAAGGTGTGTGCTCCTTTAAGCAGAGTGGGGTGCTGTAGCTGACTAATTCCTGCACTGAGCAAGGGGGTTGGAGTAGATGACCTCTAGGATCCCTTCTAACTCCGTGTCAAGAAACTGGTCTCCTTGAAGAAAGCTTTTCCTGCCTAAGTGTTAGCTCTCTTGACTACAGAAGTTATCACTCCCACCTGCTGGCTTGTTATCAGCAGGGCTATTTTTGGGCAGGAACGCACAGGAACGGAGCTCCAGCTGGCTCCTGAGTTGGTCACGCCCAACAGGAACTCATTAGAATAATAGGCCACAACCAACAGCAGAAACTCATTAGGACTGGCTACATTTGGGGTGTGTGGCCTAACATGCAAAGGAGTTCCTTCTACAAAAAAAGCCCTGGGTTTTGACTATAAACAAGGTGCACAGAATAAGAAGCAAAAGGTGGGTATGGCTGGATGACCACACTTCTGGTAACACAGGTGTGTGACCTAATATGCTAATGAACTGTACTGTCAGGGGTGTGGCCTAATATGCTAATGAGTTTCTGCTGTTGGGTGTGGCCTATTATGTTAATAAGTTCCTGCTGGGCTTTTTCTACAAAAAAAAGCCCTGGTTATCAGAATGGTTGCTTAGGCTGGCAGAAGTGATTAACTTGCAGCAGCTGAGAACTGTCATTTAAAGTGGTCGACAGCTTGCAATTTAGAGATCTGTCCTGGTGACAGCTTTCTATTGTCTAAACGGTTAAGAGCACCTATGTAGAACAGACAGCTTGAGAAGGCTCAGAATTCTAGCTTTTTTTTCTGCACTGAGAACATCAGCCCCACCAGAAAATTTTTTGCCCCACAAGCCACAAAATCCTGGCTACGGGCCTGTATCTAGGGGTCCCCAACCTTTTTTAGCCTGTGGGCACCTTTGGAATTCTCATACAGAGCAGTGGGCGCAGCCCCAAAATGATTTCCACAGTTTAACTTCAGTCACACAGTGCAGATTTTTGTGCTGTGGTGGCAGCTGCTGCCAAAGCAACGTTTTAAAAAGTCTGCACAGCCAATCAAACCTCCAAGGGCCAATCAAAAGCCTTGGTGGTTGGAAACTAACTGGTCCTGCCTACTTTCTAATGACAGTTGATGGGTACCAGAAAAGGTATTGGTGGTTGCCATGGAACCCTGATCTAGATGTTGCTGTCACTTTTGGCCCACCTCTGGTCTGACATCTCCGTGTGTGATAATTGGGGGGGGGGGGGCGTAAGAGAAACAAAACAAGCAGTGAAAATGGGTAGGCCAGAACTACTCACAACATCCAGGTGGACTCCTGTTCCTTCTTTGCAAAGAAAATAACCTGTCTTCTTCAAGAGGGTTTGGTACACTCGACATGCATGTTTGTTCAGGGCGAACGGGTCGATTGATCAACCCCATTCCGTAAAATCCACAAAATGTAAAAAAAATGTAAAAAAATGGGAGACAGCCTTAATTAGAGCTATGAAGGCTTTATGAAAACCTGCAGAGGTCTCCTTAGACTTGGTCTGCCAGTTCCCCCCTCAAAGTATTTTACTCATATGCAAATTTATGTATATATATGTGTGTGTATATATATATATATATATAATCAATTTATTAATATGATTAATAGACTGGCATTAATGGCCTGACTCCTAAACAGAGACATACACTTCTAAGCCCAATGGCTTGAACGGACCTAGAAGTCTGGGGCTCTGCTGCGGATGGCACCGTAGGTTTTCTAGCACTGGGTGGCAGCCAACTTCCTACTCCCAGGGGTTAGCACTAGGGTTGCCACGTCCTCTCTGGCCACTGGTGGGGGGTGGGGGCAGGTAGGGTTACCAGATCCAGGTTGGAAACTCCCGGAGGTTTGGGGGTGGACCCTGGAGAGGACAGGGACCCCAGTGGGATCAAATGCCACAGAGTCCACCCTCCGAAGCATCCATTTTCTCAGGGGGAACAGATCTCTGTAGTCTGGAGACGAGCTGAAATTCCAGGAGATCCACAGGTCCTATCTGGAGGACGGCATCCCTACCTGCTGCAATGAGGGGTGGGACCTTCACGTGGGGACAGAACTCTCGCTTTGTATGTTTAAAGGTCCCAAATTCCATCCAGTTTGGTGTAGTGGTTAACTGCGCGGACTCTAATCTGGGATAACCGGGTTTGATTTCCCGCTCCTCCACTTGCACCTGGCTGGATGACCTTGGGCAAGCCGTAGTTCTGGCACAGCTGTTCTCGAAAGAGAGCAGTTCCTTTCAGAGCTCTCTCAGCCCCGTCTATCTCACAGGGTGTCTGTCGTGGGGAGGGGGAGGGAAAGGAGTTTGTAAGCCACTCTGAGACTCCCTTGGGTAGTGAAGGGCAGGGTATAAATCCAATTTCTTCTTCTTCTCTCTTCTTCTCTGCTTCTACAGCTCGGGGCCGATGGTGAGTTCATGGTGGCTTTTCCAAGGTCATCTGGCTGGCTGCTGTGGGAATCTCGATTAGACAGCTCTTTCAATATGATCCAGCAGAGCACTTCTTAGGAACCTGAAGGGAACGAACAGGCCTGGGCTTTGATGAGTCTCTGGAGGAACGCTGTGATGCAGAGGGTCTCCAGCAGGGACTTGAAAGGCAAGAGGGGATGCCTGGCAGATGAAGAGGGAAGGCGCTTGGCAGCCCTTAACAAGGATGGACTCTGATAAGTATTCCCAGATGAAAGCCGTAATTGCACCGAGCCCATGTGACTTGACGAGCTGTCAGTGGTGATACCACCCATAGGAGGAAAGCAGATTTGGGAAGCTTGCCTAGGAGAAGGGGTGGGGGGGGAGAGATCCCTCTCAGAAAACATTTAAATCGATGTCGACATTTATGACTTGTGAAAGTTGTAAAAGCATCACACGGAGTTCTCATAAAAAGCAATAAACCCTATTTACAGCCTCGGCATTATGGGCCTGGTAACTCAAACCAGAGCTTCCTCCTCCTCCTCCTCCTCCTCCTCCAGTTTCAGCCAAGTGATATGGATTCAACCAGGCCTTCTGCAGCCCGTTTGGAAACAAAGACAACAAGTCAACTGTCTTTGGACCAGAGCGGGAAGAGGATGGAGGGGATGACGAAGAGGTCGCCTTTCACGGTGTCCACGCTTTGGGCAATCAGTTACAGTTGCCAACCTCTAGGTGGGGTCTGGAGATGCCCCAGAATTGCAACAGATCTTCAGACGACAGAGATCTGTTCCCCTGGAGGAAATGGCCGCTTTGGAGGCGGGGCTCTGTGGCATCATGCCCGGCTGAGGCACCTCCCCTCCCCAAACCTTGCCCCCCCCCGGCTCCCCCCTCCAAATCTCCAGGGATTTTCCACCCTAGAGCTGGCAACCCCATGGCTGCCATGCTGAGGCTGAGCGGAACTGTCTTTCTCACAGAACACGGTTTGAGTCCAGTGGCATCTTTAAGACCAACAAAGTTGAATTCTGGGTATCGTCTTCAAGGTGCCACCAGACTCAAGTTTCGTTCTGTTGCTCCGGACCAACACGGCTACCCATCTGAGTCTCTCTCGTTGACATGCACAGAAATGGGCCAATCAAAGGCTTCCCAGAGTGCAATGGGAAGCTGTCGTTCTGAGCCGGCTGCCGCACGCAGCCAGCACTATGCTACTGAATGAAGTGACCGTCTTTTGCATTCTTGAGGCTGGAACCTACAGATTTTCCCACTTTATTTATTTATTTATTTATTTATTTATTTATTTATTTATTTATTTATTTCCCTATTTTCTTGTTGAATTCTCCAGTGGTGACCCACGGTGCCTTACAGCTCTGCTCTTCCCTTCATTTTAACTGCACAACAAACACCCTGTAAGCGCTCATCAAGCTTTCATGGCAGAGTGGGGGATTCGAACCTGGGTCTCCTGACCTCTGTAGTCTCCCACCTGGAGACTGGTAACTCTTCAGTCCCATGCATTCTAACCAGTGCACCAGAGAGCTGCACTCTTAGTGAAAGAGTAGGAAAGGGGCCCATTTCAACCATCAAAAATCATGGAATCCGAGAATCACAGAGTTGGAAGGGGCCACGGAGGCCATCTAGTCCAACCCCTAGCACAGTGCAGGATCAGCCTAGAGCATCCCTGGCAAGTGTTTGTCCAGACACTGCTTAAAGACTGCCAGGGACGGGGAGCTCACCATCTCCCCAGGCAGCTGATTCCACAGTTGCACAACTCTGACTGTAAGAAAGTTTTTCCTAGTATCCAGCTGGTGCCTTCCCACCCTTAATTTAAACCCATTCTTGCGAGTCCTCTCCTCTGCTGCCAACAGGAACAGCTCCCCGCCCTCCTCTAAGTGACAGCCCTTCAGATACTTCGAGAGAGCAATCCTGTCCTCCCCTCAGCCTCCTCTTCTCCAGACTAAACATTTCCAAGCCCCTCAGCCTTTCCTCCTAGGGCTATGCTGGGCATTGTGGGATCCATGAGTCAGGGGCCTCAATGAAGAGGAGAATCAGGCCAGATCTAGCGGAGAGCCTAGAAGGATCCAGATAGGGTTGCCAACCTCCAGGTGAGGCCTGGAGCTCCCCTGGAATTACAACAGATCTCCAGACCACAGAGACCAGTTCCCCTGGAGGACATGGCAGCTTCAGAGGGCAAATTCTATGGCCTCATACCTTGCCAAGGTTCCTCCCTCCCCTGTTTTGCCCAAGCTCCACCCCCAAATCTCCTGGTATTTCCCAACCCAGAGTTGGCCACCCCTGATCCAGCCCATGATTTCCTACTGACAATAAGCTGGTGCTTCCTCAAAGGGCACCCCCCTTTTGCAAGCTGTTCCTCCAATGGTCCATTAAGACCAGCAACTACTACAAGCCAGGATGTATCTACCCACCAAAGTGAGTTGGATGAGGACAGTTAGATTTGAGTCCGGGAGCATCTTAGAGTCCAACAAGATTTTTTGGGGTATGAGCTTTTGAGAGGCAAGAAGAAGAGGAAGAAGAAGAAGAGGAAGAAGAAGAAGAAGAGGAAGGAGAAGGAGAAGAAGAAGAAGAAGAAGAAGAAGAGGAGGAGGAGGAGGAGGAAGAGGAGGAGGAGGAGGAAGGGGAAGAGGAAGAGGAAGGAGAAGAAAAGGAGGAGGAGGAGGAGGAGGAGATTGGATTTATAACCTGCCTTTCACTACCCAAAGGCGTCTCAGAGTGGCTTACAAACTCCTTTCCCTTCCCCTCGCCATGACAGACGCCCTGTGAGGTAGGTGGGGCTGAGAGAGCTCTGACAGAAACTGCTCTTTTTCAAGAACAGCTCTTATCAGAACTATGGCTTGCCCAAGGTCATCCAGCAGCTGCAAGTGGAGGAGTGGGGAACCAAACCCGGTTCTCCCAGATTAGAGTCCGCGTACTTAACCACTACACCAAACTCTCTTAGTCAGTTACAAATCATAATGGAGATCCTTGAGTCCTTATATCCCAGAGTGGGAGGGGTGTTGCCAGGAAGGGAGTCAAGATGCAGAGGTAAGATGCACGCTGTGTTCGAATTACAGCGGTTGAGAAACGCTTAGGAAATCACCATCTGTACTGAGATCAGAATCCTCTGCCCCTATTCAGCCCTGGGTGGTCCATCTTTCTGAATCTGTGAATGAATTCAGTCTCAGGGGTCTCACATTGTAGTCTCCCCTTGAAGCTTCTCTGTTAGAGGACTCTTTACCCCCCAATATCGACAGTTTTCTGGAATGTTTATGTGCCAGTCTGGGAAATACAACCTAACTGGCCGGGGAAGCATGCCTGGCAGCTCCTCCCTGTTCAACACAAATAAATATGAAAAAAGTGATCAATCTCTCCTGCATGCTCGAGTCCCAAAGGAAACAGAACCTTGCAGTGTTGCCCCTGGAACTTCAAACCAGCCGGAGAATCAGGGAGCACCTAATAACAAAAATTAAATTGCCCGGGGACACTGGCGGGTCCCGAATACTGCAGATGTTAAGGGGGAAGGGGCTGGAATTTCCCCAGGGTTAGGTGCCTGATCCAGAACTTCTGACAGGCAGTCATGGTGGGAGAGAAACTTCCAGGAACTTAATTGGGCCATCAATCAACGTCTGCCTCCGTCTGATCCAAGACGTGAGAAAGGGCCGTTCAGGAAGATTTGTTTATAATTCGGCTTTCTCAGCCTAGCCAAATATATGAAAAAAGGCTGCCCCATGGAGATAGTCTGGGTCTCAAGTTACCATTGGTGGGAAGTGCGCCGGGGGCCGATTGGCTGCAATCACACGGTATCTGACTGTTGTCATCTTCCAAAGGAGAGAGCTGAACTTTGAAAGCCTTGCCAGAGCATCCACGACCGGCCGTAGAGACGTCAAGGAATTATTGATTGATTTATTTTTTTTAGCAGCCCTTGTAAAAAAGGAACTCCTTTGTCAGGAGAAGTTCAAAGTTAGTAGTGCAGAGAGGCAGCCATCTGGACCGGCTCTTTGGATTTTATACCCGGCTTCCAAGCAAAGGTTACAAGAGCAGATCGGGGATTGTTTTCACGCAGCACGGCGATTTGTTTTTTTAACGTGACTTGCTCAACACAGTTCATTGGCATTTAGCAAATGGTCAAAACTAGGGTAGCCAGCTATGGTTTGGGAAATACCTGGAGGTTTTAGGGGTTGAGCTTGAGGAGGGCGGGGTTTGGGGAAGGGAGGGGCGTAAGCCTAGTAAAAAGCCAGAGAGTCCGCTTTCCAAAGCAGCCATTTTCTCCAGGGGAATGAATCTCTAGGTAAAGGTAAAGGTTCCCTTGCTCGAAAGCCAGTCGAATCCAACTCTAGGGTTGCGGTGCTCATCTCCGTTTCAAAGCCGAAGAGCCAGCGCTGTCCAAAGACATTTCTGTGGTCATGTGGCCGGCATGACTAAACACCAAGGTGCACAGAATGCTGTTACCTTCCCACTGAAGTGGTACCTATTTATCTACTTGCAATTTCTTGCTTTCGAACTGCTAGGTTGGCAGGAGCTGGAACCAGAGACGGGAGCTCACGCCGTCTTGCGGCACCCGGGTCTTGAACTGCTGAACTACTGACCTTCCACAGCCTGCAGTTCAGTGTCTTAACCACTTGAGCCACTGCAGCTCCAATGAATCTCTATCTAGCAGTTAATTTTATATCAAAAGAAATATATTTATTATATAATGTATACAGGGCTTTTTTGTAGAAAAAGCCGGGCAGGAACTCATTAGCGTAATAGGCCACACCCAACAGCAGAAACTCATTAGCATATTAGGCCACACCCCTGACAGCGCAGCTCCCTTCCAGGATTGGCTTCCCCAGGTGCCCCACGGCTTGTGAGTTACCAGGGGAACCCGAGGTGGGGGGGAGGCTGAAGGTGTGGCCAACTCAGAAGCCAGCCGGAACTCCGTTCCTGTGCGTTCCTGCTCAAAATTAACCCATACAGTAATGTAGTTAAAAACATAAGGCCTGAATATCAGGCTGCATTAAAAGTCATCCAGAATCAGTTTTACTCAGGGCTTTTTGGAGGGGTTTCTTTGGAAAAAGAGGTACTGGAACTCTCAAGAGGGAAATGCAAGTTTTCAATCTTTATACTGAAAACTCATGAACTTCTAAACATTTTTAAAATAATTTTGTTGAAGAGGTTCCCAGAACTCTATTCCAGCGCATTCTCCCGGGGAAGAAAAAGCTCTGGTTCTACATAATCTATTATAAATCCCTCTGTTATGTATGGAGATACATAAATGAAGGAGCTTGATTCCAGCTCCCATTGAAATCTGGTATCCTGAACAACACAAAACTGATTGGACGCTCTGCGTAGTTGTCCAATCAGGAAACAAGATATGTGCAGGAGGGAAACGATATGACTGGACTTTATGTCTGTAATATCATTGGTCCTTACTGTACATACGGGCGTGGCTTTGCAAGCCCGGACTGTTTAAAAAGGAGCCTGTTGCTCCCTAGTTTTGCTGTCATCCTGTCTTGCCTTAACCTCTGTAAATAAAGCTGATTTCGCTGTTCAAAGAGCTGCTGCCTGAGTCTCATATCACCTTCCTATGAAACTGATGATACATACCAAATGACCAACACAAGCAATGTTCCCTCTAAACTGTGGAGTCTTGTGAGCAAAAATTCTACTTTGTGAGCTACTGGCTTTATAGTTGTGAGCAAGCAATTTGGCTGCTGCATCAGTTAGTTTGCTCTGGAGCCCTCCTTCCTGAGCTAAGACAAAAATGTGAGAGCCGGAGGCTAAAAAACTGTGAGCGAGCTGCGGTGGCTCAAGTGGTTAAGACGCTGAACTGCAGGCTGTGGAAGGTCAGTAGTTCAGCAGTTCGAGACCCGAGTTCAGCCGCATGACGGATTGAGCTCCCATCTCTAGTTCCAGCTCCTGCCAACCTAGCAGTTCGAAAGCAAGAAATTGCAAGTAGATAAATAGGTACCACTTCGGTGGGAAGGTAACAGCGTTCTGTGCACCTTGGTGTTTAGTCATGCCGGTCACATGACCACGGAAACGTCTTCAGACAGCGCTGGCTCTTCGGCTTTGAAACGGAGATGAGCACCGCAACCCTAGAGTCGGATTCGACTGGCTTTCGAGCAAGGGAAACCTTTACCTTTACTAGCTCACATTAACTCAGCTTAGAGGGAACACTGAACACAAGACCATACATGTTTTGGCTTCTTAGGCCTTCTCCAGTGGTTAATAATACATAACATAGTTTTAAGAAACACATCTGGAAAATAAACAGTATCTCTTTTAACCCTGACCAGGTGGGATTATCTCATATATGATGTGATTTGATGTTAGTTTATAAATCAAACTGTGGGACCTGTTGCATGGTAACTCTGCTTACATCTAAAGCATCCATTGGTACTATAATCTGGTACAGAGTTTCAAATATTTCCAGATGTGTGTATCATCAGCTAGCAATGAGATACTGTGGCCAGCCCAGCCCTCCATTTACATCACAGTTAAGCAAACGTACCTGGATCACACCCTGTCAAAAAACAGTCTTTTTGTGACTATAATAGAATCATAGAATGTCAGAGTTGGAAGGGACCTTGCAGGTCATCTAGTCCAACCCCCTGCACTCTGCAGGAGTGTAGCCGAAAGATAGCCCTACAACATACCCGAAAGATGGTTGTCCAGCCTCTGCTTGAAAACGTCCAGGGAAGGAGCATCCACCACCTCCCGAGGCAGTCTGTTCCACTGCTCAACCACTCTCACAGTTAGGAAGTTTCTCCTGCTATCTAGCCAGTAATGACTCCCTTGTCATTTCCACCCATTAGATCTAGTCTTGCAATCCAGAGCAAGAGAGAATAGATCTGCTCCAGCTTCTACATGACAGCCCTTCAAATATTTGAAGACCGCAATCATGTCCCCTCTAAGCCTTCTCTTTCCCAGGCTAAACATACCCAACCCTTTCAGCCTTTCCTCGTAAGACTTGGGTTCCAGCCCTCTCACCATCCTGGTTGCCCTCTTCTGGACACGCTTGAGCTTGTCAACATCCTTCCGAAAATGTGGTGCCCAAAACTGGACACAGTCCTCCAGGTTAGTACTATGCAAGCAATTACATTAAAATCCTATGAAGTTTAACCAGTACAGAGTGGGTATTAGAAATACACCACACAGAAAAAATCTTGATGCAATTGCATCAGGATTGCTTTCAGGTAGTGATTTATCAAGGAGCACACGGACATTGGTAAAAATGAGCCAAAAGGACTGAAATGGGGGCGGGGGAGGGATTTCCCAAGCTGTTCTCCAGCATGGCTGATATTGGGGGAACTGTTATTTCCAGGGTACAATACAATAAACCACACACATACTGTGCCTTTGGTATACATCTGGGTCCCCAAGCTTTTTGAGCCTGTGGACACCTTTGGAATTGGGACACACTGTGGTGGGCGCAGCCACAAAATGGCTGTTACAAAATGGCTGCCACAGGAAGTGAAACCAGTCACACAATGGCTGCTACTGCTCACCCTCAGTCATACTGTGAAGACCCTTTTGCTGTGGTTGCAGCTGCTGCCAAAGCAAATTTTTTTGTAAATTTCCACAGCCAATCAAATCTCCAACAGCCAATCGGAAGCCTTCCTGAATAAAAGTCCCATCTAGTCCTGCCCACTTTTAAAAAAAAATTTGGTGAGCACCAGAAAAGATGTCAATGGCCGTTGTGGTTCCCGTGGGCACCACATTGGAGTCTCTGGTATAGACATACTAACATTGCAAATGGGATCAAGGTGGGCAGCATGCACACGAAAGGTCACATCTCGAATAAAACTTTGTTGGTCCTAAAGGTGCCATTGGACTCTAACTTTGTTCTATTGCAAATGGGAGAGAAGCCTGGGAAAGGGATCTGTTTCCCCTTGAAAGCTCACCAAGATAGCTCATAATTTTATTTTATTTATTTATTTATTTATTTTTCAGACTTATATCCAGCCTTCCCTGTAGGCTCAGGGCGGCTAACAAGAGGCATATGCCATACAAACAATTAAAACCAAGATAAAATATTCCATCTGCATTAAAATATCGGTGCTCGAATTAAGTTATTAGTACCCAGATGGGGTCAAAAGATCTTCTGGTCTCCATCACCAGCCCAGTTCCAGATGTTGTTCTAGCGATGTTCCCTTTCTATTGTTGGCTCTTCTGGTCATAAATAGTCAACTCATTCCAAATTGAGCCAAGGAGAGTTCACTGCTTGCCCATAATAGCTTGCTTCATGTCCTCTTCTTAAAGCATAGTTTCACCTACACTGAAAGACACACAACTAGTGTTCAGATGCCTATTGGTGGTTCATGGCTATGCCCCATAATAATCCACTTCTCATCAGCTGGTGCCCTAGGGAAGAGATGTCAGCCTAATTCATGTAGTCATGCTATTTAGATCTGGTGCAATTTTTCTCAGCTACGGTTATGTATCAGTTCTAAATATTTGCCTTTTGAAGCACAAATGCACTTATTCCCATCTGTCCCCAGCCTCACCGACCACCATACATGCTTTTCAGAGTAGATCACTAAAGAATCTGTAATTAGCTCCATACTTTAGGGTAATCTAGCTTTGAAGGTGGGGGGGCACCCAAGAATACCTCTTTGGCTGCACGTGCATTTCTAAATTCAGGGTCTTGTTGCATTCTGAAAGGCTGGCTTGCCGTAATTTTCTTTGATTGGCACAAGAATTAAATCGAAGGATCACGTTTCAGCTCTGGTCTGCAATTGTGTGTTTTATTCTCTTCACCCACCAGCTATAGCAGAAAGGGTTTGTGAAGGATTTCTGATATCTCTGGACCTTTGACAGAAATGCCTAATTTTTACTTCTTGGGAATGTTCCTCTGTCCAACTTATTCAGAATTAGGGAAGATCGGCTTCATTTCCTCGAGGTTCTTTTGACTGTGAGTCACTGAAGACAGAAGACCTTCTTCTGGGCCATGGCTGGCAAATAATCAAGGCCCACATTCCCAGTGAATGGTACAGCATTCTTTATTTTTCAGATTCTTGACTCCCCCACCCCCCAGCCCCAGCCAATACCAGGAATGCTGAGAACTTTGTGGCCAACATATTTTGTAGTCAAACATACAATTTTCAATAGCTGCTCACTCCCTGACTCCAGTGCCTGGAGAGGGTGGAGCCTGGGGCAGACTTCCAGGTGATGATCTAGGGATTTCCCCTAATCTCTATGATAAAGATCATAGAGAGATAGGGAAATTCCTAGAGCATCCCTATGGAGGCCGTTACTTGGCCATTTTTTCCTCCCATGCCTCAGTTTTTCAAGAGAGAAGGGTATTGGGGCTTAGGGCCAGGGTTTACCCACTACGAGTGGGCAAATGCCTAGCCTACTACTGTGCCCTGCATTTAGGTCTTTTGGGGGCACCTGATTAGCCACAGTGGGAAACAGGATGATCTATTCTTCTGCCACCCACTATGGGCTGTTTGCCAGCTGAAGGCCTTCAAATCCACAGTCTCGCCACGCCCTACAGCAATCACACAGTTCTGCAGTCATTTTGAGAAATTTCGTTTCCTGCTTCATGTCGCTATTTGCCTAGCAGAGAAGGAACCCTAACCCATCTGATGTTCATTCTGCCCCTCCACAACACCAGCATGTTGTTATTTCCTATTTAATAGGGATATATATATATATATAATTCAAGGCCCTGGCTTTTCATCCAACTACACTAACTCCTTTATGCACCAAATATTTTAAGGGAGGAGCGGGGTGGGGGGGGGGACGGACGAAGAAGTTAAGACCAAACCAAACCACAGATTAGAATTATTGCTATGCAGTTGTGGGCACTTGACAGATGCTTTCATCCTGTATATTTAAATCCTTTAAAACAAAAATACCACAGCTCCTATGCAGCTTTTTCTAAAATATTAAAACCACATCTGTGTTTCAGAAAGAAAGAAAGGAAAAGAAACACAGCAGAGGGAGAGAAAAGAGAGAAAGAGAGAAAGAGAGAAAAGAAAAGAAAAGAAAAGAAAAAAAGGAAAGGAAAGGAAAGGAAAGGAAAGGAAAGGAAAGGAAAGGAAAGGAAAGGAAAGGAAAGGAAAGGAAAGGAAAGGAAAGGAAAGGAAAGGAAAGAAAAGAAAAGAAAAAGAAAGGAAAGGAAAGGAAAGGAAGGAAGGAAGGAAGGAAGAAAGAAGGAAAGAAGGAAAGAAAGAAGGAAAGAAGGAAAGAAGGAAAGAAGGAAGGAAAGAAGGAAGGAAAGAAGGAAAGAAAGAAAGAAAGAAAAAAGAAAGAAAGAAGGAAAGAAAGAAAGAAGGAAGGAAAGAAGGAAAGAAGGAAAGAAAGAAAGGAAAGAAGGAAAGAAGGAAAGAAGGAAAGAAGGAAAGAAGGAAAGAAAGAAAGAAAGAAAGAAAGGAAAAAGAAAGAAAGAAGGAAAGAAAGAAAGAAGGAAGGAAGGAAAGAAAGAAGGAAAGAAAGAAAGGAAAGAAGGAAAGAAGGAAAGAAGGAAAGAAAGAAAGAAAGAAAGAAAGAAAGAAAGAAAAAAGAAAGAAAGAAGGAAAGAAAGAAAGAAGGAAGGAAGGAAAGAAAGAAGGAAAGAAAGAAAGGAAAGAAGGAAAGAAGGAAAGAAAGAAAGAAAGAAAGGAAAAAGAAAGAAAGAAGGAAAGAAAGAAAGAAGGAAGGAAGGAAAGAAGGAAAGAAGGAAAGAAGGAAAGAAGGAAAGAAGGAAAGAAGGAAAGAAGGAAAGAAAGAAAGAAAAAATAAAGAAGGAAAGAAAGAAGGAAGGAAGGAAAGAAAGAGAGGCAAGAAACGCCCCATGTCAGATCAATTTCTCTCTTAAGGTTTACGCAGGGGTCTTAGAGGGGTGTGAATGAAGCTCCCTGTCCCCCCCACCTCAGCACCAGAACAACAAAAACAAAAGGAATTTGGGTTGCAGGCGGAGGGCCACAGGAATCTAAAGGTTGGCAAATTCCATGTCAGAGGGGGAGAGGGGCTACCCTATTTCTTTTGGCTGCCTGCCCTTTCACTTATATGAACTCGCAACCATTTTTTCTCTCTCAGCGGGACCGACCCCCAGAGAGCACATTTCAGAAGGAAATCTGTCTCAGCTCCAGTGGAGACTGTCGCCCTGCCTCCCTGCCTCCCTTGCCTCATAATTTACCTTGGGAATATGTGGGCCATGTGAAAAGTGTAGCCACCCACGCATCTATGAATCCATCCACCCACCACTGGCTGTGGTCAAACGTCTCCGAAAGCTCCCAGCCAAGAATGCCCTCTTCACTTACAAATTAACTTTTTGCAAACTCAAATTGTCGGAAGGCAGAAGTGAGCTGATCCTGCAAACCAGTGATTTTCAATTTGAAACAAGAAGAAAAAAAAAAGCCAAGAAAGGCTCTAGCTTTACATGGATATGTGGCATCTACGTGGAACCTAGAGCATCAGGGAAGATGAGGGCTAAATGCATATGCCTGACTCGCTATATTTCGGATTGATTTTTTTCTTATGGTGAAGTGGTACAGTCCCCCTAAGACCGTACCACTTTTGTTTCCCCTGGCATGTTGGAACTGGCTCCGACTGCCGGAGGTATGCAGCTTCGTTCAAAGATACTAATTGCCACTGCCTTTCGGAGACCACCAAATAACAGATATTTAGGGGAGCATCTGAAAAATTTGCCAGTCCTTATTGGTTATTCCGCTTTTTAATCCTGGCCAAGCCAATGGGAATATCAGATGTTGCAGGAGTGGGTGGCCCTAATGATTTTACCATTATAAGCCATAACCAACTAATAACAGTAAAAAGAGAGATTCCTGCGAACTGCACTCGTTAATTGGGAAGAGTGAAATTTGTTGCACATGAACAAACACACCAGACCACTGACTCGTTAGTGGCTAAGGTAACAATGTTGTTGAAAAGGTAGTCGTGGTGCCACTGATCGAGAGCCAGAGCGGTGGTCCTGGAATCGGCTCAGCTTCTTGGGAAGTCCAATCTCCATCTCTCTCCCATTTCGGTTCCCACTTTCCTTTCCAAGCGCACAAGGCCAAGAATGTTGTGGACGCGGGCATCGGTTGTAGGAGGCAGAACCTTTCTCCTCCTGGGCTGAAATACGATCAATCTGGGAGGAAGGTCGCTTCAGCACCATCAGCCGCAAGCTGCCACCTCCCAAATGAGCTCAAGAATTATGAACACGAACACCCATGAAGCTGCCTTATAGCGAATCAGACCATCAGTCCATCAAGCTCAGTATTGCCTACCCAGCAGTTCTCCGAGGTCTCCGGCACAGAAAGACCTTTCACATCTCCCACTGCCAGGTCATTTTAAGTGGAGATGCCAGGGATTGAACCGGGGACCTTCTGCATGCCGAACAGATGTTCTACCACTGAGCCACGGCCCCTCTCACCAGCATCCTTTGAGAACGCTTAAGGAAAAGATGGCATTAGTATCAGCCCACTTTGCTGATTGGTGAGATGTTCCAGAGGCTAATGGCATCATCTGTTGATTACCTCGGAAGGAGTTAATACGGTAGACGAGAGATGTCTTTGGAGTGTTTGCTTTGTTTTCAAACAGGCAAAGGCACAAAAACATGCTTGCACAGTAACAAAACTGCTATCCCACACTAGGGCCCTGAAAAAGGGGGGGGGGGAGAGAGAGAGAGAGAGAGAGAGAGAGAGAGAGAGAGAGAGAGAGAGAGAGAGAGAGAGAGAGAGAGAGAGAGAGAGAATTTCTGCACCCAGGGGCATGAGCCAACTCTTCCTATCAATGGTTCCTGCTCCCCCACCCCTTTCCCCTCGTTCTTAGTGTTGGACTTTCTTTATTCAACTCACACATTCTTCAGTTAAGAGGCGGGTCTTCTCCAGTCCTGATAGCTCCCTAACCAGAGAGCTATTAAAGCACATATGCGGGGGGGGGGAGGAATTATCCAAGATCTTCATCTCTTTTGTCATCAGTGGCAGATGGAATCCCAGGAGAAGAGGCCAAATGTACGGGAGAGGGCTATTTCTCAGGGCCAGTCCTGCAACCTCTGTAAGACTGGGTACCTCCCCCAAGAATCCTAAACCGACTCCTAACGTAAGCCGACGTTGTGCACCTTGCACAAAATGTGTTCCAGTTGACACTTATTTATTTTGAGATTTTTATTCTGCCATCCCCAAGCGGGTTCAGGGTGGATCACAAAAAATCTCATTTTTGCTCATGTCCTGGATACCACTTGTAGTTCAAAATGATTCAGAAACTTCCCAGAGCTTTTGCCAGCTCAGGGAGCACGCAATCCTTTTCTATCCAGATCCTTGGAACTGCCCAACTTTTGCTTCCTATTCTGTTTACCTTGTTTCTTGTCAAAACCCAGGGCTTTTTTTGGAGCAGGAACTCCTTTGCATATTAGGCCACACCCCCCCTAATGCAGCCAATCCTAATGAGTTTCCACTGTTGGGTTTGGCCTATTATACTAATAAGTTCCTGCTGGGTGTAGCCAATTCGGGAGCCAGCCGGGACTCCGTTTCTGTGCGTTCCTCCCCAAAAATAGCCCTGACCATGAGGAAAGAGAAGAACAACAGGGTGAAGAGGGGGGGTGTCAAAGGGCAACTCCCATTTGAAGAACAAAGAGAGACAGATGACATAATATGCAAGGAGATAACACTTATATACACTTGGAGGGATGTAGTACCTCCCCATGTCCAGGCATGCTGAGCGTCTTACTCCATGTTAAATACTGGGTTCTGAACGCATTGTAGTGACCAGCTCTAGTTTATTAAGTGATTTCAGCAAACTCCAAGGACAACTAGCAGGGCTTGAGCCCTGCTTATAAAAGATGCACTCACCACACCCAACACACATCCCACTCCCAGTGATAGGCTATTTACATTACACTTATCTATTGGTTAGTTCTAGGATCCTAGTGAGCTATTGTTCTAAGGTAGCAAGCTCAACCCATACCTGATACAGCTAGAGGAATGGCTTAGGCTCAATACATACTCCAACATCTATAGACTCTTTGTGATTTGTTGGCCACAATCTGACCAAGCCTTCACCAAAACAGAGAATCTTAGGGAAAAGATATTGTATTCATAATATTTATTTAGCACATCTTTATCCTGTCCTTCCTCTGAGAAGCTCATGACAGAATACCTGGTTCTGTATTCCATTGTATCTTCACAACAACCCTGCCCTGGCCTTTTCTGCTCTGGCCCCAGCCTGGTGGAACATGTTCCCATGTAAGATCAGGACCCCGTGGGATCTATTGCCATTCCACGGGGCCTGTAAAATGGAGCTGTTCCACCAGGCCTTTGGCTGAGGTGGCGGATGTCCAGTGAAAAAGTCGGCCTCCCCTGCTGAAGTTCACCAGTTCGATGTAGCACTGAGTAAGTAGATCTTCAAGACCTAGCAGTACCAGCTCTGGAAATGGTGCGTATAAACATATAGTGCAATCTGTTTTTAAATTGCTGTTCATAAATTGTTGTTTGTAACTGTTTTAAACTGTCTATTAATGTTATTATATTATATATTATTATATAATATATAGTATTACAATGCTGAATGGCTTTGTGATCTGCCCTGAGCCCACTTGTGGGGAGGGTGGAATATAAATTCATAAATAAATAAATCCAGCCACTATTGTGAAGAGAACCAATTAGAAATTAACTATACCCCCCCAATTATATATTTTGGCAAGAGTCAGAAAACAAGGACATGGTCACCACACCTCAAAAAGGATATTGTAGCACTGGAAAAAGTGCAGAAAAGGGCAACTAGAATGATAAAAGGACTGGAACACTTTCCCTGAGAAGAAAGGTTAAAGAGCTGGGGCTCTTTAGCTTGGAGAAATGACGGCTGAGGGGTGACATGATCAAGGTTTATAAGATTATGCATGGGATAGAGCAGGTAGAGAAAGAGGTACTTTCCCCCCTTTCTCACAATGCAAGAACCTGTGGGCACTCCATGAAATTGCTGAGCAGTTGGGTTAAAACGGATAAAAGGAAGTACTTCTTCACCCAAAGAGTGATTAACACATGGAATTCACTGCCACAGGAGGTGGTGGCAGCTACAAGCATGGATGGCTTCAAGAGGGAATTAGATAAGCATATGGAGCAGAGGTCCATCAGTGGCTATTAGCCACAAGGTATGGATAGGAACTCTCAATCTGGAGCAAGTGATGCTCTGTATTCTTGGTGCTTGGGGGGAGGTCAATGGTGGGAGGACTTCTAGTGTCCTGGCCCCACCGCTGGACCTCCTGATGGCACCTGGTATCTTTGGCCACTTTGTGACAGAGTGTTGGACTGGATGGGCTGTTGGCCTGATCCAACATTGGCTTCTCTTATGTTCTTATGAGTATTAATGGACATTGTGTAGAGCAAGTACCATGTTTCAAGTATCTGGGGGTGGTGATCCATTCGTCTGGGATCAGAAGTGCCCATCAGGATCATGTAGCCACTATTGGTCAAAAAATCTGCCCAGGGCATAGTAAAATTTCTACGCACTACAAGAGGGTGTTAGTTATCTGCTACCATTTAAGTGATTCCAGGCAAAAACACTGTTCTATCTTTTGTATGGGGGACAACACTTGGCCTACCTTCTTCTCCCTTGGCTCCATGAGAGCAAGTCCAATCAAAAATTGTAAGAGCAATATCTCGATTAACCAGCTGTGTCTCCCATGCCAGCTTGCATCTAGAATCTGGCCTTGTCAAAGTGGAGATCAGTTCCCCTGGAGAAAATGGCTGCTTTGGAGGTTGGACTCTCTGGCATTATACCCCGCTGAGGTCTTTCTCCTCTCCAAACCCCGTCCTTCCTAGGCTCCATCCCTAAATCTCCATGAATTTCTCAACCCCGATTTGGCAATGCTAATAATTACCCCCGGGGTATGCTTTTTGCAGGTTCACGATCCTCTCCCTCTCCCCTGTTTTTAAAGCCTGCAAGTAGGTTTTGGCATCATGAGCCTAACCTTTCTTTACAGTCTGTGAACCGGTCCCATTTCTGGAGGGAGGGGGGGGGGCTGCAACCCCCAGGATTCAGGCATAACAGCAGCTGTCATTGTTACAAGGCGAAGAACAAATTGATTGATGGCAGATAATCAAAGTGACGGAGGGCCTTTGGCAGGGGCAATATTTATGTTACATCTGTCACTTAAGACATTTTACCGCCAATCAGCTTCCTTAAGAAGTCGGACTGGAACAATAGAGGCCTTTCTGTTCCGCTCCCCCTATTGACTCGGGCTAACGCCGACCAAGTTCACCCTTGATGCAATCCTCAAAGCATGCGCTCCTTCCCCGAGCCAAGTTTTCAGATATACATCCTTCTTTGTCAATGGACGGGGCGGCGGGGTGGGGGAGGGGGAGGGAAGGCCTCTCCTCGCAGCCAAAGCATTGAAGGTGGTCCTTTGAAACGGGCAAGGGGAGGACTGTGCGATTTGCTTCGTCCGCCCGATGAGGTGTCAAAGCGAGAGGAATTCAGAGGGGGCCCTTCCCGGCAGCTGCTGGAGGAGCGAAGCCCTTTCGATGGTTCAAGCACCACGGCCTCTGTTGGCAGGGCAGTTCTGGCTGAGAAGAAGATGCTTGGAAAATAAATAACACCTTTGTGTGTGTGTGCGCGCAAGTGTCTGTGTGTGTCATCCCGTGGATGAGGAGACCAAGTTTTACAAGGTGACTCAGAAAAGCCGCAGCTCAGAACGGGATTCTGTGAATACGACATCCAAGAAAGGGGTTACGTGCTCTTCCTTCACAGCTGGGACACCTTGGCTTGTATCTAGTCACCCTTTCTGAAGTGAAGGGAACCAGTGTGGTATGATGGTTAAGAGTCCTTCCTTCCTTCCTTCCTTCCTTCCTTCCTCCCTCCCTCCCTCCCTCCCTCCCTCCCTCCCTCCCCTCCTCCCTTCCTCCCGTTCCCTCCCTCCCCCTCCCTCCCCCCTCCCTTGTTCTTGGACCTCCAGAGGAACTGGTTGGCCAGTGTGTGAGATAGGATGCTGGACTAGAGGGACCACTGGTCTAATATAGTGGGTCTCTTCTGTTGTTCTTGTGAAGGCCTCGGCCTCTCTGCCCTGTTGTTGGCCCTCCAGAGGATCTGGCTGGCCACTGTGTGAATTGGGATGCTGGACTAGATGGACCACTGGTCTGATTCAATATGGCTCTTCTTATCCTCTTATGAAGGCCTTGTTCTTGGACCTCCAGAGGAATTGGTTGGCCACTGTGTGAGACAGGATGCTGGACTAGGTGGACCACTGGTCTGATCCAGCAGGGCTCTTCTGATGTTCTTTTATTCACTGAGATGCTCTTGCATCAGTGTAAGACAGTCTCGCATGAACAAAAGGAACAGAGGAAGGCACAGGAACGGAGTTCCAGCTGGCTCTCAAGTTGGCCACACCCAGCAGGAACTCATTAGCATAATAGGTCACACCCAACAGCAGAAACTCATTAGGATTGGCCACATTAGGGGTGTGTGGTCTAACATGCAAAGGAGTTCCTGCTCCAAAAAAAGCCCTGGGTTTTGACAACAAACAAGGTCAACAGAATAAGAAGCAAAAAGGTGGGTGTGGCTGGATGACCACACCTTTGGTAACTTAAGGGTATGGCCTAATATGCTAATGAGCTGTGTCATCAGGGCGTGGCCTGATATGCTAATGAGTTTCTATTGGTGGGTGTGGTCTATTATGCTAATGAGTTCTTGCTGGGCTTTTTCCTACAAAAAAGCCCTGGGTGTGGCCTATTATGCTAATGAGTTCTTGATGGGTGTGGCCGACTTGGGAGCCAGCCGGAACACCGTTCCTGTGCGTTCCTGCCCCAAAATAGCCCTGCTGAGAGAGATCTTCAGTCCCCACCTGGAGATTGGCAACCCTGAATGCAAGTTAGCAGGGAGGTCCTGGTGATGCAATTCAGAAGCAGCAGACTGAAGGGAGAACAGAGGTACATCTGAGAGAGACTACCAGTTGTACTCTGGGACTCTTTTAATTCCACCCGTATCTGGAAGGATCAAGGAGGAGGAACGGAAGTGCGTCAGGTTCCAGCTGGCTAAAAGGTAAAAGTTCAGAAGTCCAGGGAGAGAGAGAGAGAGAGATTAAGAGGAAGAGCGAGCGAGAGAATGGAGATATCAGACCTCCGCTTTGCTGAGATTTAAAGGAATATGGTTTTGAATCATGCCTTTGGAATGCAGCTCTGACTTAAGAGCCGCGAGCGGGAAAGATGACAAAATGGAGGTTTCCAAGAGGGCACGGCGCTGCAGGCCATCTGAAAAACAAGGCCCGGGGATGCTGAGAATGCCGCACATTGGGAGGAGGAAACCCGATCCCGGCGGCTTTCTCTCCGGGCGGAGGACGAGTCTCGTAACATGCCAATATCACTTATGTTCCAGCTCCCACTGGTTTCAAGCGGAGATTTATAGGTTTCAGCTGGAGCCTTAAGGCGTTATTGTCCAGAGCTTTGCACAAGTCACACAAAGTTATCTGTCCCTTCTAGGCCGAGGCCAAGACCCACCGGGCTGAGTCCAAGAGAACCGCAGGTTGAGGCTTTGCACCGGGGCTGGGAGGGGGGAAACGTGGAGACTGTGCAGGCGGAGGCAGAACTGAGATGCCAAGGATAATGTCCAAAGGATTTTGTTATAAGGCAGCGTCTTCCGTACAGATTAAGGGTGTGCATCCAGATCGCAGCTGTGACCTGAACAGACCTCACTTGTTAGCAGCAGCAGAAGAAGAAGAGATTGGATTTGTGCCCTGCCCTTCACTCCGAGTCTCAGAGCAGCTTACAGATTCCTTCCCCTTCCCCTCCCCACAACAGACACCCTGTGAGGTCGGCGGGGCTGAGAGAGCTCTGACTGAGAACTGCTCATGAGAGAACAGCTCTGAGAGAACTTGTGACTGACCAAAGGTCACACCAGCAGCTGCGTGTGGAGGAGTGGGGATTCAAACCTGGTTCTCCCAGATTAGAGTCCATGCACTTAACCACTACACCAAACTGGCTCTGAGCAAAGGGTAAGGGTCCCCGACAAGGTGCCCAGGGGCACCAAGGTGCCCGCTGGTACCTTTCCCGCTTTCCACCAATTAGAAAATGGGCGGGGCTTTTTCCCAGCAGAGCTTCTGATTGGTCACTGGAGATCTGATTGGCTGTGCAGATTAAAATAACAATGTTTCAGGGGCAGCTGCCAATATAGTATTGGTTTTATTGCCCCTCATGTTCCTCTTTCCCAGTTCCCAGTGTATTTTAAAAAAATCACCCGTCTGCACTTGAGCTTCCTCCATGTGTGGCTCCGCCCCCCACGGTAGCCATTCTGTGGTTGGGTCCGCCTCCCATAGCAGCCATTTGATGGTTGTGCTCCCCACTCTGAGCCAGACTTAGAAGGTGCCCACAGGCTCAAGAAAAAGAAGAAGAAGAACTTGGATTTATGCCATTGCCCTTCACTACCCGAAAGTCTCAGAGTGGCTTACCATCTCCCTTCCCTGTGAGGTAGTTGGGGCTGAGAGAGCTCTCTCGAGGACTGCTCCTGAGAGAACAGCTCTGAGAGAACTTGTGATTGACCCAAGGTCACACCAGCAGCTGCATGTGGAGGAGTGGGGAATCAAACCTGGTTCTCCCAGATTAGAGTCCGCACACTAGCATAGGGCAGAGGTTTTTCACATCACCTACTGCCTGATCCTTTTAAATGGAGATGCCAGGAATTGAACCTGGGATCTCTGCATGCCAGGCAGATGCTCTGCCACTGGCCCCTCCAAAAGGCATCACAGCCCTGCTGAGTTCTCTCCCTACCCCTAACTCCTCCCTCCCCAGGCACTGCCCCCCAAATGTCCAGGAATGTCCCAATCTGGGGTTGGCAACCCTGATACAATCCTCTGTTTTAAGGGAGGCCCAATGCTGTTCACTTGACTATTGAAATAGGAGGTCTAGTATTTGAGATTTTTGAGATTGGATTTATACCCCGCCCTTCGCTACCCGAAGGAGTCCCAGAGCAGTTCACAATCTCCTTTCCCTTCCCTTCCCCACAACAGACTCCCTGTGAAGTAGGTGGGGCTGAGAGAGCTCTTTCAAGGACTGCTCCTGAGAGAACAGCTCCGAGAGAACTTGTGACTGACCCAAGGTCACACCAGCAGCTGCATGCGGAGGAGTGGGGAGTCAAACCCGGCTCTCCCAGATTAGAGCCCGCCGCTCTTAACCACTACACCAAACTGGCTCTCTAGCTGAATATGCATTTTAAATCGTAGTTTTACGTGTGTTGAATGTAACACGAGAATGACTCAGTGCCCTCCTGAAGCTGACAACCCGCTTGTCTCCAGCCCTTCCTGGTCACTGTATTTCCTCTGGGAAAGCCCCTTCTGGACACGCCCACTCCCCACCTCAAGACTCCCCCTACCCCCGTCAGAATAGTCAGTTCTGACGTCACCCCAGACAATCCCTGTCCCTCTACACATCTGGGGAGATCAAACTGACTCTCTGGCCCTTCTATGCGGTGCTGCTTTGGGGGTTCTTCTGTCTCATAGGCTGCAGTCACACACACTGAACAATCCACTTTCAGCCCACTTTCAATGCAGTTTTGAACTGGATTTTGCCAGTTCACACCGTAAAATCCAGTTGGAAAGTACATTGAAAGTGGGTGGAAAGTGGACTATTTATTGTGTGTGATTGCAGCCATACTCATCTCTGGATCCGGGTTCAATGCACGTGGGTGGGTGTTAAGTGCCATCAAGTCACTTAAGAACATAACATAAGAACATAAGAGAAGCCCATGTTGAATCAGGCCAATGGCCCATCTAGTCCAACACTCTGTCACACAGCGGCCAAAATATACCAGGTGCCATCAGGAGGTCCAGCAGTGGGGCCAGGGCATTTCTGATTTATGGTAACCCTCAGTGTTCCCTCTAGGCCAGGCGTGTCAAACATGCAGCCCGGGGGCCGGATGAGGCCTCCGGAGGTGCTTCTATCAGGCCCACCGTGGAACTGGCTGTCTTGTGCTATTTCTTCCAGTTCTGCTGCTGCTGCTGTGTCATCGTAGGTTTGCAGCTTACAGATACACACCTGAACAGCATACTCAGGATTGCAACAGCACAGACATTTGGATGCAATAATTCAGAGCAAGAGGTGTCAGTTAGCAGACACTGTTAAATAAACGGAATATCGCAAGAGTGCTGATGCTTTAAGCATGTTTTTATTTTAAGTTAAAAAAAACCCCTTTGTGTTCGTGTCCTTTATAAAGTTTATCTCTTCTGCTACCTGGCATTACATTTTATGGCACACCTGGCCCGGCCCAACAAGGTCTCATTTATGTCAGATCCGGCCCTCGTAACAAATGAGTTTGACACTGCTGCCCTAAGCTGAGTTAGCGTGAGCTAGCTCACAGTCTTTTAGCCTCCAGCTCACACATTTTTGTCTTCGCTCAGGAAGGACGGCTCCAGAGCAAACTAACTTATGCAGGAGCCAAATTGTGCTCACTTGCTCAATTGCATTGTGCACAAAGTAGGATTTTTTGCTCACAAGACTCCACAGCTTAGAAGGAAGCATTGGCCTGACCCTATGAATTAATGACCTCCAAAGCGTGTCTTGTCATGAACAGCCTGGCTCAGGTCTTGCAAACGGAGGGGGCCAGGGCTTCCCGGATGGAGTCTATCCATCTCCGGTTGGGTCTTCCTCTTCACCTGCTGCCTTCAACTTTTCCTGTCGTGATTGTCTTTTCCAGTGAGCCTTCTCTTCTCACAGGCTGCGTTCAGACTGGCAGTTTGAAGCGGGAGCCAGTCGTAGCAACCCCCCCCCCCCAGGAACAAACTGTTTCGGGTTTTCCCAGTCACGCTGTGCCGACTGATGCGGGAGCATACCGGGAGGAGGCGTGCTGAAGAATTCAGACTGCTGGCCTGGAGGTGCGGCTGTAAACAGCTTTTTCCTGGTAATTCGGCTGTGTGTGCATGTGTGCATGAGCGCATGCGCATCGGGGCGATTTGGGGAGGATCCCATTGCGCCGGCACCACATTGAGCACTAGAGCGGAGCACAGCCAATCATATCGCTGCTGCCTTATGCGCAACGTGGGCTGCTCCTGGCTTTTAAAGGTTGGTGTTCACATATCCCAGAAGTGGAATGAAGTGGGATAAACGGGCTCTCAGGGATTTGCTATTGCTTTTACCAGGTATGTTTTAGACACGGGAGCGAAGCGGAACAGCATAGGTTGACTATGGGTGGGGAACGCCAGGCAGATGTGCCTATGTGAACGCCTCCTTTAATCCACTTGTAAAACGTGGCTGAAACGTGGCCATAGCGGGGCAAACTGCCAGTCTGAACTCAGCCATAGCGGGACCAAAGTAGGATAGCCCCACCCCTTGCCTGGAAAACCCTGGGTTCAATCCATTTGCGAAACCCAACCCCCTTAATAGCCTTTCTTCTCTGGATCTCATTGGATGATTGCTTGGAACTTTCGTCTGGACTCCCACGTGGCTGTTTACATTAGCTCTCAGAAGGGCTGGCAAAGGACCTTGGATTCAGTATGCTGACAACAATCCACTTGAAGAGGAGCAATATTTGTGCAGAGGGCCTGAAATCTAGTGACATAATGGAAGCTTTTTTCTGGCCCGTTTTGTCACCCAGAGCTGTTTTGGGAAGGAGCGGAGTTATGGGACCTTCCATTGATTGATGGACCTCCTGTTTATTTTTCACAGAGCTGAAATATGTTTACCGAAGCACGATGTGGGCAAGGAGCATTTTCTTGCAATGTCGCATCGAAGACTTGTCACAACTGGCTTCTTGTGCCCACAGCTATAATTAAACGAGAGGGGGCAAACGTTAATTATAAGCCCTATTTTTGGTCCTCCTTTGAAAGCCGTCCTGTGTGATGCAAAATGTCACCCAAGGGGTCCTTCTGAAAACTTGCTCTCTATTTTTCATCAAGACAATATTTGGAATTTGTGGCTGACCGCGTACGGGAAGTGGCCGACTTTCTCCAGCTCGCCACTGAATCATGGCACTTGGGTTCCATTGGTCCCGACCACTTGAAAAAAAATTGCGGGCTCCAAGTCAGACCAGGACAAAATACGGTATTCAGCACTCATTTTCAAAATGGTAGTGGTGTTTGAAAGGATGAAAGTGAGCCATGATTTCCCGCACCAAATGTTGGAGGTGGGTTTGCACCTCCCACCTCTGTACCTTCTGAAAACTTAGCCCTCCGGAGCCAGTTTGGTGTAGTGGTTAAGTGCGCAGACTCTAATCTGGGAGAACCGGGTTTGATTCCCCACTCCTCCAATTACAATCAGTTTCAGACGTTGTTCCTTTCTGTGTAGCTCACATGCAGCCCCAGATAACAAAATGGATCAGGCAAGTAGGTGAGAGAACTCTCCCAATCTAGTAAGGGCAATCATTTTAGAGGAAGTGCTTCCTGTGCCCACGAATGCCACTGGGACCATCCCACTTGGTGTGAGCATGAGCTAAGTATTCTGGTTGGATGAGGTCCCTATCAGGCACATATTGTCAGTCATCACTTACTGTCCCTCCCCTTGCGGCCCCAAGGAAATGTGAAGTTAAAGATGGCATGGGGAACTGGAACCTGGAAGCAGAATGCAGCCGCAGACAATGGGCAATGCTGACAAATATTTTTATATGTATAGCCCATTTGGTTCCTTACCAAAAGCCATATGGAATAGTTACCTTTTCTGAGGTTAACAAACAGCCCACTCGGAGGTTGTTGCTTTCTGAATGTGCTTCCCTGCAGTTTTCCACATAGTGTGTGCTGTAGAGGAGACGACTGTAGCTGTACAAGAGAGGTTTCTGAAAGTTTAACAGAACCTGCGGTTGTGTCTGGGCTGTTTACAACATTTCTGCAGGTCTCCAGCTTGCAATTATTGTTAACCTTCTTGCAGACTTTTCCTTTTTTTTTAAACAAAAAAATTTAAGTGAGGTTTAAATGAAACCCCTGGAGATATGAATTTCATTTCCAGGAGGGTCTTGGCAGCGCCGTGGCAACTGTGGCTTGCAAACTGGGAGGATGGCGCATGCCCCGCCTGGACCGCATAAAACCAGACATGGGTGGGTGCCGAGTGGAGGTAAATGCTGCTGGAAACCCAGTAAAAATTGCGGCCGAAGGACCACACAGTGACACAGAGCCAGTTTTTGAAAATTGCACAATGCCCTTTCCTGTTTTTTTTAAAAAAACAAACTGCCCATTTGTGTGGACTCTGTAGACCCCAATTCTGTGCTTTTACCTATTTGTGGAATATTGTGCCCATAAAGCGCTATTTCGAGTCCCTCACTGGGCATTGTTTAGCATCCCAATACTGAATGCATTGTTTTCCCTCGCCCTCGGTAACGTCGGCCATAAAAAAAGGCTGCGGTGCTGCGTCTAACGAGGCCTCACGCTGAGGGCAATTAAACCTACTGTTTCCAATCAGGTTTAATGCGAGGATAAAGTGAACGGTCCCTGAGATTTGAGAGGAGGATAATTTGTCAGTAATAATAAGTGTAGACAAACAGGATGTACTCCAGTGCATGGAGCCTGATTGGAACCAAATGTGACTCTTAGGGGTCTTCTCGAAACTCCTCGCAAGGAACGGGTGGGCCGGGTCTGGTAGCCTGTGTGTGTTTGTGTTTTCCGAGATATACGTATATATTTGCATGCTTGGCGTCCAATTTCCAGCTCGAGCAGGGAAACAAAGTTATGTATGAGCAGTGAGAACTTTGGGGTTGCTGTGCCGTTATCCAGCAGCAGGTTTGCCGTTTCATTTTCTCAGAAATGGGAAGGCCGCTTAACAGAGGAACGTACAGTCCGGGACATGGATTTCTGTCTACAAGGAAGCTCATAAAGTTACCAGCCTTGAATGTGTCCCAGCAGGGCTTGGATATGAATCGTGGAAATTGCTTGCCTCTGCCACTGGTTCCCTGGGGAGCCTTTGTCAAAGCACTCACCCTTAAGCTGCAGTCAGACTTTAGATACAAACACCAGATTCTTTGTGATCGGTCCGGCTGACTTTTGGACTCGCACACTCTGTCTCCCAGAACTAAGACTGAAGACTTATCGATCCAGATCTGAAAGTTCTTTCCCTTCCTTCTTTATAACTTCTAGCTTAATGAAGAGTTCCGGAAAACTTAAATGCTTTCACACTGTTTTGTGTCATTTGACTTGGTTTTAGGGTGTCTGCTCCTGGTTGGGAAATTCCCAGAGATTTTGAGGTGGATTTTGGAGACGGCAGGGAGCTCAGCAGGGGTGTAATGCCCTAGAGTCATAGAATCATAGAGCTGGAAGCGACCTCCATCTAGTCCAACCCCTGCACAATTTAGGAGGTGGAGGAGGAGGAGGAGGAGGAGGAGGAGGAGGAGGAGGAGGAGGAGGAGGAGAAGAAGAAGAAGAAGAAGAAGAAGAAGAAGAAGAAGAAGAAGAAGAAGAAGAAGAAGAAGAAGAAGAAGAAGAAGAAGAGGAGGAGATTGGATTTATACCCTGCCCGTCACTACCTGAAGGAGTCTCAGAGTGGATAAAGGGTGTCTCCTTCGGGTAGTGAAGGGCAGGGCGTAAATCCAATCTCTCCTCCTCCTGCTCCTCCAGTTTGGTGAGAACCAGTTTGGTGTAGTGGTTAAGTGCGTGGACTCTAATCTGGGAGAACTGGGTTTGATTCCCCACTCCTCCGTTTGCACCTGCTGATGTAACATTGGGTCAGTCACAAGCTCTGGCACGGCTGTTCTTGACAAAAGAGCAGTTTCTGTCAAGAGCTCTCTCAGCCCCACCTCCCTCACAGGGTGTCTGTTGTGGGGAGGGGAAGGGAAAGGAGTTTGTGAGCTGCTCTGCGATGCCTTTGGGCATTGAAAGGCGGGGTATAAATCCAATCTCTCCTCCTCCTCCTCCTCTTCCTCCTTGTCTGTGCACTGGAGTAGTTCTCATCATGAACAAGCCAGAATACGAAATACAGTCTCAGCCTCTTTGTTTACAGTAATAAACCCACCCGCAGCTGGGCAAACAAAATAAAGCTGTCTGCAACATTTGTGTGTGTGTCAAGTTGCTGCCGACTTATGGTGAACCCTGTAGGGATTTCAAGGCAAGAGATAAACAAAGGTGGTTTGTCGTTGCCTGCCCCTGTCCAGGGATCCTGGGCTTCCTTGGTGGTCTCCCATCCAAGTACTAACCAGGGCCGACCCTGCTTAGCTTCCGAAATTCAACAAGATCAGTCTAGCCTGGGCCACCCGGGTCACAGTGTTATTTTAATAGCTGCTTTTTTTTAAAAAAATTATTTCTAGCCCCCCTTTTCTCCCCAGTGGGGACCCAGAGCTGCTTACACTTTTCTCCCCTCTTCCATTTTATCCTCACGACAACCTTGTGAGGTTGGTTAGGCTGAGAGCGTGTGACTGGCCCCAGGTCACCCAGCGAGCTTCCTATTGGGATATTAGGTCAATACAGCGGATGTCGCTCAGTCATAGAAGCGTGATACTGAGTAGGGATGGGCAGGAACCAGAGAATTCCAGTTCGGTTCGGGGTGTCCTGAACCCGAACCCTGAACCAAACCAAGCAAAAATGCCCGAACCAAACTGGTGGGGTGGGGGGTGGGGGCGGGCGGGAGGAAATCACCTGGTAAGGATTAAATAGATACGAGGCCATTTAAATCTCCTGTTTCGCTTCCCCTGCTTTGAATTCCAAAGTTGCTCAGCAGGCTTCGTGTGGAGGAGGAGTGGGGAATCAAACCCATTTCTCCAGATTTAGAGTCCACCTCTCTTAACTGCTGCACCACGCTAGATCTCTCCAGTTCAGTTCGACATATGCATGAAGTGACCTTCAGCTGTCAACCCTGTGGTATAATCTGAAACAGATTTACAACTTTCTAGCCCCACTGACTTCAATAAGTCTAGAGGAATGCAACTCCGTTTGGGACTACAGTGATAGAGACCTACCTACTGACCAGTATTTATAGTTCCTGCTTATGGAGGGGGAAAGTTGCAATTAGCAAGAGGAATGGGTAAAGAATGCAGGGCGCGATGTTAATATGGACAATTCAAATGTAATCAAGGAAAATATAGTAACGATACACAATAGCAATCACCGGTGCTAGCCCAGTCTCCTGAGGTTTTGCAAATGCAACCAACCCCTGGAACATCTGAGGACTCTTTGTCCAGGAGGTGAGAAAAACAATTCAGTTTTGTGTTGCACCCGAGGTCTCTAACGTAGAGTCGCGAAGACTTGGATTCAACTGTGCGACTGAACAACAGATGTCGGTTCTAGGGTAATTTTTGCCGGCTGCTTGCTTTGTTAGGGCTATGTTCAAAATTTAGAAATATTTCTTTATTTACCCACACCCTGTTCTCAACAGATAACTCGGGGCAGTTGACAAGCATTCACAAACGCAGCATGAAAACTTGGATCGATGATAAAACCTATCAATGCAAATAAATGCAATAAAGCAGATCCCAGTTAAAATACAACCAGTCATCAGCTCTGGAGACAGATCTGGACCTCCCGCTGGCCCACGCCCCCTCTTGGTGAATTAAAAGGTAAAGGTAAAGGTTTCCCTTGCTCAAAAGCCAGTCAAATACAACTCTAGGGGGCAGAGCTGATCTCTGTTTCCAAGCCAAAGAGCTAGCGCTGTCCGAAGACTTCTCCGTGGTCATGTGGCTGGCATGACTAGACACTGAGGCGCACAGAACGCTGTTACCTTCCCACCGAAGCGGTACCTATTTATCTACTTGCGGTTTCTTGCTTTCAAACAACTGCTAGGCTGGCAGGAGCCGGGGCCAGAGATGGGAGCTCACTCCGTTATGCAGCGCTTGGGTCTCGAACTGCCGAGCTACCGACCTTCCGGTCTTGCAGCTCAGCGTCTTAACCTCTGAGCCACTGCGGCCCTGTTTTAGTTTCCAGACACTCCCTTAAAAAATGCCGAATGGAAGCAAAATGCATTTGCTTATTTATTCATAAATAAATAATATAATCCCATTGGAGATAGGGTTGCCAACGTCCAGGTGGCAGCTGGAGAGCTCCCGGGCTTACAGATGATCTCCAGGCAACAGGAACCAGTTCTCCTGGAGACAAGGGCCGCTTTGGAAGGCGGACTCCACGGCATTCTATGTCATTAAAGTCTCTCCCTTCCCCAAAGGTCACCCTTTGCAGGATCCACCCAGGGGCGGATTAAGGCTCACTGGTGCCCGAAGCAGCACTGACCCATCTTGGTGCCCCCCTCCTTTCCACATTGACCCCCGTCCATTTCAGTCGTTGACCTGTCTGACCAGACACGCAATGCAGGTTGCAGCAATACAAAAATTTATTCATATGATAACACAATATACTGTACAAACTAGGCCAAGCTTTGGCTACATAAAGTTCTACAAAAACATGGGCCTGAAATTAAACAGGGGCAGAGAGGGTCACTGAAATGACTGTCGTGACAACTGAATTTGGCTCCATCATTTTACTTTTAAACACAGGCATTTTACTTTGAAACATCGCCTATGACACGGCACCTTCGCCAACAAAAAATAGAAGATAACCCTAGGGTGGCACCATGATCAATTTGCACTAGTTTTATCTCTTTTTCTTTTTTTAACAAATCTTCATTCTTTTTTTCCCTTTCCACCCTTTCCCCAACTTCGTGGTGCCCCCTTTGGCCCTGGTGCCTGAAGCACGGGCTCAGTCTGCTTAATGGTGAACCTGCCACTGGTTCCCCCTCCTAAAACCTCAAGGTATTTCCCAACCTGGAGCTGACTAGAGCCAGAAGACCATCACCTTTAAACAAGTATGTGATCATGATGGGCTACCTATTAAGAAGTTAAATAGCAAAATGCCCCGCTTTGGCATCAATGGTTGTTTATTTTCAAGCCATCCTCTTATCGGAGATGGAACCTACTGAAGTCTGCAGGCTGCCAGACGGTAACTGAAGGCCCTGTGAAGGGGATAAAAACCAAGCGGAAGATCAACTCATCTTTGCAGAATTCTGCCACCGCGGCTGACACCTCTTCCCTGTCCCTTGTTGACTTCTGTCACTCCTCACCTCTGTCCCGTTTTGCCAAGAGCAAATGCCCCAAAGGGGGGCGGGGGCGGCGGCAATATGCAGGACTGCAATTTACAGGCTCATGAAGGGAGGAGGTTTTCAAAGCCCTCAAGAGCAGCAGATCCTCCCCCCCCAGCTTTGGAAACCAGGTCATCATCTGTTATTCTGCCAGCTGCCAAGAAAGTGTGGGAGCCAACAGAGAGAGTGATGCCAAATGGAGAAGCCGGGGTGGGTGGGTGGGTGCCGAATTCTCCTGCAATTAACCTCAGGGATTCAAAAGGGCAGACTGCCCATGGTGGGATTTGGGGGTCTCATTAGCCGTCCCATTTGTCCTCTCCGTTTAAATCATTCCTTACAGACTGGACTCAAAGGGTTTCCACTGGAGTAGGGTTGTCAGTTCCAGGTTGGGAAATACCTTGGCATTTTGGGGTTGAGGCCTGAGGAAGGTGGAGTTTGGCGAGAGGAAGGACTTCAGTGGGGTGCAAAGCCACAGAATCCACCTTCCAACGCAGCCGTTATCTCCAGGGGAACTGATCCCTGTCGTCTGGAGAGCAGTTGTAATCCCAAGAGATCTCCAGCCATCGCCTGGAGGTTGGCAACCCTACCCTGGAGACCAGTTGTTATCAGCGCAGGGCCTCTTCTCCAGGGTTCCACTGAGCTCACACTTGTCACCCGTGTTACTCCATCTTTCCATGGAACTCTTAGTAGAAACCAGCTGTTGTTTTGGTCACTATGCTAACGGCATCCATCCTGCTCCCAATCCCTCTGTCGAAACCTCCTGGCAATAAAACAGAGGTCCCAAGCTGCAGCTTCACCGCCATGGTTAACAAGATGGAGGTGAGACTGGTTGGGAAGTCAGGGCTCCTGAAGAACATCGCGCTCCCCACTTTTGATGGAGTTCAGTTGACCCTTGCGGACTCGGTCGAGAGAGCCTAGACCAGGGGTGTCGAACTCATTTCTTATGAGGGCCGAATCTGACATAAAGGAGACCTTGTTGGGCCAGACCACGCGTGCCATACAATGTAATGCAGGTGGTGGAGATATAAACTTGATAAAGGACGCAAACGCAAAGGGTTTGTTTTACTTAAAATAAAAAACACGCTTAAAACATTAGCGCTTTTGCAATATTTTGCTTATTTGACAGGGTCTGATAACTGACACCTCTCGCTCTGGATTATTGCATCCAAATGTCTGTGCTGTTGCAATCCTGAGTCTGCCGTTCAGGTGTGTATCTGTAAGCTGCAAACCTATGATGACGCAGCAGCAGCAGAACTGGAAGAAGAAGCAGAAGGCAGCCAGTTTCACTGCAGACCTGTTAGAAGCCCTCTGGAGGCCCTAATCTGCCCCCCAGGCCACATGGTTGACACCCCTGGCCTAGAGATTGTCCTGGACCTGACATTACTGCTGGAGAAACAAGTTAAGGCAGACGCAAACATGCTTCCTTCCAACTTAGCTTAGCTCAGAAGATGGACCTCTACCTACAGTCAGCCAATCTGGCCACCTGGATCCATTGAGACTAGACTACTGTAATGCACTCTATTATAGGTCCCCCCCTTGAAGTCAGCTTGGCGACTCCATTTGTTATAGAATGCCACAGCTTGGTTATTACATCTACATCACCCCCATTCTGCAGTCATTCCATTGGCTGCCCGTCAGCTGCTGGGCCCAGTTCAAGGCACTGGCCATCACATCTAAAGCCGTTCATGGCCTTGGGTGCTCCCGTCTGCAGGACTGCCTCTCCCCCTGTGCTCCACAATGACAACCTGGCTTGCCTGAGTAAGGCCTCCCGCAGGCACCACCTTGCAAATGGGAAGATCAATGACTGCCTGTGCCTGTTTATGCCACGGCTGAGGGTATCAGGAAGGCTCCCCCGCTTCTGGCATTCCACAGACTAAGTAATACAGTATTGTTCAGAAGGGCAGTTTTAAAAGGATGATAGGTTCAGGAAATGTTTCAAGGGAAGAAACAGGTCTGTGGACTTTACTATACTGTGTATAGTTCTCTTTCTCACAGTACTCGTGGGCACTCCATGAAATTGCTGAGCAGTCGGGTTAGAACAGATAAAAGGAAGTCCTTCTTCACCCAAAGAGTGATTAACACATGGAATTCACTGCCACAGGAGGTGGTGACAGCTGCAAGCATGGACAGTTTCAAGAGGGAATTAGATAAACATATGGAGCAGAAGTTCATCAGTGGATATTAGCCACAAGGTATAGATAGGAACTCTCAGTCAGGGGCAAGGGATGCTCTGTCTTCTTGGTGCTTGGGGGGGTCAACGGTGGGGGGGCTTCTGGAGTTCTGGCCCCACTGGTGGACCTCCTGATGGCACCTGGTATTTTTGGCCACTGTGTGACATAGAGTGTTGAACTGGATGGGCCATTGGCCTGATCCAACATTGGCTTCTCTTATGTTCTCTTATGTTCTTATGTATGTTATGTGATATCTGTTGCTATATGCACTATCTTGTTCTCAGTACATTGTCTTTCTGCTTATGTAATACCCTTTACTACTCGAGAAGTCCTGCTTGATACTTGTGCTTTGTTCAGGTTTCTGGTTCATTTCATCTTTCTGTAATCCCAGTCCTATTACATTGCTTACTAGATGTCTCCTCCGACTGCATGGACTCGCACTGCGTAATCCACCTTGCGTCTCACTCACTGAGAAAAGCTGAGAGCCTAACAGATTCCAGCAATGTAAGTAATTGGGTCACCAGTCCCAGCATCTCTCCTAGCTAGCTAACGTATAGGGAAAAACAAAACAAAACAGAGACATGGAATTGGAAAGTATGATTTACTGGGTCACTTTATGAAATAGTAAAGAGGGAAATAAGCGACACTGGACTAATGATTAAAAAGAATAAAGCCTGAGTCCAGTGGCACCTTTAAGACCAACAATGTTTTATTCAAAGCACACTTAGAATTATAGAGTTGGAAGGGTCCTTTAGGGTCATCTAGTCCAACCCCCACAAATCCCCCCCGCAGGCCCCCACAAAACCCCCTGTTCCATGCCCAGAAGATGGCAAAAAACCTGCAGGATCCCCAGCCAAACTGGCCTGGAGAAAAATTGCTTGCTGACCCCAAAGTGGTGATCAGCATTTCTCAGGGCGTGTAAAAAATGGCCACGAGAACTAAGCACACAGGCTTCTTCAGACAAATGGAATAAAATCTTCTCAAGGGTTACTGACGGGGGGGGGGAAAGAGGGTGTCGGTAACCCTTGAGGAGATTTCATTCCAAGTTGCCTGAAGCAGCGTGCTTTGCACATGAAAGCTTACACTTTGAATAAACCTTTGTGGGTCTTAAAGGTGCCACTGGGACTCAAACGTCGTTCTGGTTGTTCTGCCGTTTCAGACCAACATGGCTACCCCACCTGAATAATTATTAAAAAGAAAGGTTTGGAGATATACAAAGGCTTGAACAAACTACACATTTATTTGGATTTCCTTGGGCAGATTAACTACCTCTGGCATGGGGGAAATATATGCAATTTTCTTTAAACAGTCAGCTCTAATCAGGGACCATTCCAGCAAGTTAGTAATAGTAGAGGCATGCATAGATGGAAATGAGGCACCCACAAGCAAGCAGACACAAGTAGTTGTTGTAGATTTTCTGGGCTGTATGGCTGTAGAAAATCTACAACAACTGATGGACTCTGGCCGTGAAAGCTTTCAACAGCATATATATATAAAAAAACAATTGATAGCTATACTTTAGGGTTGTTGTTTTTTTTAAAAAAAAATTCATGTCCAGATTTAACTGTAAGGTTTTGGGGCAATATCCCGCTTCCAGGTATGCGTAGTTAAGTAAATGATATAATCTCTGTGAGCTTGCCTGTATTGGGAAACTTCAGCTGGTATTGAATGCAGCTGCCTGGCTGGTAAGCGGGAACGGCATCGTCTTGTAAAAATCTTCACTGGCTTCCAGTTTCCTTCTAGGCAAAATTCAAAGTACTGTTTTGTTTTTTGTTTTTGACGTGAGAAGCCCTACACGGCCTGGGACCAGGATATCTTTTCCGAAATGAAGCAGAGGTGAGTTAGGGTTCCCAACCTCCAGGTGGAGCCTGCAATTCTCCTGGAATTACAAGGGATCTCCAGACCAGTGTTCCCTCTAAGCTGAATTAGTGTGAGTTAGCTCACAGGTTTTTTTAGCCTCTGGCTCACACATTTTTGTCCCAGCTCAGGAAGGAGGGCTCCAGAGCAAACTAATTTATGCAGTAACCAAGTTGCTGGCTCACAACTTTCATGCCAGTAGCTCACAAAGTAGAATTTTTGCTCACAAGACTTGACAGCTTAGAGGGGGCATTGCTCCAAACTATAGAGATTGGTTCCCCTGGAGAAAATGGCAACTTTGGCTGGTAGCCTGTATGGCACCATCCTGCTGAGCGCCCTTCCTCAGATTCCACCAATCCCAAACTCCACCCCAAATCCCCAGGAATCTCCCAACCTGGAGTTGGCAACCCCAGAGAGACTGCTTCCAGTACCCTAAATTCTGAGCTCAGTAGATGACCACCAGAGAGGGACATTCTCTATGACTTTAGGGCTCTCCTCCTGCAGAATATCGCCTTTTCCAGATCTGTATTCTTTTAGACACTGGGCAAAAACATATTTATTATCTCAGATCTCTTCAACCTCCCCAAGCCTATTTACACAAATTCGCTCTGTTGTCATTATTTGAGGTTGTGGTTTCAGATCTGATTTTAGGATGGCTAAGATTGTATTTCCTTTTACTCTGAGAATGTTTCATTATCTGTTGTTGCTTTCAATTGGCGCGATACATTTTACTGCTTCTATTGTGCTGTTGTAGCCTTTTCATGTTATAAGCTGGCTCAGAAATATATTTACATTGGACAGGTAGGATTTACAAAATGCCCAAGCCTCATCTCCATTGATAGCACTTACACAAGAGTAAATGTCCATAAGAGCACAGCCTCTACTGACAAATGGAAAACTATGCTTTGTTGTCGATGTTAGACTTAGTTTGCAGTTCTGAATGAGGATGGAACCAAATCCCATTTTATTGCTGAGGTTTTATGGATTTTTATTTTTATCATGTAAAAATACAAAAAAATGCTACAATATCTATCTATTACAACTCTAAAATATAACCATTCCATTTATGTAATTTGTACAACTAAAACCATATTTCCCCATAATTGCTCAAACTTCTGAATTAATTCAGTCTTTAGGATTAATTTTCTTCTTCCTTCTGTACATGCTGGTTTTAACATATTAGAGAAAGCCAAATACTCTCGACACATGCAACCGTTGCTCCATCAAAGGAAAAAAATATTCATTTTCTAATTCTGTGCCAACAACATTTTCACCACGGTTCATAAAATAAACATTCATTTACTCTCACACATGGATTCTGTTCTTATTTTCAACGCTCCTAATAAAATTGTGGATGTTCGAGTTCCTCTCAGCTTCACATTTATTCCAGTGATCTTGAAATGGAATGAAAATTAGTACTTGTTTTGCAAATCAGATTCGGCAGATTAAACCGGAAAGGTTTACTTATCAACAACGGCTCGTTAGAATAATTGTTCATTTACTTGCTTCATTTATACCCTGGCCTTCTCTTGAATGGGGATTCAAAGCCTCTTACATCGTTCTCTTTTCTTCAGTTTTATCCTCAAAATAACCCTGTGAGGTAGATTTGGATGAGAGCGTGTGACTGGCCCAAGGTCACCCAATGAACTGGCATTGCCCTAGTAGGGATTCGAACCCTTGCCTTCTAAGATGAGAGTCCATCACACTAACCAGTACCCCACACTGACATAGCTACTGCAGGGTATTTAAATGTTAAGACTACTTACAGTGGATTGAATTACGTTCTGCAGCTGTAAAGTTAATCTCATGACATTTGTGCATGTGTGCCAGAAGGAAGTTATATATTATAAAATGCATACAGCAAGACGGATCCAGGTTACAGTGCCGCATGTTATGAAGCCTGGCTTTTCACGGGGAAATCATTCGCTTGTGGACATTTTTATTGAGAGGCACACAATATCGGATCACGTTAATATCATCTCGTACCCCTAAAATATAGATCTGTCGCTTTCCTCGTGCAAGAAGCGGATGAGAAAGAATTTAACAGCAATCAGAAAACAGTGAATCTGTTTTTGCAATGCGAGGCTATAGTGGGAATTGAAAAGGCGATTGAACCCAAAATTAGACTAATTTTTTTTTAATCAAGTGCTTAAAACTGTCAAGACAATAGGCTTTCTTCTGTCATAAGGGACACAGATGCCTAGAAACACAGTGTCTGCTGGGTGAGGATGGGGTTATTAGGAATAATAAACCTCCGTTTTTATAAGAGGAAGGTGTCTGGGGGGTACTAGAGGCACAACTGTCAAATGCATCAAACAGGCAACCGAGGGAGCAGAGAAATCCGTCAAGTGTTCAAAGGAGTTATTTGCCCAGTCTCCTAAAGGTAATTGCCCCATTTTGACAGCAATCTGTTTTCCTAGTTTGCAAAACGCAGGGAACTTGCTTTCAAACCGAGACTCCTTTTTAACAAAGCAGTACGGGCCATCTCTTTCCTTTCTCCTCCTTCCATGCAGCTACTTTCATAATAATACATATATATATTTATAAAATGTGTTAACGACAGCACTTTGAGCTGAGGCTTCGAGGAGAAATTTGGAAACCTCTTTTGCACATAAGCATTTTTCGTACCTTAAAGGAAAAACGAATTCTGTAGGGACCAAGGGGGAGTAAAACGATCCACAGAGAAAGAAAGGATGTGTGGGGGAAATACCCTTTCACTAAAGAAACCTTCTATTTAAAGATCTTGGAGGTTGTGGGTGTGGGGGGGCGGCGGCGCAGAGAAGTAGGTAGGGGATGAACTGCCTTTTGGGGACTGTTTTGATTTAAATTTATTTTGGGATAAAATAAACACTTTCTCCTGGAGCTTTGGGTTCTCTGTAGGGCAAAAAAAGGTGACAGTGAAGAATTTGAATTCGCATGCGGTAGGTCCGAGGCATGAAAGGGCTTTTGCCAGGGGGTACCAAATCCCTACAGAGCTCTAAACTGGCTGCACATTTTTAAATCTGACCATTTGAGAGGGGCTTGATTCCTTTCAGATAAATCTAACAGTGATCAAACAAGCAGAAGATCTCTCTCTCTATCTGTTGTCTGCCTGCCTGCCTGTCTTTTGCAACGCTCAGACAGGAATGAAACTGGCAAGAAGGAGGGATGCCAGGGAAATACAAATGAAAAGGAAAGGAAACTTGTTGAAAAACCCTGTTTGGTCACCAACCATTTATTTATTAACTAACAGCACCGGCCATGTGTGTGTTACGTAAGCATAAGAAGAGATTTCTGCAAACACAGATGACTGACTGCTACGAAACTGTGGTCAGGAACAAACAAGGGGGAGGGGGCGTGAGAGAGTGGGAAGAAATGCCGTTACACCCAGGTAGGCTTTGTCTCCGTAGAGGATTAGAGAAAAGAAGACAGGTGTTCTAGAAGGACGTGCCATGTCTAAAGGGCATCAAAGGGAACTGGATGGAAATGACTGAAGTGTGCGTCAGAGCAGGATGCCAGGAGGTAGAGGGCTGTGGATCTGTGGCGGAACATCTGCTTGGCATGCAGAAGGTCTCAAGTTCAGTCTCCCAAGTGGTGCACCTACAATTCGCTGAACCACCTATGCAAATCTGTTTCGACCAGGGTGAGTCGCGGTACATTTTCAGGCGCCTCGCCTTAGCTGACAAAGCATGCAGGATGCCCAAGGAGTCGCATGAGGTCAGTGCCTTCCCTAATAAACCCTCAAAAGCAAAGCCAGAAAACGTTTCATGTGAGAAATGTTTTTTTCATCGCTTATCTAGACGGAAATTGTTGTTATCGAAGAATGTCGTAGATCCCTTGGTTGGATTTTTAAAAATATATACATATCGGCGCCAGCTTTCCTGGCTAATTGGAAATGGATTTTGTCTTAATCCTTAATAAAGGTGGCCCCGGTCATACGGGCCAGAAAACGTGGGGGAGAGGTGTGGCAGTTTGCCCCAGAGCTAAATAAGGTGCGGTAGCCCGATCATACGGGCCACCGGGTTGCCACACTCCAGCTCTGCGCCCCGATCACACCGTGCTGCTGCAGCACAGCAAAAAAGCAGTGAAGTGCGCATGCGCCATTGGGGGGGGGCTGGCTGCTGTCGGTGTCTTGTGTGTGCGCATGCGCTGTTCAGCGTTGGTGCGCATCCCATGGACACTTACAACATCCGGAAACCCTGGGGACATGGGTGGGTGTCGGAAGCCGTGGGATACTGGCGCTCCCGCGATCAGACGCCAGCCTTTGCCCTGGGGTTTCTGGAAACTAGTACTTCTGACCTACTAGTTTTTTAATCCACGTTTTCCATGGGAAGCTGTGGGTTGGCCACGGGAGCACTACGCCTCCCAGATGTGCTGGTATGATCATGCATGGAAAGTCCGCAGGGCTCCCGTGCCTTCAGGGGGGCAAATGCTCAGTGTGGATGGGGCCGGTGTGTTTTTTTTTAAAGGTTCAATCTCCCAGCATCTCTAGATAAAAGGATCAGATAGTCAGTAGTGTGAAAGACATTGGGGAACCCCTGCCAGTTAGAGGACACAATATTGACCATGGTAGACCAACGGTCTGAGCCTATTATTTATTTATTTCATTCTATTTACCCTGCCTTTCCCCCCAATGGGGACTCAAACGGGCTTACTTCGCTCTCCTGTCCTCCATTTTATCCTCAAAACAACCCTGCAAGGTTAGGCTGAGAGAGTGTGACTGGCCCAAGGTCACCCAGCGAGCTTCTGAGGTACAAGTGGGGATTCGAACCCAGATCTCCCAAATTCTAGTCTGATGCTCTTAACCACCACACCACACTGGAAGCTCAAGGAGAAGGGAGTAAAATGCTCTTGAACACATGAACGCATGACGCTGCCTTGTACTGAATCAGACCATTTGGTCCATCAAGGCCAGTCTTGTCTACTCAGACTGGCAGCTGCTCTCCAGGGTCCCAGGTGGAGGTCTTTCCCATCACCTGCTACCAGGTCCTTTAAACTGGAGATGCCGGGGATTGAACCTGGGGCCTTCTGCATGCGGGGGCAGATGCTCTACCACTGAGCCACGGCCCCTCTTCTTTAACTTCTGTCCCTTTAGACAGCATAATGAAACAGCGTAGGGCAAGAGTTAGAGTACCAGATGAGGATTTGGGAAATTTTGATTCAATTCCCCACTCTGCCAGGGACCTCAGACTAATTTCCCTCTTTCAGCCTAACGAAACTCGTGTGGTTGTTGTTTGGATGAAATGGGGGAAGAAGAAGAAGAAGAAGAAGAAGAAGAAGAGGAAGAGGAGGAGGAGGAGGAGGAGACTGGATTTATACCTCACCCTTCACTACCCAAAGGAGTCTCAGAGCAGCTTACAAACTCCTTCCCCTTCCCCTCCCCACAACAGACACCCTGTGAGGTAGGTGGGGCTGAGAGAGCTCTTTCCAGAAACTGCCCTTTTCCAAGAACAGCTGTGCCAGAACTATGACTTGCCCAAGGCCATCCAGCAGCTGGAAGTGGAGGCCTGGGGAATCAAACCCGGTTCTCCCAGATTAGAGTCCGCCCACTTAACCACTACACCAAACTGGCTCTGCGAAGGGAACCATGTATGCCCGTGACCCTTGAAGAAAGGGCAGGATCAAAACAGATTTTTTAAAAAATGCCCTCAATAGAGAGAAGGGACAGCTCTGCGATCCTGAATGGACTTGCCGTTCACCTTCCCCCCCTTTCAGGAATATAAAGCCGTGAGTTAAGAGTCATTCTCTTCTACACCACCGCCCGCCCGGCTATCAGCAAGGAAACCCTCCTTGGCCCGCTCACCCTCATTTATTAGCGTCTCCACAGCCGGACTGCCAAATTAAAGGCATTAATCCATTAAACAGTTGGCTGGACTCTTGGAATGGCTTCTCCAGATAGGCCTGACACCCAGCTTTGACTCGTTAACTCCCCCATGCAGGGGGGGGACGACAATATTAATAGGCAGCAGGGCCCTCTCCCTCCCTCCGCCCCGGCACATTTCGAGGGTAAGACGTGGTGGGAGGCCAGGGGGGTCAGCTCGGATCTGTGTTTCCAGCGGTGTTGGCGTTTGGTTTGATCCCCTGCCATCACACAACCCCTCCCCCCAGACAAAAAGGGCATTGTGCAGCCGCACCGATCGGCTACAGCCCAGGCTTCGCCCAGGCCCAGATCTCTATATGAGGTTAGAACAGCAGCGTTAATCTCCTATCCAGTGTTTATAAAGCCCTCTCATCTCGGGGAGGGCGTGGAAGGCAGCCAAGTTGCGCAAAAACATTCTTTATTGCAGAAAAATTAACCCCCTGCTTGTTAACGACACACGGGCTTTCGAGAGGTTGGCGCAGTCCTCCGTCCGGGGTTTGACGGCAAGTTCCAAGGAGATCTTGGCATATCTTGCTGCCCTTCCCCAAATCCAAATTCAGCTCAAGCGGTCTCAGTCCCATGCCAGGGAAAGCCGAATTCTGCTCCTAAAAGCCGTAGCATCGGAAAACAAGGTCTACAAAAAGCCAGGTCAAGTTACTTTACCTGCATGTTATATTGCAGACTGTTGCAGCAGTGAAAGGGGACAGGTACTGGCAAAACATTATGAGCTTCGGTGAAGTGGATCCCTCGATTTGATCACTCAACTTAGAGTACCAGAGAAGCATCATAGGGGTTTGGGCAAAACAGATTGTCTTATTTAATTACTGGACCAGAGACCTATGATATGGCAGAAATAATTTTATGCACTTCTTTCTTTGTTTCATTTTTAATGCTTCTTTCCCACTGCAAGCTGAGGCAGAGTGCACTACTTAAAACAATGCAATAGGAACAGCATACCACCATGAGTGAATAAAACCAGATTACAGAATTAGAGAGCTCAGTTCGGTGTAGTGGTTAAGTGCGCGGACTCTAATCTGGGAGAACCGGGTTTGATTCCCCACTCCTCCACTTGCAGCTGCTGGGTGATCATGGGCAAGCCACAGTTCTCTCAGAGCAGCTCTCAAAGAGCCCCACCTACCCCACAGGGTGTATGTTGTGGGGAGGGGAAGGGCAAGCCACCTGAACCATCCCATTAAAAAAAATTCCAAGTTTTAATAATGATGGATCTCCGAGGTAAAGAAAATGTGTAATTGCATTAATCCCCCCACGCATGATCATTTAAGTTAGGACATACGTTACATCACTGGTTGAGGAAGGACCAGAAGTCAAGTATCGAACCTGATTTGCAGGAAGGAAGTCCCACGTTCAGTTACCGGTTTCTCCAGTTATCGCAAGATCTCCATTAGTTTGGCTGGCGAGTCTTTGGTAGCGTTGTCTGACAGCCCGGCTGGAGCGCTCAACAGGATCCCACCTTCGTCGCCATTGTTGTATAGTGGGTTAGACGCATAATGAAACCACGGACAACGGTGTCGTGATCAGCCTGGTTCGCTATTATACAACACAAGACGAAATTACCTGGCCGGGAGGCCAACTATATATAAGCGAAGGGGACGCCCCCTGGTGCCATTGGCGGGTTTGAATTCCTGCCGCCGGTCCCATTGGTTCCCCTGCGCGGGAGCCGGGAGCCCCAGTCCCATGGTTCACAGGACCTCAAGCTCAGGCTCCTTCGCTGATGGCCCGTAGTGGTCTGCGGACACAACAGAGATCATAGTGGGTTAGATGGACCATCTGCCAGATTCAGTATAAGATATGTTATGCCCGTTGCTCCCTCTAAGCTGTGGAGTCCTGTGTGCAAAAATCCTACTTTCTGAGCTACTGACTAAAAAACAGTGAGGTAGCTCACACTAACTCAGCTTAGAGGCAACACTGGTTAGTACAGCTCATCTTGTGTGATAAGAAGGTGTATTTTTAGGTATGATTGGCGGAGTTCAATAGCAGGGATGCGTAGATGAATGCGTACTACATGGGCAAATATGGACCTTACGTTACTCGTGGCCATCTGCCATGAACTGCAGTCTTCACCAGCATGAAATATGCTGTAGAAGAGAAAAGCTAGAATTGAGTCTGGCAGCACCTTAGAAACCAACAAGATTTTCAAGACAGATGCTTTCGAGAGTCACGGTAGCGGATGAAGGGAACATCTGGCCAAGAAAGTGTCCAATCAAGAGAGCTTTGACTCTTGAAATCTCATATTGGGCTCTAAGATGCCACTGGACTCAAATAATCTAGCTGTTCTATGGCAGACCAACATGGCTACCCTCTGATACCATCTAGCACAGGGGTGTCAAACATAAGGCCCGGGGGCCGGAACTGGCCTGCCCAGGGCTGTTATGTGGCCCGCGAGCAGCTAGTACAAGGGAGGGAACAGGAGAATGCTTAAGGCAGAATGGGCAGAACCATGCTGATTGTGGCTTCAGCATGGCGGGACAACCTCATCTGCGGCAGTCGAGCAGCGTGAGAGCGTCTGCCCAGCGCTGCACCACTGGACCTCCAATCCACCCATATGGTTTTCCTTTGCACCCCCCTCCCAGCCCACGAGGCCTTGCAACGAGGATACACCAACTCAGAGCTTACCAGCTACTGTCCTTTATACAGTTTATGCAGTGATGGCCCCAGGTTTTTTCGCCCACTAGGCGAGGATACATTCTGGCGCCTCCCCCCCTGTGCAGAACGGGATGGGTGCGGGTGCTGGAGCCGCAGTGGATGGGCCAAGGGGGTGAGCTGTAAATGCATGTGGGGGGAGCGGGATCGCTCGAGGGGAGGGGGTCTGTGCCAGGCTGCAAAAGGAGCTCCAAAGAGACCAACATAAGAACATAAGAACATAAGAACATAAGAACATAAGAGAAGCCAATGTTGAATCAGGCCAATGGCCCATCTAGTCCAACACTCTGTCACACAGCGGCCAAAATATACCAGGTGCCATCAGGAGGTCCAGCAGTGGGGCCAGGGCACCAGAAGCCCTCCCACTGCTGCCCCCTCCAGCACCAAGAATAGAGTGCATCACCTGCCCCAGACTGAGAGTTCTCATTCTATACCCTGTGGCTAATAGCCACTGGTGGACTTCTGCTCCATATGTTTATCTAATTTCCTCTTGAAACTGTCCATGCTTGCAGCTGCCTCCACCTCCTGTGGCAGTGAATTCCATATGTTAATCACTCTTTGGGTGAAGAAGTATTTCCTTTTATCTGTTCTAACCCGACTGCTCAGCAATTTCATGGAGTGCCCACGAGTTCTTGTATTGTGAGAAAGGGAGAAAAGTACTTCTTTCTCAACCTGCTCAATCCCATTCATAATCTTATAAACCTCGATCATGTCACCCCTCAGCCGTCGTTTCTCCAAGCTAAAGAGCCCCAAGCATTTTAACCTTTCTTCATAGGGAAGGTGTTCCAACCCTTTTATCATTCTAGTTGCCCTTCTCTGCACTTTTTCCAATGCTATAATATCCTTTTTGAGATGTGGTGACCAGAACTGTACACAGTATTCCAAATGAGGTCGCACCAATGATTTATACAGGGGCATGATGATACTGGCTGATTTGTTATCAATTCCCTTCCTAATAATCCCCAGCATAGCGTTGGCCTTCTTTATTGCAGCTACACATTGTGTAGACATTTTCTCTGTTCAGCCATAGGGCGCGGGGGCGGGGGTGGCAGAGGGCAAGAGGCACTTTCCCCGCACCTGTCCCCCCCGCCTCTTTCTCTTTCTGTCTGGGGGGCTGCAAAGAGGGGAGTCTCTTGCCGGGGACGGAGCAAGAAGCCGGCGAGGGAGGCTTCCTGTGCGGGGCGAGGAGGGGACGAGGCCGGCCAGAATGGCGCCCTTGTCGAGCCGTCACCCTAGGCGACAGTCTAAAATTGAACAATAACGGGCCGGCCCTGAGTTTATATCTCTGGTACCTGGCATTACATTTTATGGTACACATGGCCCGGCCTGACAAAGTGACATTTCTGTCAGATCCGGCCCTTGTGACAAATGAGTTCGACACCCCTGACCTAGTGGCCAATGTTGGCCAGGCTTGACCGAGCTAATCGTGATGTGATTGGTGCGCATATGTCTGGATCGATCCACAGGGCAGACAGAAGTGCATTCTGCTGACCTGATGTTACACTTTGCGCTTTCTGTGTGTCTGGAGCATAATCCATTTCTCATGCTCAGCGTTTCCCATCCTCTTCAGAAGTCATGTGTTGTCATATGGATCATTAGTTGGTTCACCTGGACTCAGGGGGCAGCACCAAGGAACAGTTTTTAAACATTTCTTTGGACACCTTTTCAAAAGTAAATTAGGGAAAACCATGCCAAGCAGGTGTTGCACACCCCATCGCTCCATGCACATAATTGTTATTTCAATAAACATGAGGTCGAAGCGCTGCATGCGGCTGCGACACTTGTGCGATTACTGGTGCAAGCAGAACTGGGCTAAGTACATTTTCCTTTCTGCTCAGGCTTTGCTGGATTCTGCCCTTTGGCTGAACAGAGAACCAAAGCATGCACACCATTACGGGGAAGGGGGTGGGCTCACTGTGAAGCATGCCCTTCCCCATATCAGCCAGCGTGCAAGAGAATTTGAGAATGTGGCAAACAGTGGTTGTGATTGTACGCACGATTAGACCCGACATAGGTGCGGATGCTGGGCAGATTTAAAGGGAGCGATCAAACAGCAACATCTGGGAAGCATCCTGCAGCTGTTGGCAACCTGTTCTGCTTCGCTGCAGAAGCGGAGTTAAAAGACACTGGGGAAAATCCGGTAGTAAAGGGGTTGCGATGAGCCACGGATGGACTTTCCCCTGTCTGATCGCTCCAGCACGCTCTCATGTTGTTGGGATGGTCTGGCCACCCTGACTCTGTGCTGTTGTCCTCCCCCCCCTTCGCAGTGTGCAGAACATCGCAAACTCCATAGGGAGCCCTCAGTGTGGAGGTGCAATTCATTGACCCCCTGTTTAAACGCATGGGAAATGGACAGCAAAACCCCCCAGAATCTCCCCCAGTTGTGTCTGATCACACACTGACAGGCTGCACCCACAGCTTCAAAGGGAGGTGTGATCATGCAACTGCAGGTCAAATTCCTCTGGAGGAAATAGCCTTGTTTTCCCCAACCCTGCTTTATCCGGTGCGTGTGACCCCAACCAGTGAGAGTCAGAGCAGAGAACATCCTTTTAAAGGACACTGTAGGGAGGGGGCAGACTCCCCTTTTTGCTCCAAAAAGGATCAGCCACCGCAAAAATATGTCTCGACTCCATGTCATGTGTACTGACCAGTTTCCAGTAACCAAGAATGAAAACAGCAAGAAGATTTGGGCGAGAGAGCGAGAGAGCGAAAGAGGGAGAGAGAGCACTGAAGACGTGCCAGCTTATTTCTCAGTGTAGACTGGCACAAGAGGAGAGTCTTCAAATAACAGGAATGCCATTTACTTATAAGCAATGACACGAATTCCATCTGGATGCCCCCCTCCTCCCCCATAATCGCACACTGCATTCATGTTCTGGGTTATATATGTCACGCCCCGTGTTTATTTGAGCTTTTGTGAAACTTTTAGAAACTCGGAGACAGCCCGTGTCATAAACTCAAACACCAACCCTATTACTGCAGAATCTGCACACCAGATTTGCTTGAAAATATATATTGATTTTGGACTCGGGAACATGAAGTTTGGATGTTTCAAACGGGCCCTCTTGCAAGGAAAAATAACCAACTTAAAGAATATTGCCGTGTTTTTCACTACTTTGGACAATTCTCTCCCCCTCCTTTTCTTTTAAGTTGACAAATCTGTCTGTATTTCTAGACACTGAATTCTTTGTCTCTATGGCTTGCGTGTGTCTTTGTGAGTAGCTTAAAAATAAACAAAGATTTGGGGAAATCACAAATGGGAGATTTGTCTCCTTGGATAAGCCTGGCATTTTTCCAGGGGCTTCGGCATAATATCTCAGGGGCTATGGTAAATCTAGAACCCTGCTCTTAAAACCAAACCCTTGACACAAGTTGCTAGTATCAGAAGTTGTCTCTGAGTCCAGGAAAGCACTGCGTTTCCCCGGCATCTATTTCTGTGCCTTATGTTGAGCCACATAGCATGACCTTTTCCTGATGTAATCACATAATATGCATTAGCTATGCCTTAAAAACCTTCAACCAGTTTTTCAATGACTGCTTATGGCCGAACAGGAATATTTATCTGCGATAGCAATTGGACATATGGACTCAAACACTTACAGGGCTTTTTAAAAATTAACATGGGTGTTGGAGTATGCGAATGGTATTAAAATAAATGCTACTTAAGTACTGTAATTTTGAGGGTTTCCGGCAAAGTAGAAGAGTTGCTTGGGTGGAGATAATATTGAATTAAAAAAAAAATCCCTATGGAGGGAAAAGTGAGAACACAACATACTCCCCCCCCCCCCTTCTGTCTTTACTATGTGCAAGGAAATATTTCAGTCTGGAGCGAGAAAATTCTGTGAATTGCTGTGTAAATGTTTTAGAGCGCAGGCTGGGTTAGATTCATGGAAAATTGCTCCTGTCTTTTTATGAAGTGCACTTTCATTTGATTTTATTGCCTTTCAGACCAGAGAGGGGGGCGAAAAAAGCTCCTTTTCTTCCATTAATACGTCCAGCCAATTTGTGATCTGTTGGTTGTGTATCCCCCCTCCCCACCCATGCACAAATATCCATTCCACAGCGACCTCAGGGAAACGGGGGACCCTCGGAGCATTCTGTTGTGCTTCCTTCCAAGGGTTGTGTAGTCAGAGAAGTTGCCAACTTCCTGCCAGATTATTTCTGAAGCTATATTTGGGGCACGCTTCCTTTTCGACTTAAGAAAAGAGAAACAGGCGGACCAGAGGAGAGCGACTCGGGAGAAAGGTGGACTCTTCGATCTGTACGTACTGGATCTTTCTCTTTCCCTGCTTTGCCAGATCTTCTCACCCCCTCGCCTTTGCCTGAAATGTGCATAACAGGGATCTTGCACAACTCACCAACTCTAATGCATTCAGACTCTTTCATGGGGCTCCAAATGATCTATCACCCTGTTAACAGGATATGTGTTGGATAAAGCTGGATGCTATTTTACTGTGCATTCTGATTTTTCCCCCCTGGCATATTTGTCCTGCAACATGCTATAGATTTTATTTGCAAATCCTGTCATGGGTCTTTCCCCCACTCCTTTTAAATGGACTGCAACTTTCCGGGGTGTGTGTGTGTGTGTACATACTAGACAGAGTTCCGTCAACAAACATGGCATTTCATGTTATTGTGTTTCCATCTCTCAGGCAGAGTGCATGCTTGCATGTATTTCAATGTGGATTTTAATCGGCTCTGCCCTTGCAGATTGGGTGTGGGCAGAGACACTGAAAAAGCCAAAGGGAAAAACAAGCCCCGAAAAGAACTCTATTGCTCGCCGAAGAAGAATAATTTTATTACCTCTTTTCAAATGCAATAGCACTCTCTTCATTACTTTGCTTTCAGTATAATAGTAGGCGCTTTACAAGCGATAGAATAAATCACCTTTATTTCCAAAACCTGCGAACTTTGATCGATTTGATTTTTTTTCCTAGGTGACAAACCTATTTTACACTGAGCCTAATAAAATTAGGCAGACTGGTTCCTTAGCTTTAAAACAACGTTTTGGTTTCATTTTTTTTTTTTTTGAAAGATGGAAACAGGGATTAGAGAGGTACAAAATTCAGAAGCAAGAACGCTTACGGTTTGGAGGGCTTATTCACTTTATCAAAATAAGCAATATCCATAAAGAACAACTGAAATGTATTAAGTCTAATAGTTCAGCGCTATTAGATTCAGAAGAACCATGCAGAAATGAAGAACAACAACATTTTAAGTTGTACAGTAAGCATATTGAAATGCACGAGGTAGTAATAACATCCCTCCAGAAAGGACTCCGGAGAACGGGAGGTCCTGTATTCCTTGAGCAACTGTTTAAGGGAATGGTGCTTTGGTTTAACTAATCCGCTTAATAGCTTGATTGGATGGGTGAGGTTTTCCACCAATGCAGTGTTTTAAGTGTTTTGATACTGATGATGTGTGTGGGGGGAAAATCAACTATCCCCCAGTGTAGGACTGTCTCTATTCCGGCTGCCAAAATTCAAGAGTTGACAAGATCTCTGTGAATAGCAAGGAGCGGAACAATGCCCAGATTTGGAGTCACTGTGTTGTTTATTATCTTCTCCCTTACACAGTGAACTCGAGGCCACATGCCTGTCATTGCTTCGCACACTCAACACATGTGGGGAAATGAGCCATTGTCACTGCAGCTTTTCCGACAAAAGTGAGAAGAGGTGTATACTTTAAGCACAGGGGATCCATCCCACTCCTGGGCCCTACCGCATGTCAGCAATGTGATAACATCTAGAAATATGTGGGTCTCCTTCGTTCTTTAAATGGGAGAGGAAGCACGACAGTGTTGTTTCCCTCTCCAAACTGTATGAAGAGACAATAAGAAGAGACAAATGTTTTGCTTAGTGGGAGTGGGGGGGGGAATTGTTGGTGTTTGGAAAGGAGTTGTGGCTCAGTGGCAGAGCACCTGCGCGGCATGCAGGATGTCCCAAGTTCAATCCCCAGCATCTCCAGTCAAAAGGACCAGGCAGTAAGTAATGTGAAAGACCCTTTTCTGCCTGAGACCCTGGAGGGCTGCTGCCAGTCTGAGTAGACAATAACTGACCTTGATGGACCGAGGGCCTGATTCCGTAGGAGGCAGCTTCACGTGTCCCTTCGCGTGCATCCTGCAAAAAGTCATGGGAGTCCATTCTGCATCAGTATACCTGGGTAATATATTAAATCTAGAAGAAGATAAGAGAGGATATTTTAATGATGACCATTTCTATTTGGAATGGGTAAAATTAATAGGAAGAACTGTGGCAACAATTCTTTTTTTCCCCCCAGCCAAAAGCCACGATTTCCCATGGAAAATCCGTGGAACCTTTCAAAATTTAACCAGTGCAGCATATGCTTTCAATATTTCCAAACTACTAAGTGTAGAATGTGGATATTCACACACATTCATCTTTCACTCACTCTTTCGTGACATCCCGTTGGGCGTATAGTGACTTTGCTTGCCTCACGTTGCCTCATAGGTTATATAGTCTTAAAAGCGTCTGTTCTTCCAAGGGAATGGTGCAGATGTTATTTGGGAAGTGCTGTCAACATTCACCATTTCAAAACGAGCCTTACTTGCGAGAAAGGGAAGAACAGGATTTGATCTTATCAAGGCATCAGCAAGACTGGATTTTAAATATTGCCCAAATGGTTGTTGCTGTTGCTTTGAAGGCACTAAAACACTTCCCTCAACAAATGTGCATGAATCTTCAGATCGATATTCAAAACCACAGAATTCCACATAAAACCCTCCCGTCGTTTGACATTCAGGAGCAAGCCGATTTCAGGCGCTGGGAGGGAGGCAAAGTAACTCAAATGTTTTTTCAATCCTCCATCGCAGTATTTTGTTATTTTTCAAGATAAACGAGTGCTTTGTAAATCTGTTTGAAAAGCTTTTAGAGTTGGGAGTGTAGATCTGTATCAGAAAGGAGAAGTTCCTTCTGTGCCCATTAGGGGGCATCACAGCTTCTACAGAGCAAAAAAACCGGGAGAGACCTCTAAGAACCAGAAACCGGCAATTTAAAATAGATTCATTACTGCTTACCGTTTTAAAACACTAATTTATTTTAATATGCATTCCTTAACTTTCCCAGAAGTTATTCTTGTTGCTACGTGGATCTTCAAACATTAATACCACATATCATGGGACACTGATACTCCCCAGAATAGCGAGCGCTGTAAAGTAAAACCAGGGTAGTCATTTGAAAACCATAATTAATCAATTTAATGTTGCCCAAGTCATAAAAACACCAAATCTTGTCGTTTCCACTGGTTTTGTTTTTCAGCAATTTATGCTGCTTTTGTAGAGTTTTTAGCTACTTGTATCACTGTAAGATTTTTAACGGAAAGTAGAAAATGTTAATAAACAGAGCATTGAAATGTAACTTCACAATCATGTAAGAGGCTATTTCAGGTACAAGACAGTCAGACGATGGAAGACAAAGATTTAATCTTGATTGGAATGTGACTAAAACAACTGTTACATTTCAGGCCGGAAGAGGTGGACTAGAATTTTGACACATCTTTAAATATTTTAATTTGGTTTGCTACCTTTCTCAAGCTCAAAGGAGAGCTGAGACATAAGGAAACTGTAATCAATCAATCAATCAATCTGTTAATAAAATAAATCATTCTATTGTTTGGGAAAGCATCCCAAGAGGAAAACAACCAATTTTTAAATATCGCTGTACCATGAGGCTGAAGTTGGTTCCTTATTCCCAGTTCCTTATTAATTCCTTATTTGTGACTTATTCATGAATTCAACCAAAAACACCGAGGAGAGTTTCACATGCAATTTTGAAAAGGTTTGTAAAACAAAGGCCATATAGAAATGCAACTAGATTTCCCACCTTACTATACACATGTGTGCGTATTTAAGACGGCAGCAGAACTAAATATTTGTATCGAATACCACTCCCATTATCATTTCAGACAGTAAGTATTTTATTCCATCTACAGAAAATAATAATAGAATGTAAGCGTACAAAGTTAAAAGAAAGTTCACTCGATCGACAGGAAACAATTCATAGGTTTAAGTTTGGTTTGGATTGTTATCACAACATGTGTCCTATATGGCATATCAAAGCACCCTAATTTCCCCATCAAATAATAACCAACATACACAAACGCTGCCAAATGCACAGTACAGGGATCTGGATCTCTTTTGACTAAAGCGAGTTCCATCTTGGGTGTTGTCTTTAGTTTCTTGGAACATTTTTGGAGCTGAAGGTTATTTTAAAGTATCTTTCTATGTGAATGTATTTCCCCCCCCTGTTATCTAGTTTGTGCGTGCTTCACCAAAGCTCTATTCTTCTTCAAGTTATAGCTGGATAACCGAACTGGAATTCTGCATAGGCTTGATCTTATGCTAGGGTTGCCAACTCCAGCTTGAGAAATTCCTGGAGATTTGGGGATGGAGCCTGGGGAAGACGGGGACCTCAGCGGGGTATAATGCCACAGAGTCTGCCCTCCAAAGCAGCCGTGTTCTCCGGGGGAACTGATCATTGTAGTCCGGAGACCAGTTGTAATTCCTGGAGGTCTCCAGTTCCCACCTGTGAGTTGGCAACCCAATCTTATGCTTTTGTGGTAGTTTTAACCAGGAAGAAAACCCTTGCAGGAGGGAGAAGCTCTAGTTGAAAGCTGTGCAAACCCGCACATTAATCTGCAATTAATAACTCAAACCCTTTCAAATTCTTGGCTTGAGCCTTAAATATCCCCCAGGCTTCGGGGATCCTGAAAGCATCTTCGCAAGCAATGTTCCCTCCAAGCCATGGAATCTTGTGAGCAAAAACTCTACTTTGTGAGCTACCGGCATTAAAGTTGCGAGCGAGCGATTTGGCTCCTGCATAAATTAGTGTGCTCTGGGGCCCTCCTTCCTGAGCTAAGACAACAAGGTGTGAGCCGGAGGCTAACAAACTGTGAGCTGGCTCACACTAACTCAGCTTAGAGGGAACACTGTCCGCGAGTCCTCTACATTCTCCAGATTTTTCTAAAAATCCCACTTCGTAATATATTTGAAATGCCCTGTGTCAGGGTGGGGAACAGCAAACCAAATGAGGCAGAAAGGCCAACGTGCATCATCACACTTAGTTTGGTTTGAACCAAGCTAGGAACAAACCGGACTTGTTGCCTTCCCCTTTTGGAGAGCTCTGATCTCCTTTACGTGCTGCGTGCTGCGTGTTTTAATAGCCTCGCAGGGTAGCTCTCCGGGACTCACAGAGCATTCTCTCTCTCTTTTGCATTGTTTCAAAGGGTGAGAGCCAGCCCCTATTGTCCCTTGCACCAATGGGAGTGAAATATCCCGTGTGAACTGGCATCGAGTTGAGAACTCATCATGTTTTTTTCTTTAAGAAAATTTATTAACAGGATATAATAGCATGTTCCATATTTGACTAACAATTCTTAACATATCCTTTTCTAAAATTTTTATCCCCCCCCTCCCCTGGCTTCCAACGATGCTCCGCCCCCATTAACATTTCAATCAATATTCTCTTACGTTCAATTCATTTTCAATATTCGAATCATAAATTTCAATATTTTCCTTTTTCTATTTTAACTATTAGGTAACTTTTCTATTACAGTCTTTTTTGTTGCAACACTTCTATTATTAATAGCTATCAAAACAGAGTAGTCTATTTTTCACATCCCGAGTTGAGAACTCATCATAAAGACTCCTTTTTCAGAATCAAAATGCATTTATTTATTCAAAACATTTATTAGTCGCCTTTCATCCTTCTTGCAATATAGATAAAATGCATAAAGCAAAGCGCATTAAGAACAGGAAAAGCAGAATCTTAAAAATCGCAACTGCTAGTAAATATCATGTCACACGCCAATTTGCTGTTCGGTCCCTATCTACAAGTTTGAACCTTACCTCCCCTTCCAGTGTATTTGAAACAGTGTGCATGTCCACGAAAGCTTCTCCCTTGAATAAACCTTTGTTGGTCTTAGAGGTGCCTGATTGGACTCTAAATTTGTTCAATGGCTGGTAAACTTAGCCAGATTCAGATCCAGGTGGGTCGCCTTATTGGCCTGAAGCAGCGGAACAAAGTCCCAGTCCGGCGGCACCTTGAAGACCAACAAAGTTTTATTCGAGGTATGAGCTTCCGTGTGCAAGTCACGCTTCTGCAAATGCAATGAAAAAAAGCTGCCACTGAAAAGTCCCTCCCTTGTATACCCACTTCACAATATTCTTCGGCAGGGCTCTTTTCATAGCAGGAACTCCTTTGCATATTAGGCAACACACCCCTAATGGAGCCAATCCTCCAAGAGCTTACAGTCGCCCCTGTAAGAAGAGCTCTGTAAGCTCTCGGAGGATTGGCTGCATTAGGGGTGTGTCTCAGGGCTCTTTTCGTAGCAGGAACTCCTTTGCATATTAGGCAACACACCTCTAATGGAGCCAATCCTCCAAGAGCTTACAGTCACCCCTGTAAGAAGAGCTCTGTAAGCTCTTGGGGGATTGGCTGCATTAGGGGTGTGTCGCCTAATATGCAAAGGTGTTCCTGCTACAAAAAGAGCCCTGTTGGTCAATGGGACAGTCAGAAGGTCCTATCCCTGAGATCTTAATTGCCAGGCAGGGACATCGGGGAGAAAACGGCCCTTCAGAGATTCTTGCTAGACAGCAAGCCATAGCAAAAGCTGCATGTTAATATATGAGGGGCGGATTGTCAAAAGCCAATGAGCATCAGGACAGTCTACCATGTTCACAGCAAAGAAGCGTTGTCGTACATGGTGCGCCAGACAGACATATGAAGATGTTTTTTCCATTAGGCATCTATTACTGTTGGCAAGGAAGAACTTAATTTGGGGTTGATTTGACCAGGAAACGGCACCAGCGAGGGACTATTGGATTGATTTGTGTTTTCTCTCTCTATAAATACAGCCGGGTGAGAAAGAGTGTGGTAAAATCCTCCACTGCATCCTCTCCACAGTTACAAAACCATAGATTAATTGGAGCACCCCTATAATGACCGTTCCTAGTTAATTACATCCTGGGGCTATCTTCCGCTTTAAAGAAATGTCCCCAGCCACTGGCATTTATTTTCTTATTGAAACAAATTTGGGAACCACTTTTGGGGATGTTCCGCAAAAGGAGCCCGTGCAGCGACTGAGGGGCTGTGGCTCAGGGGCAGAGCATCTGTGTGTCATGCAGAGAGTCCCAGGTTCAGTCCCCAGCATCTCCACTTAAAAGGACCAGGCAGCAGGTGATGGAAGCTACCTTCGATGGAAGTGGCACACATCCTGACGCATTGGATATTCGTTGCCAGAATAGTGTGGAGAATTTGTGCAGTTACTGTCCGTGGCCCATTACACAAACTTTTAGCAACTGGCAAAGCATATGAGAAAGCAACACTTGGCTCTATAGAAGTTTTTTCAATGCATTTATATCTGGATGAGTGTTATTGTACAATAGGGATATTGACCACTGAGGAAGGCCCGAAGGGGCCGAAACGCGTATGGTCTATCGGTCAAAAGTTTTACCCATCAATTGGGCATGCATAACTATCAGCTCTGAATGTAATAAGCTTTAAGAGTCTGGTATTTGGACTATTTCTTTTAACCTCATGTATGTTGTATTTATATCCACACCATAATAAATATTTGTATTTTTATAACAGTTTATTTGTTAGCTTGACCCTCTTAGATCACAGCTACATTTTGGGTTGAGTTCTCCCCCCCCCTTTTCTTCCTCAGTTTTTGATGGGAAAGACCTTTCTCTGCCTGAGACCCTGGAGAGCGGCTGCCAGTCTGAGCGGACAATACTGCCCTTGATGGACCAAAGGTCTGATTCAGGAGAAGGCAGCTTCATGAGTTCAGCACACATTTCATTGTGGCTTTGTCCTTTTTCAAGGTTGACACGAAGCTGTTGCGAACGCTGCCTGCCTGCATTTAAAAAACAAAACAAGGAAGTAAATTGCAGCCCCGGGGTTCACAAATAGATCTTTTGTTCCACCTTTCCCCAGTAAACCTTATCCTGCTCTTTCAGGTAGAACTAGGGTTGGCAGCTCCAGGTGAGGAAAGTCCTGGAGATTTGGAGGGTGGATCCCAGGGAGGGCAAGATTTGGGGAGGACAGGAACCCCAGCAGGATATGATGCCAGAGGAGCCATCCTCCAAAGAAGCCGTTCTCTCCAGGGGAAGTGACCTTGGCCATCTGGAGATCAACTGTAAGAGCGGGAGATCTCCAGGTGCCCCTTAGAGGTTGGTAAGCCCAGATAGGACAGTAATATTTAGAAGAGGAGGAGGAGATTGGATTTATACCCCGTCCTTCACTGCCCGAAGGAGTCTCAGAGCAGCTTACAATCCCCTTTGGCTTCCCCTCCCCACAACAGACACCCTGTTCATCACTAGAGCCAGGGCCTTCTCGGTGGTGGCTCCACACCGGTGGAATGAGCTCCCAGAAGACATCAGGGCCCTGCGGAATCTCTTACAATTCTGCAGGGCCTGTAAAATGGAGGTCTTCCACCAGGACTTCGATTAGGAGCCGGCGCCAGGGCTCTTTTTGTAGCAGGAACTCCTTTGCATATTAGGCGACACACCCCTAATGTAGCCAATCCTCCAAGAGCTTACAGTAGCCCCTGTAAGAAGAGCTCTGTAAGCTCTTGGAGGATTGGCTCCATTAGGGGTGTGTTGCCTAATATGCAAAGAAGAGTTCCTGCTACAAAACGAGCCCTGGGAGCCACCACCGACGAATGAGCTATGGAAAACTGAACATCTTACGGCATCATGTTACAACTTTGGATGTTGGCCTTCCTACATCGGACCATCTCAGAGCAACTCGCCATCTGCAAGTACTTGCACTTTATGTAAATTGTTTGTTTATGATTTTTTTTTACTGTATTTCATTGTATTTAACTTATTGTATGCCGCCTTGAGCCAGCTTGCGCTGGCAAGGCAGGATATAAATCAAAAGTAATAAATAAATAAGTGGGGCTGAGAGAGCTCTTTCGAGGACTGCTCTTGAGAGAACAGCTCTGAGAGAACTTGTAAATGATCCGAAATCACACCAGCAGCTGCAAGTGGAGCAGTGGGGAATCAACCCCGGTTCTCCCACATTAGAGTCCGTACTCTTAACCACCACACCAGACCAGCTCTCTTATGTCTCTGTATTGCTGGAGTCACATATGCAGTAGAATGAGATGGCAAAGCCTTGAGGTGTTAGAATGGAGGGTGTCACATCAAATTGGCTCAAAGATTCATGCACAGCCCACCTGGAGAGTTTGTGGCCCCCAGCAAGATTTGACTCAGCAGTCTCCCAGTCACGATATCATGCCAACTTTAATTAACTAGGCATTTCTCAGTGACAAATTAGTTGGGAAAAGGCATTAATTTATCTATTAATCATGTAACCCGAGCTGACTTTCTGTGCCACCAGAGAAATTTGGACAACAGCTGCCGATGGGACAATGTTACTTGGGCGTTATGGAAAGTTTGGTGGTAAAGACTGGCCGGGATAAATATTTAGGATCAGGGCATGGGGATATTTTTTGTTTAAAGGGCCTTTTATTTAGTCTATTGCACTAACAGGAAATGAATGCATATTATCTTTAGTGGCACCGAAGGGGGAGGAAGGTTTGATCTAAAACCCATTTCGTGTCCGCCACCGAGATCAATTACATTCAATGTGTTTCTGATCACGCAGTTGCTGCTGACGCTCTTCCAGGCCTGTGAAACCGAATGCAGTTTCCACCCTGCCCTTTAGGATCCAACGCGCAACGATTTTTTCAGAATTGTTTGCCTTCAATAAAACGGCACTATTAATATGTTGTGGAACTGTGAATGTTTCAAAGGACTCCGGCAAAATGAAGTGAGAGGGTTTTGGCCCAAAGCCCTGGGTGGTGCCTGTCTTATGATCTATTTATGCTCTGTTACGATCAGCTCAGAAGAGACTTGCCAACCTCCAGGTTGCGCCTGGAGATCTCCCGGAATCATGACTGATCTCCAGGCCACAGGAATCAGTTCGCCTGGAGAAAATGGCAGCTTCAGAAGGGAAATGCTGTCGATTCTAGGTGAAGTCTGTCTCCAAATCCCCCCCCACCTCCAAAGACATTGCAAAACCCAGGAATTTCTCAGGCTGGAGTTGCTGGCCAAAATGGTCAAAGAGAGCCAGTTCGGTGCAGTGGTTAAGTGTGCGGACTCTAATCTGGGAGAACCGGGTTTGATTCCCCACTCCTCCACTTGCAGCTGCTGGATGCCCTTGGGCAAGTCATAGTTCTCTCAGAGCTGTCCTTGAAAGAGCAGTTCTCTCAAAGCTCTCTCAGCCCTCACCTACCTCACAGGGTGTCTGTTGTGGGGAGGGGAAGGGAAGGGAGCTTGTAAGCCCCTCTGAGACTCTTTTGGGTCGTGAAGGGCGGGGCATAAATCCAATCTCTTCTTCTTCTTAGCGAATAGCAGGGGGCAGGGGAGGCAACCCTATCCATGTGATAAGCTATTTATATGCCTCAGCTTGCCAACATCAGGCAATTTACCACTGTTGACCCACTCTTTTTTTTTTTTTTTTTAAAAAGAACATAAGAACATAACAAGAGTCTTGGGGCGTCAGACCAACAGTCCATCTAGTTCAGCATCCTATCTTGCACGATGGTGAACCAGTTCCTCTGGAGGACCTTCCCTTGATGTTGCATCCTGGCACTGGGATTCTGAGGTTGACTGCCACTGTACATGGAGGTTCCCCTCAGTCACCATGGCTAGTAGCCATTGATAGACTTATCCGCCATGAATCTATCCAGTCCCCCTTTAAAGCTGTTTATTCCTGTGACCATCACTACATTCTCTGGCAGTGAATTCCACATTTTAATCACTCTCTGTGTAAAGTGGTATTTCCTTTTGTCCGCCCTGAACCTACTGCCCATCAAGCTCCATTAGATGCCTTCAAGTTCTAGCATTTTGGGAGAGGGAGAATATTTTTTCTTTGTCAACTCTCTCCACCCCATGCAGAATTTTACAAACCTCCATCATGTTCCCCCTTAGTTGTCTCTCGTCTAAACTGAAAAGCCCCAGACTCTTTAGCCTTTCCTCATAGGAAAGATGCTCCAATCCCCTAATCATCTTGGTTGCCCTCCTCTGTACTTTTTCCAGTTCTGCAATGTCCTTTTGGAGAAATATTCACTTGTGCACTGCATCATGGATTTTGTAGTCTTAACACCACATAATCTGCAGGACCTCCTCTTCTCCTATGCTCCTCCATGACAACTTCACTTATCTATCCAGGGTTTTCTGTGGATGCATTACAAATGTGTTAGCTGAACAGAATATAATTCAATAAGAACATTTACTTACAACAGACTACACAGAGCAGAGGGATTAATTCCTACCCACCCTTCAGAACATCTCAAGATCCTGAGGGCTGCTGCATTCTCCTCCAATTCCAGGTACAAAATTGGCAATTCCTTTAAGCTAATTTCTGCAAAGTTTCCATCCTGCCTGGGACAGAGCTTAGCTTTAGCTTGATCCTTATATATTCCCAGTAATGGGTGCTTTAAAATATTTATCTCCTTTAATATTGCTGGTTTGGTCATTTAATGACCTGAGTTATGACCTGAAACATTTCCTTCCCGTGTATTTTCTTGCTGAAATGAACCACCAGCACAATCAGGCATGCTAACCAAAAGCTGAGCATCACATTTAGTGGCTTACTGCTATTTCGAGGATCTATCGCCCCACCCCTGTTTAACCTGCTTTTTCAAAAGCAATTGGTGTTAATCTTGTCTTCCAACCAAATTCCAACCATTTGGGCAATTAGATTCCACCAGGTTGATTCCCCAAACAGCCACAACTGGCAATCAGATTTTCCGTGGCTGTCTGACCGACAGTGCTGAATTGCTTGTAGCAAGCAGTTAAATGGCTGGCAAGTTACTTAATACAGACTGCTGCATTTCTAGACCGCCTTCATTCATTGCGTTTTTAGCGAATGCAGCTGGGCAGACATCACGTGCCAATCAACTGTTCACGGACACACACAGCAGCCATTTCCATCAGCACAGTAGCACATCTCCCCCCCCCCAACCCCCAGCCTTCCTGAAGAAACAAAACACACAAACAGAAATATCCTGCCCGGGAGAGTTGTTCTGGGTCTTCAGAATGCCAGCAGAGGTTGCTCACATGTTATAATGCTCGTCTGTCTTTTAACATCCCTGCAGCAGACAGAAAATTCCTGGCTTTCCACAAACTTTGTCAAATGGAATTATCCAAGAAGGCTTTTTGCACAGGTAAATAGAACTGTACTCTAATGAAATGGTCAGAAAATTGCACTGGTAAAGGGTCAGGGAGGGACTGCAACTTGTACTACTCTTTGGACCAGGACACAACATATGTCCCCTCGAAGGGGAGAGTCTGCTGAACATGGGGGTGTATGAAGTTTGGGGGTCCAAATCTTATTTTGGGGTTCAGAGCTTTCAAAGTCTCCTGAGTGGTTTTGGATGAATTCATGAATAAGACGTAAATATGGAATGAATAAGGAACTAGGAATAAGGAACCAACTTCAGCCTCGTCGCCTATCGGCTTCTACACATTTCTACACTGCTTAATAGGAGCTGTGGTGGCTCAAGTGGTTAAGACGCTGAACTGCAGGCTGTGGAAGGTCAGTAGTTCAGCAGTTCAAGACCTGAGAGTGCTGCATGACGGGGTGAGCTCCTGTCTCTAGTTCCAGCTCCTGCCAACCTAGCAGTTCGAAAGCAAGAAATTGCAAGTAGATAAATAGGTACCACTTTGGTGGGAAGGTAACAGCGTTCTGTGCACCTTGGTGTTTAGTCATGCTGGCCACATGACCACGGAAATGTCTTCGGACAGCGCTGGCTCTTCGGCTTTGAAACGGAGATGAGCACCGCAACCCTAGAGTCGGATTCGACTGGCTTTCAAGCAAGGGAGACCTTTACCTTTACCTTACACTGCTTAATGTCTCATCTTCAAAAGCTCCTGCTTTGTTTCAGTTCCGTGTGCAATTTCTGTTTGTTTCCAGATTTCTGTAGTCTGAAACCCATCCTGTTGTTCATCGGAAGTCCCATCTTGCTGAGTGCCCTTGATTTACACTCTGTAATCTCCCTTTGTCTCTGTCAGAAAGGCAGACTAGAAGTAACCAAATAATAATATTAATAATAAAATAATCCTAGCCTAGCTTTCTTGCTGGTATGCAGGCTTTCCAACACAAGGAATTCTGCTGTACGTGTCAAAGCATAAGCCAGGGTGCAGACCCTGAAAAGGTCCAAAAAAGAAAGCAGTGCCGGGTTCCCAGCATGCAATTGTTCTTTTCCTGCACGAATGGCATGCAAAACGCATTTTGCTTTGCAGGAAGCAAAGGGCCTCCCAGGTCTGTTGCTCTGCCACTCACCCAAGGGTGCCTGAAGGGTTAATCAGGGGGTGGGGGGTGAGTGGGTTCCTACCACTGGAGACCTCCAGCAGCTCACCCTGGCTTGATGGAGGGCTCACATTTCACACTTAATTACTAACTCAGCAATCACGCCTCGGAGAGAGATCGATGTGTTTCTCTGTTTAGTCCCCGCAGCTGTGAACTGTTTATTTACTTATCGTTAGGCTGGGAATGGCTGCAATTTAAAAGGTACAGATCCCTTCTACCCAGTGCTGTGCCAGCCCTTCCCGTTAAACACTTCCATATTGCTCCCACGGAATGTCCCTCCAGAACGCCCCCTTCATCACCTGCCTCCCTTTGGCCAGTTTGTTTTTGGGAGGGACAACTGTGAAGGGCTTCCAGAGTCCGGTGTGTGTTTAAGGACTCTGGATTGTTATAACATAACAATGATTCCCCCCCCTGCCTCCGTAGAGAAACCTTCACAAGCTAAAGGTAACCCTAGAAAGAATACGACTGATAAATTCTGGGTGGTTGGTATTGTAAAAATCTGGCACAGTTGCATGGCCTCAAAGGAGGGGCGCTCAGCGACCACCAAATGGTCTTGTTATGCAGGGTGGCCAAATGGTGTGTGTTTGCTTTTTCCGCTAAGGTCACGATCTACTTGGAGCCCCGAACTCTCTTACTGGGAAGGCGCCCCAAACTCTCTTACTGGGAAGGTAGGCCACCACACCAGTGCTCCCTCTAAGCTGTGGGGTCTTGTGAGCAAAAATTCTACTTTGTCAGCTACGGGTGTCAAAGTTGTTGTGAGCGAGTGATTTTGGCTGCTGCATACATTAGGTTGCTCCAGAGCCATCCTTCCTGAGCAAAGACAAAAATGTGCAAGCTGGAGGCTAAAAAAAACCTGTGAGCTAGCTCACACTAACTCATCTTAGAGGGAACACTGCTCCACATTTATATTCCTGATATGTGGTCTGAAGAGCCTAGACTGCAGTTCCAGGGTCTGCAGGGCTGCATGCCCGGCTTGTCACGCTCCAGGCGGGAGCTGGAGATCTCCCAGCAGTACAATTGATCTCCAGATGACAGAGATCAGCTCCTCTGGCTGCTTTGCAGGGTGAACTCTATAGCACTGTACCCTACTAAGGTCCGTCTTATTCCCCCAAACCCTGCCTTCTCTAGTTTTCACCCCCAAATCTCCAGAAATTTCTCAACCCAGAGCTGGAAATCCTAGGGCAACCTCACTTTGTTGCCTCCCTGGTTGTCTCCAGCTCCTGCCTGGAGGTTGGCAAGCCTGTCTGTGTTGGATATTGTAACTCTGCATGCAAGAGGATCTGGGAGGGAAAGGGTTAAGAGCAGGGCTGTTTTGGGGGCAGGAACACACAGGAACAGAGTTCCGGCTGGCTCCCGAGTTGGCCACGCCCAGCAGGAACTCATTCGCATAATAGGCCACACCCAACAGCAGAAACTCATTAGGATTGGCTACATTAGGGGTGTGTGGCCTAACCTGCAAAGGAGTTCCTGCTCCAAAAAAAGCCCTGGGATTTTGACAACAAACAAGGTAAACAGAATAAGAAGCAAACGGTGGGTGTAGCTGGATGACCACACTTCTGGTAGCATGGGGGTGTGGTCTGATATGCTAATAAGATGTGCTATCAGGGGTGTGGCCTGATATGCTAATACATTTCTGCTGTTGGGTGTGGCCTATTATGCTAATGAGTTCCTGCTGGGGTTTTTTTCAACAAAAAAAGCCCTGGTAAAGAGAATTCTCTCACTGCGGTACACTTGGCTGTTGACCCCAACCTCTCATGGGTTAGATGTTGAGCCTCTTCAGCCCTTGATTGCCTTGCGTTTCATCTTATATATAGGGCCTCTGATTCTGTCTTACCCGGGCTTGGAGCTCTAGCAAGTTAACCCTTTTGAAGCTAATCTGTTCACAATAAATTAAATGTGCCTACATGAATATGTCATGTAAAACATGTTTCTATTTTTGTAAGTTAAATTTCTTTCTCTTGTTACCATTGGAGTCAGATTATCTTTATAATTTGTTTGAACAGCATTTTCCCTGAACCAGGAAAAGTGGAGAATCGGGGATACTGTGAAAAGCTTCTATGCTTCCAAGGCAAATGTTTTTTTGATATTTAACCCAAGAATCTGAATCCAACATAGTTTTAAAAAATGTTTCGCAATTGGCACAGTTACATCACTGAAATACTTCTGCCATTAGGCAATGACAGTGCAAATTGCCTCAAATGAGGGAACATGTAGAGATATACCTCCCCTGACCCCAGGAAACAGAGAAGGAAGCAGATTTGTGATCATCAGAGGCAGGTTTGGAAGTCACACAGAGACACTTAAATAGTAAGTCTCTATACAAAAGTGCCTTTTGAAACTGCAGGCATAAATTATGAGCCTCAATGGCAAACACTCTTTAGACTACAATTCTAAAGGCAAATCAAAGCACTGAAATCATAGAATCGAGAGAGCAGGATATGAGTACTTTTAAAATTTCTCATCCCTGTTCTTTCGACCCCCAAATCGCAGTTTTGCTTTTACATCTCCCTTGTGAGAACTGAGGGGCCGCGGTGGCTCAGTGGTTAAGATGCTTAGCTGCAGACCAGAAGGTCAGTAGCTCAGCAGTTCGAGACCCAAGTGCCGTGTGATAGAGTGAGCTCACGTCTCTGGCCCCAGCTTCTGCCAACCTAGCAGTTCAAAAGCAAGAAACTGCAAGTAGATAAATAGGTACTGCTTCAGTGGGAAGGTAACAGCATTCCATGCACCTTGGCATTTAGGCATGTCCGCCACATGACCACGGAAATGTCTTCAGACAGCGCTGGCTCTTCAGCTTGGAAATGGAGATGAGCACTTCCCCTCTAGAGTTGGATTCGACTGACTTTTGAGCAAGGGAAACCTTTACCTTTACCCTATGAGAACTGAGCCCATCATTTTTTTCCAAAAAAACCCCATTATAACTCCATTTTCTGTTTCACTTGCACTGCCGCCGCCCATAAAATGTATATATTTCCAACATTATTTGTGAATCTGCATCATACGCTCCATGTATAAGTTACACATAAAACCTGTACAAAATACATCCTAAAAATGGACAACAGGTATATGATCAAATTTACAAAACCAACAGGGGAAAAGGTGAGAACCAGCCACTGATGAACATATACAGAAAGAAGCAAGCAAAACAAGGAATATTTGCCCCTTCCTGGACAGTGTGAGAGAAGACACAAGATTAGCCCCTGCCACTTCCCTTGGACTGATGCCCAACGCTTTGACTGCTGCATTTATGCATTGGAATTGGAAACACCTGGAGATTTTGGGGGTGAGGCCTGCAGAGGGTGGGGTTTGGGGAGGGGAGAGATCTCAGCATGGTACAATGCCACACAGTCCCCTTTCCAAAGCAGCCATTTTCTCCAGGGGAACCGGAGAGTCTGGAGTTCAATAGTCTGGAGTTCAGTTGTAATAGTGGGAGATCTCCAGGCCCCATCTGGAGGCTGGCATCTGACCCAACTGGTGCTGGGCCTGGACTCCAATGACAAGTCAGAGCCATGACTTCCTTCTGAACTGGAGCCCTCTCTTTTTCATCCCCCCGCCCCCCGCACGCCTGGCTTTGTTGGCTTCTCGAACAACAATTTCAAATATTATTACAAAGAAGCCAGCCGTGGGTGGGAATTCAAGGAACGGAGAAGGAGGGATGGTGAGGCTGGAAATGAATTTTCCGTGAGAATCCGTCCTTCCTCCTTAGTAACAAGACACTCAATTCATTTTATTGCGTCCCTGCTTGTTTGGCTTTCTCAAGTTTTACCTTGTAGCTGTGACGATAACAAGGGTGTTCGGTAATTAAAGTCGGGTACAGGAATCTGAAAGCCGTGCGCCTTCTCAATGCCAAAGAGTAAAGCCTTTAAGGCTTCTGGATTTTGCACTCCGGTTTGGAATTTCCCAATGGTATTTAGCAGTATGCTGATTGTATGGGTTTTAATTCCAGGGTCACTGGAGTTTTTACATAAAACACTAACTTACAGTAGCTGACATGGATTGAAAGGGAAAATGCAGAGCTCAAGATATTTCCATATTCTCTGTGCATCGTGTTGCATTCAGTGCCTTTCAGTGCTTCCAGAACTGCATGTGCTGAAGCTTTATGTCCTGTAGCCCTTTCAGGACTATGCCACTTCAGGCTGTAGTCACACGGCAAACGTGCCATGATTTGTTCCCACTGCAGATTTGATCGGGGATATCTTTAAGCGAGTTCAGATGATCACACATCCCTTACCCAATCGTGTGCATTGCGTGACAATGCTCCAGGCACCGTCCAGACAGCCACACCGCCCAAGTGGCGGCAAGGCAATTAAAAAAAAAAATTCTTTGTTCATGCACACATGCACATATGCACACAATGGTGAAAGCTGGGTAGGGAAAAAAAAACCTACCGGAAGAAGGACATTCAGATGACCTAATCACAATCATTGCGAGAGATGGCTGTCCAGATCGGCAAAATTGTGGATTCAAAATGCAAATACCCATGTTCCCCCTAAGCTGTGGAGTCTTGTGAGCAAAAATTCTACTTTGTGAGCTCCTGGCATTAAAGTTGTGAGCCAGCGATTTGGCTACTGCATAAATTAGTTTGCTCTGGAGCCGCCCTTCCTGAGCAAAGACAAAAAATGCGTGAGCCGGGGGCTAAAAAACGGTGAGCTAGCTCACGCTAACTCTGCTTAGAGGGAACGCTGCCAGGAAGTACTTGATTTTCCTGGTGTCAGACAACTCGCTAGGGAAAACTCGCTGGGGTGTGAGGGAGCCCACTTCGGTGCGGGAGACGGATGCGGGCGTCTGATCAGCAGTTTTAAATGCGAGAGGGAACAGCGGTGAAACCCGATCGAAATGACCGTGTGACCACAGCCTCAGAGTGTAAGTGGAGGGTCACTCTCTGTCTGTCTGTGGGAGTCAACATGACGGGCAGAAGCTTATGCTAGCTTTCTATTAGTAGGGAGTTTTACAGTGGGGGGGGGGAATCCATGGTGAAACTTTAAAACATAAAATCTCATACCTGCAAACTGAAGTGCTTCAGTTCAGAAAGGGGCTTATCATGCAGGGTTGCCAACCTCAAGGAGGTGGCTGGAGATCTCCTGCTATTATAAGTGATCTCTGGGTGACAAAGATCGCCTGGAGAAAATGGCCACTTTGGAAGGTGGACTCTGTGGCATCATACCCCACTGGAGTCCCTCCCCCTCCCCAAACCCCACCCCCTTAGGCTCCACCCCCAAATTTCCATGTATTTTCCAGCTGGCAGCTGGCAACCCTACGTATCACGTGATGTTTCTGAAATGTACTGGTTGACTCTAAATGCACCGGCTTCTCTTTTGATCCAGAAATAGCCGAAGATCAAATATCTAGTAGTCACAAGGGGCCTGACCAGTGTACAAAATTCATACCGCCTGCCACTCATAGGTGCTAAACTGGCCTTCTGAGCCCATTGAAAGACAGGCAGTTGTAGACATCTTCAGAAGCTAGACCCCGGCCCTGGGAACCTTTGTCTACTACTTAGGGCTGCCAGCCTCCGGGGGTGGGGAGCGGTCTGGAGTTCTCCTGGAATTTCAACTGAGCTCCAGACCAGTGTTCCCTCTAAGCTGAGTTAGTGTGAGCTAGCTCACAATTTTTTAGCCTCTTGCTCACATGTTTTTTGTCTTAGCTCAGGAAGGATGGCTCCAGAGCAGGCTAATTCATGCAGTAGCCAAATGGCTCGCCCACAACTTTAATGCCAGTCGCTCACAAAGTAGAATTTTTGCTCACAAGATCCCACAGCTTAGAGAGAACATTGCTCCAGCCCGCACAGACCAGTTTGCCTGAAGAAAATGGCAGCTTCAGACAGCAGATGCCATAGATGGTAGGTGAAACCTGTCTCCAAATTCTCCTCTTCGCGGGCACCGCCCCCAAGTCCCCAGGAATTTCTCAGGCTGGAGTGGGCAACCCAACCATCACCTGAGGGGACCGTGCCTTTGGGTGTGCCAAATCCGTTCCTCCTCTGCTTTTGCCACCTCGTTAGGACATGATGGGCATTCCTGTGTGGTCTAAACCACGTGGGTGAAGAAGGGCCTTTTCAGCTTGACCTTTGGAAAATCACGTGGGAACCTCAGAGATTGCTTTCTCCCTTTGGTATGCTGACCCGAAGAACTTTCCCTTTCCTCTTTCCTTTTCCCTTTCACTTCACATAGTCAAAGTCGTGTGTGTGTGTGTGTGTGTTGGAGTTCCCATTTTAATGCGCTCCTCTGCCTTCGATGACGCACACAAAAATGCCGTTTTGAAACAGGATAACTGGCAACATAGAAATAAAAGGAGGCTAGGAGTATGACGCACTGTTAGCTAACAACGGCCTGATCCTGTCTGGGAAAATCTGTCCACATCATCCAGAGAACGGGGCTCTTTTAAAAACCACTCAGGTAGGGAGATGGTAAAACTGTCAAGGCAATAATCCCCGTTGAGCTTGGGCTCTGCCACTTGCAAAGGGGTGGAGTCAGCCCTTCCACGGATCCTTCTAGAACAAACAGCCTCAGAGTTCTGGACTTCTGGCCCCACTGGTGGACTTGTTGATGGCACCTGGGTTTTGGCCACTGTGTGACGCAGGGTGCCATTGGCCTGATCCAACACTGGTCCTCTTATGTTCCTATGACCCGCCCCCTCTTGGACAGGCAATCAAGCCTCATCTTTTTGCCAATGGTATTTCCAGGTCAGCTCTTCCAAGAATAATAAAGCCGTTTTTGTACAAGAGACCTAATTTTATTATTAAGTCTTTATATGACTGAAGAAGAAGAAGAGAAGAGATTGGGTTTATACCCCGCCCTTCACTACCCAAAGGAGTCTCAGAGTGGCTGACAAACTCCTTCCCCTTCCCCTCCCCACAACAGACACCCTGTGAGGTAGGTGGGGCTGAGAGAGCTCTGGCAGAAACTGCTCTTTTTCAAGGACAGCTCTTATCAGAACTACGGCTTGCCCAAGGTCATCCAGCCAGGTGCAAGTGGAGGAGTGGGGAATCAAACCCGGTTCTCCCAGATTAGAGTCCGCACACTTAACCACTACACCAAACTGGCTCTACACCAAACTGACAGTGGGCTAGTAAGACAGGCCTACATTACGGGTGAAATTGCACCGGAACGAAACATTTGGTCACTAGGAAAACTTTCCAGCCATACATAGGGACTGTCAGTTCAAATATTTGTAAGTTTGGTTCTTACCTTTGTTCACGGCAATGCACTCTGGCTCACGCAGCTTCAGGGTGCCAACTCCATGTTGGAAAATTCCTGGAGATTTGGGAGTGAAGCTGGGAGGGTGGGATTTGGGGGAGGAACCTCAGCACGGTATAATGCCATAGACGCCACCCTCCAAAGATGCCATTTCCTCCAGGGGAACTGATTCCTGTAGTCTGTAGATCAGTTGTAATTCCTGGAAATCTCCAGGGCTCTGTCTGGAGATTGGCAACCTTATATCATCATCATCATCATCATCATCATCATCATCATCTCTCTCTCTTGCTGCTATCTATGTTTTACTCCAATCCTGTTGCCAGCCAATCAGGGAGCAAGTACCAAACAGGAGTGTCTTACAATACTTTGCAACAAACTGTCTTTGGTTATTTGCTCACATCTTTAAGCCCAACTGCTTTCTAGGTAGGGCAGGTGACCTTGGAACAGAAGGTGAACACTCTTGCAGCCCCTTCACAATGATTCCTCACCCACAAACCACCAAAATTTGGGAATTTTTCAACGCTGAAGAAGAACCATGGCTTAGTGGTAGAACATCTGCTTGGCATGCAGAAGGTCCCGGGTTCAGTCCCTGGCATCTTAAGTTAAAAGGATCCAGCCATAGGTGATGTGAAAGACCTTTCTCCACCCAAGATTCTGGAGAGCTGCTGCCAGTCTGAGTAGACAATATCGACCTTGACAGGCCAAGGAACTGATTCAGTATAAGGCAACTTCATGAGTTCTTGTGTAAGAACATAAGAACAAAAGAGAAGCCAAAGTTGGATCAGGCCAATGGCCCATCCAGTCCAACACTCTGTGTCACACAGTGGCCAGAAATACCAGGTGCCATCGGGAGGTCCACCAGTGGGGCCAGGACACTAGAAGCCCTCCCACTGTTGCCTCCCCCCCAACACCAAGAATACAGAGCATCTCTTGCCCCAAACCAAGAGTTCCTATCCATACCTTGTGGCTAATAGCCACTGATGGACCTCTGCTCCATATGCTTATCTAATTCCCCCTTGAAGCTGTCCATGCTTATAGCTGCCACCACCTCCTGTGGCAGTGAATTCCAGGTGTGTTCAGCTTTACAAGATGGGCCATCCTATTGTCCCAGCCCTGACTGGTTTATTTATTAGTGTATTCAACTATATATTTGTGCGCCTGCATGTACAACAATCCTGGACTTCATGAAGTGACATAATTTAAAATAGATGCTGCTAAAAATAAATTAGAAATTCTAATTAGCACTTAAAGACCATGGCCAAGATCCGTCCGTGGCTGATTCCATGGACAACGTAGAGCAGCGGTTCTCAGCTTTGCCGACCCTGTGGGCACCTTTCAGATTCTGGAAACCGGAGTTGCCCAGAAGGCTTGAGATTCTTCAGAATACAGCTTACATCAACTCTCGGAATGTGCTGCATGCCTGACTTTTAAAAAGCCAGAAACCGAAATCAAAATCCTGCAGGAGAGGCAGTTTTGATAACGTTATTTTAAAAGGGGAGGGGAGAAAATACAGCCCCAGAGGAGAACAAAATGCTTTGATTGTAAGATTTTCAGCTCTAGGAAACATTTTTTTAAAAAATGGCTTAAAAAAATAATAATTGTGCCACATGCCTGGATCCTTTAAAGTTGGCCCATCAGCTCCACTCTTGATTACCCTCTTCGGGTTTCAGCTAATGCTCTGGAGGAGATGTGAAAGGAAAGGGAGACACGGCAATCAAGCTGTTTAACCGGGCAATTTCTACAGGTTTTCATTCCGTTTATGGAGGCCGGGTGGGTTCATTTGATGAAAGCCAGAATCACAAAATTAAGGAAATCAGAATCTTTGCCCTCATTCCGTTTCCTAGCGGTGCTCGGAATATTTTGAAAGAAGTCTGCAAAATTTGGAATGGATAGATTTATCAAAGGTCTTCTGTCCCTGTTCATTGCCAGAGTCGGGATTTCGTTTAAGTCCCTTCACTTTGAACGATACCCTTGTGATTCTTGCTCTCCTTTAAGGAGCTCAGAATGGTGCACGATTCAGTGTTCCCTCTTAGCTGAGTTAGTGCGAGCTAGCTCACAGTTTTTTTAGCCTCCGGCTCACACATTTTTTTGTCTTAGCTCAGGAAGGAGGGCTCCAGAGCAAACTAATTGATGCGGCTGCCAAATCGCTCGCTCACAACTTTAATGCCAGTAGCTCACAAAGTAGAATTTTTGCTCACAAGCCCCCACAGCTTAGAGGGAGCATTGGTGCACATGGTGCTACTCTACCCTATTTTATCCTCACAATAACCCTGTGAGGTAGATTAGGCTAAGATAACATAAGAAAATAAGAGAAGCCAATGTTGGATCAGGCCAACGGCCCATCCAGTCCAACACTCTGTCACACAGTGGCGAAAAATACCAGGTACCATTAGGAGGTCCACCAGTGGGGCCAGGACACTAGAAGCCCTCCCACTGCTGCCCCCTCCAAGCACCAAGAATACAGAGCATCCCTTGCCCCAGACCGAGAGTTCCTATCTATAACTTGTGGCTAATAGCCACTGATGGACCTCTGCTCCATATGCTTATCCAATTCCCTCTTGAAGCCAGCCACGCTTGTAGCCGCCACCACCTCCTGTGGCAGTGAATTCCATGTGTTAATCCCTCTTTGGGCGAAGAAGGACTTCCTTTCATCTGTTCTAACCCGACTGCTCAGCAATTTCATTGAGTGCCCACAAGTTCTTGTATTGTGAGAAAGGGAGGAAAGGACCTCTTTCTCTACCTGCTCTATCCCATGCATAATCTTATAAACCTCGATCATGTCACCCCTCAGCCGCTGTTTCTGCAAGCTAAAGAGCCCCAAGCGTACCACTCACCATTTCGAGCCCTCTTCCCACTCCCTGTTCTTTGTGCCTTCCTAGGCAGATATTAGAAAAGTGTCCTAGCCAGAATTTTTACAGTAGTAGCACCTTCAAAATGCTTTCCCCCTTGTGGCTTACCTGGTACCTACCTTATTGTCCTTTAGGTGCCAAGTCGGAACTTTTTTCTTTTTACCCAGGTTTGTATGGCTTGTTTATTATTTACAAATCCCGTGCTTTTAAATGGTTATTATTGCATCTTTTTCTTTGTGAGTTACATCAAGCAAGTCTCGGGAGAGCTGGCATATAAATTTTCTGCACAAATAAGAGCTGAACGGATATGTGATGCCTCTTGTAGCTGCCATTTTCTCCAGGGGAACTGATCTCTACGGTCTGGAGATCAGTCATAATTCTGGGAGAACCCCAGATCTTGCCTGGAAGTTGGCATCCCTACAGGTAAGGCTGAGTGAGTGAGTGACTTGACCAAGGTCACCTGGCAAGCTTCATGGCTGAGTGGGGATTCGAACTGGGATCTCCCCAATCCTAGTCTGACATTTTAGCCACTACCCCTTAACGGCTGATTGGGCCGCGACCCTTGAACTAATACAAATTTAATCGAGGGATCTGCCAAAAGTTCTTCCAGCCTCCCACACTGTGGAGAGCTCGTCCAACTGCTTGGTCTACCGCCTAGATCAATTCTGCGCACAGGTTAGCTAACGTTGCATCTGTCCGTGGCTATATCAAACGGGGGTGGGCTATAAAATACCTTACAGAACGGCTTCGTGTAAGCCAACTCGTCATGAGAGAAGGGAATTAAGAACTGACAGAACAAGATGGATTTTTCAAAGGCGGGTGAGTGGCTTCTTGCTGAAATATTTGTGGATTTTCTGCTGCCTCGAAAAACCCCAGTATTTTTTTTTTAATTCAAAACTTGGGCTCGGTGAACAAATTCCCAAGATATCCCCATTAACAAAGCTGCTCTATTCTACAATGATTTCCTTTCAGCTCCTCTGGCAACAGAATCGCTTTTGGAAAGAAAACTTTTCCTCTCCCCCCACCCCCCTTTTTTTTTGGAAAGCAGAAATATCCATCCTACAGAACAGAACTTCGGATTTGTCACTTTCGAGGGGCTGTCTTCCAGCTGGGCAGAACCCAAGTATGGCTATGGGGGGAGGTTGAGTTCCAGACGATCTTGGAGTTGGGGGGGGGTGTTTTTTGAAATAAGCATCTTGCACTTGAATTTAGCATTTGAAATTTTATTCTAATGGTTTTTTTAATCCTTTAAGCTGGAAATAAACCTAATGAGACTCCCCCACCCTGGAGAGAGAATGAATATACAGTATATAAAATGAACCCAACGCTGACTGTCCTGTCTTTGCCATATTTCCCTCCTGGAGAAAACGGATTACTATATATCTGCTCTTTTCTAAGATACGATGTTCACGAACCATGAAGGGCTGGTTTTTGTTGGGAAGGAAACAATGTTAGTTACTTTGGGTGATTAATAGAGAGATGTTTCACGTAAAGGGCCTGGGCCGGGAGTCAAGATCGACTCTGCTCGGATAATCCAAGGCACGACTCGTGCCAAGCCAAATTCAGTTCAGGCACAGCGAAATGCCGCTCGAAAATATTCGAGTCTGAAAATATGTACAGTTAAGGAATTTTGCACGTGGGTGGATGGGGGTGTCTTGTGTTACAGGGACTCGCTGGCCAACTCAGAGATGGTTTTTTTAAAGGAAAGGAACGCGCGGACCAGGGAGCTCACTCCTGAATCTGCAACCCAGCTCTGGAGACAGAGGAGAGGACAGGGTCGTGCCACGTCTTCTGTCAAATCGTAGCTGACTGACAGGGACCCTGTTGGGTTTTTAAGACGAGAGGCTTTCAGAGGTGGCTTCCCCATTGCCTGTCTTTGCACAACACTGCCAAATTGGCCTTTTGTCACCTTTGGCTGATCAGGCAATTGGTTCCCTTCCTCGAATGCAATGACTTGGCAACAGTGATCCATGTGATGGTCACCTCAAGACTGGACTACTGTAATGCTCTCTACATGGGGCTGCCCCTGTCTCAAATCCGGAAGCTGCAGCTGGTGCAAAATGCTGCGGGCAGGCTTTTGATGATACTCCCTATTCAGGAACACATCCAGCCTGTGCTAAAGGCATTGCACTGGCTGCCGATATTTATTTATTTATTTGATTTGTATACTGCCTTCTCCGTAAATGGGCTCAGGGCAGTCCATACTGGATCGGTTTCAATGTGTTGGTTCTTACCTTTAAAGCCCTATATGGTCAGGGGCCTACATACCTGAGGGACCGCCTTTCCCCACATGTACCCCAGAGAACACTGTGATCAGGGGTCCTGAACCGACTGGGCCTCCAGAGTCTTAAGAAGGCCAGGCTGGCTATAACCAGATCCAGGGCTTTCTCAGTGGTGGCTCCTCTCTGGTGGAATGAGTTTCCGGAGGAGATCAGGGCCCTGCGGGACCTTTTGCAGTTCCGCAGGGCCTGTAAGATGGAGCTCTTCCGCCAGGCTTTTGGAGCCGCCACTACTGTTAATAACTGACAGCTGAGGGTTAGAGAGCCCTGTTTCTTCCTGGAATTCCAACGACAGCCTGAGCTAGCCACCAAAAGGACAATCATAAGAAGATGGAGCAGCCGGCTGCAAGAAGAGAGAACTGAGTAACAGCAGCCATCATGAACTCGATGGCACTAGCACTTTTATTACGTTGTGTGGTCTAAATGGTCTTAGAATTGTTTTAATTTAATTTATACATTATGTTATATTGTAAACTATATGTTGATTTTACGTAAGCCGCCCTGAGCCGGCCTTGGCTGGGATGACAGGGTAGAAAAGAATAAAACAATAGCAACCCCGGACTTCCCTTGGTGGTCTCCCATCCAAGGACAAACCAGGGCCAACCTTGCTTAGCTTCCAAGATATAATGAGAGCAGGATAACCTTGGGCTGTCCAGGTCAAAGCTCCAACCATTGTTAAGTAAAGGTTTCCCTTGCTCGAAAGCCAGTCGAATCCGACTCCAGGGTGCGGTGCTCATCTCCGTTTCCAAGCCGAAGAGCCAGCGCTGTCCAAAGACATTTCCGTGGTCATATTGCTGGCATGATTAGATGCCGAGGCACATGGAAGGCTGTTGCCTTCCCACCGAAGTGGTACCTGTTTATCTACTTGCAATTTCTTGCTTTTGAACTGCTATGTTGGCAGGAGCTGGGGCCAGAGACGGGAGCTCACTCTGTCATGTGGCACTTGGGTCTCGAATTGCTGAACTACTGCAGCTCAGCATCTTAACCACTGAGCCACCGCAGCCCCCTAACCATTGTTCGGTCTCTATAAAATCTCACCGAAACATTACAGTTCCTCATCAGGAAAACGTGTGCCCAGTAAATATGGTTGACCACCTCCAGGTGGGGCGCGGAGATCTCCCAGAATTACAACCACTCACCAGATGACAGTGACCAGTTCCCTAGAAGAAAATGGCTGTTCTAGTCGATGAAGTCTACGGCCTTCTACCCTGCTGAGATCCCTGCCTGCCACAAACCCAGCCCTTCCCCGAGCTCCACTCCCCCCAATCTCCAGGAATTTCCCAACTTGGACTTGGCAGCAGCCCTGCCAGTAAAACAGAACCTACTCTTCTACATCAATTTAGTCCACCCTGCATAATTAATCCTGCTTCCACATAGCAGAGGGAGACAATAGTCGAATCTGCATTTGCATTTTTAAATCAGTTTCGTGCTGCTGTGATGCTGTCTTTCTCTGTGCTTGTTTGAAGAGTTGTTTGGAGAAGATTCATTTGAAGCGGTGTGAAGGCGCAATGATGATGGAGCCGCCACGATAGGGCAATAAACATATGCAGACTGTTGAAGTGTGAAAACGAAAGCAAATGTAGACAGCTTTTTTGAAACAGAGTCAGAAGGCTGGGACACCAGTAGGAAAGACAATGCAGATTCAACCAGTGTTTTTCCAGAAATTACAGTCCTGCACCCAATTTAAAACCGGACTAAGTCCCATTCCTTGGCTTCTTCTGTTTGACCTGGCACCATTTCTTTCCAGCCTGAGGAAAATATATTGTTTTCCATGTCAAAAGCTGCTGTTCTCAGGATGCTTTTTCAGGTCCACCTTTCCCCCGCCCAGAAGGTGGACCTGAAAAACTTATGAAACCAAGCCAAACTTCCAGTGATTCCTGCCAGAGAATTGCATTGATACCAAACTGGTCCTGCGACTACATAAACTCCCAGGATTGTCATCCAACAGGGAAGACAGGACTTCCAACTATCATATACATAAATACATGGGGGTGGGGCCTTCTATGTCATTTCCTCCAACTAGGGTTGCCAACTCTGGAGCTAGGTAATGCCTGGAGATTTGGGGATGGGGCTTGGTGAGGGTAGGATTTGTGGAGAAGAGGGACCTCAGTGGGGTGTAACACCATCCAGTCCAGCCTCCAAAGCTGCCATTTTGTCTGGGGGATCTGATCTTTATAGTCTAGAGACTAGTTGTAATTCTGGGAGGACTCCAGGCCCCACCTGGGGGTTGGCAACTCTACTTCCTACAGGAAATCCCACCCTAGAGCATCCCAGGTAGGTGACTGTCTGAGTTCTGCTTCAATATCTTCTGCAAGAATGGCCCACCCAATCCCTTAGGTATTGGTTCGAGAGTTGGATTGCTATCACCATTAGGAAATTTCCTGTAACAGTCAGCAGTCTTTGCTTTCTTCCATGTGATAGTCCATCAAGTATCAGAAGAAGAAGAAGACAAAGATGAAGAAGAAGAAGAGGAAGAAGAAGAAGGAGAAGAGGAGGAGGAGGAGGAGGAGATTGGATTTCAGGGCTCTTTTTGTAGCAGGAACTCCTTTGCATATTAGGCGATACACCCCTAATGCAGCCAATCCTCCAAGAGTTTGCAGAGCTCTTCTTACAGGGGCTACTGTAAGCTCTTGGAGGATTGGCTACATTATGGGTGTATGGCCTAATATGCAAAGGAATTCCTGCTAAAAAAAGAGCCCTGGGATTTATACCCCACCCTTCATTACCCTTCAAGCTGAAAGTATAAATAAATTACCCAAAGGAGTCTCAGAGCGCTTTACGATCTCCTTCCCCTCCCCAAAACAGAAACCTTGTGAGCAGTGTTCCCTCTAAGCTGAGTTAGTGTGAGCTAGCTCAAAGTGTTTTAGCCTCTGGCTCACACATTTTTTTGTCTTAGCTCAGGGAGGATGGCTCCAGAGCAAAGATTTATGCAGTACCCAAATTGCTCGCTCACACCTTTAATGCCAGGAGCTCACAGAGTAGCATTTTTGCTCACAAGACTCCACAGCTTAGAGGGAGCATTGCCTGTGAGGTAGGTGGGGCTGAGAGAGCTCTTTCGAGAACTGCCCTTGAGAGAACAGCTCTGAGAGAACTTGTAACTGACCCAAGGTCACACCAGCAGCTGCATGTGGAGGAGTGGGGGTCAAACCCGGCTCTCCCGGATTAGAGTCCGTGCTCCTAACCACTACCCGAAACTGGCACATCTCTTCTTAGTCTTCACTTCTCCAGGCAGTGTTCTGTTAACATTGTCATAACTGCAATATGAGAATGCCTAACTGAACTTCAGACAGACAGGCTAGGTTTTGAATGCACTCTGCCGAGGAGGCCGAGGGAACCTCTGTTTGCCCAAGAGCTGGGATAGAATTACTCCTTGGCCAATTAGCTGAGGCTGATGTGCGACGCTGGAATGCCTCTCCTTGAAGTTCCAGCCAGGTATGCCAGAAAAGCGATGGAGGATGAAGCTCTGGCAGGATTTCTAGCCATGGAAACGATCCGCTGGCCAGCCTCACAAGGCTCAGATGGAGACACAACACGTATCCCGGCTGAGACGTTCGAAGGAGAGCTTCCGAACACCTGCGCTTTGGACAGGCACTATGTTCCCCTGGAACACCTGGAGGAACAGATCCCCTCTTTCGCGGGGCGCATACAACACAGACCGACCTCATTCCTTTTTTAACTGGGCTGTAACACTGCCACAGAAACCCTGGTGGGTTTCCCCCCCTCCCTCCCCTGAGCGAGGAGGAATGAAAAGCGAGTATTGTGAATTGAAACAGCACTCTATAGGTTTCACAGCCGTCATTGAACATTTCTGAAAGTTTACAGCTGTGCTGGAAACTCCCTGGAGCTTAACAATCAATTTTCTGCCAGCCATAAAAGCCGAAGGTCTTCGGCTTGGTGCGCAAGTGGAGGGGATCCGAAAGCCGCCTTTGAAAGCCGCACGGCCCCCAAAGCAAAACCGTTTCAACGCACAAGTATCTTGGAAGTCTTTTTTTTTTAACCACGGCAGCAATGGTTCCTTGTTGCCAAAGGACACAGTCTGCAGAACTGCCGTGTGCTTCACACACCTCTGCTGGGCCTTCTAGTGCCGCCAGAAGGTGAAGGGGGGGAAGAGTGCCCTAAACCAAGACAAATGGATGGATTTCAAGTTGGAGCTTCCCATGGAATTCTTCTTGCCCAAAGGCCCAAACTCGGCGGATAGTGATGCCTAAGGGAAATTAGACGCTTGTATGGATCCCAGATCACTGCAGATGGTGACTGCAGCCATGAAATTAAAAGACGCCTGCTCCTTGGGAGGAAAGCGATGGCAAACCTAAACAGCATGATAAAAAGCAGAGACATCACCTTGCCAATAAAAGTCCGCATGGTCAAAGCAATGGTATTCCCCGTAGTAATGTATGGCAGTGAGAGTTGGACTATAAGGAAGGCCGAGCGCTGAAGAATCGATTCTTTTGAACTATGGTGCTGGTGAAGACTCTTGAGAGTCCCTTGGACTGCAAGGAGATCAAATCAGTCAATCCTAAAAGAAATCAACCCTGACTGTTCCCTGGAAGGCCAGATCCTGAAGCTGAAGCTCAAATACTTTGGCCACCAAATGAGAAGGGAGCATTCACTGGAGAAGACCCTGATGCTGGGAAAGATTGAAGGTCAAAGAAGAAGGGGACAGCAAAGGATGAGATGGTTAGACAGTGTCATCGATGCAACGAACATGAAATTGAGCAAACTTCAGCGGACAGCGGAAGACAGGAGGGCCTGGCGTGATCTGGTCCGTGGGGTCGCGAAGAGTCGGACTCGACTGTGCGACTGAACAACAACAACAATGGCACACAGCGCAAAGTAGGGCTTGGACGTACTTGTATTGTGGTTAGCTGTGAAAGAGAGATGAAAACGGAGGGAGAGGCTGTGGCTCAGTGGTGGAGCCTCTGCCCTGTATGCAGAAGGTCCCAGGTTCCATTCCCGGCATCTCCAGCTAAAAGGACCAGGTAGAAGGCCCGGAGAGGTGGTGAGCTCCCCTTCCCTGGCAGTTTTCAAGAAGAGGCTGGATGAATATTTGTCAGAGATGCTTTAGGCTGGTCCTGCATTGGTCCGTAGGGCCCCTTCCAACTCTATGATTCTAGGTAAAAGACCTCCCTCACAAGAAGACCATGGGGAGCCACTCCCAGTCTGAGTAGACTGTACTGACCTTGATGGACCCAGGGTCTGATTCAGTATAAGGCAGCGTAACATGGGGGTATGGCCTAATATGCTAATGAGTTCCTGCTGGGCTTTTTCTACAAAAAAAGCCCTGCTCTCAGGGATTTGCTACCGCTTTCACCAGGTATCTTTTAAATGCAGGAACGAAGCAGAACAGCACGGGGTGACTATGGGTGGGGAACGCCAGGCAGATGTGCCTGTGTGAACGCCCCCTTTAATCCGCTTGGGAAATGTGGCTGGAACATGGCTATAGCGGGGCAAACTGCCAGTCTGAACTCAGCCAAGGTCTCTGAGACTGGCAGTGGCTTTCCAGGGTCTCCGGCAGAGAGAAATAAACATAACAAACCCTCATTTCTGGGCACATCACTGCAGCTGGAAAAGGTATGGCGGTCAATCCGTGATCAGCTTTCTATTGCCTGTCTTCTTCTGCAACGTCAGGACAGGCTCTGGTTGTCAGAGGGGGAGAGGGAGGAAAGGGAGCCAACAAGAAAAGGGAAAAGAAAAGAAAAAAGGGAGGGGGCAGGGAGGCTGCTGGAGAAATTTACACAGCAGCGCAGAGTCTAAGTGGCCACTTGGAGATAGCAGTGTAAACAAGCCCTTGACTTTAAAGATCTAACAAGAGCCTTATCAGTTGAGGAGGACGGGTCTGGGGAAACAAACGTTCTTTTATGGATTCGCTGGCAATGACCTTTCTACAATAGCCCCTACTTTTGCAGCACGGTTTTCTATGCAGGAATATTCAGGTGGGGGTCGCCGTGTTGGTCTGAAGGTGCAGAACAAAGTCTGGGTCCGTTCCGGCACCTTGAAGACCAACAAAGTTTTATTCTGGGTATACGTTTTCGTGTACATTGAAATGGAAGTCGCCAGTCCATACAGATAGGTAGAAGGAGAGCAGGAAGTTAGCATACAACATAAGGAAGAACATTATTCCGCTCCTTCAGACCAAAAATCTTCAGTGGTTAATAATGTAATGGTTAGAGCAGGTGTGGGCAAACCTGCTCGATGTAAGAGCCGCATAAGAATAAACATCAGATGTCTGAGAGCCGCAAGACACGAACAGATATTATGTGCAAGGTTTTGTTGAAAAATATGCAGATTTGCTTTTTCGGCAACATTAAATGAGACTGCCAAAAATAAAAACAAAAGGGGGTAAAAACAGATCTTGAAAATGATATTTGTTTGTCCAGTGATGCTTATTTGTTTGCTAATGATATTTATTTGTCTGAGAGAGAATGCATTTGAGAACGCATTTAGAGTTAAAGTTGCTTTCTTTCTCTGCTTTCCCCCCCACCTCAAGCCTACCGAGGGAGGGGAACACTGGCTGGGGAAGGGAAAAACAATCAGGGAGGCTAGGTCCACCAGTGGCTATTAGCCACAAGGTATAGATAGGGACTCTGGGGCAAGGGATGCTCTGTATTCTTGATGCTTGGGGGGGGGTGTCAATAGTGGGAGGGCTTCTAGTGTCCTGGCCCCACTTCCGGACCTCCTGATGGCCCCTGGTATTTTTGGCCACTGTGTGACAGAGTGTTGGACTGGATGGGCTGTTGGCCTAATCCAACATTGGCTTCTCTTATGTTCTTATATGAACTCTCAGTCTGGGGCAAGTGAGGCTCTGTATTCTTGGTGCTTGGGGTGTGTGTGTCAACAGTGGGAGGGCTTCTAGTGTCCTGGCCCCACTGCTGGACCTCCTGATGGCCCCTGGTATTTTTGGCCACTGTGTGACAGAGTGTTGGACTGGATGGGCTGTTGGCCTGATCCAACATTGGCTTCTCTTCTGTTCTTCTGTTCTTAAGTGATGCTCTGTATTCTTGGTGCTTGGGGGGTGTCAACAGTGGGAGGGCTTCTAGTGTCCTGGCCCCACTGCCGGACCTCCTGATGGCCCCTGGTATTTTTGGCCACTGTGTGACACAGAGTGTTGGACTGGATGGGCCGTTGGCCCGATCCAACATTGGCTTCTCTTATGTTCTTATGTCCTCTTCCCCAGCCGCCATGCTGGGAGTCGCACAATATGTGTGAAAGAGCCACATGCGGTTCCCGAGCTGCAGCTGGGTTAGAGGATGGACTGGGACTGGCAATGCCCAGGTTCAAATCCTCACCCAGCAATGAAGCTCACTGGATGATAGACTCACCAACCTCCAGGTGGGGCCTGGAGATCTCCCAGAATCACAATGGATCTCCAGACTAGAGAGATCAATTCCCCTGGAGAAATGGCTGCTTCTGCAACCCGGAGCTGGTAACGCTGCTGGATGACTTTGGGTCAGTTATTGCCGCTCAGAGTAACCTATCTTACAGACTTGTCGTGAGGGTAAAATGGGAAGAAGAGACACAAAGGTGCCACTGAGAATTCCTTGAAGGAACAGCAGGAGAAACGTCATAGAGAGAGAGAGAAAAGAAAACCATGGACAAGAGGAATTGGAACCAACGGATCAGCGACCAGCCTCCGAAGGCAATAGAGCACAAACTTATTGACTAACATGGAGGTCTGTGCTGCACTTAAGGGGGGGAAAAATAATAATGGGAGGCACACTTTCCATTTTTAATGTTCTAAATTTCCTCTGCTTTCTCTGCTTGAAGAGAAAATTTTTGTGGTTTGGTTTTGTTCCTTTGCTGTTTTTTAATGGTACCAATAAAGCATCGGGGGGAAAAAAAACCCCCGTTCATTGGAAATGCCTGAAATATTTTCTCCACTGGAAAAATAATATCCTGTAATATATGGAGAGCCGTGTAAATGCACTTTTGCCTAACACAACAGAGCCCTTGTCCCGCAATGATGGATGGGATGGCGGGGGAGGGGAGGGGCCGCTGGCTCGGTACACACCCACCTCTCCCCTCTGGAGGCCTCCCTGTAAGATCTGGGTTTGGAGGTGAAGGCCAAGGAGACCTGGAAGTCTCAGTAGACCTCCTTGCTGAAACCCAACACATAATTTGTTGTGGGCAGTGCCTTCAAAATGTAGGGAACCAACAGTGATGAAAAAGGTGATAGACCTCCAGGTTGTACATAATCCATGGCACCGGGCCTGGTGGGACGACCTTAGAAGCTCAGATGCCTGGAGGCAGTCTGTGGTGCCCTCATTGTGAGGGAAGAGCACAGTTCTTTCCACAAGCGGTACACTCTTCCTAGAATATGGGGATATTCTCAGTTAAGCGGATGTGTGGGTTACTCCTTAGCCATCTGTCAGGAAGGCTGACACTTTAGATTTAGTGCACTGAGCAAGGGGTTGGACTAGAAATCTTAAAAGAAGGGTCCAGCTCTAGGATTCTGTATGCATTACTCTTTAATTGGTCTTTAAAGCAATTAAACCTGCTCAGGTGGGTTTTTAAAAAATAAATAAAGCTGGAGTATATATTTTATTATTGACGCAGTGAACATGAAATTGAGCAAACTCTGGGGGACAGCAGAGGACTGGAGGGCCTGGCATGATGTGGTCCATGGGTTCGTGAAGAGTCATACTCAACTGTGCGACTGAACAACAACATATATTTTATTCCAAATAAATGTTATGGTATCTGTCTTGACTTCCAATTGCCTTTCAGGAAAAGAGAACTCATCCAGGATACATTAAGTGACTCACGGCCAATGTTCTCTCTCTAAGCTGCGGAGTCTTGTGAGCAAAAATTCTACTTTGTGAGCTACTGGCATTAAAGTTATGAGCATGTGATTTGGCCACTGCATAAATTAGTTTGCTCTGGAGCCACCCTCCCTGAGCCAAGAAAAAATGTGTGAGCCAGAGGCTAAAAAAACTGTGAGCTAGCTCACACGAACTCAGCTTAGAGGGAACACTGCACACGGCACAGGATGGCTCCCTGAGATCTTGAGCCCATCCCTGTTATTCTTTGGAGAATGTTTGGTTTGCAAGGGATGCGCATTCGTCCCGAAACAAATGAAAAATTCTGATGTACTGTCTTCATTTGGGTAACGAAAACGTGTGGGAATAGTAGCGAATTAACGAGAGCCATTGATGCATTTCTTCATTTTATTCCTTTCTTCTCTTCACCTTCTCCTCCATTCCCCAGGGTTCTCCAGGTTGTGATGCCTCAGATACTGTTGAAACAATGGTCAAAGCACCGGGGGAAGCAGAAGCAGGGATGGAGAGCTTATCTTCCCTTTCTTCCAGTAATTTGTTGGCAGCTTGATCACCTAGCCAACAAGATGATAGAGCTCCCAGAGAAGTGGGATGCCAGTCTCCAGGTGGGGCTTGATGTTCTCCTGGAATTCCAACTGATATTAAGGTTACAGAGAAGAAGAAGAAGAAGAAGAAGAAGAAGAAGAAGAAGAAGAAGAAGAAGAAGAAGAAGAAGAAGAAGAGAGAGGAGGAGGAGGAGGAGGAGGAGGAGGAGGAGGAGGAGATTGGATTTATACCCCGTCCTTCACTTGGAGTCTCAGAGTGGCTTACAAACTCCTTTCCCTTCCCCTCCCCACAACAGACACCCTGTGAAGTAGGTGGGGCTGAGAGAGCTCTGACAGAAACTGCTCTTTTTTTCAAGAACAGCTGTGCCAGATCTTATGACTGATCCAAGGTCACACCAGCAGTTGCATGTGGAGGAGTGGGGAATCAAATCTGGTTCCCCCAGATTAGAGTCTGCACACTTAACCACTACACCAAACTGGCTTGAAGGAAGGTTACCTCGAAGGAAATGGTGACTTTGGAGGGCAAACTCTATGGTATATACCACAGAGTCTCAGATAAACAGAAGTCCTAGAGTGGCATCATATCTCCAGTGAATGCCCTCCTTTCCCCCAAATCTACTTTTCCCAGGCACCGGCCCTAAATCTCCAGGAATTTCCCAAGCCAGAATTGGAGACCCTACTGAGGAGAGAGTTCCACGTTTTTGGTGCCAGTGTCGATAAGGCCCTTTTTCTTTGAGCCACCCACCAAACCTCATGGGCCATGCAGAAGAGCTTTGAAGATGATCTCAAGGTACAGGCAGTTTCCTACAGGAGTATTTTTAAATTTCTATGTGTGTGTGTGATTTAACTTGTTCATCTCACCAGATGTTGTTTTCCATGTTCTACCTACACCTGGTCCATCTTTAGCTCATCCAATTTTTGTGCTTTATTTCCAGGGATGAAAACATTGCTTCCAATCAGGAGGATGTCTGTGGAAAGCTTGTTCTGTCACCATGCCTGGTTAAAGCTATAATTAGAAGCGGCCTTGTTTAAGGAGTCCGCGAGCCATGGAGGATTAATTAGGCCTGATATTCATTCCTCCAGATATGAAATCCAGATGTCTGCAGTTAAACAGAAAACCTTTGGGAGCACTCTCACGGGCTTCTTTTCTCATCCCCGGGGAACCGAAGTGAAGGAAAGCTGCCCACCCAGAATTAATACATGATGTAAGCATGGAAAGGTATCACTATCCTATACATTTGCCGAATCTACCCTGTGGCTGATTGAGTCATATCGCTCAATTTTATCTTTGTCACGGCCAAAAGTACGCCACTGATTTTCTTGCTACAGGGGAAAAGAATGAATAAGTAAAATTCCCCCCTTTTGCTTTGGAAGGGATAAACAACAACCCCTAAGTGGAGAGATTTCTTATGTTGGCCCATTTATTTATTTACCTTTTTAGCCCAGGTTTGTGGAGATGAATAACACTTCGCTACTTTGTAGCATGCCATGAGAAACACATATTATAATTATGCACAAAAAATAAAACGTTGCGTCCTGACCCCCTCCCACTAAAACACGGAGCTGCAAACTAAGATCGATCAGTGGTAAGCCCAATAAAAGGAAGCCCTATTTTATACAGTGCACAGATGTGTAGGTTATGGGACTCGTTACTCCAGGATATGCTAGCCATTAAATGTGTCTGTGTATAATATACCGTTAAGTCACAGCTGACTTATGGCAACCCGTAGGGTTTTCAGGGTGGGGGACTAACAGAGGTGGTTTGCCATTGCCGGCCTTCTGGGTAGCAATCCTGGAATTCCTTGGCAGTCTCCCATCCAAGTACTAACTGGGATCAACCCTGCTTAGCTTCCAAGATCTGACAAGATCAGGCTAGCCTGAGCTATCCAGGTCAAGGCAAGAGACGAACACAGGTGCTTTGCCCTTGCCTGCCTCTGCATAGTGACCCTGGAATTCCTTGGTGTCTCCCATCCAAATACTAACCAGGGCTGACCCTGCTTAGCTTCCGAGATCTGCTCTGGTGAGATTAAACTAGCCTGGGCCATATAAAGTCCATCAATTAATTAACTAAATACTATCAAGAAACTGGGCTAGCTTGGGCCCATTCAGGTCAGGGCTAGGAATTAGCCACTAAATAAGGTGATTTTTTTTAAAGGCATATCAGTGGCTGTTAGCTATGATAGCTAGATGGAACCTCCATGCACAGAGGGAGTGTGCATCTGGGTCTTTGATGCTGAATTAGAACAAGTGATGACCATCGTTTTCACAACCTGCTTGTAAGCTCCCAAAGGCAGCTGTGAAATCTCCTTTGGAAGTCGAAAGCTGGACTCGGTGGAGCTTTCCCTGATCTGGGAGCTCAATTCTCAATTCCATTTTGCATAAATACAAAGTGGTGCATCTCAAAAGCCAGTGGAGACCAGGGTTGGTTCCTGTCGAGGCCTAAATCTCATGTCCGACCATAGGGCTGTGGGGAGGGGAAGGGAAGGGAGTTTGTAGGCCGCTCTGAGACACCTTTGGGTAGTGAAGGGCGGGGTATAAATCCAATCTCTTCTTCTCTTCTTCTTCTTCTACCAAGAGCCCCTAAGTCAGGGATCCCCATCCTCTTTGAGCCTGTGGGAAAGGGATAAAACTAACACTGTGGTGGTAGCCACCACTGAAATAATGCTATTGCAGTTTGTACAACCAATCAGAACTCCAGTGGCCAATCAGAAGCCCTGTTGGGCAGGAACCCCACCTGACCCCATCCACTTTCAAAAAATGGATCCTGGAGGGTTTTTTTGGTCATCTTCTGGGCATGGAACAGGGGTCATTCAGGGTCTGTGTGGGGAAGTATTTGTGAATTTCCTGCACTGTGCAGGGGTTGGAGTAGATGACCCTGGATGTCCCTTCCAACTCTATGATTCTATGACTCCATTCCATGATTCTATGGCATTGGTGGACACCACAGAGTCCCTTGGGGACCCCTGCCCTAATCGAATCCCCCCTGAGCTCCCGCTCATATTCAGAACAACATGTACAAGGCACTTGATTAGGACTGGTGTGCTGCTACTAGTCCCTCACTGTCGACTTCAGTAGCACCTTGCCCCAACTCTCTAGAGCCCCAAGACAAATCAGGATCCTGGAAGGATCTATTCTATCCTAGCTTCTCCTTCCTGGCAGCCCTATCCGAACATCGTTAGTCACATGCTCATGCAAGACTAACAGTGTTAGTCACATGCTCATGAAAGACTAATATCATTAGTTACATGCTCATGAAAGACTAACATCGTTAGTCACATGTTAATGAAAGACTAACATTGTTAGTCACATACTCACGAAAGTCAGCATTGTCAGCTGGGTATTCATGATCCTAGACCAGGATCCAAAGAATTACCTAAAGGCACTTAAGCGCTTGTAACTCTCTGGTGGAATTTTTGACTTTTTAAAATATATTGAACATGTAATATTGCAGATGGTTTGGACGCTAGCCCTATTCTTCAAACAGACTTTGTCACGCTGCACTTCAGCCCGAGAACAAAAGAGATCTGAAAATGAGGCAGAAATATAGGCCACGAGAATAACTACGGGTTGCTATCTGAAAAAAGAAACCCATCAGGCACATGAAAACATCTTCACTGCTTATGGGTGTCCGTAAAGCATCCAGAGTCTCAAACTAGGGGCTCCATTGGTGTGACATTTGGACCACTGGGACAGTTTGCAGGTAGAGGGCATTGCTGACAATCTCAGTTGTACTACAGTGCTGTCACTAACAATGGCTTGAATAGTCAGGCAGAAAGTTCCAGGGTTTCAAGAGCTGCCAATAGTGCTGTGTTTTAATCTCTCCTTATATATAATTGTGTTTTCGGGTGACTCTTTCCTGAACGTTCCACATGCTCCCACAGCATTTGGCTCCCTGACCTGTCATTCCGATGGTGTGCCAATCCAGTGGTTGTGTTGCTGGAGTCCTGCCCACAGAAACAGCAGCCAGCGTCTCAGCCTCAGTGTTGTGTGAGGCAATGGGCAGGACAAACACTCCGGCGGCCAGAGGCTGAGAAGGCTGAGGCTTCTGTCGCCGTTGGTTGCAATGGCTCTTCCTGCGCAGGCAGCGGCAGTTGCCACGAGCGGCCGTTCAGGGGAGTGGGGCGTCAGCAGGAGTGCACGAGGCCCACTGAAGCAGCCACCAGCACCTCAGGTCTCCCCTCTGCTGCAATGGATGAGCCCCTGGCTGAAGTGGGGCCCTTCCTCACTGCTCTGAGACGGGGAAACGAGGCTGAGTGCTGGCCCGCCCCACTGGAGGGGAGCGCTGGGGAGGCACTGCTCGACCTGTTGGACACCTGTGGGCCAGGTGGCCGGTGGCTGCACAGCCACCAGCTGAAGTTCCTGCCCCACCTCCAATCACTGTGCCGCTGCTCCCTGGCCATGCCTCGCCGCTACCTACTGCCTCCACCCGCCGCCCCTTCCCCCCTAAGCTGGCCCTGTCCCCAGCTGTCGCCATGCCCTCTGTGAGCCCAGTGAGTTGCCAGCAGGCAGAGGAGGGCTGCCATTTGGCGGGGAGGCCGAGGCCGACATCTTTCTAGAGCTCGTTGTATTGATTTTACAATGGGCTTTGCTACTAGTAATATTATAATATAAAATAGTTGTATTACGCTTGGGGTAGTGGATGTTCTGGCACTGATGGGTTGAACCAGGGTGCAAAGATGTCACCAACATTCCATCAGCTCAGGGAACAAAGCTGCAAAAGGTGTACAGGGTTCCATTCTGGGGAGGACAAGGACAGCTGTCATTTTGGCTGGGATTAAAAAGAATCACACAATGGGGATGCAGGGAGACTGATGGCACAAGGGCAGAAGGAACAGCAAGCAATGAGCTACGAAAGAAAGGTCGGTGGAGAACATCAGCTTCAGCTTCAGGTGCTGACTGGCTGAGCTGGCGAGCGAAGATGTCACCAACATTCCATCAGCTCCAGGAATGAAGCAGCAAACGGTACACACGGCTGGCTCTAGTGTGGAAAAGAACAGTTGTCAATTTGGCTGGGATTGAAATATCACACAATGGGGATGCAGGGAGACGGGCGGCAGAAGGAAGAGCAAGCAATGAGCTACGAAAGAAAAGGAGACGGAGAACGTGAATTCAATTTGTGAAGATTTCCCCATCAAATCTCTTTGCCTGAGTTTGGACTGCAGTGAAAGATCCAAAGACGGGGTAACAGGTTCTGAATTTCACCTACTGATCCGAACCAACCACACATCCACCCTCCGACTTGCAAAAGAAAGCCAAAACCACACATGCCCACCCACCCACCCCGCCCCCTGAAGCAGTTAGCGATAGTTATTTTTCGGATAGACTGTCAAGCATAAGGATTTTTTTCCCCCTCTCTCTACGTAGTTTCCTGGAAAACTTCCTGACTGTTTTGCAGTTCATAAACCTCAGCCCATTTATGGTGCATCCAACAGACCAGCACAGTTCCAAAAAGTCAGCTGAAAAAACAAACGGCCCTTTCAATCCCTACTGTCGATGTAGGATTTGTCATCGGGCAGAAGAAGGGGGAAAAAAGAAAGGGGGGGGGAAAGAAGGTGAAACCTCTAAATTTGAAGTTAATAGCCAGCGCTACTGCTATGCATCCCATTACTCCCTGGGACGGGGGGTTCTGGAGAACGTCAACCAAATTAACCTCAGCAAAAGAGGCGTGCTGTTCTCTCACTGCTGCCTCCAAAGGCTGCTGACATGTCCTGGATCATTAGGAAAATATCCAGCACAGAAGAGAAATTTGGATGGGCCCGCTGCCTTAGAGCTCATTCAGATGAACGGAGGCAAACAGCCCCAAGGAACACCTGTACACTGTTATGGTCCTGGCCTCTGATCACTGTGGATTAGCCTACATGATGAAAGGAAGGGTCTTAACCACTGCCGATAACCCTCAACGGGCCTCAAGTACACAGGCATATAGGAAGCTGCCTTGTATTGCATTGGACCGTTGGTCCATCAAGGTCGGTATTGTCTACTCAGGTGGGTGGTGGCAGCTGTCCATGGTCTCAGACAGAGGTCTTTCGCACCACCTATTACCTGGTCCTTTAAAATGGAGATGCCAGGGATTGAACCTGGGATCTTCTGCATGCAAAGCAGAGGCTCTTCCACTGAGCCACGGCCCCTTCCTCGATATAAACGTCTGAAGCTGCCTTATACTGAATCAGACCATCAAGTCCATCAAGGTCAGTATTCGCTGCTGTAGATTTTCTGGGTTGTATGGCCTTGTGGGACCTGATGTTTCGCCGGTAGCTGTGACTGGCATCCTCAGAGGTATAACACCGAAAGATGGAGTACTCTCTGTGTCAAGGGGAGAAGAGAAATGGTAGGCAGGTAATTTATATCTACTCAGGAAGGTGGGGTAGGACTGAGTCATTACCTTGTAGGAGCTCCTCAGGCTATGAACAGGCTAATGGAGGAGCTTTCCTGAGGAGGTTCTTTTGTACATGGATTGTTTCCTGAGGAGGTTTCCTGTTTCCTGAGGAGGTTCTTTTGTATGTGGATTGGCTGTTGAAGTTCTAATCTTATCTATAGTAGTATCTGTAGTATCAGTATTGTTTACTTAGACTGGCAACAGCTATGCAGGGACTCAGAGGTCTTTCACATTACTTATTACCTGGTCCTTTCAGCTGGAGATGTTGGAGTTTAAACCTGGGACCTTTTGTATGCAAAGCAGATGCTGTACCACTTAGCCACAGCCCCCTCCCTAGCAGGAGGTGGCTCTACCCATGAGGGCTTGGAGTGAGTGAGCCTGCCCTGCTATCTGAAAGGAAAGAGCAGGTGGGTGTCCATACTAGGGATGCTGCAATGCCCACCAGTTCAACTCATGTTGTGTTCACCAGTCATGAACAGGGAACTGTTTTTTTGATGATCAGTTTGACAGTTCATCAACCCATTCATGGCTGTTTGACACCTTGCCTCACCATACTCCTTCCCAACTATGCAGTACTGTGAAATTAGCTTCACAAGTTTATTTGTTTGGTTTATTTTTAAAAGTTTTATGCCGCTTTTCTTCCCAATCAGGGTCCCCAAAGAGCTGCCAAAAAAAAAAAAATCAAAGCATTAAAACAATTAAAAACAACATTTAAGACATAAAATAACTGAAGAAGTGTTTGTGCACATGAAAGTTTATACCCTGAATAAAACTTTGTTGGTCTTAAAGGTGCCCCTGGACTCAGATTTTGTTTTAACAAAACACACAGCTCAGTTGAATCCTACTGTTCTTCTCAACGGACAATTGTTTAACTAGGGCTGTGGTCACACGAGCGAGATAATGCAGGGGGGAAGCAAGGCTATTTGATCCATAGCAACTTGACCCCCATTTGCGCAATCACACAGTCCCGGTTCCCTAGCAAGTTTTCCGACACCGGGAAAATCAAGTACTTTCCAGGTATTTGTGCTCTGAATCCATGATTTTGCCTATCTGGACAGCCATCTCTCACAATGATTGTGATCAGGTCTGGTAGGTTTGTTTTCGTGACTTTCACCATTGTGCACATGCATATATATCCATGCACATATGCATTTATGCACATGTGTGATTTTTTTTTTTTTAAATTGTGCCACACTGTCACTTGGGCAGTGCAGATGTCTGCGATCACACAGGGGACAGTCCATCTGTGGCCCGTAGCAACCTGTTTGATAGTGGACTTTCCCCAGTGTCTTTTAATTCCATTCTTGCAGTGGAGCGAAATGGGTTGCCGACGGGTGCGGGATGCTGGCCAGATGTTCACATCTGATCGCGCCTGTTAAATCCACCCGGCATTTGTCCCTCTCACGCAGCTAATTGTGTGATCGGAGCCTAGACTAGTTAAATCAGTCACAAATCATATAAATCAGTAATGAATACATGCTATGTTTTAACAGAGAGACTCACTGTGTGGTGCAGCGGTTAAGAATGTTGGAGACCTGGGTTCGAATTCCCACTCGTGCCATGGAAGCTTGCTTTCCCGAGTGCTTGAGGTGAGATAGGTCTTCCTCATACCATCCCCATGATTTATTTATTTATTTATTTATTTATTTATTTATTTCAATATATATCCCACCCTCCCCACAAATAGGCTCAGGGCAGTCACAACAATAAAGTTACAAAACCATTCAAACAGCTATAATAATAAATAATTGAAACAACTAAAAGCACAATATATAAGAAAAGTACAGCAATCCCAAATGACTGGAAGCTACTGGGCAATAAGCCGAAGGACAGTAGAGATCTTATGTGTTGTATACAGTTGGAGAGCTTCAGCAGGAGAGGGCAGAACATCCGCTGTCTCAACCAAAGGCCTGGAGGAACAGCTCTGGTTTACAGGCCCTGTGGAACTGTAACAGGTCCCGCAGGGCCCTGATCTAAGCCAGGAGTGTGTTCCACCAGGCAAGGGCGAGGGCAGAAAAAGCCCTGGCCTTGGTCAAGCCTAAGTGGATGTCCTTTGGGCTGGGGACAACCAGGAGACATTGATTGGCTGAGTGCAAGGCTCTCCGGGCACATATGGGTAGAGGTGGTCCCTCAGATATGTCAATTGCTCTATCAACTACATTTTTATCCTTCCCCTCCCAGGAGCACAAGGTGGCATCCACAATTCTCCCTTCCTTATTCACATGCTCTTGAAATATTGGCAAAATTAGTAAGAGTCTGTTCCCATGACCTTTTTGACATGGTGGCAGTATGGGAAAGTTAGCACAGCTTCCCATCGGGGGGCCAGGTTCTCTGATGCATGTTAACGTGATGTCTTGTCACGACTTCTGTTGCTCCAGATTTCATCTTTGTTACTAATGTTTTTAGTATTGTAATGGCAACATAAAACACACAAAAAAGACTTAACGCGCACCGAACACGATATTACAAACTACATTTGTGCTTACTATGGGCAAAAACAATTCTACCCCTGTGGATTGGGAAAGTAGTTCGAGAGACTGGTTTTGAGATCCAACGTGGTGTAGTGGTTAGCGTGTTGAATTAGGTTCTGGGAGACCCAGGTTCAAATCCCCATGATGCTGAATTAGTCTAATCTACCTCACAGGGTTGTTGTGTGTGTAAAATGGAGGACAGGAGAATGATGTAAGCTGCTTGGTATCCCCATTGGGGAGGAAGGTGGAGTATAAATGCAGTAAGTAAATAACTAAATAATCCCACAGGAAAAAGATTGTGCAAACAATCCTCCAGCGCCGTTGCTTTCTCCTAATGCAGATAAAGCACAATTTCTATGCAACCCCACCTTTGGAAGTTAAGGCTGTGTCCTCCAGAGAAAGAGAGTTTTTCTTGTGATTATTCTTTAGAACAGGGCTCTTTTTTTGGTAGAAAAAGGCCAACAGGAACTCATTAGCATAATAGGCCATACTGTACAGCAGAAACTTATTAGCATATTTATTTATTTATTTATTTATTACACTTCTACCCCGCCCTCCCCGCAAGCGGGCTCAGGGCGGCTTACAGTAAGACATCCAAGTGCCAAGACAATATCTTAAAAACATATAAATCGATAACATTTCTATAGCTGTTCTATTATCTCAGTCCGATGGCGTCGGATAAGAGTTTAAACAGAGTGATGTCAGGGCAAAGTCTCCCTCAACTGCCCCCTCCCTCTACCACATGAGATGGTAACAATTGGCGGCAAAGGGTTAGGGCTGGCGGCCTAAGGGAAAAGGAACCGGAAAAAGGAACCGGAAAAAGAAGCGGCGGCTCCTACTCGTAAGCCTGGCGGAAGAGCTCCGTCTTGCAGGCCCTGCGGAACTGTGAAAGGTCCCGCAGGGCCCTGATCTCTTCTGGGAGCTCATTCCACCAGGTAGGAGCCGCCACTGAAAATGACCTTGCCCTAGTGGCCACCAGCCTGGCCTCCTTAAGGCTACACCCTTGACAGCACAGCTCATTAGCATATTAGGCCACACCCCCATGTTGTCAGAAGTGTGGTCATCCAGCCACACCCACCTTTTGCTTCTTATTCTGTTTACCTTGTTTGTTGTCAAAACCCAGGGCTTTTTTTTGGAGCAGGAACTCCTTTGCATGTTAGGCCACACAGCCCTAATGTAGCCAATCCTAATGAGTTTCTGCTGCTGGGTGTGGCCTGTTATGCTGATGAGTTCCTGCTGGGCAGGGCCAACTCGGGAGCCAGCCAGAACTCCGTTCCTGCCCCAAAATAGCCCTGCTTTAGAAAGTAGCTTTCCTGAGTTCCAGAAATTCACTCTGTCCGCGCTGTGTGCCCCTCTTCCTGAATTCCAGCTCAATCTCCTTTATATCCCGAAGGTCGCTATGTGCAAGGATAAAACACTGCAAAAAAATAAAAATAAAATTCTGACTCAATTGAATTTAGATTCTTTTTGTGTAATGTTTTACTGACATCTGTTTCTCTGCACTGGTAAAAGGTCACAAGAAGCAGTCTGAAATAACAGCACGTGCATGCACATCACAATAAGTACTCTGGCAATACTTGATCAATCAGCAAGTGCGCATTGGTCACAGGGAGCGAGGGGGAAAGACGCAAATGAGCTGTGGAAATATCACACGCCTGGTCTTCCGCCGGGTGCTGAATACACAAAATAATGATGGTTTTCCGATTCGCAGTGCCTGGGCTGGCTGGTGAGATCCTTAACGGGTAGAAATCCAAATGCAGATCTGCTTTTGGTCAGCGATGACACAAAGCTTCTATTGACCTCAGCTGGCGTGGCCGACGGAGCCACTAACCACAACGATATGAAACGTAACCTGCATGAACTCATATTCCCAGCCTGGTCACTGTCAGAAATGTGAAAGGGCGCACTTGTTCTGGGGACTGCATGCAGTGGAAAAACAAAATCAGCTTAGGCAGAAATGATGGATCCAGCAGTGACTAAATTGGTGATTAGGGGTTTCTAAATATGGCCCACGGTCTGGGAACAGACGTTCTCTTCCCTGAAGAAGCCCATGTCGCTGGACATGTCAGTTGTGCGGAAAGTTGTCAAAGAGGCACGGGAGGGAGAGTTTCGAGTTTTGCCGCATGTGCTGAAACCTAAGCTTAATGGTAATTTTAACGGGGTGGGGGGGGAGAGAAACAGTCGAGGGTTTAGTGGAGGGAGTTCTGCCTGGATTCAATCAGCAAGTGGACGGCTTATGTTTCTCTGATATAATCAAAGAATTAACCAAATTGTCTAAGTAGGGCTTTCTAGCCTCTCTCTTGCTTCTGAATTTTATTTGCACGGATTTTCGGCACACATTTCGTTCAGCCAGCAGGCAAAGCGAGCAAATTGAATGCATGGGGCACTTGAGCCACGTATACGTTTTGTTTATTTATTCAAAATGTTTCTATGGCACCTCATCAGAGTCCTTGTGTTAGAAACACAAGGCATTTTAAAAAAGAGCCAGGGTGAGCCCTGACTTGGATAGCCCAGGCAAGCTCGATCTTGTCAGATCTCGGAAGCAGGGCTGACCCTGTTAAGCTTTCGGATGGGAGACCTCCAAGGAATACCAGGGCTGGGAGGCAGAGGCAGGCTACCAAAACATTCCTCTGAACATCCTCCATGCCCCAGTAGGAGTCGCCAGAGGGCATACACACACACACGCATGCAAAAAAACAACAACCCTCCCCCGCAAAAAGAGCCAGTGTGCTGTAGGTGTTAAACTGTGGGACTAGGATCTGGGAAATCCAGGTTTGAATCCCTACTCAGGCCATGGAAGTTCGCTGGGTGACCTTGGGCCAGTCACAAGCGCTCAGCCCAACCCACCTTAAGGAGTTGTTGTGAGGATAAAACTAAGGAGAGGAGAATGATGTAAGCTGTATTGGGTCCCTATTGGGCGAAAAGGAGATACAAAACAAATAAATGAAAACACAAGCCATTAGACATTAGCAGCATAAAAACTATCCATTAAAACAGAAGCAGCCAATTAAAAGCTGACAAGAAAAATCCCCTAATTAAAAGCCTGAAAGATGGTAAATTAGGCGAGCCTCAAGGGGGAGGGGGAGAGCCAGTTTGGTGTAGTGGTTAAGAACGTGGACTCTTATCTGGGAGAACCGGGTTTGATTCCCCACTGCTCCACATGCAGCTGCTGGTGTGACCTTGGGTCAGTCACAAGTTCTCTCAGAGCTGTTCTCTCAAGAGCAGTCCTCAAGAGAGCTCTCTCAGCCCAAGCCACCTCACAGGGTGTCTGTTGTGGGGAGGGGAAGGGAAAGGAGTCTGAGACTCCTTTGTGTAGCGAAGGGCAGGGGAATAAATCTAGTCTCTTCTCTTCTTCTTCCAAAGGCAAGGTGCCAGCACAGAAAAGGCCTTGTCTCAAGTCACCACCTGTCTCGTCTCTGAAAGTGGGAGCCGCAGAGAGCAGGGCTTGAGAAAAGAGGAGAAAAGGCATAGCACATCCTCCCCCCTTTAAAACGCCATTAATCATGTAAGGAATCTGTTTTCAAAGCCCAGTGGTTCCCAACCTGGGGGTGGGAACCCCGGGGGGCTGCAGAGTTCTTGCAAGAGGTCTGCATGTGGGCATGAAGCACTGACATTTTGATCTTTTTGTCATGATGTATTTTCTGAGTCAACAGACAGATCCTGACAGTACAACTACAATTGTGTGGGTGGGTGGGTGGGGAGCTGTCCATGAAACGTTTTGGTGTTTAAAAGGGATCCTCGTGTGTAAAAAGGTTGGGAATCACTGAAAGAACAAAACTGAGCGGTGGCTGAGGAGTCAAACCCCCTCTCCCTTCCCTGCACGTCCCAGAGGCCAATTGAGGCAGCCCAAGTATCCAGCTTGCATTTTAGGGACGGACTGTGATACGTGAATTTAGTCTTGTCTGTGTACCTTACAGCCAACATGAGAGAGGAGCAGAAATGGAAGTAATTTCGGTTCCGTCTTCAGCCTGGTCATGCCCAGTGTTCCCTCTAAGCTGAGTTAGTGTGAGCTAGCTCACAGTTTTTTAGCCTCCGGCTCACAGATTTTTGTCTTAGCTCACGAAGAATGACTCCAGAGCAAATTAATTTATGCAGTAGCCAAATCGCTTGCTCACAACTTTTATGCCAGTAGCTCACAAAGTAGAATTTTTGCTCACAAGACTACAAACCTCAGAGGGAACATTGGTCATGTCATGGATTCACCAGGTGGCCTTGGCCAAACTTCCATCTCTTGGGGTTCCTTCAGCCCTGTGGGCTTCCTGTGACCCGGCACTGACTTTTAGGACATGTCGCCGCAAGTTTAAATGCTACGACTGGTTTTTTTTTTTAAATTAATTCTTTATTTTTATTTAAAAAGAATAAGTTTACGAAGATACTCAAAGATGCAGAGAATACATAGAATACAAAATAGACAAAAATGATGAATAAATAAGATAATGTAAACTTCTGGAGTAATCGAAATTGTAAAAACAGGTAATAATAAAACAAGTCAACATAGAGATACTATATTTTCTTAGGGTGGGTTAGTTATCTCAATTATACTATAAACTGCAGCTAAGTAGAATAGGTAAAGGTAAAGGTTCCCTTGCTCGAAAGCCAGTCGAATCCGACTCTAGGGTTGCGGTAGAATAAGTAAGTAGATAAATAGGTATATTATATACCCAAATTTTGAAATAAGATAAATATAAAAAGCCTAGACAGGAACTAGAATCGACAAGAGAGAACTATATATTATAATACCAACAAGTCAATCGGATACGATCTATTTAAGAGCGACTCATGGAAAGAAATAAACTCAATTACCGGAAACCAAGTTTGGATAAAGGTCGACTGAATGTTGATGCTCAGTCACAACAGTAATTGTGTTATGTGGTTATTGTAGTTGCTGTTATTCGGTCATCCCTTGTGGGCTTGTAGGGGGTTCATAACGTCAGGATGCAAATCACAAGCCCAGCCCAACTTTTTAAACCGAATACCACAGCCTGGAGGAAAGGTCGTGTGGATCAGCAGTCAGACTCAGTCAAATGATAACAAGTAGTTTACTAAACTGGAAGCGGGCTCACTGGTCAATTAGGGTTGCCAATTCTTGTCTGGGGAACTCCTGGAGATTTGGGGGCAGAGCCTGGGGAGGTCAAGGTTTGGGGAGGGGTGGGACTTCAGTGGGGTACAATGCTGTAGAGTCCACCCTCCAAAGCTCCCATTTTCTCCACGGGAACCGATCTCCGTAGTCTGGAGATGAGCTGTAATTCCAGGGGATCCCCAGGTCCCACCTGGAGGCTGGCAATCCTATGGGGCATCTGGAATTATTATTTCCATGTCCACGCCAAACATCTACCAACACACCAAATGTATACCCACTGATGGGGGATTGGGTTGCCAGCTCCAGGTTGGGAAATTCCTGGAGATTTAGGAAAGAGCCTGAAGAGGACAGAGAACATAAGAGAAGCCAATGCTGGATCAGGCCAATGGCCCCTCCAGTCCAACACTCTGTCACACAGTGGCCAAAAATACCAGGTGCCATCAGGAGGTCCAGCAGTGGGGCCAGGACACCAGAAGCCCTCCCATTGCCGCCCCCTCCCAAGCACCAAGAATACAGAGCATCACTTGCCCCAGACACAAGAACATAAGAGAAGCCAATGTTGGATCAGGCCAATGGCCCATCCAGTCCAACACTCTGTCCCACAGTGGCCAAAAATACCAGGTGCCATTAGGAGGTCCAGCAGTGGGGCCAGGACACTAGAAGCCCTCCCATTGTTGTCCCCCCAAGCACCAAGAATACAGAGCATCACTTGCCCTAGACAGAGAATTCTTATCTATCCCTTGTGGCTAATAGCCACTGATGGACCTCTGCTCCATATGCTTATCTAATTCTCTCTTGAAGCTGTCCATGCTTGTAGCCCCCCCCTCCTGTAGCAGCGAATTCCATGTGTCAATCACTCTTTGCTATTGGGGGCTGCAGTGGGCTACAATGCCATAGAGTCCATCCTCTAAAGCTGGCCAGTAGCTACAGAGGGGCTTCCTGGGGCCCAGCCCCCAACTTCTTGCCAAGACCTCACGGCTTTTGGAAAGAAGTGCGTGTGTGGGGGGGAGGCTGTACATGCCTGCACTCCAAGCTGTGAATTTGTCCCTTTCAATGCTTTGGGGGAGAAGCAGGGGCTGTGCGCCTGCACTCCGAGCCACGAATTCACGGCTTGGAGTGCAGACATATGCAGCCCTCCCCCCGCTTCTTATGTGAGTTTCTTTAGCTCAGCCTACGTGATTTTTTAATTTTATTTTTATTTCAGTGCACACCGAATTTAAAAAACACTGGCTACGGGCTTGCTCTAAAGCATCCATTTTCTCCAGGGTCACCACACCTCAAAAAGGATATTATAGCATTGGAAAAAGTGCAGAGAAGGGCAATTAGAATGATAAAAAGGTTGGAACACTTTCCCTATGAAGAAAGGTTAAAGCGCTTGGGGCTCTTTAGCTCAGAGAAACGACGGCTGAGGGGTGATATGATTGAGGTTTATAAGATTATGCATGGGATAGAGCAGGTCAAGAAAGAGGTACTTTTCTCCCTTTCTCACAATACATGAACTCGTGGGCACTCAATGAGATTGCTGAGCAATTGGGTTAGAATGGATAAAAGGAAGTCCTTCCTCACCCAAAGAGTGGTTAACACATGGAATTCACTGCCACAGGTGGTGATGGCAGCTACGAGCATGGATGGCTTCAAGAGGGCATTGGATAAAGATATGGAGCAGAGGTCCATCAGTGGCTATTAGCCATAAGGTATAGATAGGCACTCTCGGTCTGGGGCAAGTGAGGCTCTGTATTCTTGGTGCTGGGGGGTCAACAGTGGGAGGGCTTCTGGTGCCCTGGCCCCACTGCTGGACCTCCTGATGGCACCTGGTATTTTGGGCCGCTGTGTGACAGAATGTTGGACTAGGTGGGCCATTGGCCTGATCCAAAATTGGCTTCTCTTACATTCTTATGTTCAGGGGAACTGCTCTCTGTAGTCTGGAGACCAGCTGTAATTCCAGGGGATCCCCAAGAAGTCCCGTCTGCAGACTGGAGACCCCCCAACTCCCCAGATAGCAGAGATGCCAATGGCTGGAGAAGGCTTTAAAAGGACGAATATTAACCCAATGGAGGGGATATTCCAGCTCATTTTGTCTCCTGCCTTTTTTGGGGGTTCTTTCATCCTCCCGGTGACTCCCCCACTCCCCACGGTGCTCTTTTAATGCCAGCCCTGAAAATGAGCGAGCCAAGGCTGGAAAAACCAGGGGTTTCTCCCCCCCCCCTTCTCCCCAGGAGCAATGTAATAATGCTAATGGAAGAAAGAATGGGAAAGAGGAAATGTTTCGCTAACGTGGAGAATTTCTGGCCCGCGTCCTTCTCAGAGGCCTGTTTGTCAGGGGGAAAAGGAAATTGGTGGCTGGCTGAAATACGAGCCGATGCAGCTGCCGGCCTTTCAATGCCGGCTTTTTCAGGCACACTGGGGCTTCAGTGTGGGGGTGATTAGCAGATGCCGCATGCCTGGGCCCCCACTTCATGTGGGACCTTGGCGTGCTGCGGTTTCCAAGCCGGCGTTCAGGTGATTTAAGAAAGGGAGCAAGGGAGCGTCGCGAGGGGGAGGCAACATGTCACTTTCGGAAAAGCAAGAAATACTTCAGGCTCCTCGGCGAGAGACTTAATAAAAGGGCTTTTTGTGTGTGGCGAGGCCCAGGCGGTGTCAAACCAAATCACTTGCACAAGGTGGAGTAACGCTATCTGAAATTAAAAATCTGGGCTCTGTTTACAAGGACAACTCTCTTTGTCCCCCCTCCCCCCGGACAAACCCTTTGGCAGAAATTGGTGGCAACGGAAGGGTGTGTCTGTGGATGGGAGAAACGGATGCGACTTACTCCGAGCACAAACCCCCAAAGCAAATGATGGTACAAAGGGCTGTTCCGTATGCGTGCATGTGTTTAGAGTTGCCCAAGTGGGGCCTAGAAATCTCAAGCTTTTACAGTGACAGAAGAAGAGGAGGAGGAGATTGGATTTATGCCCTGCCCTTCACTACCCAAAGGAGTCTCAGAGCGGCTTACAAACTCCTTTCCCTTCCTCTCCCCACCACAGGTACTCTGCGAGGTAGGCGGGGCTGGGAGAGCTCTTTTGAGAGCGACTCCTGAGAAGACAGCTCTGAAAGAACTTGTAACAGACCCAAGGTCACCCAGTTCGCTGCATGTGGAGGAGTGGGGAAATCAAACCCGGTTCTCCCAGACTGGAGTCCGTGCTCCTAACCACTACACCGAACTGGCTCTCAGAGATCAGTTTACCTGGAGAAAATGGCTCCCGGGAATGGCTCTCTATGGACCCTATGGCACTGTACCATGCCGAGGCCCCTCCCCTCCCCAGATCCCACCCTGTTGAGGCTCCACCCCCCAAAATCTCTGGCTATTTCTCAATCCAGAGCCGGCAACTGTACACCAAGGAGAGGGAGGGAGCTTCAGGAAGATGACAACCAGTTCACTCTCTCCCTTTTCTCTCTGACCCAGAAGTTCTGTTGTGTAGGGCTGCCATCTCCCTCCCTGGCCACAGGCAGGGGATGGGGGGGTAGAGTTGCCAGATCCAGGCTGGGAAACTCCTGGAGATTTGGGGATGGAGCCTGGGGAGGACAGATGCCTCAGTGGGACACAGTGCCGTTGAGCCCACCCTCCAAAGCACCCATTTTCTTCAGGGGAACCGATCTCTGTAGTCTGGAGGTGAACTGTAATTCTAGGGGGATCTCCAGGTCCCACCTGGAGGCTGGCATCCCAGATGGGCAGACTGAAAAGAAGATGTTGCTCAAGTCACTGATGGATCCCCCGGAGTTACACCTCCTCTTCAGGCTACGGAGAAAACGGATGCTTTGGAGGGTAGGCTCTTTGGCATTGTACCCCACTGAGGTCCCTGCCCCCCCGGCTACATCCCCAAATCTCCAGGACTTTCCAACCTGGAGATGGCAACCGTACCCCCCAACCCCCCATCGGTGGCCAGGGGGAACTGGCAACCCTAAATTCTTGCGCTTTCATTTACTCTGTCTCTGCTGCTATACCGAGGCTGCATGGTGTGTACAAAGGGTATCTGGAAAATTGTAAGTGGGAATTTTGGCGGAGCTCATTTACGTGCCCCGTGTATGTCCTCTGTCTAGCTTTCAAGCCATCAGTTTCAGTTTCTGTGGCTCTAAATAAAGCTCGGTCTGGGGCACACGCAGAGCCGAAGAAGTGATATTTCCCGCATCCCCGCAAGAAGGAAGGAGGCAGAGATAGCCGTAGTGCTTGCGGCATTCCAGGACGGCTGATTTTTAATTGTAGCAGGCACAAGCTTGGAATCCATTCCAATAAGAAAAGAAAACTCCCGCTTTGGGAGATGGAAAATAATTGCCCCCAGATTGCAGGTGGTTGGTTGAGAGATTGCCAAAGGCCACCTACTGAGTTTATAGAAGGGGCAAAAAAATTTTAACCCGGAAACTGGTTACACTGCATTAATTTATTTATTAGGTTTAAATCCCGCTCTATCCCACCAGCTTAGGGTCTCTTCCAGCCCTTTTCGACCACAGGAACTCTGTTTCTGTGCTGTGTTGGAGGTGTGTGATTTTGGGGCTATGCCAACCTCTGCTTTGCAGCCTGATGGAGAAGGGTTCTGGGTAAATGAAAAGTGCACGTACCCTTCTGTTAGGGTTTTCAAACTCCAGGAAGCACGTGGAGATCTCCCAATGGTAACATTGATCTCCACAGAGCTATTTTTGGGCAGGAACGCACAGGAACGGAGTTCCGGCTGGCTCCCGGGTTGGCCACGCCCAGCAGGAACTCATTAGCATAATAGGCCACACCCAACAGCAGACACTCATCAGGACTGGCTACATTAGGGGTGTGTGGCCTAACATGCAAAGGAGTTCCTGCTACCAAAAAAAGCCCTGGGTGCTGACAACAAACAAGGTAAACAGAATAAGAAGCAAAAGGTGGGTGTGGTTGGATGACCACACTTCTGGTAGCATGGGGGTGTGGCCTAATATGCCAATGAGCTGTGCTGTCATGGGTGTGGCCTAACATGCTAATGAGTTCCTGCTGTTGGGTGTGGTCTATCATGCTAATGAGTTCCTGCCGGGCTTTTTCTACAAAAATAGCCCTGATAGTAACATTGATCTCCAGACAACCAAGATCGGTTCCCCTGCAGAAAATGGCGGCTTTGGAGGGCGGACTCCGTGGCTGAGGCCCCTCCTCTCCCCAAACCCCACCCTCTCCAGGCTCCACCCCCCCCCAATCTCCAGATATTTCCTGACCCAGAGCTGGCTACCTGACCTTTTAGGCACATAGTGACATAAATATTTACTTATTTGCCACTTTTCTTTATGATGTCGGCCACATTTTGCCTATGTGTTAGGCATCGTTTCTAAGAGGCATTTCTAGATGGCCTTTCCTGATAGCTCAAAGCAGTTTCCAATGGTACTATAACAAACACAAAGCCAATTACAGTTTAAAGCATCCGCAAGTGAGCTTCAAGTGGATCAAAGCGACAAAAAGCCTTCTATAACCGCTCAGCTAAGAATTACAAACTCTTCTTGAAGAGAGCAGGGACTGTGTGGCAGTCTGTTTTGCAGAAAAGGCACCTGCTGGATTGCTGGCTCTGGGCTGGGAAATACCTGGAGCTTTGGGGGGTGGAGTCTGGGGGGTGGGGTTTGGGGAGGGGCCTCAGCCATAGAGTCCGCCCTCCAAAGCAGCCATTTTCTCCAGAGGAACTGATCTCTGCCTCCAGGAAATCGGATGTAATGGTGGGAGATCTCCAGGTGCTACCTGGAGATTGGCAACAATGGCTGTTACCCAATCTGACTTTCCTCAGAGATGAGATGGAAAAGATGACCCTGCAGGTAGAGAGACCAGGTTTGTACAGGTTTCAGGACACACCCGTATATTTAAATTATTTATTTATTCTCCACTTTTCTCCCCATAGGAGGTTCCAGGGGATCCCAGCATCGTTACTTCATCCTCCCGTTTATCCTTTTCTTTTATCCTACTCTTTTGAATTATGGTGCTGGAGAAGTCTCTTGAGAGTCCCTTGGACTGCAAGGAGATGAAATGGGTCAATCCTAAAGGAAATCAACCCTGACTGTTCCCTGGAAGACCAGATAACGAAGTTGAAGCTCAAATACTTTGGCCACCAAATGAGAAGGGAGCCCTCACTGGAGAAGACCCTGATGCTGGGAAAGATGGAAGAAGAAGAAGAAGAAGAAGAAGAAGAAGAAGAAGAAGAAGAAGAAGAAGAAGAAGAAGAAGAAGAAGAAGAAGAAGAAGAAGAAGAAGAAGAAGAAGAAGAAGAAGAAGAGGAGATTGGATTAATACCCCGCCCTTCACTCGGAGTCTCAGAGTGGCTTACAAACTCCTTTCCCTTCCCCTCCCCACAACAGACACCCTGTGAGGTAGGTGGGGCTGAGAGAACTTCTGACAGAAACTGCTCTTTTTCAAGAACAGCTGTGCCAGAGCTTGTGACTGACCCAAGGTCACATCAGCAGGTGCAAGTGGAGGAGTGGGGAATCAAACCTGGTTCTCCCAGATTAGCGTCCGCGCACTTAACCACTACACCAAACTGGGGATGGCAAAGGGGAGAGCAAAGGATGAGATGGTCAGTGTTATCGGTGCAACGAACATGAAGTTGAGCAAACTCCGGAGGACAGAGGAAGACAGGAGGGCCTGGTGTTATGTGGTCCATGGAGTGGCGAAGGGTCGGACTTGACTGTATGACTGAACAACAACAACAACTTCATCCTCCCTTTTATCCTCACAGTAGCGGCCTTGTGAGGTAGGCTGAGAGAGAGCGGCTGGTCCAGTGACGTTCACAGCCGCTGGGGATTCAACTTTAGGCTTGCCAGATCAGAGTCTGGGGGTCAGACCACCACCTGTTGGCTATCCTGGCGCAAAGGGTTGCCCATCTGGTAATAAACAGAGCTTGGACCTTTCCCATGGTGGCTCTGTGGATTGGGCTCCCTGAGGAGGTGAAGGCCCCCCCCCTTGGAGATTCTCAGGAGGTACCACAAGGCCTGACTGTTAGCCTGGGCTCTGAGGGGCTTTGAATGGCAGGCATCTTTCAAGGCTGACGTGGGGGAGAGATTCGGGGTGTGCTGTTTTACTGGCTGTGAAAGTTGGAACCTGAAGAAAGCTGACAGGAAGAAAGTCGATTCATTTGAAATGTGGCGTGTTGGAGGAGGGTTTTACGGATACCGTGGGCTGCCAAAATGACAAATCGGTGGGTTCTAGATCAAATCGAGCCCGAACTCTTCCTAGAAGCTAAAATGACCAAACTGAGGCCGAGTTCAGACTGGCAGTTTGGCCCGAGATAGGCACGTTCCAGAAACATTCCACAAAAGGGGCCGGTTCACACGGGCACATCGGTCAGGCATTGCCTAGCCATAGTCGACCTGTCTTGTAACGCTTACCTCCCGAGTTTAAAAAGTACCAGGTGAAAGTGGTAGCAAACCCTGGAGAGCGCGTTTATCCTGCTTCCCAGACGTGTGGACACTGAAAGCCGTGGGATCCTGCCACAATTGCTGATGTGCATATGCGCATATATGCATAAGCGTATGTAGCCGGATTTTTTTTTAAAAAAGCCGCTTACAGCCACGCCTCCGCCAGGGGCGGCCCAACAGTGCCAACGCTCCCTTGCGTCTCCTCCCCGGTATCCTCCCGCATCAGTCGGTGCAGTGTGACTGGGAATACCCCGGAACACTTTGTTCCGGGTCTTTTTGCTAGGACTCCCTCCTGCTTCATGCTGCCAGTCTGAACTCCGCCTGAGACTATCATGTGTTGGTCACATTATGGGAAGACAAGAATCACTGGGAAAGACAAGAATGCTGGGAAAAGCTGAAGGCACACCCTCAGAGCTGAGCAAGGCTGTTAACAATAGGATGGTTTGGAGGTCATTGATTCATAGAAGAAGGAGAAGAAGAGATTGGATTTATATCCCGCCCTTCACTACCCAAAGGAGTCTCAGAGCAGCTTACAATCTCCTTTCCCTTTCCCTTCCCCTCCCCACAACAGACACTCTGTGAGGTCGGTGTGGGGCTGAGAGAGCTCTTTCGAGAACTGCTCCAGAGAGAACAGATCTGAGAGAACTTGTGACTGACCCAAGGTCACACCAGCAGCTGCATGTGGGGGAGTGGGGACTCAAACCCGGTTCTCCTCGATTAGAGTCTGTGCTCCTAGCCACTACTCCAAACTAGGGTTGCCGTAAGTTGGAGGCGACTTGAAGGCACATAACACACACATTTTATTTTTGGTCTTTAGTTAAAAATGTTTTTTCACTATTACGGTAAGCCACCTTGAACAAGGATACAAATGTTTTTAACAAGCAAAGAAACAGAGCTACAAATAAATGTAGCTGCTACGTGATGCTTTCTCTCTAGGGCATTGTTGGTGAGTCTCCATCAGTATAAGGAGCCGGGGGTGGGTGGGGGAATCCTCAAGTCGCTAACTTTGTCATTACACACTGTGAACTGTACAGCAGGCCGTCAGAGACTGCTTTACTAAACAACCCACCACATCACACCGATGTTTGCTTGCTGTGGCAATTAAAAAAAACACAAAACATTTGCGGTTAGGCGAAGGAATTGTGTTAATCATTGTTTTGATGACAAGCGATGAGGTTTGCAATGGGCTGGATGAAAGCCCCCCCCCGGGGGGGGGGGCTTTCTGATCTGTGTCTGTTCCGGCTCAGTGCGAGCATCTGGCAGATGCAGAGCCCCAGACGACAACCAAACCAGAGACTCCGCTTACTTCCGTCAGTTCACTTGGGGCAAACGGAGCCCACCGCCTTCAGAGGAACTGATCGGAACCACGCTTGTCTCCGCGAACTCCATCAGTATCATCACACGGACCTTTTTGGAATATTTATTTTATTTATTGGTTGGTTTGGATTTATATCCCGCTGTGCTTCCCACAGGGCTGGGGGCGGGGCACCCCAATAATCGACACCAGTCATTTCCAACCATTCAAACAGTTAAAAAAACAATTGCAGATATAAGAACCTATAATAAACTAGATGGCAGTCAGCATAATTAGCAGAGATTCCAGAGGAAAACTACCTGTATGAATGCTCAGTAAACCAGATCCTGGCACGTAGGCAGACCGCAAATAGCAGCATGTAATAAATGGTGCCAGACGGAGCAGGGGAGGCCAGTGTGGTTGGACACCCGCCGCCTCAACCGTAGGCCTGGCGGAACAACTCCGTTTTACGGGCCCTGCGGAACTGTAACAAGTCCCGCAGGGCCTCGATCTCACTTAGGGGAGTGTTCTACCAGGCCGGAGCTGAACCCAAAAAGGTTCTGGCTCTCATCGAGGTTAAGCCGGGGACCACCAGCAGACATTGATCTGCAGAGCATAACACTCTGCGGGGGGCATACTGCAGAGTAACGGCTGCAGCAGAATTTTTAGCTACATCCCCCGCATTACGAGGGAGGGCCATCGGGCAACATCTTCCCCTTCTCGGGGAGGTTTCACAGAGAAACGTCAGAGCTGCGGCTGAGATCTTGCCACAAACCCACACAAGAGGTTTTTCCCGGCAGTGACACCCCTGCGCGCGCTCATTTCTTCCTGAGAGTCCAGACAAGGTTTCTCCTGGATCATTGCATTCCTGTGGCTTGTTGTTGTTTCTTTCCCCACCCAGACATCCTCTCACTTTTTCCCATCGCGTTCAGTGATCCGTGGAACTTCCATTGCAACCGTAGCACAATTGGTTATAGTCTGGGCTGGTTCTGTGTGGCCGTCCCACTGAGTTTGGAAATGTGACGTGGAAGGCAACAGTAGGGAAACCCAACCTCTCTCCTTCGCCGGTTCTTGCTTTTGCTTATGGCAAATAGCACGTTTTAAGAAAGCAGACTTATCCTGCAAGCGGTGCTCCTTCTTGTTTTTCTGCTGGCGAAAGAGGAAAGGATCCTTCAAACCACCAAAAAGGTCTTGCACCCTGCAAAGAAAAATGCCCCAGGAGATGGAGGCTGCAGTGATGAGGGGAATCGGGTGAGATCATATGGGAAAGCCGGTAAGGTCCAATGCCTTGCATTTTCCGCTCAAGCCAAGCACTCCAGTAATTACACAGATGCCATATGCAACTGAGCAGTATTTCTTATTTATCAGACTTGTATCCCGCCCTCCCCGCATAACATGCTCAGTGTTTCTCAGATACTTGCTGGTTTTGCAGTTGGCAAAGCCGAGCATTACATTCAGCGGCTGGCCGAGTAGCCACCGTTGGCACATGCTCAGAGCTTAGTGGATTGCTGGTCATGGTCCGGTCATGCATCCCTGGAAAATGAGCAACACTTGGCACTTAGGTGCTGTTTTTGTTCCTGGGAAGTAAGTGGCATTTGTCAGGTCAATGCATTCCTAGTAAGCATGATGATTTCCCTCGTGCATGAGCGGCCCTTCCCAAACAGCACTCTGAGACCACGGGTGTACAAAGTGTATGAAACTTAGCTTAAATGGTCTGTATTGTACCTCACTTGGGTTTCCTCTTGACTTGGGTAGAATATGAACGGAAATGGACAAGTTAGTCCAAAAGATTAGAGAACCAAGCCACCTAGGCTCCTACCTATCTCCTGTGAGATCAAGACTCAGGCCCGGCAGACAACCATGACCGTAGGGACAAAACACTTCACAAGAACATAAGAAGTGTCCTGCCTGATCAGCCCAGTGATCCATCTAGTCCAGCATCCTGGTGACACTTAGGTCCCCACGGTTAGATCGAGAGGTAGATGTATGCTGGCATATTTTTACAAACAGGTGATGTGTTGTGTGTACACAAGTTCTCTAAAGGCAACGGTGGCAGCTATGAAAATAAATAAATGCATCCTCAGATAAAATCCCTGTGAAATAGTTTAGCTGAGGAAGTCCTCCTCCTTCACATCTGGTTCAGAATCTGTCGGGGAAGATGGATGGGTAGACGCGTCATTAATGGACAATGGAAGAGGTGGAAAGGGCTGATGGAGAACACCGTAAAACATTGTGGGATGAAGGGCAGGTAGGTCTGGGCAATGGTTGCTTCGTTTCCCACTGCCAGTTCATATGCATTGTCCTTAAAGACTTCTCCAATATGGCTGCATCTACATAAGGTTGGCTATCATCAGGCAATAGTCAGCAACGCAATGGGTTGGATCCAGTTTATAAGATTATGAATGGGATTGAGCAGGTTGAGAAAGAAGTCCTTTTCTCCCTTTCTCACAATACAAGAACTCGTGGGCACTCCATGAAATTGCTGAGCAGTTGGGTTAGAACAGATAAAAGGAAATACTTCTTCACCCAAAGAGTGATTAACAGATGGAATTCACTGCCACAGGAGGTGGTGGCAGCTACAAGCAAGACAGTTTCAGTTAGATAAACATATGGAGCAGAAGTCTATCAGTGGCTATTAGTCACAGGGTATAGATGGGAACTGTCAGTCTGGGGCAGGTGATGCACTCTATTCTTGGTGCTGGAGGGGGCAGCAGTGGGAGGGCTTCTAGTGTCCTGGCCCCACTGCTGGACCTCCTGATGGCACGTGGTATATTTTGGCCACTGTGTGACACAGAGTGTTGGACTAGATGGGCCGTTGGCCTGATTCAACATTGGCTTCTCTTATGTTCTTATGTTCTTATCCACTAGCGAAAAGGGAGAAAGGGGCCCCCTTTGACCACCTAAAAGGCTATGCTTGGGATCGTGGGACCTGAATGGTCAAAAGCTATGTGTGTCAGAGTATACTGAAAGAGAGGGATTAGCCAAGATTGAGCGAAATATCTGGCTGTATCCTATTGAAAGTGAACAAGACAATCCAGTTATTATGAATGATTACTATAGTGTAATACAGGGCTTTTTTCTTTTCTTTTTTTTTGGGAAAAAGAGGTGCTGGAACTCTCAAGAGGGAGGTGAAGTTTTCAGTCTGTATCCTGAAAACTCACGAACTTTTAAACATTTTTAAAAAATTTTTGGCGAAGAGGTTCCGGAACTCTATTCAAGTGCATCCTCCCCCCCCGCCCCCAAAGCCCTGGTGCAATAACAGTGTGTGTATGTAGCCCATGTATAGAAAAAGATACAGACCGAAATATATGTAGAACTCCATTTTTGGAAGGTGATTTGCAAGTCAGAGTGGTCCCAAAAGCAGGAGTGGTCAATGTAGAGAATTTCACGAAACGTTGCCAATTTTAACATATGGGTCTTGTTGGAATAGGTTTGGAACTGTTGTGCATTTGGGGGGGTGAACAGTTTTCAAAGATGACTCAATTTGGGTACTAGAGTCAAGGGGAAATTCGAGCTAAATCTCACTTTGATATGGCCCATTGTTCATCCATCTGTGGTCCCAGGGAAAGAGCAGTTCATTAGAATGCTTGTACATCATCCCCAAATTGTGACGAAATAAGGAAACATCCAGTGAACAGTGAACACGCATGAAATTGCCTTATACTGAATCAGATCATCAAGGTCTGTACTGTCTACTCAGACAGGCAATGGTTCTCCAGGGTTTCCGGCAGAGGTCTTTCACGTCACCTCCAGCCGGGCCCCTTTTTACTGTAAATGCCAGGGATTGAACCTGGGACCTCCTGCATGCTGGGGCCAGGGCAAGAGAACTTATGTCCCATGTTCATTAGCAGGGGGGAAAAGAAAACAAAAGGCAGTGAGATGAATCCCCACATATGCTCCAGAGAGCACTGAGGTCAGGGTCGCAAAACCGTTTGGCCCTCCCTGGCCCGAAAGATACCAGACTGTCCACTACCAGGGTGAGGGCCTTCTCCGTGGCAGTTCCACACTGGTGGAATGAGCTCCCGGAAGACATCAGGGCCTTGCGGGAACTTTTAGATTTCTGCAGGGCCTGTAAAATGGAGCTCTTCCACCAGGCCTTCGATTAGGAGCCGCCACTAGCAACATCCACAACGCTAACAATACTAACTGAACTGTTAAGGCCCTTATGCCAACATCAATAGCCAGTTAGGTGGGCACTGATGGGGGCCATTCTCTGGAACATCTTACCATGGCCACCGGGACGCCGCCGCCACCAGCTCTTTACTCTGTTTTGTACTATGATCTGGTACGTTTTGTATTTTATGAGGTTGTACTGTATAAGCACTTGTGTTTTAATACGTTTTTAACCTTTTGATGTAAGCCACCCTGAGCCTGCCTTGGCAGGGCGGGCAGGATAAAAATGGAATAAATAAATAAATATAAATATAAATCCTGCATATCTGTTCCACTCCTCTTACATCAGATGAAAATACCGCCATGGTCAGCAGTGTTCCCTCTAAGCTGAGTTAGTATGAGCTGGCTCACAGTTTTTTAGCCTCCGGCTCACACAGAGCAAACTAATTTATGTAGTAGCTAAATCACCTGCTCACAACTTTCATGCCAGTAGCTCACAAAGTAGAATTTTTGCTCATAAGACTCCACAGCTTAGAAGGAACATTGCTCTTGAAGTAGAATTTTTGCTCACAACACTGTGGAGCTTAGAGGGAACATTGGTTGTCAGTACAGATCATTGGGATCTGACCCACCATCTGGGTCTTTTGCTTCTGGTGCCCGAGCATCTTAGATCAGCCCGAACTAGAGTTTCCACCCAATTTTTTTCAACATACCAGTAAGTGAACCGATGCCATCATTTTTCAGTAGACTCCCGCCTTCGCATTTCTCAGTGTGAACACCCCTTTTGCACGCTCTCCGACAGGAGAAGGGTGGACGAGGAGCATGGACGGAGAATTTGTTTGACTTCCTGGCTGGCACGCCTCTGCGCCGAGGTTTACTCAACTGCCGCCTAGGATATGCTGCATCCTTTCGTGATTTCCAGCGCCACGCTATGCCACGCCTTTCTGCCACAGAAACTCTCTTTGTTTAGCGCATGCCCTTTTAATCCTGGCACTGTCAGAGCTTGGCCCATTAACCCGGCATTTATGATGATTTATGAGCTGTGCATGGCTAAGGCAGTGTTATGACAGTTGGGCCAAGATTGCTTTGCAGGTTGGAACATTTTTTCGGGGGTTGTTTGAAAAGCAGGATCTGAGCTGAGTTTCTGAAGTCTGGAATCGAGGGACGCGCAGGGCAATATGGTGATTTTCATTCCCACTTGCCTGACAGCTCAAATGAAGGGCAAAGAAGACCGGCGTGACGTTAGGAAGCTGAAATGGGGGAGAGAGAGAGAGCCATCCCAGTGTGGTTAGAACAGGAGCTCCAGAGCTAGGAATCAGGAGAAAGTGTAGTCATATTCTCCCCCCTCTGGGTTATGCCTAATTTCATGTATAAATTAAGAGATCGAAACCTTTTCATGTTTTTTTTTTTAAAGAAGGTATGTCGTGTAGGCTTCTAATTTTCCTTGACACCTCGTTTTGCCAAGCGTTGGATCAGCAAGGCACCGAGATGTTTTTACAGAAATCCTTCTCAAGGCTTCTTCCACCAGCCATCTATATGTGTCAAACTGAAAATGTTTTAACATTTCCCAGACGTTTTTGGGACAACACAACAGGTGCGACTGGAGGACAGGTCTATTGAAGGCTATTAGCCTTGTTATCTGAAAGGAACCTCCAACTTCAGAGGCTATAAATCTCTGGATACCAGAGGTCTTCTGCTCTGCAGCAAGACGTGCAGCTGTGGTCATCAGAGAAGAGAGGAGAACCTCCTCCTGAAGATACCAACAACATCTGGAGAACATTGAATGAGGCAGTACTTTCAAAAGGCCCTTTGTAGACACAGAGGCCTAGAGAGCACCTGTAGAATATGTTAACGGACATGAAGGTTCCCATGGGATGATGGGACCAAGGGGTCTTTTATGATATTTTCCACATATCAGGTACATTACAATTCCCTACTGGAATTTTCCCTTCTTGTGCTGCATATATGTCAGACCTTAAACCCAGACACACAGAGAAGGGTGTTTTCATTTTCTCAGGGAAATTCTATCACCCTCCTCTCTCCAGATGTATGCTGATCTCTGAACTCTCCTAAAAAAAAAAAGTCGCCTGCTGGGGTCATTTTAATGGCACGCTCAATCAAAGGATCGGGGGTCTCGATTTCCTCCCAGAATTCCAGCTGGATGACATCACTCGCACCAGCCAATGGCACAAAGCAGTGCTGAAAAACTGCAGGCTGAGACAACCCCTCTGTACCAGGCGGGAATGTTGATTTTCCATGGATGGCCTACTTGGAAAATATCAAGGCTGTTTGCTTGTATGGGTTGGAGAAAGGTTGACTTCCCGCACCTCTCCACCAGATCAAACGTAGGACAACTCAGGCATCTAGTAAATTATTTCAACAGAGCTGCGGTTCAGGAAAAGTATGTTTCGTATAATACGCTGTAGTTTGTTTGCCTGAGGACTGAACTGTTTATAGCATGGCCCGAAAGGCTTTCCAGAGCTTTCAGGGTTTTTTTTTGTTTTCCGCACTTGCCCTAGCTGGATTCATTTATACAAACGAATGATAAAATCCACAGTAAATCTTTGGAGGGCTGCTGATGGTCACTCAAGGGTAGAATTTTGCACGACGGCCATGCCAATATTTTATCTGGGATTGTAGAAATACAATTGTAGAGACGAACCAAGAGAGAGATCTTGGAGTCGTAGTAGATAACTCAATGAAAATGTCTAGACAGTGTGTAGCTGCAAAAGCTGTAAAAGAAGGCCAACACTATGCTGGGGATTATTAGGAAGGGAATTGAAAACAAATCAGCCAGTATCATCATGCCCTTGTATAAATCATTGGTGCGACCTCATTTGGAATACTGTGTACAGTTCTGGTCACCACATCTCAAAAAGGATATTATAGCATTGGAAAAAGTGCAGAGAAGGGCAACTAGAATGATAAAAGGGTTGGAACACCTTCCCTATGAAGAAAGGTTAAAACGCTTGGGGCTCTTTAGCTTGGAGAAACGAAGGCTGAGGGGTGACATGATCGAGGTTTGTAAGATTATGAATGGAATTGAGCAGGTTGAGAAAGAAGTCCTTTTCTCCCTTTCTCACAATACAAGAACTCGTGGGCACTCCATGAAATTGCTGAGCAGTTGGGTTAGAACGGATAAAAGGAAATACTTCTTCACCCAAAGAGTGATTAACACATGGAATTCACTGCCACAGGAGGTGGTGGCAGCTACAAGCATGGACAGTTTCAAGAGTGAATTAGATAAACATATGGAGCAGAGGTCCATCAGTGGCTATTAGCCACAGGGTATAGAATGAGAACTCTCAGTCTGGGGCAGGTGATGCACTCTATTCTTGGTGCTGGGGGGGCAGCAGTGGGAGGGGTGCTAGTGCCCTGGCCCCACTGCTGGACCTCCTGATGGCCCCTGGTATATTTTGGCCGCTGTGTGACAGAGTGTTGGACTAGATGGGCCATTGGCCTGATTCAACACTGGCTTCTCTTATCTTCTTATGTTCTTATGTTCTTACTCAAAGATGCAGGCTTCAAGCTGTATTGTGTAATAGGGTTGCCAAAATTCCCGGCGATTGGGGGTGGGTCCTGGGAATGGCAGGGTTTGGGTCCACCTGGAGAAAATGGCAGCTTTGGAAAATGGACTCTATGGCAGGGTTGTTGAACTCCTTTGTTACGAGGGCCGGATCTGACATAAATGAGACCTTGTCAGGCCGGGGCCATGTGTGTCATAAAATGGAATGCCAGGCAGCAGAGATATAAACTTTATAAAGGACACAAACACAATTTTTTTTTTTACTTAAAATAAAAACATGCTTAAAGCATCAGCACTCTTGCAATATTTTGTTGATTTAACAGTGTCTGATACCTGACACCTCTTGCTCTGAACTATGGCATCGAAATGTCCTTGCTGTTGCAGTCTTCACTATGCTGTTCAGGTGTGTCTCTGTAAGCTGCAAACCTACGATGACGCAGCAGCAGCAGCAGAACTGGAAGAAGAAGGGACGTCCATTGCTCTAGTTAAAAGCCTGGCGGAAGAGCTCCGTCTTGCAGGCCCTGCAGAACTGTACAAGGTCCCACAGGGCCCTGATCTTGTATGGCAGCTCATTCCACCAGGTAGGGGCCAGGGCTGAAAAGATGGTCAATACTGCTAGGCCAGACTCATGCAGTAGCAAATCTGGAGAATATCAGGCCTGTTCCAGTCTTAACATCCTATCGTGGAAAAGCTTTGGGGATTTTGTGAAAGCATAAGTCCCCCTTCCTCTTCCCGTCTCCCTCTGGCCTTATTGTAAAGCTCTAAGGTTACTCTATTAGGGAAAGGCTTACAAGACCCCAAGAAAACCGAGTTGGAGACATAGGGAGAGCAAGAGTGTTTATTGCGCGGTGTTTATGAAGCCATAAAAAAAGAAACATTATGTTTCACTGCCCCAGTCGAAGTGTTACACGGAAGCCACCCCTCTATGCCGGGCGTAATGAATACCAAGCGCGTACAGAGGTGGAAACAATTAGCCCGCTCCTATCTCGCTGTAATCAAACTTCCCGTTAAATTAGCATCTCGCTGGTGGGAGCTACCACAGCTATTATATTGTCTGACGGCATAAAATGCCCCGAGGGTTCTCCATCCAGTGATACATTCAGAGGTCTATGCCCCCCCCTCCCCGAAAGTTCTAAGAGGGTTCACTTTGAGCAAAGCTGCACTTTGGTTACCCTCTCTCAGGGACGTCTCCGCCAAGGCCAAGGGTTAGATTTCCTTCTGTGGATTAAGTATTCGGTTCATGTCAACAAGGTGGCCATGGAGATAGAGGTATGCAGGAAGAGGGACTCGAGAGCCGAGCTGAGAAGGCTCCAATGACTTCCAGGCAGAAGATTAGTCCCGATAACGCAGGATTAGACTTTGTGGTCTCTCTGCCGAGTCCAGACAAGGACCCCTTGCCAAATGTGCAACAGAAATTGCGTCCAGGGTCTGTATCTTGCCCACAATGCCTCTCAAAGGCCAAAAGAGAAATGAGATACCCAATCAATTTGTATCTGTTGTAACGGAAGAGCGTATAAGTGCATTGATTCTTTCTACCTCCTTGCCATCTTTGGCGAAAAGGGAAATTCAAAATGAGCTTTCTGCTGAGGATGTGTCCATTGCTAGCCGATGTCTTGCCTTCTGGGCTGAAACATTATACCTTTCTTTCAAGCCAAGTTGTACAAGCGAATGAAACTCACAGTGGATGGTTGAAATCAATTGTACTATGTTAAAAGCAACTCCCTCCCTTTAGAATCTTGAGGAACGAAGTGCTCCAATATATACTTTTTAAGGATGAGTTCCTTCATCGAAAAGCCAGTGAGCTGATTGGAAACCTTTAATCCGTTTGATAGTGCAGACGCCACAAACTGCATGGCAAATACATTAAACAGGCAAACATAACGGTGTTCAACAGCAGTAGTAGACTGATCTGTTCTGCTTTGAATATGCGTTGAACAGTTCTTTGCTGCTGCACAGTAGGATAGAATATTCCGCCTGGGGTCAAAGATGGACTTTGTGAGTGTACATGCATGAGATACAGCAAATTGCATTGTCTAAATCCATGAAAAATAACTGAATGAATAGGCTTGAACTGTTTGCAAGCAGCCAAACTGCTCATGGAAATATTAGCTCCCCGTTCTGCCTTGCATGACTGTCGAACAGTTTTTTTTGTGACTGCACAGTAGGGGAGATGATTCTGTCTGGAGCCACAGATAGAGCCTCTATGGTGAGAGCCTCTATGCATGAAACACTGCCAGTTGCACTGTCTGAATACATGAAAAAATAACTCAACTAATATGTCCAGACTGTTCATGAGCAGCCAGACTATTCACTGAAATATTGGTTCCCTGTCCTCAAAACTGGAGACTAGGCCACAAGACAAACTAGGGAGTGTTAGATCATCCCTAGCTGATTGCTCTATTTACTTACAAGCCATATGCAGGCCCTCAACCAGGTGGGCAGTAGAGTTGCCAACCTCCAGATTAAAATTGATTTGGATAATATATTCTTTCTTCTTCGGTTCATAATTTATACACGGAGTATTTGTGTATTTGTACAACTTCCAGGTGGGGGCTGGAGATCTACGTAGATTGCTTGTTTATTTGTTTAAACACATTTATTCTGCTTGTCCTGGAGAAAATGGCTGCTTTGGAAGGTAGACTGCCTGGCTTTATAATTTACAAAGGTTCCTCCCCCTTCCTAAATCTCACCGTCCCAGGATTCACCTTCAAATCTCCAGGTATTTCCAAACCCAGAGTTGGCAACTCTGATGGGCAGGAAGAACAGGACCATGTGGGCGGGCCCTACCCTCCACATGTTCATGGTAAGTCCTGAACAAAATGAGGTGTGCAGCCGGGCCAGCTTATTCTGAATGCAGGGAAGCCCAGGGCCCTCCACCCCATCCCTGTTTGACGTCTTAGCCTTTTGTCAGATTGTCACATTTAAACTCACTGGTCAAATTGTTCAACAATTTGTTCAACAAGTAGAAAACTAACAATCCCGACCCGCAAACCACCTGCCCCAAAGTACAACATTATTAAACACATGCTGATAACATTGGATAAATTTATGTGTTGGTTTGTTTAATCAAATGTTCATGCAGTGTCTTTTCCCAGAATGAAAGGAAGGCGTCTTCCATTATTTTATTTCTTAAAAGTATAATATAAAACCTCTCCAGCAAAAGAATACCAAAAGGCTCCCCAGCCTGCAGCTGAACGCCCAGTGCACATGTATAACTTTGTAATAGGGGCTAATCAAGGCAGGCATGCTGGCTTTTCAAAATGCAGTTTTAACTTGGCGTGAGTGACAGAATTCCACAATTAATATTCTTCAGACTCATAGCTTAGCCACAGATGTTTTGATGGCACAGGTGTCAAAGATGATAAAACATCAGCAGAAAGGGTGGTCATCTTGTCTCGGCTGGAAGACTCCCGGCTGGAATTTAGCAAAATCTGGGTTCCATTGTTCATTAGACTGTAAACTCCATGTATGACCTTCAGTGAAATCAATTAACCTTGCAGGTCCTCCCTTCCTGCCCTGTAAAATGCTTCGACTATGCTTTTAGACCGCAGAGGAAAACTGCCAAGATACTTAACTGCTTAAAATACATAGTCCTTTCCGTTTAGTATGTTCTTAAAAAAAAAAAATCTTCAGTTTGATATTTTCCTTAAAAAAAAATGTTGCAAAGAAAATCATGCACATGTTTGTGTCATGTTGTACACAAACATCTCACCCTGTCAAATAACTAGATTAGAGTCTAGTGGCAACCTTAGAGGCCAACAAGATTTTGGGGGCGTAAGTTTTTGAGAGCCAGAGCTTCCTTCATCAGATACCATGTCAAATGAAAATGAGGGTTCCCTGAGAACCAGGAGCTCCACGCACCGAGCACACACCCAAGACTTCTGTCCAGTGGGCAGACAGTCATACATGTGACGCTCCGTGCAAAACACTGGGTAGCCCCCAACCCCCTGCTAGCATTCTGCCTTCATAATTGCTTTTAAAATATTTAATCCCTCTTTTAAAACCCTTTTGTATTTATGTGGTTCTCCTTGTAGACGTCTACTTACCTTACTGGGAGCCCAAGGAGACTAGGGCCCTGGCTTTCTGGCTCTTCCCGAGCTTCCTACAGAGTCCCTAGTCTAAGAGTCCCTAGGCTCTTGTGCCAGAGGCTAGTGCCTCTGGCGAGGTGCTGCCTTAAATAGAAGCCTCCCCCAGCAGGCGTGGAGAGCAGCTATTCAAATTCACCCTGGTACTCAATTGCAGTCCCCCTGTCTCAAGCAGTCAGGACTCTGCAACAACTGACAACTCTCCCGCACACTCCCAAACACAGTCCCCCCACCCAGTACCCTCAGCTAAATCTCCTCAGCTGAAAGCAAATTAAAAAAAAACCACCACTCACCCCTCTAGCAGCTTTATCTCCTGCTGCTTCTCAGAGCTCAGTTGGGTCCCTGAAACCCACTGGGCGTCCTCAGTTCTCAGATAGCAGCAGCTGTTGAGAGCCTCAGGCTAGAGTTTCCAACCTCTGGGTGGCAGCTGGAGTTCTCCTGCAATCACAACTGATCTCCGGACAACAGAGATGAGTTCTTCTGAAGAAAAATGGCCATTTTGGAGTTTGGATTCTATGGCATCAGGTCCCTGCTGAGCTTCCTTCATAAGAACACAAGAGAAGCCAATGTTGGATCAGGCCAGTGGCCCATCCGGTCCAACACTCTGTCACACAGTGGCCAAAAATTACCAGGTGCCATCAGGAGGTCCAGCAGTGGGGCCAGGACACTAGAAGCCCTCCCACTGTTGACCCCCTCCCCCAAGCACCAAGAATAGAGTGCATCACTTGCCCCAGACCATGAGTTCCTATCTATGCCTTGTGGCTAATAGCCACTGATGGACCACTGCTCCAGATGTTTATCCAATCCCTTCCCAAACTCCATATTCTCTGGGCTCCACCCTGAATATCTAGGAATTTCTCAAGTCAGAGTTGGCAACCCTTATCTCGGGCAGCTAGCTTCATTTACTACTAGGGAAGCCAAAAACTTTGTGGTGAACAGGTTTGGCAGGTGGACCCTCAACATTTGACATCCATCAGTATTCAAGAGCTGAGCCTCAACTGCATTCAGTTTGCTACAGTCCAAGTGGAACAGTGACTGAACATCTTTGCAGCTGTGCAGGAGTTGTGGTGGTGGGGTTCTGTTTCTTTGTGTTGGAAGAGTTTCATTTCACCACCTTGCAGGCACTCTGGTCTCTGTGTAGTAGGTAAAATTGATTCTCCCCCAGGGCCATGGTTGGTTGGGTCCTGGATCCCATTAGATGATATGGGAGGAGAACTACACTTCCCATAAGGCTTTGTGGCAATGCACGTGCCCAAATAACCTCAAACACAAAGACTTACATGAACACCAAAAAGGAAGACTTTGTGGGAAAATAGAATATTTATAATCACTGGATGATTGATTTGCTGACTTTTAAAAATACAATTTAGCTGCCAAGCTAAAGTGCACAGACTCTAATCTGGGAGAACCAGGTTCAATTCCCCACTCCTCCACTTGCAGCTGCTGGATGACCTTGGGCAAGCCATAGTTCTGTCAGAGCTGTCCTTGAAAGAGCAGATCTGGAAAGAGCTCTCGCAGCCCCACCTACCTCACAGGGTGTCTGTTGTAAGAAGAGGAAGGGAAAGGAGTTTGTAAGCCTCTCTGAGACTCTGAGTGAAATCCAATCTCTTCTTCTCTTCTTCTACACAATAGGTCTGTTGGGGGAGGAGTAAAGCTTAGAAGAACTCTCATTCTGTGACAAAGTGCATGCATGAAATGTGGCTGACTGAATACATGAAAAGTAGCCTGACAACAAACAGGGGCAAACTGCTCAAGAGAGTGAGCAGCCAACTGCCAAAAATAAAATAAAATAAAATGACCTCCTGTTCACAACCAGAAAACAGAATGTGAACCAGCTTGGTGGATGTGCAAACACCTACTACTACTTGGATCCTTTGAAATGGAGATGTCAGGGAGGGATACTGGGACATTCCTCATGCAGAGCTGATACTCTAACATCCCCTGTCTCACCCCCCCCCAGCTGCTGCTGGTGAGCCTAACTTTCCTCATGATACTGTAGGGGAACAGGACTCTGTTGACCACCCTGCATTTCTCGAAGGAAGAGTGGGTGATAAATAAATAAATTAAGGCACCTAACATTTGGAGGAGCTTCACCACAAGTCAAGTACAATTTAGCCAGGTCCGTTGCCAGGATTTTTTTTTTAGTCAAGGGGCATTTAAATTTCTTAGGGGGCACCGGCTAATCGAATTAAAGGAATACCCGTCTCTTTCCCCACACTTGCCACTGCTCGGGGGTCCTGGGCTGGATGGGAAGTTGCGGGGCCTTGCCAGTAAGCCAGGGGGCCTGGCCCCGAGATGCCCCACTGTAGCTACGGGCCTGAATTTAGCAGGACATGAAGATATTTACCCCAGAGATAGATACTTACCCCACTATGTTGTCGAAGGCTTTCACGGCCGGAGTTCATTAGTTGCTGTAGATTTTCCGGGTTGTGTGGCCGTGGTCTTGGCCAAGACCATGGCCACACATCCTGGAAAATCTAAAGCAACTAACTTTTCCCACTATTCATAATCTCCCTGACCTGGATGGTCCAGGCTAGCCTGATCTCATCAGACCTTGGAAGCTAAGCAGGGCTGGCCCTGATTAGTATTTGGATGGGAGACCTCCAAGGAAATCCCTGGTTGCTAAGAAGAGGCGGGCAATGGCAAACCACCTCTGCTTGTCTCTTGTCTTGAAAAGGCTCGCCAGGTCAGCTGCAAGATGACGGCACTTTCCACTTCCCACCACCGTTGCAGAGCGACGTGATCGATGCACGACCGTTGTCGATCGAGACAAAAGCGGTAATTTAGATGCCACTGAAGGAAATTGACTTATTTTATTTGGAATGGCTTGATGAAGGGGAAATGGAAGAGAGCCAACCAGTAGATTGGGAGCTAGCAAGTGTAAACGAGAATGAGAAAATGCAAACAGAATAATAAGAAAATGTCCCCCCACCCCAAACGTAGGCTAAGCTAGGAGGAGTATACAGTTCATCAATGTTCTCTCTAAGTTGTGGAGTCTTGTGAGCAAAAATTCTGCTTTGTGAGCTCCTGGCATTAAAGCTGTGAGTGAGCGATTTGGCTCCTGCATAAATTAGATTGCTCTGGAGCCCTCCTTCCTGAGCGGAGATAAAAGTGTGTGAGCCGGAGGCTAAAAAAACTGTGAGCTAACTCACACTAACTCCGCTTAGAGGGAACACTGCTGTTCATCGTTCGAAACTAATGATGAACACAAATTGACCTGAAGCATTGACAACCTCCAGGGTTCAGAATATAGGTTTGGGGAGGGAGATGATCCTTTTCATAAACGCCTGCAAGAAAGTGCATGATGGAATCCCCCCCCTCAATTTAGCACAACACGCCCCCCAGTTTAAATGTCCTGCCTTTCCAGTTTTCTCCACTGAACCCTCCACATCTGCAAGGTATTAGGCCAGTAATTTGCACTTAATTGCCAAGTCCCTTGCATAATAATGAAACTTAATTAGCCCGCTTTACACCACACTGGTAATTCGGTGACATTAAAGCTGTCTTATCAGTCCTAAACCGAATTGTGGGGCTGGGGTGTTTATCTCAAAGAGCTATCAGTCACCACTTTCAAATTTCAGGCAAAGTTGAGACTAGGGGGGATTTAACAAATGGGTACCAGCCTTTTGACACAAGCATGACTCATGTCTGAATTGGTTCCATCTGCAGACCCATCGGTCAGCATCTGAGTTCTATAAATAGTTAACCGTTCCAGTCCCCTCCGTGTTGCCCCGACACAATTTGTAACATTTGGTAAGGCCTGGAGGGTGGGCGATCTTATTTAATCAGGGACTATTGTGAAGGAAGGGTGCGACCAGCCATGGGAAAGACGGCTCTCGAGTGGAGGGTGGGCTTAGAGTGGTCTCGCCCGGTTTCCTTTCCTTTCTTTGCTAGACTCCCCATGGACTTCTGCCACTTGTCAGATACTTGGAAGCGAGAAGGCAGCAGTTCGGATCTCGTGACGGTTAAGGGATAAGCAGATGGATATTTTTTTGGTCAGACTCCACTCACTGTTACCAGTTCGGTATCATTTTCTCCCGGCCATTTTGTCTCGCGCTTACTTAATATTGTCTGCCTGCCTTCCCCAAGATTTATTTATTTATTTAATTCGTGCTCCACACCAGGGCTTTTTTTGTAGAAAAAGTCCAGCAGGAACTCATTAGCATAACAGGCCACACCAAACAGCAGAAACCATTAGCATATTAGGCCACACCCCCATGTTACCAGAAGTGGGGTCATCCAGCCACACCCACCTTTTGCTGCTTATTCCGTTTAACTTGTTTGTTGTCAAAACCCCAGGGCTTTTTTTTTGTAGCAGGAACTCCTTTGCATGTTAGGCCACACTCCCCAAATGTAGCCAATCCTAATGAGTTTCTGCTGTTGGGTGTGGCCTGTTATGCTAATGAGTTCCTGCTGGGTGTGGCCAACTCGGGAGCCAGTTGGAACTCTGTTCCTGTGGGTTCCTGCCCCAAAATAGCCCTGCTCCATACCCTCTCCTCACAGGAGACTCGGGGCAGCTTATAACATTTAAAAATATAATAAATACAAATACCTTTTTTTTTGCCATCAAGTCACAGTTGACTTATGGTTACCCTGTGGGGTTTTCAAGGCAAGAGACGTTCAGAGCTGGTTTGCCATGGCCTGCCTCTGTGTTAGTAACCCTGTTATTGCTTGGTGGTTTCCCATCTAACTACAAACCAGGGCCGACCTTGCTTAGCTTCCAAGGTCTGATGAGATTGGCTATTCTGGGCTGTCCAGGATGGGGCAAAGAAAATTCAATGCAAGGAAATAAATGCAGTAAATAGAGTGATAAAACCAATTAAAATTGACTCAATGACAAATCACTTGGGAAAAGTTAAAACAAGTGGCCGGCTTTTCAGTTTGTAACATTAACAGAGCAGCCAGTTTGGTGTAGTGATTAAGTGTGCAGACTCTAATCTGGGAGAACCGGGTTTGATTCCCCACTCCTCCACTTGGTGACTTTGGGCAAGCCATAGTTCTGAGAAGAGCTGTCCTTGAAAGGGCAGTCCTTGAGAGATCTCTCTCAGCCCCGCCTACCTCACAGGGTGTCTGTTGTGGGGAGGGGAAGGGAAAGGAGTTTGTAACTCCTTTGGGTAGTGAAGGGTGGGATATAAACCCAATCTCCTCCTCCTCTTCCTCTTCTTCTTCCTCTTCTTCTCCTTACGGAATTCTGGGATATCCTGCAGAACACGAACTTCCCCGGGGAGCTGATTCCAGAGAGAAGGGGCAACCACTAAAAATGTCCTGGTGGTTGACAAGTGGGCAATTCATGGGTCAGGCACCCGTAAAAGGCCCTGCGAGAACAGTCTCAGGAGGCGAGGATGGAAGCGGGGTGTCTATCACCTGGTCCTTTGTCACATTGGACCAAGAAATACACAGAATCCTGGCACATCCATTGACCACCAGCGGAAGAAATCAATCAAATTCCAGATGCAACCCCCCCCCCCCAAATGCTGGAGAAGGGCAGCTGAAATATGAGCTTCAAATTTGCAGAAGTCTTAGAAACACTGGTTCACGCACCCTTGAACTTCACATGCTTCACAATCCGCTCCAGTTCCAGCTATAAATTTTGCCCATTTTGCTTGCCTGGCAAAAACATTCAGATGCGCCTCTCTCCATGCTTTCTCCCCAGGATAGCACAGCAACACGGCCCTGACTGCGATGGCCCAGGCTAGCCCCATCTCCCCAGAACTTGGAAGCTTAAGCAGGGTTGCCCCTGATTAGCACTGGGATGGGAGACCCCAAACGACATCCAGGTTTGAGACGCAGAGCCAAGCAATGGCCAGCCACCTCTCCTGAATCACTTGCCTCGGAGTCACCATGACAGCAAATAAACATGCAAAACAAACCGGGACAGGGCGAGGATGGAAATTTTCAACTAGTTTGCTTTCAAGACGGTTGACGCCTGGTGTAGGGAAACGGTCCTTTTACCCAGCACAACCATGGCCTGGACCCAAAGAGGTCCATGGGCCAGCCTTGTGACATTTTTGACTTTGTAGCATGAAAAGGGTGCAGCGGCTGGAAGGTGCATCCATGGCAACCAAATTGATGCAGGTCGTAAGGCCCATACCACCCCAGTCTTGTTCCGCCTACATTGCCTCCCAATCTGCTTCTGGGCCCAGGGAGCTGCTCTTGACCATTAAAGCCCTCTGTGGCTTCAGGCCAATGCAACCGAAGGGCCACTTACTTCCATAGGAACCTACCAGGGTTGCTAGGTCTGGGCTGGAAAATACCTGGAGACTTTGGGGGCGGAGCCAGGAGAGGGCGGGGTTTGGGGAGGGGAGGGGCCTCATCATAGTACAAGGCCACAGAGTCTACCCTTCAAAGCAGCCATTTTCTCCAGGGGAGCTGATCTCTGTCAGCTGGAGATCGGTTGTAAAAGCGGGAGATCCCCAGTCCCCACCTGGAGGCTGGCGACCCTAGAACCTACTGAAGAACTCTGGTCATCTTCTGATGCCCCCGGTTCGGGTGGCCCTGCTGTCTGAGCCTTGATGGGTGGCAATCAGAGAAAGGGACTTCTCGGTCATCAGGGCTCTGGAACGTTGCCGCTCCCTCCCCAGGGAGATTCATATGTCCCCTGTCTTCTGGGAGCAGGTGAAGACTTTTGTGTGGCACCCCCTTGCTAAATGGCAGCTTGGGAGAGCAGGCTTTGGGGGTCAGGAAGCAGTTTTCTTCAGGCCACTTTGGCCAGGGATCTTGGAGGGTTTGTGGGTTTTTTGGCCATCTTCTGGGCGTGGAGCAGGGGTCACTGTGAGTGTGAGGGGGAGGTAGTCGTGAATTTCCTGCATTGTGCAGGGGGTTGGACTAGATGACCCAACTCCATGATTCTGATTCTATGGGGACTGAGGAGAACCTCCACATTCAGAGGCACTAAGCCAGGAGGCAACATCAGGGGAAGGCCTCGGCCTCTGTGCCCTGTTGTTGGCCATCCAGAGGAACTGGCTGGCCACTGTGTGAGATGGGATGCTGGACTAGATGGACCACTGGTCTGGTCCAGCAGGGCTCTTCTGATGTTCTTCTCAGGGGAAGGCCTCGGCCTCTGTGCCCTATTGTTGGCCATCCAGAGGAACTAGTTGGCCGCTGTGTGAGGCAGGATGCTGGACTAGATGGACCACTGGTCTGGTCCAGCAGGGCTCTTCTGATGTTCTTATGAAGGCCTCAGGCTCTATGCCCTGTTGCTGGTTCTCCTTAGCAACTGGTTGGCCACTGTGTGAGACGGGATGCTGGCCTAGATGGACCACTGATCTGATCCCACAGGGCTTATCTTATGTTCTCATGTTCTTATTGCTTTTCCTACTCACCCTTGAATGCCAAAAAGCCCTTTGAGGCACAAATATGAGGACATGATCAGAATAAATGGGTCATCCCTAAACGATCTCCAAATCCCCACCTCAGACTGATGGTTGAGGCCTGGGGATTATTTCCACATATTCTCACAAAACCATTTGCATTCACCTTTTCCATCAAGTCTGGAAAAAAAGAAAAGGAAAAAAAAAAGAAAAGAATTGGAGCTGAATGGATGGCTCCGTGCCTGGGTGGAGAGGAACTGGAGTAAATATGAATAAGGTTAAGAATTCCCTTTATTAAGAGCACCTGTTCCTGCTTTAAACAAGGCTAGAGCGAAACATTCCTGCTCTGACGGCTGTGTGTGCCGTCTCTGGGAGATCGTTCCATGGCCTTGCTTATTGGCTAAAAAGCTCCTCAAAAGTAGCCAGCAGACACCTCCAAATTCATTAACTATATATCTTTCCCCTGCCCTACTACAGTCACAGTAAAGGTGGTTAAAGGCGGGAATTAAGAACACAAGAAGAGCCCTGCTGGAACAGACCAGTGGTCCATCTAGTCCAGCATCCTCTCTCACACAGGGGCCAACCAGTTCCTCTGGAGGGCCAACAACAGGGCAGAGAGGCCGAGGCCTTCCCCTGATAAGAACCTCAGAAGAGCCCTGGTGGATCAAACCAGGGATAGTCCATCTAGTCAGCATCCTCTCTCACACGGGCCAACCAGTTCCTCTGGAGGGCCAACAACAGGGCAGAGAGGCTGAGGCCTTCCCCTGATAAGAACCTCAGAAGACCCCTGGGGGATCAGACCAGTGAGAGTCCATCTAGTCCAGCATCCCATCTCGCACAGTGGCCAACCTGTTCCTCTGGAGGGCCAACAACAGGGCAGAGAGGCTGAGGCCTTCCCCCGATGTTGCCTCCTGGCTCTGGGATTCAGAGGCTTAGTGCCCCTGAATGTGGAGGTTCCTTTTAGTCGACATGGCTAGTAGCCACTGGTAGACTTCTCCTCCACGAATCAGTCTAATCTCCCTTTTAAAGCTGTCTACACCTGTGGCCATCATTACACCCTCGGACAATTAACCCCAGGATTTAATGACTCATTGTGTAAAGAAGTATTTCCTTTTGTCTGTCCGGAATCTAACTGCCCTTCAACTTCCTCAGATGCCTGTGTTGATGATGCGGGAATTCTAAACCACATTTGTGATGGGGGATATGAAGCCTGAATGCAGTTTGTGTGAGAGACAATTGTTAAGGCATTAGAACAGGACCCAGCTGTCAATGCCCACTGTGCCACAAACCTCACACGAGGACAGTCATTATACCTCAGTAGGGTCACCAGACAAGCATTTTCGCTGATTGCGGTGAGAGTGTTTGGGAGGTGGGGACTGGGGAAGCGACATTGTGCAATGTCCCTTGTAACTGAGTACTTAGAAGTGACATCCTGCCACTCTAGGATCTCTGTGCTGAAACCCACAAACTTTGCTTCCCACCAGTGTTTCCTCTAAGCTGGGTTAGTGTGAGCTGGCTCACAGTTCTTTGGCCTCCAACTCACACATTTTTGTCTTAGCTCGGGGAGGAGGGCTCCAAAGCAAACTCATTTATGAAGTAGCCCGATCGCTTGCTCACAACTTTCATGCCAGTCGCTCACAAAGTAGAATCTTTGCTCAGACTCCACAGCTTAGAGGGAGCCTCATTTCCCGCCCCCTCGTTTTTGCTCCCACTGAAGTGAAGAGCTCCAATGGGATTGTATCCTGGGGGTGGGAGATTGTCCACTGGCCCCTGGGCAAGTGACATCTCTACCTCTTAGAGAAGAGAAGAAGAGGAAATTGGATTTATACCCCGCCTTTTACTACCCAAGGGAGTCTCAGAGTGGCTTACAAACTCCTTCCCCTTCCCCTCCCCACAACAGACACCCTGTGAGGGAGGCAGAACTGAGAGAACTCTGATAGAAACTGCTCTTTTTCAAGAACAGCTCTCATCAGAGCTATGGCTTGCCCAAGGTCATCCAGAAGGTGCAAGTGGAGGAGTGGGGAATCAAACCCATGTCTCCCAGATTAGAGTCCACGCACTTAACCACTACGCCAAAGTGGCTCTTTAGCCTAAACTAAAGTGGGAGTAGGCATGTATCTCGTTTTAAACTCCTTTTTTTTTGCCAGTCATGATCTCACTTCTAACGAGAACTCACCTCCTTGTTAAATTTCTGTTCTCATAGCAGGCTAGTGAGTCGGGTCAGGCTGAGAGACCAACCGGCCCAGGTTCACCCAGTGATCTCGCACACTGGAGCAGGATCTCGAACCCAGGTCTTCCAACACACGCTAACCACTAAATCACACCATCTCTCTCAATGTGGCATCAATGGGAATGCACACACAACACTGCCTTATACTGGACCAGACCATTGGTCCATCAGGGATCCCTGTTCCTTGTGGAGTTTACTCCCTCCCTATGCTTCCAAAGTGCTCACAGTCCAGATATGGGAGGCAACTGCAAAAATTTTCGTCACTTGCTTTTAATTATTGTATAATATGCTGGATATGGTTTTATGTTTTTGTGGTTTTGTAATTTGTACATCGCCCAGAGGCTCACAATTGTGGGGATTAGGTGATTAATAAATGTAATGTAATGTAATGTAATAAATAAATAAAGGGAATCTTTTATGCTCAGACCGGCAACAGCTCTCAGGGCCTCAGTGGAGGTCTTTCACATCATCTCCGATCTGGTCCTTTAATTGAAGATGCTGGGGATTGAACCTGAGACCTTCTGTAAACCAAGCAGACGCTCTATCGCTGAGCCATTGCCCCATCCTGGGGCCACAGGCATTGAATTAGTCTATCAGGCAGCAAATCCGATGTTTCATCACCCACGCAACATTCATTGCTACCTATTGCGGATTTTGTTCCTTATGAAAAATAACAGCCAACCGCAAGGAAATGTGGATCTCTTCCAGCCATAACAAGTTGTCTACTACTCACAGACAGTCCCTAAAAAATCACGAACAGGTGGCCAACCCTGTGAAAGGTCTTGTTTCTCTTGAAGGACACAAACTGAACCACGGCACTGGCACGTACCAATCCCTGAGCCATCATTAAAAATCAGAAGAAAAGAAACTTTTTACGGGAAGTTCAACATCTCTGTGCAAACCGCGAAACATCGCGGGAATGAATGGCTGGCACCAGAAAGCGAATGCTGGCTAAGAGCAACTCGGCCAAACTTTCAGGGTTTTTTTTTTTTGCTTTTGCTGGATTAGGCTGCCTTTCTACAGCACATAGCTCTCCGGCATCACTGTTTCATATTTGCAGATAGAAGCGGCACCAAAAGTGGGTGGAACCTCACTGAATGCAGGAATAATCTGAAATGCTTCTTTTTGGTGCAACAGCCGCAAGGCCTCCCCAGCTGCAGGGAGCCCGAGATTGTTCCAGATGCCTCCAAATCTTCCTCTTGTTCTAACAGACAACACATGCACACATTCCAGTGGACTGCTGCCTCTGACCTCACATTTGGTCTGACTGCTAAAGAGTAAGAGGCTAGGGCTGCCAGCCTCCAGGTGTGAGTAAACGTGGGAAAACACCGTGTTCAGACAAAACACACAATACTGATATGCTACTATGCCTTCATATGTTAGTTTAAATCATATACCTAAACATACAATAAAGACCCCAGTGTATCTTACTAATTATAGTACATCGATAACGAAAACCTAAAGAACAAGATATATCTTCTAGAAAAGTCCACAGCTCCAGAGATGAATATGCAGACAGGGTTCAACGCCATCGACTATCTTGCTTTCAGATGAGAGATGCCGCAGCCGTCACTGCCAATATTGTAGGCTGTTTTGCTTTCCGAAAAGAGATGCAGCAAGCGTCAATGCAACACGCCTCTCTGGTTTCTATGTAAAGTATATTGTGTTATATTGTATTTGTAATTCAGTTCCAGGAAAAATAATTTGCCTGAAGAAGAATTTCTCGAAACACACAACGTTTGCTTGGGAGACGTGTTGCCTTGACAGCAGAGACTTATTAGCATATTAGGCCACACCCCTGACAGCACAGCTCATTGGCCTATTAGGCCACACAACCCGTGTAACTGGAATTGTGGTCATCCAGCCACACCCACCTTTTGCTTCTTATACTGTTTGCCTTGTTTGTTGTCAAAACCCGGGGCTTTTTTTTGTAGCAGGAACTCTTTTGCATGTTAGGCCACACAGCCCTAATGTAGCCAGTCCTAATCAATTCCTGCTGTTGGGTGTGGCCTATTATGCTAATGAGTTCCTGCTGGGTGTGGCCAACTCAGGAGCCAGCCGGAACTCCATTCCTGTGCGTTCCTGCCCCAAAATAGCCCTGTAACTTCCCTCCCTTTCAAGGCACTACGGTTATTAGATTCATCTGAATGTTGCCCATGGATTACTCTTTCTCCTTTGAATATTCTGGTACAATTAGAGTTGCCAACTTTGAGTTTGGAAATACCTGGAGATTTGGGGGGTGGAGCCCGGGACTGTGGATTTAGGGAGGGGATGTTCTAATGCCATGTAGTCCGCCTTCCAAAGAAGCCATTTTCTCCAGGAGAAATGGAATGAATGTTTAAAATGAAGAAATAATGAGGAAGTGATTTATGTACTCTAGAGTAATTCCAGGAGATATCCAGACCCCACTTGGAGGCCAGCAGCCCTGACTGCGATACTTTCAGCAATACAAAAAAAGCCCGGCAGGAACTCATTAGCATAACAGGCCACACCCAACAGCAGAAACTCATTAGCATATTAAGTCACACCCTGACAGCACAGCCTATTAGCATATTAGGCCACACCCCCATGTTACCAGAAGTGGGGTCATCCAGCCACACCCACCTTTTGCTTCCTATTCTGTTGACCTTGTTTGTTGTCAAAACCCCAGGGCTTTTTTTGGAACAGGAGTTCCTTTGCATGTTAGGCCACACAGCCCCTAATGTAGCCAATCCTAATGAGTTCCTGATGTTGGGTGTGGCCTACTATACTAACGAGTTCCTGCTGGGCGTGGCCAACTTGGGAGACAGCCGGACCTCCGTTCCTGTGCATTCCTACCCAAAAATAGCCCTGACTTTCGGTAGGCAAGACACAGCAGTTGTTTACATAGGGGACCTCATCCCTTGAATAAAACTTTGTTGGTGTTAAAGGTGCCTGACCGGCCTCTAGATTCGTTTTCCACAGGGACTATCACACCCGTCTTTGAAGAGGATGTCGTTTAAGACATATTTTGCCCAGCTTTCTGTCAACGATTTAGCGTCATTCTCACCACTGGATATGCTGTTTATATTCATCACAGATATTGTGTTTACTCTCCCAACCCATATCTGATAGCGTCTGTTTATTCACCGACACATCTTCCACTTACTGGTGCCAACTTTTTCCTATTAGAATGACAAACTTTTGACTTTGTGAGTGTGTGTGTGTGTCTGTGTGAGTCACTAGCAAATAAATAAAAGAACTGAATGAACTGGAAACGCCGGACATGAAAACTGGCCGAACCAAAAGAGTCATAATGAAAAGAAGCAGAAAAGGGCATCTCTGTGCATCCCAAGTCTCTGAGCCGTTTAAGGACTTTATAACAAGCACTTGAAATTGGCCCCAGAAGCAAATCAGCAGTTTATTGCATGTTAAAGTGTCAGACCGGGATCTGGAAGACCTGGGTTCGAATCCCCACTCAGCCATGGAAGCTTGCTGCGTGACCTTGGGCCAATCACACGCTCTCAGCCTAACCTACCTCACTGGGTTATTGTGAGGATAAAATGGAAGAGGAGGAGGAGAGGAGAATGATGCAAGCCCCTTTGGGTCCCCGGGAAAGGTAATGAATAAAGCAAATAAATAAATTGCTAAGTGCACGATGCTGGCACAGCACTCCGTGGGATCCAGCATGGTGTAGTGGTTAAGAGCAGCGGACTCTAATCTGGAGAACTGGGTTTGATTCCCCACTCCTCCTCCACATGAGGCCTGTTGGGTGACCTTTGGCCAGTCACAGTCCTCTCAGAACTCTCTCAGCCTCCCTTACCTCGCAAGATGCCTATTATGGGGAGAGGAAGGGAATGTGATTGTAAACCGCATTGAGACTCCTTAAGGTAGAGAAAAGTGGGGCATTTTTTTTTTTTAAAAACACTCTTCTTCTTTCCCCACTCCTCCACTTCCAGCTGCTGGATGACCTTAGACAAGCCATAGTTCTGTCAGAGCTGTTCTCTCAAGGACAATTCTGGAAAGAGCTCTCTCAGCCCCACCTACCTCACAGGGTGTCTGTTGTGGGGAGGGGAAGGGAAAGAAGTTTGTAAGCCGCTCTGAGACTCCGAGTGAAGGCCGGGGTATAAATCCAATCTCCTCCTCCTCCTCCTACAGGTTCCCACTTGGACCAACAAACGACCCAGAGCAGAAATTGCAAAAAAAAGAAAAGAAAAAAAGAGAGAGTTTTATTTTACAACGGGTGCCTCCAGCCCAGGAGGGCTTTTTGTGCAGAAACCCAGATGACTGCTTCTAAGTCAGATAAAATTATGGCAATTGCGGGTGACCTTGCCATTGGCTGCAGGATGCAAGGAATGTTGGGATTAGGTTACACTCGGAACCTGGACACATTTATAATGTTTCGGTAAATGAAGAGGGCAAACGCTGACCCAACGGGGGAAATTTATGGTTTCTCTGATAGCTCTGACAAGACCCCGGAGTGAGATCCTATGGCAGAGGTGGCGGGAGAGGGATGGAGACTCATCTTAAACCCGTGGGAGGAGATGGGGACTGAGTGGGAAGCAGAAATAACGCAGCTGTTGAAAAGCTGGAATGGGGGAGAGGGAGAGAGAGCTGTGGCTAAAAGCCGCTACGCGGAGAAGTTTCACACCCAGGCACCAGCTCTTGTCCAGCAACTGAAATACGTCCGAGCTGGGCCTGAAAGGAACAGATTGGGTGCCAATCACTCATCCTTGTCTTGAAAGAATTGCCAGGCGCTCAAGGAAGATGTCTTTTTGTTTCGAAGAGGAAGGTAGAACTTCTGGCAACTTTTGTATGCGTTTCTCCCGAATAACCATTTTTAGCAGTGAAAAGTGAACCTTTCAAAAATGCAGCACAGCACTCAGCCATCTGCTGTTTTCGCAGAAAAGTAGAGAGGGTAGAAATCGCACGGGTCCTTGGACCTCTTTCGGTGCCATGACAAAACTCCCTCTCAGCCGTAGGAAATTCTCTGCCTTCAGCTGCTTCTCACCTACCGAACAAAGCAGACATTTTCAAATGAACTCAGTAAACCAACTGGCCATTTTAATCTGTCGGTAAAATCACACCGTTTTTCATAGGCTGCGTCCAGTGCTCCCTCTAAGCTAAGTTAGTGTGAGCTAGCTCAGAGATTTTTAGCCTCCAGCTCACACATTTTTGTCTCCGCTCAGGAAGGAGGGCTCCAGAGCGAACTCATTTATGCAGGAGCCAAATCACTTGCTCACAGCTTTAATGCCAGTAGTTCACAAAGCAGAAGTTTTGCTCACAAGACTCCACAGCTTAGAGGGAACATTCTACACTACAGTAATCATTTATAACCTGATTTCCCTGTGAAAACAAGCCAGTCCAGTTGTCAATGACTGCTACAGTGCAAACAATGCCCAGTGAGTTATTTAAAAGCATATATGGCTGCGATCACACGCACAATTAGCCGCGTCATAGGCATGAATGCTGGGCAGATTTAACGGGCGCGATCAGACGTGAACATCTGGCCAGCGCCCTGCACCCATCGGCAACCTGTTTCGCTCCAGCACAAGAGCAGAGCTAAAAGACACTAGGGAAAGTCCACTATCAAACGGGTTGCTACAGGCCATGGACAGACTTTCCCCTGTGCAACTGCGCCAGCGTGCTCTCATGACTTTGTGTGTGAGTGTGAGACTCTGTGCCGTTCCCCCCTCCTTCCCAGTAGGCGCATCATCGCATATGGCCGTAGGAAGCCCTCAGTGTGGAGATGCAATTCACCGATCCCCTGTTTAGGCGCATTGGAAACACATGGCAAAAAACCCCCGATCCACCTGCAGTTTGCGTCTGATCACACAGTGGCAGGCTGCCCCCGCAGCTCCCACGGACTGTGTGATCATGCAAATGCGGGTCAAATTGCTATGGAGCAAATAGCCTCGCTTCCCCCCCCCCGGGTGATCTCGCACGTGTGACCACAGCCTATGTTACTTAAAATACTTATATGCCCACCTTTCTCAAAGTCAGGGGTGTCGTAAAAAAAAAAAAATACTTCTAGCTCCTTTTCCAAATCGGTGGTTCATCCCCAGTCCAGGAAAAACAGAATGCTCCAGTTTCCACCTCAATAACAATCTGGCCCCAACTGTGAACTGAATGCCTACCTTAATGGCACTCGACTTACACATGTCCATACAACTAAGTACCTTGGTAGTACCCTGGACAGGAGCGTGAGCTCTAAATGCCGTCTTACCAATGTTGCGGTAAAAATACGCATGCAAAACAACATTCTCCAAAAATTATGTGGTACAATTTAGATGCTCAACTTTGGGGTTGGTGTGTAGTCCTGCTTCAGTGTGGCTCAACAGTCCCCATGTCCACAAACTTGATGTCCAGCTCAATCCAACAATGAGAACCATCACTGGATGTATTAATGCCCCTGACCTATTGGCTACCTACATGTGCCACATTGCTCCCCCGCATCTCCGAAGACAAGATGAATATAGAAAGATAACTGAAAGCAGAGAATTGCCCATCTACAAAGACATGGTTGACATGGGCCTATCTGGACTAAATTTCGATCTAGGGTTTGAATGGTTGCAAACACGGATGTAATCAGTTCCACCTGATATCCATAACCCATTAAAGAACAACAAGAGGCCCGCAGGATTTGACTTGCCAGGTAAAGTACGGAAGACGGCTAACAGAATACGACCAGGCTTTGGCAGTTGTGTGGACCTGTTGTTTAAATGGGGCAAAATGCCGGGACCTGAATGAAATTATGGTGCAGCCTGCCAAACTATTTTCCATCTGTCACAGTGTCCTGCTTTCCAGGAAGATGTGACAGAGCTTTTTGTATTCTCCCCAGCTGTGGCTAAGTAGATTGAAAATGTAGATATTAGTATTTAGGGGGACTGCTGAATCTGTCTGCATAGCTGTTGTATCTACCTGGTTACATATTTTATATTATTATATGCTTCCTGTGTGTAATTCTGCAATATGAATAATAAATAAATGTCAAAACAGCACATCTCAGAATTTGGATGGGAAACCCTGAACTATTAAGTTGGCACAGAAGTAATATAAGTTGGCCCTGTTAAGTCCCAGGGTCAGTCCCCACAGCATCTGCAGTTAAAAGGACCATGCAGTGAGTGATGGGGAAGGCCTCTGCCTGAGACCCTGGAGAGCAGCTGCCGGTCTGAGTAGACAATAGTGACCTTGACGGACCAAGTGCCTGATTCAGTAGAAGGCAGCCTCATGTGTTCATGTGTATAACCTGAGAACCACAAGTCAGATGATAAGGCAACTTTAGCTGGCTAATCTGTGGAACTTTCCCCAAAGATAGATAATTTTACTTGCTCAGATTTTGAGCATTCTACTTCCGGCAAAATGCACGAGAGGAAGAGGCTGATGTTTTCATGGCACCGCAAAACACGATTTCGCAGCCTCCTCTGTGCCTCGGCAGCAGTTTTTCTGGAAACCATCTCATTCGGTCAGAGGCCCTTTGATCGTATGCCAGACTTGATAAGCACATCCCATTCATCTTCCCTTATCTGTTTGCTTTTCAGTAGCATCGTTTCACATGCCCTTCCGTCCATTTCCAGGAGGGCTTATCAGCGGAGAGCACCGATACCCATCCCAAGGCAACAAATCTGTGGCTGCGAGATCTTTCCCAGACCAATACCCTCTTTCCGTGTAAGATCTTCACCCCAAAAGAGCTCAAGTCAAGGGAAGGGAAGAGGCTCACAGGTGTAGCATCAACAGCACAAGTTCCCTGCATGCATTGCTGATCGTGACCCATCTGACTCGCCCATCTCTTGCCACTTGGATGGGGGGTTTATTGTCAGGCTTGTGAGTTCCAGACTGTGAAATTCCTGGAGATTTGGAGGCATCGCTGGGGAGGACAGAGTTTGGCAGAGAAGGGAGCTGAGTGGAAGTGTGGTGTCATCGGGGCTTTTTTTGTAGAAAAAGCCCAGCAGAAACTCATTAGCATAATAGACCACACCCAACAGCAGAACTCTATTAGCATATTAGGCCACACCACAATAGCACAGCTCATTAGCATATTAGGCCACTCCCTCATGTTACCAGAAGTGTGGTCATCCAGCCACACCTACCTTTTGCTTCTTATTCTGTTTACCTTGTTTGTTGTCAAAACCCAGGGCTTTTTTTGGAGCAGGAACTCCTTTGCATGTTAGGCCACATGCCCCTCATGTAGCCAATCCTAATGAGTTTCTGCTGTTGGGTGTGGCCTATTATGCTAATGAGTTCTTGCTGGGCGTGGCCAACTTGGGAGCCAGCCGGAACTCCGTTCCTGTGCGTTCCTGCCCCGAAATAGCCCTGGGTGCTATAGAGTTTTCCCTCCCAAGGAAGTATTTTCTGCAGGGGAACTGATCTCTCTCATCTGGAGATCAGTCGTCATTCTAGAAGAGACTCCAGGTCCCACACGAAGGCTGGCAAACCGGGTGGTTGCTGGAAGTAGGGCTGGCTGCGCCCAGCAGACAGATCAAACTGATGCTGATACAGGCCCGTAGCCAGGATTTTTTTAAGTCGGGGGGCATTTAAATTTCTTAGGGGGCACTGTCTAATTAAATTAAAGGAAAACTCGGCTTCTTCCCCACACCTGCCACCACTCGGGGACCCTGGGCTGGATGAGAAGTTGGGGGGCACTGCCAGTCAGTCAGGGGGCCTGGCCCCGAGATGCCCCACCGTTGCTACAGGCCTGTACTGACAGCTTTCCCAAATCAAACTAGAAACCAAAGAGCACAAGTGACTCTAGCATGTCTGTCTCTATGGTCTTTCCAGCACCCGGTATCCAAACCCCATCCTGAGCCTTGCACCTGTTTGAGTACATCAATTGGCCTAAGGTGTAGTCTTGTTTGCCATCTCTCTCCTGTTGGCAAGATCTTCCTCTGGGAAGAGCTGTCCACGGGAATACACGGGAACCTGCCTTTTACTGAATCAGGCCCTTGGGCCCATCAAAGGCAATCTTGTCTACTCAGATTGGCAGCGGCTCTCCCAGGTTTCAGGCAGAGAAAGGTCTTTCCCATCACCCACTGCCTGGTCCTTTGAACTGGAGATGCCAGGGATCGAACCTGGGAACTTCTGCAGATGCTCAGCTAATGACCTACAGTCCCTCCCAGCACATACAGAGCTGCCTCCTACTGAATCAGACCCTCGATCCATCAAAGTCAGTCTTGCCTACTCAGACTGGCAGCAGGTCTCAGGCGGAGGTCTTTAGGAAGGAAGTTGACAAGCTGGAGCATGTCCAGAAGAGGGCAACCAGGATGGTGAGAGGGCCACGATCCAAGTCTTATGAGGAAAGGCTGAAAGAGTTGGGTATGTTTAGCCTGGGAAAGAGAAGGCTTAGAGGGGACATGATTGCAGTCTTCAAGTATTTGAAGGACACGATGGCAGTCTTCAAGTATCTGAAGGGCTGTCATGTAGAAGATGGAGCAGATCTATACTCTCTTGCTCCAGATTGCAAGACTAGATATAATGGGTGGAAATTACAAGGGAGTCGATACTGGCTAAATATCAGGAGAAACTTCCTAACTGTAAGAGTGGTTGAGCAGTGGAACAGTCTGCCTCGGGAGGTGGTGGATGCTCCTTCGCTGGATGTTTTCAAGTGGAGGCTGGACAACCATCTTTTGTGTATGTTGTAGGTATGTAGGGCTATCTCTTGGCTATGCTCCTACAGAGTGCAAGGGGTTGGACTAGATGACCTGCAAGGTCCCTTCCAACTCTAACATTCTATGATGCTATGATTATTCCCCATCACCTACTGCCTGGTCTTTTTAACTGGAGTTGCCAGGGATTGAACCTGGGACCCTCTGCATGCCAAGTTAAAGAGCCCCAAGCTAAAGAGCTCTCCAAGCTAAAGAGCCCCAAGCATTTTAACCTAACATCATTGCTCCTCAGTGCTAGTTTCCGTGCCTACTCACTTGACTACCAGGGATCTGCCCCCTTTAAAAGAAAGCCCTGAGAACGTCAAGGACTGACTCTGGAACATGCAAGGTATGTGCTCTGCCACTATGCCAAGTCCTTCTATTCCGCTTAATAACTTTTTGCCAAAGTTCAGGTCAAAGCACTTTTCCACAGAATCTGCTTTTTCAGCAGCGGTAGATCATATTCGCTGTGTAGCGGAGCTTGAGAACGGCAAGTCCGGCTCTGTGAATGTTCAATTGGGGGAGTTGCTGAGATATAAGCCAACCTCACATTCCTGAAGTCTAGGGCAAGAAAAGGCTCCAGGAGTCAAGATGAAGTGCAGATTTTTCCCCCCCTGACGAAATCCAGAAGAACTGCTGTAAAACCCTTCTCCAAAAGGGTCCGTGAAAATTGCAGCGGACCGGGTACCGAGATGGAGCAGACTCATTTCACTGTAATGGAGCTTATGCCAGGCTAGATTTAAATCAGTTCTGTGCTCACTGCTTCCCTTTCTCCACTCAGGAGCCTGGGGCATTGGAAGGTTGCATGAGGCTAGTGTCAGACTGGTCGCAGCTCTCCAGGGTCTCAGGCAGAGGTCTTTCACATCACCTACTGACAGGCACTTGAACTGAAGATGCCAGGGATTGAGGCTGGGACCTTCTGCATGCCAAGCAGATGCTCTGCCCCTGAACCATGGCCCCTCTTTAGCTTTCTATCCAACATTCTGCTGAATCTTCAGTACGGGCACTGGGTGACTGCTGAAGTTGGTGAATCACCAGAAAATTCTTTGCTGCACTGTGGTTAGTGCTCGGTGGTTAAGACACCGAGCTGCAGACTGGAAGGTCTGTAGTTTGGCAGTTCGAGACCCGAGTGCTGCATGACAGAGTGGGCTCCCGTCTCTGGTCCTAGCTCCTGCCAACCTAGCAGTTGGAAAGCAAGAAATTGCAAGTACATAAATAGGTACCGCTTTGGTGGGAGGGTAACAGCGTTCCGTGTGCTTTGGCATCTAGTCATGCTGGCCACATGACCATGGAAACGTCTTCAGACAGTGCTGGCTCTTCGGTTTGGAAATGGAGATGAGCATCGCAACCCTAGAGTTGGATTCAACTGGCTTTCGAGCAAGGGAAACCTTTACCGCAAATACACCATAGCTTGGGGGTAAATGTTGGGGGGGGATCAGAAGAAGCTGAGCTGGGTACTTCCTCCCGATCCTCATATGGGTATTCTTCTATCTCTAGGCCTTGTTCCTTTCTGTTGCTGACAACATCCCTTGGGAGGTACCATTTTGTGGGACTTCAGCTCTTCTCCACTTCCTGCATGGCTTGGGTAACTTTTTGGCCTCTGCACCATGGATGAATCTTTGAAATACTTGTATATGAAATATGCACATGGTATCTCAGATTAGCAACTGATATTTTCTCTTGGTCATTGTTAACAACTGCTGGCAGGGCTTTTTTTTTTAAAAAAAATGTATCTTATGCAGGGCTATTTTTGGGCAGGAACGCACAGGGACAGAGTTCTGGCTGGCTCCGGAGTTGGCCACACCCAGCATGTACTCATTAGCATAATAGGCCACACCCAATAGCAGGAACTCATTAGGGTTGGCTACATTAGGGGTGTGTGGCCTAACATGCAAAGGAGTTCCTGCTCCAAAAAAAGCCCAGATGCTTTTGTTTTTAATAAGAATTTTTAATTTATATCAGGCGAACAATAAACAAACCAACAAACATAAATACATACAAATCTGGGGGTTCCAGGACATCTTTGTTATATCTATCATGTTACCTCCTACATTGTCTATTTGCATATTGACCATTTTTATCACCATACATTTTTGTACCAGAATTCTGCATTGTATTTAAAAATGTATTCTATAGTTCTTCTAATATGATTATATGTCAAAATAGTTCATTTACTGTAATCTTCCAGCCATTTATAAAATTTTGACCATGTATTTTGAAACCTTCCTTCCTCTTCTCCTCTCAAAATTAAAGTCGGTTTATCCATCTCAGCAGTTTCAAGAATTTTGTTTATCATTTCTCCTTTTGAGGGTATGTCACTTTTCCTCCAATATTTGGCATATAATATTCTTATTATATGAGAGCCAGTTTGGTGTAGTGGTTAAGTGCGCGGACTCTTATCTGGGAGAACCGGGTTTGATTCCTCACTCCTCCACTTGCACCTGCTGATGTGACCTTGGGTCAGTCACAAGCTCTGGCACAGCTGTTCTCTCAAGGACAGTTTCTGTCAGAAGTTCTCTCAGCCCCACCTCCCTCACAGGGTGTCTGTTGTGGGGAGGGGAAGGGAAAGGAGTTTGTAAGCCAATCTGAGACGCCTTTGGGCAGTGAAGGGCGGGGTATAAATCCAAACTCTTCTTCTTCTTCTTCTTCTTCTTCTTCTTGCAGTGGTCACTACATGTATAATAAAATAAAAGTCCTGGGTTTTTTTACAGTTTTGTGGCATTATATTCAATAGAAATAATTCGGGTAAAAATGGTATGGTACATTCTAACATTTTTTGTAACATTTCGTGAATCCAAGACCTTCCTGTGACGTTGTTTCCTGCCATGGGTATCCAGAGGTTTATTGCCTCTGAATGTGGAGGTCTCTGTAGTCTGGAGACCGTCTCCAGGCCCCGCCTGGAGGCTGTAGCAACCCGAGCTGCAGTGTTAGAAGAGTAAAGTAACAGATATATACACTGCAAAAACTTTTTTATATCTTAATGCGTTCTATTTATAACTAATATCTTATCAAGTGCATTGTGTGCTATTATAACATCCTAAAACAGGTATATATATATTCATTACATGCAATAAAAAATAACGATCAGTTCAAACAGTATAATAACTACCAGTCAATTTACACAATTATTTTCAAAGTCAAACCCCAACAGGAGTTTCCAGAATTATACGCCCGCTTCTCCTTGCTTGAAGTCTTCCAAAGGGGGAAAGCTTTCATTTATAGTTGCATTGATGTTTGTTGCTGGTCCTACAAAAGGCCACACTAAGCAGCTCAAGTTCATACACAGAGTGCTCTTGTCTTTCTTAAGGTTGCCTAGTATTGACCTTGTTCTCTGACCTTCCTCTGACGTTGTTTCTTGCCACGGGTGTCCAGAGGTTTACTGCCTCTGAATGTGGAGTTCTCTGTAGTCTGGAGACCATCTCCAGGCCCCACCTGGAGGCTGGCAACCCTGATATTGACTCTGGCCACGGAAACCCCATGTAGCCATCATGGCTAATAGCTGTTGGTCATGAATGTGTCTATATCCCCATTAAGAGCTGTCTATGTTAGCAGCCCCTGGCCATCACAAAGTCTTGTAAGTAGAGTTGCCAACTCTAGGTTGGGAAATACCTGGAGATTTTGGGGTGGAGCCTGGAGAGGGTGGAGTTTGGGGAGGGAATGGACCCCCAATGCCATAGAGTTCACTCTCCAAAGCATCCATTTTCTCCAGGGGAACTTATCTCTGGAAAAAAGGGTTGCCAGGTCCCCCCCAGCCACTGGCAGGAGATGTGGAGGGTATGGTTGCCAGATCCAGGTTAGGAAACTCCTGGAGATTTGGGGATGGAGACTGGAGAGGACAGGGACCTCAGTGGGATACAGCGCCATAGAGTCCACCATCCAAAGCACCCTTTGTCTCCAGGGGAATTGATCTCTGTAGTCTGGAGATGAGCTGCAATTCCCAGGGATCTCCAGCTCCCACCTGGAGGCTGGCATCCCACGGTAGCCTGGAGATCAGTTGTAATTCTGGGAGATCTCCAGGCCCTACTAGGAATATGTATCAGTGAGTCCTGAAATTTTAATATACGTTGCGTAACGCAGCACTTTTAGGACCATGACTACAAGGAGCCGCGAGAGGCCAAAGAGAATCCACTTTGCGGCACGCTTGCTAAAACAATTGGCCCCCACTGCCCGAGTTCGAGTCATGCCTCAGCCCTTGGCAGCACATCTTTCTGTGGCCTGGGAGCTCATTTATGGAACTTAATGTGCCGGGCGGAATTATAGCCTCTCTCAGGCGCACCTCAAAGGCATATTCCTTTCCAGGAGTCCTTTTTTATTGGGTCAGGCAGTGTCTGCAGAAAGCTTTGAGAGACTTCTACGCATTTGCAAAAGCTGCACCAGACCCTGGATCGCTTTCTGCATTTCATGCCCCCCAAGATCCCCTGTCAACGGTTTTCCCTGCTCTTATTAATCTTTCAGCCCCCTCCCCTTCGGCCTGCTCCCTTCGAGGGAGGGGGACCCACGATTCTCCTTCTCCTTCGCTGCTGACAATCACTGAGGGGACTTTCTGTGGCTTTTGAATAACAATGATTTGTCAGTAAGTGGATACCATGAGCCAGTGCCTGGATTTCCACACAAAGGTCCTGATGGGTTTTACATACCTTTCCCTTTCTCGAAAAGGGGGGAATGTGCTGTCTCTGGATGCTAAATATGAGAAGCGTTTTTCAAATTCTTTGACAGAATGCTTTTAACATATCAGGAGGGCTAATAAATCCTTCCCTCTTGCCCCGTTTGTTTCTAGCCCCCGTGACATAATAACCGGGAGCAAACGGCGCGTATAAAATGTGACTGAGGCCGGGTGGGCCTTTCTGCCGACAAAATGGAACTTGTCCACTGCGGGAAGGGGCTCCGAACAACGCGGACGAAGACCGGGGCTGGAGAATTCTGAAACAAGCCCAGAAGAGTAGACGTGATTCAGAATGCAGACCCGACGCAGGGAAATGGTATTACGTTGGTAGGAAATAATACCGTGACGGCAAGAGAATTTGTTGTCGTTCCGTCGCACAGTCGAGCCCGACCCTTTGCGACCCCATGGACCACGTCACGCCAGGCCCTCCTGTCTTCTGTTGTCCTTCGGAGTTTGCTCAATTCCATGCTCGTTGCATCAGCAAGGGAATACATACAAGAAACAGATATATCCTACACACTCCTCAAACTCCCTTCCCCTTTATAAGCACCTTTCTGAACCGTTCTGTTATAGGATAACCCCATGAGCAGGCCCGTAGCCAGAAAATTTTGGGTAGGGGGGCATAGCTCGGGAGCGGGGAGGTTAATTAAATTAAAGCTGCAAGGGTGGCAGGGGAGGAGGGCCAATCAGTGGTGGGTGGGAGGAGGAGGAAGTGGCAGCGGAGGCAGTTGTCGCCGGTTGCCCCAGGCTCCCTCTGCCTCCTGAGGGAGGGGAGGGGGACAGGGAAAGGAGGGGGCAGAGCACATTTTGGAAGGGGCATTGCCCCCTGGTGGCCCAGCCACGGCTACGGGCCTGCCTACAGGTGGTAAAAAGCCCTGTCAAGTTGCAGCCTTCCCAGCCAGCATTAATTCCATCTCATTTATTTATTTATATTTATTCATTTATGTTTCTTATCGGCCGCTTTTCTCACAGGGACTCAAGGGGTGAGTCAGTGCAATCAACAAAATGGGACATTCCATCACCAGGGCATTAAGATTTTAGAACCACCGGAAAGAACTGAAGCAGAGCATGAGTATTCTCATGACAGGCTATGGCAGTACAGAAATGATAGAAATAAGATCCTACTTTACAACAAGGTATACACAGCGGTATAGACCACAGTCCTAGTTTGGTATAGCAGTTAAGTGCGTGGACTCTAATCTGAGGGAACCGGGTTTGATTCCCCACTCCTCCACTTGCAGCTGCTGGATGACCTTGGGCAAGCCATAGTTCTGTCAGAGCTGTTCTCTCAAGGGCAGTTCTGGAAAGAGGTCTCTCCCACCTACCTCACAGGGTGTCTGTTATGGGGAGGGGAAGGGAAAGGAGTTTATAAGCCTCTTCTTCTTCTTCTTCTTCTTCTTCTTCTTCTTCTTCTTCTTCTTCTTCTTCTTCTTCTTCTTCTTCTTCTTCTTCTTCTTCTTCTCATTTATCCAAGCAAGTTTGTAAAACCATTTTGTCCAGTGCAACTCTATTACCTGCGCAGAAAAGCCCTCTCGAATTGTTCAGTTTTGCAAAGTCTGCGGAAAGCCAGGAGCCTGGAAGCTCAGCTTGTTCACCCTTAGGCAGCTTTACGAGAACTCCAGCAGGTGAATCTTCTCTCAGTTAGTGCACTTCCATCCCCGGGAAAATATGCAGTGCTGGTGGTTGAACTGGGCGCTCTGCTGAAATGTGCAAGAACAAACTTCCATGTATCGATTGCATTTTATCTTGCTGCTTCTCTGAAAAGCTCAAGTATGCTGTTCTATAGTCCATTTGACCTTCCCAACAACCCTGCAAAGTAGGATACTCTGAAAGAGATTGAGGGACCCTGGATTAACCAGTGGTTTCCAATGGTGAACAGGGATTTGAATCCAGGTCTGATAAGACCTTCCACAGCTCCACCTCACTGCTTCTAACGGGAGCCTGGCGGTTCTGTTTGTTCATCTTGTGGCTGGGAAAACAGATGAACGCAGTGGGTAGCATGAAGTCATGGGGAGAGTCTTTGGGGGGAGGGGTCGTGTAACTTTAAGAATACATCCAGTAAAAAAGAGCCCTTTCTGGCAGTAGATGTCCAGAGAGGAGGGTTCTGGAAGTCCCTGAGATCTGAAGCAGTTAATTGTCCCTCCATTTGGGTTTTGCTCCTTTGCAGTCCCGCTGACTCATTTGCATTTCAAATCACCCTTGATTGATAAGCATCTGTCAGTCATGGCCCATACGTGGAAAGAAGATAATGCCCCTCCAACCATGTGGCTTCCTTCAGAGTGTCAAAGCCTGTCTTGATAGGTCACAGCAGGGAGAGAGCAGGTGCGATTGCTACTGGGTGGGAACTTCTTCTTCACTATCAAGGTAAAAACCCCCACAGCCATACCTTTCTTCTGGGAAGGAAAATAATATTAATTTAAAAAGTTTGGTGTAGTGGTTAAGTGTGCGGACTCTAATCTGGGAGTACCGGGTTTGATTCCCCACTCTTCCACTTGCAGCTGCTAGATGACCTTGGGCAAGCCATAGTTCTGGCAGAGCTGTCCTTGAAAAAGAGCAGTTTTCTTTCAGAGCTCTCTCTGCCCCGCCTACCTCACAGGGTGTCTGTTGTGGGGAGGGGAAGGGAAAGGAGTTTTTAAGCCGCTCTGAGACTCCTTTGGGTAGTGAAGGATGGGGTATAAATCCAATCTCTTCCTCTTCCTCCTCTTCTTCTTCTTCTTTTCTCCCTATAATATACTGGGTCCGAATCATGAAGTAGTGAATCAGCTTTATTCAGGAAGAAGACAACTTTAGCCAGCTCACAGACCAGCTTATAACCCCAAGACAAACCACACCCCAACACCCATGATAGGTCTGTTTACAGTATCAGTCTTTCATAGGTCGAGTCTTGGATCCTAGCCTCCCGATTGGAGCAGGGATGGGATCCAATCATTTACTGTTCATCTGTGTGAAGCTCAGGCTCTTCGCTTGACCACGTCCAGCCACACCCTTGCATGTGGTTGTTTCAGTAAACAACACTCCCCTTATTCATTTTTATGCTGTCCTTCTTCAGAGGAGCTCGGAATTGCCTACCGGGCCTACGTTGCTCCTGACCACAGCCCTATAGGGTAGGTTAGGCTTAGAGAGTGTGACTGGCCCACTGGGATCAGCAGCCCACTTAGATTTGGGTTTCGCAACGTTTGGCAATAAGGATTGTACAGCAGAAGTCCATCAATAAGTGGCAGGATGGTGACGGGTGGTGACGATCATATTGGTGGGAGGACGCTGAAGAAACCAGAGCTTGCCTGGCCCGTCGTTCCCAACTGCTGACTTAACAAAGCTGGAAAAAAAAGAATGGGGAGAAAAACAATAAAATGAAACTGAAGTTGGAACGAAAGGCGAAGCGTCTGATCCATCTGGACAAAGCTAATCCAAACCCCAGATATTGAGGGGAAGGGAGAAGTACCTGGAAACAGTGATGCCTAAAGAGCCCCTTGGGAGAAAGGACAGACAGCAGCCCAATCACGAGCCTGCAACGCGGCGGCCAAAAAAAGGGCAATGAAATATTGAGCCATCTGTAGCAGAGCAATAACGTCATGGTTCCTTCGCGATGGACGCGTTTCAAATTAGCGCTCTCCGCATCCAGAACCTCAGTGTTATCCAAATAACACATGGGGACCAGGGGGGGAGGGGGAGATGAGCAGCGGATTCGAGGCCCTCGTGTCAGGCAATGGGGCGTGCTGCAAATGAGACTGGAAAATCCCAAGAGAGGAAACCAAAAAGCCCACCCGCCCACCTCCATCTCATGAAACAGAAGAAGAAGAGGAGATTGGATTTATACCCCGCCCTTCACTACCCGAAAGAGTCTCAGAGTGGCTTACAATCGCCTTTCCCTTCCCCTCCCCACACCCTGTGGAGTAGGTGGGGCTGAGGACAGCTCTGAAAGAACTTATGACTGACCCAAGGTCACACCAGCAGCTGCAAGTGGAGGTGAATCAAACCCGGTTCTCCCAGATTAGAGTCCGCGCCCCTAACCACTACACCAAACTGGCTTTCTTTCATAGGAACCAACGAAAGAAAAGCTAGTCCCAGTTCCCCTTCCTCTCTGGGCACCAACACAAGTCTTCTTGTAGGGGACGGTCTCTGGAGTCTGGGGATATGTGGTCCAGGGCGGTCCAGTGATTGTTTTGGGGTGCAGCTTTGTCCAGGTTTTTACCTGGACTCTAATCTGGGAGAGCCGGGTTTGATTCCCCACTCCTCCACTTGTACCTCCTGATGTGACCTTGGGTCAGTCACAAGCTCTGGCACAGCTGTTCCTGAAAGAGCAGTTTGTGTCAGAGCTCTCTCAGCCCCACCTACCTCCCAGGGTGTCTGTTATGGGGTGAGGAAGGGAAAGGAGTTTGTAAGCTGCTCTGAGACTCCCTTGGGTAGTGAAGGGCGGGGTATAAATCCAATCTCCTCCTCCTCCTCCTCCTCCTCCTCCTCCTCCTCCTCCTCCTCCTCCTCCTCCTCCTCCTCCTCTTCTTCTTCTTCTTCTTCTTCTTCTTCTTCTTCTTCTTCTTCTTCTTCTTCTTCTTCATTTGCCCAATTTGGAGCAGTTAGTCCAAGAAATGGGTTTTGGACCAGCAAGCAGCACAGGTCCCCTGAACATGGGGGTACAGGACAGGAGGTTGTCCAAACCTTATTTTTGTGTGCAGGACTTTTGAATTATCCTCAATATTTGTGGTTGGATTTGCAAATAAGGAACTAGGAAGTGAAGATAAGGAACTGGGAACCGAGTTCCGCCTCCTTCACCTGTCAAAGTTGAGGGCGCAGAGGAGGCAGGAAGCATCAAAGCCCCCTGTCCGGTGTTCCCTCTAAGCTGAGTTAGTGTGAGCTCGCTCACAGTTTTTTAGCCTCCGGCTCACACATTTTTGTCTTGGCTCAGGAAGGATGGCCCCAGAGCGAACTAATTTACACAGCAGCCGGATTGCTGGCTCACAACTTTAATGCCAGTAGCTCACAAAATAGAATTTTTGCTCACAAAACTCCACAGCTTAGAGGGAGCATTGCCCCGGTCTGGTTGCTGCAGACAATTCACGTGGAGAATGGTCACCAGAGAATGCATGCAGGAGAGAGCTATCCAGAGCAATTCATCATGAGAAACGAGTGGAATCTCCAAAGCCAGCATGGTGCGGTAGGAAGAGTACTGGAGTACAGTCTTGGAGACTGTGTGGGACCAGCATACCCAAAAGACTGCCTACTCCAGAACAAGCCTATCCAACAGCTATGGTCATCTCATGATATCCTTGAGGATAAGCTGGTTAAGAGTGGGCTGGATGGCGCAACCGTTGGGTGGATTCATGGTTGGTTGAAAAATCGTACCCAACGAGTGCTCGTAAATGGCTCTGCGTCTACGTGGAGGGAAGTCTCGAGTGGAGTACCACAGGGCTCGGTCCTGGGCCCCGTGTTATTCAATGTTTTTATAAATGACCTGGATGAAGACATAGAGGGGGTGCTTATCAAATTTGCCGATGACACGAAGCTGGGTGGGATTGCTAATTCTGAAAAAGACAGAGTCAGGATTCAGAAGGATCTTGATAGGCTGGATCAGTGGGCTGAGACAAATAAAATGAATTTCAGTAGAGATAAGTGTCCTACACATAGGTACAAAAAATCAAAGGCACAGATATAGAATGGGAGGGACTTGGCTTGACAGCAGCACATGTGAAAGGGATCTAGGTGTTATGGTTGATCACAAGCTAAACGTGAGCCTGCAGTGTGATGCGACTGTGAAGAAATCTAATGCAATCTTAGGATGCATTAGCAGAAGCATTGTGTCCAGATCACGGGAGGTGGTAGTTCTGCTGTATTCTGCTATGGTCAGGCCCCACCTGGAGTACTATGTCCAGTTTTGGGCACCATATTTTTCGGAAGGATGTTGACAAACTCGAGCGGGTCCAGAGGAGGGCGACCAGGATGGTGAGAGGGTTGGAGTCCAAGTCTTATGAGGAAAGGCTGAGGGAGTTGGGTATGTTTAGCTTGGGAAAGAGAAGGTTTAGAGGGGACATGATTGCAGTCTTCAAGTATTTGAAGGGCTGTCATGTAGAAGATGGAGTGGATCTATTCTCTCTTGCTCCGGATTGCAAGACTAGATCTAATGGGTGGAAATTACAAGGGAGTCGTTACCGGCTTAATATCAGGAGAAACTTCCTGACTGTAAGAGTGGTTGAGCAGTGGAACAGACTGCCTCGGGAGGTGGTGGATGCTCCTTTGCTGGACGTTTTCAAGAGGAGACTGGACAACCATCTTTCAGGTATGTTGTAGGTATGTAGGGGTTTCGGCTGTGTTCCTGCAGAGTGCAGGGGGTTGGACTAGATGACCTGCAAGGTCCCTTCCAACCAAGGGCGTAGACTTTCCAATTTCCCAGGGGGGGCTGGGGCTGGGCCAGAGGCATTGCTGTGCTAGGTCCTTAAAAGAACCGAGGCCCAGTGACATCATAGAGATGAGCCAGTGACATCACAGGCCATTGTCACTATTTATGGAGGCGGAGCCATGTGGCATTCCTGGCTCCTATTATCTCCAGTGGGCCTTCAAGTCTCTCTCATAGTTTGTAATGGGCAATCCTGTCATTTCTTTTTTACATCCCGGTTAGTTGTCCCTTTGAAACTGTACCACACGTATAGAGTGTACATTCCTTGCCAATGTTCCTTCTGGACTGCACGCAGGGCAAAAGGAAATTTTAAAAGGCCTCTGATCTGCATGCCAATCAAGGATAATGATGTGTGGCATAAACATGAGTTAAGTGTTAAGTGTTCTCCCTGGATGGTGTACATACCAAGAATTTATCTGTTGCCATTTCCTCTCTTCCTGCTCACCACTCGGAGAAACAAAAGCCCTGTTTACATATTACAGTGAACATATGTACATCTTGCATGGACATATGTTGTTAGAAAGAGGTAATATACTTTTGCATTACAAATAAAAGCAGCCCGCCTGCATCCTCCCCCCCAGCCCCAATGGCTCAGAAACAAAGCACGGCATGGGCAAAATCCTCTGCAAAGAACCCTGGAGAACCACTGCCAGTCTGAGCAGACAATGATTACACTGATGGACTGATGGTAGAGAGACCATGCTTTGCGTGCCAAAGGATAAAGGTTTAAACCGAGGAGGTCTAAGAGAATAGCTGTTGGAAAGGATCTTTCTCTGTCTGAGCCTGTAGAGCTCACCTGCATCAGAGCAGACCATGCTGAAGTAGATGGACTAATGGCATGAAGACCAGTGTGGACTGAGGAGACCCATGTTCAGATCTACATTTTGCATGACACTTACTCGGTGATACTGGGACAGTTAGATTTGAGTCCAGGAGCAGATTAGAGACCAACAAGAGTTTCAGGGAATAAGCTTCCAAGAGTCAAAGCCCCCTTCATCAGGCTGGGTGATATTGCCATTGTTGTGAGGTCAATATAAGGGAAGGGAGACTGGAGGAAGGGTGGAATAAAGAGGGGATTGACAGACAACATGTGAGCAGCAGAGTCCATTGGGATGGAAGAGGATTTTACAGGAAAAAAATAGCACCAACTGATGTGACCAAGAACACAGATCTTCCCAAACTAAAACATCATAAATTATAGCCTGAACATGAACCTATATTGTAATGCATTAAGTGATGTAGCAGTGGTGACAAAACCTCTAGTGGCATTTAGTTGAACTTCCTGGACAGACAGATGTATTTTCGGTTGCCACTGGCCAAACTGGTCTGACTTTAGAGAGTTGGGACAAGCAGCAAGGCTTGAGGAAGGGGATGTAGATCCATGGTTATAGAAAAGAAGGGGGCTAGGAACTGAGAAAGCAAAGCAGTCCAAATGAAGCACAACATAGAAAGCTGTACATAGTTGAGAGGAATTAGAAAGGAATGGAGATGCACAGTTGGTGTGAAGTACATTTGAGAAATTATAGAAACAGCATGGAAGTTTCTCAGTTGGGGTTAGCTACAATGCTATTGCAAGGTCCACAGAAACCTGTATGACATTTTCAGACATTCTTTCTCAGTGTCCTCAGGATTGGACTATAAAGAGCTCTATTCAAATCCTTAACCACTGAGCTTGCTAATACTTTCTCTTCTTTCAGTTCCTTAGATCAATTTGCCCAATCCCCCATCAAACTCAAATCTTATTGGCTCTTGCAAATATGAGTAAATTATTATTACACTTCTATCACATGGCTCTTTCCTAATGATTGTGGCTTCCAAGAATAGGTTGAAGATTATTGTCTGGGAAGCACCCACACAGCACCATGCCATGGACCCAGATGGCTCAGGTTAGCCTGATGTCATCAGATTTTGGAAGCTAAGCAGAGTCAGCTCTGACTAGTATTTGGATGGGAGATCTCCAAGGAATACCAGGGACATGATGCACAGTCAGACAATGGCAAATCATCTTTGAATGTCTGTTGCCTTGAAAATCCTACAGGGTTACCATGAGTTGGCTATGACTTGCTAGCATTTTACATCACACCAGGGCAAGTGCGCTTTAATGCCCAGAACCATTTGGGCAAGGTGTAATGTATAACTACTGTCAGTAGCATGAGATGGACCCACAGCTCAATTGGCTCTCATATCACTGCCATAGCATACAAAATAGTAAAACACTCAGTAGCACCTTTAGGACTAACAAACTGTATTGTAGCATAATTATTACTGTAACACAAGAAAGCCACACAAACTTTTCCAGTCTCACTTCAGTGCCAGTTCCAGTACTCAAACTCACAGAGAAACCCAAACACTCTCATTTTTGGTAGAATGACACCCCTCCCCTCCTCCACCTGGGTGGTTTGGCAAATGTAAGCCAATGCCAGAGGTTTGCATGCACCAAGTCACACAGCGGAACCAGAGCTTCCGATTTCAGCACTGGAGCTAGGGATGCCAGCCTCCAGGTGGGACCTGGGGATCCCCTGGAATTACAGCTCATTGCCAGTCTAAAGAGATCAGTTTTCCTGGGGGGGAAATGATGTTCTGGAGGGTGGACTCTATGGCATTGTGCCCCACTGAGGTCCCCGTCCTCCCCAGACTCCATTCCCAAATCTCCAGGAGTTTCCTAACCTGGATTGGGCCACCCTCCCCTCATCCCCCAGAGGTGGCCAGGGGTACCTGGCAATCCTAACTGGGGCTATTTTAGCAAAGGAGAGGGGGAAGCTGGGGGAAAAAACATATAGATTGGGAGAGAGAAATGAAAGACAGAGGGAAGGGAAGAAAGTCAGAATGGAAGAGAAGCAGCCTGGAGTGGGGGTGGGGCAGCTTCCCAGCGTTTCCAGCTCTCACACATCTCAAGGGAAAGGGAAAGAGAAACAGAAAGAGAGAGAGGGACAGAAAGCGCAGCCCCCCCCGATTACAGGAGAAAGTGAGCCCAGGATTTTCTGTATCCTGGAGCAATGTGCTCCGTGCAGCACAAGGGTTCCTGGGTTTTGTTTTCTCCTGCAGCCCAGTTTAAACTGGACTGCAGGAGAAAGCAAGCCACTCACCGATGGCAGGGGCAACCAGAGGCCACAGAAGGGCCCCCCACCTTCCCCCTCCCTCCATTCTTGCCCAGCTCCCCTCCCCAATCCTCCAATCCTCTCCCACTTCCCCTGCTTGGACTTGCAGGATGGCTGGGTGGCTGCAGCCCTGGGCTCCCACCCACCCCACCCCACCCCACCTGAAACAATCCCCCACTCCTTACACCCCCACCTACTTACCCTTCAGGCTGGTGGCGGCAGCAAGCAGAGGCAGCATGTGCTGCCTCGAAGCTAGCCTCCACGTGCAGCTCTCCACGTTGAACGGGGCTGCTGGGAACTGTGGGTGGAGCTTAGCTTCCAGGAGGAAGCAAGCCCCCACCCCCTTGACTTCCCTCCCAGGCCAGCCGAACAGTCTCAGAAAGCGGAGGGGAAAACCCTCCGCTTTCAAAATGGGGTGGAGGACGGGAGGGGGGGGTAGCAAGGCTCTGGCTGACACCAGTTGCCTCCGGGGGGGGCTCAGTACTTTCGGGGGAGGCTTGAGCTCCCCAGCCCCCCTGAAGATGACGCCTATGCTTCCAACTCTAACATTCTATGATTCTATCTTCCACAGTTCCCTTTGGATGCCCACACCTTCTCGGATTAGGTGGGTGACAACCTGAGTGAGAGCATTCTCGGTTCTGACACCAAAACTAGGTAACTTCCTCTCCGGGAACATTCGTCTATCCTTCCCATCACTGTCTTCTGCCGGCAAATGAAGACTTTTTTGTCTGACATTCCTTCAGTGATCCTGCCTTCTTACCCTGTGTTTTCACGATTGTTTGTCTCTGCTTTTAAAGATGTATTTTACTTTTAATTGCTTTTATGATATGGATGGCCCAGGCTACTCTTATATCATCAGATCTCGGAAACTAAGCAAGGTTGGTCCTGGCTAGGATTGGAGACCACCAACAAAGCGCAGGGTCGCCATCGGGCCCGTAGCTACAGTGGGCCTGAGCCCCCTTTCTTAAAGGCACAGCTCCACAAGGATTCCTCCTGTAAATGCTTTTTTCAATCACTTTAAAACATTTTTTAAAAGGTGTGCATTCTTTTAAGCAGAGTAGGGTGCTGTAGTTGACTAATTCCCGCACTGGGCAAGGGGGTTAGAGTTGGTGACCTCTAGGATCCCTTCTAACTCTGTGTCCAAGAAACTGGTCTCCTTTAAGAGAGTTTTTGTGCCTAAGTGTTAGCTTTCTTGACTATAGAAGTCACCTCCCCCCCACCTGCCGGCTTGTTATCAGAATGGTTGCTTAGGCTGGCAGAAGTGGTTAACTTGCAGCAGCTGAGACCTGTCATCTCAAGTGGCTGACAGTGTGCAGTTTAGAGATCTATCCTGGTAACCGCTTTCTATTGGCTAAATGGCTTTTCATACTGCACTGGGAACTTCAGTCCTACTGGGGGGGGAAATTGCCCCACAAGGAAGTTACGAAAATTATGGGAATCACATGGTCACCTGAACTATATCAGAAATAATTTTTGCTCTTGTTTTATTTGATAATGTTCCCGCTTTTAATTGTGTTTTAATTGATTGATATTTATATGTTTATATAGGTTTTAATTGTATTTATCAGGGCTCTTTTTGTAGCAGGAACTCCTTTGCCAGTTTGGTGTAGTGGTTAAGTGTGCGCTCTCTTATCTGGGAGACCGGGTTTGATTCCCCACTCCTCCACTTGCACCTGCTGATGTGACCTTGGGTCAGTCACAAGCTCTGGCACAGCTGTTCTCTCAAGGACAGTTTCTGTCAGAAGTTCTCTCAGCCCCACCTACCTCACAGGGTGTCTGTTGTGGGGAGGGGAAGGGAAAGGAGTTTGTAAGCTGCTCTGAGACGTCTTTGGGCAGTGAAGGGCGGGGTATAAATCCAAACTCTTCTTCTTCTTCTTCTTCTTCTTCTTCTTCTTCTTCTTCTTTGCATATTAGGCAACACACACCCTAATGTAGCCAATCCTCCAAGAGTTTACACTGGTCCCTGTAAGAAGAGCTCTGTAAGCTCTTGGAGGATTGGCTACATTTAGGGGTGTGTCGTCTCATATGCAAAGGAGTTCCTGCTACAAAAAGAGCCCTGGTACTATTTATGAAATGTTGTGTAAAGTCACCCTGAACTCGCCTTTGCAGGGAGGGCAGGATATACTTTGAATAAATAAATAAGCTACAAAATCCTGCCTACAGGCCTGGTCGCTATGCAGAAGCAGGCAACAGCAAACCACCTCTGAACCTCTCCTGCCTTGAAAACCCCTCGAGAGGTTGGCATAAGTTGCCCGTGACTCAAATGTACTTTCCTCAGCCACCACGATGTGTTTTTATAATGCTTGTTTCAACTCTTAGCCACCTTGGTGGCTCTGCTGGGGCAGAAAGGCAGGGTTCAAATTTTGTAAATAAAGAAATAAATGATGTATAATAAAGTATCAAATAGTGGGTTCCACGGATGAACAGACTCCCAGGCTAGTAATCAGCTCTACTTTATTCAGTGATTTCAGCCAGAACAAGACTGCAGACCAGACCCTCAGCTCCGTTATATTGCCTGCAATGGCCACACCCCAACACATTCCACTCCCAACGATAGGTTATTTACATAACTTTACACCTGGATTGGTTCCTGCCAGAATCCTGTTGGTCTACTGTTCTTCAGCTCCAAGCTCACCCTGGGTGCGTTCAGACGCGCCGTTTGAGCCGTTTTCGGCACGGCTCAGAAACGGCTTTTACCTGCGCGTTCACACACCCAACATCTGCCTACCGCCCCCAGCCGTCGCTTTCTGGAGCAAACCCCCTTTGAAACGGAGTATTTTGACACCACTTACCCAAGTGGTGTTTTCCATGATTCTCCGTTTCAAGCCGCACTTTCCACTGTCTGATTGCTCCATCCAGCCACTTCCGGGTGCTTCAACCCCCCCTCCCCTCTGGGAAGCTGCCTCCAGCTTCCGGTTTTAGTCCTCCATTTTTTTTTCCTCTTACCGGTGTGCGCTTGAGCGGAGCTCCGCACTTAAGTTAAAAAAAGAAAAGGTTCACTGGTGCCTAGTTTAGGCATTTAGAGGAGTCCGGGATCTCGGGGAGGCCATTTTTAAAAGGAGTCTTCATTTAAACTTTAAAGGGACCTGTTGAGCTCGCTCTTCTGCGCACCCGCCAAACTTCCTGTTCGGGAGAGGGCTGCCTGTGCGCATGCTCAAAGGAGAGGGAAACCCCCCCCCCCCCTGCAGGAGGACGGCGGGGAGCTCGGAAGGAGGAGGTGAGTCTGAGCGCGATTCTCCAGTTTAAAAAAAAAACGCATCGTGCCGGAGCAGTTTAAACCGCTCCAGCACGCTGTCTAAACGCACCCCCTGTCTCTGGCAGCACTGCCCTACACCTTGGTTGGTTACTGCTAGAATCCTGTTGGTCTATTGTTATTCGGCTCGAAGCTCACCCTTTCTCTGGCAGCACCGTCCTGCGATGTTTCAGTCCCAATACATAACAATCCTTTTCGGTCACATTGTAATGGAGGTGCTTTAAGGTTTACAGTGTTGTTCAGAGCCGAGGATTTGGCAAGATCATCCGTGAGATCGCTTTCCAGGGCTCAGATTCAGCCATATGACTGTGACCTTCCAAAAGAGTCAATCAGAGCATTGTAAACAGATGGAAAAGATGGCCAGGCACCCATCCCACCATGCCAAGTTTTGGCTGGCTTTTGGTCACGATACAGGCCCTGGGATTGTTCGACATGACAAACGATGACACCACCTTTGCCCCTGTCCTCCTGGGGCCTGTCATTTTCGTATGACGAGGGCACAAATTTCACAGCTGGGGAGCTGTTATCCATCTCGTACAGTACAGCGGGGTCAGAATTAACAGCCTTGTTGTTATTTTTGTAAGGTTTTTATGGCCGGCCGTCTCCCGCGGGAAACCCAAACCCCTTTTTGCGAGGACACGTCGGTCAGACTTCGTAATGTGCTGAAAAGGAAATATTAAAATGGCTGGGAATATCCTGTGCGGCAATGTCTCTGGTCTGCTCTCAGGTACGAGCCAGACATTGTTTACACTCGAAGCGTGGGCTCCGCCGATAAAATTGTTTAGGAGGGAGGGGGGAGCAGCCCCTGATGGGATGGCAGCGGCAACAAGGCCATCCATGGAAACCGTGCTGGCAGACGCTTCCACTGATGATGTTTGTCTTCGTTGTCATCTATGTCCCAGATTTCCTGGCCAACACAACCACTAACGTGTGCATGATGCTTTATTGCTCTCTGATGTGGAATCAGAAACCCATCAGAAAAGGAACCTGATGTTAAGTTTGTTAGATGGGTTAGGAGATTTAAACACCTTTCCTAAGAGAAAAGGCTGGAGAGTCTGGCCCTTTTTCAGTTTAGAAAATGGATTGCTAAGGAGATACATAATAGAGGTTTATAAAATTATGCATGGGGTGGAGAACATGGCTAGAGGGAGCTCTTTCTTCCCTCTACCATATTACTAAAGCTCGGGGGCACTCAATTAAGTTGGGCGCCCAATGAAATTGCAATAAAGCATCATGCACATGTTAGTAAGGTAAAGGTAAAGGTTCCCTTGCTCAAAAGCCAGTCGAATCCGACTCTAGGGTTGCGGTGCTCATCTCCGTTTCAAAGCCGAAGAGCCAGCGCTGTCCAAAGACGTTTCTGTGGTCATGTGGCCGGCATGACTAAACACCAAGGTGCACGGAATGCTGTTACCTTCCCACCGAAGTGGTACCTATTTATCTACTTGCAATCTCTTGCTTTCGAACGGCTAGGTTGGCAGGAGCTGGAACTGGAGACGGGCGCTCACTCTGTCATGCGGCACTCGGGTCTCAAACTGCTGAACTACCGACCTTCCACAGCCTGCAGTTCAGCGTCTTAACCACTTGAGCCACCGCAGCTCCTTACACATGTTAGTAGAACCTGGAAAAGACAATAATGCTAGGAAATTAGCTGTTGTAGATTTTCTGGGATGTCTGGCCGTGGTCTTGGCATTGTAGGGCCTGACATTTTGCCAGTAGCTGTGACAGGCGCCCTCAGGGGTATAACACAGAAAGACGGAGTCCTCTCTGTGTTAAGGTGAGAAGAACAACGATAGGTAGGTAATTTTTATCTACTGAGTCATTATCCTGTAGGAGTTCCCCAGGCTGTGAAACATGCTAATGGAGAAGCTTTCCTGAGGAGTTTCTTTTGTATATGGATTGGCTGTTTCCTGAGGAGATTCTTTTAGTCCCCCAGGCTGTGAAACATGCTAATGGAGCAGGGAGCTGGAATTTCGTTGATCGTTCGGCTGTTTGCAAGCAGTTTGAGCCTGTTCGCTTTCGAATATTCAGACAGTATGGAACAGTGAATCTGGCATTGCTTCATGCATGGATGCTCTCACAAAGCCCTATGAGAGGTCTAGTTTCCCATCTCTCAGGCGCCTATGCATTCTACTTGACAGCCAGTCAGTCAATAGGATAGGGAGTAAATCAGTCAGCCAGTGATTCTAAACACAATGGTTTGGGTTTTTCTTAGTCTTGCTGTTTTGATGTTCATTTAACTCATTATTATTATGCATGTACATTTCCTCACAGCCTTATGAGAGGCCTAGTTTCCCTTCTCAAGGCAAGACTTGGGTTCAGATCAGCTGTAAAACACATTGGGTTCTCCCTGCATTTCGCCTACCTCCCAAGACTGGAGGATCCGGAGAACAGTGTCTGGCTCATTGAGTTCCTTTGAAGAAGAGTGGGATAAAATGCAAAAGACAGAGTGATTCTCCCCCCTTTGCCGATCTGGTTTGATCCTCCTATTTTCTGCTAAGCTGGATTTCATTGGTCTACGGTCTACCACAAGATGGAATCTCCACATCCAGAATGATCTCTCATTGTATATCTGGATTTAAATGGAGCGTTTGATAGAGGGTCATAAAATTTATGTTTCAGGATGACTCGTGAAGCTGGTGTAGCTATTAGCAATTTAATATCAATCTCTCAGCTCTGTGTGGAGTGTAGTAAAACACAGGGAATGAAAGCGTATTCAACAGGGGGAGATAAAGAAACTGGGTTTTGGAACCTCATTAAGCGAAAAATGCAAATCCAAAAGGACAAGTTTATAAGACATTTTCTAGAAGCTGCCATTTGATTCCAAACATGTTAGCTTCCCACATGATGTCACCCTTGATGTAGGCTTTTATTCCTTTTTCCCTTTTTATTAAAAAAAATCACATTAGGGACAAACTTATGCAATAGTCCCATTTGTGAAAGCACCCAGTGATCCTTTGGGGTAATGGAGAGGACACCCTTTCACTTCTACGATTACATCCAGACTCCGTAATGGGTAGAAGGTTGCCAATAATCTGGAGAGAAGCAGAGAAAAAGTAATAAAAATGAACAAAGTCCCCAAAGGACTGACTGAGGAGAAAAGAAGAAACAGGCTCAACGTAGCCAGGAATGACCTAAGTTCAGATACAATTGCCCTTCTTTGGGAACATCTCGGTTGTAAAACACTGCGGGAAAGAGGAAATGGGAGTCCTGAGTGAATGAGGTGGATCATTTGCCTACATAAACACACAGCAGTCTGGATCTTGTCAGGCTGAGGGTGGCTGAAGCCACCAGTAAGAAGGCCACCTCCTAGGTGTTCAGACCATACAACGGGCCTGACCTAGAAACTGTTGTTGGGGGGGGGTCAGGCCATTTTAGCTGAGCCCCTCCGGCCTAATAATGCAAGGGTCTTTCCTTGGTTGATTTGGTTGCCTCCTTTCTAACCTTCTCCTTTCAACAAGGTAGGATGATGGCCACAGAGGATGAGCCTCCAGTGGGCTTTCCTCAAGTTCCAGGTTCAGGTTTTGTTGTGAGTTCAAATCTCTCTATCTAATCACAAAAACTAGGATATCTGAAGGACCTGGGTACCTGAAGGACCATCTTCTTCTGTTATGTATTGGGACTGGAACACTCCAGGACTGTTTTTACCAGAGACTGGCTGAGCTCGGAGCTCTAGAACAATAGCCCGCCAGGACTCTGGAGGTGACCAATGAGGAAGTTATGGGTCTGACAGTAGCCTATCATTAGTAGTTGTTCGGGGAGTGGGTGGAGTTTGCATGCTATTTAAACTGGGTCTTTGCATTCTTTTGGCTGAATCACTAATAAAGCAGAGCTGATCACTAAGCTTGAGGTCGGACCATCTATGGAACCCGGGATTTAATATCTTCCATACATTCCTGCCCTGAAATTAAGATCACAGGGAGAGGCTCAACTGGTGAGTACATGAGAAGCTCATCTGGTGGGTACATGAGAAGAGGGCCTTTTCGGCGGCGGCCCCACAATTATGGAACAGCCTCCCCAGGGAGGTGTGCCTGGTCCACTCACTTTCGATCTTTAGGAGGTAGCTGAAGATGGGTTTCATTTAGGACTGCATTTGACTAATTTTAATTTGTACCTACTATCAATCCAATTGAGATTTTAAATTGTGGTTTTTTATGTATTTTTTATCATTGTTTTATTTACATGGTAAGCCACTTTGGGTTCTGAAAGGCAGAATAAAGCAAATCAATAAAGAACCATTGGGAATGCTCCTTAATGAAGTTATCTAAACATTAAGAATGGGAAATGGTGATATTATATCTGTACATAAATGTTTACACACGAGTGGGCATACTGGCGTTTTGTGCTTTGCTGCCGCTATTTTATAAAATGTAAAGATCTCACAAAGAAGAAGGAGAAGAAGAAGAAGAAGAAGAAGAAGAAGAAGAGATTGGATTTATACCCTGCCCTTCACTACCCAAAGGTGTCTCAGAGTGGCTTACAAACTCCTTCCCCTTCCCCTCCCCACAACAGACATCCTATGAGGTAGGTGGGGCTGAGAGAGCTCTGACAGAAACGGCTATTTTTCAAGAACAGCTCTGACAGAACTATGGCTTGCCCAAGGTCATCCAGCAGATGCAAGTGGAGGAGTGGGGAATCAAACCCGGTTCTCTCAGATTAGAGTCCGCGCACTTAACCACGACACCCAACTGGCTCACTAAGATCTCACTGAGAAGACAAATACAGATGTGGGGCACTGTCTTGACATATTGGATTAGGATTGGGGAAATCTGAGTTCCAATCACCTTCAGCCATGAAGCTCACCAGGGGATCTTGGGCCAGTCACTTTTTCTCAGCCTGACCTACTTCACCGGGGTGCTGTGAGGACAAGATGGGTAAGGCTGCGATCATACGCACAATTAGACCCAACACGGTGCGAATGCCGGGCAGATTTAAAGGGCGTGATCAGACAACAACATCTGGGAAGCACCCCACAGCCATCGGCACCCCATTCTTCTCTGCCACAGAAGTGGAGTTAAAAGACACTGGGGAAACTCCGGTAGTAAATGGGTTGCGATAGGCCATGGATGAACTTTCCTGTGTCTGATCCCTCCAGTGCACTCTCATAGGGTCGGGATGGTCTGATTAGGCCATCCTGACTCTGCGCTGTTGCTTTCCCCCCTTCGCAGTATGCACATCACCGCAAACTCCATAAGGAGGTGCATGTGGAGGTGCAATTCATTGATCCCTCATTTAAGCACATGGGGAAAAAAGGCACAACCCCCCCTCGACTCACCCACAGTTGCGTCTGGTCACACACTGACGGACTGCACCCCCAGCTTAAAAGGGAGGTGTGATTGTGTAACTGTGGGTCAAATTCCTCCGGAGGAAATAGCCTCACTTTGCGTCCCCCCCCCATTTTTTCTGATGTGTGTGACCGCAGCCTAAGAGGGGAGGGCACTGCAATACATCCCTGAGCACTTTGGAGGAACTGTGGGGGGCGAAAATGCTTGTGCCTCTGTGCACGAGAGATTTTCCATCTCAGGTGCCGTATACTGTTTATGGCTAGTCCTGATTCCTGCTGCCAGTTCTGTGCTCATCAATGCCGTCTCCTGCCCATCCATTAGTCCTCAAGTGCTCTACCGCCTTACAAGACACAGCCATGACTTTAAGACTATGGACACCATTTGTAGATCCCCAGAAACTGGTCCTCAGAACCCCATTATCTCTGATCTGCACATGGAGGGTCCATTAAAGGTGGCCCAATTAAAACACTTTTGTTGATGGTGCCAAGAATTCTGCTATGCCAAGAGATGTGGCACCTTTCTTTTTGGTCTCCCAATTAGCTTAAAGGTTCCCTGTGGTCCAAATGGCAGTAAATTAGATAGCTTAACTCCCAAACGTGTTAGTGGAATATGCAAAGGAAAACCCAAGAGCGGAGGTGGCGGAAGCTCAATCTGATAAGACTTATCAGGCCGTTTTTCTAAGGTCGATGACACCAGTCCTGTATCCTCCAGCCTCCAGAGTCTCACCATTTTGTAACAGCTGTTTTTCATAAATAAATGTATCACAGAACACGATTAAATCAATACATCTGTGCAAACTTGCCCTTCCTGAGGCAGCTGTCCCATGGATATCTTTTGTTGCTTTACGTCCTTTGAAATTTTAGGTATAAACAACCCTGATCTGCTCAAAAAGAATAATAATAATCTTGTTTTTCCACTTTTACTCTTGGCTTGCCTGTATAATGAGATATTTTGATGAGACGGGACACAAAATAAAGATGTAACATGCGTGAAACCACGGAATGGGAGGATTCGTTGCCAGCTAGATCCAGAGAAGACTGTAGACCGCAAGAATCAAAATGAATGACCCGGGATCAAAATCCAAAGATGGGCTTTTCTTACGTTATAATTTAGGGGCCCCGTCATCCTTTTTTGTTTTCAACCCAATGGGCCAAACTATGTTCCACCCCATGTTCCAACTGCGTGCATTTCTGATTTGGCTAGGATGACATTCAGAGAGCTTGAAACGGCAATTTTGTCTTCTCCCCCGAATCCCATATTTTATCTGAGAACTCGATTGAGATTTTCTAATATCTGCAACAACCACAATAAAACAGGGGAAACGACAGACATTTTCGAACCCTGGGCCTTCCAAAAAGCAAGCACATGGGTTGCATTCAAATTGTGGGGTTGGATCGAAAATTCAGCCTTCCTCTGTTTGAAAGATTCGTTCCATTCAGATGAGGGCAATCTTGGACCCAATCTCATGTTTTGGATCTCTCCCATTATTTTGGCTGTATGAAATGGAACAAAAGAGAAGATCTTCAAATCAAATGACCGTGTTCCTTTCAATAATTTATATCCCACCATTCCACTTCTTGAAGACTTCATTTTAGGATGTACAAGCATACCAAAACAAAGTGGGTTTCAGTCTCATCTGGTGTGTACTATGATCAGCCTACTAACATGTCCTCTGCTTCAAAAGCCAGAGCAAGAGAAGTGAGAAGAGAATAATGAGCCAGATATACAGCATATGGATTCACCCAGAGTGAAGCAGAGGTTAGAATACGGGTGTCGAATATGTGGCCCGGGGGCCACATCAGGCCCTTGGACGGCTTCTATCAGGCCTGCAGTGGAGCTGGCCATCTCCTGTTTCCAGTTCTGCTGCTGCTGCTGCATCATAGCTTGCTTCACCAGACTCTCCCAGTCGCTCAGCCATTTCATGTTTTAACCTGGGTCCTAGACTCAGAACTCTGAGCATGAGATTTCTGTGGTGAACGTCAATAAATCAAAAGTAGGTTTGCAGCTTACACACACGCTTGAACAGCATACCCAAGATTGCAACAGCACAGGCATTTTGATACAATCATTCAGACCAAGAGGTGTCAGTTATCAGATACTGTTAAATAAATAAAGGCCCCAGCCACATGTGCTGGAAAATGTGGGAGGGAGACTTGGCTATTTGTGCCATTGCATTCTGATCTGCCATTAGGCGATTAGACGTGGTGGTGGCACACCGGGGCTTCCTCCGTTGGTGCGCGCAGCAAAGAGGACGACCCAGGGGAATAGCCGTGCATCGGCACGATCACACCACGGGAGTCCGTATGCAGCCCATGGCAAACCATTTGCCAGTAGGTTGTTTCAGGTACCTTTAAAATGTGCATCTTCGGCGGCACGCCACGGGTTGGCCAAGGGTGTGCTACGCCTCCCAGATGTTCTGGTGTAATCTCATACAGAAAATCTGCCCAACTATCATGCCTTCCACGGGGCAAATGATCCGTGTGACTGGGGCCAAAATATTGCAAGAGTGCTAATGTTTTAAGCATGTTTTTAAGTAAAAAAAAGAAAAGTCTTTGTGTTTGTGTCCTTTATAAAGTTTATATCTCCGCTACCTGGAATTACATTTTATGACACACATGGCCCAGCCTAACAAGATTTCATTTATGTCAGATCTGGCCCTCCTAACAAATGAGTTCGACACCCTTGGGTTAGAGTGTCAGCCTAAGAGCAGTAAAGGTTAGAGTACAGGGTAAGAGCAGGGGAGGCCTGAGTTCTAATCCCCATTTAACCATGAAGCCCACATTAATTTTCCTGCAGCGATACCCATTCAGACTAGCCTGTCTTACAGGTTTATTCTGTGGACAAAATAAAGAAGGGAGCAATGTCTCTATTGCTGCCTTGAGCTCGTTGCGGGAAGGCAAAGATGAAAATGCAACAAAAAAACCACGTAAATATGAACTTTGGCATGGAGTTCCAGTACCAACATCCTTGCTGTGTGGTGTTGTGTCTACTTTTAACTGTTGAAAAGGTATTAAGTACAGAAAATCACTATGTAAATAGTTAGTCCAGGACACTAAACTACCAAGGCATTCTATGGTTAAGTAGGAAAGTCTGGGGTGGTGGTGAGAGTTTCGGGGAGCACGGTCTGGGAAGGGACAGATCCAAATCCCCCACCCTGCTATGGAAGCTTGCTGAGAGACCTTTGGAAATTCATGGAAAGTTGGGGGTGGTATCTGGGGATGGTGTCGTCTGAGGAAGGGAGGGGCCTCGGCGGCCGTGTGATTCCATAGATTCAAAGTTCAGATCCCCACCCTGCTATGGAAGCTTGCTGGGTGGCCTTGGGTTAGTCACGTACCCTCAACCTAACCTACCTCACAGGGCTGTTGTGAAGGTTAAAAGGAGAACAGACCATGGTTGGAAGGGTAAAATCCAAAAGATTTGCTCTCAGAGAGCGCGGTGCAAAGAATAAAGACAGAAATTTCAGGAGGAATGCCAAGACAGCTGCAGTCTCTGAAACTTTTTTTTTTCCTGCTTGCCCCAAATAGGGCAAGGTTTATTAAATTTTTATTTTTCTAATCACAAACATACATTCACAAACACTAACACACAAACACACAAACACATATTGGGTGGGGAAGTAATACACAGGGCTATTTTGGGGCAGGAACGCAGGCTGGCTCCCAAGTTGGCCACACCCAGCAGGAACTAATTAGCATAACAGGCCACACCCAACAGCAGAAACTCATCAGGATTGGCTACATTAGGGGTGTGCGGCCTAACATGCAAAGGAGTTCCTGCTACCAAAAAGCCCTGGGTTTTGACAACAAACAAGGTAAACAGAATAAGAAGCAAACGGTGGGCGTGGCTGGATGACCACACTTCTGGTAACATGAGGGTGCGGCCTAATATGCTAATGTGCTGTGCTGTCATGGATGTGGCCTAATATGCTAATAAGTTCCTGCTGGGCTTTTTCTGCAAAAAGAGCCCTGGGTAGTACATAATTTCACTTTAAGCCTTATATACAAAGAGTTTTCTCAATGCAAGTAACTAAAAAGTCCATTTTCTTTGTTGGCTACTATATTTCTTATAATTCTCTTGTTATTCCAGTCTTTATTAATCATGGTATATTATTGTAGCTATTGTACCAACTATAGAATCTGGACCACGTATTTTGAAATGTGGACTCGGTATGCCCCTTTGACAACAAAGTCAATTTATCCACATCTGCCGCCTCCAAATCTTATTGAGAATTTCTTGTTTCGTGGGTACCTCCTGAACTTTCCAGTATTCAGTATATAGAATTCTAGCAGTTGTTGTTATATAAACAATAAGATAACCATCATCCAGCCTCTGAACCTTCTACTCCATCCCTGCTTGAAACCGTTTTTTTTTGCCCCCCCAGGGGATTTTTTTTAATTTGCATTTTTAGTACTACAAAACTACAACCAAAAAAAGGAAAGGGGAAACATCTAAACTAGGGATAAAGGAAGGATAACCACTACTAACTAAAAACCCAAGAGATGGAGCTCTTCAATAAAGCTTGTATCTTAATCAGTCATAAGAACATAAGAACATAAGAACATAAGAGAAGCCAATGTTGAATCAGGCCAATGGCCCATCTAGTCCAACACTCTGTCACACAGCGGCCAAAATATACCAGGTGCCATCAGGAGGTCCAGCAGTGGGGCCGGGATGCTAGAAGCCCTCCCACTGCTGCGCCCTCCAGCACCAAGAAAAGAGTGCATCACCTGCCCCAGACTGAGAGTTCCCATCTATACCTTGTGGCTAATAGCCACTGATGGACTTCTGCTCCATATGTTTATCTAATTCCCTCTTGAAACTGACCATGCTTGCAGCTGCCACGACCTCCTGTGGCAGTGAATTCCATATGTTAATCACTCTTTGGGTGAAGAAGTATTTCCTTTTATCTGTTCTAACCCGACTGCTCAGCAATTTCATAGAGTGCCCACGAGTTCTTGTATTGTGAGAAAGGGAGAAAAGTACTTCTTTCTCAACCTGCTCAATCCCATTTATAATCTTATAAACCTCGATCATGTCACCTCTCAGCCGTCGTTTCTCCAAGCTAAAGAGCCCCAAGCATTTTAACCTTTCTTCATAGGGAAGGTGTTCCAACCCTTTTGTCATTCTAGTTGCCCTTCTCTGCACTTTTTCCAATGCTATAATATCCTTTTTGAGATGTGGTGACCAGAACTGTACACAGTATTCCAAATGAGGTCGCACCAATGATTTATCCAGGGGCATGATGATACTGGCTGATTTGTTATCAGTTCCCTTCCTAATAATCCCCAGCATAGCATTGGCCTTCTTTATTGCAGCTACACATTGTGTAGACATTTTCAGCGAGTTATCCACTATGACTCCAAGATCTCTCTCTTGGTCCGTCTCTGCCAGATCAGACCCCATCAATGTGTATTTATATTTAGGATTTTTGGCTCCAATGTGCATCACTTTGCACTTGGCCACACTGAACCCCATTTGCCACGTTGACGCCCACTCACCCATCCTCAACAGATCCCTTTGGAGTGCCTCACAATCCTCCCTGGTTTTCACCACCCTGAACAACTTCGTGTCATCTGCAAATTTAGCCACATCACTGCTTACTCCCAATTCCAAATCATTAATAAACAAGTTAAAAAGCATCGGACCGAGTACTGATCCCTGTGGTACCCCACTGCTTACCACCCTCCACTGAGAAAGTTTCCCATTTATACTCACTCTCTGTTTCCTATTTATAAGCCAGTTTTTGATCCACAAGAGGACTTGTCCACAAAAACACTTTGGTAACATTGAGCATGTTCTAAGAAAAATTCCACTACTATATTGGCTTAATTATTTTCCCATTTCAAGAGACCTCCCCGGTCATCCCCCAGTAAACAAAAATGCTTCTTAGGCTTTCAGAATCTCAGTTCTTTTTCCCCCTATCCTTACGGTCCCTCAATTGCTAGCTCTGTTTGGGAGCACCTGCTTGAAATCTTATGTTTTGTAAGGCACGAGTCTATATTTATGGTAAAGGTTTGAATTAACCTGTCAAGAGCACATTAGCTAAGCTATGAATCGTGACCTGAGCATTTCTGGGTTTATAACCTCACCTTAACCATAAACCTACTATGGTGTCTATACCTATCAACTAACATCTCTAGAATGCTGGCTGAGTTGGGCTTTCCCTTAAATAGGTGGGGAGGAGAGGAGCTGCCCAGGTGTGGTCTTTAAGCAAGCACCTTTCAGGAGGCCACGGCACACCTGAGCACCAGGCTGGGTCTAAGGAGAAAGGTCTCTAAGGACAGCGGCCTCGACTTGGTTCTAATTGAGGCTGTGATCCTCTGCAGACTTATTTAGGAGGATGCCCCATAGAACCAAGTGGATTTGCACCAAAGTTGCAGTTGAACACGTTAGCCAAACTAACTTAATTTTTATCTCTCTCAGTGAGGCTCAGGTCAAACTAGGCATGAACAGATGAGAGACAGTGCAGTGTAGTGGTTCGAGTGTTGGATGAGGGTCTATGAGACCCAGGTTCAATTCACACATCTTTGGGTGACCTTGGGCTAGGCACGCACTCTCAGCTTGAACTCCCTTACAGGGTTGTTGTGATGATAAAATGGAGCAGGGGAGAATGCTGAAGGCTGTTTGGGGTCCCCACTGGGGAGAAAGGTAGGGCACAGTCACAGCTGAGTTTAAGCTGAGTTAGTGTGAGCGAGCTCACAGTTTTTTTTAGCCTCCGGCTCACACATTTTTGTGTTAGCTCAGGAAGGATGGGTCCAGAGCAAACTTATTTAGAAGAAGAAGAAGAGATTGGATTTATACCCCACCCTTCACTTGGTAGTCTCAGAGCGGCTTACAAACTCCTTTCCCTTCCCCTCCCCACAACAGACACCCTGTGAGGCAGGTGGAGCTGAGAGAGAGCTCTTTCCAGGACTGTCCTTGAGAGAACAGCTCTGTCAGAACTATGGCTTGCCCAAGGTCATCCAGCCAGGTGCAAGTGGAGGAGTGGGGAATCAAACCCGGTTCTCCCAGATTAGAGTCCACGCGCTTAACGACGACACCAAACTGGCAGTAGCCAATTTGCTCTCTCACAACTTTAATACCGGTAGCTCACAAAGTGGAATTTTTGCTCACAAGACTCCACAGCTTAGAGGGAGCATTGGAAATAAGCTAGAAAAGGAATAAGATTGCGATTCTCCATATAGCTTCAAAAAGACACACTTTGGCTGTGCAGGTCCTCGATTTGAATCAGGGCGGCAGAGGGAGTCCATAGAGGGTTCAGTCTTTCCAGCCCTGCACAGTTTTGTTGGCTCAATCTTCCCCTTATGGCTCTTTTAAAGGAACCAAAGCAATCATCCACCTTTTGCTTAGTCTTGTTCATGTAAAGCGTCAGAGCAGTCTGGGAAGCCCAGTTTCAATTTGTGGAACTGTGCACAGGGGGGAGGTGGCAAACGGAGAGTTGTCAGCCTCCATCTTGGGAAATTCCTCAAGATTTGGGGGCGGTGCCTGGAGTGGGTGGAGTCTGAGGAGGGGAGGGGCCTCAGCGGGGATGTCCACCCTCCGAAGCTGTCATTTCCTCCAGCGGAACCGATCTCAGTAGTCTGGAGACCAGATGTAGTGCCAGCAAAACTGCAGGTCCCACCTGGAGGGTGGCAACCCTAGCATGTGTGGAATACACAGAGCGCTTCACGGGCTTTATTATGCGAACAGGTTGTTGCATTTTCATGCAAGACCCGGACTTGGGGTGAAGCATCATGAAGCACAGTGTTTAACCCCGTAGTAAAGGGCTTGGGGAAGGAGGTTAAAGGGAACTTTTTATAGCTGGGAATACTGGATATGAACACCCAAGGATCTATTGGTCCCCGAAGGGTTGGCGTTCAGCTTGAACCCAGGGTTCAGAAAGCCAGAAGGGGGTCAAAGGTTATCGTTTGGTGAGCAGTATGGGATTGCTGAGCTGACCCGGCCTCCCCGCCCCCCCCCTCCGCCATCTGCTAGGATCATTAAAGCCCACCGTATCTTTACCCTCCAGAATTGTTAGTGTCTTTTTAGCACTGAGATCAAATTTCTGACCTCTGAGTTCCTAAATATACGTTAAGGATTTCAAGAACGTGGAGGGGGTGGGGGGTGGGCATGTTTCTGAGTGAAGAAAGACAAACGGGGACATGGCTTGGAATGAAAATGAGATGGGTTGCTGGGAAAAGTTTGTAAAAAGGCAGCAGGGTCCAGGGTTTCGGAGTCCCCCCCCCAACCCCTGCCAATACTGTCTGTTGATGGACTATGAACTGCTTTTTCACTTGGGCAGAAGAAAACAGCTTTGGTCAGAATATATATGTGATACAGCTATTTCTAATCAAAAGGGGGGAAAGTTAAAAGATTGACATCCTAAAGCACTGCAGCCCAGTCCACATGTTACAGTGAGGGAATATGCATTCCTGCATATGGGTTGCCAACCTCCAGACGGGGCCTGGATGTCTCCTAGAACTGCAATGGCTCTCCCGACAACAAATGTCTGTTCCCTTGGAGAAACAGCAGCTTTTGAGGGTGATCTCTATGGCAACGCACCCCTGTTGAGTTCTCTCCCTTCCCCAAACACCTCTCTCCCCAGGTACTACCTGCAGATCTCCAGGGATTTCTCCTGGAGTTGGCAACCCTACTCTCCTGCATATACATGCATTCAGTCTGGTATGGTGGTTAAGAACTTGGACTTTAATCTGGGAGAACCAGGTTCGATTCCCCACTCCTCTCCTTGCAGCTGCTGGATGACCTTGGGCAATCCATAGTTCGGTCAGAGCTGTTCTGAAAGAGAAGTTCCCGAAAGAGCTCTCTCAGCCCCACCTACCTCACAGGGTGTTGGGAGGGGAAGGGAAAGAAGTTTGTAAATTGCTCTGAGATGCCAAGTGAAGGGCGGGATATAATTCCAATCTCCTCCTCCTCTTCCTCCTTCTTTTTGTAAGAGAGAGCCACTGAATCACTTTACTATTGAAATAGGGATGAGTGGGGAATATCCAGCTAAATGTGGGGTTTAAATAATATGTTCAGCTGCATGTGGGTTGGATGTGACGTGAGGATGATCACATAAATAAAGGAAAATAAAGTCGACACTCTGCATGGATTGTACAGGCATTCACTGCAATTTGCGTGCTGGGCTCATGTGAGCCGGTACTGCGTAGCAATTACAGTAGTAAGCTAGGAGCAGGGAAATAAAACAGAAATCCAGGGGCACCTTAAAAGCCAATGTTTATTCCAGTGGAATGAGCTTTCATGAGTCAGAGCTCACTTCTTCAGATACAATGGGAAGACAGAAAATAATGTTCCTTTTTTAACAGAAAACTGCAGAAGGGAAGGGGGAAAAGGGAGGATCTGAGTGGAGACAGGCCTAGTATAATAAATTGGGTGAGATTCTTGATATGGGGACTTGAACTAGTTGGGTTCAAAGGTTCAAAGGTCTGGCCTCTCTCACATTCACCAGGAAGCCTGGGTTTGAATCCTCACTCAGCTATGATGCTCACAGGATGACTTTGGGCTAGTTATCTACCTCAAAGGACTGGTGCAAGGACAACCAGGAGAACCTGAGCTCCTTGGCAGAAAAGATAAAGATCTGATAATAAGGAGATGGATCTCGCAGATCCAGTCCCTCAGCACCACTTTCCTCTATCGCCAATGGCCAAAGTCTTCTTGCACCAGAGACAAATGCCACTGCTTGAAGAACAGATCCAATGGGTCTAGCCCAGTGGTCTACATGAAAGTATCCCTACCTGTAGATATCCATTCTGTCTAGCTGCGTTGGTGGGTCTTCTCTTCTTCATCGTTGACTTTGCGGCGGTGTATTCCGGGTACGCAAGCTGTATGAGTTTTCTCTGCAGCCCGTTTCTATGTACAAATGTCCATTATTTCTATTTTGGAATGCTGATTTATTGAATCATGCCTAGTATTGAAAAAAGCATGTATTTTCTGGGGAAATCTGGACATGAGGAAAGCAGTCTGTGGTCCCAGATGGAAGAGTCACGGCTTTGATTTGGGCAACGGAGGAGCAAAAAATGGAATTAGGATTTTTAGAGGAAAGCAGCCTAGATCAGAAGTGTGTGAAACCATCTCTACATCCCAGGGGCCATTCAAGGCTCCTTCTGGAAAGCCCTTCCCTTTGTTTTACCTCAGTTTCCCTGCCCCATTTATCATCGGTGAATCTCCATACCTGTGAAACCCGACACGAGGTCCCGCTGAGTTCTTCTGTTACTGGTCTCAGATTGATCTGGCCGGGCTGCAGAGTTTTATGATATACTTACGGTGCCGGTTCCTTTTCATGAACATTTGTACTCCGGGGCTCTCTATCATCCCCTGACACTCCTCCATCTGTTCCTGGTCATCCGGTAGCCGAGGAGTCCTGTTTCATTGGATCCAAAGATGAAAACACTCCATCGCAATGGTGTCATACAGTAATTTGGTCATTGTCTGAACACTTGGATGCTAATCTCTCCCCCCCCCCCGGACATTTTCTGCACTCTGGTTAGTGTTTAGGGAATCTGGGATTTTAACACGTTTTCTTTTTCTCGGTATCAAAAGGGGAATCTCAGCCACCACTCTTTTTTTTACCCCTTGCTTGTAGAAATTGTCGGTGTTAGAAAAAGAGATGAAGCTGCTAATTGTTCCCAGCTATCCACAAAACTCCTGACCTGGAAAGCCCAGCCTACCCCGATCTCATCAGATCTCAGAAGCTAAGCAGGGTCAGCCCTGGTTAGTATTTGGATGGGAGACTACCAAGGAATACCAGGGTCGTGACGTGGAGGCAGGCATGGGCAATCCACCTCTGAACATCCCTTGCCTTCAGAACCCTACAGGTCACCGTAAGTCAGCTGTGACCTAATGGGACTTTCCACCACCACCACCTGGAAAACAGAAGGTGAAACCTGTTAGGAGGAGAAAGAGGACGGAGAGGAAGAAATAAGAACATGTCTGATTTCAGAAATAAGACCTGAGCGCCCAACTTAATTCAGAAGTTCCCAGCATGTTTACAGTTGTCTGTATATCCTGATTCTGTGGCTTATTAGACGTGTGTTGGTAAGAGAAAGCCAGAGGGGAACTGAGTGATGTGAAAAACGCGCTGCTACTGGTGAAAATGGAAGCTCTGCATCTCTTCCTCCCTTTTAGACATGCTCAGACTTCAGTGGGGTGTATTGCCACAGAATCCATCATCAAAAGCAGCCATTTTCTCCGGGGAAGCTGAACTCTTCAGCCTGGAGATCAATTGTAATTCTGGAGTTTGGCAACCTTTAGTCCAGGCCCCAGATTCTGTTGGCATCAGAGGTGGGACCAGTGCGACACTGCAGAGTTCCTGCTGGGAAATAAGGCATACCCTCCCCCGATGCTCCCTCTAAACTGTGTTATGAGCAAAAATTCCACTTCGTGAGCCACTGGCATGAAAATTGTGAGCGAGCGATTTGGCGACTTCATCAATTAGTTTGCTCTGGCGCCATCCTTCCTGAGCTAAGACAAAAACGTGTGAGCCGGAGGCTAAAAAACTGTGAGCTGGCTCACACTAACTCATCTTAGAGGGAACACTGACCCCCCCCCATGTCTTCTGAACTGGCCCGCTGGCTCAATAACTCGCATCCCCTCTCGCTCTTGTTCTCCCGTCAAAAATGATCGACTCCTTTCCGTTTCCAGAAGCAATCGGCCTATTGGGTCAAATATCTCCTTTTTCAAAGCGGCGTCTAAATGGATGTTTATGCCGCTCGATGACAGCTGCCGGGTTATTACCATTCCGCGAGCCAAGGGTACAAGTTGAAGCAGAAATTGACTCCGTATGTGTGCCGATAAGAGGTGCACACGGAGCGAGAAAGGAACAACCCGAAAGAGGTTTTCTTTTCCTTTCTCTCGTTGTTTAGGTGTGCATTTATGGCTGAAAATGAACATGAGCAATCCCCGGAGGGCCTTCACAAGGAAAAGCAAATGGCATTAATCATAGGGAATGAATCCTGTTCCTCCACTGCCTTGCATCTACTCAGCGGGAACAATGCATCAATGGAAGGCTGGTCTCCACTTCAGGGACACGTTTAAGCACCTTTTAATGGGTTGATGGGGCTTCCCAGCTTCCCCCTGCTCCTTCCTTCCCCGAAGAACACTAGGTGGTCCACAGAAGGTGTCGGTAATAGGTCAAACAATTTGGGGGTCTCACATCACCGCTTGTCTCCAGGTGATAGAAACATCAGATGGGGATGTGGAAAGGAGGGGGGGGATTAAATTAAGAGCAAACGGGAGACTGTGCCAGATTTTCACCTTGTTTAAATTGGGGGAAGGGGGAACGGCTCAGAGCAGGATGGGCTTCCCGTGATTTATAAGTGTCAAGGAAAAGGTCTGGTACGAATGAATCTTCCCCTCGGTGGGTGCGTTGAAGGTAAAAGCTGAAGCCTCCCTGCAGAAGTAATTCATACTTCAAACCACCTCCTCGGCTTAATAGCACGAGGCTCTACCCTTCTGGCTTTTTATGCACATTTCAAAAAGATGGGCCGGCTTCCTAGGGGTACAGTGATGGATTCATCCCGCACCACCTGTCTGTCAGAAGAGGCTGGGATAAGGGAAAGCCCGTGGCTTCCCTTTGCCACGGACTCACTGGGTGGTCGTGAGCCAACCAACCTTCTCCAAGACTCACATTCCACAAACTCATACACCTCAGTCTGCAAAATGAGAATTCTTATCCTGCCCTACCTTTCAGGGGTGTGGGAAAGGTTACCCTGCCAAATTATTATTATTATTATTATTATTATTATTATTATTATTATTATTAGCCAGTTTGGTGTAGTGGTTAAGTGCGCGGACTCTAATCTGGGAGAATCAGGTTTGATTCCCCACTCCTCCAGTTGCAGCTGCTGGATGACCTTGGGTAAGCCATAGTTCTGACAAGAGCTGTTCTTGAAAAAGAGCAGTTTCTGTCAGAGCTCTCTCAGCCCCACCTACCTCCCAGGGTGTCTGTTGTGGGGAGGGGAAGGGAAAGGAGTTTGTAAGCCGCTCTGAGACTCCTTTGGGTAGTGAAGGGCAGGGTATAAATCCAATCTCCTCCTCCTCCTCCTCCTCCTCCTCCTCCTCTTCTTCTTCTTCTTCTTCTTCTTCTTCTTCTTCTTCTTCTTCTTCTTCTTCTTCTTCTTCTTCTTCTTCTTCTTCTTCTTCTTCTTCTTCGTTGTTGCTGTTACTGCTGTTATTGACATCAATTAAAAGCGTAATACAAATAAAACTACCACATAAACAGACCCGACGAATGAAAAGCTAAGCTCAAGAGCTGTGCTTTGCAGGCCCCGCGGAACTCAGATAAGTCCTGCAAGGGCCCACGTACCGTCTGACAGCTGGTTCCACTAGGATGGGGCCACTGCCAAGAAGGCCCTCGTCTTGGTAGATGTCAAGTGAACATCCTGGGGGTCTGGCACCACGAGCAGGTTATAATACAACATAATATAAATTAAGACCACTAGTTGTGTCAGATGGCCTGGGCTGCCAAGTATATGACAGACCAACAGTTTTTATTCGCTCCAGGCAGGGAGTGAAGATAGAAAGTTTATTGCTTCTTTCTGGTGAGCGCCTGAGTGTAGAATGACATGAAGTCACAGCTGACTAACTTTGGGGGTTTTCAAGGGAAGAGACATTCAGAGGTGGTTTGCCGTTGCCTACCTCTGCGTGGTGACCTTGGCCTTCCTTAGTGGTCTCCTATCCAAGGACTAACAAGGGCCGTTGCTGCTTAGCTCCCGAGGCCTGATGAGATTGGGCTAGATGGGACCATTTCTCTTAGGCCTTCTCAAATGGTCGGTCCTTCCAACCCTTCTCTCTTTTTTGGTATTTTTGCATTTTGTGTGCATATGAGCCTGTGCCTGGAAGTCATGGTGACCCCTGGCGACTCCTACCGAGGCACGGAGGACATTCAGAGAAGTCGCTTGATTGCCTGCCTCTGGCCTCCTGGCCCGGGTATTCTCTGGAGGTCTCCCATCCAAATACATGCCAGGGTTGGACCTGCTTAGCTTCCGAGATATGACGAGATTGGGCTTGCCAAGGCTATCCAGGTCAGGGCTGTACTTCCAGCTCTTGAGAGCAAAAGTTCTCTCAGCGAGGTGAACCTGGGGACTAAGCCCTCTGAGTCATCAGGAGAGTCCTGCAGGATCAGACCAAGGGTCCATTTAGTCCAGTATCTTGTTTCCAGCAGTGGACTGCCCACAACCAAGGCTTAAAGGCCACAGTTTTCCTTTACTGCATCCCAGTAGTTAGTGTTCTAAGGTACTTTGCCCCTAGACTTGGAGGGTCTCTTTGCCCCTAGACTTGGAGGGTCTCTTTGCCCCTAGACTTGGAGCAATAAACAGACCTATCCTCTCCCCTGTATGTGTTTAATCCCTCTTAAAACCATTTTCAAGTCACCAACCATTAGCAACGTTACGCAGCAAAATCCTCATGAATTCTGCAGGGCAGGAAGAAGAATTTCTTTATGTTAGTTCCGGGTCCCCTTCCAATCAGTTTCAGTGGAACTGAAGTTCGAGTCTTAGTATGCAACTTTTAAACCACCTTTTTCTAAGCTACAAATTCACATACTCTTTAGCTTCGAACACCTGTCTAGAGCTTGACGACACCTCGATCATTTTGCTTGCATTTCTTCCAGGCCTGGGACATCCCTTGTGAGATGGCATTACCAGAAGCATCTACAGGGTAGTATTTTGAATGTGGATGTGCCGCACGTTTATTTGTGTTATTTGTCTGAATAATTGCTTCAGATGCTGCTTTTTAATGGCTCGAATAGCTATTCAAGCATCCCCTGATAAGACTTTAAATGACAAACATCCATAAATCAGTTAAAACCAGAGCAGCTAAAGTATATATTGGCTTTCAGGTGGAGATTAGAGAGGAGAGAGAGAGAGAGAGAGAGAGAGAGAGAGAGAGAGAGAGAGAGAGAGAGAGAGAGAGAGAGAGAGAGAGAGAGAGAGAGAGCGAGCAATGGCAGACCAGGCTAAATGCTAAATAATAATACTGACCAATCTATTTTCAGTTTCTTTCCGAACAATCCCCAATGCTGAGCCTCAGAGCAGAGGGGCAAAAACCAGAGTGGGTATTTGGGTGGAACCTGTGGGTGAAGCTAGAAGGGTCTGTAGTTCTGCACACAATCTATCTATTCGTGCAAAATATACAGCTCAGAAATGAACACTTTTGAACAGGGCTCTTTTTGTAGCAGGGACTCCTCTGCATATTAGGCGACAATCCCCCCCCATTTATGTTTTATGCTGTGATTTGGTTTCTGTGTTATGTCGTGTTTTGTATCCAGTGTTGTTTTATTGTATTTTGTGATATTGTTTTGTATTGTTATGTTTAGTTGTAGTTTGTCATGAAAATAAATAAAAGTCTGCCTTTTGGGGAAGTTTTCTTTTTTTTTAAGGTTAAACTAGACCACTTGCTAGGAGGTCACAATCAGCTTTCCTTGCTTAATTTTGTTGGTCAAAAGTAGTCTGGGGGTGTGTGACATTATGGGCCACGCCTGGAGTGGGAGGAGCTCCCTAGTCCTGCGGCATTTCCCCTGCATTAGCCTCTTCTCTACCCTCCGGATAATTCCTCCCCACGGCTACTTTTGAACTTAAAAGAAACACCCGCCACAGAGAGATGCAGTCATGAGCAGTGTTCCCTCTAAGCTGAGTGAGTGTGAGCTAGCTCACAGTTTTTTAGCCTCCAGCTCACGCATTTTTGTCTCAGCTCAGGAAGGAGGGCTCCAGAGCAAACTAATTGATGCAGTAGCCAAATCGCTCGCTCACAACTTTAATGCCAGTAGCTCGCAAAGCAGAATTTTTGCCCACAAGGCTCCACAGCTTAGAGGGAGCATTGGCCAAGAGGTCTCTTCGTGTCCCATTTCGACGGACCAGGGTTGTCCTCTCAAGGAGATGTGGGGGACAGAGCCTGGGGAGGGATGGGGTGGGGTGGGGAGACCTTAGGAGGGACCTAATGCTATAGACTCCATCCTCAAAGCAGCCATTTTCTCCAGGGGACCTGATCTCTGAAGTCTGAGGACCAGTTGTAATTCCAGGAGATCTCCAGACCTCACCAGGAGGTTGGCAACTCTACGTTGGACCCTGGCTCTATGCTTCCTGCAATTGTCATCAGATATGTATTTTGACACTTTTTTTTTTAATTGGCATATTAGATCCCCCCCCCCCAAGCAGGTGAAAGTTTCCTTTGCATACGGAGAGTATTCCTTCAGTGCTTTCGAACTGAGAAAATTATAACCCGACTGATCCAAAGCAGGCAGATAATGTAATGGGATGGCTTCTGGGAGGAGATCAGGAGGTCGTCTTTGTTTGATTCGCAGATATAAATCAGAATCTCACTGGCTGCTGACATGTAGGAAAGTCCTGGGCGACTGGGAAACCCATCTGGTTCTCCCGTCAGACGGAGATGTCGAACTGAGAACGGCCAAGCCCTAAACACCAGGGCCGGCCGGTTTTGTGGGTTTTTTTAAAAAAATGTAGGAATGAACGTGTTTATAGACTCCTTGCATTTATGCTTTCGACGGTTTATTTTTCAAGCAAAGAAAGAACATCTCCTGGTAGGCAACTTAACCCAAACAATATCGGTTTAAAAGTTGAGGCCATGCGCTTTTGGAATATTTTTCTAGTGTTTTGAAGTGTCCACTTAGGAAGGGAGAAGGGGGGGGAGGAGAGAGAGAGAAAGACAGAGGGATTGTTCTACATTTCACCGCTGCGTTTGGCCGGGCTGAACCGGCCATTGGAGGGATTCATCTGGTATGGATTAGATCTTCTCTCACACACTCTGTCAACCTGGGTGTTCTGCAGGCAGGATGAATTCTGCAGGGGTCCTCCCAGCTTTCACTTAAAAAAAAAAAAAAAGCCAGGCAGGAAATGCCCCCCACAGACCACATGTGAAATCTGTGCGGGAACAGTTGGAAGAGACAAAAGAACCCTCTCAAGCTTACCCCAAGTTTGTGTGTGGGTGGAAGGAGGCAGCGCATTGAAAAGGAAAGGGCGGCGAAAAGGGGCATTCCTTTGTGAAAGGGGGAGGGGAGCAGAGCCAGCTCTTTAAACTATACATTTATATAATATTTCATAACAGCACAAGTCAGAAAGAGGGGAGGGGGAAAGATAATTCCAAATGGTCCCAGATTTCTTCTCTAAATTACAATTCCACCGAATTCAGCCTTCGACCGAATCAGCCGGTTGATCCGTCTTACCCAGGTTGTGGTCACACCGGCAAGATAACACGGGGGGGGGGGGGAGAAGCGAGGCTATTTGCCCCGGAGGAATTTGACCCGCTGTTGCACAATCACACAGTCCTTTGAAGCTGCGGGGGCAGCCCGCCACCGCGTGACCAGATGCAATCGTGGGTGAGTCGGGATGGTTTTGCCGTTTGTTCCCGATGCGCTTAAACAGGGAATCGATGAATCGTATCTCAGCACAGGGCTCCCTTTGGAGGGTGCGATGGTGCGCATACGGAGGAGGGGGGAAAAACAATGGCATAATGTCGGGATGGCCTGATCGGATCATCCCGACGGCATGAGAGTGTGCTGGTGCGATCACACAGGGGAAAGTCCATCCGTGGCCCATAGCAACTCGTTTGATAGTGGACTTTCCCTAGTGTCTTTTTATCCCGGTTCTGTGGCAGAGCAAAATGGGTTGCCAACGACTCTAGAATGCTGGGCAGATGTTCTCGTGTGATCGCACCCTTTAAATCCACCCGGCATTCGTGCCTATGGCAGGGCCAATTTCGCATGTGATCGCAACCCCAGTTTTGTTTCGACTTGCCAGCAGCTCCAAAGTAGAGCTGTCGACTTCCAGGTGGGGCCTGGAGATCTCTTTTGGCATTACAACTCATCTCACACTTCTTTTCTACTGTGTCTGACCAAGGAAGCTCTGAGTCTGGGTGCCAACTTTCAGGTGTGGCTGGAGATCTCCTGGGATCTCAACTTATCCCCAGGCGAAAAAAAAAAGATCAGTTCACCTGGAGAAAACAACCCCTTTGGAAGGTAGACGTTATCACATCACATTCCACTGAAGCCCCTCCCCCTCCCCAAACCCCACCCTCCTCAGGCTCCACCCCCAAGGTGAAGGCAAAGGTTTCCCTTGCTCGAAAGCCAGTTGAATCCGACTCTAGGGGTATGGTGCTCATCTTCGTTTCCAGGCTGAAGAGCCGGCGCTGTCCAAAGACGTTTCTGTGGTGATGCGGCTGGCATGACTAGATGCCGAGGCGCATGGAACACAAACTGACAGGTATTTCCCAAACTGGAGCTGGCAACACTACTCGTTGGTCTCTAAGGTGGAACTGGATTCAAATCTAACCCATCTCCAGATGACAGAAAGAAAATGGCTTCTTGGGAGAGTGGATTCTATGGCAACACGTACGGATGCCAGCCTCCAGGTGGGACCTGGGGATCCCTGGAAATTACACCTCATCTTAGACTACAGAGAGCAGTTCCCCTGGGGGGGGAAGGTGCTTTGGAGAGCGGACTTTGTGGCATTGCACCCCACCGAGGTCCCTGTCCTCCCCCAGCTCCATTTTTAAATCTCCAGGAGTTTCCCACCCTTGATCTGGCAACCGTACCCCCCTATCCTCTGCGGGTGGCCAGGAGGGACCTGACAAACATAAGGACCCTGCTGAATTCCCACCCCTCAGTGTACTCTGTCGTCCCTAGGTTCCATCCCTGAATCTCTAGGAACTTCCCAGCCTGAGGTTGGCAACCTAGGGCATCAAGAGAACCTCTTTCCTGGTCCAGTCTCCCTTAGAATCTTTGCAAATGGAAGTGCTGGGGATTGAACCGGGGACCTTCTGAATGCAGAGCAGGCACTCCCCTGCAGAGCTGTGGGACTCTCCCTGTAGGCACAGGAAACAGGCAGCGAATGTTTTATAGGCAGGGCTATTTTGGGGCAGGAACATGCAGGAATGGAGTTCCGGCTGTCTCCCCAGTTGGCCATGCCCAGCAGGAACTCATTAGCATAATAGGCCACACCCAAGAGCAGAAACTCATTAGGATTGGCTACATTAGGGGCACGTGGCCTAACATGCAAAGGAGTCCCTGCTCCGAAAAAAGTCCTGGGTTTTGACAACAAAGAAGGTAAACAGAATAAGAAACGAAAGGTGGGTGTGGCTGGATGACCACCCTTCTGGTAACATGGGGGGGTGTGGCCCAATAGGCCAATGAGCTGTGCTGTCATGGGTGTGGTCTAATACGCTAATAGGTTTCTACTGTTTGGTGTGGCCTATTATGCTAATGAGTTCCTGCTAGGTATCCCCCACACAGCAAACAGAGGATTGCAAAAGTTATTAGTAGTCAAAATTAATGAAACCAAAGCCTGTTCTGCACTCCTGGTATTTGTAGCCAACTAAATTCTCAGGTCAGAAGTGATATTGTGTGAATGGGCTGGATATTGCGCTAAGCTGCTTGAGGGCTTTCTACACCTGCACAATTGGTGGTCTCTGGATCCATTCTGAAATTATAAACAGGTAATGCTTCTTAATTGGAGCTGCGGTGGCTCAAGTGGTTAAGACGCTGAACTGCAGGCTGTGGAAGGTCAGTAGTTCAGCAGTTCGAGACCCGAGAGTGCCGCATGACAGAGTGAGCTCCTGTCCCTAGTTCCAGCTCCTGCCAACCTAGCAGTTCGAAAGCAAGAAATTGCAAGTAGATAAATAGGTACCACTTTGGTGGGAAGGTAACCGTGTTCCGTGTGCCTTGGTGTTTAGTCATGCCGGCCACATGACCATGGAAACGTCTTTGGACAGCGCTGGCTCTTCGGCTTTGAAACGGAGATGAGCACCGCAACCCTAGAGTCGGATTCGACTGGCTTTCGAGCAAGGGAACCTTTACCTTTACCTTTAATGCTTCTTAGTGTATTGCTATGGTGGTGGAATGTGCCGCCAAGTCATACCTGACTTATGATGGCCCCCTTGGGTTTTCAAGGCAAGAAACGGACAATAGGTGGCTGGCCATTGTCTGCCCCTGTGTAGCAACCCCAGACTTCCTCGGTGACCGTCCATCCAAGTCCTAACCAGAGCCAACCCTCCTTAGCTTCCGAGAGCTGATGAGATTCGGCTAGCCACGGCCCTCCAGGGCAAGGCAAGAGAGGTTCAAAGGTGGTTTGCTACTACATGCTTCTGCACAGCAACCCTGCACTTCCTTGGTGGTCTCTTGCCTTGAAAACCCCATGGAGTTGCCATAGTTTGGCTGCAATTAGATGGCAAACAAACCAAAAATTGGTCAGGAAAGAGGATGACTGTTTGGTATAGCGGTTAAGTGCGTGGACTCTAATCTGGGAGAACCGGGTTTGATTCCCCACTCCTCCGCTTGCACCTGGCTGGATGACCTTGGGCAAGCCACAGTTCTGGCACAGCTGTTCTTGAATGAGAGTACTTTCTGTCAGAGCTCTCTCAGTCCCACCTCCCTCACAGGGTGTCTGTTATGGGGAGGGGAAGGGAAAGGAGTTTGTAAGCCGCTCTGAGACACCTTTGGGTAGTGAAGGGTGGGGTATAAATCCAATTTCCTCCTCCTCCTCCTCCTCCTCCTCTTCTTCTTCTTCTTCTTCTTCTTCTTCTTCTTCTTCTTCTTCTTCTTCTTCTTCTTCTTCTTCTTCTTCTTCTTCTTCTTCTTCTTCTTCCTCTTCTTCACATAAGAACATAAGAGAAGCCAATGTTGGATCAGGCCAATGCCCCATCTAGTCCGACACTCTGTCACACAGCGGCCAAAATATACCAGGTGCCATCAGGAGGTCCAGCAGTGGGGCCAGGGCACCAGAAGCCCTCCCACTGCTGCCCCCTCCAGCACCAAGAATAGAGTGCATCACCTGCCCCAGACTGAGAGTTCCCATCTATACCCTGTGGCTAATAGCCACTGGTGGACTTCTGCTCCAGATGCTTATCTAATTTCCTCTTGAAACTGTCCATGCTTGCAGCTGCCACCACCTCCTGTGGCAGTGAATTCCATATGTCTTCTTCTTCTTCTTCTTCTTCTTCTTCTTCTTCTTCTTCTTCTTCTTCTTCTTCTTCTTCTTCTTCTTCTTCTTCTTCTTCTTCTTCTTCTTCTTCTTCTTCTTCTTCCATACCAAGTGTGGAGCCACCATAAAAGAAGCTTGAAGTCTCAAACTGAGTTGTTACAAAATTGGGTAACATGCCCACGTCCTTTGTGAGTTCTTCGTATAGTCCTGCAAAGCAGTGAGCTTGGCTAAGGGATTACCCATATTCCCACTCCGTTTAATTGGCGCCGCGGCGGAGCCAATCAGATTCTATGACGTTCGGGCTGACTTTTGTTCAAAGAGCTTCTCCTCGCGTTGCAAAAACAAATATCCATCATTTGCACTTAGCCTTTGGGGAGCTAATTTCCCATCTTTCGCCGTCCCTTTCTGTAATATTATTCGGGCCTCTTAATCTCCACTTGATGCTCATGTAAAGAAATCGTTGTCAAAGCCACACTGCTTTGGATCTCTTTCTAACCTCCTTCCTCCACCAGGGCTTTGAAGCCCAGCTGTCGGGAACGGTTTCACTTCCAGCTCAGGGACAGAATAAAACAAACTGACATTGTCTGATTTCCAGCAACTGGATTCGACTTCCACATGTGGCACGGATTCCCACCCCCTCCAGACATACCCTCACACACACACACACACACACACACACACACACACACTGGCCACATTTATTGGAAAGCATCCAGGATGTAGCAACTGAACATTTTCCATCCTGTTCCAGGCTTTTACCACTTGTGACCAGTGTTCCCTCTAAGGTTGCGGTCACATGTGCAAGATAACGCGGGATGGGGGAAGCGAGGCTATTTTTCCCGGAGGAATTTGACCCGCAGTTACGTGATCACGCAGTCCTTTGAAGCTGTGGGGGCAGCCTGCCACTGTGTGATCAGATGCAACCGTGGGTGAGTCGGGGTTTTTTTTTTGCCATTTGTTCTCGATGTGCTTAAATGGGGAATCGATGAATCGCATCTCAGCACAGGGTTCCCTATGGAGGGTGCGATGATGCACATACCAAGAAGGGGGAAAAAACAATGGCACAGAGTCGGGATGGCCCAATCAGACCGTCCTTCCTGAGCGAAGGCAAAAATGTGTGAGCCGGAGGCTAAAAAACCCCCTGTGAGCTAGCTCACACTAACTCATCTTGGAGAGAACACTGATCTCCAGGCCCCACCTGGAGAGTCTGGCCCCCCGATCCACTCCAAAAGCCTATCTTCTGATTTTGCCAGCATCCAGGTAGGGCCTGGGGATTTCCTGCTTTTACAACTGATCTCCAGCTGACAGAGATCAGCTCCCCTGGAGAAAACGGCTGCTTTGAAGGGTGGACTGTATGGCACTGCACCATGCTGAGGCTCCTCCCCTCCCCAAACCCCGCCCTCTCCTGGCTCCACCCCCAAAGTCTCCAGGTATTTTACAACTCAAACCTGGCAACCCTATCTGATTATCATGCCTCCTTTTGATCTCTTTGACATTTCACTTTTTAAAAACAGGAAAACAAATACAGAATGGAATTTATTATTATTATTATTATTTTAAATTATTGCAGGCAGCCCTGGAAGAAGGGCAAATTTATTTATTTATTTATTCGACTTTCTATCCCGCTCACCCCCTAAGGGCGCTGAGCGGCTTACATATATATTAGGTCCAACATTCCTAGTCTAGGGCCACATATGTGCAGGGGGAGGTGGATATCCTACCAGGCACCCATATTCTGTAGCAGGTCTTCTGTTGCGAGGAGGACAGTCCGGCGGCGACCTCTCTCCAGCGCTGGTCTTTGTTATGAAGTTCCACCGTCCTGGTGCTTGCGAATCCACCTCCAGGCCGGATCCACTCTGCACTTTCGCACATACTTCGCAGCGGCCTCTGTCCACGTCGGGCTCCAGCCTGCTGCATTGTTCCGCCTCTGTGCCTCGTCGGTCCAGCCTCCTTCCTTCGCCTCGCCTCGCCAGCCGCCATGTCTCCTCCACCGTCCATCGCCTTCTGCCGTCTGTCGCTCTCACCGTCGCTGCTACAGGGGCGGGTGCCCCCCTGCTCTAATAGCAGGTACCCCATTTATCTAATCGCCCTTTAACGGGCTTTCGAACCGCTGGGTGGGCAGGAGCTGGGACAAGGGCCAGGAGCTCACCCTGACCGCGGCGGGATTCGAACAGCCAAAGCTGTTCGAACAGATGTTAAGGCAGGCATTCCTTTACTGCTGAGGTTTGGGAACAGAAAGAAGGAGCTCCCTTGTAGGTCAAGCAGGGGCCCTCCCTGTGACCAGGAGGTTGTGGGCCACTAAGCAGACCCTCACCGGACCACCATACAGCAACCACCATCTGCACTTAACTGCACTCTGTATGTATATTGTTTGTTTATGTGAATTTTATAGTATTGCATTTATGCATCCATGTTTTATTGTATTTTAACCTGTTGTACGCTGCCTTGAGCTTGCCTGTGCAGGAAAGGCAGGATATAAATTGAAAATAATAAATAGTAATAATACTCTTAACGAGCCTTATGCAGATATAGGAATACACTCAGATCCAAAGAGACAGAAAGGCAGGTAGATTAGATTAAAACGAATCAGATTAAATTAGGATTTTTATGCGCTGCCTTATCCTGGCACTGGAAAGAGAGCAAACCCTTCTCTTCCTCTAAGAAATGACTGTTTATATTTCAGAAAGGAAGACCTATTGTATATTGTCAGTGACCTTTTAAAAAAACTGTAATCGGGTTTCATGATCACCATTTTCACAGCTGCATGACCTAATCTGATTCAGGTATTTCACTCACGCACTGAAGCTGAATGGCTCCACATGAACAATCATTTCTCTTATCCTAGATGCCTCTTTCCAAAGATTCCCACTGTCCTCATAGCTTCTTTTTAAAAAAAACACACACACCAAACAAACTTAAAAATTGGAAGAAGATTGTCTCCCCCTACCCTGAGGGTATCACACTCTGTGCCAAAACCTGTTGAACCACGTTGACATAGTTATCGAAAGCTCTTAATAAAAATCTATGTCGTTGCCATCATTTTCTGTTCGGTTTTTCCCATTTAAGATAAAAGGGAGATGTAAGGGTCCATCAGGTCATCTGTGGCTAAATAGGGTTTAAGGCATTCTCTGCCTTCAAACATGGCTGCAGGGGGTCATGAACTTGTGAGTGCAGAGTGTTCCAAGACCCCCCATCACAGTGGCTGGGCCAGATGTACTTTGGGAGCCTGTTAGAAGTAGTTGCAGTAGGAATAGTAGCAGCAGCAGCAATAGCAGCAGCAGCAGCAATAATAATAATAGCAGCAGTAGTAGGAAGAGCAGCAGAATAGTAAGGCTGATTTCCCACTACAGCTGCCTCGGCATTGCGCCGCCGTTTGCCCTGACACTATTGGTCAATTTCACACCCGAAGCTGTGGGGCTGCATTTTGACCCGCGGCTTCGCCCGATTTCCCCCGCAGTTTCGTGATCCTGTTTTTTGAGGATCACGAAACTGCGGGGAAATTGGGCGAAGCCGCAGGTCAAATGCAGCCCTGCAGCTTCGGGTGTGAAATTGACCAATAGTATCGGGGCAAACGGTGGCGCAACACCGAGGCAGCTGTAGTGGGAAATCAGCCTTAGTAAGTAAGTTTGGTGCAGTGGTTAAGTGCGTGGACTCTAATCTGGGAGAACTGGGTTTGATTCCCCACTCCTCCACTTGCACCTGCTGATGTGACCTTGGGTCAGTCACAAGTCCTCCCAGAGGTGTCCTTGAAAAAGAGCAGTTTCTGTCAGAGCTCTCTCAGCCCCACCTACCTCACAGTGGGGGTCTGTTGTGGGGAGGGGAAGGGAAAGGAGTTTGTAAGCCGCTCTGAGAGTCCAATCAGATGGCTCTTCAGATCCGCGCGAGGCACGATTGCCTCACGGATCTAAACTTAGTGTCCAGACACAAACATCTGGGAAATATCCCTCTTCCAAGGGCATCCCGTTTTGCTGTGCATCGGAGAAGTACTTAAAAGATACCACTTTAAATCTGGGGTTTTCGGTTACCTGAGGGACAACTGCGGACTTTCATCCGTCTGATCATTCCACCAGTGCGCAATCCTCCTGTCAGGGTGATCTGACGTCAGACCATCTCTACACATGCGTGGATCAACAAGGATGCGCTGTCACGTCTATGCCCATGCACAAAAAGTTTTTTTTTTAAAAAAGAACCACCACGCGCCTCCTTCAACAAGGATGCGCTGTGACGCCTATGCGTATGCGCCAAAAGTTTTATTTTTAAAAACCCACCACGTGCGCCTCCTTCAGTGGACACCGTCTAGACAATCCACAATGGAGGAAGCAAGCGGTAAGGCAATTCCCCCAGGGGAATGTCTGGTTGTGCGACGGTGGATTAAAAGGATCGGGATCAAATTCGAGTTGGCATAATGGCGGGATTAGCTGCCCATCTGAATGCATCCTGAGACTCCAAGTGAAGGGCGGGGTATAAATCCAATCTCTTCTTCTTCTCTTCTAATAGTAGTAACAGTAGCAGCAGCAGTAATAATAGTAGTAGTAGATGGTCAGCTGTGTTGGTCCGAAGCGGTAGAACAAATCTAGTGCCCAGTCAGGCACCTTTAAGACCAACAAAGGTTTTTTCAAGGTATGAGCTTTCATATGCAAGGCACACTGTTTCAAACACATTGGAAAGGAAGCTAGAATTCAAACTTATAGATAGAGGCTGAACAGCAAATTAACATGCAGCAGGATGAAGATGTTTTAAGATATGCAAAGGCAAAACTAAATAACAAGCTAAGGTCATAAGGTCCACAGTTGTTTTGATTTAATTAAGGGGGGAAAGGACGGCAAAGCAATAAATATGTCGAAATAGGGGATAAATGTGTAAAGGCGTCTCTACATAGTAGTAGTGGTAACAGTAGAAGCAGCAGCAGATGCTATAGTAAGTAATACTTAATAATGGTAGCAGCAGCAATAAAAGTAGTAGCAGCAGCAGCAGAAGTAATAGTAAATAACAGTAAGTAGTAGCAGGGCTTTTTTGTAGAAAAAGCCCAGCAGGAACTCATTAGCATAAGAGGCCACACCAAACAGCAGAAACTCATTAGCATATTAGGCCACACCCCAACGGCACAGCTCATTCGCCTATTAGGCCACACCCCCATGTTACCAGAAGTGTGGTCATCCAGCCACACCCACCTTTTGCTTCTTATTCTGTTCGCCTTGTTTGTTGTCAAAACCCAGGGTGTTTTTTTTTAAGCAGGAACTCCTTTGCATGTTAGGCCACACACCCCTAATGTAGCTAGTCCTAATGAGTTTCTGCTGTTGGGTGTGGCCTGTTATGCTAATGAGTTCCTGCTGGGCATGGCCAACTTGGGAGCCAGCCGGAACTCCGTTCCTGTGCATTCCTGCCCAAAATAGCCCTGAGTAGTAGTAATAGTAATAGTAATATTCAGCGGACGGCGGAGGACAGGAGGGCCTGGCGTGGTCTGGTCCATGGGGTCGCGAAGAGTCGGACTCGACTGTGCGACTGAACAACAACAAGTAGTAATAGTAGTAGTCGTAACAGCAGCAGTTGTAGCAGCGGCAGGATGACTCTGTGAGATTTTGGATTTACCACCCATTGCTTTGACTTGAGGCAACCGGGATCCTGGGAGACAGTCGAGCTTTCCCAAAATTCCTCATCCTGACCTCCCCAATATACATCATCCTCATCCTTACCTTACGGCCCCTCTCCCCTGTCCAGGCGCATATTGCAACAATAATATATAGGTTAGGGAGGTGGCCCCGAAGCCGATTTATCATACATCTCTGGGCACGAAGCTCTGGAGAGATCTGAGTGATGGATCTGTCTCTTCACAACATTTTTCTCCCCAGTGCCAAAGCAGGAGATAAGCAATCTGCAGGTGAAGCAGGCGAGTCTCCCAATCCGGGGCAGTGCCCTCTTGATTGACACCAGCTCACACCACAGGCCTTTGAAGCACAGGCGCCTTTGTTCCCCTGCATAACTCATTTTCACACTGGAGGAGGGAGGGCAGAGAAGGGGGAGGCAGATGGGCCCGCTGGATTCACCAACCCCAAGCATCCTTGCCTTAAAAACTGGGGTTATGGCAAATAAATATCAGCCGATGCATTTAATTCCTAGTGGGATTTATTTAACTAATGGCACTTCATGGATGTTAGCTCCCCCCCGCAACCCGTCTTGCTTTATTTGCACGATGGTGTTTAATCTGGCTTATTCCCTTTGTGAGTGATAAGCCTTTGGATCCAGTGGGTCGGTTTGTTTATTTAACTTGTTCTAAACGTTTATTAACTGCTTTTCCTCCTGACGGAGCTCCAGTCAGCTTACCAAATGAAGAACATGCATAAAGGTAAGGTAAAGGTAAAAGTTTCCCTTGCTCGAAAGCCAGTCGAATCCGACTCTAGGGATGCGGTGCTCATCTCCGTTCCCAGGCCGAAGAGCCGGCGCTGTCCGAAGACATTTCCGTGGTCACGTGGCCGGCATGACTAGATGCTGAGGCGTACGGAACACTGTTACCTTCCCACCGAAGGGGTACCTATTTATCTACTTGCAATTTCTTGCTTTCGAACTACTAGGTTGGCAAGAGCTGGGACCAGAGACGGGAGCTCACTCCGTCACGCAGCCCTCGGGTCTCGAACGGGTACCGACCTTCTGGCCTTAACGGCTGAGCCACTGCAGCTCCTCAACATGCATCAAACAGTGTATAAAAATACACAAAAACAACATTTAAAGCCACAGTTTAATCAAACACAGTTTTAAATAAAATGTCTTCAGTTGCCCCCTCTAGCTCAGAGGTGAGGGGGTCAGGCACACCTTTCTGGGGAGGCTGTTCCAGAATCGTGGGGCTGCCACTAAAAAGGCCCTCCCTCATCTACCCACCAATTGAGCTTTTTTGATTGACAGGACAGTCAGGGGGGCATCCCCCTGTGATCTTAATTCCCGGGCAGGAACATAACGGGAGGAGATAGTCCTTCAGATTCCCCAGTCGAAAGCCATGTAGGGCTTCAAAGGTCAAAACCAACACCTTGAATTGGGCTACCCTGCCTCCCTGGTTGTTATCCACATGATGTTGGAATCCACCATGCAAGCTGTCTCAGGCCTGTAGCTGGGATTTTTTTTTTTTTAATATGGGGGGCCTTTAAATAAGCCAGGGGGCACCATAAATAAAATTAAAAAATTGGAAGTTGTGGGGCTTGGGCTACATGGAAAGTCAGGGGGCCTTGATGGTAAGTGAGAGGGCTGTGCCCCGAGAGGCGCCCCCCACTGTGGCTATGGGGCTGGCCTGTCTTGTCTCAGGGCTCTGCTGTCTCATTCTCAGGGCTATTTTTGGGCAGGAACGCACAGGAACGGAGTTCTGGCTGGCTCCCAAGTTGGCCACGCCCAGCTGGAACTCATTAGCATAAGAGGCCACACCCAACAGCAGAAACTCATTAGGATTGGCTACATTAGGGGTGTGCGGCCTAACATTCAAAGGATTTCCTGCTTAAAAAAAGCCCTGGGTTTTGACAACAAACAAGGTAAGCAGAATAAGAAGCAAAAGGTGGGTGTGGCTGGATGACCCCACTTCTGGTAACACGGGGGTGTGGCCTGTGCTGTCAGGGGTGTGGCCTGATAGGCTAATGAGTTTCTGCTGTTGGATGTGGCCTGTTATGCTGATGAGTTCCTGCTGGGCTTTTTCTATAAAAAAAAGCCCTGCTCATTCCCGTGAACTGCATGAGTAAACTGGAGCGTAGAAAAGTTATGTCGTGACAGGTGGGAAGGTGACCACTGAACGGAAGGAGTTTAAGGAGGGGAGGAACCAGATTGCATCCGGTCCCACCCAGGCCAATAAAGGCTGTCTCAGTTCATCCTGAAAGAGGAACTGGCAGATCTTTTTGGTCTGAAGGAGGATCTGGGTCTTCAACCACTTTTGAGGGTGGACTCTGGCTCTTCTCGATTCTGATACCTGCCGTTCCTTCCAACACTGGAACTCTTGGGTGGAGAACTGGCCCTACCCGTCTCCTTCCCCCAACCCCTAACAAGGGTTGCCAAATCCTGGCTGGGATTGGGAAATCACTGGAGATTTGGGGGCTGAGCCTGGAGAGGTTGTGGTTTGGGGAGGGGAGGTGCCTCAGCATGGTATAATGCCATAGAGCAGGGGTGTCAAAAATGCGGCCCAGGGGCCGGATCAGGCCCCCAGAGGGTTTCTGTCAGGCCCGCAGTGGAACTGGCCGTCTCCTGCTGCTGCTTCCAGTTCTGCTGCTGCTGCGTCATTATAGGTTTGCAGCTGACAGAGACACACCTGAACAGCATACTCGAGATTGCAACAGCACAGACATTTTGATGCAAGAATTCAGATCGAGAGGTGTCCGTTATCGGACACTGTTAAATTAGCAAAATATTGAAAGAGTTCTCATGTTTTAAGCATGATTTTAAGTTTTTTTAAAAAAACCCTTAGTGTTTGTGTGCTTTATAAAGTTTATATCTCCGCTGCCTGGCATTACCTTTTATGACACAGATGGGCCCGGGCCCAACAAGGTCTCATTTATGTCAGACCCGGCCCTCCTAACAAATGAGTTCGACACCCCTGCCGTAGAGTCCACCCTCCAAAGCAGCCGTTTTCTCCAGGGGAACAGATCTTGGGTCATCTGGAGATCAGTTGTAATTCCAGGAGATCTCCAGGCCCCACCTGGAGGTTAACAACCATACCCACCAACATGTGTAATCCAGGCCTTAAAGATCATGCTTGAGTCTAATGGATGATGGGGGGCCTGGAGACCAAGAAGCCCTGTGAGGAAAGGCTGAGGGACTTGGGAATGTTCAGTCTGGAGAAGAGGAGGCTGAAGGGGGGGACAGGATGGCTCTCTCGAAATATTGGAAGGGCTGTCCCTTAGAGAAGGACAGGGAGCCGTTCCTGTTGGCAGCAGAGGAGAGGACCCGCAAGAATGGGTTTAAATTAAGGGTGGAATCTTAGGGAAAACTTGTTTATAGACAGAGTTGTGCAACAGTGGACTCAGCTACTTAGGGAAGCGGTGGGCTCCCCCTCAACTGGCAGTCTTGAAGCAGCGGCTGGACAAACCCTTGTCAGGGATTCTCTGGGCTGATCCTGCACTGGGCAGGGGGTCGGACTAGACAGCCTGAATCACCTCCTTCCAGCTCTGTCATTCTTTTATTCTGTGATTCTATTCCTTCTTCATATCTTATCCACCTTTCCTTTTGTGTCAGGTGTATTATATTAACAGCAGGTATTCCAATTTGCAAACCACCTTGAATACAGAAGCAGAAAGGAGGTTGAGAAATGCCATGAAAAGAAGGGACCACCACACCCCCCGGAAAATGCTGGGATTGTCTCTCCTTCATTTCCCTGGTTTTTCCCACCAAGCATGAAGCAGAATGGTATAAAACAAAGCACCCACGCCAAGAAGGTGCCGAGTCTTCCAGAGCCCCATAAACATTTAATTTGCTAAACGCCACCTCCTCATTTGAGATCAGCCATCAATCTCTTTTCTCCTTTACATCCCCACCACCTCAGGAACTGAGGGTGGAAAGAAAGCACTTTCAGGAAGATGTTAGGAAATTCCCTAGTAGAGTGGTCATTGGACCAGGGAACCCGCGGTCCTTGAGTCCTGATGGATCACGTGCCATGCCCCCCTTCTTCTCTCTCGAGAGGCAGATGGTGTCCAGGAAGCTGTATAACAAGAAAGGGACCATAAATATTTGAAGGTGAGTAAATGTCTTTTTAAGAGTCCAGCTGGGCTTGCAGCTCTTCTTGGGTCAAGCAGACTGGGGGGTGGGTGGGGGTTGGCTGTTGAAAAGAACCACCCCTTCCCCCCTCTTCTGCACCTTCTCCTGGGCTGAGAGACGGATCACCCAGCTGTGCATCTGCACCCAAGGGGGCTCAGGATCTACCCAAGCGTGTACAACAAGATGGACTAGACCAGGTTGGGATCCTTTCGTTTAGAAGAAGAAGAGATTGGATTTATACCGTACCCTTACCAAGGGTTCTGTTATTAGAGAGTCAACATGGGACGTTTCCTTCAAGAGTCGATAAGTAGAAATTGAGAAGAACTGTGTCTGCTACACACTCAGATAAGGAAATTCTTGTGAAACAATTTTTTAAATATATTGAACAGTATCTGTTTTGTGTGAGTGGTAATAGAAGAGAATTTTCTACAGAATTAGTACAGTAAATGATTTTGCATAAATATCTTTATTGACTCTTTGTTATTATTGTCAAGGATGTTGTGTTTGGACCTCCGCCTCCAGGTGCTGGCTGGAGTTATCCCAGAATTACAACAGGGGTGATTTCCCACTAAAGCTGCCGCAGGGTTGTGCCGCCGTTTGCCCCGAGATTTTTAGTCAATTTCACACCCGAAGCCGCGGGGCTGCATTTTGACCCGCGGCTCGCTCGATTTCCCCCACAGTTTCGTAATCCTCAAAAAAAATCCTGTTTTTTGAGGATTACGAAACTGCGGGGAAATCGGGTGAAGTCGCGGGTCAAAATGCAGCCCCGTGGCTTCGGGTGTGAAATTGACTAAAAATCTCGGGGCAAACGGCGGCGCAACCCCGCGGCAGCTTTAGTGGGAAATCACCCCCAGGTCTCCAGGTTACAGAGGCCAGTTCCCCCTGGAGAAAATGGCTCCTTTGGAAGGTGAACACTGTGGCACTAGACCCCAACTAAGGACCCTCCTCTCCCCCAAACACACTCTCTCCAGACTACACCCCCCAAATCTCCAGGTATTTCTCAACTCAGAGCTGGTGACCCTAGCCCGGGACAATCTTGTCTGATGCTTGTTTGGAGTTCTTCTCTTTATCCCATCATACTGGAACCTTTTTGTTGTTGTTCAGTCGCACAGTTGAGTCTGACTCTTCACGACCCCACAGACCACATCATGCCACGCCTTCCTGTCCTCCATCATGCTCCGGAGTTTGCTTAATTTCATATTCATTGCCTCAATAACACTGTCTGACCATCTCATCCTTTGCTGTCCCCTTCTTCTTTGACCTTCAATCTTTCCCAGCATCAGGGTCTTCTCCACCAAGGGCTCCCTTCTTATTTGGTGGCCAGAGTATTTGAGTTTCAGCTTCAGGATCTGGCCTTCCAGGGAACAGTCAGGATTGATTTCTTTTAGGACTGACTGATTCAATCTCCTTGCAGTCCAAGGGACTCTCAAGAGTCTTCTCCAGCACCATAATTCAAAATCATCTATTCTTTGGCACTCGGCCTTCCTTATAGTCCAACTCTCGCAGCCATATAGTACTACTGGGAATTCCATTGCTTTGGCCATGTGGACTTTTGTTGGCAGGGTGATGTCTCTGCTTTTTAATATGCTGTCTAGGTTTGCCATCACTTTCCTCCCAAGAAACAGGCATCTTTTAATTTCATGTCACCATCTGCAGTGATCTTAACAGGCACCAAATGAATTGAATCAGCATTAGATTCTGGATAGATTCATTCATTCATTCATTCATTCATTCATTCATTCATTCATTCATTTTATTAGACTTATATGCTGCTTCATTCCCTGCCAAGCTGGGCTCATGGCAGCTTACAACAATCAAAATACAATACATTTGACATATTACAGTTTTAAAATCCACATTATTGTAATTTAAAACCTAAAACTTCTTTACTTCATCAGATGGAAATGCCGGGGCAACCAGCAAAGAAGATGAAGCACTTTGTCACTGAAAGACTCATTAACTTGTGGAATTCATTGCCACAGGATGGAGTGACATCTACTAGTGGCTGGTTTTAAAAGAGAGATTAGATGTATTCACGGAGGACGGGTCAATGGCAATGTCTGTTAGCCACAATGACTGAATGAAACCTCCATGTCCAGAGGCAGTAACCTTTGGAATACCAGATCCTAGGGGTTGCAACAGGGGGAGACTTTGGCCTCTGTCTCCTTCTTGGGGTCGCCTAGCTGTTTGCTGTATGAAAAAGGATGCTGGATTTGATGGCTCATTGGTCTAGTCCAACATGACTGCTGAAGTTCTTATGTTTCAGTTACCTTGGAAAGATGAGATGACTAAAAGGAAATTCATTCTCAGCAAGTGCCATATTCCACTCTACCGATTCTCGAACCCAAGGATTAGATTGTTATTTACAGCTGGGTGGACCGAAGACCACAATCCATGTAATTCTAGAAATCCCAAGCACAGCTCCTTGGAAGTGAGTCCAACGAAATCAGCAGGGCGTGCGTTGGAGTCAAGAGTATTAGGATTAGGCTAGAAGACTTACAAATCAACCGCCTTCAGGATGGACGTGTCTAATCCGCTTAAATGTGAAAACGAATGAGGTTTTAGGACCGCGAGCCTATTACCACGATATGGTTGATTTATGACCTCTTAGACATAGGATAGGATTTTACTTTTCATGACTCACGAGTCTGTATGGGTTGTGTGTGTGTGTGTGCAGGGGCCAGAAAAAAGAGTCTGTATGACATCCAGAGAAAATAGACTTGCATTCGGGCCATAGCTTCCCCACAAGGGTGCTTGGGAACTGTACTTTTGGAAAAGGTACAGGGCTGCCGGACAGAGAACCACCCCGACCTGGTGGAATTCTCTGCCGAATGATACCAGGGCCCTGCAGGATTGAAATATACTGAGTTCCGAGATGTAGCATGGTGATCAGCTCTTTCTTTATTTCAGTTCTACTAAACAACAGATACCCAAGCCGGCCCAGGGGCCCGCTTAAATCCCCATTGCATGCCACACCCCCTCACACACCCCACACCTGTGATAGGTCTATTTACAGTGTACCCACATCCCATAGGTTCCTACTCGGACCCAGATTGGCCGATAGGTCCATTCTGGGATCCAAGCGGTCTATTATTTCTGGAGGTGAAGCTCTGCTACATTGCCTGACCATGTGTAGAGCCAACCGCGTGGTCATAACAGGGATCTTATGCAATTCCACAGGGCCTGTAAGCAATGTTACCTGTAAGCTGGGGAGTCTTGTGAGCAAAAAGTCTACTTTGTGAGCAACTGGCATTAAAGTTGTGAGTGATCAATTTGGCTACTGCATAGATTAGTTTCCTCTGGAACCCTCCTTCCTGAGCTAAGACAAAAATGTGTAAGCCAGAGGGTAAAAAACTGTGAGCTAGCTCACACTAACTCAGCTTAGAGGGAACACTGCCTGTAAGGCAGGGATGTTCCGCCAGGTGTTTGGCTGAGGACGGCGACAGTTGACATCATGGCTGGCACCATACCTGGATCCCAATTCCTTGTGAAGTCCACCCCCCACCCCTCGTACGTGCATAGCACTCACAGGCCAGAAGGAAAGGGAACTTGCAATTTTTTTTTCACCACTTGCTTTTAATTACTGAATAATGCTGGATATAGCTTCTATATGTTTTTATGGTTTTACGGGCAGTGGTGGCTTAGAGGTGAAGACACTGAGCTGCAGACTGGAAGGTCTGTAGTTCGGCAGTTTGAGACCCTAGTGCCCTGTGATGGAGTGAGCTACCGTCTCTGGCCCCAGCTCCTGCCAACCTAGCAGTTCGAAAGCAAAAAACTGCCAAGTAGATAAATATGTACTGCTTCATTGGGAAAGTGACAGCGTTCCATGAGCCTCAGTGTTTAGTCATGCCGGCCACATGACCACGGAAACCTCTTCGGACAGCGCTGGCTCTTCGGCTTGGAAACAGAGACGAGCACCGCACCCCTAGAGTCAGATTCGACTAGCTTTTGAGCAAGGGAAACCTTCGAGCAAGGGAAAACTATGCTTTTAGAATGTTGTACATCGCCTAGAGCCCCACGGTCGTAGGGATTAGGCGATTAATAAATGTAATATAAATAAATCAATAAATTCTTCTGCAAGACTCCCTGCTGGTGGGAGTTATACAGAACGTGTTTCACCCACTTGCAAAGAACTAAATTGGCTACTGATTTTACTTCTGGAGACAATTCCCACTCTGAAAGCCTTCTGTCCTGGAGATTTCAAGGACCATTCTCTCCTGTGTTAAGCGGCCGTCAATCCCATCAAATTTTTGAGGGCTGCCAGCTTCAGGTTGGGAAATTCTGGGAGATTTGGTGTCGGAGGCTGGGGAGGGTGAAGTTTGGGGAGAGAAAGGGGCTCAGCAAGGATGTAATGCCCTACAGTTCACCCTCCAAAGCTGGCATTTTCTCCTGGGGAACTGATTGCTGTACTCGAGAGATTAATGGTAGTTCTGGGAGACATCACACTCACTCCTGGAGGCTGGCAATCCTATTTCTTTCCGATCCTTCCTGCAAGGAACTCGGGGTAGTGTTTGTCCTCACAACAACATGGTGAAGTTGATCGTACAGCCTCTGGTTGCCTGTGTTCTAAAATGACACCATCCATGGCTCCTAGTATTTGCTGCAAAAGTCCTGATGGGAGTCCTCTTACCCTTACTTCGGAAGGTGGGGTCACAGTACAAGTGACAGGGCCTTCTTGGTGGTAGCACCATGGAACTGTCTTCCTTCATCAGTTTAACTGGTAACCTAATTTCATTTGCCATGAGGCAAAAACCAACTCCCATCAGCTTACTTCTTAGTTTTGCTGTCAATTTGTGGGGTGGTTTTCTCAGTCGTCTGACCTGACTGAGTCTGTTTGATTTTCCAACCCTCTCTATTCATACAATTATCTACTGTAGTTTTAATTGGAGTCTGTGATTCAATTAGTTTGTGGAGGACATTTTCAGTGCTGCTTTTAGCTTCATGCAGGAGCTGTGGTGGCTCAAGTGGTTAAGACGCGGAACTGCAGGCTGTGGAAGGTCAGTAGTTCAGCAGTTCAAGACCTGAGAGTGCCACATGACGGAGTGAGCTCCCGTCTCTAGTTCCAGCTCCTGCCAACCTAGCAATTCGAAAGCAAGAAATTGCAAGTAGATAAATAGGTACCACTTCGGTGGGAAGGTAACAGCATTCTGTGCACCTTGGTGTTTAGTCATGCTGGCCACATGACCACGGAAACGTCTTCGGACAGCGCTGGCACTTAGGCTTTGAAACGGAGATGAGCACCGCAACTCTAGAGTCGGATTCGACTGGCTTTCGAGCAAGGGAACTTTTACCTTTAGCTTCATGCCCATTTGTTTTAGTGTGGTTCCCCTTCGTTTCTGTCTTGTGATGTATCGTGTTTTGTTCTTTGCATGATGAAACCCTCCTCAAGAGCCGTGCTGAGATGGGTGTGGGGTATGAATATTTCAAACTAAAATAAGTTTCTTCGAACAAAGCTACAGTCCCAGGTCAGGAAAGCACATTAAACCAGGAGTCTGATTTAAAATGGTAAAACACAGAAGTACTGAAAGCCAGGAAAACTGAGCCTTATACGCACGGATCCAGATCAAAATGAGATGCATTAGAATTTGGCTGGAATAGTAAAGGATTAACATCCGTGAACTTCGCAGCTAGAGATTGGGAATCCTCGGAATTAAAATGACATGCAAGGAATTTCCCCAGAATCTTCTGACTTCAAACCTCATGTGTGACACACGACAAGTCAGGCCTGGGCCAAATCCAGGGCGGGGCGCCTCTGCCACTTGAGATGTCTTCTTCTTTGACGTGAAGCAACAGCTCAGACAAAGAGAAAAATGTGGCTTCTCTCCAACCCCTGTGATCTAGCGCCACGGGATTCTTTTTTTTTATCATACACTTAAATCACACCTGTCTTCTCCTTCTTGGCTGTCCTAAGGTGTCAGTGTGAGAGAGAGAGGAAGGAAGGAAGGCCTGAAGCGGCATTGGCCGCAATCCAGTTGGCATGGGCTGCGGCTGAGGCCCAATGAAAGCGGGAGACGGCCCCAGTGGTGAAGCACCACAGACCCCCTGACAGAAACATCGTGAAACAGGTAAGGCAGCAGGTGAGTGAGACGCCAGGGGAAGTTCAGCAACAGGGCATGACAGTCAAGGAAAGGAACTCCCCTACAGGGCTGGATCCTAGGGTTGCCAGCTCCAGGTTTGGAGGGAAAACAGGCAATTCCTTCCATTTCATAGCCTCCAACATTGCAAAAATTAGGTGCCCACGTTGTCAGGTGGGGTGGTGGGCGGCGGCATATTCCGTTTATGGAACTGATTCATGGGAGAGTCAGGGAAAGATTAGATCGTTAACCGAAAACAGTAAAAAGACTGGCACAAATTTGCCCTTTGTAAAATTTTGTTCTTTATTTAGGTCGTTGGGTGCAGGCTGGGGATGCCAACTCTGGGTTGGGAAATTACTGGAGATCGGAGGGTGGGATGCGATGTCCACCCTCCCAAGGCAGCCATTTGCTCTGTAGTCTGGAGATCCATTGTAATTTCGGGGGATCTGCAAGCCCCACCTGGAGGTTAGTAACCGTGGCACAATCCATCACCAGGGGGCCATAGGGTGGGGATGGGGGAATGCCCACCCTTTGTTATGTTTAAAGGGCATAGTGTTTTGTCCAGAGAAACACTGATTCACTTTCTGTTAGTAGGGTTGATGAAGGGGTTGTGCATTTCTCACTTCTATAAAAAAAGGACATTAGTTGTTGTAGATTTCCCGGGTTGTGTGGTCGTGGTCTTGGTATTGTAGTACCTGATGTTCTGCCAGCAGCTGTGACTGGCATCCTCAGAGGTATAACACAGAAAGATGGAGTACTCTCTGTATCAAGGTGAGAAGAGCAATGGTAGGCAGGTAATTGATATCTACTCAGGAAGGTGGGGTAGGGCTGAGCCATTATCTTGCAGGAGTTCCCCAGGCTGTGACATGCTAATGGAGGAGCTTTCCTGAGGAGGTTCTTTTGCATATGGGCTGTTAAAATTCTAATCTTATCTGTAGTGCTGTTGTAAGATGTAGAGCATTTTGTGTTTTTCAGGACTGGAAACCATGACCTATTTATTTTTAAACTCTCTTCTTTCCTGTTGAAATTGTGTTTATGTTTGTGAATTTCAAAGGCTTCCCTGTGTAATCTGATGCCAGGTTCTTTGAGAGAAGTCCGGATGATCAATTTGTTTCCTTCAATTGGCCCATGTAGCAAAGGTGTTCTCCCACCGTGCAAAGAGCATGGATATCGGAGGATATCTGGGTCCATTTGTCCAGCAACATCTAAAGAGTGGCCACAGATGTTTATGGGCATGGAATCCATCCATCGTCAGTCTCTACTATCTTTTAAAACAATCTACTGTTTTCCTCTCTTAGTGAGTTTCCTTGGGAGTCCAGCCACTGGTCAGCCAGAAAGATAGCACAGAAATACTTTGAACCAATCAATAAATCATCAATCAAACAATCAATCAACAAATGGAGGCACGTGCCTCTATGTGAGGTGGGCACATAAAATCCCCCCCATGTCAACATCTGTAAGACTAACAAAAGCTTTCTTATTTCTGTTTAGAAGTATGAGGTAGACCAGAACAATCCCCTGTTGGTTCATGCTTTGGGGCGAATGGTGTAAACATGCGTGACTTAATATGATGGACTGAAATGAACTGCAGAGAGAAGCAACAGTTTCTTTTTCAAAAGATGTGAGGCCAGGAGTTAACAGAAATGGAGAAAAATGCCTCTAAGGCCAAGTTGCCTCCTCCATATATGAAGATAGTTTCAGAGTTTATCCGATGTGTTGGTCAGCAGTAGAATAGTAGAACTCTGAGTCCGGTAGCACCTTAGAGGCCAACAAGATCATTGGGTATAAGCTTTCAGGAGTCAGATCTCAGCATACTGGGGCAATGCGAAATTGTCTCTCTCATGACCACTTTTCTCCCACTGCCTTGTCAAACCATGGACTATTATGCATGGGTGTTTCCCCTCGCTTTCACAGAGCATATCCATTGGGTTTTCTTTGTCATTCTGCATTGATTTTCCTCCCTCCAGCACTCAGTTTGCTTTTTGGTCACTGTTTCCCTGTGTTTTCTGAGAGTGCTTTTGTGCCGATTTCCCCCTTGTTTAGCTTCCAAGCCAAAGGTAATTCAAAAGCGTGCAGATCCCCTTGGATTCTCTCCCTGTCCTTTTGCTGCTCCTTGAAGGTCACTCCCATTTGTGTCGAGATCATTCTGCCCACTCTGCACATTTGCCATCCTCCCCCCTCATCAGCAGGGGTCATTTAATAGAAAAAGAGCTGCAGGAGTTCATTAGCATATCTAATAGGTTATTATAATAGTTTATTAGCATATGCCACGCTCCCTGACATCACCAGAAGTGATGTCAGAAGGGGAAGCAAAAGGGGGGGAGGCATCTTCAAAAGCCTCACCTTCCCTTCCCCAGCTGGCCTGCCAAGGTGGGCTGGGGGGGGAGTGAAGAGAGAAGGGGTTTAAACCCCTTCTCTCTAGAGTCACACTGCAGTGGTGGTGTGATCTTTCCATAGAATAAAATGGAAAGATCACGCTGCTGCTGTGGCGTGACTCTAGAAAGAAGGAACGCAGGGGAAGGGAGCTGGGGGCGGGGCTTGCCACCGCCACCATTTGTGTCTGCTCCTGGGCTGGCAGAGCGGCGCTCCGGTGCGCTCCGGCCCCAAACGACCACTGCTCATCTGTGTACAAGCTCCATTTCCCCTCATTTTAACATTTTTTTTAAATAAGAGGCATGAGTCTAGCAATATGAGACAATCGCTAGTCTCAGATCACTGAACAGCAACAAAAAATGATAGGGGGGGATTTAAAAGGAGCTGCACAAGGTTCAGTTCCCTGCTGGTATTGACTTGAAAGGGGGATTGGAGAGGAGGTGCAGAATGAAATTCACATGAAATATAAAGAGAGTTTCTCATCAGGATAAGAGTTCTCCCCCTCCCCATCTGCCCTGAGTTTCCACACACCAGTCAGGCGAGCATTGGTGAGCAAGGAAGTCTCCTGCCATGAGTGGGCAAATGGGAGCCCTAATGCTCAGGTGTTTGCACCTGGATACAAAGATGATGCCGGCCTGTATATGCGCCAGTTCCTTTCTGAGGGTGATAGATTTCCACTGAAGGCCACTACATTTCATGCCTTCCATTAAGTCAAATTCGCATCCTGTTTACCTGCTGCCACACTGACAAAAGGGATGAAGGGCACCCCAGTTGTTTTATTATTATCTTTTTGAAGCACACTGTCAGGGACTGCCTGATGGTAAGGTGCATTTAGCAAGAAGGGAACTTGAGGCAAATCTTTCTAGTCCCCCCTCCCCACACAGAGACTTTGAGTCCCTCCTGGCTCGGTTTATTTGTTCTTGCTGTTGGAACAGCACAGTTTTGTTTGTCGAAGCCCTACACGACAGAGAGTGACAGCAGTGATGTGATTTGATTTATATCCTAGCTACTCTGGCCGAGAGTCTTCCAAATGACTCCCCCTCCCACACTCTGGCCCTCCAAAACCTCACCCCCCCAAAACCACCCGGTCCTTTGACTCCCTTGGTTCTGGATGGTGTGGCACAGAGTAGCGTTTCGTATGTTCAGCTGTGGGGTGACCCCGAATAAACCCTGCTGGCGCCAGCTCTTTCCTTCCTCTTTACAGCTGTCTGTGGAGTTGGCTGGTGATTGGTCTGAGGGCGCTGGCCATATTTTCATGGTAGAGGCGCTGCTTCTTGCTGTATCAGCGTTATTTGGAAAGTTGGACCGGGGTGGTGGGGGGATCTTCTTCCTTCCACTGTGCTGGCAACAGCAGTCTGAAGACCCAAGAGGTCTGCGACAAAGACTGGACTCTCAGAGCACAGGTCTTTTGTTTTTTAATGGCATCCTTGCACGCTCCTTCTTCCAAACACACAGCTGGAGATACGAGAACAGGAGCTGGCTAGAAAAGAGTGTACAGCTTGAATGCGTATGCCCGCCGCCGTAACCCAGTTTTAGGGTTACCAATTCCAGGTTCAGAAACACTTGGAGGTTTGAGGGTAGAGCCTGAGGAGGGCGGGGTTTGGGGAGAGAAGGGACCTTGACGGGGTATAATGCTGTGCAGTCCACCTCCCAAAGGAGCTATTTTCGCCAGGAGAGATGGAATTAGTGATGTACGTAGTCTAGAGTTGTAATTCCGGGAACCAGTTTGGTGTAGTGGTTAAGTGTGCAGACTCTAATCTGGGGGAACTGGGTTTGATTCCCCACTCCTCCACTTGCAGCTGCTGGATGACCTTGGGCAAGCCATAGTTTTGACACAGCCGTTCTTTCAAGAGCAGTTCTTGAAAGAGCTCTCTCAGCCCCACCTACTACACAGGGTGTCTGCTGTGGGGAGAGGAGGGGAAAGGAGATTGTAAGCCGCTCTGAGACTCCGATCCAATCTCTTTTCTTCTTCATTTCCAGCTGCCACCTGGAGGCTGGCAACCCTACCCAGTTTTGTTTGGCTTGAGCCAGCGGCTTGCAGCAGTTTAGCTGCAGAATGGATTTTCGTTGTCATCCACAGAACATGTGAGTGCATTTATTATTTATTTAAGCCATCCAGAGGACACCATTTCACATGAAGAAAAATGTTCAGTGCACCTGACACATGAAGAAATGCAACAGCATGCAGTGGGGGAGTTAAATATAATTCCAGTGGACTGGACCTCCAAAGTTCGGGGGCAGCTGCCAAGAAGCACCTGTACAAGTCCCTACCAAATAGATTTCTGAAATGGTTTGGGCCTGCAGGAATGGTCTCAGAGTACGGGCAAATAGTGGGGGTGGGGGAGATGCCTCATCCCTGCTTCTAATTTCCCACCAGTGGGAGAAAAATAAAGAAATGGCTGCGGGGCTAATGGTGTGACATCACTTCCATGGAAAGCCCAGAAGTGACATTATGCCCCTCTAGGAATAACGAAAAACTCTATGGTTAAACTGTAGAGTTTTCAGCAATTCCTAGAGAGGACTGATGTCATTTCCATGGGGAAACTGATACCACTTCCCGCAATTCTTAAAGAGGTGGGACGTCACTTTCAAGCTTTCCCTGGAAGCGATATCACACCATTGTCAATGGCCACACCTCATGTCCTTGCCCCCCCCCAGGTCTTCTGCTGGTTGTCGGGCCAAGCCCAGCAACACTATGAAGCCTTATTAACATTCTGGGTTTAATATAACACTCTGAAGTAATATCCTTTGTACAAGTACCGAATGGAAGTATTATGTTTTCCTTTTCCTCAACAAGAGCAGACGTGACCTGATCTTGAGTTTAATTGTTGCTGCAAGAACATCTATTGCCTCAAAATGGCAATCTCATCTTGTTCCCACAATTGATCAGTGGTACAACAAAGTCTGGGACCTGTTCATAATGGAGAAAATTAGGGACTACTTGAGGCAAGCTGAAATCAGCCCCAAACCCTCTTGTTTCTCCTGAAAATGGTTCCCCTTCTTCGAACATGTACTGTCAACAAACATCCAACCTAACAAACCAATTTACCTTAAATTGCTCTTCCTCTGGTTATTCTCTTCCACTCATTCAAATCTTTGGGCCTAATAGTCCCCATGAAGACTAATAATATTACTCACCTTCAGTGTTCCCTCTAAGCTGAGCTAGCTCGCAGTTTTTTAGCCTCCGGCTCACACATTTTTGTCTTTGCTCAAGAAGGAGGGCTCCAGAGCAAACGAATTTATGCAGTAGCTAAATCGCTCGCTCACAACTTTAATGCCACTAGCTCACAAAGTAGAAATTTTTGCTCACATGTCCTCCACACTTTTGGCTGGGGAGGAAGAGAGATCTGGTTTTATGTCATCCATTTCCAAATCCGTCCAACTGTCTATTTTTTACCCTACAGTGCACAACAAACAAGGACGATGCTATATATCCTCAGCCAACTGGATGTATTACGTTCATATTATGTTAGCAACCAGGGCTATTTTGGGGAAGGAACATACAGGAACAGAGTTCTGGCTGGCTCCCAAGTTGGCCACGCCCAGCAGGAACTCATTAGCATAATAGGCCACACCCAACAGCAAAAACTCACTCAGATTGGCTTCATTAGGGCTGTGTGGCCTAACATGCAAAGGAGTTCCTGCTACAAAAAAAGCCCTGGGTTTTGACAACAAACAAGGTAAACAATAAGAAGCTTGGTGTGGTGGATGACCACACTTCTGGTAACATGGGGGTGTGGCCTAATATGCTAATGAGTTTCTGCTGTTGGGTGTGGCCTATTATACTAATGAGTTCCTGCTGGGCTTTTTCTACAAAAATAGACCTGGATGTGACATCACTTTTGTCCACTGCCCCCCCATCCAGAAGGTTCTTGTGATTTCATGGTAGGAGCTTGTGCTTCTAACACAGTGGATGCTCTCAACTGATTCTCCACCCAAGCCACCCAAACCACACTGGTGCCCCACACCCAAGCCACACACACACTCTGCTCCTCTAGAGTGCAGGGGGTTGGACTAGATGACCTGCAAGGTTCCTTCAAACTCTAACATTCTATGATTCTAGGGTTGCCAGGTGAGGCTGACAAGCTGGCGGGAGACTTTCCAGAAGCCTCTGGGAGGGGGAGGGAAGAAGCATGATTGAACTCCAAAGGGAGTTTTGGCTGTCACATTTAAAGGGACCGTGTTCCTTTTCAATGCCTTCCCTCCATTGGAAATGATGGAGGTGGGGGCACCTTCTTTTGGGGCTCATAGAATCCAATCTTCTTGAAACTTGGGTTTTTGTTGTTGTTGTTGAGGTGAGGCATCAGACGCTATGCTGAAAATTTAATGCCTCTACCTCAAAAAAGAGCCTCCCCCCCCCGAGCCCCAGATACCCCCAGATCAATTCTCCATTATACCCCATGGTGACCACCCACCGGACATTCCTCCCCCTGCTACCAGCATGAATAGAAACCTCAATTCTCTTTGCAGGATAAGGGCCCTTTAGCATGAGACTACCGTGCCAACATTCACACCCATTCAGTGGCCATATGTGGAGATCAGCAACACAGTTGGAAACCACGCAGAAACCTAAGAGTTGGGTACCTGTGCCGCGTTTGAGGTGCATAAGTACCACCACCTCTGTCAACCAGCTGTAAATGAAGAAAGACAGCCCGTCTGCACATGTATCTCATCAGGGTACAATGCCATAGAGTCTACCTACAAAGCAGCCGTTTCCTCCAGGGGAAGTGGTCTTCTGTAGCCCTGGAGTTCAGTTGTGATACCAGGTGATCTCTGGGCCTCAGTGGGAGGCTGGCAACCCTAGGTGCAAATGAATTGGAAAATGTTTATCAAGGAGCATTAGAAAGGTTCCTTTCCTTCCAGTGCTGTACATCCAACAATTTTCGCCTTCAAAATCAGACTCATCTCAACACAATTCTAAATGCCATCTCTCCGGTCCAGACTGGGTCCACTCAGCCGCAGCTGATTTTCGTACAGAGCTATTTAAACTCCTTTTTTTTAAAAAAAATCTGCATTTTAGAAATTTGATCCTCACACTGTAGTCTTTTTGAGGTCCCCCCCCCGCCCTAAGCATTAAACTGTTTGGCACCGGACCAAACATTCTTGTAAAATTCTAAATTTATCAGAATACACACATGCTACGAAGCATGAACAGCGACATAAAATCTGCAGTAAGTAAGTACGGGACCTCGGTGTGTCCCATTCCCCCCAACGCCCCGGACATTAAGGGAAGCAAGAAACACACACAGAGAGACACATACCCTTCAGATTCATTACTCTTTTGCCAAGTTTTCAAGAAGGGAGATGGGGCAAGAAAGACCCGCGGAACAATGTCAGAAGTCGGTGAACAAAGAAGCAGTTAAGCTACGAGTGGCCAAAAAGAGGGAGCGCTATTGTTCGCCGCATTTTCCGGAGCTTTTCGCTAGGAGCAGACAGAGGGTGCCAACTTCTTCCTCCTGCTTGAAGAAGAAATGGAGGGGGGGGAAACATTTATCCAAATAAGCAAAATATGTGAGGTATGGAATGTGGTTCATCGGCGGCGGTGGGGGAGAGGGATACGGGGCTTTATTGGTTGATTGGTAAATTAAAACACATGGCAAAGTGTTACAGGGCAGAACACACTGCCGACTGTATTACTCCTTTTTTATGGGTTAATCTCTAATCAGAAGCAGCTGCTAATAAAGCACGGGAGTTCATGGGAACCCACCCTTTTGTTGAAAGGAGAATCGGTGTCAATACCAGAAACAGATGAGCACAAACATACACACAGGAGAAAGCCCTCCGGGGGTCAGGTTAGGAGACCCCAGCCAAGAGAGGCGAGGCCTTGGCCGCTGAGAGTGAAGGAACACAGCGCGAGCTTTTTCTCCGGAGGCTTCTGCTTGTGGAAGGGATATACCCACCCCTGGGAATAGGGTTGCCAGCCTCCAGGTGTGGCCTGGAGATCTCCCGCTTTTACCACGGACCCCCAGACGACAGAGAACAGCCCCCCTGGAGAAAATGGCTGCTTTGAAGGGTGGACTGTGTTGCATCACGTTCCTGCTGACATCCTTCCCACCCCCAAACCTCCCCCTCCCCCTGCCCTCGAATCTCCAGGAATTTCTCAGGAAGGATTTGGCAACCCTAACAACGACTCCACCCTAATTCTGGGGCCCTCGCACCTTTTTGCCAATCTTCTCGCTGTCCACGCACACACAAAGTTTTCTTTCCTCATAAAGGTCGGGGGAAACGATTTGTTCGAGCACTCTGTTTTTATCTGTTGTCTCGAGCTAAATTTAATACCTTTTCAAGAGACGGTGGTGACCCAGAAGAGATACAGAAACCAGGAGGGAAGGAATTACGAGCATCAGATTTAATAACCTCCATACTCCAGTCCCTCCCCGTCCCTGAGCTGTCGTAAGAGGCCTAACCGGCCTTTTGAAAAGGGGGTTCTAATCTGAAATGAATTTGTAGCTAATTCAACCCTACAGACCAGCGACTCTGGGATTTCCTAGATAATACAATCCAGATAGAAATGTTGATGGATATGGGCGGCAAGAGGCTTGTCTGTGGAGTAAGTGTCAGGAGAACCAATGATGCCTCCCCCTCCCTCCCCCAGATCCAGTATGCTCTGATATTCTGCTCTTCTTCAGAACTGGTCAATTATAGCATAGGCCTATGCAGTTATCTCGCTCTAAACCCGCTGAAATCAATGGGCTCAGACTAGAGAAACTTGCCACGGGATGGTACTACTCATCTAGATTCCCCCGAAATGCTGATTGCCATTTTGGGGTCAGGAAGCAATTTTTCTCCAGGCCAGTTTGGCCAGAGATCTTGGAGGTTTTTTGTCATCTTCCGGGCGTGGAACAGGGGTCACTGCGGGTGTGGAGGGGGAGGCATTTGGACTAGATGACCCTGAAGGTCCTTTCCAACTCCATGATTCTATGATTCTGTCAAGCTCGCCCTGGGCTCCGGGCGTGAAGCCTCCTGTGGCAACTCAGGACGGGGCTCTGGAAGACGAAGCCTATAAAGGATTGGGGGAGCACTGGGGCCTCAGATACGTAGGGGACGGAGTTGACGACACTCTGTAAGTCCCTCTACCTCCATGCATCGGCTCCTGGCTTCTCAGCGTCCTCCCTGGGCTCTTTCTCTCTCTGGCGGCGTCAGGTGATTCTGAGCACGTCCCTCCTTCCCGGTCCCTTCGCTTCCCTCTCTTTTATATTCAGCTCCCTCTCCCAGCACTGTCTCCTGTCATAAGAACATAAGAGAAGCCAATGTTGAATCAGGCCAATGGCCCATCCAGTCCAACACTCTGTCACACAGCGGCCAAAATATACCAGGTGCCATCAGGAGGTCCAGCAGTGGGGCCAGGGCACCAGAAGCCCTCCCACTGTTGACCCCCTCAAGCACTAAGAATAGAGTGCATCACCTGCCCCAGACTGAGAGTTCCCATCTATACCTTGTGGCTCGCCTCCATCCCATTCCTCCCAGTCCCGCCCCCCTTGATAAGCTCACACACCATCCCCACGGCTTGGGTGTGGGCTCCCAGGTGCTGTCGGCCTCTCCAGCTGCTCCTTGAGGCTCTTCGCTTCACGGTTGGACTGGTCTGGACCGTTGTGCCTTGGCTGCATGGGCGGGGTCTGGCGTGGTGGGACCTTCTTGGCCTGTGAGTCTCCTGGGTGAGTTGGTAGTCGTTGGGGTCCCTGTGGGGTGTGGGCTACGTCCCAGGACCCCGGAACCGGGACAGATTCTATGAGCAGCACCTTAGAGACCAAGGAGATTTTTTAAGGGATATCTGATAAAGAAGAAGAACAAGAGAAAAAGAGACTGGATTTATACCCAGCCCTTCACTTGGAGTCTCAGAGCGGCTTACGATCTCCTTTCCCTTCCCCTCCCCACAACAGACAACCAGTGAGGGAGGTGGGGCTGAGAGACCTCTTTCAAGGACTGCTCTTGAGAGAACAGCTCTGAGAGAACTTGTGACTGGCCCAAGGTCACACCAGCAGCTGCATGTGGAGGTGTGGGGAATCAAACCCAGTTCTCCCAGATTAGAGTCTGCACACTTAATCACTACACCAAACTGGTTAAGTTATATCACCTGGTGCTTACACAGCAGGCTTGTGGCAGCATTGGTGGATCCTGCCCACCTCATATAGGGCAAAGGCTAATCCTTGCTTAGTGGGGGGGGAGGGCAGTGATTCTGGGGCCCCATCCTGGACTATTCCCCAGGGCCGTACCAGAGCTGCCAGGCCAGGCCTTGGAACCACCAGGATACTTGGGAGAGGGGGACAAGGCGAGGCATGTGATGTTGTTGTCACTACTTCACTTCCGGGTATAACCCGGAAGTTGCAATGGGTAGCTCTAGGAATTGCCAAACCCAGACCTGGATAGCTCAGGCTAGCCTGATCTTGCCAGATCTCAGAAGCTAAGCAGGGTTGGTATTTTGATGGGAGATCATCAAGGAATATCAGTGTTGTGGCACAGAGGCAGGCAGTGGCAAACCACCTGTGAACACTGCTTGCCTTGAACACCCTAAGTCAGCTGCAACTTACAGCAAAAAAAAAAAGGGTGTTGCCAGAATTTCTATGGTTTTTCCCCACAGAGTTTCCAGAGATTCCTAGAGCTACCCATTGTCACTTTGAGGTTGTGCCTGGAAGTGACAGACCATTGCAGAGTCTAGTAGTGGGAGTCCAGAGCAGGAGGCCTCCAACCCTACCCAGACCACTAAGACCGCCCCTGCATTGGGAAAGTGTTCAGTTGAAATATATGGGCCATTCATTGCCTAGGATAATAAACGATCAAAAATGTCTGCAATTTCATGTATGTGCACTTCTGGAATTAGCCTTCCTGCTTTCGACAAAAGCAAATAGACGGCCCCTTAAATCACAAGTTCATTCACCAAATGGTTGCGCGGACTGGCCTTGAGTCATTTCAGAGTTGGGATTTCTGCATTTGTTCAAACAAATATGCATGATGGAACGCTCATGGCTCAAGATAATAGTTCCCGGATGATCTCCAACAGGATTGCACAAAAGAAGCTCGGAAGCTGTCTGGCCTCTCAGGATATATATTTGCAGCATTTAGGAGATATAAATTCTTCTGAGCTTGGGCCAAGATTCCTTCACTCACTTCATAAATCTGGAGCGACTCCCTTAACCTCGGTACAATTTAGATGAATAAGAAGAAGATTTGACCTGGGATGAGGTGAAGAATTGTGTTAAACACCCATCTGTTGTATCTCTGTAGAGGGCCCAGCTGGGACTACCACTGGGGGCTCGCTCGTAAAGTATGTCACAGTTTGAAAAGTACTTGGACTTCCCCCTCTGTCCCGTCATAATTTATCTCTTGAGGACATCCTCAAATGTATGCCCAGTAAATCAAGACGCCCCCTTTCTCCCCATTCTTGATTCCAGTGCCTTGTAAAATAATTTAAGATATTAATCTGTTTTAGTAAAATTAAAATGGGATTAACTTCCCCCCTCGTGCAAAGCTCTTCAATGGATAATGATAGAATGGATGGCTGGAGAGGGGAGGGGCAGAGGTGTAGTGGTTAGGAGCATGGACTCTAATCTGGGAGAACTGGGTTTGATTCCCCACTCTGCCACATGCAGCTGCTGGAGTGACCTTGGGTCAGTTACAAGTTCTTTCAGAGCTGTTCTCTCACGAGTAGTTCTTGAGAGAGCTCTCTCAGCCCCACCTGCCTCACAGGGTGTCTGTTGTGGGGAGTGGAAGAGAAAGGAGATTGTAAGCCGCTCTGAGACACCTTCAGATAGTGATGGCCGGGGTATAAATCCAATTTCCTCCTCCTCCTCCTCCTCCTCCTCCTCCTCCTCCTCTTCTTCTTCTTCTTCTTCTTCTTCTTCTTCTTCTTCTTCTTCTTCTTCTTCTTCTTCTTCTTCTTCTTCTTCTTCTTCTTCTTCTTCTTCTTCTTCTTCTTCTTCTTCTTCTTGGTTTCTAGAACTCAAGGGCATTTTTTATCCTTCACCTATGAGGCTTTCTGTTCTTTAAGATCTAACACAGATAATCTGATAGTTCTATCTCCTATCAGGTAGGGTTGCCATCTTCCAGGTGGGGCCTACAGTTCTCATGGAATTACAACTGACCTCTGGACTACAGAGCTCCGTTCCCGTGGACAAGATGGCAGCTTTGGAGGGTAGCTTCTGTGGCATCACATCCTCGTGGAGCTTCCTCTTCTCCCAACGCACCATCCCCAAATTTCCAGGAGTTTCCCAAGTGGGAAGTTCTCAGTAGCTAGCTCAGTTGATCTACAAATTATTGGCCAGATTTGGGTAGGGAGACCAGCCTCCAGGTGGGACCTGGGGAGCCCCCAGAATTACAGCTCATCTCCAGACTACAGGCATCAGTTCCCCTGGAGAAAGTGAATGTTCTGGTGAGTGGACTCTCTGGCATTGTGCCCCACTGAGGTCCGTGTCCTCCCCAGGCTCCAGCCCCCAAATCTCCAGGAGTTTCCCAGCCTCAATCTAGCAACTTTACCCTCCATCCCCCACCAGTGGCCAGGGTGACCCGGCAACCCTAATTTGGGGGTAAGGACTCTGGTCCACTGGTTGGCACCATCAGGAACTTTCTGGCCGGAAATGATATCACATCTGCTTGAAAACCTGAAGGTGGCGTCACATGATATCCCAAACCCCCACCGTCCCTGGTCTCTGCCCCAGATTTTGCAACCTTGCAACCTTAGTAGCAACCCAGCTGGAAAGAATTTGATAAAGTACTTGATCATGTGTGCCTTGCACACGAAAGCTCATAGCTTGAATCAACCTTTGTTGGTCTTAAAGGTGCCGCCGGTCTCTAAATTTGTTGAACTGCTTCAGACCAACTCAGCTAATCAATTGCATAGAATGGTGCAGAAAATTATAAAAGGTACTCTTCTGTTCAAACCAGAGGTGTTGTTGTTGGGTATACTTCCAAAAGATGTACGGAGAGAAGAGAGATACTTGATAATATATATAATGACTGTGGCTAGGATTTTGTATGCGAAATATTGGCGATCCACGGTGGTACCAACCAAACAAGAGTTGATTGAGAAGATAATGGAAGCAGCAGAAATGGATAAATTGACTTTGATGATGAAAGGACATGATGAATCAGCCTTCATAAATACGTGGCAACGCTTCTATGAGTGGTATGATCAGAGAGGGAAGGATGGAGAGAAATAATAAGTATTGAGTATTATTAACCTTATATGTTAAATTAGAAGTGGATAAGGTAGAAAGGTAGTATTCGAGGATACAGAAGTAAAAGATTATTAGTAACAAGGGGTGGCAAGGTAGGAGGAAATTTAAATGGATGGAGTGTTATAAAAATTGTAACCCCCGTGAATGTTAAATGTGGTATGTTGTGTTTTGTGTGTAGTGTTAATGTATTGTGTGTTTGTAGTGTAATGTTGTAACGTTCTTGTCTAAAAAAAAATAATAAAAATGCCTCTTTCAGGGGCGCTAAAAAAAAAAAAAGACCAACTCAGCTAACTGACTGGATCCAGCTGAAAAGAGACATCGTTGGATGGATGCAAGGTCACGCTTATGCTTTCTCTCCAGGGGCGCATGAAGGCTCCCTGGTGCCCTCAGCACTGACCAACTGTGGTGCCACCCCTCCTTTCCACACTGACCCCGTCCATTTTAGTGGTTGACCTGGTCTGACCACATATACCATGCAGATTGCAGCAAAACAAAAATTTATTCATACGACAACACAATAGACTGTACAAAAGATTAGTTTTTTTTTTTTTTTTTACCCTTTTCTCAGCTTTGTGGTGCCCCCTATGGCCCTGGTGCGCTAAGCATGTGCTCAGTCTGCTTAATGGCTAATCTGCCACTGCTTCTCTCCCCTTGCCAGCATTATGTTTTGAAACCTGCTCCAGTTTTTCTCCCCTCCAGACAGAGCAGCCTGAAGTCTTTGCCTTCTGATAGGGCAGTCGCCTGCAGAATTTCAAATGGATCTTCTGTTTGGAGGCCCCCCACATGGTCCTGGCTAGCCAGGGAATCAGAGAGGTGTAACACAGTCTATGAGCTCCCGTGATTCATGCTCCCACGTGCACGCACGATTCTGCCAAGCGTGCATGCACCCGAGCCGAGACGTATATCTGGGCTTTGCATCTGTGGGCCCTGAACTATTCCAAAAAGCCCAGGCTTTCAAGGGAAAATCGCACCTTATCAGTCTGTCTCCGAGCCGCCTTTGTCGTGCCAGAGGTTAACAAGAAGATGGTTACTGCATAGCTGCGACGGCTCTTCATCGCTAATGATTCACTTGACAGATGTTATTCTGGCTCCTGTCCAGTTTGTAATGGGGACTCAGCGGCTTCTGAGTGCATTAAGAATGACCTACTTACATCGGCTGGCCAAGGTACTGTAAATTTCATTTTGGTCTTGTAGTTAGGCTTGGTGCGGCTTACGATGATGATTCTTCCTTTTTTTTAAAGGGAGGTAGTGGGATTTTTCATGCAGATGGAATTCTAGGGCGGCTTATTAGTGACACGCAATTACAAAAAGAGAGACGGTGGAGAAGTCCACCACCTGCAGGGCCAACGTCAACCACTTCACACAAACGTGGGTGCCTGGCAGGGCTATTTCTGGGCAGGAATGCACAGGAACGGAGTTCCGGCTGGCTCCCGAGTTGGCCATGCTCAGCAGGAACTCATTAGCATAATAGGCCACACCCAATAGCAGAAAATCACTAGGATTGGCTACATTAGGGGCATGTGGTCTAACATGCAAAGGAGTTCCTGCTACAAAAAAAGCCCTGGGTTTTGACAACAAGCAAGGTAAACAGAATAAGAAGCAAAAGGTGGGTGTGGCTGGATGACCACACTTCTGGTAACATGGGGGTGTGGCCTAATATTGCTAATGAGCCATGCTGTCAGGGGTGTGGCCTAATATGCTAATGAGTTCCTGCTGGGCTTTTTCTGCAAAAAAAGCCCTGGTGCCCGGAGTCAATGAGGGCAAACAAACTAACGCTGACAGTCACATGTTTCCGTCGGATTATACTAAGGGACAGTAATTGCATAGTGGATAGATTCAGGCGGGGTCGCCGTCCGTGTTGGTCTGAAGCGGCAGAGCAAAGTTTGAGTCCAGGGGCACCTGTAAGACCGACAAAGTTTTATTCGGGGCGTCAGCTTTCACATGCATGCACGGAGATATAAGCTTTCGTGTGCATGTACTTTTTTATTTTATTTTATTTTATTTTAATTTTATTGGGTTTCTATCCCGCCCTTCCCACGAATGGGCTCAGGGCGACTTACGTGGATCTGAAGAAGTGTGCAGGCACAGGAAAGCTTATATGTCAGGGCTATTTTTGGGCTGGAATGCACGGGAACAGAGTTCTGGCTGGCTTCTGAATTGGCCACGCCCAGCAGGAACACATTAGCATAATAGGCCACACCCAACAGCAGAAACTCATCAGGATTGGCTACATTAGGGGTGTGTGGCCTAACATGCAAAGGAGTTCCTGCTCCAAAAAATGCCCTGGGTTTTGACAACAAACAAGGTAAACAGAACAAGAAGCAAAAGGGTGGGTGTGGCTGGATGACCACACTTCTGGTAACACAGGGGTGTGGCCCAATATGCTAATGAGCTGTGCTGTCATGGGTGTGACCTAATATGCTAATGGGTGTGGCCTATTACGCTAATGAGTTTTCTACAAAAACAACCCTGTATACTGTGAATAAAACTTTGTTGGTCTTAAAGGCGCCCCTTAAAGGTGTGGGGCGTCAGACCCGGTTCTCCCAGATTGGAGTCTGTGCTCTTAACCACTACACCAAACTGGCTTACTGATTGCTCTGGGCCTGGAAATGCTTAGGGATTTTAAAATTATTTTTTATTCTTCTGTCCTCCAGATTTTGATTTTTTAACAATCGTTTTATCAATATGTATAATTGTTTTATTCTGATCTTTATTCTTTCGTGACACTGAGACAGCTGGCCAGCCAGTGGCCCGAACACCCTAATGGTGTCCAGTGGCTTGGAACACGTGGCCAGCAGTGGTTTAGGAGACGTCTACCGGCCTGGCTGGCTGGACAGCAGCTTGGGCACACAACTGGCACACAACTGGCTCAGGTGCACACATGTTCAGCCAGCAGGGGGCCAGCCTAGAGAGCCAGTTTGGTGTAGTGGTTAGGATTGTGTGCAGACTCTAATCTGGGAGAACCAGGTTTGATGCCCCACTCTTCCACATGCAGCTGCTGGTGTGACCTTGGGTCAGTCACAAGTTCTTTCAGAGCAGTTCTCACAAGGTCAGTTCTCAAAAGAGCTCTCTCACCCCCACCTACCTCACAGGGAAGGGACAGGGATTGTAAGCCACTCTGAGACTCCTTCGGGTAGTGAAGGGTGGGGTATAAATCTTCTTCTAGAGGGCCAAAAGGTCTTGGGCCAGCCCTGCCATCCTTAGAGGTATACTGCCTTTTAACATGGAGGTCCCATTTAGCTGTCATGGCTGGTTTGTATGAAATCTTTTGGGCACCAATGGCACCCCTGAAATTAATGTCTGAGTGTCGATGACACAGTGCCAGGTTTCTTGTGTTTCTCTGTACCTGGCAAGATAAACCAGTCTGAAAGCCATCTTTATGTTTGGATTACAGGCGGAGCCCAAAAAGGACCACGGGAGTTGTGGGGGATTCATCAGTCTCTGAACCTGAATGCATTGGAAAGGCAAATCTCCGCGGACCCATCTTTTCATTATCCCCGGGATGCTGAAATCTCTCTAAGCCGTGTCTGCAACTAAAATAATATTTTCCTCGAATGGCGCTCATGCCAGATTCGAAGCAAAAAAAATGACATTTGCTTGGCTCCGGCTGGGGTCACATACGAGGCTCGCCCGCAACAAGCCGAACGAATATTTCAAAGAGAAAGAGAGAAAAAAATCATTAGCCTTTTTGTCATTAATGTTTGAGGCTCTCCGGACCGCTCAGCAGTTTGAATGAGTGCACCTGCCAAAATAAGCACCAGGCCTTGTTACCCTCTTAGGGACAGCCCTGTGCCATCAATCACTGCTGCGCAGTGACAGCTAAATGTGTTTTATATCACATTGAGAGCCTGTGTTTATGAATGTGAGATAAAAAGGGTTTAGCCAGTGCAAACACAGGGACTACTGTGCAAGGATTGGCTCTCTTTCTGGACTCGCTTCCCCCCTTTCCAGGAGACCTGCGGCTTGCGCGCCAATCGGCCGGAGCAAGCGGGGCTCCCTTTTACCTCTGGCTGTGCTCGCAGAACTTGGGCCATCTTTCCTGTTCCAGCAAGGGCAGGAGGGACAGCGAGAAGGGAACGGCCACAGGGGCGTTAAGACAGTTCTCCTTTTGTGATGCTTCAGCCACTCACTCAGAGACACAGATGAAGGCTCTTTATTTGTCTTGAGACCACCTGGGGAGGCTCTGGCTTTTACTGCCATTTTTTTGCTCCAGTGGCAACAAGGGTTACCAACCTCCAGGTAGGGGCTGGAGTTTTCCTGGAATTGCAACCAATCTTGAGATCAGTTCCCTTGGAGAAAATGGCAGCTTTGGCGGGTGGGCTGTACAGTATCATATCCCAGAAGAAGAAGAAGAAGAAGAAGAAGAAGAAGAAGAAGAAGAAGAGATTTGTTTATTTATTTGTTTGTTTCGATTTGTATCCCGCCCTCCCCGAAAGCTCAGGGCGGCTGATTGGATTTATACCCTGCCCTTCACTACCCAAAGGTGTCTCAGAGCGGCTTACAAACTCCTTTCCCTTCCCCTCCCCACAACAGACACTATGTGAGGTAGGTGGGGCTGTGAGAGCTCTTGACAGAAACTGCTCTTTTTCAAGGACAGCTGTTCCAGAGCTTGTGACTGACCCAAGGTCATCCAGCCAGGTGCAAGTGGAGGAGTGGGGAATCAAACCCGGTTCTTCCAGATTAGAGTCCGCACACTTAACCACTACTCCAAACTGGCTTTCCTGAGCTCCTTGCCCTCCCCAAATCTCCAGGTATTTCCAAACCCCAGAGCTGGCAGTCCTAGAGCACATGCCCTTTCTGGTCCTGATATATCTGAGTTCTGATATATCTGAGTTCTATTCCTCTTATAGGTAGGATGAGGTCGGGGAAAGATGGTTTGCTTCTCGTGTTTTAAGTGATACACGGGGTATTATTATTATTATTATTACCTTCCTGAGTAGATATAAATTACCTGCCTACCATTTTTCTTCTCACCAAGACACAGAGAGTACTCCATCTTTCTCACCCTGACACAGAGTTCTCCATCTTTCTGCATTATACCTCTGAGGATGCCAGTCACAGCTGCTGGCGAAACGTCAGGTCCTACAATGCCAAGACCATGGCCATACTGAGCATGGAAAATCTACAACAATTAATGAACTCTGGCCATGAAAGCCTTCAACAACATACTATTCTTACGTTTGCTGAATGATTATTGCATTGCTTTTTTTAAAACTGCGAGATGCCTTGAGGGTATTGCTTATTAAAAGTATGACAAAAATGTTTAAAATAAAATTAACAAATGATCTCAGCTCTTACAAAGGGCTGGACAGGCAAGGGGCATAAAAGGGAAACTCTGCCAATGCCTCTACTGCTGAACAGATTAGAGTGGAGACAGCCAGATGCCGTTCATCCGCCATGGGGTGGGACCCAGCTGCTCAGGTGCATGACAAAGGACTCCTTAAGACAGGGGTCCCCAATGTGCCGTGATACCCACTGACACCTTTCTTGGTGCCCGCCAAGTGTTCTTAGAAATGGAGTGTGGCCAGGTGGGGTTTTTGCCCAGCCGGGCTTGTGACTGGCCATTAGAGATCTGATGGGCAGAACAGATTTTTAAAAAGTTGCTTCAGCAGCTGCCGCAACCCCAGCACAAAGATCTTCCCTGTATGACTGTGTGTAAACAAACAAAAAAAGTTTTTAAATATGTTCATTTTCAAAGGTGTCCTATTTAGGGATGGGCACAAACCACATTTTTGCAGTTTGATTCACGGTTCGTGGCTGAACCATGAACCGAACCATGAAACGAAACGCCAGTTTGCAAACCGAACCGGTTCGTATTGGTCTGTGAGCCGTGTAAGGTTTAAACCCCTGCTTTCTGCTCCGTGCGGCTTTTCAGGGGGAGCAGAAAGCAGTGGTTTAAATGGCTCAGAGTCATTTAAACCACACAACTGAGCAGCAGGGGACTCCCCACTGCTCAGCTGTTGTTCGTAAAAAGCCATGGAATGCATCAAAATTCATGGGACTTCATGGCGGATCTTCAGTTCACGAACGTTAATTTGCTGTTCATCCCATCTACAAGTTTGACCCTTATCTCCCATTCCATTGTATTTGAAAAAGTGTGCATGCACACAAAAGCTCATACCTTGAATAAACCTTTGTTGGTCTTAAAGGTGTCACTGGACTCTAAATTTGTTTTATTGCTTCAGACCAACAGGGATGTCCACTTGGGTCAACCTTCTGCCTGAATTATTGAAGAGTTACTATTAGTGTTATGCATAACCTCACTCCTGCATATTTTGTGGTTATGAATGGGATTGAGCAGGTTGAGAAAGAAGTCCTTTTCTCCCTTTCTCACAATACAAGAACTCGTGGGCACTCCATGAAATTGCTGAGCAGTCGGGTTAGAACAGATAAAAGGAAGTCCTTCTTCACCCAAAGAGTGATTAATACGTGGAATTCACTGCCACAGGAGGTGGTGGCAGCTACAAGCATGGACAGTTTCAAGAGGGAATTAGATAAACATATGGAGCAGAAGTCCATCAGTGGCTATTAGCCACGGGTATAGATGGGAACTCTCAGTCTGGGGCAGGTGATGCACTCTATTCTTGGTGCTGGAGGGGGCAGCAGTGGGAGGGCTTCTAGTGTCCTGGCCCCACTGCTGGACCTCCTGATAGCAAGTGGTATTTTTGGCTGCTGTGTGACAGAGTGTTGGACTAGATGGGCCATTGGCCTGATTCAACATTGGCTTCTCTTATGTTCTTATGTTCTCTTCTGGCAGCCATTTTGAGGTTGCACCCGCCATCCTGTGTCTGAATTCCAAAGGTGCCCACAGGTTCAAAATGGTTGGGGATCCCTGCCTTAATATCACTGGCTAGAGAAGGCTAAGACAGGAAAGAGCACTCCCCCTTCTGAAGACATTAGCTTTCAATTTTTAATTTAGACCATTCGTAAGGTGTGTGTTTGAAAATTTCTTCCCTGCCTTCCCCTAGACACAATGGACCCCAAGATGGATTACAAAATACAAATGAATTGCAAAATCACCATTGAAGCCCCAACAAAAAACAGCACTTTACTGGTTATTTTTGCCTAGTGTGTTACAGAGGGCGAGACAACAAGTCCCCGCTCCAAGGAGCTTACAATCACCAGTCTGAGATAAGGAGATTAGAGGTGGCAGAGGAAGACGAATGAAACAGAGGAAGAGACGTTTGGGGGGGGGGGAATGCATAAGCTTCCTGGAACAAAAATATATTTCTCAGTTTTCTCTACAGCTCCAAGTGACTGAGCTAATCTAGGCAGACACATATAGGAGGCAGTTTCACAAATGTGGGGCCACCACAAAGCAGACATCGCACCCAACAGAAATGTAGCCAGTTTGACTTCTTACAGTAATAATAGAATCATAGAATGTTAGAGTTGGAAGGGACCTTGCAGGTCATCTAGTTGGAAGGGACCTTGCAGGAGCATAGCCAAAAGACAGTCCTACATATCTACATACCTACAGCATACCTGAAAGATGGTTGCCCAGCCTCCACTTGAGAACGTCCAGCGAAGGAGCATCCATCACCTCCCGAGGTAGTCTGTTCCACTGCTCAACCGTTCTTACAGTTAGGAAGTTTCTCCTGATATTTAGCCGGTAACGACTCCCTTGTCATTTCCACTCATTAGATCTAGTTTTGTAATCCGGAGCAAGAGAGAATAGATCCACTCCATCTTGACTATGGCCTCACCAAAAATGGGAGAAGAGGGATGCATTTCCCCCTCTAAATTAAATATCCATCAGATAATTGAGTACTCTAAAGATACAGTTGCCAGGTTTAGGTTGGGTAATACCTGGAGATTTTGGGAGGGGAGGCTGGGGAGGGCAGTGTTTGGGGAGACGAGGGACCTCAGCGGAGTATAACGCCACAGAGTCCACCCTCCAAAGCAGCCATTTTCTCCAGGAGAATAGTGGGGGTCTCCACGTACCACATGGAGGTTGGCAACCCTGTTTAAAGACCTAGTTATCCCCACAGACTGCATCCCATAGAGCTGGTGATAGACCTGGTGTCCCCAGCCTTTTAAAAAGCCATCTAAAGTAGTTTGGTGTAGTGGTTAACTGCATGGACTCTAATCTGGGAGAATCGGGTTTGATTCCCCACTCTTCCACTTGCACCTGCTGGATGACCTTGGGCAAGCCATAGCTCTGTCAGAGGTGTTCTTGAAAAAGAGCAGTTCCTGTCAGAGCTCTCTCAGCCCCACCTACCTCACAGGGTGTCTGTTGTGGGGAGGGGAGGGGAAAGGAGTTTGTAAGCCTCTCTGAGACTCCTTTTGGGTGGTGAAGGGCGGGGTATAAATCCAATCTCCTCCTCCTCCTCTTCTTCTTCTTCTTCTTCCTCCTCCTCCTCCTCCTCCTCCTCTTCTTCTTCTCATTTTGCGGCAGCAAGTTCCAAAGTCATCTTGGCTGAGCCTGGTTATGCGAGAGTTAACTGCTCAATGGGCCCTTCGGCCTCTCTGTCTCTGATCTTCCAACTTGGGGGAAGAATTGGAAGGGGGGGGGTACATATGTAAGTGGGTTTTTCTTTTCGTTGAATGCGGCACAGAGAAGAAGGAGTTGGCCTTCTGCACAGGTGCTCCATACTCCCGCGCCTGGAAGCCCCTCTCCCCCTGCCATAAAGACAGGTCTCTGGAAATTCTAACAGCGAGCATCGAGTTCCGAATATCTGCATAAAGCCGTGGATTTTGGAGAGCGTTCGGCGTTCTCTCTCTGTTGGAGTCATTATGAACAGGCCCCTGTGTAACTTCATTCTCCATTACAACACAATAACAGGAAACATTTCGGTGGCCTCTCAAGTACTTGGCATACTATTTCAGTTTAATGCTTACATTGTCCGAGCATCAATAAAACTGGAAACTGTGATATAATTAAATCCATTCTTCCTACAGAGAAGATGACTGGCTAAGATAACAGCTGGAGAGCCCCTCATTACATATTACTCAGGAGAGAGCTCGGTCTGCAGATACTCCCTTCTTTCAGGCCAAAGTTTGAGTTTATTTGTCACAAAGAAGCAGAGCAGGGGGAAAGAAAGGAATTGGCAAATTCTTTTGGACAACGAACGCCTGCCTCCCCTCCCAAGCTGGAATGCACTCATCAATTCCTACCAAAGCGAGAGCGTTCTCAGCCTCAAAGTCCTCCAGCGAGGAAGAGTGCCTCCCCAGCAATTGGCTTCGTTGCTAAATGGCTCTTAACGTTGCAAATCTTACCCTCCCGCATAGGGTTGCCAACACTGGGTTGGGAAATTCCTGGAGGTTTGGGGTGGAGCCCAGGGAGGGCAGGGTTTGGGGAGGGGAGGGGAGGGGAGGGAAGAGACAGGATGTGGCCAGTGTTCCCTCTAAGCTGAGTTAGTGCGAGCTAGCTCACAGTGTTTTTACCCTCCGGCTCACACATTTTTGTCTTCGCTCGGGAAGGGATGGCTCCAGTCCGGAGCCAACTAATTTCTGCAGTAGCCAGATCACCTGTCGTTGCTCACACCTTTAATGCTGGTAGCTCACAAAGTAGAATTTTTGCTCACAGGACTCCACAGCTTAGATGGAGGATTGGATATGGCGGGACAGAATACCATAGAGTCCACCCTCCAAATTAGCCATTCCTCCCCCCCCCCCGCAGGGGAACCGATCCCTGTCATCTGGACACAGGAACACATGAGATCAGAAGAAGAAGAAGAAGAAGAAGAAGAAGAAGAAGAAGAAGAAGAAGAAGAAGAAGAAGAAGAAGAAGAAGAAGAAGAGGAGGAGGAGGAGGAGGAGGAGGAGGAGGAGATTGGATATATACCCCCGTCCTTCACTCGGAGTCTCAGAGCAGCTTGCAAACTCCTTTCCCTTCCCCTCCCCTCCCCAAACACCCTGTGGGGTAGGCGGGGCTGAGAGAGCTCTTGAGAGAATTGCTCTTTCAAGGACAGCTCTGACAGAACTATGGCTTGCCGAAGGTCATCCAGCAGCTGCGAGTGGAGGTGTGGGGAATCAAACCCGGTTCTCCCAAATTAGAGTCTGCAGACTTAACCACTACGCCAAACTGGTGATCAGTTGGAATTGGAGATCAGTTGTACTTCCAGGAGATCCGCAGGCCCCACCTGGAGGATGGCTGCCCTACTTGGAATCCTAGAATGACAGAGTTGGGAGGGGCCATAGAGGACATCTAGTCCAACCCCCTGCTCGATGCAGAACCAACTTAGAGCATCTCTGACAAGTCTTTGTCCAGCCGCTGCTTAAAGACTTCCAGAGAGGAGGAGCTCACCACCTCCATGGGCAGCTGATCCCGCTGGGGCACAGCTCCACAACTTAACCCCATCCAATCTATCCTTGCCCTCTAAAGCATGAGAGAAGATGTCTCCGCTCCCTTCCATCCAACAAGCCCTTTAGTGGTATTACTGGAGGCACTTAGAAGTTTAGAGGTATTCTCTCCCCTCCAACTTCTCCACATTAAATCCATCCAGTCCTTCCAGCCTCTTCTCGTAGGACTTGTTTTCCAGCCACCGTCATTGTTTTTCTTACGAATCATCATTCCCGTTCGTCTCGATTGTTTTAAAAGAACGGCACTGGGAATTGGATTCGGCACCCCAGGTCCAGTCCAACTTGGTGCAGAGAGCAGAGTGGAATGAAGTTTAAGGGCCATCAGCAACCCCGGAAAAGTACTCCACCCTTTCCAGGTTCCACCACCCCTGGTGTTGCCAATGCCAAGTTGGGAGATTCCTGGAGATTTGGGCGCAGAGCCTGGGAAAGGTGTGGTTTAGAGAGGGGTGTGGCGATCCCGCTTCTTGTTCCCTCTTAGATGTGCTTTTATTTAAAAACAACAACAGCAACAACAACTAATGGGTAAAAAAAAAATTGCCATCAAGTCACATCTGTCTTATAGAGACTCCTGGCAAGGGTCCTGAAGGCAAGGGATGTTCAGAGGTAGTTTGCCATTGCCCGCCTCTGCGTCATGACCCTGGTATTCCTTGGTAGTCTCCCATCCAAGTACAGGCCAAGGCCAACACTGCCTAGCTTCCGGGATCTGACAAGATCAGGCTAGCCTTAGGAGTGGGAGACTCTAATCTGGAGAACTGGGTTTGATTCCATACTCCTCCTCCCCGTGAAGCCTGCCGGGAGACCTTGGGCCTGTCACAGTTCTCTCAGAGCTCTCTCAGCCCCACCTACCTCACAAGGTGCCTATTGTGGATAGAGGAAGGGAAGGCGTTCGTAAGCCACTCTGAGACGCCTTAGGGTAGAGAAAAGTGGGATATAGAAATCAACCTCCTTCTTCTATCCAGGTTAGGGTACTGGGCCAATATGTCCACTCAAAAACCAGTGGATTCAAACAGAAGAAAGGCAACTCTCAACAGAGTCTGATTTAAAGTTTCTTGCATCTGGTGGATCAGACAAAATGTTTTGGAGACAAGTTGCTGGTTTGCCATGGCTCCTAGCAAAATTCCAGTCCAGCCATTGAGGTAGACATCCAAGGGCATAACAGCTTTCTTCGCTAGATGCGGCTGAGGACCGCTGAGGTTAATTAAATCCCAATTAAATAATCACTGTAGGCCTTAAAGCATTTTTAAGCCCAGTGCATAGGGTTGCCAGCTCCAGGATGGGAAATTCCTGGAGATTTTGGGGGTGGAGCCTGGGGAGGGAGGTGGTTTGGGGACGGGAGGGACCTCATTGGGGTCTAATGCCATAGGATCCCCCCTTCCAAAAGAGCCATCTTCTCTGTAGTCTGGAGATCAGTTGTAAAAGCGGGAGGTCTCTTTGGCCCCATGTGGAGATCATCAGGCCTAATGGTGAGTTCTGTAAGCAAAGAAAAAAAATGTTTTGAGGAATTAACCCCTGAATTTTAAACAGTATTTGACAATGTTTAGAGAATGTAGGGCTATTTTGGGGCAGGAACGCACAGGAACGGAGTTCCGGCTGGCTCCCGAGTTGGCCACGCCCAGCAGGAACTCGTTAGCATAATAGGCCACACCCAACAGCGGAAACTCATTAGGATTGGCTGCATGAGGGGTGTGTGGCCTAACATGCAAAGGAGTTCCTGCTACAACAAAAGCCCTGGGGTTTTGACAACAAACAAGGTAAACAGAACAAGAAGCAAAAGGGTGGGTGTGGCTGGATGACCACACTTCTAGTAACACAGGGGTGTAGCCCAATATGCTAATGAGTTATGCTGTCATGGGTGTGACCTAATATGCTAATGGGTGTGGCCTATTACGCTAATGAGTTCCTGCTGGGCGTGGCCAACTCGGGAGCCAGCCGGAACTCCGTTCCTGTGCGTTCCTGCCCCAAAATAGCCCTACATTCTCTAAACATTGTCAAATACTGATTAACGTTCAGGGGTGCTGAGCGGCGCTGTCAGGGGGGTGGCCTAATATGCTAATGAGCTTCTGTTGCTGGCTGTGGCCTATTATGCTAATGAGTTCCTGCTGGGCTTTTTCTACAAAAAAAAAGCCCTGTTAGCAACTAAACCTAAAGTGTGAGCTTACTTTCTTGCCAACCAATGCACGCCCAGCAGGGGTGTGGCCCAATATGCTAATGAGCTCTTGGTGTTGGGTGTGGCCTATTATGCTAATGAATTTCTGCTGAGCCTTTTCTACAGAAAAAGCCCTGAGAGAATGTGTCCCTTAAGTACCGCTAACCCTGCAAGTTCCTGGGTGAACTTCCATGTTGAAAGTTACACAACTTTTAACATCTTATTTTTGGATCAGGATGGGCCGAAGGATCCCCGCCAGGCTATTAAGCAGCATGAAGTAATATCATTAGGCGCTCAATGGCAAAACAGGGACTCGTTGGCCGAGCGAAGTACAACGAGCGTTTGGCCGCGCTCAAGAGCTTTCGATGCTAAAATAATATTTCGAGAAGCCGATCGGTCGAACGGCGGATTGTAAAAAGGTTCCAAGGAGCTACAGGGAAAAACCAGTTTTTTAAAAATTCTGCAGAGACAAAGGGACTGTGCAGGATGGTTTGCAATCTTTTTATGTTTCCCGGGGAGAGGTGGAACAGAGAGACAATCTTTCATTCTCCACCCTGCTGTGGAGTTCGGGTCTCAGGCTGCGGAGGTGATGGAAGAGGTCCTCTGTCTCTGGTAGGGTTGCCAGTCTCCAGTAGGGACCTGGAGATCTCCTGCTGTTACAATTGATCTCCAAATGACCAAGAACAGTTCCTGTGGCGAAAACGGCTGCTTTGGAGGGTAGACTTTATACCCTCATGAGGTCCCTTCCTTCTCCAGCCCTCTCCTTCCCCAGGCTCACCCTGCCTCCCCCCAAATCTCCAGGTCTTTCCAAACCCAGCACTGGCAATCCTAGACTCTTGGGGTACTTTTTTCCTACCAACATCATCCTTCCCAGAAAAATTCAGCAAAGATGATGAGGGTATAATTAAGGTGAGGCATGTCTTTGTGAGCCCATCCTGTGAATTTTCGAGATAGCTTGGCCTTTGAAGGAGGAAGTCTACCTACAGGCTTCCTTTGAGTCCAGTGGCACCTTTAAGACCCAGAATTAAACTCTGTTGGTCTTAAAGGTGCCACTGGACTCAAATTTTGTTCTGTTGAGCTTTACGCTTAAAAGATCGACACCTCCTGGTGGTCCCTGGCCCAAAGGATGCCCGTCTTGCCTCAACCAGGGCCAGGGCTTTCTCTGTCCTGGCCCCAGCCTGGTGGAAGATGTTCTCCATCGAGACCAGGGCCCTGCGGGATCTTCTTCAATTCTGCAGGGCCTTTGGCTGAGGCAGCGGGCGCCCACCTATGGCCTCCCTGAGGTTGCTGTCGCCCATCTATCACCCGTTGACTGACCACCGACAACCGACCTTTAACTCACTGTACCATCAGGCCAGAATTTTATAGCCAACTTATGCTCTTCCAAGCTGTACTCATTGTTTTAATTGTTATAATGTTTTATTGTGTATTAATGTTTTAAACTGAAATTGTATTTATTTCAATGATGTCACCTGCCCTGAGCATGCCCGCAGGATGGGTGGGGTATAAATGCAACTAACTAACAAATAAATGGAGCTGCAGTGGCTCAAGTGGTTAAGATGCTGAACTGCAGGCTGTGGAAGGTCAGTAGTTCAGCAGTTCGAGACCTGGGTGCCACATGATGGAGTGAGCTCCCATCTCTAGTTCCAGCTCCTGCCAACCTAGCAGTTCGAAAGCAAGAAATTGCAAGTAGATAAATAGGTACCACTTCGGTGGGAAGGTAACAGCGCTCTGTGCACCTTGGTGTTTAATCATGCCAGCCACATGACCATGGAAATGTCTTCGGACAGCGCTGGCTCTTCGGCTTTGAAACGGAGATGAGCACTGCAACCCTAGAGTCGGATTCGACTGGCTTTCGAGCAAGGGAACCTTTACCTTTAACAAATAAATAAAATAAATATTGCTTCAGACCATCCTACCCCCCCCTGAATCTGCAGGCGAAACATCAGGTCCTACAATGCCAAGGCCACGACCACACAACCCGGAAAATCTACAGCAACTAATAAGGAGCTGGGAGTAAGAAACCAACTCCAGCCTTGTAGCTAACAGAAGGCAGCTTCTTAGGTCTCCCCCTGTTCTTAGATTAGCGTTGCCACCTCTGGGTTGGGAAATCCCTAAAGATTTGGAAGAGGAGTTTGGGGATTTGGGGAAGGGAGGAACTTCAGTGCGGTATAATAACGCCATAGAATCTGCCTTCCAAAGCAGCCATTTCCTCCCGGGGAACTGATCTCTGCCATCTGGAGATCTGTTGTAATTCCCAGCGATAGCCAGGCTCTACTTGAAGGCTGGCAATCCTAAATTAGATACACCACTAGCATATATTCCAAGGATTCAATTACAAGCTTTTTTTAAGGCCACCTCTCAACTAATGTTCTGGAGGTGACACCGTAAAACACACAAAGACAACGCCCTAAACTAACCCCAGATCTGCCATTTATATATAATTTATCACCCACAGGAAACTCCGGCACTGGCAAATCAACCAATCAGAAGCAAGCCAAGCAAACTGTTCAATTAAATGTTGGTCCTGCTCTTCCTCTAATAAAGGGTGGGGGGTGCCTCTGTGGTTCTCCACTTCCTTGTTGTTACGAATATAATATTGACTTTCTAAGGGCGGCTGGGGGGGATGACGACGACGACACAAGACTGGTTTTTCTTCCAGTGGGAAAGAGCCTTTCCGAGGCCAGATGTGTTCCTGACGTCACCGCCGACGCATACAGTCAAAGTTCCTAAAATTGGATCTAGGGGAAAGAGCAAAGGTGAAAGCAGTCAGATTTCTGCATCGAGTGACCTCGATCGGGGTGGAAACTTGGTTCTCAGCAACCGCAGCTGTTTTCTCCTAAGGTAAGTCGTCTAAGGAAATAGGAGATTTCTGCAGAGGCCGGAACCAAAAATGAAAAACCATGGCAACGATCTGACCGTTTCCCTTGGGAGTTTCTCCTGCTTGTGACGGACTGTGTGCTAAAACCCCAAGTCAAGCAGTCTCTCCTGAAAGGAAAAATCCCCAGAGTCATTGGTGACCTTGCTTTCCTTTGGGCTTGTAGGCTGCAGATGGAAATACGAATATCACACCATCACCCGGATCCTGAAGTCCACAATGCCAGGTTGCCAAAAAACTCACCTGTAGTGGAAGCAAATTATCCCTACTTGTCCTAATGGTGACCAGGGAACACCCTGGATTGCCCAAACATTTAGGACCGTGCACAACTGCATGCGAAAATCCATCTTTCCAGCAAAAGAGGCTTTTCTACAACCTAGGGTTGCCATTCTCCCGGTGGGGCCTAGAGATCTCCTGGAATCAGTGCTCTTTTTGTAGCAGGAACTCCTTTGCATATTAGGTGACACACCCCTAATATAGCCAGTCCTCCAAGAGCTTACAGAACTCTTCTTACAGGGGCGACTGTAAGCTCTTGGAGGATTGGCTACATTAGGGGTGTGTTGTGTAGAATGTAAAAATACCCCAAGATAATTACAGGGGTGAACTCACATGTAGTGTAGAATGTAAGTTTGGGAACAGGGTCGAACCAGGATTTAAAGTCTAGTGCGGAAAGGACCTAAGTGTAAAAATCACTCTGGTTAAGTGAATGTATTGCGGGAGGGGAGCAGACGGAATTAAACAATTTAACCATAGGAGGGAGTATTTACCGACTTTTGAAAAACCTTTTCTCTTTCTAGAAAGAGGGAAAGGAAAGGAGAGTCCATGAAGGATGCGGATGCTCATGACCCGGCACATAATATCTTCACTTATTCCCCATTGTTCTGGATCCGGCGTTAAAACCACCAGTGCCACATTCTTGCAGCGGCTTGACCATAAAATTATTTTCCCTTTCCTTTCCTCCTCCTTGTTCTGTGTGACGGGACAAACTGTGTTATTTTGCCTCCAAAGGGCCCATCTAAATCAACCTGAAGGGATTTCTTTAAAAAAAAGAAAAGAAAGAAAAAGCTAGACTACCAGGAATGGTTTGAATTTGGGTCAGGTGCAGGCAGATCAGACCAGGCTTAAAAGAGATTTTATTCAGGATGGAAGTGGAAACTTTAGATAAGTTCACATCTGTGAACTTGCGCCTTCTCCCGCCCGCTAAAAAACTTTGCAAAGAGCCACTCCATTTCCATTCAATTATTCAGTGAGCTGGAGAGGAAACCAGATGCAAGAGGGATGAAAAGTATAAAGAAGCCATTGGTTTGAGGCCCCGGGATCGGAGTTTGTGTTTCTGATCTGTAGTCCTCTTTGTCGTCTCTCCTCGGGAAAGGCTGAACGTCTTCGACAATTGAATGGGTGCGGAAAAACAAACGCCAGCCAAAATCCAAAGAGAGTCAGATAAGTATTCATGCACAAATAATATCGAGGCTAAGGATTCAATGCCAGCTCAATGCTTTGGAGGGAATTCTGAGTCGCCCCGTTTCTGGCCCTCTGTATGCAGGGCTAAGCAAACACAAATGGTCTTTTCTGTGGAAAAGGTGTCATTCTCTTTGAGGCTTTTGGCATGGCTCCCAGCTGTGCACACACGAGAACTCCAGCCCGGGCCTGGGCCACGTGTCCCGCCATTTTGACTTGCACCTCGAAACAGGACTTCCAGGGGATCTGAAACAGTTCCTGGGGGGAAAGCAAAAAATCAGGGCATCTCCATCTTTCTTTTTTTGGTGTAGTGGTTAAGTGCGTTGACTCTAATCTAGGGGGACGGGGTTTGATTCCCTGTGCCTCCACTTGCAGCTGCTGGATGACCTTGGGCAAGCCAGAGTTCTGTCGGAGCTGTTCTTGAAAAAGAGCAGTTTCTGTCAGAGCTCTCTCAGCCCTGCCTCCCTCACACGATGTCTGTTGTGGGGAGGGGGAAGGGAAAGAAGTTTGTAAGCTGCTCTGAGACTCTGAGTGAAGGGTGGGGTATAAATCCAACCTCTTCTTCCTAATCAATTGCCACAGTTTCCGTTGGTTGCTCCGCACAGAGGCTCACTATTTGGTTCCTGCCAGTTTTATTTCATTTCTATATTTTATTTATATCCTCCCTTTCTCCCCGATGGGGTCCCAAAGCACCTTACGTCATTCTCCTCTCCTCCATATTATTTCACAACAGCCTTGTGTGGTTGTCTAGTCTGCGGATGTGTGGCTGACCCGGGGTCCCTGAGTGAGCTTCCATTCCATGTCAAAGCAGAATTCACATCTGTGCTTTCCAGGTCCTCGACCAACACTTTTGTCACAAAGAGCAGCTCCGTGCCTTAAAGGGAGGAACTGGCGTGCAACTGTCAGGGTGGCCAATCTCCAGGCAGGGCCTGGAGATCTCCCATTATTACAACTAATTTCCAGACAACAGAGATCAGTTCCCCTGGAGAGAATGGCTGCTTTGGACCAGTGGGCTCTATGGCATTGTACCCTGCTGAGCGCCCTCCCCTTCCCAAACCCCGCCTTCCACTGGCTCCACCTCCCACCCCAAATCTCCAGGTATTTCTCAACCCAGAGCTGACAACCATGCAACCAATGCTCCCTCTAAGCTGTGGAGTATTGTGAGCAAAATTTCTATTTTTGTGAGCTACTGGCGCTAAAGTTGTGAGCAAGCGATTTGGCTACTGCATAAATCAGTTGGCTCTGGAGCCATCCTTCCTGAGCTAAGACAAACAAGATCTGTGAGCTGGAGGCTAAAAAACGGTGAGCTTGCTCACACCAACTCAGCTCAGAGGGAACACTGCTTGCAACTGCCCCGGGGCTCCCTTTAAACACGGAACCGGCCCTGATATGCGTTCACCCCTGTAATCAAAACCTCAGAATGCGTCATCTGTTGCTGACCGCTTTGAGGAGGGCTGATGCCAGTTTTTTTAAAGATTTCCTTTGCCAAATAATGAATTAGTTTGGGGCTTTGCACTCTTTCCGCCAGCTCTTAAGCCAATCTAGTTCCTGAGTGCGATTTCTCCGTGCGCAAGGGTCCCGGCACGGAGAACAGTGACACTGCTATGAGGCCTGAGCGCCGCGAGTGCCGTTTGCTATAATGAAATGTATACGTTCTCTCTAAGTGGGGTTTCTTCGGGGCTTTTGGATTTCTCGGGTGGAAGCTTTCGCCAGGACTCCATCAATGGGTCTCCTTCATCGCTGACCCCCTCGCCCTCTTTCAAATGAGTTTTTGAAACCCTTTGGAAAACATGCGGTTTTTGCTTTGAACTCCCTTTTCGAACGCAGGGCGCTTTCTGCTGGCTCACCTTCGCGCGCGTTTCGGATGGAGAGGCCGCAGATTGAAGAGACTGCCAGAATTCAGAGGGCCAAACTTTTGACGCAAAGGCTCTTGTTAGTTCAGCTGGGGCTCTTTTTCCTCTGTAAAACCAGATACCGGCGGAGGTGACGGGAGAGGGAGAGCGGCCGACACTTCGTCTCTGACTTCTGCAGGGGCCCCTCCCGAGTCCTCTCCCCGCACTGGTGTACTATCACAGCAATATCAAAAATTATCCTTCTTGTACAGTTGGCTAAAGAAAATACGGGCAACATCCCTTCCTTTGCCGAACCGGTTACTCTGCCTGGGCAGAGCAGATGACAAAAAAAGGCAATGAAGAGAATTGACGTCCGAGGGATTCCTTTGGCGTCTAAGCTGTGTTTATTCAGCTTGGCACACCAAATTGGCATGGAAGACCTTACCCGACGGGTGACAGTGTTTAGGGCACTCAATGAAAAATGGAATAAAAATATCGCCTAGCCCCCTTCCACACATCTCCCCTGGGGTTTGGAAATACCTGGCAAATTGGGGGCGGAGCCTGGGGAGGGCGGGGTTTAGGAAGGGGAGGAACCTCAGTAGGGTACAATGCCAGACAGCCCGCCTTCCAAAGTAGCCATTTTCTCTAGGAGAAGTGGAATTAAAAAAAAAGTAAATGAAAAATAAGAGGTGTATGTAGTCTTTTTTTAAAATTAAACTTTATTTGAACAAGTAGTCGAATACAGATACATGAGTATTCAAGCAACGACAACTATCAAATATACCTGAGAGATTTTAAATGGGTGTCGCAATCGGGAGTGAACAGCAATATAACAACACAGCAATATAGATAGCCTGTGATAACTAAGGCTGACCAAGAATATAGATAGCCAATATAGATAGCCTATGATAACTAAGGCTAACCAAGAGGAGAAAAATAAAATTAAGCCTCTTTTTCTACTCTCCTTGGTCATGACTTCGGTCACATAGACCCATAATAAATGAATGAATGAAAAAAATAAATAAATTAGATTAAAAAATAAAAATAACACTTTTGGGTTAGAACTTAACATTAATGACTTCAAGGGGTATTAACCAGAAAAGGCAACTTAGAAGAGCTTTGATAATCTGACATTCTAGATTGTGTATCGTGAAGTGTATATAAGAGTTCAAATATCACTTTTGCATCAACCCTAAAAGAATAGGTAAACAGAGAGGGCGTCTACTCTTAAGGGTCCTAGAGTTTTACGTAGGGAATCTTCCGATGCTGATAGAAATAGGTACCATTTTGCCATTGACCTTCTATGTTCTGACTCATTTTGGTGTTGGGTTGTCCATTCAGATATTTTGTCTGAGATAAAGTATTCCCATACTTTGTTGTACCAATGTTCAGTTGTAGGAATTATTGGGTTTTTCCAATAGGTTGCAATATTGTTTTTTGGCTGTATGTAGTCTGGAGAGCAGTTGTAATTTCAGAGGATCTACAGCTCCCACCTGGAGGTTGGCAACCTTATTTTCCACAGTTAACACACACACACACACCCCTTAAAAAAGAGAATTTGATTTTTCACAAGTTGCTTAATGCTGGCCATGAGAGCAGGTCAGCTTTCACTGCTGTCTCTGACATGCCAATAAAGGTTGTCCGTCTGTCTGTCACTGCTGTCTTCCTTCTGTGTGCCATTAACAGCTAGTTGGCAGGTGGAAAATCTGCTGGGGACGGTTGTTCTGCTACTTTGCTGACACTCTGGAAGGAGCTTCACCTGCTGAGAGAGCCAGTTTGGTGCAGTGGTTAGGAGCACGGACTCTAATCTGGGAGAACCGGGTTTGATTCCCCACTCCTCCACATGGAGCTGCTGGTGTGACCTTGGGTCAGTCACAAGTTCTCTCAGAGCTGTTCTAGAAAGAGCAGTTCTCAGTCAGAGCTCTCTCAGCCCCACCAACCTCACAGGGTGTCTGTTGGGGGGGAGGGGAAGGGAAAGGAGATGGTAAGGGCGGGGCATAAGTCCAAACTCTTTTTCTTCTTCTTTATGTTGTCAAAGGCTTTCATGGCCGGAGTTCATTAGTTGCTGTAGGTTTTCTGGGTTGTGTGGTTGTGGTCTTGGTATTGTAGGACCGGACGTTTTGCCAGTAGCTGTGACTGGCATCCTCAGGGGTCTAACACAGAAAGATGTGTCACCTTGACACAGAGAGTACTCTATCTTTCTGTGTTATACCTCTGAGGATCACAGTTGTACAGTAGAACTCAACAACAAATAGGTAGACAACCGCAAAAACAGGCTACAAACTACTTTATACTGATATTAAAACTTGAAACATATATTGGAATGTCAACAAAGTTAGCATTGCTTCACTGGGTTGTTGTTCCTTTTCTTCGATGTTATTGCTGTAATGTTACTCCTTTCCTTTAACGTTGTTGCTATAATGTTATTTGTTGTGATGGTGGTCTTCAAAATGATCTACCGTTTCGATGGTGTTTCTTTTTCCAAACCGGAAAGAATGTAACACTTAGCCAAAGAACCTTGTGAAATAACAATACAAAGATCAATGTTACATTACTGTTGAACAATAACCCTGCACCCCATAACAGGCATTCAATAAAATTACATGTTACCTTAAACAAACATATCAGGTCAATTTCTCAACAATGATGCATACTGGATGAATCCTAATCCCTGGGCCATATCTAAAAAAGCAGTACTAAAAATTACTACCCAACAGTAAAATTTACAACAATTATAACAAAGCTCATATATGTATCAAAGTTTACAAAACTTACCACCCATATTAACAAGACATCTCTGACAAGCAGGCTGTCGCTCAGTAACTCCTACTTAGTGCACAATTCCTGGAGAGCTCCAGGCCTCACCTGGAGGTTGGCAACCCTACAAAGTGGCTGGCAGTCATGCAGCTGTTAAACCCAGGACCCTTGCCTGAAATACTTTATGTGAACCTCAACAGATTTATGGATGGAGCCAGCCGTTGGTTGGGTAAGCAAGCCAAGTACTGGATCCTGTGTTCAAGGCTGAATTCTGGTAGGAAGAGATCCAGATTCAAAGTGAAATTTGCAGCACGCAAATCCAGACGGCCTTCCGAAAAAGCACAGTCAAGATCTGGCACCGGCTTCATGGTGTTTGAGTTCTATAAACCTTCTTCTTGCTCTTATTTGCAAAGCTTTTCACTGAGTACCGTTAAAAGTGCTGCGCATTTGTGAATGGTTATCTCAAATATTTGGGGAATAATCCTGAGGTTTCACCTTGGTACCAAATAGACACTCACCAGGGATTCCCTTGGCAGATCTAAGAGCAATTTTTTCTATAGTAGGCATGCGGGGGAATCATAGAATCACAGAGTTGGAAGGGGCCATCCAGACCATCTAGTCCAATCCCCTGCCCAATGCAGGACCGGCCTAAAGCATCTCTGACAAATATTCATCCAACCTCTTCCTGAAAGCTGCCAGTGAAGGGGAGGTCACCGCCTCTCCAGGCAGCCGATTCCACCTTTGGACCACTCTGACCATGAAAAAGTTTTTCCTAATATCCAGCCGATACCTTCCTGCATGTAACTTAAATGCGTTGCTTTGGGTCCTCTCCTCTGCTGACAACTGGAATGTCTCCTTGCCCTCCTCCCAATGACAGCCTTTCAAATATTGAAAGAGAGCCACCCTGTCCCCCCTCTGTCTCCTCTTCTCCAAACTAAACATTCCCAGGACCCTCAGCCTTTCCTCTCAGGGCTCAGTCTCCAGACCCCTGATCATCCTTGTCACTCTCTTCTGCACCCTCTCGATTTTGTCCACATCAAGTCAACACAGTGGAAGTCAACACAGTGGAAATGGAAGTCAACACAGCAAAAAAAGAAAAGAAAAAGAAAAGTCCGCCTGTAAGGGGAGAGTAAAGTATTGAAAATTGTGGGGCAAGTCAATGAAAACTTGCTGTATTCCATGCAATGGCATGCTCAGATTAACGTTTGTTTCACTGTACCATGCTCTTGTCCCCCAGTGTGAGGGTTAATCCCAGACAGACAGACCTCTCATGTTTCTCACAGAAGACAGTTGATAAGCATCATATGTTGCCTGTTCCATCATCCCAGCAACTAGAATGTTTGTGAACGCTCTGTGGCATCCCATCAGCTCAGCCAATAAGCTCAAGAGGCTCCATCACCACTGCTACTGATATCACTTCCCCGCAATGCCTTACTTGATAGAAAGCGGTCCATGTAGCAGTCAGAATGTCTAACCCAGCTGGGCTTGAGATGCACAGAAATGTTTGGGATACGACCCCCTCTCCCTTCTGCGAACCCTCTACAGATTGCGTTTCATCCGTTCATCTTTCTGCCAGTCTGAATTTTTATTCCCTACGTCCCAAAGAACTGTTAGAACCTTGGAAACGGTTTCATAAAAGCCCAGCAATTATATCATTTCCTTACCATTTTTTTTTTTTACGACGAATACAAACGCTTCCCTTCCCCCAACTTTTCCAGAACAGCTGTACCAAAGGCTGGTAACTTTTCTTAGATTTTTTTCTCTTCACTCTGTGAGCCAAAAGGCATTGTTCAGCTCAGTTTTATTTCTGGCCGTGCTCAAACGCCCTGAGTCCATCCAAGCTTGGAGCGGAAGTTGACACGACCGAAAAACAACCGTCTCCCATGTGCAAAAAAGAAAAAGAAGGCAGAAAGGGCACATCGGTTCTGCTATGTGTTATTTTCTCATTTCTGCCTATCACTGGGCAATCTCCAGAACCAATTAGAACCGGTGTTAATCTTGGCCCGGTATCAACAGGGCATGTGAAGATCAGAGAAATTGCAGGCTGGAAATGAACGTGAATATTAAGCCGGCTCACCTCTGGCGATAACCTATTGTTATCGTTGCCGTCTCTCTGTGCTGGCATGGACCCCATCGACATAATTCTGCCTGTGCACGTTATAGGTAAACACCGTCTGTTTGTGCAGAGGGACTCCCAAGCCTCCCCCCCCACACTGCTGGTGTTATCACAAAGGAAGCACTAAACGGGGCAGGTGAGTATTTTTAAAACCGACACTGTAAAAAAGGAGGGAGGGGGGGAGGTTTTTCACTTCATTTATCCAACTGGTGCATGTTGGGGCGGGGGGGAATGGTTTGGCAATGTGTCAGCAGATTGCAGCCAACTGTTTGTTAGGTATTTTCGGGCTAGTTCTAGCACAAAAATGAAAGGGCAGGGACTGAAGCTAACTTAGCTGGCAAATGTTTGTCTCGATGTTTCCCAGGCCCGTAGTCAGGACTTTCAAATTTTGGGGGTGCTTTAAATAAGTCAGGGGGCATACTGCACCCCCCCCAAGGGAGCACCACAAATAAAATAAAAAAAAATGGAAATCGCAGGGCCTGGGCTGGATGGGAAGTCGGGGGGCATGGCAGTAAATTGGGGGGCCAGGCCCCTAGATGCCCCACTGATGTTTCCCTAATTCCATTTGTCACATTCCCAATTACAGATTATACTAGATTTTAAAATTATAGATGGGGGGGAACACCAGGCTGTAAACTATTGCCTATGGCAAGCAAATATTTAACATTACGGCTCGTATTTCATATCCCCCCCCCGTTCTTTTCCGCAGGATGCGGATGAGCCCTAATGGACACACAACTCTGGCAAGCTCATGGTAAGAGATTCAGTGTGGCGTAATACTTGTGCGTGCTGAACTCAGGCTGGATACACTTGAAAACGCACTCAATCGTAAAGCTCAGCTGGGTGACCACGGGCCAGTCATTCTTTCTCCGCTGAACCTACCTCACAGGGGTGTTGTGAAGATAAGATGAAGGAGGAGAAGCGGAAGGTGCTGTGAGATCCCTGGCAGAAGTGTAGGAGCAACATGAGAATGATAGTGTTCATCTGTAGGGTTTGGATCTCTGCATCTGTTTTCCCCGGGTTACTCAACAGGTTTGAAAACCCTACATGGCTTGGGACTGGGGTATCTGAGGGACCGTCTTCTCCCGTATCTTCCTGCCCTGGAAGTAAGATGTCAGTGCGGGGCCCCCTTGACAGTCCCATCTATCAAAGAAACTTTTGGTGGGTACACAAGAGAGGTTCTTTTAAGTGGTAGCCCCGCGATTATGGAACAACCCAAGGAGGTATACCTGCCACCTCACTTTCGATCTGTAGAAGGCAGTTTATCTAGTTATGCATTTATAAAATTTATATCCCATCTTTCTGTTCTTACAGGGGCCACCATGGTAGCTAACATTTTAAAACATACAAGATAAAATTACATTAAAAAACCATTAAAATCAACCCTTCTTCCCAAGCATACATCATTAAAACAATTTTTAAAAGAATTAAGAACATAAGAATGTCAGAGAAGCCAGTGTTGGATCAGGCCAAGGCCCATCCAGTCGAACACTCTGTCACAACAGTGGCCAAAAATACCAGGTGTCATCAGGAGGTCCAGCAGTGGGGCCAGGACACTAGAAGCCCTCCCATGGTTGATGCCCCCTGAGCACCAAGAATACAGAGCATCCCTTGCCCCAGAGTCCCTATCTATACCTTGTGGCTAATAGCACGGATGGACCTCTGCTCCATGTGTTTATCCAATTCCCTCTTAAAGCCGTCCATGCTGGTAGCTGCCACCACCTCCTCCTGTGGCAGTGAATTCCACGTGTTAATCACTCTTCGGGTGAAGAAGTACTTCCTTTTATCCGTTCTAACCCGACTGAGCAATTTCATGGAGTGCCCACGAGTTCTTGTATTGTGAGAAAGGGAGGAAAGGACCTCTTTCTCTACCTGCTCTATCCCATGCATAATCTGATAAACCTCGATCATGTCACCCCCTCAGCCATCGTTTCTCCAAGCTAAAGAGCCCCAAGTGCTTTAAACTTTCTTCATAGGGAAAGTGTTCCACACCTTTTATCATTCTAGTTGCCCTTTTCTGCACTTTTTCCAAAGCTATAATATCCTTTTTAAAGTGTGGTGACCAGAACTGTACACAGTACTACAAATGAGGTTGCACCATTGATTTATACAGGGGCATTATGATATTGGCTGATCTGTTTTCAATACCCTTCCTAATAATTGCCAGCATGGCATTGGCTTTTTTTATTGCAGTCGCACACTGTCATAACATTTTCAGTGAGTTATCTACTATGACTCCAAGATCTCTCTCTAGGTCAGTCTCTGCCAGTTTGGACCCCATCAATGTGTATTTATAGTTAGGATTTTTGGCTCTAACCTAGAGATTTTGGGGTCAGGAAAGCTTGGCGTTGAAGCCAGTTTTATTTAGGACTGCGTTTGGTTAAGTTTATTAGCAGGCCTGAGTCATGATTTTATGTTTTGTCTTTGTGTGTTTTTAATTTATTTTATGGTATCTATGCAGTAAGCCGCTTGAGGTCCATAAGGAAGAAAGGCTGCTAATAAATGTTTTAAATAAATAGGGTTGCCAGCCTCCAGGTGGGACCTGGGGATCCCCCGGAATTACCACTGATCTCCAGATGACAGAGATCAGTTCCCCTGGAGGAAATGGCTGCTTTGGAAAATGGACCCCAATGAAGTTCTTACCCTCCTCAAACCTTCCTCCTCTTCTCTGGTGCCTAGGAATCTCTAGGAATTTACCACCCTGGAGCTGAAGAATAGTGGGTTTTTATACTCTGTTTTCCTCTACCTTAAGGAGTCGCAAAGCAGCTTACAACCGTCTTTCCCTTCCTCTCCCCACAACGACCACCTTGTGAGATGGGTGGGACGGAGAGAGTTGTGAGAGAACTGTGACTGGCCCAAGGTTACCCAGCAGGCTTCACGTGGAGGAGGAATCAAACCCGGTTCTCCAGATCACAGTCCACCACTCTTAACCACTACACCACATTGGCAAATAGTAAATAAAACATGTCTTCTGGAAACAAATTCTGCCCCGATTGCACACAGTGCCTTTGCCATGTGCCGGGAGCCATCACAGCATACCCAGGGCTGGACAGGAGTTCGTATGTTTCCCAAAATAAAAAGTGGTATTGCCAGAGGAGACCAATGGGAAATCACTCCTCCCGCCCATTTTTTTTCTGCTTCCTGCTCGAAGTCCTCTATCTTGAGCAAGCTTCAGACAAACCCATTTATTTCAGGAGGCTGAAGGAAGTGCGAATAAGGAACCAACTTCAGCCTCCTATTTCTGCCAGAGCCCAGGCCCTGACCAGTCAGTCAGGGGAGAAAGAAGATGGATGTGGTGTTTTTGAAATGAGCAGAAATGGGTTCTCCGGAGTTCATGCTGATGCCACCACGCATACCGGACTCCCACACGCTCGGAAACTTGATCTTGGGTCTTGCCTTTTAGGAAGGCCGAATCCTTGGAAGGTGATTATTTTGCTTTCTCACGTCAGATCAGACAACCTAAGCACGGGGGGGGCCACTTGTTGAGATCCAGCTGGTGAAGAAGAAGAGGAAGAAGGAGAGGAATGCACACACGAAGCCCCTGTCAGTCAAAATACCGGAGCTCTAGCATCTGCCGCGGCTGTGAACGCCTCTAGAAGGTTCCGAGGCTGAACCCCCCTCCCTTCTTTTTGGTAGCTGTTCTTCTAAATGTAAAAAGCAGAGACATCACCCTGCCAACAAAAGTCCGCATGGTCAAAGCAATGGTATTCCCCGTAGTAATGTATGCCTGCGAGAGTTGGACTATAAGGAAGGCCGAGCGCCGAAGAATAGATTCTTTTGAACTATGGTGCTGGAGAAGACTCTTGAGAGTCCCTTGGACTGCAAGGAGATAAAATCAGTCAATCCTAAAAGAAATCAACCCCGACTGTTCCCTGGAAGGCCAGATCCTGAAGCTGAAGCTCAAATACTTTGGCCACCCAATGAGAAGGGAGCCCTCGCTGAGAAGACCCTGATGCTGGGAGAGATTGAAGGTCAAAGAAGAAGGGGACGGCAAAGGATGAGATGGTTAGACAGTGTCATCGATGCAACGAACATGAAATTGAGCAAACTTCAGCGCACAGTGGAAGACAGGAGGGCCTGGCGTGATCTGGTCCATGGGGTCGCGAAGAGTCGGACTCGACTGTGCGACTGAACAACAACAACTTCTAAATGTCCAGCAGAAGAAGAGTTCTCGCAGACTTAAAAGCTTGTTCCTGCAGTTTTGGCTGGTCCTCATGAAAAAAAAATATATTCCCTGCTACATTTAATTTGGAATCGTTTCAGAAGGTAGCCATGTTGGTTTGCAGAGAATAGCTAGATCCGAATGTAGTAGCACCATAGAGACCAAGGAGATGGGGGGGGGCGTGAGGTTTCGAGAGCCAAGGCTCCCTTCATCAGATCCAAGCTGGAATGGAGTTCCCTGATTCCTTATATTCCAGTCAGAAGGTGGGAGGGGCGTGGCAAAGAAGGAACTGGGTATCCAGAGGTACAATGCATATTGGAATCATCTCGATTAGCATCAGCTTGATTAGCTAACATAAGAACATAAGAGAAGCCAATGTTGAATCAGGCCAATGGCCCATCTAGTCCAACACTCTGTCACACAGCGGCCAAAATATACCAGGTGCCATCAGGAGGTCCAGCAGTGGGGCCAGGGCACCAGAAGCCCTCCCACTGCTGCCCCTCCAGCACCTTTTACTCTTTGCGTAAGCTCCCAGATTAGAGGCCACGCTAATCAAGCTTGATTAGCGTCAGCTTGATTAGCAAGGGGAAATGCTTGGAGGCAGAAAATTAGCATCTGCAGTGAGATAAGAATCCTATGTCACTTCCGGTGTATGTCCCAATGTTCCAAATTTGTGAATGAACTCAAATTCAGCAGTCTCTCGTTGTAATCTCCCCTTGAAGCTTCTCTGTTTTGAGGACTGCCGCTCTTAGGTCGGCAGTGAAATGATATGGAAGATTAAAACGTTCTCCCACTGGTTTTTGGGAGTCATGGGTGTTGTTTTTTTAAATGTGGAATTTGTGTCCATTTACTCTTTTGCGTAAGGACTGACCGCTTTGTCTGTTGTACCGAGTAGAGGGGCACTGCTGACATCTGAGGACATGGATAACACTGGAAGATTAACATGTGAATGAACCCAGGGGTCATTTCATAGAAAAAGAGGTGCAGGAGCTCATTAGTATAACTCATTCGCATAACTTATTTGCATATGCCACACCCCCTGACATCACTGGAAGTGTGACAGACGGCAGCACACACTGCTTAGGCTCCACTAGACTGTTTTGGATTACTAGCTGGGGGGGGGGGAGCGCGCAGATCTGCCCTCACAGAGGAGAGAGAACTTGTACCTGAATAAACCTTGGTCTTAAAGGTGCCTGTGCCGAGGTAATTACAGACCAGCTCGAGGGCCAGTTCATGCAGAGCTCCACTGGGTCAGCCAGCGGGCCAGAAAAGGCAAGGGGGGGCTGCTGGGAGCAGGGGCTGGGGCTTGCTGCATGTGCCCACCCCCTGGGCTCCTTACTGCCGGAGCTCCACTCCTGTGCACTCCTGCAGGAAACGAGCCCTGAATGAACCTGAGATGGCATGGCTGGCGCCGTTAGATCCCGTGATACTGGTAAATGGGTCAGCTTAGGGCTCAGGAGAGCCGAATTCAAATTGCTGTCACTTTCTCGGCCTCACCTACCTCAAAAGGATTGTGTAAGGATAACTTGCAGGGAGAGACTACGTACATTGTCCCATGTTCCTTGGGGCAAAGGCAGGGTGGTATAAATAAAATATTTTAAAACTGGCTTCTTGACTATTCTCCTCTCACGACTTTTACCTTCTCAAGGCTTTCTTCATGGTGGAGTGGTTAAGTGTGCGGCCTCTAATCTGGGAGAACTGGATGACCCCACTCCTCCACTTGCAGCTGCTGGATGGCCTTGGGCAAGCCATAGTTCTGGCAGAGCTGTTCTCTCAAGGACAATTCTGGAAACAGCTCTCTCAGCCCCACCTACCTCACAGGGTGTCTGTTGTGGGGAGGAGGAGGGGGAGGGGAAGGAGTTTGTAAGCCGCTCTGAGACTCTGAGTGAAGGTAAAGGTAAAGGTAAAGGTTCCCTTGCTTGAAAGCCAGTCGAATCCGACTCTAGGGTTGTGGTGCTCATCTCCGTTTCAAAGCCGAAGAGCCAGCGCTGTCCGAAGACATTTCCATGGTCATGTGGCCGGCATGACTAAACACCAAGACGCACGGAACGCTGTTACCTTCCCACCGAAGTGGTACCTATTTATCTACTTGCAATTTCTTGCTTTCGAACTGCTAGGTTGGCAGGAGCTGGAACTAGAGACGGGAGCTCACCCCGTCATGCGGCACTCACAGGTCTTGAACTGCTGAACTACTGACCTTCCACAGCCTGCAGTTCAGCGTCTTAATCCAATCTCCTCCTCCTCCTCCTCCTCCTCCTCCTCCTCCTTCCAGTGCCTCTGCATCCACCCAGCTCCAGTGCAACACTTTCCCCCTCCAGAGCATCGCTTTTTCTTATTTGTTTTAAACAGTTTCATGGCCTTTCTCTGCTATGCATGAAGAAGGTTCCTACCTTCTTCCTGGATTCTTCAAACAAGGCCCCATTGTTCTCGAACCCTGGGCTAAAAGGATGGATCTTGCAAAGACAGGATTTGAAAGAGGAAGGGCTTTTCTAATATATCAGAATTTTCATTGGAAAACCTAATTTTTCTCAAGGGGGGGGACTTGCTCCGATTACTTAAAAGCAACTGAGAACTGCCTGCGTTAGGGAACACCAAAGGGATCTGGAAGCTTAAAACACAAGCCTTCCTGCGATACAATAGCGACATTAAGCCTGATATTTTATATATGATTCTAGCAGTCTGGTGGTTTCCTTTAGTATTTGCATAAGGATAAACGGGATTTCAGAAGCGATGACCTCACTCCGGGATTGATGTTATCAATGTTATTCAATAGAAATCTGCCTGATTTGGGGGAAACCCATAGCCCAGTTGCGGTATTTTGGAGTGTACCGTGTTTATATCATCAGGGAGCACATATAATTGTTTCTTGTGGAGGAGAATTCAAGGCCACCCATGGAGAAATCTGTAGAGTTCACCCAACCCACGAATGTAATAATCATTAGGACAGTCTGGAGGCCGTTGTTCTAGGCGAGCTTTCACCGGCTTCCATGCAAAAGATACCCTGGCTGGGCTTGTAAAACTGAGAATTGCTACGAACAGCCCTTTCAGTAAAATCAAGAGAGAACCGTCCCGTTTTAGTGGCCACTGCAGGGCATAATATTTTATTATACTTATTTATTTCGTGTTCTTCTCCCCAATGGGGGCTCAAAGTGGTTTACAGCCTTCTCCTCCCCACCATTTTAGCCTCACAACAACCCTGCAAGGTAGGTCAGTCTGAGAGTATGTGACGGGCGCAAGGTCACCCAGCAAGCTTTCAGGGCGGAGGGAGGAGTCGAACTTGGGTCTCCCAGATCCTAGTCTGATACACGAACCACTACACCACACTGGCTGTCTATGCAGCCTTAAAAGAAGAAGGAACAACAGCCCAACGAATAACAGTGAATGGAACACACTGAACACATGAAGCTGAATTAAATCCTCGGTCCATTGAGGCCAGTATTGTCTACTCAGAATGGCAGCAGTTCTCCAGGGTCTCAAGTGGAGGTCTTTCTACTGCCTGGTCCTTTTAGCTGGAGACGCTGGGGATTGAACCGAGGACCTTCTGCATGCCAAACGGGTGCTCTACCACAGAGCCACAGCCCTGCCCCAAAATTATGCCTAATCACCTTTCCAGTGTGGCACACATCCTGTTCCCCAGCCCTGATCTGACAGCTGGTTTACTGACAGACAGTTTGACTGTGTGTGACTCAGTCCTGCCTGTTTGGCACAAACAGGCGGCATTCCAGCCTTGCAGGATGCAGGGGGATGTTTGGGGGATTGGAAGCCACTCAGAGTCCGTCTCTTGTCTCCCCCATGGGAAATATAGCTGTGTCCCAGCCTTGCAGGGACACAGGGAAGTTTTGAGAGATAGGCCAACAGAATAGCCAGCCACAAGCCTGCTCAACAGCTGCTGCAGTAAGCCAACCCAGGGAGGTGTTCACCATCTGATTGTAGGGTTGCCCCTGACCTGTAGGTGGAGTCTGGAGCTCTGACGTGTGAGCACAAACACACAAAGCTTCCTGGCGCTGAATCAGTATACAAGAAAAAAAAATGGACGTGCCCGAATTTAAACACCAAAAATCAATGAATTAATAAATTATATAGATATGACATATAATAGTACTCTGAACAAAGTCTCACCACTATGCCCTTTTCACGAGACCCAGTTTGGTGTAGTGGTTAAGTGCGTGGACTCTTATCTGGGAGAATCGGGTTTGATTCCCCACTCCTCCACTTGCACCTGCTGATGTGACTTTGGGTCAGTCACAAGCTCTGGCACAGCTGTTCTCTCAAGGACAGTTTCTATCAGAAGTTCTCTCAGCCCCACCTACCTCACAGGGTGTCTGTTGTGGGGAGGGGAAGGGAAAGGAGTTTGTAAGCCGCTCTGAGACGCCTTTGGGCAGTGAAGGGCGGGGGTATAAATCCAATCTCTTCCTCTTCTTCTTCATTAGAGGGTGAAATGCTTCAGAATGTTGAAGGGAGGTTCCAAGGAATGATTGACTCTCCATCGGATTGCTGTATCTGAATATGCTTTATGGATGTCTACCTGTATCTTTGAAATGTTGAATCCAGCATGATTCTTGAAAAAATCATTGCAACGGATTTATAACTGGGGGTCCGTCAAGACAGCTGGCAGAGACACTAATACATCCTTACAGTTCCAGGACTTTTTTTGAATTTATTATTCCAAATTGTTTGTGGAAAAACACCACCTGTGAATTTCTACCTGTGGTTAACCTTACCTGTGAATTTCTACCTGTCCATTTATGGTGTCATGGGAAATTTGTTCTGCGGTGGCTCAAGTGGTTAAGACGCTGAACTCCAGCAGCTGAATGTGGAGGAGTGGGGAATCAAAAACGGTTCTCCCAGATTAGAGTCTATGCTCCTAACCATTACACCAAACTCCCTTAGACATTGGAAGGAACGTGGAGCAGAGAGAGTCATGGGCGTATGGGGAGCCAAAGGAAGTGAGGCTTGTGGCCGTAGCAGCTGAACTGTTCTCCCTGGGAAAATGCTGCCCTAGACGGCCACCACCGTAATCCCAAATTACCTCACAATGTATCTCTTTTCTCTGCAGAACTCTTCAGCAGGTTTCCATCGGTGCTTGTTACCGACCCGAGGGTCATGTTCCCCGAGATAAACTAAAAACGACACTTCAGGGGGCCCTTGGTGTGTGTCCTTCTGGGGCTGAAACCTGACCTCTCTCTGGAAGGGTGAAGGATTAAGCAGTGATTCAGTCGCAACTGGTCTGCGAAAGACCTTGACCAATTTCAGATTGGGGCTCCTGAAATAAAACAGCAGCCTCGGTTGAACGGGTCACCCGACATCGGACCGGTTGGTGGCGTTGGGTTTCAGGAACGTCACAGATATCAACCGCTGGGGCTTAGGGGGATTAACGTCCAAAGGCAGAGAGCTTTTGCCCTGTCGCTCACTGGGGTTAACCGTGTTTGCTCATATGAAATGGATCATGAGAATTATTGACACAGAAAGAACTGATTAGCGCACTGGTTCAAGGGTGTTAAGGGACCGAGCCTCACCTGGAAGGGGGTGGTTCAAGCTTGGGTTGGCTTTTGGGGTGGGATATGGCGATAATGGGGCCAGGCCTGATAACAGGGCCATGATCGAGAGAGACGAGAAGAGGCCTCCAGGTGTATTGGTAACTTGAAAAAGTTCCTCTGTATGGAAAGGAGCTACATTTTCTTTCTGACTCTCTAGGGCTGTATTCCACCAGTTGTTTGACACTTGGTTTCAGATGGATGGAAAACACGTACTTAAGCTTTTCCTGTCGTCTCAGTACACCCCCAGGTAGGGCTGCCAAGCCCCCAGTTGGAGGGGGAAATCCCCTCCCCCGAGCCCTGTCACCCGCCATCCCTTCAAGTGACAACAGGAGAAAAAAAATTAAAGAAAAGAAGCATCTTTGGGTACTAACCAGGAGTTCATACAGCAAGTTTCAAAGTGTACCTCTAGGCATTGCTGAAGACTCTATGTTTTCACCATGGACTTTCCAGTGATTCCTGGAGCTAACTTCCAGGGTAGCTCTAGGACTTGTTGGAAACTCAGTGGTTCTACCATAGAGCTTCCGGCAATTCCTAAGTCTACCCTGTGTCACTTCCTTATGAACTTTCAGTAAATACATGATGCTGTATTTTTTTTTTAAATCTCCCACAATTCTGTGCTCCCCCCAACACTCCTGCCGGTTGGCCAGTACTGCCACTTCCTCATTGCTTCAGGAGCTATGTGTGGATTTTTGGTATGTCACCTGTGGCTCTTCTGAGTACTGTTCCCCAATGTGGTGACTTCCCCCCATGTTTCAGGAAAGTGGGCAGGGCCAGTGGGTAGGGTTGCCAGACCACTGCCCTTACCCCCCCTCCCAAGCTTTTGGGAGCAGGGCACAGGGACGGGAAGGCAGGTAAAACCTGGGAGTGATGTCATGGCACTCTAACTCTATGGTTTCTCCAACTGTATGGTAAAACCATAGAGTTTGAGGGAATTCCTAGAATGATGTGACATCGATCAACCTCACTTCCCCCCTTTCTTCCTGTCGCTCATTCAAATAGCTGCGAGAGCCAGAAGGTGGCAGGTGTCGACCTCCCACCGTACCAAGTAAGTTGACAACATTCAGTCGTAACGGAGGCACTTTTGAACCTTTTCCCATCTGGCTCCTCGGGCCACAAATGGGCCTCAGTTTTAGCAGAGCAAAAGGATAGGATGCAAGGCCAGCAATTCAAGAGAATCATTCTCCATCTCCCAGTGATTCTTCCAGCGCGAGTGGACCCTCTGTCCATCAACTGCCACGACGAGATCTCTTAACAGCCATTTTCAGTCATGGCCGCCTGTAAGCCACCCTTGAATGCCTTTTTTTTCAAAGTAGAAGAGGCGGGACTTAACTCTCTCCCCCGCCCCAAGCAATTAAATAGATCATACCATGAAACCGGCAGCGGCCTGTGATGAAAACACAGAAGCGAAATAACAAATGAAATCAGAAGTAGCGGCCCGGAGGGGAAAAGTCAAGGCGACCCAAAGCAAGGGTCCATTGGAAAAGATATGAGATTTTGTGTGTTTAATTTTTCTTGTACTCATTAGAACTCGCAGAGGTATTGTTATTAAACCAATACTGGGCAGGGGGGAGACGGGGAATGCTCTTCTCGAGTTTTCCAGCCCGTGTCGCCCATCTCTTGGCGAGCTCCAGCGTTAATAGAAAAAGCATTGTTGTAGCCGAGCTACCCTTTAGGCTCCGGTGGCCGATAATTCTCGGCAGAACTGTGAGATGGTGATTGGCTTAAATCCCACATTGTGCCCCTTGACCTCTGACATGGCGAACATACGATAACAAGCAAGAATGAGGTCCCAGTGGGAGGGTGCTAAGGTCTGCAGTGGATTAAGCATACCCGAGCATGACTTCTCGCCCAGAGAAAAGAGTAACAGCGAGGCGCCCGGAATCAGCTGGGCTGAGATCGGCTGATTGAGACCCCTGACAGAGTTTCACGGCCCACCTCAGTCTGTTATCTACTGTATAACCACCCCAAAACCTGCTTTGACAGGGGATCAAATCTGGCAACTTAAATACCAGCAAGAATCAAGGATAGACTTGAGAAGGGGAGGACAACAGACGGTTTTGCCTTCTCCTGATCTTCTGAAGGTATTTTTGTGTGTGGGGGGGAGGCGGACTTCAGGAACTTTTAACATAACAAATATAAGAAACAGAATCAGAATCTTTGTTTGAACCGAATTTGCAGACTGTGACCCCATTCCGTTATTCCCTCTAATCAATACTTTGGAGGGCCTTCACCAACTATTTCTAAGATAGGATTTCTACCGTCTCTCATGTTTTGTGTCCTGTTTTTCCTCCAAAGAGCTCCAGGGGGCATGAGTGGGACTCCCTTCCAAGGTGGGCGAGTGCTACAGTTGCCAATCTCCAGTTGGGGCCTGGATTTTTCTGGAATTACAACCAGTGTTCCCTCTAAGCTGAGTTAGTGTGAGCTAGTTCACAGTTTTTTAACCTGCGGCTCACACATTTTTGCCTTAGCTCAGGAAGGACGGTTCCAGAGCAAACTAATTTATGCAGCAGCCAAATCGCTCGCTCACAGCTTTAATGCCAGTAGCTCACAAAGTAGAATTTTTGCTGTTCTATTTTTTTTTCTTAAGTCTATTAAAAATTTCAGAGCTTTCTTTGGAATGTAATTGTATATTTTGCAATTAAAAAAAAAACACTTTTGGGAAGCCAGGCTTATAGGACACTGGACCCGAGAAGGACCATAGGCCAATTTCCTTTCTTCCTTTTTTAAAAGTTATGTATTTGACAATTAGAAAACAACATGTGTGGGGACCCCCTGGTGGCGCAAACGACAAGGAGTCAGCCATGTGTCCCATCCCCACTTGGTGGGAGGTCCTGCTCGGTATTCTAAGCACCAAACAACTGTTGGAGTGAGAACCCTTTGCTGATCTCAAAAGCAGATAAATGCCCAAGGGGAGGAGAGAGAATTCACAGCATGGCAAACGTTCAGAAGATCGGGAGGAGAATCCTGGCTTTATTTCTTTGCGCCTTCCCGGATCTTATCTTGAATTTAACACTCACATTTAACTTCAGCATTTCTGAAACACCCAACATGCATGCTGAATGTCAGCGCTCCGCTTCCCCGTGTCCTCATATCAATAACAGAGGTAAAGAGTGGCCAGTCTCCAGTTCAACAACAAAGTTTTTGAGTTGAAGTGAAAATATCGTCACTCGGTTAATGTTGCAGGTATGGATGCCAGCTTCTAGGTGGGACCTGAGGATCCCCTGGAATGACAGCTCATCTCCAGACTACAGAGGTCAATTCCCCTGGAGAAAATGGATGCTTTGGAGGGTGGACTACACAACACTGTACCCCACAGAGGTCCCTGTCCTCCCCGGGCTCCATCCCCAAATCTCCAGGAGTTTCCCAGCCTGGATCTGGCAAACCTGCCCCCATCCCCCACTGGTGGCGAGGGGGGAACAGGCAACCCGGAGAAGAAGACAGCAAGAGTCCAGTGGCACCTTAAAGAGTAACAAAATTTGTGGCAGGCTATGGGCTTTCATGGGTCACTGCTCACTTCTTCAGATCCAGATACTGTGAATTCCATCTCTCAAATTCAGTTTGGCATTTAAATGGCTATACCTGGTGCATTGCACCAGAATGCTTCATTTATCTTCCTCTCACGACATACAAAGTGTTTATCTTTAAGAATTTTTTTAAAATTATCTTTGTTTGGCTGAACCCAAGTTCTAAAGGACTGCTGTAATGGAGGCCGAGGAGAACAGCATGTTGAATGCCCCCTTCTATGACCTGTATGCTGGAACAGGCAAGGTCTCTGGTGCAGCCTTATGAAGGAGATCTGAAGTCCATCCTACAGGGGGACAGCTGAAGGACTGGTAGTTAGCATAGCTAGACTAGAGACTAGGGGTGTGCACCTCAAAAAAATTGGAATTTTTCGAGTTCGGATCTACCGAACCCGAAAAATTTCGGTAGTTGCTGATATTCCCGAATCCCAGTATCGGTATGATACTGGGGTTCAGGAATTATTGCCCGGTGGGCAAGCCAGGGAAGGCCCTGGAAGGAGTGGGGAGGCATTTTAAATGCCTCCCTGGGCTTTCTCCAGCCCACCGTCTGAAGCAGAGGGAAGGGAAAGTGTTTAAATTTAAAACATTTTCCCTTGCTTCTGGGGCTCATTCTGCCTTCACAGCGCAACTCCCCAGCCAAGGGAAGGGAGTGGCCAGTGAGTCACTCCACTGAGGCAGCACGAGCCCCAGAAGAAAGGGAAAGTGTGTTACGTTTAAACACTTTCCCTTCCTCGCACAGCAAAAGGATTCCCCAAATGAATGCCGAATATACGGCATCCATTCGGGGAATATCTGATTCGGCTTTTGGCAGGCCCGAATAATGCTGAATAGGCATTATTCGGTTTGTTTATCGGTTCGTCCAAACCAAATGCACACCCCTACTAGAGACTTCCCACTTTTTCGAACTGTGTCCTTACTGTCTCCAGATCGGCTCTTCTGGAGGCTTCCAGCTCCTGCAGAGCTTCCTGTTACTCTTTATTCCTCCCACGGCAGTTAGACTAGACAGTTAAGGCTCTCTCTCTTCTATGCTCTATAGCAGTTTGTTCTTCTATAATAAACCTACTTATTTTCCTCTAAACAGTCAGTGCTCCACTCCCTTTACATATTTAAATTCTGCCAGATTGCCAACACTATATAGGGTGCTTGCTCTTGGATTCCAGTGATAGGGTTGGCAACTTTGGGTTGTGAAATACCTGGAGGGAGCTCAGTAGAGACATGATGCAATAGAGCCCCCCCTCCAAATCAGCCAGTTGCTCTAGAGGAACTGATGTCCATAGTCTGGAGATTCCTTGCAATTCTGGGAGATCTCCAGGCCTCACCTGCAGGTTGGCAATCCTAAATTGCCTAAGTATTTACTGAGGGTTTTAGATATTAATCTGCCCAGATCTCACGGCCCCTTCTGGGGGCTCCACCCCCTTTCTTAAAGGCACAGCCCCACAAGCAGAGGCTGTAAATGCTTTCTTCAATCATTTTTAAACACTTTTTTTTAAAGGCGTGTGCTCCTTTAAGCAGAGTGGGGTGCTGTAGTTGACTAATTCCCACACTGAGCAAGGGGGTTGGAGTAGGTGACCTCTAGGATACCTTCTAACTGTGTCAAGAAAGTGGTGTCCTTTAAGAGAGTTTTGCTGCCTAAGTGTTAGCCTTCTTGACTATAGAAGTCATCACCTCCACCTGCCAGCTCGTTATCAGAATTGTTGCTTAGGCTGGCAGAAGTGATTAACTTGCAGCAGCTGAGAACTGTCGTCTCAAGTGGTTGACAGCTTGCAATTTAGAGATGTGTCCTGGTAACAGTTTTTATTGGCTAAATGGCTTTTCTTTCTGCACTGAGAACTTCAGCCCCACCAGAAAAAAATCCTGCCCCACAAGCCACAAAATGGGCCTGCCTTTCAAGGAACTGACCCCTGTCCCTCAGTTAGGTTCATCTGGCTTTCCTTCCCCAAGGACTGAGGACAGGACAATCTCTTCTGTTCTGGAGAGCCAGCATGGTGTAGTGGTTAAGAGTGGCGGACTCTAATCTGGCGAACCAGGTTTGTTTTCCCCACTCCTCCTCCACATGAAGCCTGCTGGGTGAGCTTGGGCCAGTCACGGTTCTCTCAGAACGCTCTCAGCCCCACCTGCCTCGCAAGGTGCCTGTTGTGGGGAGAGGAAGGGAAGGTGATAGTTAGCCACCTTCAGACTCCTTAAGATAGAGAAAAGCAAGGTATTAAAAGTTCTTCCTCCTCCTCCTCAGGACTAAACTAGGCAACACAGCCATACATTTAAACCTGGTCCCAGACTCCAAGGCGAAAGCTCTCCCTTTGAGAAATTCAACATGATCCCTAGTGAAAACACGCTCCCGAAATCGAGATCACAACACAGTTCTTAAGCTCCAGACAGCTGTGTGTGTGGAGACTACTCTAGATGAGGGAGGTGTCCCCCCCCAGTTGGGCAACTTAACTGATTATCTTACTGAACTTTCCATTGGGTCTTCTTTGAATTACAACTCTGATTGCCGGCCTCTGGCCTCCGGATAGAAACTCATCAGGCTCTGGATCTGCCAGCTTATTGAATCGCTGGCCCATAATTTACCTTGACACTCTCAATTAATGGTGTCTATCACTTCATCCCAGTGACGAGGAGTCTAAAGAATTTGTTAACTTGATCGGCTGCTTTCTCGGCTCGGGAGGAGGAGATGGGGGCAGGCGGGGGAGCGGAACATCTGCATGTCTTCTAAAACCTCCCGAGATAGTTAACCAAAAACGCTTCCATGGTTCTTTGCAAACGTACCAAGCGGGACGAGAATCATTACATGAGATGAGACATGGACAATGGCTTGAGGACTGACTCCCAGACAGAACGGCACCCAGCGTTTGTACCCAGAAGTTGTGAGTCTTGATGTCAGTTAAAACGGTATTTTTTTTGGATAGTCAGCCGTGTTGGTCTGAAGCAGGAGAACACGGGACTCTGAATTTGTGCTACAGCAATTTCTTGGGCTTTGCTGTGCCACGCTTTGCGGATCTCTGAGTCTCCTGGGAGAATTCTAAATGGGAGTATATTGGAACTGGACTTGGAACCTGATCTGATGTCACCATAGAGTTGCCAGATCCGGGTTTGGGTAATGCCTGGAGATTTGGGGATGGATCCTGGGGAGGACAGGGACCCCAGTGAGGTGCAATGCCACAGAGTCCACCTTCCAGAGCATCCATTTTCTCCAGTGGAATTGATCTCTGCAGTCTGGAGATGAGCTGTCATTCCGGGGGATCCCCAGGTCCCACCTGGAGGCTGGCATCCTGACTGATGGGTCATGGGAAGGGAGCCAGTTCTAGGATTTAGGAGGTGCCAGGCCAAGACATCCTTAAGAACGTAAGAGAAGCCAATGTTGGATCAGGCCAATGGCCCATCCAGTCCAAAACTCTGTCACACAGTGGCCAAAAATACCAGGTGCCACCAGGAGGTCCAGCAGTGGGGCCAGGACACTAGAAGCCCTCCCACTGTTGACCCTCCCCAAGCACCAAGAATACAGAGGATCACTTGCCCCAGACCGAGAGTTCCTATCTATACCTTGTGGCTAATAGCCATTGATGGACTTCTGCTCCATAAGCTCATCTAATTCCCTCTTGAAGCCGTCCATGCTTGTAGCTGCCACCACCTCCTGTGGCAGTGAATTCCATGTGTTAATCACTGTTTGAGTGAAGAAGTACTTCCTTTTATCCGTTCTAACCCAACTGCTCAGTAATTTCATTGAGTTCTTGTCTTGTGAGAAAGGGAGAAAAGTACCTTTTTCTCGACCCGCTCTATCCCACACATAATCTTATAAACCTCAATCATGTCACCCCTCAGTCGTTGTTCCTCCAAGCTAAAGAGCCCCAAGCGTTTTAACCTTTCTTTGTAGGGAAAATGTTCCAACCCTTTTATCATTCTAGTGGGCCCTTAAACTGGATGAAGAAGGAAATGCACACTGAGATTAGGGAGGATGTAGCTCAGTGGCAGAGCATATGCTTTCCGCAACAAAAGTCCCAGTCCTGATCCCTAGCTTGTCCAGTGGTAGAATGAGGATGCAGAAGAGGGAAAAGACCATGGCCAAAGTGCTCTTCTCAGACAAGACCAGCAGCCTGAATAGCCCAGTTAGGCCCCAGATCGTCAGGATTTGAAATCTAAGCAGGGCTGGCCACAGGCAATACTCAGATGGGAGACCACCAGGGAGTACATGGGTTGCTACAGGGAAGAATGCAATGGGGAGCCACCTCTGCTCATCTCTTGCCTCGAACACCCCGTGGTTGGGGTTGCCATGAGTTGGTTGCGTCTCAACAGCACATTCTTCTTCTTTTTCAGACAAAACCACTGCGGGTTGATGGTGGGGGCATTGAGTCACAGCTGAGTTATGGAGTCCCTGTAGGGTTTTCAAGGTAGGCAGACATTCAGAGGTGGTTTGCCTCTGCCTGCCTCTGTGAAGCGACCCTGGACTTCCTTGGTGATCTCCCATCCAAGTACTAACCAGGGCTGACCCTGGCTACTGTCTGAGATCTGATGGGAACAGGATAGCCTGGGCTATCCAGGTGAAGGCCAGAGTCCATACAAAACAACTGAATGTGTGAGAAGCAATAGCTCAGTGGGTTGGCATCTGTACTGGTCTAGGTGTCTCCATCTACAAGGACCTCATCTCTAGGACATTCCTCTGAGAGCCAGTTTGGTGTAGTGGTTAGGAGCATGGACTCTAATCTGAGAGAACTAGCTTTGATTCCCCACATCTCCACATACAATTGATGGTGTCCTTGGGTCAGTTACAAGATCTTCCAGAGCTGTTCTCTCACAAGCAGTTCTGGAAAGAGCTCTCTCAGCCCCACCTACCTCACAGGGTGTCTGTTGTGGGGAGGGGGAAAGGAGATTGTAAACTGCTCTAAGACTCCTTCGAGTAGTGAAGGGCGGGGTGTAAATCCAATCTCCTCCTCCTCCTCCTCCTCCTCCTCCTCCTCCTCTTCTTCTTCTTCTTCTTCTTCTTCTTCTTCTTCTTCTTCTTCTTCTTCTTCTTCTTCTTCTTCTTCTTCTTCTTCTTCTTCTTCTTCTTCTTCTTCTTCTTCTTCTCCCTTCTCCTTCTCCTTCTCCTTCTCCTTCTCCTTCTCCTCTGGGAAGCTTCTGCTGGACTGAGATGGACCAGTGACCAGGCCAACTCCATAACTTGCTATCTCACTTTTCACGCTGCTTCTGACCTTCTCTGGTGCTCGATGCATAGTGAAAAGGGTGCTGCTGCTAGGCCCAGAGGTCTTTAGGTCTGTCTCATCTTTTGGGATGTGTATTTCTTGTTTTGCTGTGCCCAGGAGAACACCAGCTCTCTCTCTCTCTCTCTCTCTCTCTCTCTCTCTCTCTCTCTCTCTCTCTCTCTCTCTCTCTCTAACAGCCTTGTGGGTGTCAGTGACAAAGCTAATTACCCATGTTCTCCATTTATTAAAATCATAAATATTCTACGCTGGGGGAACGGGAAGGTCAGAGGGAGGGCCTGGCATAAAATTCCCTGACTGATTAAACTTTCTACAATGCATGGCGATATTTTACTGCTGCTGAGTGACTTGACTCCCCGTTCCTCCTTTCTCTGGCTGTTGTTTTACTGACCATAGACCAGATGACTGAAGAGAACAGGCCAGCGTGATGTGCCTCCCCCAATGCGACCTCCTGTGATAACTTGACAGTCACAGGTGGCTCTCCTCTTGGGGCCCACCACCCCAATGCAACCTCTGCAGTTTCTCCTGTGAGGCAAGAGGGCAGGTGACTACCTAGCTTCCAGGGCGACCAGGTGGGGGTTTTTGTGCGGATCCCATGTATTTCCACAGGAAAATTAACCACCCACTCGGACCTCAGGTCCTTTGTTTTGTTTGTTAACAACCTTTCTTGTCTTGCTTATGCCTTAAGCTGAATGGCCCAGGCTGGCATAATCTTCTCAGAACTTGAAAGTCAAGCAAGGTCAACTCTGTTTAGTATAGGTATGGGAAACCAGCAAGAAAGGCCAGAGCTGCTACAAAGAAACAGCAACGGGACTGAGAGAATCACAACGTAAGACAATATATCAAAGGAAGCATAAACTATTGTGATAAGATTACGAAATACTTTTACTAACATAATGCACCGTATAATACCAAAACACCATAGTTGTGTACTTGCGTACTTGAGTGCTTGCGTCGACTATTTTCCAGTTTCACAGTGGTTTCCTCAATAGTGGTTTGGTGTCGTGGTGAAGTGCGCGGACTCTAATCTGGGAGAACTGGGTTTGATTCCCCACTTCTCCACTTGCAGCTGCTGGATGACCTTGGGCAAGCCATAGTTCTGGCAGAGCTGTTCTCTCTCAGCCCCACCTCCCTCCCAGGGTGTCTGTTGCGGGGAGGGGAAGGGAAAGGAGTTTGTAAGCCGCTCTGAGACTCTGAGTGAATGGCAGGGTATAAATCCAATCTCCTCCTCCTCCTCCTCCTCCTCCTCCTCCTCCTCCTCCTCCTCCTCCTCCTCCTCTTCTTCTTCTTCTTCTTCTTCTTCTTCTTCTTCTTCTTCTTCTTCTTCTTCTTCTTCTTCTTCTTCTTCTTCTTCTTCTTCTTCTTCCCTCCTAATGCATTCATGGCTGATGCAACATTTGAAGCAGGGACCACGGGACTTTGAGCTCGCAGTCCTCTGCTTCACTAATTCTCAATAACACCCATTAAGGGGTCCTGCCCGGTGGCCCCAAATGTGAGATTCCCCTGTCAGCAGGGGAGAATCTGACCCCCAGGGTGACTCGTTGCCACACTTTTGGCATTTGAGGCTGTCTGCAAGGATGGTCCATTCTTCACACGAGGCTAAGAGAGGCCGGGAAGATGTAATCTTGACACAATGTCAGGTAATAGCTTAATTACCTGGGGGGGGGGGTTGTTGTGCAAAAATGCAGAGTGGTCCTGCCTGACGAACCATGAAATTGTCACCGCTCCGCAGAGCTATTTATCACCCGGCCTTTTGGCGGGAGAGAGACCGAGGGGGCCCTTCCTGCCAGTGTGGGAGAGGCTGGGACGAGGAATTCGTGCCGATCCCGTCCCCTGGGGAATGCATTCTGGAGGGTCTGCCCAGGCCCGGGCCTTCAAGCAGGCAGTGAACCCTGCAGGGGAAGGGGCAGGAAAGCTATTCAGGAGGGGATTTTTCAACAGGCCGAGACCCGAGGAAATGGATGGCCTGAAAGTCTGAAGAATACATTAGGAGCTTTGCCCGAGGAGAGCTCTTCCTTGCTTCCCGTCTGACAGAAAGGGACGTTGAGGCGGAGGCACTCGGGTCAAATTCCGCCAAGCCCGAGCCACGGGGTTAGGGGGTCCCGATTCATAAGGGGAAAGAAACTACACGGCCACATTTAAGAAACTAGAATGTTGGACCAGAACCAATGGGTTGAAATTAAATCAGAAGAGTTTTCGGCTAAACATTAGGAAGAACTTCCTGACAGAGCAGTTCCTCAGTTGAATAGGATTCCTCGGGAGGTGGTGGGCTCTCCTCCTTGGGAGGTTTTCAAGCAGAGGCTCGATGGCCCTCTGACAGCAATGCTGATTCTGTGAACTCAGGCAGATCATGAGAGGGAGGCCAGGAAGGGCTGCCTCAGTGCTTAGTTCTCGTGGCCCTTTCTTACATGCCCAGGGAAATTCTTATCGTTGCTTTGGGGTCAGGAAGCAATTTTTCTCCAGGCCAGTTTATCCGGGGATCCTGGAGGTTTCTTGTCATCTTCTGGGTGTGGAACAGGGGTCACTGTGAGTGAGAGGGGGAGGCATTTGTGAATTCCCTGCACTGTGCAAGGGGTTGGACTAGATGACCCTGGAGGTCCCTTCCAGCTCTATGATTCTAAGTTCTCTCTCTCTGTGTTGTGTCCGCAGAGAGTCACTAGTCTAAGTCCGAGCTTAGTCCGGAAGAACAAAAGGACACAGGCTCCTAGGCCCACCAATAGGATCCCTGGAGGGAATTCAAACCCACCAGTAGTAGGAGGGAGGTGGACTAGGAAGGGGTTTCAGGTAAAGGTAAAGGTAAAGGTTCCCTTGCTCGAAAGCCAGTCGAATCCGACTCTAGGGTTGCGGTGTTCATCTCCGTTTCAAAGCCGAAGAGCCAGCGCTGTCCGAAGACGTTTCCGTGGTCATGTGGCCGGCATGACTAAACACCAAGGACCTTGCGGGCTACTAATTGTTGTTGTTGTACATGTGCCGATAAAGAGCTGATCACTGTGCTGCCTTACTGAGTCTTCATGCAACAAAACCAGTATACAACTCTCTCTCTTGCTCTCACTCTCTCATAAAAATGAAAATCTGCTTTAGGGTTCCCAACTCTGGCCTGGGGAATTCCTGGAGATTTGGGGGTGGAGCCTGGGGAGGGTGGGGTTTGTGGAGGGGAGGGGCCTCAGCATGATGCAATGCCAGAGAAGTCACCCTCCCAAGCATCCACTTTGTCCAAAGGAACTGATCTCTGTCCTCCGGAGATGAGCTGTGATTCCTGAGAGATCTCTAAGCCCCACCTGGAGGCTGGCAATCCTATGTAGAGTTGCCAACTCCAGGTTGGAAAATTCCTGGCGATATAAGGATGGAGCCCGGGGAGGGCACGGTTTTGGGGCAGGGAAGGACCTCAGCGGGGTATACTTAGGGTTGTCAGCACCGGGATGGGAAATTTCTGCAGCTTTTGCGTGTGGAACTCTGGGAAAGTGGGGTTTGGGGAAAGGTGGAAGTTCAACATATGATGCCCTTGAGCCCACCCCTCCAAAGCAGCCGTTTTTCTCCAGGGGGACTGATCTCAGTCATCTGGAGATCAAGTGTAATAGGAGGAGGAGATTGGATTTATACCCTGCCCTTCACTACCCAAAAGAGTCTCAGAGTGGTTTACAAACTCCTTTCCTTTCCCCTTCCCACAACAGACACCCTGTGAGCTCTCTCAGCCCCACCTACCTCACAGGTTGTCGGTTGTGGGGAGGGGAAGGGAAAGGAGCTTGTAAACCGCTCTGAGACTCCATTGGGTAGTGAAGGGCGGGGTATAAATCCAATCTCCTCCTCCTCCTTCTTCTAGGTGGGGCTGAGAGAGCTCTGACAGGAACTGCTCTTTTTCAAGAACAGCTGTGCCAGAACTATGGCTTGCCCAAGGTCATCCAGCAGCTGCAAGTGGAGAAGTGGGGGAATCAAACCCGGTTCTCCCAGATTAGAGTCCGCGCACTTAGCCACGACACCAAACCGGCTCCCGGGATTGGCACCCCTCGGTATAACGCCATAGGGTTCCTCCTCCAAAGTTGCCATTTCCTCCAGGGATACCCGATCCCTGCCGTCTGGGGTTCAGCAATCCGACAACACGATACGCTTTAAAATAATTAGATTTAGAATCACAAGAGGCTTGCTCATTTCAGGAAAAGATGACTTCCTTGTCATCTGCAAAGCAAACCTCTTAGGAGGTCTTTTGACCCAAGGTCAGGTCCTCATCCCGCCACGACGCACTCGAGAATCTTAAACTTTCATCCCCTTCTGGCTTTTTACAGTTTTTATGCTTCTATGACACTCGTCTTCCCAATAAGGGAGAAGCAAAATCCGACTGCATATCCTGAGATCAGACCAGCGAGCTTGTGAAGGTCGGCCTTATCCCCTCATTATACACGCACAGTCGGTACCAGGGTTCCCCCACCGGTTGCCGTCGCAGTAGCTCGCCCACACTGGCCGCTGCATAAAGCGCCTTTGGGGGCCTTCCCATTACGGGCTCTGCAGGCCAAGGAGCCTGCCGGATCTGCCCGCTTCTTCGCTCGCCTGCCAAACGTGTTCCGAGTGATTGTTTTGGCCAGAGGCGGAGGAGCAAGTGGCGACGCTGCCTCAGAGCTCTCTCCAGGCGAGTCTTGCCCGAAAGCAGTCAGCGGAAAGGAACAGCCAAGCCGTCTGCTGGCAAGCCGAGCTGGGAGGAACAGAAAAGGCTTTTTGCAGGGGCCATTTGGACGTTCCGCGTCGGGCCTGGAGACAAGAATGGGGATGGGCTTGTGCTAACATGGCAAGCGCAAAGAGAACCTTAAGAAAAGGAAAATCAAAGGCCCACAACCTGCTCCCCAGCTCCCCTTTTCGAAAACAAACAAACAAAGGCCCTCATAAGGCCTCCCTTTCATCGGGACTCTAAGGCATCTCCGTAGGGTTGCCAGCCTCCAGGTGGGGCCTGGAGGTCTCCCGCTTTTACAGCTGATCTCGAGCTGACAGAGGTCAGCTCCCCTGGAGAAGATCCAAACGACAAGGGGGAGAAGACCAGTGTCACGGGAGTCCCAAATATACAAAAGCCACTGGTAGAAAACACCATCAAAGACTGCCAAAGCAATATATTAAGCCATTACAAAGTTGGCGGTGTCACAACAACAACAACATTGGTGCATACTGTAACTATAGCAAGGCATAAGATGCAATAGTTCCTCCTTTGAAGATAAGACACAAAGTCCGTGTAGTCAGTGTAACTTGATAGGAGGAGTCCACCTCATCATAACATTTTCCAAACAACCTTTGCAAAGACGCCTGTTCTAGATACCTGGAAGATGCGTTTCCTTCGACTTCTTCAGTTTGCCGGCCGTTTCAACAGGCCACAAGGCTCATAGTGTAAGAAGTGAATCATAGGTTCATATTTGTTTTGGTAGTCTTTGATGGTGTTTTCTACTAGTGGAATTTGCAATGACTGAAGATCTGCCAGAATTACAACAGGTTACAGAGATCAGTTCCCTTGGAGAAAAAAATGTCTGCTTTGGAATCGTAGAATAACATAGTTGGGAGGGACCTCCAGGGTCATCTAGTCCAACCCCCTGCACAGTGCAGGAAATTCACAAATATCCCCCCACCCCAGTGACCCCCCGTTCCGCACTCAGAAGATGACAAAAACCTCCAGGATCCCCGGCCAAACTGGCCTGGAGAAAAATTGCATCCTGACCCCAAAGTGGCGATCAGCACTTCCCTGGGTGTGTAAGAAAGGGCCATGAGAGCTAAGCGTGGATGCAGCCCTTCCTGCCCTCCCTTCTTGTGATCTGCCCAAGTTCACAGAATCAGCATTGCTGTCAGGTGGCCATCCAGCCTCTGCTTGAAACTCTTCCAAGGAGAGCCCACCACCTCCGAGGAAGCCTGTTCCACTGAGGAACCGCTCTGACTGTCAGGAAGTTCTTCCTAAAGTTTAGCCGAAAACTCTTCTGAAGGTGGACTCTACAGCATTAGGCCCCACTGAGTTCCCTCCCCTCCTCAACCCACCCCTCCTCAGCAATGCTCCCTCTAAGCCGTGGAATCTTGTGAGCAACAATTCTACTTTTTGAACTACCGGCATTAAAGTTGTGAGCGAGCGATTTGGCTGCTGCATAAATCAGTTTGCTCTGGAGCCCTCCTTCCTGAGCTAAGACGAAAATGTGTGAGCAAAGACTAAAGAACTGTGAGCTGGCTCACTCCAACTCAGCTTAGAGGGAACACTGCTCCCCAGATCCACCCCCTCCCCCAAATCTCCAGGCATTTCCCAACCCAGAGCGGGTCACCCTGCGTCTATCAAATATATCCTGCTTTTTAATTTAAATGTTTGGTCTTATAGGGAATCCCAGAGGCCTTCCATCCTGACTAGGGTGGCCAGTTCCAGATTGGGAAATTCCTGGAGCTTTGGAGGGGGTGACGGCTGGGGAGGGTGGGGAGGTTTGGGGAGGGGAGGGGCCTTTATTGTTTCAAAGACCACTCTCTGCTGTATCAGCAAAGGTTTCCCTTTCTCGAAAGCCAGTCAAATCCGACTCTAGGGAGGCGGTGCTCATCTCTGTTTCCAAGCCAAAGAGCCAGCTGAAGAAGTTTCCATGGCCATGTGGCTGGCATGACTAAACGCCGAGGCGCACAGAACACCGTTACCTACCCACCAAAGCGGTACCTATTTATCTACTTGCAATTTCTTGCTTTCGAACTGCTAGGTTGGCAGGAGCTGGGACCAGAGACGGGAGCCGTCACGTGGCACTCGAGTCTCAAACTGCTGAACTACTGACCTTCCAGTCTGCAGTTCAGCGTCTTAACCTCTGAGCCACCGTATAAAGCTGCCATCAGTTCTATCACGTTTTCTCAGGTTGCCAGCTCTGGGTTGCGAAATTCCTGGAGATTCCTGGACAGAGCTCGGGGAGGGCAGGGAGCTCAGCTGGGAAGCGATGCTGTGGAGTCCACCCTCCAAAACAGCCATTTTCTCCTGGGGATCGGACCTCTGTTGCCTCACCTGGAGGTTGGTGGTACCGCTGGCCATGATCATCACGGCTGGCCCGACCACTAGCCAAACCTAGGCAGTTCCCAAGAGTGCCAGATTTCGAGGGGCATCAAAATGGTAAGAGAGCCTTTCTTTAAAATGGGCACGGGGCGGGGAGAACCACTCTCCAAATCCAACGCTTGTTCTTTATAACAAATTTGGAGTCCAGCGGCACGTTTATTGATTTATTGATTTATATATTTATTGGAGTTCTACCCCATCCTCCCAGCCAAGGCCGGCTCAGGGTGGCCTACATAAAATCAATACATAATTCACAATAAAACATGAATATAAATGTAGATTAAAACAATTCCAAAATCATTAACTGTACAACATAGCAAAGTGCTGGTGATATCAATTCCAGATGGCTGTAATTATTCAGTCCATTCTTCTCCCAGTCGGTTCTTCGGTCTTCTTTTAATTGTCCTTCCAGCGGCTGAATCAAGCTGTTATTAGAAGTTCTGGGGGAACAGAAGGGCTCTCTCACCTTCAGCTCTCAGTTGTTAGCGGTGGCGGTGAACTGTGGTGGCTGCACCAAAGGCCTGGTGGAAGAGCTCCGTTTTACAGGCCCTGAGGAGCGGCAAAAGGTCCCACAGGGCCCTGATCTCCTCTGGGATCTCATTCCACCAGGGTGGAGCCACCACCAAGAAAGCCCTGGCTTTGCTTGTTGCCAACTTGGACTCCTTGAGACTTGGGTGGGCACTCCCAAACTCCGGCGCTGGCACCAACAAAGACCGACAAAGGTTGATTCAAGGTATGAGCTTCCGTCTGCAAGGCACACTTTATCAAATATGTTAGGATGGCAAAAAAGGTTCAGACTTATAGCCAGGGAATGAACAGCAAATTAATATGCAACGTGATGATGATCAAGATATGCAACGTGACACTAAATAACAAGTTCAAGGTTATAAAGGTCAACATTGGTAAAGCAATAAATATGTCAAACTAGCAGAGAAATGTCTAAAGGCGTCTGTTCTGATTGTGGGAAGTAACTGGAAATCTTCATTCTCCCCTGTCAGGCCCGGAGGGCACTTCACAATACCTCCCCCTCCCAAAAAAAAGCTGCTATGTCAGCAGACGTCCTAATATCCCCTTGCATACATTCAATATTCTAATATGCTATCATGAAAAAGAAATCCACTAAAATACATTTTAAAAACTGAGGATTTATAGTGCTCCTTGTTGAGCTGTGGTGGCTCAAGTGGTTAAGTCGCTGAACTGCAGGCTGTGGGAGGTCAGTAGTTCAGCGGTTCGAGACCCGAGACTGCCGCATGATGGAGTGAGCTCCTGTCTCTAGTTCCAGCTCCTGCCAACCTAGCAGTTTGAAAGCAAGAAATCGCAAGTAGATAAATAGGTACCACTTCAGTGGGAAGGTAACAGCGTTCCGTGCGCCTTGGTGTTTAGTCATTCCGGCCACATGACCACGGAAACATCTTTGGACAGCGCTGGCTCTTTGGCTTTGAAACGCAGATGAGCACCGCAACCCTAGAGTCGGATTCAACTGGCTTTCGAGCAAGGGAACCTTTACCTTTACCTTGTTGAGAATACATATGTGAGGACTGTTCTTTATGTGAGACAAAATGGGGCTCCGGCCAGGTAAGGTCATTGGATGTACCACACTGGCCCCATCTGGGCTCCAGCCCTGCCTACAGCTCTCCGGTCTGCACTTGCCTTTAAAACACCTTCTGCTGGAGGAACAGCTCGCCAGGATGCCAGTTCAGTCTCAGCTATGTTTGCAAACTGGCACCACTCACGTCCAATCTGAAATCTAGGTCTTCGCGGGGCTTACACTTTGGGGAGTTTACAGAAGGATCCAGGCGTTCAGCCACAGCAAAGCTCCGGACACGTTTCATGAGAGACCTGCCAAAACTGTCCTGTTGGCACCACAAATAGCTGTCAAACAAGCCCGGCTCAAACAAGCATGGCTGTCGCTTCCTTCCAAGTGGAGATGTACCATTCAAGGAGCCCGGTGGAATTTCCCCAAATGCTGCTCTTCCCCTGCCTGGCTGGGCAGAGGCAAACATGATATTTAAAGGAACTATGGGGGAAGAAATTGAGGGCGATGTTTCTGGAATTCACTGGGATAACTCATGGGAGCAGCCAGGGCTCCCTCTAAGCCAGGGGTGTCAAATATGTGACCTGGGGGCCAGATCAGCCCTCCGGAGGGCTTCTGTCAGGCCCACAGTGGAACTGGCTGTCTTCTGCTTCTTCTTCCAGTTCTGCTGCTGCTGCGTCATCGTAGGTTTGCAGCCTTCAGATACACACAGCTGAACGGCATACTCAGGACTGCAACAGCACAGACATTTTGATGCAACAATTCAGAGCAAGAGGGGTCAGTGGTCAGACACGGTTAAATGAACAAAATATGGCAAGAGTGCTCATGTTATAAGCATGTTTCTATTTTAAGTAAAAAAAACACCAACCCTTTGTGTTTGTGTCCTTTATAAAGTTTATATCTCTGCTACCTGGCGTTGCATTTTATAACACACATGGCCTGGCCTGACAAGGTCTCATTGATGTCAGATCTGCCTCTCATAACAAATGAGTTCGATACCCCTGCTCTAAGCTCTGGAGTCTTGTGAGCAAAAATTCAACCTCGTGAGCTACTGGCATTAAAGCTGGGGGCAAACAATTTGACTACTGGAAAAATCAGTTTGCTTTGGAGCCATCCTTCCCGAGCTGAGACAAAAATGTGTGAACCGGAGGCTAAAAGACTGTGAGCTAGCTCACACCAACTCAGCTTAGAGGGAACACTGGTGGCAGCTACTGGGTCAGATGGGTATAAGAAAGGATTAGACCAAGGGTCCCCACCTGGCATCCGTGATTGCTGTGGCACCTGCTGACACCCTTTCTGGCACCCACCAAGTGTTTTGAGAAAGTGGGCAGGGCCAAGAAGGGCTTTTGTCCAGCAAGGCTTCTGATTGGCCATTGGAGAGATGATTGGCTGTGCAGAATTCTAAAAACATGACTTTGGCAGCAGCTGCCACCACAGCACAAGGGTCGTCACTTTGTGGCTGAAGGGAGGCCGTGGCAGCAATTTTATGGCAGCCGTTGTGTGGCTGTGCCCACCACACTGTGTCAGAATTCCAAAAGCGCCCACAGGCTCAAAAAGAATTGGGGACTCCTGAATTAGACAAATTCATGGATGGTAGCAGACCTTTTTGTCAAGCTACAGGGAACACACGTACCATCAGTATACAGTGCACATTTGATTTTTTCCCTGATACGTACATGGAGTAGTTACATAACTGGTCAAACCTTGCTTTGCTTTGCTTTGCTCTGCTCAGTTTGCCATGCTCGCTGTGGGGGGAAGGACATTCCTGAGTGACTGATGTGCGAGTGGGAAACTTTCGCTTGGAGAGGCAGTGATTTTCCTGAAGGCGTACCTTCCCCTTTCACAGAGGAATGTCCTCGAGACTTTTGGTGCCAGCTTGAGCTTGTAGATCATGGAATCATATATTTCCCATTTAGGCTGAGATGGCAACGGCTAGGCGGGGAGCAGGACATGTGATTGGGGGACAGTGAAAAGGGGACCTTGTTTGAATTACCTATATCTGGGCAGGTGCGCGGCAAAACCGCCAGTTCTAACACAGTACTGTTCTGATCTGGATCTTGTAGGCACGAGATGTTTCAGCGGTGGTTTGTCATTGCCTGCCTCTGCGTCACGACCCTGGTATTCCTTGGAGGTCGCCCTTCCAAATACTAGCCGAGGCCGACCCTGCTTAGCTTCCGAGATCTGATGGGAAGGAAAATGCATGCCACTCTGAGATCTTCAGAGGAAGCGTGGAAGGCAAATATAATAATACATAAAATGCTCAATGGAGTCGCCTCGTACGTAGGCAGTACTTGATGAGGCAGAATACAGGGGAATGCCATTGCCTTTGGAGAAGCAAAAGAAGTGAGTTTGGCTGCACTGGACTATAATCTAAATTACCAACAGCATTAAACTGGATGACTAACAGGATGGGAGTTTCCCATCCAAAAAGTCTGAGTCCAGTTGCCACGTGAGGGAGGTGAGCCAGTTTGGTGTAGTGGTTAAGTGTGCGGACTCTAATCTGGGAGAACAGGGTTTGATTCCCCACTCCTCCACTTGCACCTGCTGATGTGACCTTGGGTCAGTCACAAGCTCTGGCACAGCTGTCCTTGAAAAATGGCAGTTTCTGTCAGAGCTCTCTCAGTCCCGCCTACCTCACAGGGTGTCTGTGGTGGGGAGGGGAAGGGAAAGGAGTTTGTAAGCCGCTCTGAGACTCCTTTGGGTAGTGAAGGGCAGGGTATAAATCCAATCTCCTATTCTTCTGGTGTCTGAGCATAAGCAGATGCTAGGCGTTAATTAGGAAATTACACAAAAATGAAAAATAAATGTACACGTGCCTAAAGACAATTTCCGGGCAATACCATCCCCGGACCTTGAACTGATGCTCACAGTGTGCTCATTTTGTAACACATGGGAAACAATCATCCCCAACGGTGAGAAAAGTAGTCTCCCCCCCACCCCCCAATACGTTGCTAATGATTTCTGCAAATTCCTTTTCACAGTGCGGCGGCTCATCCTGTTTTTAAAAAGTCTGCCAAGCCTTCCTGGTCTGAGTGGTGGGGTGGGGGGGGGGAAGGGAAATTTAATAAAGTTCCTTCAATCTCAGGAAATGAAGCTTTTGCCTCCTCGAGCTCCTTTGGAGAAGAAATGTTCCATTGTGGCAGGACACAAAGCACTTTGCCGAGCCCCGTGCAGAACCCTGGCCGATCGGGACTTTATCGGAGGCAGATGCCGGGGGAGCGGGGGTGGGGAATTGCAAAATTGGGGGGGGGCAGTTTGCATGTTTGGCTCGCAACAAAAAGTTTGCATGTTTGGACTGGAAAAAAAAAGTTGGCATGTCTGGACTGCAAAAGAAAAGTTCGCATGTTCGGATTGCGAAACAACAACGGCAGCAAAACGCCCTCCCATCGGTCAACAGCTTGGACCTCATCGTGTTATAGCGACGGCATCGCAGAGCTATGGTTTCATAAGCATGCTGTGCTCCTTACTATAACCCGCACCTCTCTCTGATTACAGTTATGTGGGTCCATCGGCAAGTCACAAGATGGCTTCCATGTCTCCTCCGCTCTGGGATGGGTCAACCAGTCCTTGAAGTTGGGAAGAGGCTAGGGATGCCAGCCTCCAGGTGGGACCTGGGGACCTCCTGGCATTACGGCTTGTCTCCAGACTACAGAGATCAGACTTTCTCCCCTGGAGAAAATGGATGCTGTGGAGGGGTCTATAGCGTCGTACCCCACTGAGGTCCCTGTCCTCCCCAGGCTCCATCCTCAAACCTCCAGGGATTTCCAAACCTGGATCTGGCAACCGTGGGAGAGGTTGGAGCTCAATGGTACAGCATCTGCTTGGCATGCAGAAGGTCCCAGGTTCATCCTAAGGTTGTCAGCCTCCAGGTGGGGCCTGGAGATCTCCCAGAAACTGATCTCCAAGCTACAGAGGTCAGTTCCCCTGAAGAAAATGGCTGCTTCGGAGGGTGGAGTCTATAGCTTTATGCCCTGAAAGGTCCCTACGGTCCCCAAATCCTGCCCTCCTCAGGCTCTGTTCCCAATCTCCAGGGATTTCCCAGTCTAGAGCTGGCAAACCCCATACAATACCTGGCATCCCCAGTTAAAAGGACCAGGCAGTAGAGGATATGAAAGACCCTGGAGAGCCAGTGTGTAGACTATACTGACTTCAATGGACCACGGGTATGATTCAGTCTAAAGCAGTTTGGTAATAGAGATTAGGAGCGCAGACTCTAATCTGGGAGAACCGGGTCTGATTCCCTCCACATGCAGCTGCTGGTGTGACCTTGGGTCAGTCACGAGTTCTCTCAGAGCTGTTCTCTCAAGGGCAGTCCTCAAGAGAGCTCTCTCAGCCCCACCTACCTCTCAAGGTGTCTGTTGTAAGGAGGGGAAGTGAAAGAAGAGTGTAAACCACTCTGAGACTCCTTCAGGTAGTAAAGGGTGGGTTACAGATCCAAACTCCTCCTCCTCCTCCTCCTCCTCCTCCTCCTCCTCCTCCTCCTCCTCCTCCTCCTCCTCCTCCTCCTCTTCTTCTTCTTCTTCTTCTTCTTCTTCTTCTTCTTCTTCTTCTTCTTCTTCTTCTTCTTCTTCTTCTTCTTCTTCTTCTGTGTGTGTTCAGGTGAAGTTACAAACACACTCTTTGCCGCTACGGAATGGCTAGGTCACATGCTAACTCATGACAAATGAGCACTGAATTACAACTGCTCTTAACTCCACCCCACCCTGTCTAGCTGCAGCGAATCTTCACGAACAGAGGCAGTCTACCTCCAGATACCAGCGATCAGGGTTCAAACAACAGAAGGCAAGCCATCCCATAACATCTTGCCAGGGCCAATAGATTCACAGTAAACCAAAGCTAATAAGCCAAGTCACACTTACAGGGAGACCGCCGGCCACCAAGGAATCACGTCTCTTGCCAGGCTCAAACGATCCACATACGGATTTGCCGTTTGTGGGTGGGGAAGCTGGCCTGCTGAGAGGCAGTGGGGTGTAGTGGTTAGACTGTCAAAGGAGGGCCTGAGAGAGACTCACCTCCCGGTGCCCATTCAGCCCTCAGCTCACTGGTTGACCTCAGGCCGGTCATTCTCTATGGTTGCCAACCTTCAAGAGGCACCTGGAGACCTCCCGCTATTACAGTCAATCTCCAGTTGCCCTGGAGTGAATGGCTGCTCTGGAGGGTGGACTCCATGGCTTTATACCCTACTGAGGTCCCTCCCTGCCCCAGACTCCGCCCTCCCCAGTCTCCACCCCCCAAATCCCCAGGTATTTCCAAACCCAGAGCTGGCGACCCGATCTCTCTCTCTCTCAGCGTACCCCCAGCTCACAGGGATCTTGTGAGGACAAAATGCTGGAGGAGAGAACCATCAAGTGATCAATACTTTATTTACAGTCCATGACCGGAATACAAGCCAGTAAAGGGGGGAAGGAAATGACCATAACCTGATAGAATGTAAAAAAATTAAGGTATGCAAATATAAAAGTGTATAAAAGTAAATTAAAACTAATACTAATACAATGAATTCCTAACATTGAATTTCTGATATAGAATACAATCAGCTACTATCTTCCCCATTCAGTTGGGAAACCTATATACGGAACCTAGTTTAATTGCTTGGGAACAGAACATGGCAACTTTCCGGGTGATCTCTATACTCACATCAGAGAGAAGCGTGTTAATGATCCCAGAGTCGGAGGCAAGGGCATAGACTTTCCAATTTCCTTTACCTTCTATGGTAAAGTGGATGCAGGATATGGGCTATAGGCCCCGGTCACACGGAGAATTTGCAGCAGGAGAGATACGAAAGTGATGCAAAGTTTCGGGGCGTGATCACAGGACCACATCTGGGAACCGTAGCACAACCGTCAACGACCCTTGGCAGCCGTTGGAAAATCTGGAGTAAAAAACCCCTGGGGATGGCCTACTAGCAAACAGTTTGCTACAGGCCTCGACGGGATACTTACGTGTGATCACGCAAGCGCATTCCTTGCTGAGCATCAAAGGCGCTCCCGGACAAAGAAACCCCGATGTTGCTGCGGCGGGGTCTGATCACGTTCTTGCACATTTAATTGCACCGCCGCAAAAAGTCATGCCTCCCCCACCCCCCACGTCATCCAGCCCCTGTGGCCAGGGCCCTAGTATAGATATTGAGGAGTGGGCTAAAATATGGAAACAAATGAGATTCCTTAAATCCACATCATTCAAAGAAAATGTATATAAGATGTTTCATAGGTGGTACTGGACTCTAGATAGGATTGCAAAATGTACAGGTACGATTTCTAAAAACGGTTGGAAGTGTAAAAATAACAGGATCCTTTTTTCATATGTGGTGGAAATGTGAAAAAAAAATACACAAATTTTGGAGAACGGTGAAAAAAATTGTATGAGAAATCTTAAATGTCGACCTCAGTTTAAGGACTGATGGAGTTTGGTTCTTGCGCAGCTCAGTAAATGCCACCGGCCCTCCAGATCTGCCTCTTCTTGTCCTATCGGCTTTCCACAGCAGCCATGTTTCCAGGCTTGTACGACCGGAAGAGTTTTCCCGCTCCGCTGGTTTCCCGGCTCCCTCAGCTCTTATAGTAGATCTTCCCTCCAACGAGAAAGAGTGGCTTTGCCATTCCAAGAAACCCCGAAAGGGAAAAATGCAGAAAACTGGACTGGTTGATCTCCTTCCAGCTCGCTTATTCCTGGGAGATAAGTGATTTCGTATGCTAATAGCCGTTCCCTCCAATTGCCTGACATTTTCTTACAATGTACTTAGGTACAGTTTGTTTGGCTTTCTGTCTCTACAACGATTACAAAGCTTTATTTGATTAATATGTTGTCGAATGGCACCCGGAAAATCTACAGCAACTAATTTATTTGTTTCTTTTTTACCCCTTGGCCCCGGGGCTGCCTGTTTGACACCCCTGCCATAGAGTTTTAAGCCCGAATGCTAGAGCGTCCCTCAATGACATGCCCTGCGTGATGATGCCACCTCCGAGTCTCCCGGAGACACAGCCTCTCCCCCCCCCCGCATTGGATGCCAGGGAGGGGCCTCACAACCCTACTCTGAGGTCACCCCCTCCCCAAACCTTGGCCTCCCCAGGTCTCACCTCTAAATCTCCAAGAATTTCCCAACCCAGAACCAGCAAAGCTATAACCCAGCTACCCTACTGGAAGCTGGAGAGCCGTCATGTCTGCCCGTCCATTAGAACTTGGCCAACACTGAACAAGCCCATCCGGAAGGGAATCTGCATTCCATTTGCGGCAGACAATGGGCTTCAGCCTTTTCTTCAGTTAGACCCAGGTGGTCAGCCGTATTGGTCTGAAACTGTAGAATGATTTTTTTTCAAATTACTACCAGAAATATACTTACTAACCGTTATTCCAGATTGTTATGAGCTAAAAGATAGATATTTATTAACTTGTATTCTAACTTCATCAAGAATATTTCTTGCTCGATACGAAAGATTGCTTTCTAGGCAAGAAATAGCTTTGAAACTGCTAGAAATCGCAGACATGGATAAATTGACAATGTTAATACAGGGAAAAGATGAAACCTCATTTCAAAAAAAAGATGGTCAAGAGTGTACAAACGGTGGGAAAGTAATACGATGTAAAAAGACTCCGAAAATATAAGGAGATTTTTCAATATATGGCTGTATATTATGTGGAAATTTATAAATAAAGTATTTAAAAAAAACCCCAAAAGACTGCTGCTTTTGTGTGTTAAACTCAGAATTACGGGGAACTCCTCTCCGCTCCCAAAGTCAAGGGATTTCAAATGCTCAATAAGGATTTTTTTTTAAAAAAAGAAACCTCTCCAGCCCTAAATATTCTTTGACAGTCTATCCTTCTGCCACAGCCTTGGCACGGGACCCGGCCTGCTCAAGTTCTCCTAATGATATCTTTCCAGGGGTAACCCTAGGCCTGTTTTATTCGGAACACATGTCACGCAAAGACGGTATGCGGTGAGGTCTGGGGAAGAGCTAAATCCCCCCATTCAGTCACTGTATTATTAGGGGGGCTTTTATCGAGCCCGCTCGCTCCCCCCCCCCGCGCGAGTGTCCGTAAGGCGCCGTGCAAAAAAAATTATAAGGGGAGGAAAGTCTCATCTGCTGATATAATGAAAGACGGGTGACCCAAAACAAGGACTCACGGGAGACAATGGGTTTCTCTCTTCGACGGGTAAGATCGAAAACAGGCAGGAGCTGTGAAGTTGTGAACCCGTTCGTCCCGCTGATGCAGTTGCCGTCTCGCGTGCGCAAAACTGATATACCGAAGCAGGAAGGATTTGTTATTTATTTGTGTTCTTTGTAATCCTTCTTTCTCATAGGGATTCAAGGCGGATTACACAGAGTGAGTCAATACAATCAACCGGTGGGATATTCAATAACGAATGCATTAGGATATTAGAAGACTGGAACCACCAGAAAGAGCAGGAGTGTAGCATAAGTATTCACACGACATATTAAGCAGTACAGAAATTACGTAGTAGAATCTTACTGACTGTTACACTGTATACAGTAATGAAGCCCACAAGTCCCAATTATTTATCCCAGAAAGTTTGTGAAACCATTTTGTACCGTGCAACCTTTATTACCTGTGCAGAAAAGCCCCTTTGAATAGTTCAGCTTTGCCAGGGCCTTTTCAGTGGTGGCTCCGTGCTGGTGGGACGAGCTCCCGGAAGATACTAGGGCCCTGTGGGACCTTTTACAGTTCCGCAGGGCCTGTAAGATGGAGCTCTTCCACCAGGTCTTTAGTTAGGGAGCCGCACCCAACAACTAAGACCCTGTACCCAATGGCACCATCAATAGCCAAACTGTAATAACAACTGCTGACTGTATTTTTTTTAGTATGTCTGCTGCTATTACTGCCTCGCCATCGCCGTATAGGCTGATAACTAGCACTTTAAGTCTTGTTTTTATGGCTGTATTGATCATCGTTGTTTTATTTGTTGAATTTTATGTAAGCCACCCTGAGCCCCCCCTGGCGGGGAGGGTGGGGTCTCAATCAATCAATGAAATAAATAAATTTGCGTAGTTTGCAAAAGGCCAGGAAAGTGTCTTATGATCACCTTCCCTCCCTCTCCCCCACGACAGGCACCTTGCGCAGCAGGTGGAGCTGAGAGAGCTCTGAGAGAGCCGTGACTGGCTTAAGGTCACCCAGCTGGCTTCATGTGGAGGAGGAGTGGGGAATCACTCTTCAGATTCGAGCCTGCTGTGCTGAACCACTACACCCTGCTGGCTCTCTGACCAGGTCTGACCCTGCTGAGCTTCTGGGATCTGACCAGATCAAACTGTCCTTGGCCATTGAGGTCAGCGGCTGGCCACGGGGGGGAAATGCATTATTTAACTGTTATGCAAATCCTCCATCCCACCTACACTACTTCTGCATTCTAGTGCTGTGGCACACATACCACAGGTTGAGAACTACTGGTCCCTGGAGGGTGCCTTCCTACAGAAGCCAGACTTGGAAACCCAGGGTATCCTAGTGGGTAGAGTACACATGAAATTGCCTTATACTGGATCAGACCCTTGGTCCATCAAAGTCAGCTCAGGTGTGCCTTCCACTGCTCTGACTGGCAGTGGCTCTCCGAGGTCTCAGGTCAGAAGTCTTTCATGTCACTTCCTGCCTGCTCCTTTTCAACTGGAGATGCCGGGGATTGAACCTGGGACCTTCCACACGCAAAGCAGAAGCTCTACCTCTGAGCCACAGCCCCTCCCATGTTAACAAAGATTTGGGAGACCTACCTTGCCATGAAGCTTTCTGCCCTTTCTCAGCTGGGGACCGCGGCAAGGTTCACAGCCAATGGTTATTTGTTTCTTGCACAAGACTCAACCTCCTGTTGATCTACAGCTGATCCAAATATGTGTGATGATGACTTATGGACAAAAATCACCCAGACAAGTGTGAACGACTAGCAGGATAGATGCGGTGTAAGAGAATAGAAGGAAGGACCGATAAACTCCCGAGCTGGATTCGAACAAGGAAGAAGCAAAAGCTAAATAGAGATACCCAGGGCTACTTTGGGGGGCGGAACGCACAGGAACGGAGTTCCGGCTAGCTTCAGAGTTGGCCACGCCCACTACAGCCAAAACCTCTGAGTGCGTGGCTACAGAGGGAAGGCCTGGAGAATGACCCCCCCGGTGACTCCAAGGCTGGTGGGCCAGGGGGGCCCCTGGAAGGATTGGGGAGGCATCTAAAAGCCTCCCTGTGCCTTCCCCAGCCTGTCCAAGGGCTGGCTTGCCTGGGCTCCCCGCAGCCACGGGGCACCCAGGCAAGCCAAGGGAAGACATGGGGTGTGTGGCCTGATATGCTAATGAGCTGTGCCATCAGGGGTGTGGCCTAATATGCTAATAAGTTCCTGCTGGGGTTTTTTCCTACAGAAAAAGCCCTGGAGATACCGAAACCGAACCAGCAATCATGCCACTGCTGATAGCGTCCCTAAGAGGAATGTGACAAAGCAAGGAGGGGGGAGTGACCAACCCCCTTCTCTGGCACATACTGAAAGGAGAGCTGGGTTGGAGTTCATTACGTGACCTCTCCAAAGACAGAACTGAAAGGGGGGCAGCACTGAAACGTTCACTAGGGACCAGAACGTTTAGAGTCAATACAAATTATACTGAAAACGAAGGCCTGCTTTCGTTTTCAATTTGGGAGAGAGGCGGCCGCGAGGCACGGTCTTGCGTCACTGGTGTTCCTTCCGAATCTCCGGCCACTCTTGGAAGAACTCCAGCTTTCCCCTGGGCCTCGAAAAAAGTGCTCAGTCCCAGACTTCACCACATGGGGGCAGATTCCGCAGAAATGCTTAGTGTGCAAAGAGGACGGAAGAAGAACCCGGTCAGCAGCAGCAGCAGCAGTGTCGGGCCCACACACAATCCAAAACAAAATCCATGCGATGCCTTTTATGAAGACCATCCAAAAAGACAAAGCAAAGAAGATGACCAGCCTCCTAGGGGAAAGGGCCTATATCCTATCATGCATGAAACCTAAGAATAACAGTTGGGTGCCGCTGGGTGCCCTGATCCAAATAACTCCAGCTAGCCGATTGTGTTGGATTTTAGAAGCTAAGCAAGGTCAGCCCCGGTTAGTACTTGGATGGGAGACCACCAAGGAAGTCCGTGGTCAGGATGCAGAGGCAGGCAAGGGCAAACCACCACTGAACATCTCCTGCCTTGAAAAACGTGTAGGGTTGCTGTGTGTCAGCTGCAGGAGCTGCGGTGGCTCAAGTGGTTAAGACGCTGAGCTGCAGACCGGAAGGTCGGTAGTTCAGCAGTTCGAGACCTGACTGCCGCGTGACGGAGTGAGCTCCCGTCTCTGGCCCCAGCTCCTGCCAATCTAGCAGTTCGAAAGCAAGAAATTGTAAGTAGATAAATAGGTACCGCTTCGGTGGGAAGGCAGCAGCATTCCATGCGCCTCGGCGTCTAGTCATGCAGGCCACATGACCACGGAAATGTCTTTGGACAACGCTAGCTCTTCGGCTTGGAAACGGAGACGAGCACCGCAACCCTAGAGTTGGATTCGACTGGCTTTCGAGTAAGGGAGACCTTTACCCTTTACCTATGTCAGCTGCAACTCGACAACACTTTCTCCTGCCATGCCATATCATGTTGCTCTTCCCCCCAACTCTGCAAGAAAAGTAAGTTCTTGACTACCATGAGGGTTCCCCCACCCCGTTATTTGACGGCACCTCCTGATGGCACCAAAGAATGGAATTCACTGCCACAGGAGGTGGTGGCAGCTACAAGCGTGGGTGGCTTCAAGAGGGAATTGGATCGACATCTGGAGCAGAGGTCCATCAGCAGCTATTAACCACAAGGTTTAGATAGGAACTCTCGGTCTGGGGCAAGGGATGCTCTGTATTCTTGGTGCTTGGGGAGGTCAACGGTGGGAGGGCTTCTAGTGTCCTGGCCCCACTGCTGGACCTCCTGACGGCACCTGGTATTTTTGGCCACTGTGTGACAGAGTGTTGAACTAGATGGGCCATTGACCTGATCCAACACTGGCTTCTCTTATGTTCTTATGACTTCAGTGGATTGCAGATGGGTGCAGGGGAGAGATGAAACGTTTCCAGTGTAATTTTAAAAAATGCAAATGCTCTGTAAAAAAATACACTCTCCCCCCTGCATTGTTCAGCGTGCCAGTCACAATTTGTAATCTGACTGTAATTTGAGCAAAAGCGCGCCTGCGTGCCACTGACCAGGCCCGCCGCCAGGATCCTTTTTAGTTGGGGGGCATTTAAATTTCTTAGGGGGCACTGGCTAATCAAATTAAAGGAATACCCGGCTCCTTCCCTGCATCCACCACTGCTCAGGGGCCCTGGGCTGAATGGGAGTAAGTCAGGGGGCCTAGCCCCGAGATGCTCCATTGTAGCTATGGGCCTGCCACTGACCCACACCGAGTTGTGTTGCTTAGAATACACGGGCTACTATCCCCTAAACACAACCCCCACACACACACACATGCACACAGTAAATTTCCATAGCAATCTTGAGTGTTTTGTTACACATCCATACAGCAGCAAGATTCCTAGGCAAGGTTTTGGCTGGCTGGACCTCCTCAGGAAGTATTTGTGATTCGGGTTCCTCCATGTGGTTTTATCAGATAACATTTCCCCCCCCAAACTCTTCACTTTCTCTCTCTCTTTCTCTCTTTCTCTCTCTCTCCCTCCTCTCTTTCCTGTACCGGGACCCAAAAGCCGGGGGCACCCGAGGCCTTTTAAGTTCCAGTTCCTATTTATCCACATGCATCTGTAAAATCAATTTGCTCTGGCGAAAACGCGGGCTGCCTCGGAGACAATATCGAGCGTGTAACGTGTGCGCGTTCTCCCTGACAGCTGCAAAATTGATTCTCCTCTCGGAGGACTCTGGTTCTCTTCCCAGTTTGGTTAGACACGCCGTATCGCTACAGGCAGGAGCCGGCCAGCGTGGGCAGGAAGCTATACTGTACCACACAAAGAGAGCCAAGAGTTCCTCCAGACAGGAAAGGGCCTTATCGCACGCCGGGTCCCCTGTGCTTTTCTCTCTCCGTCTCACAAAGCCCAGACTTTGCAAGCAACTCGCCTGCTTCTTCCAAGTGGATTTTTTTTTTGCCTTAAATGGCCCATGGGTCAGTCTGCTGGGGCGGCAGTTAGCAGGCCAGACTAGGATTGCAGGGAACTGGGTTCCAGCTCTGGCTCTGCCCTGTCTCTAGACAGGGGGGCATCTTGGGGCCCAGCCCCCTGACTTCTCACTAAGGCCCCCTGACTTCCCATCCAGCCCAGACGCTCCCTTGGAGGTGTGTGCAGCAGTATGTGCAGGGTATCCCCTGACTTATTTAAAGGCCCCCCCCCAATTAAAAAAAATCCTGCCTACAGGCCTGTCTCTAGACCTTCTGAAGCACCTACAGGAAACAGAATGCTGGACAAGATGGACCACTGGTCCGATCCTGCAAAGCTATTCATGTGTTCCGTTAACGGGAGTGTTGTGTGCTTCTGATTCACAAAGGCGAACTCAGGCTCATGGGAGGGGCAAACGTCTCTGGATAAACAGCTGCCTTTTTCTTTTTCTTTTTTTCCTGGTGGGGGGAAGAATCAGGTGAAAGAGCCTTTCTGTGGTTTACATTTTTTCCCTCCCAAGGGCTAATTTTAACAATTATGTCAAACCCTTGAAAATGGCAACTCTGGAAAAAAGTAAACAGGGCTTCCATTGAGGAACTCTGGCTGGCATGGGAGGTCCCCTTGATTCCACACCAAAGCTCAGGCCCTTTAACAGTAGCCAGAATTATTCATGTGTGGAGATGGGGCACGAGGGAAAGAGGGAGAGAGAGAAAGAGAGAGAGAGAGATTTCAGGTAATGGGCTTTCTTTGGGACTGAGTCTCTGCCCAAGTGATACATGAAGCCAGCAAAACAACACGGAAGGAACTGAGCAGGGAGCCGGGCAATGGAAAAGCCAGGCCACCTCTGTCTGGATCCAAGCTGTGCCGTGCCCTGGACATGAGCACAGTTGCATCTTGCTGGAGGCTATTTGCCACCATCAAGGTGCCCAAAGGCTCGAAAAGGTTGAGGACAATGGAAATTAAAAACAAACAAACCCTAACACAGAAAAATTAATATTCCTGCTTTTCAGTTACAGAAGAAGAAGAAGAAGAAATTATTATTATTACTATTATTATTATTATTATTATTATTATTATTATTATTATGAGGAGGTAGGAGGAGGAGGAGGAGGAGGAGGAGGAGGAGGAGGAGGAGGAGGAGGGGGAGTTGGATTTATACCCCACCCTTCACTCGGACCTATTTCACACAAGAATTGCGCCGCCGTCACGCCTCCCTTTGCCCCGTTTCTGTTGGTCAATTTCCCACTCGAAGCCACACGGCCGCATTTTGACCCGCAGCTTCGCCCGATTTTCCCCGCAGTTTTGTGATCCCCGCAGTTTTGTGATCCTCGTTTCTCCAAGCTAAAGAGCCCCAAGCGTTTTAACCTTTCTTCATAGGAAAGGTGTTCCAACCCTTTTATCATTCCAGTTGCCCTTCTCTGCTCTTTTTCCAATGCTATAATATCCTTTCTGAGATGTGGTGACCAGAACTGTACACAGTATTCCAAATGAGGTCGCACCAATGATTTATACAGGGGCAGTATGATACTGGCTGATTGGTGCCTGGAAGTCCTGGCAGGCTATTGTTCTTGTGCTCCAAGCTCAGCCAATCTCTGGGGTGACTGACCTGGAATGATTCAGTTTATGAGGCAGATTCTTGCCTTGCCAAGGGGTGCGTGCCACTGGCATTGATGAGGGCTGAGCTGGGAGTTACCTCGTCGAATGCTGAGATACGTCGGTGCCTTCGATCTCCAGTCGCACTCTAGTTCTTTTGAGAGAGAGAAACCTGCCTTTGTCGGAACTCGTGTTGGAGGCACTTGTTTGGACTGAGTGAAAAAAACGCACACACACACGCTCGCCCATGCACAAGTGTCCCGGCCTCTCCAGGGGGGCCTCCCCCCCAATCTCATCTGGATCTGTGCAACGTACCGGAGAGCCCGCTGCCAAAAATGTGTTTTCTCGCAAACATCCCCACACTTTGTTGTGATTGTTTGTAACCAATAAAAGCACATTACACAATGATTGCCCTGACCCCGCCTGCTTTTGCCGTGAGCCGTGTACTGTACACAAATGAAAACCATTAGCTCGCATGCCGACCACATGTGCTACAGCCCTGCCAGTGGGAAATGACAGGGAATGTACAAGGTCATGGTTTACTAAAAATATAAAAGCTTCACATGTGGTGTTAATAGAACACACAACAGGGGTCAGTGGTAGAATGGAAAATCGTTCCTTTCCAATGTCAGGGCAAGTCATTCGAGAGGCAAGGGAGCGTTCAAAGGGTGTTTGGAAACGCCTCCCGCCCCGCTCTGGTCTACATCGGGGATGGCCAACTTCCATTTGTCCGGAGGGCCACTCTGGTTTCCTGGCATCCAGCACCGATAGGGTTGTCAGCCTCCAGGCGGTGGCTGGAGATCTCCTGGGATTACAACCAGTGTTCCCTCTAAGCTGAGTCAGTGTGAGCTAGCTCACAATTTTTTAGCCTCCAGCACACACATCTTTGTCTCAGCTCAGGAAGGGCGGCTCGGCTCCAGAGCAAACTAATTTATGCAGCAGCCAAACCACTCGCTCACAACTTTAATGCCGGCAGCTCAGCAAGTAGAATTCTTGCTCACAAGATTCCACAGCTTAGAAGGAGCATTGATTACTGGGCTCCAGGTGACAAGAGATCAGATCACCCGGGGAAAGTGGCCGCTTTGGGAGATGGATTCCATGGCATCATAACCCACTGAAGCAGGGATGCCAGCCTCCAGGTAGGACCTGGGGACCCTCCAGAACTGCATCTCATTTTCAGACTACAGAGATCAGTTCCCATGGAGGAAGTGCATGCTTTGGAGGGTGGAGTCTACGGCCTTGCACTCCGCTGGAGTCCCTTCCCTCCCCAAGCTCCATACCCAGATCTCCAAGAGTTTCCCAGCCTGGATCTGGCAACCTTACCCCTCGGGGCTAGGTAAACCCAACATTGAGTTCTCTCCCCTTCCCTGCCCTCTTCAGATTCCACCTCCCAAATCTCCAGGTATCTCCGAGCCCAGAGCTGGCAACCCTAAGTACTAGAGGTGGATGCTGCTTCCCGGGGCGATTTTTGGGCAGGAACGCGCAGGAACGCGCAGGAACGGAGTTCCGGCTGGCTCCCGAGTTGGCCAAGCCCAGCAGGAACTCATTAGCATAACAAGCCACACCCGACAGCAGAAACTCATCAGGATTGGCTCCATTAGGGGTGTGTGGCCTAACATGCAAAGGAGTTCCCGCTCCAAAAAAAAAAAGCCCTGCGTTTTGACAACAAACAAGGTAAACAGAATAAGAAGCAAAAGGTGGGTGTGGCTGGATGACCACCCGTCTGGTAACATGGGGGCGTGGCCTAATATGCTAATGAGCCGTGCTGCCGGGGTGTGGCCTATTATGCTAATGAGCTCCTGCTGTTGAGTGTGGCCTATTATGCTAATGAGTTCCTGCTGGGCTTTTTCTACAAAAAAAGCCCTGCTGCTTCCACCTCTTAATGGGCCTGTATTTGAATGCAGCAGGCAGCTTGACTGTATTCATAGAGGTCTGAATATGGACAAGGCTGTTTTCAGCCAGGACAGATGGCAGATTAGCTTAACAAAGCCAGGCAGATGGTGTTATCAACAGTTACAGCTCTCAGCAAATGTTCTTGTACTGTTCTCGGTTATATTTTCATTTTATATATAATAATTCCACCTTCCAAAGTAGCCATTTTCTCCAGGGGAACTGATCTCTGTCACCTAGAGATCAGTTGTATTCCAGGACATCTCCAGGTTCCACCTGGAGATTGCCAACCCTATGTGGTAGGGCTGCCAAGTCCCCGGGGGGGGGGTTGCCCACTCTAAGGGCCCCCGACCCACTGGCCCAGATCCAGCTGCCAGGGGGAACTCCGCCCCCAAAGTGCCTGAATCAGGGCAATGTGCCCGGCATGATGACATCACTCGGAGGTGACGTCATCATGCCAGGCATGTTGTTGGGGGATGCTCTAGCATTCAGGCTTAAAACTCTATGGTACCATAGAGCAGGGGTGTTGATCTGACATAAATGAGACCCATAGAGCAGTGTCGATCTGACATAAATGAGACCTTGTCGGGCCGTGCCATGTGTATCATAAAATGGAATGCCAGGTAGCGGAGATATAAACTTTATAAAGGACACAAACACAAAGGTCTTTTTTTACTTAAAATAAAAACATGCTTAAAACAATGAGCACTCTTCCAATATTTTGCTTATTTAACAGTGTCTGATCACTGACACCTCTTGCTCTGAATTACTGCATCAGAATATTTCTGCTGTTGCAATCCTGAGTATGCTGTTCAGGTGTATATCTGTAAGCTGCAAACCTACGATGACGCAGCAGCAGCAGCAGAACTGGAAAGAGGATGCAGAAGACGGCTAGTCCCACTGTGGGCCTGATAGAACCCCTCTGGGGGCCTGATTCAGCCCCCAGGCCGCAGGTTTGACACCCCTGAATTAGACCCTGTTGAGGTCCCTCCCCTCTCCAAACCCCGCCCTTCCCAGGGTCCACCCTGGAAACCTCCGGGAATTTCCCAACCCGGAGCTGGCAACCTCACCCCCGTCCAAGACAGAACATTAAAGACTGATAGAGTTTGGTTCTTGCACAGCTCAGTAAATGCCACCGCCCTCCAGATCTGCCTCTTCTTGTCCTACCGGCTTTCCACAGCAGCCATATTTCCAGGCTTGTATGACCGGAGAGTTTTCCCGCCCCTGCTGGTTTCCCGGCTCCCTCAGCCCTTATAGTAGATCCTCCCTCCAACAAGAAAGAGTGGCTTTGCCATTCCAAGAAACCCCGAAAGGGAAAAATGCAGAAAATTGGACTGGTTGATCTCCTTCCAGCTCGCTTATTCCTAGGAGATAAGTGATTTCGTATGCTAATAGCCGTTCCCTCCAATTGCCTGACATTTTCTTACAATGTACTTAGGTACAGTTTGTTTGGCTTTCTGTCTCTACAATGATTACAAAGCTTTATTTGATTAATATGTTGTCGAATGGCACCCGGAAAATCTACAGCAACTAATTTATTTGTTTCTTTTTTACCACTAGGCCCCGGGGCTGCCTGTTTGACACCCCTGCCATAGAGTTTTAAACCCAAATGCTAGAGTGTCCCTCAATGACATGCCCTGAGTGATGACGCCACCTTCGAGTCTCCCGGAGACACAGCCTCTCCCCCCCGCATTGGATGCCAGGGAGGGGCCTCAGAACCCTACTCTGAGGTCTTCCCCTCCCCAAACCCTGGCCTCCCCAGGTCCCACCTCTAAATCTCCAAGAATTTCCCAACCCAGAACCAGCAAAGCTATAACCCAGCTACCCTTCTGGGAGCTGGAGAGCTGTCATGTCTGCCCGTCCATTAGAACTTGGCCAACACTGAACAAGCCCATCCGGAAGGGAATCTGCATTCCATTTGCGCCAGACAATGGGCTTCAGCCTTTTCTTCAGTCAGACCCAGGTGTTCAGCCGTATTGGTCTGAAACTGTAGAATGATTTTTTTCAAATTACGTTTGCCTTGCACACGAGAGCTCACGCCTTGAATAAAACTTCTGTTGGTTTCAAAGGTGCCCCCGGACTCTGAATTTCTTCTTCTTCTTCAGTTGCTAAACGTCATCAAACCCGAGGCTTTGTCACTACCTCCTGGCAGCCTTTAGGGGACGTCTGGGTAAAAATAAACTCCTTGAAAGGACCACGCTGTCATTCACCTGTCTCCCTTGACCTCTGACCTCTCGAGGTGTCAATCCATTCCTCAGCTGCTTGCTGTAAACAGAGTGGCAGGAACGTCTGTTTTCCTTTCCTTGGTTGGGAGTGTTTTGCTTTCTGGGCTGACGCGCTCCATTTGGGTAGCCCTGCCTCTCCGAGAACAGTGTTTTTTTTTTCTAGAAACAGGCTGGAATTCTCAACTTTCCGCCTCCCTATCTGACTTCCCTTCTTTTAAGTTCCTGCCCTGCCCTGGGTGCTTATTCCTCTACCCTTCAGCAGGCCCAGTCAGCGAAGAATTAGGAAACATCGTGGCACTTTCTTTCCTTACATGAGAACGGTAGAGATCGGCAACCCTAGCTATTAAGACCATCCTGGGCCCAGGTCTGCTCGGGAAATAATCTCGGTGAACTCTGATCTGAAATGGATCCAGTGGAACAGGCAGACGCTTGTAATGTCACAGCCAAAACTCCCCCCCCCACGTTTTAGAGTCGCCTGCCATCGTTAGATATGAAATTTGGGATACCCTTCCATGATTTCACTGAGAACGTCCCTGTTTCTGGGGCAGAAAGGCTCCCCCCAACCACCAAAGAAAAACACCTGAAGCCCTCCTCTGTGTATTCCAACCTTCAGAAGGAAGAAGAAGAAGAGGAGGAGGAGGAGAAGAAGGAGATTGGATTTATACCCCACCCTTCACTCGGAGTCTCAGAGAGGCTTACAAACTCCTTTCCCTTCCCCGCCCCACAACAGACACCCCGTGAGGTGGGTGGGGCTGAGAGAGCTCTTGATAGAAACTGCCCTTTTTCAAGGACAGCTGTGCCAGAACTATGGCTTGCCCAAGGTCACACCGGCAGCTGCAAGTGGAGGAGTGGGGAATCAAACTTGGTTCTCCCAGGTTAGAGTCCGCACACTTAACCACTACACCAAACCACTACACTACACCGCTACAGGGAAGGAAGTGATCAGAGACAGGGCTTGTGGGGGGGGGGCATCTTGGCTCCTCACAGGTTCTCTCAGTGCCTGATCTTTTAAGCTGCAGCTGCCAGGTGGAAATATATATATATATTTCTCTTTCATTTGTTTTGTTAAATGCCATTTGCCTTTTGGCTTAGTTTATGTGGGCCTGCGAGATGGAGCTCTTCCGCCGGGCATTTGGTTGAGGCAGCGGATGTCCCCCTCTTCCTCCCTCCAACTTCTCTGGCCCTAATGTTTTAATGTGCATAGTATTGTTTACTGACCGGTATTCTCCCTCCTCCCTTATTAGGCCCTGACCTGCTCTTTTTTGCACCTCCACTCCCTCTCCTTATGTATCTCTCTCAATTAGTATAGGGCAATGGCAAGGTGTGATTGAATAATCTTTGAGCTACTATTTTAGGTGGCTAACACAGCAGCTTACAACAGTATTCTTGCATGGATGGAGAGACACGCATTCATATCTTAGACACCCTTATTACCAGGTTGGTTATTACAAACATAATTTAACATATCTCTAATGTGGATTTTATATTATTAGTATCATTAATATAACTAGTTCATTTCCTAATTTTTCATTTAGAATACATATTGGCATTGGGATGGCCCATTTTACACACCTGTAACTAAATTACTATAGAAAGTAATTTTTTTTAAAAAAGCATTAGTTTTCAATTTACTAGGATTTGGTTTACAATGTTAATAATAATTGGGTTTTTCTTCTTCTTTTGATTTTTTGATTGGCAGGTACCATATCTGGTTTTTTTACAAAGGGTTTTTTAAAGAATTTGTATATTATTGTATGAATGTGTGTCTAGATAAGATTGTATTTTTGACCACTGAAGAAGGCCTTTTATGACCGAAACCCCTCTGGTCTTTAGTATCATGTATTGACCCATCATGTGTATAAATGTGTGAAAGTCTTGTTTACATGTGGATTTTAAACGTATTTTAACTTGTGTACACCTTATTACACTTTTAACTGCTTAATATTATAGTAGCTCAACCCTCTTGATTTCTACCTAATGTTTTCTGCCCAATTCTTCAGGCCAATTGTCCACCCGCGGCCTGATTTTGATTCAGCATCTGACAATTTTTAGAATTATAGGGTATCTTATGATTTTATGTGTAAATTGTTATTTTAATATCGTTTGAATTGTATATCAAATGTGGTGCACCGCCCTGAGCCCATTGGGGATGGCAGTATATAAATCTAATAAAATAAACAACCAAATAAACCTCACCGATGCTGCTCTCATTGAAAATGACGCTATTCTTCTTTTTGCTGCTATTTCATCGTGCACTTTTATTGATTCCGCCGACGTTGCGGAGTATTGTTTTGAGTGCTTTTTATAATGCACTGTAATGATTTCTTTGAAAATATGCTTTGGGCATGTTTTTTTTTTTTAAGGGAGAGTGCAGCAAACGTCTTCTTAACCAAGGAAATAAATTATTATTGTTGTATAATTTTCGTGCCCTCTCTGGGACACAGCATCAGTCTCGAAAGCTTGTTTTGGGTCGGATCCAGTGACCCTGGTCCCCGAAGGGAGGAGTTGTTTTCTAGCGTAAGGAGCTTTGCTCTGGAGGAAAGCTTCTTACTCTGGGGGAGGAGAGCTGCTTCCAATGGACTCCTCACTTAGTTGGCTCTGGATCTAACTGCTGTTTGTTTAGAAGAGAACCCAAAACAAGAGAAAGCGTTGTTATCTAGCGCCAAATAGATGCCAACCCCCTCCGAAAAGTGGCATCGGCTGAAGCGGCATTGCAACAAACAGCCCGAGACAAAAAAGCATTTGCTGGAAAGATACCGCAAAAACCCCTCCAAATCTCACTGCAGCCGGGTAAGGCAATTTCACAAAGAATTTGCCAGGTTCAGCACCGGGTTACTTTCCCACACAGAACGGTCTCTGTTTGCACAGACAGACTCGTCTGGCTGTTTCTATATTTAAACGAGCCCAGAAACAAAGTCAGATAACTCCTTTTTTAAAAAATGGCTTCACATTTTAATTCTGTCTCTCTTTCCCCGTGTGTACATCTGCGTGCACACACTCCCCGGCACGCATGAGCCCACAATCTGGCATCTCAATTACATAATTAAGTGCCTTCCTGTTAGAGCAATTAGAGCAGACAGGTGAAGATTTACAGGGTGCTAATCATTCCAGATGCCCGCCTCTCGACCTGGTATCTGCTCAACTGTTCCTATAATTATGCCAAATTCTTTCTGATTCTTTTTTGGCCCCTTTGTCACGAAATAACTTTATTATTTTTTTTTTTTACTTCAACAGCCAATGCGGTTGGGCTGCTTTGCAAATGTCTGACGCTGGAATGAAAGAGGTTTGAGATCTGCCCTTGCAATTTCTCTTTGTAGGGACAAAACTGGAGGCTACTCACACGGACAGATTCCTGCAGGAGGAACGGCCCAATTTAGCACCGAACCAGATGTTGCACATAAATTGCTCGGTTATTCTACACCTTCGTAAGTCTATTGACATCAGTTGAGACCAAAGGAGGTAACTCTGTTTTGGACTGCTCTGTGATTCGCTTTATTGTCAGGGTTGCTATTTATTTTATTTTAATGTTGTCTGTTATTTGTAGTCCACCTTTCTCATTAGGACGCAAGACGGATTACAGAATGTCAATCCGTACAATCAATATGATTAAGGTAAAGGTCAAAGTCTCCCTTGCTCGAAAGCCAGTCGAATCTGACTCTAGGGGGCGTGCTTATCTCAGTTTCCAAGCCAAAGAGCCAGCGCTGTCCGAAGACATCTCTGTGGTCATGTGGCCAGCATGACTAAATGCTGAGGCGCATGGAACTGAAATGGTATCTATTTCTCTACTTGCGATTTCTTGCTTTCGAACTGCTAGGTTGGCAGGAGCTGGGGCCAGGGATGGGAGCTCACTCCATCATGCGGCACTCGGGTCTCGAACTGCCATCTTAATCACTGCGCCACCACGGCCCAATGAATGTGATTAGGAGACACCTAACCGACAAAGTAATAACATTTTTTTTTGTCCTCAAGTCACAGCTGACTTCTGGCAACCCTGTGGGCTTTTCAAGGGAAGAGTCATTCAGAGGTGGTTTGCCATTCCCTGCCTCTGCATAGCCACCCTGGTATTCCTTGGTGGTCTCCTGTGCAAATACTAACCAGGGCTGACTCTGTTCTTATGAGATCTCAAGATCTTATGAGATCAGGCTACCTTGGATCATGCAGAAATCTGAAACAAGGCATAAACGTGACACGCTGAACAATACAGTATTACATAACCAGAAATACAATGCATTGAGAGCAAGAAAAAAACAAACAGCAACAGGCAGTAGTACATACTAATAGTTGCCTCTGTTGAAATGTCTTCCTGAATCATTATATTATAAAGAAGCCCTTATTCCTTTATAAAAATGCCTTCCTGAATAGTTCGGATTTACATAGTTTGTGGAAAGCCAAAACTAACTTCATTTATAAAGTGCTTCTCTCACTAAGACTCAAGACCGATCGTTTAGGTTCGTGATTGCTACATTCCCTATAAAACAGGCAGCAAAATTAACAAAGCAATAAAAACACATCATAAAACCAACAATATCTGTAACATCTTGAATATAAATGCATAAGGAAGTCGACCTTGAGCAGAAACGTCTTCTACTTTCCTTCTATATTTTGATAGAATAGTTTGATGAAATACCTATATTTTGATAGAATATAGATTTTCCTTCTATGTTTTGATAGAATACCTATTTATTTATTTATTTATTTAGATCTATAATCTGCCTTCCCCATGACGGGCTCAAGGCGGCTAACAATCAGGGCACAAGTGCCAGTTATTACAACAATATTTGTTCAAAGTTACAGTGTGTCGGTAGAAGCGGTGAAAATATGTAATACTGACTATGCAGTAAAGATGAAACCAGTGACGTAGAAGTCAAACAGATTAGTTATGAAATTTGAAATCTAAAATGCTGAATATAAATGTACCCCAACGGAAGTTGTATTGTATAGATAGTGTCTGAAAAATTATAATGAAGGGGTGTTGGGGAGAAATGCTTTCTGTTTGAGGCACTCTGTGATATATAATTATTTTTGATATACATAATTATGTTTTATAAATCCCTTTTTCCTTTCGGTGTCCCCCTTTACACCATGACTTTGTTTTCTAAAATAAAATATATATATGTCAAATAAAATAAAATCAGTAATAGCAATAAAACTGCAGAACAGAAGGCACGTTACAATAACGTGTTTTCCAGGGCACCTTGTGTCCCTGGCTGCCTTTAAATACGCCATTTTTTTTTGTCTAATAATCAGGCACCAATGGACTGCTACAGCTTATTAACAGGCTCCACCCCTTAATCCCCTGATTGGTTCCTTGGTGAGGGAAGTAGGTAAGCAAAGAATCAGCTGACCAACGGTCTGCCTTATCAGCCTCTCTGCTTTGTTTCAAAACTTTTAGCATTGGGTAACACTGGCCCAGGCCAGCCCTGTCTTGTCAGACCTCAGAAGCTAAGCAGGGTCAGCCTTGGTTAGTACTTGGATGGGAGACCACCAAGGAATACCAGGGTTGCTGTGCAGAGGCGGGCCATGGCAAACCACCTCTGACCATCTTGTGCCGTGAAAACCCTACGGGGTCACCATAAGTCAGCAACAACTTGACGGCAAAAAACAACAACAACACAGGTACCGACGCCTTTCCCGTTCTCCTCCCTGGAGTTTAATTTTATTTCTCAAATATTTCGGTGCATTTGGGGATTTTTCGCCCTGCCTTTTGCTTGTTTACGTCTGGCGTCTGCCAAGCGATTGAAATCTCTCCGGCGTGCGATCTCCGCATTAGTATTCTGCATCAGCGCTGAGAGCTTTCGGCGCGCGCCAAGTAGTTCCTGGAACCCAACGGTTAATTGAGGGAAAGTTCTCTTGGCAGGGGGAAGGGTCTCATAGTTGGTTTGAAAAATATGAAAGGTGAAATGCATTACGGCTTTCCAGCAAAAAAAGAAAAGCTTTTTAAGGTTGAGTTTCACGATTTGCATTCTTTTGAAAAATGTAGATAAAAAGCTTGGAAGGGTTCTCTCTCCCCCCCTTTTCTTTTCTCCCCCATTCCTTCTTTTGCTTTCCTTTGCAATTTTAGAAAACCCAAAGAGACCCACATCATCATCAAGAGGAAAACAGGGGAAAATGGCCTCTGCTTTACAAAGGCTAAATATGCTGGCCCCAGGTTTGGACTTATCTGATGGGGACTGCCTTTGAAAAGCATTTGGAAACGCCAACTGGTCTGGATTGGAATACAGCAGCTGGGTTGCTAGCAGGGACTCGCCCGCAGAGAATGTTTTTTTCTTTGGTGTCCAGAGGTCCCCCACCCACTTCCAGACTGTTTCTGGGCACAATGCAGAGTCCTGGTGTCCAGGCCTGAAGTCTTAACGTGGACCAATACACACTACAATACACTATACAATAAACAATACAAGAACTTGTGGGCACTCAATGAAATTGCTGAGCAGTCGGGTTAGAATGGATAAAAGGAAGCTCTTCTTCACCCAAAGAGTGATGAACACATGGAATTCACCGACACAGGAGGTGGTGGCAGCTACAAGCATGGACGGCTTCAAGAGGGAACTGGATAAGCATATGGAGTGGTGTTCCATCAGTGGCTATTAGCCACAAGGTATGGATAGGAACTCTTGGTCTGGGGCAAGTGAGGCTCTGTATCCTTGGTGCTTGGGGGGTGGCAACAGTGGGAGGGCTTCTGGTGTCCTGGCCCCACTGGTGGACCTCCTGGTGGCACCTGGTATTTCTGGCCACTGTGTGACACAGAGTGTTGGACTGGATGGGCCATTGGCCTGATCCAACATCGGCTTCTCTTATGTTCTTGTGACCCAAGTATCTTATTTATTGATCTATTTTTATTTACTTTATTTCTAGCCCACCTTTCTCATTGGAACTCCAGGAACTCAGCACAATCGACAGGATGGGACGTCCAATAAACCGTGCAACAGGATTTAGGGTTAGAGTGGAGTCCACCAGCACCTCCGATACCAACGAGAGTTCCGAGGCACAAGCGTTCAAGAGTCAAAGTTCCCTTCGTCAGAAATCTAATTGCTGTGCTACAGACTAACACAGTTACCCCCTGAAACTATCTTCATGGAAGGATTTGGGTTTACAGAACCAACTAGAAATCTAGAAAACTGAACCGAAGCAAAGCATAAGAGTTAACATGACTCAGTTTGGTGTAGTGGTTAAGTGAGCGGACTTTAATCTGGGAGACCGGGGTTTGATTCCCCACTCCTCCACTTGCAGCTGCTGGATGACCTTGGGTCAGTCACTAGGTCTCTCAGAGCTGTCTTTGAAAGAGCACTTCTCTCAGAATTCTCTCAGCCCCACCTACCTCACAGGCAGTGTTCCCTCTGAGCTGAGTTAGTGTGAGCTAGCTCACTGTTTTTTAGCCTTCGGCTCACACATTTTTGTCTTCGCTCAGGAAGAATGGCTCCAGAGCAAACTAATTTATGCAGCGGCCAAATCACTTGCTCGCAACTTTAACGCCAGTAGCTCACAAAGTAGAATTTTTGCTCACAAGACTCCACAGCTTAGAGGGAGCATTGCTCACGGGGTGTCTGTCATGGGGAGGGGAAGGGAAAGGAGTTTGTAAGCTGCTCTGAGACTCCAAGTGAATGGCAGGGTATAAAACCAATCTCCTCCTCCTCCTCCTCCTCCTTCATTAAACAATGCAAATTCACACAGTAGAATCTGACCTGATGAACCACCTCCTCCCCATAAGAACTTGCTCACCCGGTACTGGTACCATTGTTTCATCCTTTAGGCAGGCAGAAAGGAAGGTAAGGAAATGGAAGTGGACAAGTAGAAGGCAGGCAAGGAGAAGCAAGTGGAAATCATGCAGGTGGAAGGTAAGATGGCTGGCAAGCGGGAGGCAGGTAGGCAGAAGACAAGTAGGATGGGAGCGCGGAGAGAGAAGTGGGTGCCCGGAATAGAAGAGTGCAGAACATCTGGGGCTCTGCTTCTCATTGGGCCAATGGCAAGAAAGTAACTCTCTGATGTCCACCAGGCCTGGAAGATTCTGGGATGCTGGTTCAGCATCCAAGTGGAACTGGACGCATTTTCCTTCTCTAGCCAGGAGCTCCAGTAGTGAGAAGAAGAAGAGAAAAGATTGGATTTATACCCTGCCCTTCACTACCCAAAGGAGTCTAAGAGCGGCTTACAAACTCCTTTCCTTCCCCTCCCCACAACAGACACCCAGTGAGCAGTGTTCTCTCTAAGCCGAGTTAGTGTGAGCTAGCTCACAGTTTTTTAGCCTCCGGCTCACACCTTTTTGTCTTCGCTCAGGATGGCCCCAGGGCTAATCTATGCAGCAGCCACGTTGCTCAACTCCCAACTTTAATTCCAGTAGCTCACAAGGTAGAATTTTTGCTCACAAAACTCCACATCTTAGGGGGACCGCTGCCAGTGAGGGAGGTGGGGCTGAGAGAGCTCTTTTGAGGACTGCCCTCGAGAGAACAGCTCTGAGAGAACTTGCGACTGGCCCAAGGTCACACTAGCAGTTGCAAGTGGAGGAGTGGAGAATCAAACCTGGCTCTCCCAGATTAGAGTCCGCGCACTTAACCACCACATCAAACTCATGCTTGATCTGGAAGGTTTCCTGGGCTTCAAGCCCTGCAATGCCTGACGCATCCAGACAAGTCTCAGGCCACGAGGTGTGATGCGCATGGGTGACCTGCAACGCCCCCCATGGAGTCAGCCGTGCACTCCTGGCTGGGGTGGACCCCCGCAAGTGCGTCTGCTGGAATAATTGCCACCGAACCTTCTGGTGTGTCACTCTCGGTCGCACTCCCCCCCCCTGGTTGGAACACGATAAGCGATCATTATTCCTTCAGGCGGGGAGTCCTTTGGCTCTGTCAAGCGGCCCCTGCCGTTTCCGTGCACTTTGCCTTTGAAGTGTATCTAAGCTTCTCCCAGTCTGGAGAAGATGACACTTAAGTTGCGCCTCTTCCCGGCTCTTATCCCTGTCAGCGGTCTTTGAAGGGCTGACACTTTGGCAGCCCGATGGCCCTTCTGTGGAAGAGACTGTCCCCTCGCTGACCTTCGGGCTTTCTGAAGAAGACATCTGACACCACAAATGGATGCCATCAGAGGGGCTGGGGAATCCCACCTATTCTCTCTCTCTCTCTGTGGGCTGCAAAAGAGCCATGTCTCATTCCCCAGGAAGCGCCAGAGGTCCCCCCCCCTTTCTTTTGTCTCCCCGCCTGTAGATTTTCCGTTGGGCCCAGGATTTTGGTCCACAATTCAGACCTTTGCCTCTAGTCGTTACGCTCCATCTGTGTGTCTTTACAGGGACATTTCAAGCAGAAGTGGCAAGGGTCAAAAAAGAGCAGGTCCTTTTTCTTCTTGTTGTTGTTAAACAGCGGCTGGGAGGGAAGGCAGCACGGGATCGCCTGATCTCCTCAGGTCTCAGAAGCTAAGTGGGGTTGTACATGGAAGGAAGGCCGCCAAGGAAGACTCTGCGAAGGAACTCTCTCCCCAGGGAGAATCATCTGTTCCCATCTGTTGCTCCATCTGCCCTGGCCTGGATAGCGCGGGGTAGCTGGACCTTGTCAGATCTCAGAAGCTAAGCAGGGCCAGTCCTGGATAGGATTTGGGTGGGTGACCTCCAAGGAATACCAGGGCCGTGATGCAGAGGAGGGCAGTGGCAAACCAGCTCTGAAACTTTAGTTGCTGTAGATTTTCCAGGTTGTGTGGCCGTGGTCTTGGCATTCAATGGCTTCCCTATATGATCTGACATGGTAATACATAGAGAAGCCATCGAAATTCATAAACATAAACACCATTTCAACAGGAAAGAAGACAGTTTAAAAATAAATAGGGCATGGTTTCCTGTCCTGGAAAACACAAAATGCTCTACAGCTGACAATAGCACTACAGATAAGATTAGAGTATCAATAGCCATTGCACACACAAAAGAACCTCCTCAAGAAACAGGAAACCTCCTCGGGAAAGAATCCATAGACAAAAGAACCTCCTCAGGAAAGCTCCTGCATTAGCATGTTCATAACCTGGAGAACGACTACAAGTTAATGACTCAGCCCGACCCCACCTTCCAGGGTAGATATAAATTACCTGCCTACCATTTTTCTGCTCACCTTGACACAGAAAGTCCTCCATCTTTCTGTGTCTTACCTCTGAGGATGCCAGTCACAGCTACTGGCGAAACGTCAGGTCCTACAATGTCAAGAACACGGCCACACAACCTGGAAAATCTACAGCAACTAATGAACTCTGGCCATGAAAGCCTTCGACAACACCTCTGAAACGTCTCTTGCCTTAAAGAGAGTCTAGCTCACCACCTAGTGGTGCCTAATGCTAAAAGGGCTAGAACTTCTGGCTGCCAGACAATCTTAGGATCTCCTGGCTGTACTACACACACAGCCATAGGATAATTAACTAACTGTTGCCGTCTTCCACCAGCAGGTGGAGACTTTTTTTTTGGTTTCATTTGGCATTCTGTCAACGAACCCTCCTTCCTAACCAATGTTTTAATGTTTTATTTTCTGAACTCTGTTTTTTTTTAACACTTTTAAAAACGGTTTTAAAGACGTATCTTTGGGAGGGGGCTCGGTTTTAATGGTTTTATCATGGAATTTTATCACATGTGTTTTGAATTGTTAGCCACCTTGGTGGTCCTTGTCAGGGCAGAAAGGTGGGCTACAAATCCGTAAAGAAAATAAATCGTTTTGCAGCCGTGGTAATGAATCCATCTAGGACTGATTCCGCTGTGCATACACACGCCAGTATCTTAACACTGGGTGACTGTCCCCGGTCTGTGTCTGAACTGTCACTTCTGAGACACGGCATGTCTCAAAAGCGTTGAGAAGCTCTACTCTTGAGGCTGGGGAGGCCAGTTCACACACGCAACTCATAGCTCGATTCTGCTTGTCACCAAATGGTATGAACTCCCCCTACTTTAGTAAGGGGGATGTGAAGGAACGCCACACTTTGCCATCTATATGATAGACGTGCCTTCGATGAAGCCTTTCTTTTTATGAATGCTGCCTTTCCTGGAGGAGTTCAAGTGCGTGGGTCGCTGGGTAGGGATTCGGTTACTCCTTATCTTACCAGAGCATCTGCTTTGCTTTGATTTCAGCTAAAAGGTGTGTGTGTGGGTGGGGGGGAGATGCATTTAGAAACCTCGATTGGACCTTAATTACAACTTCTCCATTTACTCCTCTCCGTTTTAAAGTGTTTTGAATTCTCTGTCAAGATTCACCCCAGACTAGCCTTTGCGGGGACCAATCGCTTCTCCATTGCTCTGGCAACCTGACAAAGCCCAGCCATGTATTTTTTTTTAGCGTATCTCATGGCCCCACCTTGGCACAGCATTTAATATTTCACAGTGCCGCCTCAAACACCGTGCCAGGAATTATACATCCTCAGACGCACAAGCCTACGGTGTAAACCCTAAGGACGCTTCTTCTACTCTATCCCCCCTCCCCGTCTATGAGGATTAAAACTCCTCTGGATTAGCTGTCAGAATCAGATTTTCTTTTGACGTTCCCTCCCAACCACTCTTTGATTCTAGTCAAATTAAGGACCGCATTTAACTCTTTGAGAACTGAGAAGGGATTGAGTTCTGGTTTCTAAATGTACGTGAGTTGCGCTGAGTGAGTGTGAGCGAGCTCACAGTGTTTTAGCCTCTGGCTCACACACTTTTGCCTTCGCTCAGGAAGGACGGCTCCAGAGCAAACTAATTTATGCAATAGCCAAATCACCAGCTCACGACTTTAAGGCCAGTCACTCACAAAGTAGACTTTTTGCTCACAGGGCCCCACAGCTTAGAGGGAGCATTGAGGTAGGTGGGGCTGAGAGAAATCTTTCAAGGCCTTTCATTTCAAGAACAGCTCTGACAGAACTATGGCTTGCCCAAGGTCATCCAGCAGCTGTGAGTGGAGGAGTGGAGAATCAAACCCGGTTCTCCCAGATTAGAGTGAGCACACTTAACCACAACACCCAACTAGAAAAATGCATGGGTGGGCTACTGTTCTCTGCATGACATGCGCACAAACGAAGCTCTTTTCTCACAAGCTGGGAAATAGCCACTCAATTCCCATTCATTATAAGACGCTGCCTAGGAATATACTTAGTGCTTCCAGATGGCCCTTAACTCCCACCTGCAAAGCTTCATGGAAAGAAGTTTTTCTTCCGAATGCTTGTGGATAGCCCTAAGTTTGCATAAACCCCTGGAAGAAACCAAGATCAATGGAATTTTTACGTAATGCAGAAGGGGGGGATTTCTTACATATATATATATATATATATATATATATATACACACATACATACTAGGAATAAGGCCCGTTGTGGAAATAAATACAACGGGCTCTAGAAAGAGGCTCTGGGAGAGTGCCCCGGCTTTGGGCACTCAGTGACAATTTGCTGTGGCAATCTCAGCAGGGTATAATGACAGAGTCCACCATTTTCTCCAGAGGAACTGATCTTTGCTACCTGAAGAGCAGTAGTAATTTTGAGTGATCTCCAGCCCCCACCTGGAGATTGGCGACAATGGTTCCCCATCATTTCACATTACAAAAGGATAGACTGTGAAAGTTTGTTTGCTTATTTGATTTTTGCCCCTCCCTCCCTGCCAAAGCAGGCTTGGGGCGCCTTACAAAGGATAAAACATAAAAAACAATTATAACATAGGTAAAACCATATAAACAATCTGATATCATAAAGTGCTAGCTAGTTGTAATTAATACTTAGAAATGGCAGCAACAGTTATGTTAGTATACTCTCTGGTCTGCCTTCCTCATCAGTTTCTTGTTTTTATCATATATATGTGGCAGGCACAGGCTGTAACAATGGAATCAGGGCACAGGCTCCGCCTTTCTCAAGTATCGTTAACGATCTTTAATGATAATGTTATTGGTGTTGTTGTTAATGGTGGCAGCTCTTTAACCAGAGGCCTGGTGGAAGAGCTCCATCTTGCAGGCTCTGAGGAAGTGTAAAAGATCCCACAGGGCCCTGCTCTCTTCTGTTCATAAAGGCTTCTTCATATCATATGATCAAAAAATTCATATCTTTATGTTTCTTCCTTATCCAGTCGTAAAAAAGGAGACTATAATCTGAAGAACTCTTCTTCCATTTGCCCTTTTAGCATCAAAGTCAATTTATCCATTTCCGCACTTTCCGTAGTCTTCACTATTAAGTCCTGTTCAGAAGGTATTGTTGGAAGTTTCCAAAGGGCTGCAAATAAGATTCTAGTTGCTGTTACTACATGAATGATAAAGTATCTTTGATTTTTGTCAAAATCATCTGGTATACAATTCAATGCAATTTGATTACCTTTATTGGCATTGATGTTAAAAAGAATAATATACAAAAGATAAGGTAAGAACAAATACCAATCAAAGAGAAAACCATTCTAAAATAGTCTAAAATCAATGTAAAATAAGTCTCAGTTTCTTATCTCCTGGATACAAGTTGTATTACAATACTATACTACGAATAAAAAGAGAAGCCTGCAAGAATTCTGGTTGAAAAGGTATTGAAGTCTCCAGAACAGTCTGTATAAACGAATGCACCCTAACCCAGAACTTACGTATAATTTCACATGTCCACCACGTATGGTAAAACATACTTACATTTTTTTTTTACACTTCCAGCAAGTATTTGGCATGTTTTTATCTATTTTAGCTAATCTGTCTGGTGTTAAATACCATCTATAAAACATCCAGGGGTCATTTCGGAGAAAAAGAGGTGCAGGAGCTCATTAGCATAACTCATTAGCATAACTTATTTGCATATGTCACACCCCCTGACATCACCAGGAGTGTGTCAGAAGGCAACACCCACCACTCAGGCTCTACCCATAGGGACTGTCTTTCCACTCTGAGGAGCTGTCATTCCAGTCCCAGAGTAGCCTATCTGGGCCCAGGAGGAATGCTACACGTGCTGCTTCGTGCTCCTGCTGGGAGCTGGGGGCGGGGCTTGCCGCCTATGATTCTAACTGCCGGAGCTCCGCTCCTGCCCGCTCCTGCTCCAAATGACCCCTGATAACATCTTATACAAATTTTCTTTAAATGCAACCACTTAAGTCATTTTCACATTCACTTCCCACAGTTTACTCCACTGTGCAAGATCAATATTATAACTTAGATTTTGCATCCACTTAATCATGCAGTCTTTTAACCACGTCATCATCAAAGTCATGCCAGTTGGGCGGGGGAGTGATTTCAAAAGGTGTTTTGATGCTCCTTTGATGAGCTTCACCACATTGGGGGGGGGATACCATAAGTTATTTGGGATGTATAAAACATGGAGATTCTCTTCCCCCACCCCTTGATATTTAGCGTACACAATATCTGTGTTTATGACCGTTTCTTGCTGTATGTCTCTGGTATGGGAAAGGAAGAAAATTCCTCTTGTTTCCACAGACACTGCCAGGTGCCTGTGACCTTACATGTCTTTTAACAGCAAGCTGTGGCGAAACAATAATGGCAACAACAGCAGATTTCGGGAGGTTCTAACGTGTGGTGAAAAGGTCACCAGCAAGCGTCCTTTTTCTTCTCCAGGGGGAGGTGAGTACTGGTCAGCCGACCCACTCAGCTCGGAAGGGGCTGCAGCTTTCAGCCTGCAAAACATTTGCTCTAACAAAACAACCCCTGAAAAGTTTTACACACAAGTTGATTAACCCCAGAACTTCTCCTGTTTTGAAATTAAGTGCGGAATATATCACAGGCGGAGAGTTTTGATCCTAAGCACTGACCAATCTTGGTGCCCCCCCTCCTTTCCACACTGAACCAGACCATTTTAGTTGTTGACCTGTCTGACCAGATATACAATGCAGGTTGTAGCCTATGACACTGCACCTCGCCAACAAAAAATAGAAGATAACCCTAGGGCAGGTATGTCCAACAGGTAGGTCGCGATCTACCAGTTGATCGTGGAGGGGTCAGAGGTAGATCACCAGCCCTACTTGGTCTCTTGGTTTGCTGGACAGGTGTTTGGGGTTTTTTGATGATTGTTTGGTGGTATTTGATTATTGGTGCCAGTATGGTGAATTCTTGTTTTTACTTCTAGAACAGCATGTGCGGTTTTGGCATCATCCAGAGGTCTTCAGTTCCTGTGGATCTTTAATACTTTTGGTCAGTGATCGTTTTGGACCAGATTCAGCCAGCATTTATACTAACCTATACTAACTTAGCATCCCAGCCATCCCAGTATAACAAAGATGAGTGTTCCAAAGAAGGTGTATTATAAATGGGGGGGATGGTGGAACCCAACTTTAGTGGGTTAAAATCTAATTTGAAACTTTATTTTCATGGTGGTAGACCACCGGCACTTTTGGCCAGAAAAAATAGATTACTACCTGTTCGAAGTTGGACATGCCTGCCCTAGGGTGCACCATGATCAATTTGCACTAGTTTTATCAACTTTTTTTTTTTACAAATCTTCATTCGTTTTTCTTTTCTTTTCACCCTTTCCCCAACTTTGTGGTGCCCCCTTTGGCCCTGGTGCCCTAAGCACGTGCTTAATGGTGAATCTGCCACTGCTTGAGAGTCACAGAGGTTTAAAATTAGAAGGAACCTGTAGGCCATTTAGCCCAACTCCCTGCTAAGGCTCGAGATCCAAAGCTAGAATATCCCCCAACAGACAGCTTTCCAGCCTCTGCTAGAAGATCTCAAGTCACCGCTGGCTTGCCATTTGCCTGTCCAAGGCCCCGGTCATACGGGCCAGAAAACGCGGGGTGGAAGGCATGGCAGTTCACCCCAGAGCAAAATAAGGCACGGTAGCCCGATCACACGGGCCACCAGGTTGCCATGCTCCAGCTCCGAGTGCTGATCACACCACACTGCTGCAGCGTGGCAAAAAAGCAGCACAGCAGAGCACGCAAGCTGCACTGGTGTAAAATGCGCATGTGCCATTGGGGGGGAGACGGGCTGCTGTCAGTGTCTTGTGTGTGCGCATGTGCCATTCGGTGTTGGTGCGCATTCCATGGAAACTTACAACATCCGGAAAACCCAGGACATGGGCGGGCGTCGGAAGCCGCGGGATACTGGCGCTCCCGCGATCAGACGCCGGCCTTTGCCCCGGGGTTTCCGGAAATTAGTGCTTCATCCCTAGTAGTTTTTTTACTCTGCTTTTTCCATGGGAAGCCGCAGGTTGGCCACGGGAGTGCTACGCCTCCCAGATGTGCCGATGTGATCACGCATGGAAACTCCACAGAGCTACCGTGCCTTCAGCAGGGCAAATGCTCCATGTGAATGGGGCCCAAGGTAGGTAAACCCCTGCCTCAAGTCCCTGCCATCGAGGAATTGAGGAGCAGGGGGTGGTGGTGGAAATGGCTCAGAAAATGGCCTCTACAGTTACACTCTAGGAATTTCCATGTATCTCTGTGATCTTTACCACAGAGATTAGTGGAAATTCCTAGAGTGTTGCCTGAAAGTGGTGGAGCCTAGAGATTTCCTGGTATCACAACTGATTTCAAAGAACAGAGATCAGTTCCCCTGGAGAAAATGGCTGCTTTGAACGCCTATACTATGGCATTACACCCCAATAATGTCCCTTTTCTCCCCAAGGTCCACCCCGCAAGCTCCACCCTCAAAATCTCCAGCAATTTCCCAACCCAGAGGTGGTAACCCTACACTGGTGTGTGTTCACGTGAGGATACCGTTTTGGTTTCCCACCTTAGGCACCAAAATGTCTTGAACCCACCCAGCAAACAGGCAAGGGGATTAATCTTTGACAAAGCAACCCCAAAATGGATAGGGAATTTGGGCATGGGGGAAAAAATGAATACAGCACTCTCTCTCTCTTTCTTAAAAAAAAATCATTCATAAAGGAAGAAAGAGACGATTTAAGCTTGGGCTGCTTTGGTTGGTCGTGTCTTTGAGGGCCAAACGCTTTCATCCCTGGGCAGAACTCACATCACCTAATGACAGCCCTTTCATCTTCCAATTCCCCAGCCGGCCCGTGCCAGTCCCTTTTAGAGGAATCGATTATGACTTGGAGGTTTCCACATTCCGCCCGGTTCAGACAGCCGGGAAATGTGCGAGGACCTGAATAAACTCTTTTAATCCACAGGCAAAACTCCACCTGAAAGAGAGCGCATGAAAGGAGCTTTTCATGAAGTGTTTCCAATCTTACAGCTCCTCCGTTCCTCTGGGGCTGGGGCTGCTTCCTGTATTAATGGTCTCTGAATGCGTTCCCAATTGTGGCTTTCGGGGCTGTGAGGTACCCAATATTAATGCGAGAGGGGACGCCGCGGCAGTTGGGGGAGGGATGGTCGTCATGAAGCAGCGGCTAGCCTAAAAATGAGGTGTCCCCTGAGTCCCTCCTTGGTCAGCTGAAGAGAAGGTGAGAGGAACGTAAAATGCTTCAAATGTTCATTTACTGTGCTGGTTCCCAAAGTGGGCCATACTGACCCCTGGGGGGGGCAGTGGGCCATACTGCCCCCTGGGGGGCGGTGGAACGATCCAGATGGACGGTAGGAGCCTTGGGTGCAATTGGGGGGTGCTGAATAAAAATAAGGGGGCGGTGGAAGCATAAAGAAAGAAGAATCCAGAACCTATCTAAAGCAGCCTTTTTCTGCCTTCTCCTGGTCTTCCCTGGAATCAGGGAGGGAGGGGGAGAGGGGTCCCCACAGCCAATCACAGCCATGCATTTGCAAACTGCAAATGCACGTGCACCCTTGTAAGACTGGTATTGCTGCTGGGCTGTTGTGTGGTGCTTCCTGCTGGCCTCTGGCTTCAGGCCAACAGCATCTTTCTTTACTAGGTGCAAATTTGTCACTGCATCTTTTTGTCCACTTCTTGAAGGTAGATTTCCAGGGGGGCGCTGGGTAATTTTTTTCTGAAAAGGGGGCGGTAGGCCAAATAAGTTTGGGAACCACTGATTTATTGGGTTTCGTAGGGAAGCAAGCGGAGCGTTAAGAAACTGGGTCCAGACTGTTCAGGGCCTTCAGATTAATAACCAACACTTTCTGAATTGTCTCCAGAACCAAATGAACAGACGATGGCCCCGGTCACATGGGCCAGATAACATGGGGGGGGGAGGCATGGCTGTTCGCCCCAGAGCAAAATGAAGCGTGGTAGCCCAATCACACGGTCCCCCGAGTCTCTGCGCTTAGGCTGTTAGCTGCCGATCACACGGCAATGCTGAAGTGTGGCAAAGAAGCAGCGCGACGCGATCACACAAGCGGCAATCGTAAGCCACCGCTTCTGGCTCAGATGGGCAATTGTGTTTTCCCAACGGAGCCCCCGCATGCATATGATCGAGGAATGAAGGATCGCTTCATGGTGAGTTGGTGCAACAGATCGCATTTGTGCAGTTCAGCGTTTGTGCGCATCCTATGGAGACTTACAAAAAACATCCAGTTTGCGATGGGATGTGGACAGGGGCCGGATGCCATGGGATACTAGCGCTCCTACAATCAGACACCCGCCTTTGCCCTGTGTTTTCCGGGTACTAGTGCACTTTCCATGGTACTTTTTAACTCCACATCTTCTGCAGGACACCACGGGTTGGCCACGGGAGCGCTACATTTCCCAGATGTTGCGGTGTGATCACGCCCCGAAAATCTGCCTGAGATTCATGCCTTCCGCGCGGCAAATTCTCTGTGTGACCGGGGCCGATGTAGACTCTTCAGAATCAGCAAGGTCTGTTCCCAGTAGCTTATGCCAGTCGGCAGTCTTGCTTCCTTGTTTTGCACCAGTCGAATGGTCTTCGAAGGCAGTCCTGTGTGCAGCATATTGTGGTAGTCCCACAATATTGTGGTAGTGACTGCAGCCATGAAATTAAAAGACGCCTGCTCCTGGGGAGGAAAGCGATGGCAAACCTAGACAGCATAATAAAAAGTAGAGACCTCACTCTGCCAACAAAAGTCCGTATGGTCAAAGCAATGGTATTCCCAGTAGTAATGTATGACTGCGAGAGTTGGACCATAAGGAAGGAACTCCGAGCATGAGATTTCTGTGGTGAATGTTGGTAAATCAAAAGTAGTTTTGCAGCTTACAGATAACCACTTGAACGGCATACTCAAGATTGCAACAGCACAGACATTTTGATGCAGTAATTCAGAGCAAGAGGTGTCAGTTATCAGATACTGTTAAATACACAAAATATTGCAAGAGTGCTCACGTTTTAAGCATGTTTTTATTTTAAGTAAAAAAAAATCCTTTGTGTTTGTGTCCTTTATAAAGTTTATATCTCTGCTACCTGGCATTACCTTTTATGACATGGATGGGCCCGGGCCCAACAAGGTCTCATTTATGTCAGACCCGGCCCTCCTAACAAATGAGTTTGACACCCCTGCCGTAGAGTCCACCCTCCAAAGCAGCCATTTTCTCCAGGGGGACTGATCTCAGTTGTCATTCTGGGAGATGGCCGAGTCCCACTTAGACATGGGCAACTGTACTTGGGGGTCATAGTCATAGAGATGCCAGTTCAGTGGGGCCTGTGTAGAGTATCCTAAGTAGAGTTGCACCTGTCTAACTCCACTGATGTCAACCCTGCATAGAATTACACTGTATCTACTGCCTGGTCTTAAAAATATAAGTCTGTACATAACACCATATGTTTCAAATGTTTAAATCCCCTTTGGAACACATTTAGGAATATGGTTTATATGATTCTTAATATCACATTATATTGGCTGAGTACAGACTGGCAGTTTGCTCCGGTAGCCAGTCGTAGCAAAAAAGCCCCGGAATAAACTATACCGGGTTTTCCCATTCACACAGCAGGGGCCACTGCTGGAAGATACGGGATGGAGGCGCGCGGGAGCATTCAGACTGCCGCGCTGGAGGCCTGCTATATTCGCCGTTTCCCCATAATTTGACTGTGGGTGTATGGGTGTATGCGTGCATGAGCACCCATGCACTCATACGCTCATGCACTCATGTGCATAAGCTCATTTTGCCGATTGGGGGAGGACCCCGCAGTGCTGGCACCGCATTGGGCAGTGGAGAGGAGCACAGCCAATCACACCGCTGCTGCCTTCTGCCCAATGTGGGTTGCTCCCGGCTTTTCGGCTGTGTGTTCAGACTTCCCGGAAGCGGAGAAATGCGCGACACACATGGGCTTTTGGATTTGCTATGGGTTTTATCAGGTATCTTTTTAATCTGGGTGTGAAGCGCAACAGCACGGGTTGGCTACGGATGGGGGATGACAGGCAGATGTGCCTGTGTGAACGCCCCATTTACTCTGAGATTGAATTGTCGTTGGCCCGGGTCCCTACCGGAGCAAACTGCCAGTCTGTACTCAGCCATTGTTTTCGTTTATTGGCCGAAGCTCCTTCCGGGCTCAAACAGGGCAGTCGGAAAAGACATCACGGCCGGGGGAGGAGCATCAAGCTTCTCCTTTGTGTTTTTTCAAAAACTGGCACGTCTGCGGGGGCGCTTCCCCCCCCGGTATTTCCATCAGTAAACAGTCCGAGTTGACATATCTCTCTGCAAACACACGGTGCCTTGATTTCAGTATCCTGTGAGACCTGTTGCAGGGAGAGAGGGGAAAATTCTGTCCGAAATCGGCTTCCTGCAGGACGGCTTCCAAAATGGAAACTTGTGGAGCTCACAGATTCTCTTCCTTGACTGATAAGCGGTGCGTTGGGCTGGGGGCCAAACCAGGGACTGTAAGTCCTTAGCTGCAAAGCTGACAAGCGGCACCTGTGCTCGGACGGCCCGGGATTTGTTTTGGCCGCGTTTACACAGCGACGGCCACTGTAAAGCAGTTTTCCCTGATACGGTTTCCTCAAGGCCAGGAGCTGCTTCCGCACAGGAACATGACAGATCAGCAGATTCCCAAACCCTCCTTTAATTCCCACTTGCAATATTGGGCTGGAGCTCAGTGGCAGAGTCTCTGCTTGGCAGGTAGGTTCAGTCCACAGAATCTCCAGTTAAAGGATCCGGCAGGAGGTGATGGGAAAGGCCTTCCTCTGCCTGAGACCCTGGAGAGCGGCTGCCGGTCTGAGTAGACAAGACTGACCTTGATGGAGTAATGGTGTCATTCAGTACAATGCAGCTTCCGGTGTTCATGTGACTAGTGTTCCCTCTAAGCTGAGTTGGTGTGAGCTAGCTCACAGCGTTTTAGCCTCTGGCTCACACATTTTTGCCTTCGCTCAGGAAGGATGGCTCCGGAGAGAACGGATTTATGCGGTAGCCCAGTCGCTCGCTCACAACTTTAATGCCGGTAGCTCACGAAGTAGAATTTTTGCTCACAAGACCCCACAGCTTAGAGGGAGCATTGCATGTGGCCCGTTTTTAATGTTTGCATGTTTATAGCCATCCTGTATCTTTTCTCCCTCTCCCAAGTTGTCTTTCCTAAACTCTTTCCTTCTCTTTTTCTATCATGTTGTCTGAAAAGGAAATAGAGGTATTGGTGGCAAGACTCAGCTCAGAACAGGTACCACCTAGTTGCGGGCAGAGATGTGAAGGCCTTGGGGGGAAATATGGAGAAATCAAGAGGGAGGGAGCCCCTGGGTCTTCTGGGATCCTTTTCACTAGGGCTTCTCCCTCCCAAAAGGGAACTTAAAAAAACACTTCCGATTATTTTTTTTCTCTTAGAATGAGCAACATTTTCTCTAAAAGGTAAGTTTTAGTCACTCAGTATGTGAAGCATGAGTATACCAATGTAAGGTCCTGGTCACACGAGTGGGATACTGCGCAGGTGAAGGGAGGCAAATTAGAGCCGGAGCAAAAAGATGCGCTGTAGTGCAATCAGACGGGTCCCCGAGCAGGGCCGGACCGCCCATAGGGTGAACTAGGCGCCCGCCAGACCCCGCCCCCTTCCCAGCGGGGCCCGCAGAAAAGCCGGCGCCGGGAGGGAGGGGGCGGAGGCTGGACCCCCGCCCCCTTCCCGGCTTTTCTGGGGGTCCTGCAGCCGCGGGGCCCGCAGAAAAGCCGGCGCTGGGAGGGAGGGGGCGGAGGCTGGACCCCCCGCCCCTTCCCGGCTTTCCTGGGGGTCCCGCAGCTGCAGAGCCTCCAGGAAAGCCAGCGCCCCGCCGACGCCCCCAGTCTCCAGGTCCCACCGGGAGGTTGGCATCCCCAGTGGGGGGCACCCCAGGCTGTCCTGCCTAGGGTGCCCAGACACCTGGAGCCGGCCCTGTCCCCAAGATGCCGCGCAGACGCCGATAGCAGGTGATCACACAGCGATGTTGCGTGACCTTATGTTTCTTCGCACTCTTATGTTTCTTCGCATACTGTGGAGGCTTGGAAAGAAACACATCTGGTGCAACGGGATGCTTGCGCATGCTGGATGCGCCCGATTAACTCTGCTTCTGTGATCCGATGCTCAACTGCGACCCGCGTTTTCCGGTTGCTACTACCCTTTTGCTGGTACTTTTAAAATCCACTTCTTCGGGCTGATGGTACAGGTTGGTGATGGGTGCGCTACGCTTCCCAGATGTTGCTGTATGATCGCACCCATTTGATGCGCCCTCAACCCGTCCATTTTGCGGGGCAAATCCTCCCGTGTGACCGGGGCCTAAGAGAACCTACAGAGTTAGAGAATTACAATGACTATATTATAGAACATAATTTGAGTCCAGTGGTGCCTTTAAGACCAACAAAGTTTAATTCTGGGTATAAGCTTTTGTATGTATCTGAAATGTGCATGCACACAAAAGCTTATATCCAGAATTAAACTTTGGCCCCGTCCACACGGAGCATTTGCCCTGCTGAAGTCACGGGAGCCCTGCAGACTTTCCGTGCGCATTCATACGAGCACATCTGGGAGGCGTAGGGCTCCCGTGGCCAACCCGCGGCTTCCCTCCGAAAACGCGGGGTAAAAAACTAGTAGGTCCGAGGTACTAGTTTCTGGAAACCCCGGGGCAAAGGCTGGCGTCTGATCACGGGAGCGCCGGTATCCCGCGGCTTCCGACGCCCGCCCATGTCCCCGGGGTTTCCGGATGTTGTAAGTTTCCCTGGGATGCGCACCAACGCTGGACAGCGCATGCGCACACACAAGTCTCCGACAGCGGCCCGCCCCCCCCCAACGGCGCATGCGCACTTCGCACTTGCGTGGTCTGCTGTGCTGCTGTTTTGCCGCGCTGCAGCAGCGCGGTGTGATCGCGGCGCAGAGCTGGCGCGTGGAAACCCGGTGGCCTGTGAGATCGGGCTACCGCGCCTTATTTAGCTCCGGGGCAAAATGCCATGCCTCCCCCGCGCGTTTTCTGGCCCGTGTGACCGGGGCCTTTGTTGGTCTGAAAGGTGCCACTGGACCCAAACATTGTTCCGTTGTTTCAGACCAACACAGCTACCCATCTGAAACTGTATATATTACAGCAAAACAAGTGTGATAACCCAGCACACTGGATCACGAAACAAGCAAGCACTGCATAAATAACGCAGGCCAAAGAGTGCCCAAGTAATATAGACAACAGAGAAAACGTTTATATAACAAGATAACACTACACCAACAAGGAATAGCAAGGAACCACATGTTATTAGTAATAGCAAAATTACATCATGTAACGCACAAGTACATAAATAGTACAGAGGAAACAGAAGACAGGTGAAGACTCCGGATTTCAATCTTCGTTTCGATGGCTCTTCTTCAAAGACTTCATCAGACTACAATTACAAATAAGCCATACTATTATTATCATGTATAGTAATGTACAGAAGCCTTCAAAACAGTTTATGCAGGCAAGAACCCTGAAAAGACGAAGGAAAAGGAGAACACTCCCACAATATTGTTGTTTAAAAAGTTGCAATAATACACAATGTCATTGATAGGTCACAAAGGTCACTAATCCTTGTATTAAATCAGTCTCAACCAGGCACCCAATCGCCAATAAAACATTTTCTTATATAGTCGGTAGGCCTCAAGGTGTGGTCAGCATCTAAAGGCTTTAAATACTGTAACTAGTATCTGTTAGGCACCATAGCAGTCAGGTTCTTAAAGTTACAGAAAATTAAAGGACCAAACACTATTTCTACTCGTAAGTAACAGCTAAACTTTAATGATTAATTGAGTCAACTCATAAGTAGCAGCCAAGTTGTAAGCACTGGTTGAGGCCATAGGGGCGATAAGTTTTAAGTTTAAAAATCCAAAAAGCTTCACGTTGTCGTAACCTTTTTTGAACGTCTATGCAAGTATATTGGTGAGTTTTAAGCACTTCCAACACACGTTACAAAAACAATTAAAAACAGAATTAAAACACATACCAAAGATAAAAAGAGCAATTCAAATATTGGTTAGGAAGGAGGGATCACTGAGGGAATGCCAAACAAAAAAAAAACAGTCTTCATCTGCTAGCAGAAGAGGGCAACCGAAGGGGACAGACAACTCTCCCTGGGGAGAGAGCGCCAGAGCTTCGGTGCCATGACTGAAAAGACCCTGTTCTGGGTCACCGCCCACCTAATCTCAGAAGGCATGGGCACCCAAATATGGACCTCTGAAGAATACCATCACGATCAGACAGGCTATAAAGCATATTAGTATAATACACCATTGAAGAACGAAGTTTGAGTCCAGTTTAATTCTGGGTACAAACTTTTGTGTGGATGCACATTTCTCCAGAATTAAACTTTGTTGGTCTAAAAGGCACTTCTGGACTCAGACTTTGTTCTGTTGCTTTAGACCAACACCACTGAAGAGTTCAGCATTTCCGTAAAGTCCACCCTAATCTCCAGATATGCGGCTAGCCATATTACAAAATAGTATGACAATGTTTCTGACCCAATAAGATAAGTCCCATGTCTGGAAAGCCTGAAGACCACCAGCCTTGGATAGTCCAAATCCAGGCTCTATAAGGCTATAAATTTAGCCTGGAAAGAAACTAGCAACTATTGAAAGGCCTGAAAGGATGGCGTTATTACATCCAGAATTGTGCATTGTGGACAAGCTAGTTTGCAGATTATCTTCAAAGGACAGCTCACAGAAACTCCATCCCATTACGTATGTGGTTAGAAGTAGCAACGGAAGCAAACATTGGCCATTTTCTATAAGAAACAAGATTACAGCCCTGCAAACAGGCAAATGCTCTTGGAAATGATATCATAGTCCTGTAAGTATGCCTAGTCTTGATAGTAGCTGCCAGCTGCTGCAGAAACCAACAGCATGCCGGAAAAGTCCACCCTTTAACAAGGGTATTCCAGCCAACGACCCCCCCATTCTTCATCTGCAACTGGAACGGCCGACCAGATCCTCCAAAAGAATCATCCTGATTTTGGCCATGGCGGTGTGCCTGCAAAGCAAATAGTCAGAGGAAAACGTCGACGCTGCCTGACACAGTGGGTTGGTGTTTTCCCGTGGATTTACAAGAGACGAAGGGAAAACAAAATGGTAATTCTGTCCAGAGGTGACCAGAGGTGACACAGCGTATGGCAGTAAACCGTGTGATTTTTTTCCCAACAAGGAAGGACAAAATAAAGAATCGAAAGAGCAAAAAGGAAGGTACGGTGAGAAGGCTGGGCCCATAAAAACCGCCTCGCGATAAATCATTCAAACTTTTGAAATGGTTCACCGTCCTCTTTTGGAGCAGGGCACGATGCAGTCTGATTCTCGAGCCTGAAAGGATTTGTTTTCATTGATTTGATCATTCTGCCGCCGTATGAGAACCACAATAATAATAAAAAAAGAACTATAATGGCACTGCATGAACAGAGGCATAAAATGTGCAGAAAAGCAATTTAGCAATCCAAGCAACCCAAATTATCAGGAGAGCCACAGCCAGCATCAAATAACAAGTGATTTTTTCCAGCGTAGCCAGTCTTAAGCTAATTCAAAAGATAGCATAAAGTCAGGTTGCCACTGACTTCATAGACCACTGGTTGTGCCTACTGGGGGAGGACATTCCGTAATCTCAGTGCCACCACCAATAAGGTCCTGTTACATCCCCTCCCCCAACCTCTGATCAAGAGGAATATCAAGCTTGGCCCCATCAAGTGTCAGTGGCCCAGTAGTGCCTGTAACAATGGTTGTTCTCTTGCTGGAGGCTTTCCCATGCCCCTGAGTCGATGGCTTTAATGCTGCTTTGCACAGGAAACAAAATATTCATGAAACAAATTTAGCTCTTGGCAAAAAATGTCTGTCCTTTATTACTGAATAAAGGTGTTATCTAACTGGAATTGTGTTTTGGATGAGACTAGAGAAATAGCTTTGGGTTCTGCACACATCATTCCTGCAGGGCTGCCAGCTTCACATTCAGAAAGTGGAGGGGAGGGAAGGGAAGGGAAGGGAGAGGAGGGAACTTGGTAAGGTGCAATGCAGGGGTGTCAAACATGCAGCCCAGGGGCTGGATCCGGCTCCCGTAAGGCTTCTCTCAGGCCTGCAGTGGAACTGGCTGTCTTCTGCACGCTTGCACAAGGGCCTGTGGGGATGGTTCCGTTTTTGCAAAGGAGACATCCAAAACGTGAACCGACCTTGTTTGCGAGAACTGTTTCTTCTCAAGGTAAGCAGCCCATTTGATTGCATTAAAGGTTATTAGTTCACAAATGAAAATGAGCAGTAAATCGAGGGGTTCCGTCCCAGTGAAACTGACAGTGTTCATTATGGCTTCTAGCTGGAGAGCTGTTGATGGTGCATACTCAAAGTGTCGATGGTCTGCTGGGAGTGCACATGCCTCAAGGTCATCACTGGTAGTCCGTGCATCATTTAAAATCAGCTACATTTTGAGCGTTATGTGCTGATTTCGCTCATGTGCAATGAACCACATTCCTCAGGCTGGTGCATGTCTAGAAGCGACAATATCAATCTGCAGTTCCCAGGGAGCAAGTGCAAGCAGTAGAAAAGGCCTTTGGTACAAAACACTTTGTACCAAATATGAGCTGCGGTGGCTCAAGTGGTTAAGACGCTGAACTGCAGGCTGTGGAAGGTCAGTAGTTCAGCAGTTCGAGACCCGGGTGCTGCATGATGGGGTGAGCTCCTGTCTCTAGTTCCAGCTCCTGCCAACCTAGCAGTTCAAAAGCAAGAAATTGCAAGTAGATAAATAAGTACCACTTCGGTGGGAAGGTAACAGCGTTCCGTGCACCTTGGTGTTTAGTCATGCCGGCCACATGACCACGGAAACGTCTTCGGACAGCGCTGGCTCTTCGGCTTTGAAACGGAGATGAGCACCGCAACCCTAGAGTCGGATTCGACTGGCTTTCGAGCAAGGGAACCTTTACCTTTTTACAAATCGCTTGGCTTTGGGAGTCAGCCAGGGAGGGAAACAACCCCTGCGTTTCCCCAACACCTCCATCCTAGCAGAATCGAAACAGCCACAGAAAGCCAGACTGCAGAAGTTAAACAGACAAGGGGACAGCTGAGAGAAAGCAGTACAAGAACATGGACGCACAAATCATTTGCGATACGATTTAGAACAATTCTAAGCACTCGGTAAAAAGCGAGTGTTGTTTTTGAGTGTTCAGGCATGCTGCTTGTAATCTATGACGAGTAGGGGTAAGGATCTCGTACATTCCTGGGGCGTACATGTCCTCTGCTGAGAACCTCCGTTTTTATTGCACAAAACAATTTGCAATTCAATTCAGCAGAATTCTGAGCATGTTGTTTAAAAAAGTGACTGCTGTTTTCGAGTGTTCAGCCATGCTACTTGCAGTCTATGATCTGAATAGGGGTACACATGTCATACATCCAGGGGGCACGGGTGTTCTCTGCAGAGAACCTCATATTTATTTAAAAAGCAAGCCTCTAACCCTCATAGTTGCAAAAACATCCTTGTGTGAGCAATGCCTGCTGCAATCAGGGCCGGCCCAAGGTGTTTTTCTGCCCTAGGCAAAGCTACCTTCTGGCACCCCCCCGCCACCCCAGGGCAAGGGAGGGCTCCCCTCCTCCTCCTCCTTCCCCCTCTCATCCACCCCCGGGGCACGCCGGCAAGCCAGGGAAGGGCTTGGGGTTTAAACCCCATCCCTTCCGTCAGAGCGCCGACTTGCTGGCCGCCTCACAGCTGCGGGGCGCACCAGCAAGCCGGGGGAAGGGGCAGGGGGTTTTGGCGGGGGCCTTTTGGCGCCCCTAAGGGCCGGTGCGCTCTAGGCGAATGCCTAGTTCGCCTAGTGAGTGAGCCGGCCCTGGCTGCAATTGCAGAAGCCGGAAGAGACATTGGATAAGAGCAATGTTTAATGACCCGTGTAGCTCCTTGCCCCCTCATCAAGCCGGGATGAATTATGTAAAACTAGTAAAATTGGCATAATGAACTGTGTCAGGCAAGACAAATTTTACAGCATTCAGCTTTTTAGGATCACCTCGGATACAGGGTTGTTGGGTTTTCTTTTATAAAATGTAAAGTATACACTCTGCTAATTATATTGTCTACTTGGTTTCAACCACACTGTCCTGAATTTGGATTTGAATTCTGGACTGCTGACAACTTTGATCAGACGGCAGAAAACCTGGAATGGCAGAAAACCCAGCGGCAACCACAAAGCGTAGATGTCTCGTGGGATGAAGATGCAGCACTTCCTTCTCAGAGAAGCCGGATGAGGGATATCATAAACCCCGGCTTACCCAAAGCCAGTTCTTCCCACCCTGTCCCAATGGTCAGCATTTCCCCCCCCTTCACACAAATTATCACTTAGTGTGTGAGTTGGAATGTCCCAGCCACAGTCATTGAGTCTGTCCACCAGCCAGAGCTCTGGAGGAAGGCCAAGAGTGTTGAAAACTTTAGAGTAAAAAGGCCTGATGAAGGAGGATGTGGGTGAAAGATGACTGGAGCAAAGTTACATTCTGCCATCCTTGGCTTTCTGGGAATTGGTGGCCATTTAACTCTGTGGTGCCTGCTTCTGAGTCATTTCGTACCTCCTGAGATCCTAAAGGTTCTCTCAAAGATCAGCTTAGATGCCGTTGCGATGATAAGAGGCTCTGGAACTGAAATTTTGTGATAATGCTCAGTTTCAACAACAGATGCCAAACATGCTCCCAGAATTACAGTTCCCAGGATTCTAAGAGGCACCAGAAAGACAACAACCAGCAGTCCACCCTGTTGTTGCAAGAAGGCATTTAGGTAAAGGTAAAGGTTGCCCTTGCTCGAAAGCCAATCGAATCCGACTCTAGGGATGTGGTACTCATCTCCATTTCCAAGCCGAAGAGCCAGCGCTGTCTGAAGACGTTTCCGTAGTCATTTAGTTGGCATGACTAGACACTAAGGCACACAGAATGCTGTTACCTTCCCACCAAAGTGGTACCTATTTATCTACTTGCAATTTCTTGCTTTCGAACTGCTAGGTTGGCAGGAGCTGGAGCCACAGACGGGAGCTCACTCCATCTTGCAGCACTCGGGTCACCAAGGGGGGTGCTCTGGCATTCGGCTAGAAACTCTGTGATACCATAGAGTTTTCAGGCCGAATGCTAGAGTGTCCCCCCAGTGACATGCCTGGCGTGATGACGTCACCTCTGGGTGATGTCATTGCACTGGGCACATTGGCCCGGTCCAGGCACTTTGGGGGTGGGGTTCCCCCCGCTGGCCAGATCTGGGCCTGTGAATTGGGGGGGCCTAAAGTGGGCAAAGCCCCTCCGCCCAGGGGATCTGGCCGCCCTATATTTGCCGTCCTCCACCTTCCAAAGCAAAGGTGCATTTTGAGAAAGGATTTGAAGGGAGAGAGCCTAAGGAAGCCCTATATGTTTGTTTGGGAGGCAGGGCATTCCATGGATAAAGGAGTCCTATTCCTACTGGCCTGCCTTTGCCCCAACTATTTATTTCATTTTACTGATTTAAAGCATTTGCTAGCCGCCTTTCTACCCTGTAGAACTCGAGGCGGCTTACAAACTAAATAAAACAATTATTTAAAAAATAAATAAAAGACCACAATTAAAAACCCCAACTAGGACTGCCCGTAAATAAAAACCGAATTAGTCAAAGGCAGGCCTAAATAGCACCGTCTTCAGCCGCCTCCTGAAGATCAGAAGCAAGGGGGCTGGGCACACCTCCCTGGGGAGGTTGTTTCATAATGGGGCTGCCATCGAAAACGCCTTTTCTTGTGTGTGTCCCCCCTCCCCAGACGGGGTTCTTTGATTGGTGGGACAGACTGATGATCTTAATTCCTGCGCAGGAACATATGGGACAAGATGGTGCTTTAGACACCCCGGTCCTGAGCCATGTCGGACTTCAGGATATGAAAACTCCTTGAACTGAGCTTGGGAGAGGATCGGTAGCCAATGTAATTGCTGTAATATCAGGGTCACATGCTCTTGGTAGCTGGCCTCAACCTGGCGTTCTGCACGAGCTGCAGCTTCGTACTGAGACTGAGGCGGCGTTTCATAACAAGCGATTCCTTTATTTAGCTCAGAACTCAGCAACACAACGCAGAGAACGATGCAACTTTATACCTTTTGAACCAGCGGGGCCACACACCCCCGGCTCAGTGATGACCAATTACAATTGAGAGCTTAGGACCAATGGGATTTGTTCCCGCCGAAGTTCAGAGTCTTTCCGGATTGGTCTGTTACGCAACAGCGACCAATCCGACTGCGGGGTTTAGAATACTTGAGAGTCGATGGAGCTTGTGCCTGAAGCTCTGGTCTAGGTTACATAGCACGACACATAAGCCAATACATAACAGGGTAGCTGGCCTCAACCTGGCATTTGGCACTAGCTGTGGCTTCTGGACACTCTTCAAGGGTAGGCTCGAGTAGAGTGTGCTGCAGTAGTCTAGCCATAGCATTTTGCAGTAGATGTTGCTTCAAGGGTGATGAATTCTTCCCCAAATATATATATATATATTTTGCATTTCTGCTTATCCCATGACAAGCCAACTGCTGAGTCTTGAAAAGTCCTTTTTCTATTTTTAGAGGAATCCATTTTTCCTTCTTGCAAAACATACCAGAGCTACCTCCTTTCTGAACCACAGCCCGGGACCAATCTGTCGAGGAGAGAAGAGCCAGAAACCCTTACAGAACCGGGGAAAGTGGTCGCCCTCTTCACAGAAGAGCAGTTCAGCCTTGTTTATTTTCATTTTTATACGACTGGAAATGCTCTGTTCTGCTGTACTGTACCAGATCGAATTGCTGGGCCTTTAAAGGCGGGGGGCGGGGTGGGGGGGGAAGAGAAGGCAGGAAAGGAAACGTCCTTTTGGCAAGAGAAAGGCCGAGTGGTAAAAAAGAAACAAATAAATCTTTGTAATTGTTGTGGAGACAGAAAGCCAAACAAACTGTACTTAAGTACATTGTAAGAAAATGTCGGGCAATCGGAGGGAACGGCCATTAGCATACGAAATCACTTATCTCCCAGGAATAAGCGAGCTGGAAGGAGATCAACCAGTCCAATTTTCTGCATTTTTCCCTTTCGGGGTTTCTTGGAATGGCAAAGCCACTCTTTCTCGTTGGAGGGAAGATCTACTATAAGGGCTGAGGGAGCCGGGAAACCAGCGGAGCGGGAAAACTCTTCTGGTCGTACAAGCCTGGAAACATGGCTGCTGTGGAAAGCCGATAGGACAAGAAGAGGCAGATCTGGAGGGCGGTGGCGTTTACTGAGCTGTGCAAGAACCAAACTCCATCAGTCCTTAACGTTTTGTCTTGGACGGGGGTGAGGTTGCCAGCTCCGGGTTGGGAAATTCCCAGAGGTTTTCAAGATGGACCCTGGGAAGGGCGGGGTTTGGAGAGGGGAGGGACCTCAACAGGGTCTAATGCAGGGATGTCAAACCTGCGGCCCGGGGGCTGCATCAGGCTCCCGGAGGGCTTCTATCAGGCCCGCAGTGGGACTGGCTGTCTTCTGCTTCTTCTTTCAGTTCTGCTGCTGCTGCGTCATCATAGGTTGGCAGCTTACAGATACACACTTGAACAGCATACTTGAGATTGCAACAGCACAGACATTTTGATGCAATAATTCAGCGCAAGAGGTGCCATTTATCAGGAATAAACAAAATATCGCAGGAGTGCTGATGTTTTAAGCATGTTTTTTATTTTAAGTGATAAAAACACACCATCCTTTGTGTTTGTGTCCTTTATAAAGTTTATCTCTCCGTTACCTGGCATTACATGTTATGACACACACGGCCCGGCCCAACAAGGTCTCATTTATGTCAGATCATAACAAATGAGTTCGACACCCCTGGTCTAATGCCATCGAGTCCACCCTCCTAAGCAGCCATTATCTCCAGGAGCAGAAGAGAACAAGAGCCCAGTAGCCCCTTGAAGACTAGCAAAATAGGTGGCAGGGTAAGAGCTTCCGTGAGTCATAGCTCATTTCTTCATCAGTGACTCATAAAGCTCATCCCCTGCCACATATTTTGTTAGACTTTAAGAGAGAAGAAGAAAAGACTGGATTTATACCCCGCCCTTCACTGCCCAAAGGCATCTCAGAGCGGCTTACAAATTCCTTTCCCTTCCCCTCCCCACAACAGACACCCTGTGAGCAATGCTCCCTCTAAGCTGTGAAGACTTGTGAGCAAAAATTCTACTTTGTGAGCTACTGGCATTAAAGTTGTGAGCGAGCGATTTGGCTACTGCATAAATTGGTTTGCTCTGGAGCCATCCTTCCTGAGCTAAGGCAAAAATTTGTGAGCCGGTGGCTAAAAAACTGTGAGCTAGCTCACACTAACTCAGCTTAGAGGGAACACTGCCTGTGAGGTAGGTGGGGCTGAGAGAACTTCTGACAGAAACTGTCCTTGAGAGAACAGCTGTGCCAGAGCTTGTGACTGACCCAAGGTCACATCAGCAGGTGCGAGTGGAGGGGTGGGGAATCAAACCCAGTTCTCCTGGAGTAGAGCCCGCGGACTTAACCACGACACCGAACTGGTGCTACTGGACTCTTTTCTACTGCTACAGACAGACTAACGCAGCTACCCATCTTGTATTATCTCCGGGGGAACTGATCCGGGTCAATCATAATAGCAGGAGTTCTCCAGGTGTGACCTGGAGGCTGGCAACCTTAGATTTATTTATTTATTTATTACTTGTATTTATAGCCCACCCATCCTGAGAGCAGGCTCAGTGCGGGAAACATCATAAAACATACAATAAATGCAATTAAAATTAAACAATTTGAAAATAATACACATCAAAGCACCGTCACACTTCTAACAAGTCAGCTGGCTGTGGGGGTTCCCTGGCATCAGGGCTATTTTTGGGCAGGAACGCATAGGAATGGAGTTCCAGCTGGCTCCCGAGTTGGCCACGCCCAGCAGGGACTCATTAGCATAACAAGCCACACCCAACAGTAGAAACTCATTAGGATTGGCTACATTAGGGGTGTGTGGCCTAACATGCAAAGGTGTTCCTGCTCCAAAAAAAGCCCTGGGGTTTTGACAACAAAGAAGTAAACGGAATAAGAAGCAAAAAGTGGGTGTGGCTGGATGACCACACTCCTGGTAACATGGGGTGTGGCCTAATATGCTAATAAGATGTGCTGTCAGGGGTGTGGCCTAACATGCTAATGAGTTTTGCTGTTGAGTGTGGCCTGTTATGCTAATGAGTTCCTGCTGGGCTTTTTCTACAAAAAAGCCCTGCCTGGCCTATTGTTTGGGTTGATAAGTGGGTGGGTGACAACCACCTCGGAGGGGGCATATAGAGACATCCGCTGCCTCCACCGAAGGAACGCGCTTTTCACTTTGGAGGAAGCTTTGAGCTCACTAAGAGAGACTTCTTGCAGCGTTCGCTGGAAAAAAATTGGATAAATATTTTTTGGTATTTGGCAACCTTGTGCTTGGAAATATCTGTTGAACTCCCAGAGGAAGGCACTGGAACAGGAGGCTATCTGGACCTCTGTTGGAGGGAGACTGAGCGCTTATTCAAACTAGACTTAAAGGGAGTCCTCCCTCTTAAAACGTTTGTATAATTAAGGAGGACTGATTGTGCAATGTCTTTTGTGAAATATTAAGAGACGATACTTAGACGTTTTGATATATGATTCTAGGTATTAATGTTTATGTGATAATATAATGGTGAAAAAATTGTAAAAATAGAAAAACAAAAGAATATATAAAAATTATTTGAGATATTTTGTAATCGTCTGTAGCATGGTATTTGCTGGCTTTTGTTATTTCCTACTTACCGTGGGTCCTATTTTGGTTTTGTCGCCCGAAGCCCTGGCAGAACAGCTCCATTTTATGGGCCCTGTGGAACTGAAGATGATCCCACAGGACCCTAATCTCAACCTGTCCCTGATCGAGGCAAGATGGATGTCCTTTGGGCTGGGGACAACCAGGAGATGTTGGTCCATGCAGCATAACCAGGGCTCTTTTTGTAGCAGGAACTCCTTTGCATATTAGGCAATACCCCCCTAATGCAGCCAATCCTCCAAGAGTTTGCAGAGCTCTTCTTACAGGGGCTACTGTAAGCTCTTGGAGGACTGGCTACATTAGGGGTGTGTCGCCTAATATGCAAAGGAGTTCCTACTACAAAAAGAGCTCTGAGCATAACGCTCTTCGAGGTGAGGAAGTGGTCCCTCAGATATGTGGGTCCCGGGCCGTGTAAGCAGCAGCCACAGTGTCAAGATCTCCAGACAGTCAGTCAAACACCAGGCTTCAGAAGAAGATAGCGTTTATTAAGACTAAATTAGAGCAACATGAACACCTTCATTGTCAGTGATGCTGAGAGATACAAAACAGCATCAGTTATAGCCCCCTGGAAATGCCCCCCCTACTACAAGCCAACGGTTACATTTCCCGCGTGCGGTAAAAAGAAAATTAACGGCTACCAGATATGTCTGCAAGAGGCCAAAAAGGCCTGAGACCCGAGGCCAGCCGTTTAGATAAGACACAGCGTAGACACAGTAAACTAGAGGCTCTGGAGACCTGGTGTTACTCCCACATTCCAGAGCTGTGAAATCCATCTCCTCTCTTCTCCCCCCTCTCTGCAGTGATGGCAGGTTTACCTGACACACAGCAAAGTTCAGAAACAAGGCAGGATGGGGGGCTACCTGTCCCTGGTTACTTGCCTGCCACACCTGGTAAATTAAGGATACTGCCTCCGAATCTGGAGGCTCCATTCCTTTCTTGCCAGTCTGGTTCCTCTGTTGGCTCAGACTTTGGCACTTTGGCTGTACTTAGGGATGAACTGGGCCTGAATTTATAATGGATGTGGAATGAAGTCTGGGACTTCTCGGCTTTAGGCTTTAGCCTGATCTTGCATTCAGTAAGAGGTTGGACTAGGTGGTCTTTCTGTTCAAACTCTATGATCCCCTGCTTCTATGATGCTTTCCTGCCTGCAATTTAAATCCCATGTGTGTTTCCACACCAAAGTGGGGGAAAAGAAAAGAGATCTGAGTTAAAACAGGCCCTCCACTAATGGGAGCGATGAGAACCAATTTTGGTGGGGTGGGGGAACACACCCATGTCCTCCTCCCTTCTTTGGACCTAGAGTTAATTAACTTCTTTCCTTACAGGAGCCAAAATGATATCACATGTGTTTCCCATCCGGGCCTGTACGAAGTTATCATGAATACGTTTGATTCTTTTAATTATAATACAGGAAAGCCCTGTTTTAACTCTCCTGTAAGACCATGCCTAGCAAGTAGGCACCAGGCGGTATCAAATGCAAGCGTTCTTTTTCAGAAAGGAGGTGGTCAAAAGTTCCGAGGGGAAGAAGGGATTTTGGAAGTATGCCTTAAGTCAACACGGCTAACTAGCAATGGGATAGTAACATTTCACAGCTTGGCTTTGATCAGTGTTTCAGCAGAAACGGGGTCCCTGGTCCTGAATGTCTTATGAAGGGAAACTAAGGAAGCCTTTGTCTCATATCTCCTGAGCATCTTGCTCCCGAGGAAATCGTTGTTGGGGGGGGGGGCAGGACGGGACAGTGAGACGTTGGGCCTGGCAAAGCTGCTCAAAAATCCATGTGGTTTCGTAAAGAAGGCTCAAAAGAAATGGCACCAAGCCATGGCTGGGGGATCCGAGTAAGCAGACGGGGTGGTGGTGGTGGTTTGGAGAAGGCAATAGAAATTTATTTTAACAAATATATACCCCGGAGAGCACTACGGTCTGGGTCGCAAAATCGTCTGACCCTCCCTGGCTCACGGGAGGCCAGGCTAGCTGCCACTAGAGCTGGGGCATTTTCGGTGGCGGCCCCTACCTGGTGGAATGAGCTCCCAGAGGAGATCAGGGCCCTGCGGGACCTCTCTCAGTTCTGCAGGGCCTGCAAGACAGAGCTCTTCTGCCAGGCATTCAATTAGGGGCCACCGCCGTTGGGGTGCCCAGCCCGCAAGGCTACAATGGAGCAGCTGCCTGAGCAGGAACATCTAGCACCTAGTACCAAGCAGGGGCTATTGGAGTTGGCAAGCAAGGAACACCAGCTCTTCAGATATTGTGAAACACCAATGGGTTTAACCACCGCCTGCATCTTTGTACTGTATTGTGTATTGTAAAGGTTTTATATTTGTATTTATAATGTGTTTTAACTGGTGTATTTTTAGATATGTTTTATGTATGTATTTATACTGACTGGAAGCCACCCTGAGCCTGCTTTGCGGGGAGGGCGGGGTATAAATCTCATAATAAATAAATAAATAAATAAATAAATAAATAAATAAATAAATAAATAAATAGGGAGACAAAAATCACTGCCACCCGGGTGCCCTCGTTGAAATCCAGGTAGAGATCCTCTCGTCTGCCTCCAGATGTGCCGGGAAGAGACTTGGTTAGCCAAGAGTGCTGCTTCTTCAAGGCAAAGCAGAGTAGACGGACAACACCTTTGGTTTCAAAGGGAGGAGACATCCTTTGTCGTGTTTGCCAGTCCTACCGCTCCTCTTCATTGCCTCTACTCCAGCCACCCTTACGTTAGAACAAAGGTGTGCGATTCAAATCACTCTGGGGTAGGGTTGCCCGCCCCCCGGGAAGTGGCTAGAGATCTCCCACTGTCACAAGTGATTTCCAGGCAACAGATATCAGTTCACTGGAAGAAAATGGCCTCTTTGGCAGGTGGACTCTATGGCGATATACCCCATCTAAGTCCCTCCCCTCCCCAAACCCCATCTTCCTCAGACTCCAACACCAAAATCTCCAGGTATTTCCCAAACCAGAGCTGGCAACCCTAAATTATAGTAATGATAACCCCTCCTGTAATGAAAGTTTCTCCTGTTGTACCAATCGCCCAACAACCAGCTCTTCTCGACTTCATGATACTAACCAGGGAAATGATTTGCAACTATCCAGGTGAAACTTAAAATGTGTAAAGAGCAGTTTTAGCTATGTCCTGACTACCTGGGGGCTTTGCACACGCCCAAACACTGCAGAGAACTATAACAAAGGAGGTAGAACTCCATGCGGTCCATCTCTGCTGACTCACTGTGGCTGTGGTCAGACGACAGGTTTGGTGTGGTCTGGCCACACCTCTAATTTCTCTGGAACTATTTGTTCCGAAGAGTTTGGGCAAGATATGCCACCCTAATCCCGCCTCACCTCGTGGTCAACCAATCAGACTGCTGCTGTGAGGTCACCACAGAGTGGGCGGCCAGCTTCTTTTTTTAAAAAAAGTCTACTTTGCACGTGTGCATATCGCAAACTGTGGAGAAAGAAATGGTGGTCAGGGAGCAGAACCCAAACAGCTTGAGCGCACAATGGAGAGGTCAGATGTCTGGAAATGCACGGTGAGAACAATTCGATCCAGAAATACCGGATTTTGTCCGATGTCAGTAAAGTCGAGGGTGAGGACAGGGAGCCAACAACTGGGGAATGGGAGACAGATGTTGGTGTCTGGACACACACATTAAATCCAGTAGGGAGAAGCGACAACATTGGAACAAACAGCTTGTTTGATCACACAAGGGCTACATTTTTGCCATAAAAAACTTGAGAAAATACAGTGGGGCAAAATACTCCCCCCCCCCGCCTCAACCTACAGACTTCCATCTGCCATATCCAATCATATGGACAGCTGAGCTAACCAGGGCATCATGCGACTCAGCCACATGGTCAGCTGATCTACAGTTTCCCATAACATACAAAAGCATGAGCTGGGGAGGCTTTGGGTGTGGTCCGAGGAGTGGGATAGGGAAGTGATATAAATAGGGAAACTCGTCTCAGAATCCTCTTGTGGCCAAAAGAGGTCAGCATTGGTAGCTGTTTGTGCCTTGTAGCATTGTGCAGGGTTGATTGGTCTCTGGCCCTAAGGGAGGTACTCTAAAATTGATGGGGGAAAATGAGGATGAAGAGACGATTAGTGGGAGAGAGAAAGGGAAGGAAGGAAGGAAGGGAGGAAGGAGGAAGGAAGGAAGGAAGGGAGGAAGGAGGAAGGGAGGAAGGAAAGGAGGGAGGAAGGAGGAAGGGAGGAAGGGAGGGAGGGAGGAAGGAAGGAAGGAAGAATGGAGGAAGGAGGGAAACAGAGAGAGAGGAAACAAAGAAGAAGAAGAAGAAGAAGAAGAAGAAGAAGAAGAAGAAGAAGAAGAAGAAGAAGAAGAAGAAGAAGAAGAAGAAGAAGAAGAAAGAGGAGGAGGATGAGGAGGATGAGGAGGAGGAGACTGGATTTATACCCCGCCCTTCATTACCCGAAGGAGTCTCAGGGAAGCTTACAATCTCCTTTCCCTTTCCCTCCTCACAACAGACACCCTGGGAGATAGGCGGGACTGAGAGAGCTCTTTTGAAGACTGCCCTTAAGAGAACAGCTCTGAGAGGACTTGTGACTGACCCAAGGTCACACCAGCAGCTGCATATGGAGGAGTGGGGAATCAAACCCGGTTCTCCCAGACCAGAGTCTGCGCTCTTAACTGCTACACCGAACCACTACACCAAACAGATGAACAAACACAATGACGGTTGGAAAGGGGAATTAAAGGAATAAGGGAGAGCCAGTGGGGTGCATTGGTTTGAAGGCTGGCCGTGGAACCGCATTTTGAAGTTCTGAATGACCTTGTCCCAATCACCATAACCCAAAGGGTGATTGTGAAGGTAAATATGAGGAGAGTCCTGTACTCTTTGATGAACTGATTGATTGATTATAGTCAATTTGTAGGCTGCCCTTCCCTGAATAGCAGGGAAGAACTAATGGGATAAAAATATACAGAAATTTTAAAAATGCGATTGATAGAAGGTTCCACCATTGCTAAGTATGGATGTGAAGACTTAAAGTGCAGACAATTCCTTGGGGGCAGGAGGAGAGAGAGCATTGCAGGTGGCACCCCTATTGTTGCCCCCATATAAATGGATGGTGCAACCTCATTTGGAGAACTGTGTACAGTTCTGGTCACCACACCTCCAAAAGGATATTATGGATTTTCTGCAGTGGAAAAAGTGCAGAAAAGGGCAACTAGAATGATAAAAGGGTTGGAACCCTTTCCCTGTGAAGAAAGGTTAAAGCACTTGGGGCTCTTTAGCTTGGAGAAACGACGGCTGAGGGGGTGACATGATTGAGGCTTATAAGATTATGCGTGGGATAGAGCAGGCAGAGAAAGAAGTACTTTTCTCCCTTTCTCACAATACAAGAACGTATGGGCACTCAATTAAATTGCTGAGCAGTCGGGTTAGAACAGATGAAAGGAAGTACTTCTTCACCCAAAGAGTGATTAACATGTGGAATTCACTGCCACAAGAGGTGGTGGCAGCTACAAGCATGGACAGCTTCAGGAGGGAATTAAACATATGGAGCAGAGGTCCATCCATGGCTATGAGTCACAAGGTATAGATAGGAACTCTCAGTCTGGGGCAAGGGATGCTCTGTATTCTTGGTGCTTGGGATGGGGCAACAGTGGGAGGGCTTCTCGTGTCCTGGCCCCACTGCTGAACCTCCTGACGGCACCTGGTATTTTTGGCCACTATGTGACAAGAGTGCTGGACTGGATGGGCCACTGGCCTGATCCAACATCGGCTTCTCTTATGTTCTTATGTTGTGCTTATCTTTAAATGTGGCATAGATCCCTGGCTAGCTAGCACACCCAGGTGGCTCAACAGTCATGCTAACGTGGGATCGGTTTGCTTTCTCTCACTTTTCCGCAAACCCCAGGAGAATCGACAGTTCCATTCAAACACAAACTGTGTGTTGTTGCATTGCAACTTGATTTCCCCCCCCACCGCTCCATTCTCGATTCTGATTCTCCCTAATCACAACCAGCAGGCAACATTTCAAGGCCCAACTGGGACGATCCGATAGGAATCTCCCCCGTTGAAATGGGCATGGGTTTGAAGCGGATGATTCTCTCGCCACAAATGAAAATGTTGGCAAGCTCCTTTTTTTGGAGCATTTCAACTTTGAGGGGAACTTGGTTGGGGCGCTAGGACAGGGAAAGGAAAGAAGCCCCCTTACACCAATGCTGGCCCCAAGTTCTTAAGCAGGCTGAGTTTATGTGTTCCCCCACCCGATGCTGCAGTAGGATTTACACAGCCTCTCCCGCAGGTCTATATACTTAGCTAATCATCCTGAGTTTTCACAGCTGAAGTTGAGGGAGAGAGTCCGTAATCCCTTTGCTGACCCCTGGAATTGACTTAACCACAGCTCTGCAATAGACTTTTAAGCACCCGGACACTTCTGCAAACATCTGTAGGAGGGGGACAAGGATTTCTATTGATTTAAAGCTGTCATATTGGTGGGTGGCACAGAAGCCAACCTTTTGGGAGGGAGCAAACACGACCAATCAAATTGGAAGGGAAAGACATTTGATATAGGATGGATTGTAATGTTCGTCGACTGAAGAGTTTTATCCCACCCCAAGCATCCCGAACGGTTCCTTTCCCTTCCCTTAAATGTATTTTGGGTTTGCATTGGTTTTAAGAGGCGCTTTCCAAACAGTCGTTGCGAATGACATGAACACCTTAAGGACATCGGAAGAGTCCTGCTGGATTAGACCAGTGGTCCATCTAACCCAGCATCACGCCTCACACAGCAGCCGACCACTTTTATTGGCAATCTGTCCCCCTCCCCCATGGCAGGTTTGTATACTTGTTGAAGTTCTGTGATGCTGGAGGATATTTCGTTTCAATTTAAATGCAGAACTTGAAGAATTGCTGGATTAGAGCGTGCAATCTGTCCCCAGTGGGAGTCAGATCAATTTTATTTTAACCGGCTCTGAGTCCTTTGGGAGAAAAGTGAGCTAGGAGAACCATAAATAGGTGACCGTGCCATTCACAAAAAGGACTTGAAGATTACAGCCATTCTCAGGATCTGGTGTTCAAAGGTACCGGCAGGATCCATTTAACTGAGTCAGTGAATAGGCCAGCACTTTGCAGGTCAGATGGAATCAAACATCCATGATTTGTGTCATATATGAAAAGCAATGCACCCTCTAAGCTGTGGAGTCTTGTGAGCAAAAATTCTACTTTGTGAGCGACTGGGCATTAAAGTGGTGAGTGAATTTTGCTCTGGAGCCATCCTTCCTGAGCAAAGACAAAAATGTGTGAGCTGGAGGCTAAAAACTGCGAGCTAGCTCACACTAACTCAGCTTAGAGGGAACACTGATCAGACCAATGGCCCAAGACTTCCAGTATCCTGCTTCCCCAGAGGCAGCTGGATGTTACATAGAGTCATAAAATCATAGAATGTTAGGGTACTAGGAAAGGACCTTGCTGGGTCAGCTAGTCCAACACCGTGCACTCTGCGGGATCTACACCTGCCATACAATATGGTTGCCCAGCCTCTGCTTGAAAACGTCCAGCGAAGGAGCATCCACCACCTCCCGAGGCAGGCTGTTCCACTGCTCAGCCACTCTTACAGTTAGGAAGTTTCTCCTGATATTTAGCCGGTAACGACTCCCTCATAATTTCCACCCATTAGATCTAGTCTTGCAATCCGGAGCAAGAGAGAATAGATCTGCTCCATCTTCTACATGACAGCCCTTCAAATACTTGAAGACTGCAATCATGTCCCCTCTAAGCCTTCTCTTTCCCAGGCTAAACACACCCAGCTCTTTCAGCCTTTCCTCATAAGACTTGGATTCCAACCCTCTCACCATCCTGGTTGCCCTCTTCTGGACACGCTTGAGCTTGTCAACATTGTTCCTAAAATGTGGTGCCCAAAACTGGACACAGTACTCCAGGTGAGGCCTGGCCATAGCAGAACAGAGCGGAACTACCACCTCCCGTGATCTAGGAGACTCCCAAGCTGGGACAAAGTGACCCAAGTCTCCTCCTGGATTTGCCCCCTCCCAGCAATTTATATGCAGAGGCATGCTGCTTCTGAATGTGGAGGTTCCACTTAGTTTCCATGGCCAATAGCCCCTGATGGACCTCTCATCCATGCATTTGTCCAGTCCTCTTATCAACCCATCCAAATGATTGGCCATCACTGCATCCAGGGCAGTGAGTTCCACAGCTTGACTCCCTTTGCGAAAAAAGAAGTCCTTTTCTCTGTCCCAAGTCTCAGTCTCACAGTGTAATTCACAGCGAGCATTGACTCCCCCTCCCTCCCAAAAAAACCTTCCCCCATAAGATTTCCCAGCATGGTTTTCCATCCCATTTGTCTGACAACGTGGACTGTGGCTGTGGTCACACACATTAAATAATCCACTTTCAGCACGCTTTCCAACTGGATCTTGCCAGTTCGAACAGTAAAAATCCAGTTGGAAAGTGCACTGAAAGTGGATTGAAAATGGACTGTTTGGCTGTGGTCACACTGGTGGCTTGGCGCGATATGGTGCCGCCTCTAATTGAACTTGTTGAAAGTATTGCAGGGCATATCAGCCACATGGCACACCCTGCTGCGGGTTACCCACGGAAACATCCCATGGTAAAGCATCCACATTATTGCAACACCTCAGGCATGGAATGCACTGCCAAAAAAAAAATCTCAAAATTCATGCATGCTCATAAGTGTGCATGTGCTAACCTGTGTACATGCACACACATGCACATATACTGGGGGATATTTGGAGAGGTGACTGAATGAAACCTGCCCCTGCCTCCCAACTGCTGGTATTCCAAGGAGGTCTCCCCTCCAAGGACTTGCCAGAGTCAACCCTGCTTAGCTTCCGAGATCTGACGAGATCGGGCTTGCCTGGGCTGTCCAGGTCAGAGGGCCTGAGCTCTCTCAGGAGCTTTCTACCTCTTCTTGGCATGCCCCAGTTGCCCTGCAGAAGTCAGCAAGTGCAGAAGTCATCCAGGTTCAGAGAAATATCTCAGCAGCATCCCAGACCATCCTAAGCTTTCCCAGTTGGTGAAGATACCAGTTTGTTGATCTCCAAGCTGCTGCCCACAGAAAGTCCATGGATTCCATTGTAGGTGGACTCCCTGCCTACCACCCCCAAATGTATCCGATCCTTTGGTTCTGTGGCATTCTGTGCATGCTCAGATAACATGGACACTGGAAACCTGGTCTGGGATTGCCCATCTGAGCCCTCAAGCTACACAATGGATTAGTCTGAGAGGTATTACAAGAATACAATACAAGAACCCAAGTGGGCACTCAATGAAATTGCTGAGCAGTCGGGTTAGAACAGATAAAAGGAAGTACTTCTTCACCCAAAGAGAGATTAACACATGGAATTCACTGCCGCAGGAGGTGGTGGTGGCTACAAGAGGGCATTGGATAAAGATATGGAGCAGAGGTCCATCAGTAGCTATTAGCCACAAGGTATACATAGGAACTCTCAGTCTAGGGCAAGGGATGCTCTGTATTCTTGGTGCTTGGGGGGTGACAACAGTGGGAGGTCTTCTAGTGTCCTGGCCCCACTGGTGGACCTCCTGGTGGCACCTGGTACTTTTGGTCACTGTGTGACAGAGTGTTGGACTGGATGGGCCATTGGCCTGATCCAACATTGGCTTCTCTTATGTTCTTAAGTCTGGGGCGAGTGATGCTCTGTATTCTTGGTGCTTGGGAGGGGGCAGCAATGGGAGGGCTTCTGGTGTCCTGGCCCCACTGCTGGACCTCCTGATGGCCCCTGGTATTTTTGGCCACTGTGTGACACAGAATGTTGGACTGGATGGGCCATTGGCCTGATCCAACATTGGCTTCTCTTATGTTCTTGTGTTACAGGAAAGAAAGTTTGGGAGGAGACTCTTGCCTCTTGTCGGCAGTGCCCCTTCCCCTGTTCCTAATATTACCCCACCAAAGGCTTTTCCGTTTTTTTAAAATAAACAGGTGTTTGTTGAGTTTTGCTTTTCCCTTTGTTTACAGGGTCCGAATTTGATGTCTTCCAGATCCAGCAAAAGACAAGTTTCGAAAATATTCCTTGTATTTTATGTCCAACCTAAACCACTAATGTTCAACTTCCCGACGTGCCGCAGGTTTGATAATTTCGGGAAACCAAGCTCTTGATGTGCTTAAACTTTAAACCTTCGGCTGTTGCAGCTAATTAGATAGCTTTTATACAAACCCACCGCCCCCCCCGAAAAAAGCGATTTAATGAATTCAATGCTTGTTTATGTTAAACTGCCAAGGAGTGTAGCAATCGAAGAAGTGTGATTGGGAGAGCATCTGATTGCCGGCCATGTGGGATGCCATATGCCAGAAAAGCTGGAAAGCGTTTTTATTGAACTATTGTCTCCAAATGTGTACTAATTTCCTCCTACCTCATAAGGGCTTTTGAGCTGTCCTGACAAAGGCTTTATCATAATTATTGTTCTGGTTGAGAGCATGATTAAAAATGATGCCTGCGCACAGCTTGTTTATAAAGTTTCCAGCACGCAATTAAAACATCGTGCACTTTGGTTGCCCCCCCAAAACACATTTTTTTTCCCTCTTCTCTTGCCTTTCACTTTAACCGCAGATCTTTAAAGTGCACCATTTGTTTTCAAAATTAATACCTGTCATATGGCTCTTTTGGCGATGTGGTGTCAAGTGGAGGCGGCGGGGGGGGGATGTTTCAGAAGATGAAATGTTTGAAAGATTTTCTTGGGGGTGGGGAGGTTAAGGTTGATGTCCTAGAAGAAGATGAATGATGCTTTCTAAATATTTTTTTTGGGGGGAAAGGACACCATTGGCTTCTCTCCTCCTCGAGTACCACCGAAGCACATGGGTCGTGTGCCAGCACATATATAGTTTGTGCATGCACAGAATTCTGTCCTTTCTCCTAAACGTGGAATTACGCACGAGAACACATCAAAAACTAGCCATGAGGTCAACCATATGCCTTTGTGTGTTTTCAGAGTGACGGATATGTATTTATTGGTAAAAACTGGTAACAATGTTCATCTGTTCAATAGGTATAGAGGTGAGGAAGGGGGTAGTAGTGAAAGCCCTTGGAAGGGCGCACGGTATCTCTGTTGTGCTCTGGTGGTGGTGGAAAGTGTGTATTCAATAAATTCCAGCTGGCTTGGCACAGGGGAATGTCCTCATGAATTGTGCCCAATATTAGCTGTCTGCTTTTTTTATATATAAAAAAGCCTGCTTTGGATAAAGTTCAAGTATCCATTTTGGAGGGTACCCCTCTCATATCTGGAAGTTACAAATCTATCGGGATTGCTTCGCGGAGAGCCAGAGTTTCCACAGGAAGAAGCCCAATAGGATAAAAAGAAGGGTGTTTGATTTCAAAGACTTCTTACAACACTTTCATAAGGCAGGAATAGGAAACCGACTAATGGTGCCAACTTTCAACTGTGCCTCTATCGCAACAGAGGGAGGATGTTCTTTTTCTAACTTGGGAGGGGGGAGAGTTAATGTCCATTCATGGAGATGATTATGTGTACAGTGGAAGGGTTTGCTCGCGCTGGGAGCAGAAAAAGGATTCCCTCCCCCCAGCCCTTTGCAAATTAAAAAGTTCTCAATTGCTGCAAACGGTAAGGCTGGAAGTTGCACGTCGAGGCCATGATACAAAGGTATTCCATGGTGAGGAATTACACAGCTTTGAGATTTTTTTCTTTCTGCTGAGGGACAAGGATCCGGCGGTGACTCAGTCCTTGGCCTCTTATCTTTTAGTAATCCAGCATAAAATTAAAATCAATAAACCTTTTATAACTAGGGTAGACTCAGAAGGGAAATGGGAGAGTTTTTTTAAAAAAACAAACAAACATATTAGTGTTGTTCGGTTTAAGGCTGTGGCCAATGAAGCCGAACCACTGAAGGAAGGAAGGAAATTGTTCAAGATTTTCTATTCCTTGGCCCCATCATCAAGCAAAGGGAAACTCCATCCAAGATATCAGAAGAAGACTGAGACTGGGAAGGGCGGCCACGAAGGAGTGAGAAAAGACCTTTAAAGTGTATGGATGTCTCACTGGCGACCAAGTTCAAGATAGTTCATGCCATAGGTAAAAGGTAAAGGCAGAAGAAGAAGAAGAAGAAGAAGAAGAAGAAGAAGAAGAAGAAGAAGAGGAGGAGGAGGAGGAGGAGGAGGAGGAGGAGGAGGAAGAGGAGATTGGATTTATACCCCACCCTTCACTACCCAAAGGAGTCTCAGAGCGGCTTACAATCTCCTTCTCTTCCTCTCCCCACAACAGACACCCGGTGAGGTAGGTGGGGCTGAGAGAGCTCTGACAGAGACTGCTTGTTTTCAAGAACAGCTGTGCCAGAATTCTGGCTTGCCCAAGATCATCCAACTGGTGCAAGTGGAGGAGTGGGCAATCAAACCCAGTTCTCCCAGATTAGAGTCCGCGCACTTGCTCAAAAGCCAGTCGAATCCAACTCTAGGGATGCGGTGCTCATCTCCGTTTCCAAGCCGAAGAGCCAGCGCTGTCCGAAGACATTTCTGTGGTCATGTGGCCGGCATGACTAGACGCCGAGGCACACGGAACGCTGTTACCTTCCCACCAAAGGGGTACCTATTTATCTACTTGCAATTTCTTGCTTTCAAACTGCTAGGTTGGCAGGAGCTGGGGCCAGAGAGGGGAGCTCACTCCGTCATGTGGCACTCGGGTCTCGAACTGCCGAACTACTGACCTTCCGGTCGGCAGTTCAACGCCTTAACCACTTGAGCCACTGCAGCCCACTGGCAACCAAGATCAAGATAATTCATGCCATAGTATTCCCCATTACGATGTATGGGTATGAAAGCTGGACAACGAAGGAAGCAGACAGGAAGAAAGTTGATTTGTTTGAAATGTGGTGTTGGAAGATACCAGGGTGTTGTGTCCTGGGATCAGAAGGCAGAGCTGGCGAAATACAGCCAAGCTTCGCTCTCTGAGAACAATAGGGACTAGGTTCCTGAGCTCGCCAGTAGTGAACCAATGGCAGCATTGGCGGGCGATTCAAACCCGCCAATAGGAATATAGGGCCGTCCCCCCCTAACTGTATATAGTTGGCCTCCGGCCGTTACTGTGTGTTCTTGTCTTATGTGAAGTACGAATAAACGCGTCTTCTCTTATGTCGTCGTCCGAGTCATGAGGCCCGAAACTCAGTACTTTACAGTGGCGACGAGGATGGGATTCCAACGCCTTCCGTGACTCCATGAACGACGAAACGGACACCGCCGAGCAACGCATCGCTGACCCCGAGAGCAGCACCGCACCGCTCGCCGAGCATCGCATCGCTGACCCCGAGAGCAGCACCGCACCGCTCGCCCCGGCGCACGCCGTTCCCGACAGAACCATGGCCGCTTCCCACGTAACACTGGAGCACTTCGACCAGTCGCAGCCAGAAACCTGGGACGCATGGGTCGACCAGCTCATCAGCTACTTGGAGCTCAACGAAATCCGCCACCCCGACCAGAAACGAGCGATCCTCCTGAACGCCTGCGGCACACAAACCGTCCGCCTCGCCAAGAGCCTCTTGGTGCCCCGCACGGCCTTGGAGAGCTCGTTTGGGGAAATCCTGGACGTCCTCAATGGCTACTTCAGCCCCCGGCCGACCTTCCTGGCCAAGAGGATGGATTTCCAGAGGCGAGTCCAGACCCAAGGGGAATCCATCGCCAACTTCCTGGCCGCGCTAAGGGCGCTCGCCGTGGACTGCGGGTTCCCGAAGGTGGAGGACAACCTGCTGACACAGTTCGTGTGGGGCCTGGCGGACTCCAAGCTGCGGCGCAAGTTGGTGGGACACCGGAAGCTCTCCTTGGACGAGGCCCTCGACGCCGCCACTGCCCACGAGGCCGCAGAAGGGGATCGGCCGGTCGCGGCCGCTCAGGTGGTTGGAAGGAGCCCAAGCCCCGGAAACGAAGGGACGGACGAGGTCTTCGCCATCAAACCCCAACAACGCCGGCCGGCGCCGTTCCAGCAGGCCAACAGAGAGCAAGCCAAGTATTCCGGCAACCGAGCCGTCTGTGCCAGCTGCGGGGAGGGCCACGGACGGAAATCCTGCAAGTTCCGGGATGCTGTCTGTCACGGGTGCGGAAAGCAGGGACACCTCGCACGGGTCTGCCGGTCCAAGGGCCCCCGGAATTCGAGATCGTCGGTCCCCCCGTACCGCGCATCGTCCACCGCACACGAGACAACGGAAGAGGTCGCCGAGTTGTACCACCTCACCGACCAACCACTGCAGGTACTTCGCCTCCCCAACCCCAACCTCTCCTCTGCCCCGAAGATCCAAGTAACCGTGCGGATCGAGGGGTCCCCCTGTTGCATGGAAGTGGACTCGGGATCGGCGGCGTCCATCATTTCCCTGGACACTTTAAAAAGACTTTGCCCACTAGGGGGACCCCCTCTACGTCCATCGCCACTAAGCTTGGTGGACTTTCAAAAGAACCCTGTCCCCATCCGGGGAGTCGGCACTTTCCGAGTGCGGTACCGAGACTTTGAGGGGAACTTGGACTTGGTGGTGGTAGAGGGAAATCTCGCGAGTCTCCTGGGGCGGGCGTGGTTCGAGGCCCTAGGCATATCGATTGGGGGAGTAAATAAATGTGGGGTGCGGGATTGGGGGGCGGTGTGCAAGGAATTCCCGGAGGTCTTTGACGGGAAACTGGGATGTTACAAAGGGCCCCCGGTGTCGCTCCACTTAGACCCCACCGTGACGCCCATCCGTCGGCGCTTCCGCACCGTGCCCCTGGCCCTCCGCCCTAAAATAGAGACCGAACTAGACCGGCTGGTGGCCCAGGGAGTCTTAGAGCCCGTCCCGAACGCTAGATGGGAGACCCCGATTGTGACACCCGTCAAGCCAAACGGGGAGATCCGCATCTGCGCGGATTATAAGTGCACTATTAACCAGGCACTTCAGGCGCACGCATACCCCGTACCCGTGGTCAGCCATGTCCTAGCAACACTGGCGGGGGCGCGCATATTTGGAAAGCTGGATCTCGCGCAGGCGTACCAGCAACTCCCGGTAGATGAGGCCACGGCCGAGGCACAGACAATAGTGACCCACCGGGGAGCCTTCCGGGTGAAGCGGCTGCAGTTCGGGGTCAGTGTGGCCCCAGGGATCTTCCAAAACCTAATGGACGATTTGTTAAAAGGGATCCCTGGAGTGACGCCGTTCTTCGACGACGTCCTCATCGCCGCGACCACCCCGGAAAGCTTCGCCGCCCGCCTCCGAACTGTATTGGAACGCTTCCAAGCCGCGGGGCTGAAAGTGAAGCGGGAAAAGTGCCTCCTCGGGGTGCCGGAGGTGGAGTTCTTGGGATACCGGGTAGACGCATCAGGCCTGCATCCGGCGAGGGACAAGGTGAAGGCCATCGTGGAGGCTCCCGCCCCGAAGTGCAAGGCCGAGCTCCAGGCGTTCTTAGGCCTCCTGAACTTTTACCACTCCTTTCTCCCCCACAAAGCCGCCGTGGCCGAACCCCTACACAGGCTGCTGGATAAGGCGACACCTTGGGCATGGGGAGCGAGGGAGGAGGCGGCGTTTCGGGGGTTAAAGTCCTCTTGATTTCAAATGCGGTACTCGCGCACTTCGATGAAAAGCTCCCGGTCATCCTTGCGTGCGACGCATCACCGTATGGGGTCGGGGCAGTCTTGGCACACAAGCTACCGGATGGGAGGGAGGTCCCGGTGGCTTACTACTCCCGCACGCTGTCCCCCGCGGAGCGGAACTACGCCCAAATCGACAGGGAGGGCTTGGCACTGGTGGCGGGGGTAAAAAAGTTCCACAATTTTGTGTACGGGCGGCCCTTCACGCTCGTAACCGATCATAAGCCGCTCCTGGGACTGTTCGCGGCTGACAAACAAACGCCGCAGGTTTTGTCGCCCCGGGTGTTGCGCTGGTCCTTATTTTTAGCGGGTTACCAATACCGACTGGAGCATCGGCCGGGCAAGGCGCTGGGTCATGCCGACGCCTTGAGCCGCCTACCGCTGCCGCAGACAGGGGAAGATCCGGCCCCAGCCCCCGCTGTCTTGCTGATGGAGGAACTGCCAAACCCCCCTTCAGGCTGCAGATGTGGCCGCCCGCACGTCCCGAGATCCCATTCTCTCCCGGGTCCTAAACTGGGTGGTGAGGGGGTGGCCAGCGGAACAGACAGGGCCAGAGTTCACAGCATACAAGGCCAGGCGGGAAGAGCTGTCCGCATTGAAAGGGTGTTTACTATGGGGAGACAGGGTGATCATCCCGGGGCCCATGAGACAAGGGGTGCTAGAAACGCTGCACGAGGCCCACCCGGGCATCGTACGAATGAAAGCTCTGGCAAGGAGCTACGTGTGGTGGCCCGGGGTGGACGCAGAAATTGAATCCTGGGTCCGAGGGTGCACACGATGTCAGGAAGTCCGCCCCAATCCACCGAGAGCGCCAACCCAAAGCTGGGAGTCTACCCACAAGCCGTGGTCACGCCTGCACATAGACTTTGCGGGGCCGTTCCAGGGGCTCCAGTTCATGGTGACGGTAGACTCTTATTCGAAATGGGTGGAAATAAGCCCAGTGTCCACCACCTCTGCCAAAGCGGCAATAAGGGCCCTGCGGAAAATATTCGCAACACACGGGTTACCCGACACAATCGTGTCGGACAACGGGGCAGCGTTCACATCTGCGGAGTTTCAAGTGTTCCTCGAAAGGAACCTCATCAGGCACATACGATCAGCGCCTTTCCACCCGGCAACTAATGGACAGGCGGAGAGGACGGTACGCACCGCCAAGGAGGCCCTGAGCCGCATAACGGAGGGGGACTGGGAGTTCCGGCTGGCCCGCTTCCTTCTCACATACCGCACCACCCCAAACCCCATCTCCGGGCACTGCCCCGCAGAACTATTAATGGGCCGCCGCCCTACCACTTTATTAGACAGACTCCACCCGGACCGAGCCCCCGAGAGAAAGCTGGTCGAGAACAGGGTGGCGCCCCGAAGCTTCCTACCGGGAGACCCTGTCTACTTCCGGAACTACGGGGCGGGGCCGCAGTGGGTGGCAGGGCGCATCCTAAAACCCACCGGGCCGGTGTCATACGAAGTCCTAACCGATGGGGACCGGGTCCTCCGTAAACACGTCGACCAGCTCCGGAGGCGACAAGACCCCGATACAGAGATCCAGCTACCGGAAAATACCGCCGCCGCCCCATCATCCGATCGACCGCAAGCACCGACAGCGGAGCCAGCAAGTCCACGGAATCCGGAGGGGCCCCGGAGACAGCTGAACCGCCGCCGCCGCTGCCGCCGCCGTTACAACCGCCACCGTCACCGCCTCGGCTACTTCCAGAGGCCCAAGCTCCTTGTGCTGGCGGACCAACCGATAGGGGCCCCGCCAGTCCGGTACCGGCCCCCGACGTTCGCTAAGAGAAAGGAGGCCACCAGCATACTTAAAGGACTACGTCACCTGATAGGAGACGAACTATGGGGGGAGGGGTGTTGTGTCCTGGGATCAGAAGGCAGAGCTGGCGAAATACAGCCAAGCTTCGCTCTCTGAGAACAATAGGGACTAGGTTCCTGAGCTCGCCAGTAGTGAACCAATGGCAGCATTGGCGGGCGATTCAAACCCGCCAATACGAATATAGGGCCGTCCCCCCCTAACTGTATATAGTTGGCCTCCGGCCGTTACTGTGTGTTCTTGTCTTATGTGAAGTACGAATAAACGCGTCTTCTCTTATGTCGTCGTCCGAGTCATGAGGCCCGAAACTCAGTACTTTACACAGGGACCTCCCAAAAGACAGATCAGTGCGTTCTGGAGCAACCCAAATCTGAGCTCTCCGAGGAACTAAAATAACTGAACTGACGACAATGCCGGGGGAAAGTTGAAAGCAGATGGAGAAGTGGAAGTCCCACCCAATGCTCCCGCTAAGCTGTGGAATCTTGTGAGCAAAAATACTACTTTGTGAGCTACTGGCATTAAAGTTGTGAGCGGGCGATTTGGGTGCTGAATAAATTAGTTGGCTCTGGAGCCCCTCCTTCCTGAGCTAAGAGAATAATGCATGAGCCGGAGGCTCAAAAACTGTGAGCTAGCTCACACGAACTCAGCTTAGAGGGAACACTGGTCCCAATGAGAGGGGTTGACTCGGTCAAGGAAGCCACAAGGGACCGCCGTTTGCAAGACCTGTGCAAGGCTGTCAACAAAAGGACATTTTGGAGGTCGCTAATTCACAGGGTCACCATAAATTGGAAGTGAATTGATGGCATTTTAACACACACACTGTGTACTATATTATAGTCGTGTTATGTATTAGGGCTGGAACATTCCAGGACTGTCTACCAGAAACTGGCTGAGCTTGGAGATCCAGAACAATAGCCCACCAGGACTCGGGAGGTGACCAGTGAGGAAGTAATGTTATGTAAATAGCCTATCGTTGGGAGCTGGATCTGTTTGGGTGTGGGTTTTGCATGCTATTAAAACAGGGCCGTTGCCCTGAGGTTTCAGTCTTGCTCCTGAAATCACTTAATAAAGTAGAGCTGTTTCACTGCAATGCGTCTTGAACCCAGTATTAAATAAATAGTATAACCAGTTTTTCGTAGCTAGATTTCTTTTTGTATCCATGACAAAGGGAGGAAAGAGGACGTCTTCCGTTATTACACTGCCCATTCCATAAAGATACAGCTGGATTCATATCTCAGTCATTTACTTTTACTTCATTCATGCCCTGGTCTTTCTCCCCAGTGGCGACCCAAAGTGGGTTACATCATTTTTCTCTCCTCCATATTTTCTCACAACAACCCTGTGCGGTGGGCTCGGCCGAGAAAGTGTGACCGACTCACGATCGCCCAGCAACGTCCATGCCAGAGCAGGGATTCGAACCTGGCTCCCCCACATCCATCTCGCTAGCCGCTACCCCGCACTGCCTCTCAGTGAGTCAAATCTCAGAGCTGCAAATGCATACTACAGTGTTTCCCTCTGTTGAAATAGAAAACATATTTTAAAGAGTGGATTCGATGCAAAAAAGGTTTTGCGGGGGGGGGAAGGGAGGACTGGCCTGTTCTGAACAAAAGAAAAGTCCTTCCCAGCAAATAGCATCGCCAGCTTCCTAAAGTCAAAGTATTTTATGATATGCAGTATTTAGATTTCCTAATCAGTTCATCATGCGTGACCTCACTCTAAGCTGCCCTGCCGAATTAGCTCGGTCCAAGTCAACCCACTGCAAACAATCCCCCGAAGTGAATCATTTGTCTTCTCTTAATGAGCCGGTCAGAGCTGATGAGGAGTTGGGGGAATCTTAAGTTTCCTACAAGCCAACGCCGGGGCCCTGCTCAATTTGGACTGCCGAGACTGACGGGAGGCTGACGTTGCCTCGCATTGGAGCCTGCTAATTTGAAAATGACTCCTGGAATTTCTGTCTCCCGCCCTTTGCTTAGACGTGCAAGTGTGAATAAGGAATCGTGTTTCCTCCTTCAGGAAGGATTCTTAATTGCCAGGGCTGCGATGGGAACCTTTGAGAGATGCTATCGTTTTTTTCTTTTAATCATGGTCACTGGCGCACATGACTTCACCGCATTCCACCTTGGGAGGGTTAGGTGTTCATTGGGAGGCACCCTCTGTTTTGGGGACTGTGGTGATGTCACAGAGTCAAAGGGGCAGGCCCGGCTGCTATAAGAAGGCCCCTTTGGAGAACTCTGAAACAAACCTATCGCTAGGATGGAGGCCCACCCACAGCAGGATTGACGTCACAGATGCTGACCAATACCCTTGAGCAATGACATTCTACGTAAAGAGTTCATGATTGCAATAGGTACTCGCTGGGGTGACAGGCAACCCTGATGCATTTGGGAAAACTAGGGGCATATGAGGACAGATGAATGTGGGCCTAAGATTCACAATCTTTGCCACACACTAGAATAAATGGGTTATTATTGTTCTCCAGCTGTGATTAGCAAGACGAGTTGTAGCCCAGTGGGAGAAGACCAGCTTCGTAGGTAGAAGCCCCAGGTTCATTCTCTGGAGTCTGGCTCATTTGGGAAAGTCAGTGCCTCCAACGGGGCCAGTTTCATCAGCCAACCCGCTAGGTTTGCCAACCTTCAGATGGGACCTGAGCAATGCTCCATCTAAGCTGTGGAGTCTTGTGAGCAAAAATTCTACTTTGTGAGCTACTGGCATTAAAGCTGTGAGTGAGCGATCTGGCTGTTATGTAAATTAGTTTGCTCTGGAGCCATCCTTCCTGAGCCGAGACAAAAATGTGTGAGCCGGAAGCTAAAAAACTGTGAGCTAGCTCACACTAACTCAGCTTAGAGGGAACACTGGACATGAGTACTCAGGGAAGAAGAAGAAGAGGAGGAGGAGGAGGAGGAGGAGGAGATTGGATTTATACCCCACCCTTCACTCGGGGTCTCAGAGCAGCTTACAAACTCCTTTCCCTTCCCCTCCCCACAACAGACACCCTGTGAGGTAGGTGGGGCTGAGCTCTTGACAGAAACTTTTCTTTTTCAAGATCAGCTCTTGACAGAACTATGGCTTGCCCAAGGTCATCCAGCAGCTGCAAGTGGAGGAGTGGGGAATCAAACCCAGTTCTCCCTGATTAACCAATACACCAGGATAGCCCAGTGGGAGGCAGCCTGGGCCTCCCACCCAGCTATTGGCCCATCTGGACCTTTCTTGATGGTCTTAGTGGCCAATCCACCCTTGCTGTATAAACACTTCATACCATTGTTTCTTCCGTCAGCTCATTGAGAAGGCTTTTCTTCTACTGGCTAAGAAGAGACTCATGCAACCGAACTCGGCCATCTGCCCCAGCCCGCCCTTTGGACAGAGACAGAGCAAAGAATTGTTTGTCTGTAGGCCTTGTTTCTCCTGTATTTGGGGAGGGGGGAAGCTTTTATTTTCCAGCAGTGAATGTCCATTTGCCAGTTTGGTGCAGCAGTTAGGAGCGTGGACTCTAATCTGGGAGAACCAGGTTTGATTCCCCACTCCTTCCCATGCAGCTGCTGGTGTAACCTTGGGTCAGCCGTAAGTTCTTTCAGAGCTCTTCTCTCAAGGGCAGTCCTTGAAAGAGCTCTCTCAGCCCCACCTACCTCACAGGGTGTCTATTGTGGGGAGGGGAAGGGAAAGGGATTGTAAGCTGTTCTGAGACTCCTTCGGGTAGTGAAGGGTGGGGTATAAATCCAATCTTCTCCTCTTCCTTCTCTTAAAGACTGCCTCTATGCACAGTTCCAATTCGAAGGTTCATTCCACTGGGGAAATCTGTTTCTACTTTTAGCTGCCCCCATTTCTCAGAAATTATTTTGGGCTGAGTGTTTCGATTTGGTCAGCGCCGCTTTTAGAGACTGAAATCCGATGGATGCTGGCTGAATTGTCCCCATCTCTTTCCCCCCACACACAATAGCAGTTTTGTCATCTTCCAGGGTGCCGATTCGATGGAAGTGGTGAGGCCGCTGATCTCGGTGGTTACTCTGCTTAAGAAGGAAAGCTTCTTAATGGGATCCAGACCGTTAATGGATATTTGCGGCACACAGTGATCGTAACCCGGTTGGTATAATATGGGTCATGATAGCTTTGAGCGTGCAGTTCTTTGTCTGGATATTTACAAATGACGATGTCTCAGATAAATTAACTGAGATCTTGACACAGAGAGTACTCCATCTTTCTGTGTTTATACCTCTGAGGATGCCAGTCACAGCTACTGGTGAAACGTCAGGTCCTACAATGCCAAGACCACGGCCACGCAACACGGAAAATCTACAGCAGCTAATGAACTCCGGCCGTGAAAGCCTTCGACAACATATTTAATTGAGATCTGTTCAGCTGATTGAGCCAGGCTAGAAGGATATCACACTTCACGTTGGGTGACTAGGGTCGCCATCGCTGGGTTTTATTTTATTTTATTTATTATCTAATTTATACTCCGCACTTCCCGCTTCACAGCAGGCTCAGGACGGCTTACAATAATAAATACGATACAGTTAAAATCACATAAAATCATCTAAAAACAATTCAACAGTACACCACCATAATTTATGAAGCGCTGCCCAATAAATAGTTAGTCGTTATAAGATGGCATTCTTAAGAGTGTACACAGATCTCACAGATCTCAGGGCGGGTTACAATAATAAATACGATACAGTTAAAATCACATAAAATCATCTAAAAACAATTCAACAGTACACCGTCATAATTTATGAAGCGCTGCCCAATAAATAGTTAGTCGTTATAAGATGGCATTCTTAAGAGTGTACACAGATCTCACAGATCTCAGGGCGGCTTACAATAATAAATACGATACAGTTAAAATCACATAAAATCATCTAAAAACAATTCAACAGTACACCACCATAATTTATGAAGCGCTGCCCAATAAATAGTTAGTCGTTATAAGATGGCGTTCTTAAGAGTGTACACAGATCTCACAGATCTCAGGGCAGGTTACAATAATAAATACGATACAGTTAAAATCACATAAAATCATCTAAAAACAATTCAACAGTACACCACCGTAATTTATGAAGCGCTGCCCAATAAATAGTTAGTCGTTATAAGATGGCATTCTTAAGAGTGTACACAGATCTCACAGATCTCAGGGCGGCTTACAATAATAAATACGATACACTTAAAATCACATAAAATCATCTAAAAACAATTCAACAGTACACCACCATAATTTATGAAGCGCTGCCCAATAAATAGTTAGTCGTTATAAGATGGCATTCTTAAGAGTGTACACAGATCTCACAGATCTCAGGGCGGCTTACAATAATAAATACGATACAGTTAAAATCACATAAAATCATCTAAAAACAATTCAACAGTACACCACCATAATTTATGAAGCGCTGCCCAATAAATAGTTAGTCGTTATAAGATGGCATTCTTAAGAGTGTACACAGATCTCACAGATCTCAGGGCGGCTTACAATAATAAATACGATACAGTTAAAATCACATAAAATCATCTAAAAACAATTCAACAGTACACCACCATAATTTATGAAGCGCTGCCCAATAAATAGTTAGTCGTTATAAGATGGCGTTCTTAAGAGTGTACACAGATCTCACAGATCTCAGGGCGCGTTACAATAATAAATACGATACACTTAAAATCACATAACATCATCTAAAAACAATTCAACAGTACACCGTCATAATTTATGAAGCGTTGCCCAATAAATAGTTAGTCGTTATAAGATGGCGTTCTTAAGAGTGTACACAGATCTCACAGATCTCAGGGCGGGTTACAATAATAAATACGATACACTTAAAATCACATAAAATCATCTAAAAACAATTCAACAGTACACCACCATAATTTATGAAGCGCTGCCCAATAAATAGTTAGTCGTTATAAGATGGCGTTCTTAAGAGTGTACACAGATCTCACAGATCTCAGGGCGGGTTACAATAATAAATACGATACACTTAAAATCACATAACATCATCTAAAAACAATTCAACAGTACACCGTCATAATTTATGAAGCGCTGCCCAATAAATAGTTAGTCGTTATAAGATGGCATTCTTAAGGTACACAATCTCACAGATCTCAGGGCGGGTTACAATAATAAATACGATACACTTAAAATCATAAAATCATCTAAACAATTCAACAGTACACCATAATTATGAAGTGCTGCCCAATAAATAGTTAGTCGTTATAAGATGGCTTTCTTAGGTGTACACAGATCTCACAGATCTCAGGGCGGGTTACAATAATAAATACGATACACTTAAAATCACATAACATCATCTAAAAACAATTCAACAGTACACCGTCATAATTTATGAAGCGTTGCCCAATAAATAGTTAGTAGTTATAAGATGGCGTTCTTAAGAGTGTACACAGATCTCACAGATCTCAGGGCGGCTTACAATAATAAATACGATACACTTAAAATCACATAAAATCATCTAAAAACAATTCAACAGTACACCACCATAATTTATGAAGCGCTGCCCAATAAATAGTTAGTCGTTATAAGATGGCGTTCTTAAGAGTGTACACAAATCTCACAGATCTCAGGGCGGCTTACAATAATAAATACGATACAGTTAAAATCACATAACATCATCTAAAAACAATTCAACAGTACACCATCATAATTTATGAAGCGCTGCCCAATAAATAGTTAGTCGTTATAAGATGGCGTTCTTAAGAGTGTACACAGATCTCACAGATCTCAGGGCGGCTTACAGTAATAAATACGATACAGTTAAAATCACATAGAATCATCTAAAAACAATTCAACAGTACACCACCATAATTTATGAAGCGCTGCCCAATAAATAGTTAGTCGTTATAAGATGGCATTCTTAAGAGTGTACACAGATCTCACAGATCTCAGGGCGGCTTACAATAATATATACGATACAGTTAAAATCACATAAGATCATCTAAAAACAATTCAACAGTACACCATCATAATTTATGAAGCCCTGCCCAATAAATCGTTAGTCGTTATAAGATGGCGTTCTTAAGAGTGTACACAGATCTCACCATCGTTCTGCTCACATTCTTCCTAACAAACAGGCGACGCAGGCTAGGGTTCAGGAACCAAGGGCCAGGGTCATAGTTACAGCTGTTACCGTGGTGGCGGCTCCTAATTGAAGTCCTGGTGGAAGAGCTCCGTCTTGCAGGCCCTGCGGAACTATAGAAGATCCCGCAGGGCCCTGATCTCTTCCGGGAGCTTATTCCACCAGTACGGAGCCACCACTGAAAAGGCCCTGGCCCTGGTAATAGCAAGCCTGGCTCTTTGGGTCCCAGGAGGGTCAGTCTGTTTTGTGACCCCAATCTTAGTGCTCTCTGGGGTAAATATGGGGAAAGGCGGTCCCTCAGGTATGCCTTTGGGAGAGGAGCCTGGGGAGGGTGGGGTTTGGGGAGGGGAGGGCCTTCAGCAGAGCACAATGCAGTAGCAGGCATCCTCCAAAGCAGCCATTTTCTCCAGAGTTGTCCGGAGGACGATTGTAATAGCAGGAAATCCCCAGGTTCCCCCTGGAAGTTGGTAACCCTCCTGGTGCCTCTTAAAACACATTTACATTGCTGTCAAGGACATGCCTGTTTTGTTTTTCTTGTTTTAATGTTGTGCTTTGCTGTCCTTTTCCTTTTCCTCATTTTCATTGCTGCGTTTCCAAGTCACTTATTTCTGTTATGCTAAATATTTTTGCTGCAGGGCTTTTTTGGTAGAAAAAGCCCAGCAGCAATTCATTAGCATAATAGGCCACACCCAACAGCAGGAACTCATTAGCATATTAGGCCACACCCCTGACAGTGCAGCTCATTAGCATATTAGGTCACACCCCCATGTTACCAGAAGTGTGGGCATCCAGCCATGCCCACCTTTTGCTTCTTATTCTGTTTACCTTGTTTGATGTCAAAACCCAGGGCTTTTTTTGTAGCAGGAACTCCTTTGCATGTTAGGCCACACACCCCTTGTGTAGCCAATCCTAAGGAGTTTCTGCTGTTGGGTGTTGCCTGTTATGCTAATGAGTTCCTGCTGGGCGTGACCAACTTGGGAGCCAGCTGGAATTCCATTCCTGTGCATTCCTGCCCCAAAATAGCCCTGTTTTGCTGGTTATCATTTGTTTAACTCGAGGGTCTTAGCTTTATTTTATTTTATATTTTACGTGTAGAACTGTGTCCTGTCTAAAAGCCTATGTGCTAGACAGATTTCTGCCCCCCCCCCCCATCAGGTTGCAGTTGACTTCTGGCGACCCCGTACAGTTTTCAGAGCAAGAGACTCTCAGAGGCGGTTTTGCTGTTGCTTCTTGGGTTTCCTTGGTGGTCTCCCTTCCAAATACTACATTAACTGCATAGCTTCCAAGATCTGGTGAGATACGCCTAGCATGAACTATCCAGGTCACCTGCTAATAAATGGAATGGTGCAAACTTTGCAGAGGAAAAACAGTGCTAGGAAATGGAAGGACGTCATATGAAAACAAAGACTTGCAGGTTCAGTCCACACCCGCGGAAATGAGAAAGAAATGTAGATTTTTGAAGTGAGACAGCAGCACCACAAATAAAATTTTAAAAGTTGAAAGTCACAGGTCCTGGGCTGGGTTGGAAGTTGGGGGGGCCTTGGCAGTAAGTTGGGGGGCAAGGCCCTGAGATGCCCCATTGTAGCTACAGGCCTGTCCCTTCCCCTCCCCACAACAGGCACCCTGCGAAGTAGGTGGGGCTGAGAGAGTTCTGAGAGAACTGTGACTGGCCCAAGGTCACCCAGCAGATGTCATGTGGAGAAGCAGTGGGGAATCAAACCTGGCTCTCCAGATTAGAAGAAGAGTAGGTTTTTATACCCTGCTTTCCTTTACTGTAAGGAGTCTCAAAGCAGCTTACAATCTACCTCCTTTCCTCTCCCCAACAACAGGCCCCTTGTGAGGAGGCTGGGGCTGAGAGAGTTCTGAGAGAACCGTGACTGGTCCAAGGTCACCCTGCAGGTGTCATACGGGGGGAGGAGTAGGGAAACAAACCCCGTTCCCGAGATTAGAGTCTGCTGCTCTTAACCACTACGCCACACCTGCAAGTGATGCAAGTATTCAGGATGTAGGCCTGGATGAGGGCTGACTGACTTCTAGACATCCCATGATGGGAAACGACGGCTGAGGGGTGACATGATCGAGGTTTATAAGATTATGAATGGGACTGAGCAGGTTGAGAAAGAAGTACTTTTCTCCCTTTCTCACAATACAAGAACTCAGGTGGGCACTCCATGAAATTGCTGAGCAGTTGGGTTAGAACAGATAAAAGGAAGTCCTCCTTCACCCAAAGAGGGATTAACACATGGAATTCACTGCCACAGGAGGTGGTGGCAGCTACAAGCATGGACAGTTTCAAGAGGGAATTAGATAAACATATGGAGCAGAGGTCCATCAGTGGCTATTAGCCACAAGGTATAGATGGGAACTCTCAGTCTGGGGCAGGTGATGCTCTCTATTCTTGGTGCTGGAGGGGGCAGCAGTGGGAGGGCTTCTGGTGCCCCGGCCCCACTGCTGGACCTCCTGATGGCACCTGGTATATTTTGGCCGCTGTGTGACAGAGTGTTGGACTAGATGGGCCATTGGCCTGATCCAACACTGGCTTCTCTTATGTTCTTATGTTGTTATGATGTCTGCTTTCTAGTCTAAACACTCTGCTTTGGGGAGGGTGTCGATGTGCGATGTGTGATTGTCATTTCACAGTGTTACAGTCACAGAGGGATTAATGTGAAGAAGAAGAAGAAGAAGAAGATTGGATTTATACCCCGCCCTTCACTACTCAAAGGAGTCTCAGAGCGGCTTACAAACTCCCTTCCCTTCCCCTCCCCACCACAGACACCCTGTGAGGTAGGTGGGGCTGAGAGAGCTCTGACAGAAACTGCTCTTTTTCAAGAACAGCTCTTATCAGAACTATGGCTTGCCCAAGGTCATCCAGCCAGGTGCAAGTGGAGGAGTGGGGAATCAAACCCGGTTCGCCCAGATTAGAGTCCGCGCACTTAACCACTACACTAAACAATGCAAACTCACCCTTAGGAGAAATCCCGGTTTGCTGGATTCGTGCCGTGCTTTCCTCCGCAAACGGCCGGGCAGCGAAGATGCGATTTGTTTACTGGAAACACTTCTGCGCCCGCCTCTCTCCCAGGCAACTGGGGACCCAGGATGCTCCGCCTTTCCCTTTGAAGAGGCATGGGATCCTTCAGGTTTTTCCAGATGACACCAGGCAGTATGTGTTGACCGAATGGAAGATTATATATAAATAGTGTAAATGTATATATAAAACGAAGGAAAACTGAGCGGAGAGGGCAACATGCTTTCCTTCAGAGTAGGATTTCCTCCACCGAGACATCATCAGAGGCTGTCAGAAGCCGGGCAGATCTCCAAAGATTAGAGACGGGGCCAAAACATATAATTTCTGCTGAACAGAGGGCCATTTCTGTCTCTGAGATTCGAAGCAGCGTCACGCTGCAGCTGGGGAGGCAGCCTTTTCATCTTGCATCTGGCTGTTCAGACTGCAGCAGCGGCCTGCTTTTTTCCCCTGCAGGGCTCCTCCACCGGTTGAATGACAGGAATTCAACCGGTGAAGCTTTTGAAGTTTTATTTATTTGACTGGCGTGACTTATCGTCCACCTTTCTCACTTGGACACCAGGCAGATCAGACAGAGTGAGTGAAGACGATCGACCGGACTGGATATTCAACAAACCACGGAATAGGTTTTGGGTGGTGGGACCGACCGGCGACTGAAAAAAAAAACAGAACTGAATCCAAGCAAATTGTTAACGTGACACATTAAATGATGCAAAATTATATAGCGGGGTCCAATCTACAGCAAACTATGCACAGCAGCAGAGACCACAGCCCCTAACAATTTGTCCAAGTAACTTTGTGGATCATTTTGTACAGTGCTATCCTATTGCCAGAATAGAGAAGAAGAAGAAGAAGAAGAAGAAGAAGAAGAAGAAGAAGAAGAAGAAGAAGAAGAAGAAGAAGAAGAAGGAGGAGGAGGAGGAGGAGGAGGAGGAGGAGGAGGAGGAGGAGGAGGAGGAAGAAGAGGAGGAGGAGGAGGAGGAGGAGAAGGAGGAGGAGGAGGAGGAGGAGGAGGAGGAGGAGACTGGATTTATATCCCACCCTTCACTTCCCGAAGGAGTCTCAGAGCGGTTTACAATCCTTTTCCCTTCCCCTCCCCACAACAGACACCCTATGAGGTAGGTGGGGCTGAGAGAGCTCTCCCAAGGACTGTTCTTGAGAGAACAGCTCTGAAATAAATTGTGACTGACTCAAGGTCACACCAGCAGCTGCACATGGAGGAGTGAGGAATCAAACCCGCTTCTCCCAGATTAGAGTCCACGCTCCTAACCACTACACCAAACTGGCTCTCAAGGGAAGTGCTCTTGAATAATTCAGTTTTGCATGGTTTGCAGGAAGCCAGGAGATTGGAGCAATGCTCCCTCTAAGCGGTGGAGTCTTGTGAGCAAAAATTCTACTTTGTGAGTTACCGGCATTAAAGTTGCGAGCGAGCGATTTGGCTACTGCATCAATTAGCTTGCTCTGGAGCCATCCTTCCGGAGCAAAGACAAAAAGGTGTGAGCCAGAGGCTCAAAAACTTGTGAGCCAGCTCACACTAACGCAGCTTAGAGGGAACACTGGAGTGGAGGCCTTCCTGACATCCTGAAGCAGGTGGTTCCACAAGGCGGGGGCCACAACTGGGCAGGCCATGCGTACTCGCTGTCCTTGATTGGCATCTGCAGAAGGCCACTCTCAGATGAGGAGAGCTGTCAAGGCAGAGCAGTGGCGGAGAGGGGGTCTCACAGACACGAGGGTCCCAGTGCCACGAAAGGCTTGGTGTGTGATAGATAATTTTTTTAACTGAGCACGATAACCGATGGGGAGCCAACGGAGTGACTGCAGAATGAGAGTGATACGCAAGCTCCGGGTCATAGCCAAGCCCTGGCATTCTCTTTTGAGAACTGCCCTTGTGAGAACAGCTCCGAGAGAACTTGTGACTGACCCAAGGTCATCCAGTAGCTGCACGAGGAGGCGTGGGGAATCAAACCCGTTTCTCTCAGATTAGAATCCGCGCCCCTGACCACTACACAAAATTGGCTCTCGATGTTACCATGTCTGACCTGAGATGAGATAAAGGGGAAAGCTTTGACTGCTGTTCGTGACCTATGAGCACTCCTCGGCTCAAATTGCAATATTGTCACAAGTTACGAGCAGGACCCATGAACGGTTGGAAAGCACGTTCACCCTACCCTCCTCCTCCCTTTCCTATCCACTGTCCATCCAACCCACCTGATATGGTGGGGAGGACTATTCACTTTAAAAAACTGTGCTTTGCACGACTCCCAGTCCTGCGGGAATGTGGGGAAGGGAAGCAGGAAGGTTATCTTTAACTCATTCCCTATTTGCCCATTTTGGCCTCCCCTGTTTCCAAAGCTCACTCTTCAAATGCTCTGAATTGATGGCAGTTTGGCATAGTGGTTAGGAGTGTGGACTCTAATCTGGGAGAACTGAGTTTGATTCCCCACTTCTCCACTTGCAGCTGCTGCATGACCTTGAGCATCCCATAGTTCTGTCAGAGCTGTTCTCTCAAGGACAGTTCTCTGAGAGCTCTCTCAGCCCCGCCTACCTCTCAGGGTGTCCGTTGTGGGGAGAGGAAGGGAAAGGAGTTTGTAAGCTACTCTGAGATTCCTTCGGCTAGTGAAGGGCAGGGTATAAATCCAATCTCCTCCTCCTCCTCCTCCTCCTCCTCCTCCTCCTCCTCCTCCTCCTCTTCTTCTTCTTCTTCTTCTTCTTCTTCTTCTTCTTCTTCTTCTTCTTCTTCTTCTTCTTCTTCTTCTTCTTCTTCTCCTCCTTCTCCTTCTCCTTCTCCTTCTCCTTCTCCTTCTTCTCCTTCTTCTCCTTCTTCTCCTTCTTCTCCTTCTCCTTCTTCTTCTTCTTCTTCTTCTCCTCCTTCTTCTCCTTCTTCTCCTTCTCCTTCTTCTCCTTCTTCTCCTTCTCCTTCTTCTCCTTCTCCTTCTTCTTCTTCTCCTTCTCCTTCTTCTTCTTCTTCTTCTTCTTCTTCTTCTTCTTCTTCTTCTTCTTCTTCTTCTTCTTCTTCTTCTTCTTCTTCTTCTTCTTCTCTCTGGCCACATATGTGACAGTCCAGGCTGTCCCTCCCCACCTGGCCTTCAGTCACACGTAATGCCATAGAGTCCACCCTCCAAAGCAGCCATTTTCTCCAGGGGAAGTAACCTTTGTCACCTGGAGAACAGTAGGAATTCCAGGAGATCACCTGGCCCCGCCTGAAAGTCGCCAACCACAGCAAGGACGGGAAGTAGCAGAACTGGATCAGGTTGTATGAGAACACACATGTGAAGAAAACCAATTGCGCTGTACCGCATAGTCAGGAAAGAGTAATACAGAGAAGCAACCTGCCAAAGAGCCACAAACCGGTTGACAAACAGGTGAACCGATCACTGAAAAATCAGCTTCCTGTTCCTGAGCTGAACCGGTGGGTGTTTGTGCGTCACTAGGGGCACTCGCATGGTAGATGCCATCCGTCACCTGCGTGCATGCTCAGAACTTATCCTTGCACATGAACGGCTTTGCAAAACCACGATCCAAACCTGTTTAGTGGGTCTTGTGGCAGTTTGGCACAGATCAAAGAGGCTGGGCAACACCTTTGAGCGTGGTCAATATGGCCCCTGCGCACATTCATGGTGAAATTTTCAGCATCCCTATGCGCAATGCCAGTGGAAAATGTAGCTAATTTGAAATGACACATGGCCCGTCTGTGATGGAGTCTGGGATTATTGTAATGCTACAGAGACACTAAATTGCAGGCGTGTTCTCTTGCTGCCACGCTGTGAATGCTGCCCGCTGCCCAGATGTGAAATGTCTCCAAATTCTGCTTGTTTTAAATTGCAAACAAAGCCTCAGTCTGAGCCTATGGGGTACTCGGCTCAAGAGACCGTGGGCATTGGGAGCAGGGTAAGTTTGATTCTTTTCCCCCTGACATATTATTTACCCATGATTGCAGCAGCATCTATCCATTTCTGGCCGGCCTGCAGCTGTTAAAGGCACAGAAGCAACTTTTCGTGAGCCCATCTTTAAGTACAGTACTGGATTTCTGCCAGGGTAAATGTTAAAAAGGATCGGCCTTCTTTAGCAAATCAGTTAAGAATATGGACCTCCAGCCAAACAGAGGTCCAACATTTTTGGCACCCGTTTCCATATTTTGGGCCTCAGACCTTCCGCTGACCCCTTTTTTTATTTTTTCAGCTTAGCCCGGAGAATGTTTAACTTGCGGTTTGATCACCAGCAGAAAACAGCAGGTCCATTATGAAAACTTCGCCTAATCGTAGCTTATATTAAAGACGCTGCCATATTTTTTAAAATGTTCCTAAAGGTCAAGAATGCAAACCGTGCTTTTTTATCTGGTTGGGAAAGAAAGAACTGGCTGAGAAGAGAGGGATTTGGGACTGGTGCTTGTCGAAGGAGCAGTAAACCGTACTGGTTCCTGTGTGTGTGCAAAGTGCCGTGTGTAAAGTCACTTATGATTTATGGTGACCTTATAAATTAGGTAAAGGTAAAGGTAAAGGCTCCCTTGCTCGAAAGCCAGTCAAATCCAACTCTAGGGTTGCGGTGCTTTTCTCCGTTTCAAAGCCGAAGAGCCAGCGCTGTCCGAAGATGTTTCCGTGGTCATGTGGCCATCATGACTAAACACCAAGGCGCATGGAACGCTGTTACCTTCCCACCGAAGTGGTACCTATTTATCTACTTGCAATTTCTTGCTTTCGAACTGCTAGGTTGGCAGGAGCTGGAACTAGAGACGGGAGCTCACTCCGTCATGCAGCACTCTCGGGTCTTGAACTGCTGAACTACTGACCTTCCACAGCCTGCAGTTCAGCGTCTTAACCACTTGAGCCACCGCAGCTCTGACCTTATAAATTAACATCCTCCAAAACGTTCTATCCTTAACAGCCTTGTTCAGGTCTCGCAAACGGAGGGCTGTGGCTTCCTCGATGGAGTCTTCCTCGTTTTCTGCTGCTTTCAACTCTTCCGAGCATGATTGTCTTTTCCATTCACTTTTGGCTTCTCATAATGTGACCAAAGTACAATAACCTCAGTTTAGTCGTTTTAGCTCCTAGGGAGAGTTCGAGGTTGATTTGATCTAGGTAAAGGTAAAAGTTTCCCTTGCTCGAAAGCCAGTTGCATCTGACTCTAGGGCGCAGTGCTCATTTCCATTTCCAAGCTGAAGAGCCAGTGCTGTCCAAAGACTTCTCTGTGGTCATGTGGCCAGCGCGTGGAATGCTGTTACCTTCCCCCCGAAGTGGTACCTATTTATCTACTTGCAATTTCTTGCTTTCAAACTGCTAGGTTGGCAGGAGCTGGGACCAGAGACAGGAGCTCACTCCGTCATGTGGCACTCAGGTCTCGAACTGCTGAACTACCGATCTCCCGGTCTGCAGTTCAGCATCTTAACCACTGAGCCACCGCAGCCCCTTGATTTGATCTAGAACCCACTTATTTGTCCTTTTGAAGGTGCACTGTGATTTGTAAGACTCTCCCCCAACACTACATTTCAAAGGAATCCAGGTCTATACTAAAACACTTTGAATAGTCCCTACGTGAAGAAAGTTAGCATGTCAGTATTCCAGCCTAGCTTTCTCCCTACAGTTTTTCTCTGTGAACACAGGATGAGCTTCGCTGGATCAGACCAGTGAGGGTCCATCTAGTCCAGCATCCTGTCTCACACAGTGGCCAACTGGTCCAGTATCCCATCTTGCACTGTAGCCAATGAACAGGACATAAAGGCTGAGGCCTTCCACTGAGCTGCTTTCTAGCACTGATATTCAGAGGTTCGTTGCATCAGTACATGGAGGTTCCTTCTACTCACGGATGGACCTCCCCTCCACAAATCCGTCTGACCCCTTTTAAAGTCAAAAGATCTTCATGAGCACCAGTGCCTCCACTGGCAATGAATTCCAGCATTGAGTGAATGAAATACTCGTTGAGTGAAGAAGTACTCGTTTTGTTCTTAAAATTCCCCCCCTCCATTTCATTGTGTGCCTGTGACTACTAGTATTATGGGGAAAAGGGGAGGGGAAACCCTTCTATCCAATGTTCCCTCTAAGACATGGAGTCTTGTGAGCAAACATTCTACCTCACGAGCTACTGGCATTAAAGTTGTGAGCGAGCAATTTGGCTACTGCGTAAATTAGTTGGTGCTGGAGCCCTCCTTCCCACGCTGAGGCAAAAATGTGTGAGCCGGAGGCTAAAAAAGCTGTGAGCTAGCTCACACTCACTCATCTTAGAGGGAACACTGCTTCTATCCACGTTCTGTACCTCACTTGTAATTTTATAAACCTCTCTCATGTGTCCCCCAATAGTCAGCTTTTTTCTAGCCTGAATGGACCCAGGCTCTCTCTAGCCTTTCCTCTTGGGCAGGGCTATTTTTGGGCAGCAACGCACAGGAACAGAGTTCCAGCTGGCTCCCAAGTTGGCCACATCCAGCAGGAACTCATTAGCATAATAAGCCACACCCAACAGCAGAAACTCATTCGGATTGGCTACATTAGGGGTGTGTGGCCTAACATGCAAAGGAGTTCCTGCTACAAAAAGAGCCCTGGGTTTTGACAACAAGCAAGGTAAACAGAGTAAGGAGCAAAAGGTGGGTGTGGCTGGATGATCACACGTCTGGTGACATGGGATGTGGCCTAATATGCTAATAAGCTGTGATGTCAGGGGTGTGGCCATTAGTGGAAGACCTTCTACATGGCAAGCAAAAGGTCCCAGGTTCAACCCCCGGCATCTCCAATTAAAATGACCAGGCAGTAGGTGATGTGAAAGACCTCCGCCTTAGTCCCTGTTGAGCTGTAAAGAGGGGCTGTGGCTCAGTGGAAGAGCATCTGCTTGGCACACAGAAAGTCCCAGGTTCAATCCCTGGCATCTCCAACTAAAAGGACCAGGCAGTAGGTGATGTGAAAGACCACCATCTGAGACCGTGGAAAGCTGCTGCCTGTCTGAGTAGACAATACTGATTTTGGGAAGGGCCATGACTCAGTGGCAGAGCACCTGATTGGCATGCAGAAGGTCCCAGGTTCAGTCCCCGGAATCTCCATTTAAAAGGACCAGGCAGTAGGCGATGTGACAGACCTTTGCCTGAGACCCTGGAGAGCCCCTGCCAGTCAATGTAGACAATATTGACCTTGATGATAGACTGATGGTTTGATTCACTGTAAGACAGCTTCATGTGTGTTCATGTAAAGAGGCGGAGGGGTCTTTCCAAATACCCCAGCCCACCCTATGTGTGAAAGTACAAGGAGGCTGAATCGACCTGATGTTTATCCGTTTCCTTTGAGCCTCCTTTGGGGATGGGCTTGCTTAACTGCACCGCTTTCCCCCCCTCTGCCTTCCTGGAAATCAGGATTTTCCTTTCGCGAAACATCTGTCGGTCTCGCTCGCTCGCTTTTGTTTCTGCCTAAGCCCGTCTTGATGTTCGTTTTCTTTGGCTTCCCCATAGAAGGGTGAAACTGTTTCTTTTTTTGAAGTCTTTATTGATTAATGAGCCCCTATAAATAACCCTCCCAGAGTCACAGCCTGCTTTCTGGGCATGTTCTGGAGCAGTCCTAGTGACAGGAATGCGTGGCGGTGGGCCGGAGGGCGGCTGAGGCAGAGTGATTTTAGTGGACTGCCAACTTCGACAAAGAAGTTTCATTTTTGACAGTTGCAAAAGCAAAACTGCTCTCTGGCCAGTCTGATTCCATGGGGCTGTTCCAACAGAAGCAGCTAGAGACGGACCACGTTGCCACAGATACGCCACCGATGCTCCCTCTAAGCTGTGGAGTCTTGTGAGCAAAAATTCTACTTTGTGAGCTACCGGCATTAAAGTTGTGAGCGAGCAATTTGGCGGCTGCATCAATTAGTTTGCCTCTGTAGCCATCTTTCCGGAGCGGAGACAAAAATGTGTGAGCTGGAGGCTGAAAAACTGTGAGCCAGCTCACACTAACTCAGCTTAGAGGGAACACAGCACGCCACTGAGACTTCCATACGGAGGACAGAGCTCACAGATCCCAAAGGATCGGGTGGGGAGAAGAAGGGTTCCTTCCTAAGTTTGGGACTCCGATGGGATCTCTTTGGCTGCAGTCACACACACTAAAAAATAATCCACTTTCAATCCACTCTCAGTGTACTTTGCGACTGGATTTTAACATGTGAACTGGCAAAATCCAGTTGGAAAGTGCACTGAAAGTGGATCGAAAGTGGATTATTCAGCTTGGGGGTGTCGAACTCGTTTCTTATGAGGGTCGAAATGAGACCTGGTGGGGCCGGGCCGTGCGTGTCATAAAATGTAGTGCCAGGTAGCAGAGATATAAACTTTATAAAGGGTTGGGTTTTTTTTTACTTAAAATAAAAACATGCTTAAAACACTAGCACCCTTGCAATAGCTTGTTTATTTAACAGTGTCGGATAAACTGATACCTCTTGATCTAAATTATTGCATCGAAATGTCTGTGCTGTTGCAATCTCAAGTGTGCTGTTCAAGTGTGTATCTGTCAGCTGCAAACCTTCTTTTGATTTATGGACATTCACCACAGAAATCTCCTGCTCAGAGTCCTGAGTTCTAGGACCCAGGTTAAAACATGAAATGGGCGAGTGATTAAGAGAGTCTGGTGAAGCAAGCTATGATGCAGCAGCAGCAGCAGAACTGGAAGCAGGAGATGGCCGGTTCCACTGTGGGCCTGATGGAAGACCTCCAGGGGCTTGATCCAGTCCCTGGGCTGCACATTTGACACCACTGATTTTAGTGTGTGAGCCCGCAGCCTATAAATGCAGCCTGTTAGAGCCATCCAGAATCAAGTGCAGAATTTGCCATTCTGGAAAAAAAAAAGCAAATCCCCATGGTGTTGGTGGAAAGTGCCACCACATCACAGACAACTTACGGCGTCCCAACAAGGTTTTCAAGGCAAGAGACAAACAGGGTTTGCTACTGCCTGCCTCTGCATAGCAGCCCTGGGCTTCCTTGGTGGCCTCCCACCCGAGCACTGACCAGGGCCAACCCCGCTTAGTAGCCAAGGCCTCCTGAGATCTGGCTAGCCTGGCCATCCAGGTCAGAGCACAAACCTCCCTATTTGTGTTTTGAAAAACAAAACGTTGGCGATTGCGCTTCTCGGTGGCACGTAAGTGCCTCCAGATGCGGCTGCCATATGTCCTCTGGATGGGGGCAGAGGTGATTCTTCCCACCTACAATTTGTGGTTTTTTTTAAAAAAATGTGACAGACACATAGAAGCACAGATCTGGAAGGGATCCCCCTGGGTCATCTAGTCCAACCCCCTGCACAATGCAGGAAACTCATGGCTACCTCTCCCTCCACTCTCCCAGTGACCCCCCTGCCAGGGCTGGCCCCAGGTGCCTGGGCGCCCTGGGCAGGACAGCCTGGGGTGCCCACCCCACTGGGGATGCCAACCTCCCGGTGGGGCCTGGAGACCGAGGGGGGGGTGGCGGAGCGCTGGCTTTCCTGGGTGCTCTGCAGCTGCGGGGCCCCCAGGAAAGCCAGGGAAGGGGTGGGGTTCTAGTCCACGCCCCCTCTCTCCCAGCGCCTGGAGACTGGGGGGCGGGGGGGCATTTGGCACCCCTGCGGGCCCGGCGTCCTAGGCGAGTGCCTAGCTCACCTAGTGGGCGAGCCAGCCCTGCCCCCTGCTCTATGCCCCAAGGAAGGCAAAAAACAAACAAACACCCAAACCCTTCAGGATTCCTGGGCCAATCTCGTCTGGAGGAAAATTCCTTCCCGACCCCAGTGTCGTGATCGGCAATACTCTGGGCCTATGAGAAACGGCTGCGAGAGCCAAGCACTGGCTCACCCCTTCCTGCCCTCCCTCTCACAATCTGCCCACATTCGTAGTGAGTCATAGACAGCTCAGTTAAACATTTCAGTTTAAATAACGACAGGCTTTTTTTACACTGGGGGAATATCTCGTTTTTAAACAAAAACCAGCTATTAGCTGTTCCCTCCCCTGATAGTTATAATTCTCCGGATTCCACACACATACACCCAACCTTCCCAGTTTGGACCCACCCCGGTCGCTCCCCACCACTGGATTTTTTTCAAGATCACCCCCTCGCCCTGATTCTTGTATGCGCCCCCTTTTTCCTCTGCTGCCTCCTCTTTACCTGGATCCCGGTCTGCACATGTGTTCCGTATGCCCTGAACTGTATCGAATTCCCAAATATCTATTTCACCCAAACTGTGCTGTATCCTTCCTCAGGGCTGGAGCTCTGTTGACGAGGCCTGTCACTGAGCAATTGAATTTATCCCGTTTGAGGTTGAGGAATCATGTAAGTTATAATCATATTATAATGCTCCACCACAAGTTAAACAGACCAAACAAAACAAACATTTGGAAGAGAGAAAGAGAGAAAGAAAGAATTTTTCAATTTTTCTTTCCCGCTGGCTGCCGGATCCTTTCTTTCTTCATTGTTTCCATCGTAAGGGATTCTTCTAAGTGTGAGCTTTGATCAGCAGCAGTTGTAACCTAGTACCCAGGGTCAGCTACAGAGGGTGGCAAGGACGGCATTTTTCGGGGTGCCAACGCCAGCAGACCTCCTACCAAGAGAATCGCAATTCCTGCTTTTAGAAAAGAGGGTTTCAGAATGCTGGGGATGGTTTGAAAAAAGGGCAGAAAAGGCCAACTAGAATGATAAAAGGGTTGGAACACTTTCCCAATGAAGAAAGGTTAAGGCGCTTGGGGCTCTTTAGCTTGGAGAAATGACGACTGAGGGGTAACATGATCGAGGTTTATAAGATGATGCGTGGGATAGAGCAGGGAGGTACTTTTCTCCCTTTCTCACAAGACAAGAACTCGTGGGCACTCCATGAAATTGCTGAGCAGTCGGGTTAGAATGGATAAAAGGATGTAGTTCTTCACCCAAAGAGTGATTAACATATGGAATTCACTGCCACAGGAGGTGGTGGCAGCTACAAGCATGGACGGCTTCAAGAGGGAATTGGATAAACATATGGAGCAGTGGTTATTAGCCACAAGGTATAGATAGGGACTCTGGGGCAAGTGATGCTCTATATTCTTGGTGCTTGGGCGGGTCAACAGGGGGAGGACTTCTAGTGTCCTGGCCCCACTGGTGGACCTCCTGATGGCACCTGGTATGTTTGGCCACTGTGTGACAGCATGTTTGACTGGATGGGCCATTGGCCTGATGCAACATTGGCTTCTCTTACGTTCTTATGAGACAATTCTCAGTTTGTATGAGGGGCCATGGCTCAGTGGTAGAGCTTCCGCTTGGCACACAGAAGGTCCCAGGTTCAATCCCCAACATCTCCAGTTAAAGGGTTGTAGGTGATGTGAGCCCTTCATCCCCAACATCTCAAGTTGTAGGTGATGTGAGCCCTTTGAGAGCTGCTGCCAGCCTGAGTAGGCAAAGTTGACCATGAAGGACCAAGGTGCTGATTCACTATAAAGCAGCTTCATGCGTTCATCTTGGGGGGAAGCTGTGGCTCAGTAGAAGAGCTTCTGCCTGGCATGCAGAAGGTCCCAGGTTCAATCCCCAGCATTTCCATTTAAAAGGATCAGGCAGTAGGTGATGTGAAAGACCCCTGCCTGAGACCCTGGAGAGCCATGGAGTGGGGCCCATAGCTCAGTGGTAGAGCACCTGCTTGGCATGAGAAGGTTGAATCCCAGGTATCTCCAGCTAAAAGGCCCAGGCAGCAGGTGATGTGAAAGACCCCAGCATGAGACCCTGGAGAGCTGCTGCCAGTCTGAGTGGACAAGACTGACCTTGATGGATCAAGAGTCTGATTCAGTACCAGGTAGCTTCATGTGTTCATGTGCATTCATGTCACAACCCTTCCATATTAAATGGCCCCACTGGATGCCCCCTTGTTGAAGAGCACCCCCCTGCAACTGCCAATCACTGATGTTGCCTCAGTGCTTTCCAGAAAACAGTCAATGTATGGCAAAGACCAACACATTAAACCCTTAATGGCAAAGGGTGGGGGTCAAATTGACCCCAAAGTAGAGAAAAATTAATAAAAGGTTGTTTTCAGTCAACAGCTTCATATTCATGTATTCCTCAACCATAATGAGGTTTGGTAGCTTCTGGTGTTCCATACTCTGTCACTTGTCACTTGTTATGGCTTGAGGTGTCTATACAGAGATGGTATTGGGGTCATTTTGACCCCCACCTGCATTGGATGGGAAATTGACACAATTTTATTTCCTTATTTTTCTCCCTCAGGTATCTGCTTTTGTTCTGCTCCTCAATAAGCAGAAGAAAACCAAAAAAGAAGGGGAACCAGCGTACATGAATTGTTACAAAGCACAAAAAACCACGGGCTAAAGGTAAACAATATATATATATATATAATATTTAATGCCAAGTTCAGTAATTCAGAAGTATAACTGTAAAGAAACAACAAATATACAGAAAGAGAATAAAGTCCCAAAATGTTCAGTGTGTCTCACTCCAGTTGGATTGTAATATCATAGTCCAACTTGACATGCATTCATCATGGAGTGGACTCATATAGTTCCTGGATAATCCAAACATTCTAGAATTCCATAAACCATAGAGATGCGTAGTCTGGATGCAAGCGGCCGCGTTTCGAATAATTCTTTTTTCAAAACCAATAGGCTATAGTGGGACCCAATCTCAGTAGAAGCACATACAAAAGCCAGTATATTGAGTCATAAAGGATCATGGGTGTTCCATACTCTGTCACTTGTCAGTTGTTATGGCTTGAGGTGTCTATACAGAGAGGGTATTGGGGGTCATTTTGACCCCACCTGCATTGGATGGGAAAATGACACAATTCTATTTCCTTGTTTTTCTCCCTCAGGTCTCTGCTATTGTTCTACTCCTGCCAAAGGGGAATATTGAAAGAAATATAGATTCCCCCCCTTTTCAGATGGTGTCATGCTTAAGGAACTCTACCCTCTACTTACTTAAATGTCAGTTATTTACTTTGGGGTTTATTAGTCACACCCTGGGTAAGGGAAGTACATTCTTGTGCTCTCAAGGGTTGACACTGTCAGTGCCCATCTATAACAACAATAGATTGAGGCTGTTAGCGTTTTATTAGTTGTGACGTATCCAGTTCCTGAAACGACACGTGTCCCATTCCGCCCGCATAGGAAGCCCGCTTTGTGCAAGGAACAGCGAGCGCATTTTTGACCCGATTTCCAGAAATGTGGGAAAGTTTATTTGTTTCTCCATGCATTCCTGATTTGCAGCATGCTCTCTAAAAATGTCACTCAGATTTAGGCTGAGTGAGCTCATGCTAAATTTAGCAGTGATCTTTTAAACAAACATTCTTTATGCTTTGCTGAATGGACACTGAAGCTGGATTAAAATAAATTGTGTTTTGCCTGAATGTTATTTGCAATATGTTTCAGTCTTCCTGCCTGAAGTTTCTTATAATCTGATGGCAGGGGGTGCCTGCAGAGCTATAACCAGGGAGTGGAGAAGAGAAGCCTGAAGCCAGGACCTATTGGGAAGATTAAAGGATCTCCACTTTTTCTCATTTCGAGAACAAGTTTCTAGTCCTGAGTGTGTATATGCAAAATCCAAAAACAAAACAAAGTCATGAAAACACCAGATTTGCCATATGGGGTGAGCCTGCTTTTCCATCCACCTCTGCCCTCTGTTTTCCCATGGTGACCAGATGCATCCCTGATAAAGGATCATAAGCAGGGTGTGATGGGTAATCTCCAGTCTCCAGTCACCTTGCAAAGGTATTGCATAATGGTTTGATGGTTGGCCCAGGACTGGGGAGAGACAGGTTCAAACCTCCACTCAGCCACGAATCCCACTGGCTCTCCTTTTGGCATGTCACTTTTGGCCAGCCCACACCACCTCACAAGGTTGTTGTGGTGATACAGCGGAAGACGGGAGAGATACCCAAATGTGATATATACACCTAGACAGGGCTCATTTTGTAGCAGGAACTCCTTTGCATATTAGGCGACACACCCCCTAATGTAGCCAATCCTCCAAGAGCTTACAGCAGCCCCTGTAAGAAGAGCTCTGTAAGCTCTTGAAGGATTGGCTACATGAGGGGGTGTCTGCCGCCGAATATGCAAAGAAGTTCCTGCTACAAAAAGAGCCCTGCAACTTAGATTCAAGTCCAGCAGCAACTCAGAGACCAACAAGGGTCTCAGGGTATTGGGTTTCAAGAGTTCCCTTCCTCAGACATGAGTAGAAATGGAGATCTCTGTGTTTTTTAAATCCCAGGCAGAAGGAGGGATGGGTGCTATGAAGAATGTTTGTAAAGGACGCAGAGGTGCCATGCAGATTGCCTTCAGTTTGGTGTTGTGGTTAAGTGCGCGGACTCTAATCTGGGAGAACCAGGTTTGATTCCCCACTCCTCCACTCGCAGCTGCTGGATGACCTTGAGCATAGTTCTGGCACAGCTGTTCATGGGAAAGAGCAGTTTCTGTCAGAGCTCTCTCAACCCCACCTGCCTCCCAGGGTGTCTGTTATGGGGAGGGGAGGGGGAAGGAGTTTGTAAGCCGCTCTGAGACTCCTTTGGGTAGTGAAGGGCGGAGTACAAATCCAATCTTCTTCTTCTAGAGCAGAGAGGCAATGCTGGAGGGGGGGCAGAAAATGAGCCAGTTCTGTAGTGAGATAATATTTTTTTTAAGGAAATAATAAAAGCTGTGGCAAGCTCTCCCCAAGTAAGGGGAGGAGATCATCCTTGGAAAAAAAATTATTCCGCCCCTAAAATTCCTCCAGTGCATTTCGTCAGCAGTATGTCCCACCCAGTGTTCCCTCTAAGCTGAGTTAGTGTGAGCTAGCTCACCGTTTTTTACCCTCTGGCTCACACATATTTTACTTAGCTCAGGAAGGATGGCTCCAGAGCAAACTAATTTATGTAGCGACCAAATCACCTGCTCATAGGAATCCACAGCTTAGAGAGAGAGCATTGGTCCCACCCGGGCCCATAGCTACAGCTGGGCATCTCGGGGCCTGGCCCCCTGACTTACTGCCATGCCCCCCCCAACTTCCTATCCAGCCCAGGCTCCACAACTTCCATTTTTAAATTTTATTTGTGGCACTCCCTTGGGTGTGTGCATGTGCGGGGTCCCCTGCGACTTATTTAAAGCCCCCCCCAATTAAAAATCCTGGGTACAGGCCTGGTCCCACCCCTTTCAAAAGAGACAGGTTCTCTTCATTTACCTATTTTCCCATCCTTCTGGTGAGAACAGAGTCTTCTGCAGCACCTCTAGTTGTTTTCTTCCTGGTATGTGGTGTTTTTTTTTTTTTAATGTATTAACAAACTAGCCATAAGAGCTGGCATTTTAAAACTTCAGAATGTTTAATCTCACGGAAGATCAGGTTGTTCTTTTTGTGCGGAACAGCTGCACGTCAAAGACATTTGGCACCGTTCAAGTGGACAGTTGAAGGGAAGCGGTGGACAGGCCTTCGGTGACTCTGCCGTGTGTTTACATGTATATGCACGAAAATCAAGGCACATTGCTCACCCCCCCCTCCTCCACCATTCCCCTAGTTTTAACTCCTACAGATCCCAGGAGAATCCTGAAGAACTATAGGACACATCCACACAACATTAAAATAGGCATCTTCGGCCTCTGTGAAAATAGGGACAGGTGGCCAAAAGTGGCAACAGCAGCCCTGCGAAGTAGATCAGGCTGAGAGGGAGCTTAATGACTGCGTGGGGATTCGAACCCATGTCTCTCCGATCCTAATTCAACACGGTTGCACCTCAATAGAGAGAGCCAGTGTGGTATAGTGGTTTAAGTGATGGACGAGGATCTGGAAAACCCAGGTTCGAATCCCTACTCTGACAAGAAAGCTTGCTGGGCGACCTTGGGCCAGTCACACACTCTGAGTCCAAACTACCTCACAGGGTTGTTGTGAGGGTAAAATGGAGGAGTGGAGAATGACATAAGCCATTTTGGGGTCCCCGTCGAGGAGAAAGGGGGGGTATTGGCTGGGAGGGCGGGATAAAAATTAAATCAATCAATCAATATTAATACAGGTGATAAATAAGACAGCTTTTTTCCCTTGGACTTTTGCTGGACAGAGAGAAAAACTGGAAGGGGGCTGGAAGGAATCACTGAGAACAATAAAAACTCAGAAATGTATTTTTTAGGTAAAGGTAAAGGTTTCCGTTGCTCGAAAGCCAGTCAAATCCGCCTCTAGGGATGCGGTGCTCATCTCTGTTTCCAAGCCAAAGAGCCAGCGCTCTCCAAAGACATTTCCGTGGTCATGTGGCTGGCATGACTAGACGCCGAGGCACACGGAACACTGTTACATTCCCACCGAAGGGGTACCTATTTATCTATTTGCAATTCCTTGCTTTCGAACTGCTAAGTTGGCAGGAGCTGGGGCCAGAGATGGGAGCTCACTCGGTCTTGCGGCACCCGGGTCTCGAACTGCCGAACTGCTGACCTTCAGCTCAAATCTCTTTCTAAAATGTTACAACACCTGAGGACTTGACCTGGATAAATTTGTTCTGGTGCTCTGTTTTGTCCCGCCCACCTTTGACTGACACTCAACTGCGCTCAGCATTTCATGACTCCTAAAATATGCTCCGTTCCCCATCAGGTCATTGGGGGAACGGTTCTCTTACTTTTAATTCACAAAGTCATCCTTTTCTGCATGATCTCTACCGTATTCTGAAACACCTTCCTTCTCTGTGAGTGGACCAGTTTTGTTCCATGCCAATAGGGACTAACTTAGCCATTGAGATTGTTACTGGCAAACCCAAAAGGGGGCTTTCAGGGCAAGTGAGAAGCAGAGGTGATTTGCCATGACCTTCCTCTGCAGAGTCTTCCTTGGTGGTCTCCCATCCAAGTACCGTCCACAAGGGCTGTCAAGCAGGAGAGCTCCTTTGGTCTCCCTTCCAGGTACCAGCCTCAGCAAGGGACTGTCAAGGCCAGTGAGAAGCAGAGGTGGTTGGCCATTGCCTTTCTCTGCAGAGTCTTCCTTGGTGGTCTCCCATCCAAGTACCAACCCCAGCAAGGGGCTTTCAAGGCCAGTGAGAAGCAGAGTCTTCCTTGGTGGTCTCCCTTCCAGGTGCCGGCCCCAGCAAGGGGCTTTCAAGGCAAGTGAGAAGCAGAAGTGGTTGGCCGTTGCCTTCCTCTGCAGAGTCTTCCTTGGTGGTCTCTCATCCAAGTACCGGCCCCAGCAAGGGGCTGTCAAGGCAAGTGAGAAGCAGAGGTGGTTTGCCATTGCCTTCCTCTGCAGAGTCTTCCTTGGTGGTTTCTCATCCAAGTACTGGCCCTGCTTTGCTTCTGAGATCAGACAAGACAGGGCTATACCATGCCACCCCCCCCCCACTTTATTATTAGAAGGAATCATATGCACGATCCCAGAACTACCCCCCCCACACACACACACAGCATATGACATTGCAAGGGAGTTTGGACAGCATCTCTCAAACTGCGTGCAGCTTCTGCATTCAGCATGGGGTCTTGCATGCCCTCACACATACACCCAATCCAAGCTCACCCACTCCACTGGCCTCTCTCCCAATGCCACCCCCCTCCCAGCCAACCCTGCCCCTATAGCCCATCCCGGAGGCCTGCTTTCATCTCCCAGCTCTTGTTCGCTGCCGCTTCCAATTCCAAATCTGATTTTTGTTCCCCCAGTTGAACTCGTGCTGGAATCCATTGAAGGTCACTGTATGAAGAATCTGGCCCGTTATGAAGCACTTAATGATATGTCTGGATGAGGTATTAAAAGAAGCCTACAGGGAACGATTCGGGCAATAGCCAGACTGATGAATAACAGACCTTAGCAGGCCATTTCCCTCTGCCCCTTTCCTTAGCGGCTCTCTCTTCTTGCCCTCTAGTCTAAGACCAGGGAGGTCGCCTGGGTCACGACAAGGCCCTTCGCAAGAGTTTGGGATCCTGGCTTGCCTTTGCAGTGCTTGTATCAGTAATCGGGTAGATTATTCCCTGTTTCTTTCTAGACACAAAGAGGAGAGAAACCGGGGGGGGGGGGGTTGGGGGATGCACAGACAGCAACACACACAAGAAACAAGAGAAAAGGGAAACACACCAAAATATCCCCGCATCTGAAAAACCTAGCTTTTCAGGGTCAGGGATTCTGTTCTGGTCTGTTCCCTGATCTGCTAGTTTTCAACATGGAGGGATTTGGTGGGGGTTATTCACTCAGGTAAACACACACGCACGCACACAAAGTGGTATCGTCTCAGAAACAGTTTTAAAAACATCTTCTCTGCTGCCTGTGAGAGTCTGGCCCCATTCAACACAGACAGAAATAAAATATTGGAGTCAGTCCTGTGTCTTTTTTGGACAAGAGAGAACACCAATTTCAACAAACAAATGTTTTATTTAGGAGTATTCGACTCTTTGGAAGTTTAGTATTTCAGTTCACTTGAGAGCAAATTTGGTGTAGTGGTTAAGAGGGTTTGATTCCCTACGCCTCTACATGCAGCTGCTGGTGTGACCTTGGGTCAGTCACAAGTTATCTCAGTGCTGTTGTCTCAAGAGCAGTCCTCGAGAGAGATCTCACAGCCTCACCTACCTCACAGGGTGTCTGTTGTGGGGAGGGGAACGGAAAGGGATTGTAAGCTGCTCTGAGACTCCTTCGGGTAGTGAAGGGCGAGGTATAAATCCAATCTCTTCTTCCTCTTCTTGCAAGCTCTGGGATGAAAGGCAAAGATACTGAGAGGGTCTGTTTCTGAAAGACGATAGCGCAGCAACCCAGTGGGCAGAGGACTGTGGGCCTGGCAAACTGATTTACTTCTTTACTAGGTTATTAAAATGTAGGGATGTTTTTTGCTCCCCACACATAGAAAATCAATTCACAAGGGGGGGAAGCTGGATTGCAACTTTTCCCTTGGATGAACTAGATTGCCCTGTTATTGTCAAAGGGGCCCTGAAACATGCAGCCCCCACACGGCATACTGAAATGGGAGAAGCCCAGGAGGTCTAGCGTTTCTTGCGTGGCTCAGCTCCGGAACAGTGTGCAGCGTCATCCCCCGTGGCAGCCCTCCAGCCAGAAAAGTCATGGAAGGCAGGAAGCGGGACTCATCACACGTAGGGGCCCTTTGGCAGCCTCTTTCTCTCCTCTCGAGCCAAAGAAGCGGCCAGCGGTGGCCTCGGGAAAAAGGCAAACAGACTCAGGATGGAGGACAGGGATGGTGTTTTCGGGAGATGCAGGGTGGGAAGCCACAGAGCAGGGGTGGACCCCGAGGCAGCCAAAAGAAGGGAAAGTCTGGGAGCCAAGTTGTGGGTTCGGCTGAATGGGTTTTTGTTTTGCTGGAAGCTTTTAAACGTGGGGGGGAGCTTATTTTGGTGCACATGGCTATTAGCCTGCACACAAAACCAAGCATTTCCCATGTCAGTAGGAATTTACAGTAACTTGCCAGCAGGAGGGCCAAACAGTGTGGTTAGGAGCTGCTGTGGGCGGGGGGGGGGGGTGGCCTCCCTAACAGGATCTTTTCCCCTCTCCTTGCGATTCGCATAAGGAAGCAGGGGCGCCTCAGATGCAGCCTGTGGCCATGACCCAACCTGCATTAGAAGAGAAGGGATTGGATTTATACCCGGCCCTTCGCTCGGAGTCTCGGAGCGACTTATGATCTCCCTTCCCTTCCCCTCTCCATAACGGACACCCTGTGATGTAGGTGGGGCTGAGAGAGCTCTCTCGAGGATGGCTCTTGAGAGAACAGCTCTGAGAGAACTTGTGACTGATCCAAGGTGACGTCAGCAGCTGCATGTGGAGGCATGGGGAATCAAAACCCGTTCTCCCAGATTAGAGTCTGTGCTCCGTAACCGCTACACCAAACTGGATTTCTCAGGATCACCCTGTTTAGAATTGCATGCCGGTGCATTTGGGGACCAAGTAGGAATTTGAATACAGCCCTCCCCAATCCCAATCTGACCACCAAGCTACTACACCACGCTAGCTCTCAAGCCTGATAATGTCCTGTGGCTGGGTTGGTTGTGTCTTTTCTCCTGCTGTCTTTGTCCTCCAGAGTATGAAATTAAGCATACTCCGGAGGACAGCAGAAGACAGGAGGGCCTGGCATGATGTGGTCCATGGGGTCGCGAAAAGTCAGACTCGACTGCGCGGATGAACAATGGCAACAACAACTCTGTCTTTTCTGCCTTTAAGCAACATTTGCACAGAAAGTGTCCCAATTCAACTAATATGGATCCTCCGTGAATTTGTTTCAATCTGAATTTAGGGTGGCTTCTGCCAAGGTCACGTAACAGGGCAACAAGGAAAGACAGTCTTTTTATCCCATTACCCTGAGTTCCTTTGAGGATGGCTGGGACAAAATATATATTACAGGCATAAAATATCTGAGACCTTTAAGTTCAGGGGAGAAGCAACTCCAGGGAAGGGGAAATGATAACATTATGCATAGTGTGAAGGGAATGGATAGAAAAGGCCTTTTTTTTTGGTCTTTCCCCCTCCCATAATTCTACAGCTAGTGGTCACAAAAGGAAGGCTGTCTTCCCATGAGGCAGATTTAGCATATGGAACTCACTACCACAGGACCAGTAGTGATCACTAGCTTAAATGACTTTCAAATGGGAAGTGAGACAGACTCATGGAGGAGCAGTCTGTCAATGGCTAGAAAAGGATCTTCCATGTCCTAAGGCAGGCTGAGTTCAGACTGGCAGTTTGAAGCAGGAGGGAGTTGTGGCAAAAAAGCCTTGGAACAAACTGTTCTGGGTTTTCCCGGTCAAACTGCGCCCACTGATGCGGGAGCATAACGGGAGGAGGCGTGAGGGAGCATTCACACTGTTGGCCCAAAGGCATGACTTTCTGTTTTGGTAATCTGGAGATATGCGCTTATGCACATGAGCACATATGCGCATATGCACACATGCACACAAGCAAAACCCGCAGATTTTAGCGTTCACAACTTGTTGGTGCGGGATATACGTGGGATAGACATGCTTTCAAGGGTTTGATACCACTTTTACCAGGTATCTTTTAAACTCGGAAGGGAAGCGTTACAAGACGGGTTGAGTACAGCTGGGGAACGCTGGAAAGATATGCCTCTGTGAACAGCCCCTTTAATCTGGTTGTGAAACGTTGCTGAAACGCGCCTATCTCGGGGCAAACTGCCAGTCTGAACTCAGCCACAGTGTTCCTCTTGCAGGAGAGAAGCAAGGCATGGCTCTTTAGCTCTTGTCCTATTTAAGGGCATGCCAGAAGCATCTGGGTGAATGTGCTCATGACATACAAACACAGAGTCGGAAGGGACCCCAGGGGTCATCTAGTCCAACCCACTGCACACAGCAGGAAATCCACAGCTACCCCCTCCCCCACTCTCCCAGTGACCCCTGCGCTATGCCCCGAGTAAGACAAAAATCCATCACTCTGCTTATGCTCTTCTGACCCATCGTTGTTGTTCATCAAAGCGTCATGCACACCAGCCGCCCTTTTAGAAGCATGCACTTATGGGCGCACCCCGGATTTCTACGCCCAGCAATTGCTGCAGACAACTCCAAACTACAACTGCTGCATCAAACTGGGGTGTGTGTGTGTGTGTGGATTTCATTTCCCCACCAATTTTCTGTCCAAATATGGGGAAAACAGAAGCCGGCTCCAACAGAAGGACTTCCCAGGAACGAAGCAGGCCGTCTCCGTTGCACGGTGGCTCTCTTGCCAAAACAGCATCTTCTGCATTCCGGCACCATTCTTGTCTCGATGGGTTTGAGGAGGAAAGAAACTTCAGCAGGGGAGGGGGGGGAGAGAGAGATGCTTTCCCATACAGCTTCTCTCCCTCCTGGGATGCTCTTGGGATGTGTGGGTGGGTCATGTGGCTGGACTTCCCGCCCCGGCGACAGAGCGCGTCCATGCCCCTTCCAAGTTGTCTGCAGCTTTTCCACAGTGTTTCCCAAACTTTGCTTTGCTGCAAAGTTTTGGGAAAGATCTCAGTAAAGCCTGGATGGGGTTCAAGGGCCCACCGTCGGATTTATTCAGGATTGGCTTACGTAAAAGAAAGGCACCATATCTGAATTACTATGTCGGGTGATTTTTCGTGTGTGTGTGTGTGTGTGTGTGTGTTGTGTGCTGTCAAGTCATTTCATACTTCTGGCGGCCCTATGAATCAATGCCCTCCAAAATGTCCCATCGTTGCTCAGGCCCTGGCTTCCGTGATGGAGTCCGTCCGTCACCTGTTGGGTCTTCCTGTTTTCCTGATGCCTTCAACTTTTCCTAGCATTATTGTCTTCTCCAGTGAGTCTCGTCTTCTCCTAATGTGACCAAGGAATCTCATCGTAATAACCGGGGGGGGATCCATAAGAATACTTTGCATGTATACTGTGCTTTCAGTAGTCAAGGTGTTTCTCACACATCAGCCTTGCAAGGTAGGTCAGTATTATAGAATCAAAGAATCAGAGAGTTGGAAGGGGCCTCCAGGGTCATCTAGTCCAACCCCCGCACAATGCAGGAAATTCACAAATATCCCCCTGTTGTAAATAAGAGCCTCTTCCTGAAAATGGCTTACCGGTGACTACCTAGTGAATTTGTGGCAGAGGCCTTTGAAATATCAACCTCTCAGAACTTGCTTGTTTGTTCTCAAAGCTCCCTTGGTGCTCTTGAGGACTAGTCACATCAGATCTGCAGTGGAGGGTGGCTTGTTTCTTTCTAGCTACTCATTCAGCGTTATAACCCATACCGGCTTTCCTGCCTCACCCCCAGCCCATAATCTTCTTTTAGTGCCCCTCAGAAACCATCTAAAAGAAGAAAGCCGAACATGTTTTGACTTTATCAAAATATTTTTATTGAATATAGGTTTTTGTTTCATAGTGAATGTTCAAAATATAAGTATCTTTAAAAAAAAAAACTTTGAAGGATATGGACCTACTAATATACAAAGAGAGCCTCAGTTCTTTATAGCGAGAATAAAATAATTAAAGCCCTGGCTTTTCTATAATATATGTAGGAATTTTTTTAAAAATAAAAAGGTCTGAAAGAAATAGATGTGTGTGTGTTTTTTAAAAAAATATTTCTAGAGGATTTCTCCGGTTTCCTGTGAGCAAAACTGCACCTGAACTGTTATTGCTGTGGTCAATTGGCTTTGTTAATAACTCTAATGAGGTCCAGTCCGTTGCGCAGTCCACTTCAAAAGAAAAAGAAGTCACACGGCATGAAATGTTTTCTGTCTAAATACGGACACGCTATTAAGGCTATTTTAAAAGCAAAAGCAACATGAAGCAAACAGCCGGCGATGACCCCCACACATGTACAACACCAGTCCAGTCTTTCCAATGGGCATTTCTGTGTTGTAAGAAACTCCATTTCGAATGGAGGTTTTTTTGACTGGCTTTTTCTTCTTCAAAATCCTATGGCAATTTCCTGTACCAGAAACTGCATACTAAGGCATGATGGTTGAATCTGTTTCAAAAGAAAGAAAGAAAGAAAGAAAGAAAGAAAGAAAGAAAGAAAGAAAGAAAGAAAGAAAGAAAGAAAGAAAGAAAGAAAGAAAGAAAGAAAGAAAGAAAGAAAGAAAGAAAGAAAGAAGAGAAAGACCCTGCTAGTTTTAAACCAGAGAGATGCAAACCCTAGAGCAGAAGAGGAGTGGTACTTTGGCTATCTCTCATGTTATGTTTACTCGGAAGTAGGTCTCATTCGTTCCAAATGCGACCGACTTCCGAGGTGCTTTGCTGAGGGATCGCAGCCTCACGAGTGTTCAGGAACCCATTGGAGGAGGGATAGCGTTTAAAACGGAGGAGAGAATTCTTTCGACACAGTGGCGCGATCCGCAAAGCAGTTAAGCAAAGGCTCAAAGCTCGCTTTTTAACCCTCTAAACTGGGGTGGGGAGGAATTACTCCGGAGCAAGCAAGTGACGGAGAAAGCAGCCGCGCTTACTTCGAAGTAAAGGGTTCTTGCCTCGGAGGGAGTTCTTCGCCTTTACGCGAACCGAGCTGCTTCCTCCGGATTGGTCCGGGTGCACGTGGGAACCCGAGTCACTCCCGTGCACTGACTTCTGCCAGCCTTAAGCGAACTAATACCCAAGGCCTAACGCCCCCCCCCGCCGCCGCCGCCACCCGCGTTCCCATGTTTGCATCCAGTTGCTAATGGCAACCCTCTTTGGCGCAAGGGCGCACAAGCCGGCGGCGCCAGAGGCCGTCGGGGCTACTGAAAATGAAACACCGTCTCGGGAAAGCGGAGCGGCAAGTACGAGATGAAAGGGATCCCGAGCTGGCAGAAGCGACCTTGAACGTGGGAATCCAGCACCAGCGAGGCGTTGAAAGCCGGGCGGACTTCGGCGCCTGAGAGCGGGCAGCCGTTGGAGAAGCTGTCCCCTTTGGAGACGTCTTTCTCGCCTTTGGCCGGCCGGCGGAGGGCTTTCTTGGCCAGGATGCTGTCTATGCTGAAGCTCTGGGGCTTGGCGGAGCTCCTCGGGCCGTCCGGGATGGCAGCTTGGCGAGTCGAAGCCGGGCCCGGCGTCCTGGCGCACCCCGACGCGCCTTCTCCATCGGGGAGGGCCGGGGCCCCGGAGGCGGGAGCCGGGCGCGCCGACCGGCTCTGCAGAGGCGCGCTGCTGGACGGGCTCTCCTGGAAGAGGGGACGGAGGCCGCTCGGGCAGGCTCCAGCGGCGGTGCCCGCCTTGGCCCGGCCCGTGTCGTGGCCCGGGTCGCTTGGCGGGCTCTCCCGCAGCCTTTTGGGGCGCTCCTCGGCCTCCTCCTCTCCCCCGACGGGCCCCCCGGCGGCCCTTGGCTTCCTCTTCCTGCGCCGGTAGTTGCCGTTCTCGAACATGTCGGTGCAGCGGGGGTCGAGGGTCCAGTAGCTGCCCTTCCCCGGCCGGCCCTTCTCCCGGGGGACCTTGACGAAGCAGTCGTTGAGCGAGAGGTTGTGGCGGATGGAGTTCTGCCAGCCCTGCTTGTTGTCGTGGTAGAAGGGGAAGCGCTCCAGGATGTACTGGTAGATGCCGTTGAGGGTCACCTTCTGCTCGGGCGCCTCCTTGATGGCCATGGCGATGAGCGCGATGTAGCTGTAGGGGGGCTTCTGCGGCGGCTCCTGCCGGCTGAGGACGCCCGTCGGGGCGAAGCTGAGCGCCCCGGGGAGCCCTCCGCCGCGCTCGGCCGCCCCGTAGAGGTAGACCACGGGGGAGGCGCCCAGGCCCGACGGGAGGGGCCCGCTATAAAGCCGGCTCATGGTCCAGGGCGATGGGGGAGCGGCGCTCTAGGGGGGGCGCCGTCTAGGGGGGACCCTTCCCCGACTCCCCCAGGTCCGCGCGGGCCGGGAGGGCGACTGCGCCTTGCCTCTCCCTCGCCTCCTCGCCTTCTGCCGCCGCTTCATCGCGTTTTTCCAGGAGGGGAGAAGGAGGCAAGGGGGGGGGGGAGAGGGAAGGAAAGAGGGAGGAAATGTGAAATAATTGTTGTAAGTTTGCGATGCCGTGTTGACTTAGCGCTGGAAAATAAATTGTCTCCGATAAACAGTCGTTTGGGGGGCTGCGCGCTCGGCCCACCCACATTAATTAAAAATTTCATTGCCCCGGCGGAGCCCGTCCACGTGGCTCGCCCGGTTACCAGCCAATGGGTCTCCCCGGTTCCCCCTTCATTTGTTTATAGCATTAGTCTGTTGATAAGTCTGCCCACCCAAGTCGAATCAAGCTGTGTTTATTTGGAAAAATTTCCGGGCACCCAATATATAAACGCACGGATCTGATGTTTGAAATCTCACGTCCTCCACCCGCCCCCCCCCGCCCCTCCTTCCTCCACCCGCCCCCGTCCTTTGACGCTGGAAGGCAAAGCAGGAGATTCGCTGCTGGGACTCGGAGGGAAAACAGCGGGGAGCCAGCGAGCTTGGTCTTGTCTCTTTCTTTCTTTCTTTCTTTCTTTCTTTCTTTCTTTCTTTCTTTCTTTCTTTCTTTCTTTCTTTCTTTCTTTCTTTCTTTCTTTCTTTCTTTCTTTCTTTCTTTCTCTCTCTCTCTGTCTGTCTGTCTTTCCTTCCTTCCTTCTTTCCTTCTTTCCTTCCTTCCTTCTTTCCTTCCTTCCTTCCTTCTTTCCTTCCTTCCTTCCTTCCTTCCTTCCTTCTTTCTTTCTTTCTTTCTTTCTTTCTTTCTTTCTTTCTTTCTTTCTTTCTTTCTTTCTTTCTTTCTTTCTTTCTTTCTTTCTTTCCTTCCTTCCTTCCTTCCTTCCTTCCTTCCTTCCTTCCTTTCTTTCTTTCTTTCTTTCCTTTCTTTCTTTCTTTCTTTCTTTCCCAGAAACTTCAGAATGGTGGGAGGGGGGCCTTACATCTTACTGTTTGGGCTGTGAACATTCACCCTGGCGAGGAGATTTTGACATTCGCCTGGCAAACTCAAAGGGCCCTCCCTTTGCAAGACCTGAGCAAGGGGCTGTGAACAACAGGATGTTTTGGAAGTCCTCAATGCTGGAGATTGGAGCTCTGCATAAAAGAGGATCTGGGAGGGAAAGCGTTAAGACAATTCTCTAGCTGTGGTACATTTGACAGCTGCCCCCCCCTCTTCTTCTTCTTCTCCTTCGTGAATTTTTTTATTAGTTTATATACAGAAAAGGAAGGTTAAAAATAAAAATACAGAGATATTTAAAAATCCCAATTTAGCATTCTGCATGCATCTCTTCTCATTACAATTTCACAACTACTTCAGCTACCATTGTCCTTCTTCTTCACTTAATCTTGTTTTATTTATTTATTTATTTTATTAAATTTGTACCCTGCCCTCCCTGCGAACAGGTATTTCTCAATACTTAAGTTTTAACCAGTCCTAAAATGCCCTCCGGGGTCCCATAAATTCTTCTGCTACTTTTCCTTTTAATATATTTGTCAACTTGTCCATTTCGGCACATTCCCATAATCTTCAATATCAACTCATGTACTGTTGGGATCTTCAATGTCCCAGTCGGCCCCTCTTCTCATGGGTTAGATGCCGAGCCTCTTTGGCCCTTGCTTGCCTTCTGTTTCATCTTCTATAGGACCTCTCCTCTCTCTTACTTGGGCTTGGAACTGTAGCAAGCTAATCTTTTTGACGTTAATCTGTTCACAATAAGTTAGATGTGCCTTCATGAATATGCGATGTAAGACGTGCTTCGATTTTTGTAAGTAAAATTTCTTTCTCTCATTACCATTGGAGTCAGGTCAGCTTTGTAATTTGTCTGACCAGCATTTCCCCCTTAACTGGGAAACGTGGAGAATCAGGGATACTGTGAAAAGCTCCTATGCTTCCAAGGCAAATGCTGATTTATTTATTTTTTTACATTTAACCCAATAATTAATCCATAGGGTCACCATATGTCACAAGCAGCTTGATGCGGCATACTGGCTTAGGAGAAAAAAGGACATTTTCTAAGCACGAACGAGAGGTTCTTTCCATCACCCAGAGAACTGAATGAGTTGGATCACGGCCTACACTATGAGCTCTCATCCTCCCTGCTAAATGGAAGATGCAGGTTTTTGTTGAGCTTGAAAAACTTGCCAAACCTGTTGGGCTTGAGATGACAGCAGGGCAAAATAAGACAGGGGGAAGGGACTCTCTCTTAACAACCCGTCTCCATCCCCAGACACTGAGATAACCAGCGTGGTGTAGTAGTTAGTGTCAGACTAGACTCTGGGAGATGCAGGTTCGAATCCTTGCTCTGCGATGAAGGCTTGCGGGGTGACCTCGGGCCAGTCGTGCACTCTCAGCCTCACCTCCCCCACAGGGTTGCTGTGAGGATAAAACAGAGGTGAGGATAAAACTGGCTCAGTGGCAGAGAGCATGCTTTGTATTCAGAAGGTTCTTAGTTCAGTCCCTGTCATCTCCAGTTAAAGGTGACAGCAGGGGGGAAAGCCTTCCTTTACCTAAGACCAGGAATGCACAGGAACGGAGTTCTGGCTGGCTCCCGAGTTGGCCATGCCCAGCAGGAACTCATTAGCATAACAGGCCACACCCAACAGCAGGAGTTCATTAGGATTGGCTACATTAGGGGTGTGTGGCCTAACATGCAATGGAGTTCTTGCTCCAAAAAAAGCCCTGGGTTTTGACAACAAACAAGGTAAATAGAATAAGAAGCAAAAGGTGGGTGTGGCTGGATGACCACACTTCTAGTAACATGGGGGTGTGGCCTAATGAGTTTCTGCTGTTGGGCGTGGCATATTATGCTAATGAGTTCCTGCTGGGCTTTTTCTACAAAAAAAGCCCTGCCTAAGACCTTAGAGACCCTTGGTCAGACAGGACAGATGACGCTGAGCCAGGCATGCAGGTTCCTATTTATTCATTGAAAACATTTCTATCCTGCTCTGTCTTCTCCGACTAATGACGCAACACAGAATAAGTTAATGGTCAACGTATCTCAGAAGGGGCATCACAGAGCTGGAAAAAGGACAGCGGAGGGCAACCAAGATGATTCAGGGGCTGGGGTGCCTTCCTGAGGAGGAAAGGCTGAAGAGTCTCTGGGACTTCTCAGTTTAGAAAAGAGACGACTAAGTGTAGTATGAATGGGAATATAAACACGACTGAGGTTTATAAAATTATGCACGGGATGGAGAAAGTTGCCAAAGTGAACTTTTTTCTCCTTCTCCCAAAATACTAGAACTTGAGGGCATCCAGTGGAGCTGATGGGCAGTAGGTTCAGGGCGGACAAAAGGAAATACTGCTTTACGCAGAGAGTGATTCAAATGTGGAATTCGCTGCCAGAGGATGGAGTGACGGCCACAGGAATAAGCAGCTTGAAAAGGGGGTTAGATAGATTCATGAAGGATAAGTCTATTGGTGTCTACTAGCCCTGTTGACTGAGGGGAACCTCCACATTCAGAGGCACCGATCCTCTGAATCCCAGATCCGGGAGGCAACATCAGGGGAAGATCATCTGTTGCCATTGGAAGCCATCCACTTTGTCGTCCTTAATGGCCAGGCCAGCTCTGGAGGAAATTCTAGGGGGAAATCCTTGTATCCAAGGGAATATTTCACACTAGCTGTTGGAGCAGATTGAAAAAGAATGGACGGCTTGCTGTAAAAACAAGGACACCCCCCTCACACACACAGCCAACTTACCAGATTTGTAGCCGCACTTCTGCAGAGTCTCTCTCTTCGCATTGGCAGAATTCACACATGGCACAAATCACGCAAAAGAGACTCATTACCTGGCGTGATTGCGTAGGCTGGAGTCTGGAAAGCGTCAGTGGTAAACATTGTTAAGGCTGGGTAGAAGAAAAAACAAACCGTCCTGGTTTCAATTGAACATGTGTTCCCGCCAAGGCCTCGCTTCATTTTCAAATCCTAGATGCGAGGGAACCCCCCCCTTGCCTGGAACATGCTGGATCCGCAGGGCTGCAGGTGAGTCCCAAGAAGTGTGAAACTGTTTTCCCTGTTACAGCTTCCTTCCTGTAACTCTCTTGTCTCGTGAGATAGCTGGGAAGGCTTTGGAGTTTTTGCCCGTGTCCCCTTAAGAATGGCCTTCGAGCATCTCCTTTGTTTGTGCATCTGATCAGGGCTGCCATGTCAATGAGCATTTTGGCCAAGGCACATTTCCCAGTCTGCCTTGTGAAAAAAAAACAGAGGGAGGAGAAGAAGAGGAGATTGGATTTATACCCCGCCCTTCACTACCCAAGGGAGTCTCAGAGCAGCTTACCAACTCCTTTCCCTTCCCCTCCCCACAACAGACACCCTGTGAGGTAGGCAGGGCCGAGAGAGCTCTGACAGAAACTGCTCTTTTTCAAGGACAGCTCTTGCCAGAACTGTGGCTTGCCCAAGGTCATCCAGCAGGTGCAAGTGGAGGAGTGGGGAATCAAACCCGGTTCTCCCAGATTAGAGTCCGCACACTTAACCACTACACCAAACTGGTGTATAGAATTTGTATAGAAATTATCGGTGGTGGTGGGAAAGGGCTATCAAGTTGCAGCTGACTTAGGCAAAACTGCATTGGGTTTTTGAGGAAATAGACAAATGGAGGTGGTTTGCCATTGCCTGCCTCTGCATAGCAGCCCTGGACTTCCTTGGTGGTCTCCCATCCAAATGCTGACCAGGACCCCACCCTGCTTGGCTGCTGAGATCTGATGGGATCAGACTAGCCAGGGCCATCCAGGGCAGGGCATGGAAATTATCAGGGCTTTTTTTGTAGAAAAAGCCCAGCAGGAACTCATTAGCATAACAGGCCACACCAAACAGCAGAAACTTATTAGCACATTATCCACACCCTTGACAGCACTGCTCATTAGCATATTAGGCCACACCCCATGTTACCAGAGGTGTCGTCATCCAGCCACACCCACCTTTTGCTTCTTGTTCTGTTTACCTTGTTTGTTGTCAAAACCCAGGGCTTTTTTTGGAGCAGGAACTCCTTTGCATGTTAGGCCACACACCCCTAATGTAGCCAATCCTAATGAGTTTCTGCTGTTGGGGGTGGCCTGTTATGCTAATAAGTTCCTGCTGGGCGTGGCCAACTCAGGAGCCATCCAGAACTCCGTTCCTGTGTGTTCCTGCCCAAAAATAGCCCTGGAAATTATTATAAATCATTAATAATTATTACTTATTAGTTTCAGAGGGGCGGCTGCGTTGGTCTGCAGGCGTAGTGGTGGAGAGCGGCCTCAGATCGCAGCTGACTAAGTCCGGGGTGTCGAACTCATTTGTCATTATGAGGGCCAGATCTGACATGAATGAGACCTTGTTGGGCCAGGCCGGGTGTGTCATAAAATGGAATGCCGGGTAGCGGAGATATAAACTTTGTAAAGGACCCAAACACGAAGGGGTGTTTTTTTTACTTAAAATTAAAAACATGCTTAAAGCATTAGCGCTCTTGCAATATTTTGTTTATTTAACCGGGTCTGCTAACTGACACCTCTTGCTCTGAATTATTGCATCCAAATGTCTGTGCCGTTGCAGACTTGAGGATACTGTTCAGGTGTGTCTCTGTCAGCTGTGAACCTATGATGACGCAGCAGCAGAAGTGGAAGAAGAAGCAGAAGACAGCCAGCTCCACTGCAGGCCTGATAAAAGCCCTCTGGGAGGCTGATCTGGCCCCTGGGGCCACATGTTTGACACCCCTGCAGTAGGGTTTTCAAGGCAAGAGACATTCAGAGGTGGTTCGCCACTGCCTGTCGTGCATAGGGACGCTGGACTATTCCTTGTGGCTAATAGCCACTGATGGACTTCTGCTCCATATGTTTATCTAATTCCCTCTTGAAACTGTCCATGCTTGCAGCTGCCACCACCTCCTGCGGCAGTGAATTCCATGTGTTAATCACTCTTTGGGTGAAGAAGGACTTCCTTTTATCTGTTCTAACCCGACTGCTCAGCAATTTCATTGAGTGCCCACGAGTTCTTGTATTGTGAGAAAGGGAGAAAAGTACTTCTTTCTCAACCTGCTCTATCCCATGCATAATCTTATAAACCTTGATCACGTCACCCCTCAGTCGTCGTTTCTCCAGGCTAAAGAGCCCCAAGCGTTTTAACCTTTCTTCATAGGGAAAGTGTTCCAACCCTTTTATCATTCTAGTTGCCCTTCTCTGCACTTTTTCCAGTGCTATAGTATCCTTTTTGAGGTGTGGCGACCAGAACTGCTACTTGGCGATCAAGGAAAGTGTGCAACCCCCTCCCCACACACACACATCGCTAGAAAAACAGCATTCCAAGGATCCTCTTTAAACGCTGTTTTGGCCTGATCTCCAAGCGGCAATTGGCATCTCCAAGCAGAAGGCATGCAGCCCCCTCCTTGCTACCCCACAAAATTTCCCCATGCCCCACCAACCAAAAAATTCTGGCTATGGGTGCTCCCTATGCAACGGGTGTGTATGTCAGAATGCCACTTGCTTGAGGTTCACACTGGGGCCAGCTGCGCCCGTTGTGCAAGGGTTGTGGGCTCCTCGAAAACATCTGGTTAGCCACTGTAGACAAATGGAATGCTAAGCGAGACGGGTGCCGAGGTCATCGTTTGCCCTGGTTGCCCAATAACTGGGCCAGCGCTGGGCGGGTCATCACCATACCGAGTAAACTTGGACGTGTGTGTCACCAGGCCAAACACGTAGGGAACCTCTGGTGTAAGACAGCTTCACACCAGCCTGTCTTCTTCCAAGATCTCTTCCTGCCGCCGGCAGAGAGGAGGTCCTCTGCTTCGTTTGGGTCACGTGCTGGTTCTTCAGCGGCTCCCGTTTGCAACGTGGACCCAGGTGGATGAAGTCCCCGCCCAGGTGGACTGTGGGCCTGCAGTGCATTTGGTTACCCAAATAAGCCAGGCGGTTTCACGAGCGGACTGGTGTTCGGATTCACGGCTGCAGATCTTGCAAAACGGCTTCCTTAAACAACACACACACAGAGTCTCAAGAGTCTTTCGAAAATCTTTATTTGCCTTTCAGAAGAAAAGCCGGTCACTGATACACAACAAACATTTGTTTACTTATGCATATCATTGTTTTTGTGTTATTTATAGTCAGCCTTCCTCACTCGGGGAGCTGCGGTGGCTCAAGTGGTTAAGACGCTGAACTGCAGGCTGTGGAAGGTCAGTAGTTCAGCAGTTCAAGACCCGAGAGTGAGCTCCCATCTCTAGTTCCAGCTCCTGCCAACCTAGCAGTTCGAAAGCAAGCAATTGCAAGTAGATAAATAGGTACCACTTTGGTGGGAAGGTAACAGCGTTCCGTGCGCCTTGGTGTTTAGTCATGCCGGCCACATGACCACGGAAACGTCTTCGGACAGCGCTGGCTCTTCGGCTTTGAAACGGGAGATGAGCACCGCAACCCTAGAGTCGGATTTGACTGGCTTTCGAGCAAGGGAACCTTTACCTTTACCTTTCCTCACTCGGTCTCAAGACAGGCTACACGGCGCTGTCCATACAATCACCCATCAGTCAGTTTGAAAGCAAAGGAATCAAAGCTTCCCACGGGCCGTTGGTGTTTCAGGTTGCATCGAAGTCACAAGTAGGGTTGCCAGTTTGTGGCAGGGCAATTCCTGGAGATTTGGGGGGGTAGGGCCTGAGGAGGGGAGGATTTGGGGAGGGGAGGGATCTATATGGGTGATGACGCCATACGGCCCACCCTCCAAAGCAGCCATTTCCTTCAGGGAACATTCCGGTAAACAGCTGCTGGCTGGTCTTTGATCATAATAAATATTGATAATGATGATGATTCCGGGAGATCTCCAGCTCCCATCTGGAGGCTGGCAACCCTGGGGACTCACAAGGGGTTTTGTGCCAGACCTACTGGGACCCCTTGGATTATCAGGGCCTGCCTTTGTGTATGGTGGAATCCCATGAGAGCCTGCACAGCGGACGGGAGTTGTTCCCTTGTTATTGGAGGAACTAACTCAGGCCCGTAGCTACAGTGGGGCATTTCGGGGCCATGCCCCCTAAAATAAAAACCATGCCCCCCCAACAAAATCCACGTCAGAAAGCATATTAAAATATTTATCAAGTCATTAATTAAATTAACTTAAGTGCCCCCTAAGAAATTTAAATCCCTCCTCAATGAAAAAAACCCCGTGGCTACGGGCCTGAACTAACTACTTGATTCGGTCCCATGGCACCTTCAAGACCAACAAAGTTTAATTCTGGTTGCAAGCTTTCATGTGCACGCAACAAAGTGCGTCCAGCAAAGTTGAATTCTGGGCATAAGTTTTCCTGTACTTGCAGAGGACTCACGGCGACCCTGCAGAGTTTTCAAGGGCAAGAGACGAACAGAGGTCGTTTGCCTATTGCCTCCCTCTGCGCAGCGATCTTGGGCTTCCTTGGTGGTTTCCCATACAGATACTAACCGAGACTGAACTTGTTTAGATTCTGAGATCTGATGAGACTAGGGTAACCTGGGCCACCTTTCCTCCCCGCAAAAGCTTCACTTCAACCTGTAGCAATTCTCTCCATCCCTGCAGACAGGGTGGGGCTCAACGCTTGATTTTCACAGACCTGCAAACGAACCCTATAGAGGAATTGAAATCTAAAAGGGTCTTCTTCCCCCTTCCCCCTGTCCCTTTCCATAGGCATCCAGTTTTATGTTCAGGCTACAGAGAGCCAGTGTAGAATAGCTGTTAGAGTGTCTCACTAGGATCTGGAAGATCCAGATTTGAATCTCCATTCTGTCACAGAAACTTTTCCTTGGGCCAGTCGCCACTATCAGCCTAGCCTACTGCACAGGGTTGTTGTGAGGATGAAATGGGGAGAAAGGAGTAGAAATGAAGTAAATAAATACGATGTTTCATAGAGGCTTTGAAGGGGTGTGTGTGTGATTTTTTTGCAGATGGGCTGATGAGAGCCTTTTCCATCTCAGAAAGGATATCACAGAACTAGGAAGAAGAAGAAGAAAAAGCAGAAGAAGAGAAGGAGGAGGAGGAGATTGGATTTATACCCCACCCTTCACTCGGACTCTCAGAGTGGCTTACAAACTCCTTTCCCTTCCCCTCCCCACAACAGACACCCTGGGAGGTAGGTGGGGCTGAGAGAGCTCTCTCGAGAACTACCCTTTCAAGGACAGCTCTTGTCAGAACTATGGCTTGCCCAAGGTCATCCAGCAGCTGCAAGAGGAGGAGTGTGGAATCAAATCCGGTTATCCCAGATTAGAGTCCACGCACTTAACCACGACACCAAACTGGCTCTGTTGGGGACTGGCGTCACTCCTTCCTTATAAGGATGGACAGAAGCATTCGGGACTGTTAATTTAGATGGAAAGATGACCTAAGGACAGAACTGCGTAACATGTGGCAGGAAAAGCGAACCCACATTCTGTTTCGTGGCTCGTAATGCCAGAACTTGATTGGCAGCTGGCAGCGTATTCGAGACAGCTGATAGAAATCACTTTCTTGGCCTGACCATGATAGCCCAGGAAAGCCCAATCTTGTCAGATATCAGAAGCTAAGCAAGGTCGACTCTGGCAAGTCCTTGGAGGGGAGACCTCCTTGGAATACCAGAGGAGGGAGGCAGGGGCAGGCTTTGCTCAACCAACTCTCTGAATATCCTCCAGGTCCCCAGTAGGGGTCAGTCACCAAGGGTCACCATGACTTCCAGGTGTGCACACACTCATTCACTCACATGCACACACACACACACACACACACACACATGAAAATACCACAAAATACCAAAAGAAAAAGAAATCACTTCTTTGCACAACATGTGGACACCAGAGCAACTGAGATGAGTAAGGCCCATGACTTTGCCTGGACTCACACAGGAGCATCCATGTTCAGAGGCAGCCAGTCTTGGAAGATCAGTGTTCTCACACTGATCTTCCAAGATTGGCTGCCTCGGAACATGGAGGTTCCAGTGAGTCCTGGTGGCTAATAGCCACTGACGAACCACTTATCTGGGAAGGTGCCTTTTAAAACCAACCACACTACGGTCCATCACTACATCACTACATCCCATACTACAGTGGAAGGGCTTCTAGTGTCCTGGCCCCACTGCTGGTCCTCCTGATGGCACCTGGTATTTTTGGCCACTGTGTGACAGACTGTTGGACTGGATGGGCCATTGGCCTGATTCAACACTGGCTTCTCTTATATTCTTATGTTCTTATCCCATGACTATGAATTCCACAAGTTCTTTGATCCTCTTTGCTGCTAGAAGATGCGGCAGCCGACAGCAGCTAAAATGGTCTTCTAGCTGTGGAAGAGGTCCAAGGTGCTGGTGAATTTACACAGGTGACCCTTCAGGTGTGGATGCTCAGGTGTGGGTTACAAAACCGCATCGTATCTCCTTCCCACTCATTTCAGAGAAGGCTGCAGTATTTGACATGTGTCAAAGGGTTCCCCCAGGTACCATGCCGAAAAGAACCCTCGCTTCCTGTTTGGTGTAGTGGTTGAGTGTGCTTCCTGGTAAGTTTGGTGTCGTGGTTAAAGTGTGCGGACTCTAATCTGGGAGAATTGGGTTTGATTCGCCACTCCTCCACTTGCACCTGCTGGATGACCTTGGGCAAGCCATAGTTCTGGCACAGCTGTTCTTGAAAAAGAGCGGTTTCTGTCTGAGCTCTCTCAGCCCCATCTACCTGACAGGGTGTCTGTTGTGGGGAGGGGAAGGGAAAGGAGTTTGTAAGCCGCTCTGAGACTCTCTTGGGTAGTGAAGGGCGGGGTATAAATCCAATCTCCTCCTCCTCCTCTCCTCCTCCTACTCCTTCTACCTCTGCAGTCTATCTGAATCCACCCATAGTGAGTGTTAACAACCTGGCTGGCACCTCCCCAATCCATTTGTGTCTGGAAAAAGCAAAGCATTTTGGCTTGTGACTTCTATAGGGGTGGGTTTGCTCCTCCCAACCTGATCAGTGGTCTCCTGATAGACAGGGCTTTTTTGGCAGAAAAAGCCCAGCAGGAACTCATTAGCATAATAGGCCACACCCAACAGCAGAAACTCATTAGCATATCAGGCCACACCCCTGTCAGTACAGCTCATTAGAATATTAGGCCACACACCCCATGTTACCAGAAGTGGGGTCATCCAGCTTCTTATTCTGTTTACCTTGCTTGTTGTCAAAACCCGGGGCTTTTTTTGGAGCAGGAACTCCTTTGCCTGCTAGGCCACACACCCCTCATGTATCCAGTCCTAATGAGTTTCTGCTGTTGGGTGTGGTCTATTATGCTAATGAGTTCCTGATGGGCGTGGCCAACTCAGGAGTCAGCTGGAACTCCGTTCCTGTGCGTTCCTGCCCAAAAATAGCCCTGCTGATAGAGGTCCTGACCTGGGTGCAGGCCCATAGCTACAGTGGGGCATCTTGGGGCTGCCCCCCCCTGACTTACTACCCAGGCCCCCTGACTTTTTGCCGAGCTGGGTAGAGAGACCTGTGTGGCAAGCAGAGCCTCAATCCTTCACCATGCCTCTCCCTTGGTGGCTTGTATGAGAGACCGGGGGCTTCTATGGTGCTCCCAGGCTTGGGTGTCTGTGGGAGGGTGCCCCCTGACTTATTTAAAGGCCCCCCAGATAAAGAATCCTGGCTACGGGCCTGCCTGGGTGCTTTATAGATCAGACAGCTGCTGTTGTCGCTGTCCTACCTTGACAACGGCGAGCAAAAGGTGTTTGCACCCACATACTTGGTCGGAGGTTGAGTGGTCTCTCCTCCAAGCACCAACCCCACTTAGCTTCCGAATTCTACCATGCTGCGCCTTCCCTCCCAATCAGTTCACTGGGATTCTCTTCTTTGGTATTAGCCCACAAGCATTCCCTCTAAGCTGCGGAGCCCTGTGAGCAAAAGTTCTACTTTGCGAGCAACTGGCATTAGAGTTGTGACCGAGCGGTTTGGCTATTGCATAAATTAGTTTGCTCTGGAGCCATCCCTTCCTGACCTAAGGCCTTTAAAGATGTGTGAGCCCAAGGCTAAAAAAACTGTGAGCTAGCTCACACTCACTCAGCTTAGAGGGAACACTGCCCACAACCTGCCTTTTTGAATTGCCAAATGCCTCTTTGCGCCCGATCTGCAAGTGAGAGTTATAATTGCCCACAAAAGAGGGTTGCTTTTGATTTCCTCTCTGCACGGTGTGGGGCACGCAGGATCTCGTTCCACCCCAGAGCATCTCGTCCCGGAAGGAGAGGAAGTCCCATTCGAAAATGTGCTCCCCATTGAAAAACCCAAAGAAATAAATGTATGTGTGCGTGTGATAAAAAGACACACACCTATGGAGTAACACCAAAAAAAAAAAAAAGAATAAAACACTTAAAAGATTTTGTATAGACACGGCTATTGACTAGCCCGACCTCTCCAACCACTGGTGTTGCCAACCTCCAGGTGAGGCCTGGAGATCTCCTGGAATTACAACCAGTGTTCCCTCTAAACTGAGTTAGTGTGAGCCAGATCACTGTTGATAAGCCCCCGGCTCACACCTTTTTGTCTTAGCTCAGAAAGGACGGTGCTAGAGCACACCGATTCATGCAGTAGCCAATTTAATGCCAGTAGCTCACAAAGTAGAATTTTGGCTCACAAGACTCCACAGCTTAGAGGGAGCATCTGGCCCCCAGACGACAGAGATCAGTTCCCCTGGAGGAAAAAAAGCACGCTGCTTTGGAGGGTGGCTCCAATGGCATTACACCCCTCTGAGCTCCCTCGCCTCCCCATACCCTGCCTTTTCCAGACTCCACCCCCAAATCTCCAGGAATTTCCCAGCTCTGAGTTGGCAACCCTACTGACCACCCAGCAGAGTGTTCCCTGTTTCTGCCCACCCTGGCAAAAGGAAAGGCACGGAAGGGTTTGTGCATCTGTTGTTCTTCGGTTCATACAACCGAAACCATCCCCCCCGCCCGGCTTTGGAGGCACTGGATTGTTTTATAAGCTTTGCTTTGGGGTCACCCTGGGATGGTGAGCCCCAAAAGTCATAAAAGGGTGGGTGGGTGAAGGTTTTGCTAGGAGGGTCCTGGTCATTCGTAAGCCCTGTTGCTTTACGTTATGTACTTTCCTGTTTATAACCGAGAAAGGGATTTGTAACAACTTTACAAGAGCACACAGCTGGCCGGTGCTTACATTAGCCCTTTAGGATCCTTGGCGTTTGTGTAAACCTTCAGTGGGCTTGATATTTATCTCTGTTTTTATTTACTGGCGTCACGGATTACATCAAAGGTACCCAGTGGTTGCAGTTCAGAGCGAAGGTATGCAGGGGGGGTGGCCGAAATGCGGCAAATGAAAGATCGTGCCACCCCGACACACCCTTGTGTCCCCCAAAACCTTGAAGGAGCTTGCCCTTTTCGCTCTCCAGCAAGTCCAAACAGTAGCATAAATGCTAACGGGTGCAGAGCCTTAAGATCTGCCACGCCCTTTATTTTATTTTTTTTTTAAAAATGAAGGTTTCTAGTCCTCAAGGTTTATTTTAATATTTCCTGGATTCATCGGCCCACGTTTCTCCAACAGATGTCCCCAGGGTGGGTAACCAAAATAAAGCCATGTAAAATTTTAAAAAAACCCATTGCAGATTAAAAATAAACAAACAAATAAGGACACTTTAAAACAGCCAGCAGGCTTAGCAAATAAAGAGCGCTCATTTTAAAAGAGAAACAAGAAAACACACGCACACACCCCGTCCTGCTGCTAGTGTTGCCAACCTCCATGTGGGACCTATTTTGTTTATTTATTTCTCAAACCTACACCCCACCCTCCCCGCAAAGCAGGGTCAGGGCGGCTTCCATCCAGGCATAAATACAGTTCAAATCTTCTGGCATTGGAACCCATCCGCCCTCTGAGCAGTGGAGTCTTGTAAGCCAAAATTCTGCTTTGTGAGCTACCGGCATTAAAGTTGTGAGCAAGCGATTTGGCTGCTGCATCAACTAGTTTGCTCTGGATCCATTCCTGAGCCAAGACAAAAATGTGTGAGCCGGAGGCTAAAAAACTGTGAGCTAGCTCACACTGACTCAGCTTAGAGCTGGGATGTCGGACTCATTTGTTATGACGGCCGGATCTGACATAAATGAGACATTGTTAGGCCGGGCCATGAGTGCCGTAAAATGCAATGCTGGGTAGCGGAGGTATAAACTTTATAAAGGACACAAACACAAAGGTGTTTTTTTTTTACTTAAAATAAAATCATGCTTAACACCAGGGTTCCCTCTAAGCTGAGTTAGTGTGAGCTAGCTCACCGTTTTTTAGCCTCCGGCTGACACATTCTTGTCTTATCTCAGGAAGGATGGATCCAGAGCAAACTAATTGATGCAGCAGCCAAACCGCTCGCTCACACCTTTAATGCCAGTAGCTCACAAAGTAGAATTTTTGCTCACAAGACTCCACAGCTTAGAGGGAACATTGCTTAACACATTAGCACTCATGGAATATTTTGCTTATTTAACCGTGTCTGATCACTGACACCTCTTGCTCTGAATTATTGCATCAAAATGTCTGTGCCGTTGCAATCTTCAGTATGCTGTTCAGGTGTGTCTCTGTAAGCTGCAAACCTACGATGACGCAGCAGCAGCATAAGAACATAAGAATATAAGAGAAGCCAATGTTGAATCAGGCCAATGGCCCATCTAGTCCAACACTCTGTCACACAGCGGCCAAAATATACCAGGTGCCATCAGGAGGTCCAGCAGTGGGGCCAGGACACTAGAAGCCCTCCCACTGCTGTTCCCTCCAGCACCAAGAATAGAGTACATCACCTGCCCCAGACTGAGAATTCCCATCTATACCCTGTGGCTAATAGCCACTGATGGACTTCTGCTCCATATGTTTATCTAATTCCCTCTTGAAACTGTCCATGCTTGTAGCTGCCACCACCTCCTGTGGCAGTGAATTCCATCTGTTAATCACTCTTTGGGTGAAGAAGGATTTCCTTTTATCCATTCTAACCCGACTGCTCAGCAATTTCATGGAGTGCCCACGAGTTCTTGTCTTGTGAGAAAGGGAGAAAAGGACTTCTTTCTCAACCTGCTCAATCCCATTCATAATCTTATAAACCTCAATCATGTCACCCCTCAGCCGTCGTTTCTCCAAGCTGAAGAGCCCCAAGCGTTTTAACCTTTCTTCATAGGGAAGGTGTTCCAACCCTTTTATCATTCTAGTTGCCCTTCTGTGCACTCTGCAGAACTGGGAGAAGAAGCAGAAGGCAGCCAGTTCCACTGCGGGCCTGACAGAAGCCCTCCAGGGGCCTGATTCGGCCCCCAGGCCACATGTTTGACACCCTTGGCTTAGGGGGAACACTGATTACAACTGATCTCCAGACACCAGAGGTCAGTTTCCCTGGAGAAAATGGCCACTGTTGAGGGCGGGCTCTGTGGCACCCCATCCCCGCTGAGGTCCCTCCCCAGGGTCCACCCCCAAATCTCCAGGAATTCACCAACCTGGAGCTGGCAACCCTAGCCACCCGCCTGCCCTGGCCAGCTGTAATACGGTCCCATGACTCCCAAAGTTCTGGTTTACAATTCTTGGGAAAAGTGTAACAAAGAGGAGTGCTGGTTTCATTCATCCAGGAGAGTGTTCCACGGTGCTGGAGCAGCCACCAAATGGGCCACAACCAGGCTGCGGTGGAACAAGCTTGCACATGGCGGTGAGGGGGGGGGAGAGACCAGCCAATGCCATTGAGCACAGTCCACTTCCCCCCTATCCAGGTTCCTAGTAAGCGAGATTGTCTGTAATGTATTGAGCTTGAGATCTAGAACAATAGCCGGCTAGGATCCTAGGAGCCAGGCCCGTCGCCAGGATTTTCTAATTCAGGAGGTACCCCGCACCCACACCCCCAAATGAGCACCACAAATAAAATTAAAGAATGGAAGTTGGGGGGCCTGGGCTGGATGGGAAGTCAGGGGGCCTTGGCGGTAAGTTGGGGGGCCAGGCCCCAAAATGCCCCACGGTAGCGACCGGCCTGCTAGGAGCACACCAGTAGGAACGCTCGGATCCTGGAGTGACCCAATAGGGTCACCTGGAAAGATAATCTGGTGTCAATAGCCTATCACTGGGAGCGGGGGGTGTTGTGGGTGTGACTTTCCTTGTGCATAAAACCTGGCTTCGGGCCAGGGGTCTTTTTGTCTTTGTGCTCACTGCTGAGATCACTTAATAAAATGAGGTGATTACTCTATGCGTCTGAACCCCGTATATTTCATTGTCCTTCAAAGTTCATGCCCAGCATCTCTGGTGGACTCCCAAACCTTTAAATGTGCCCCCCCGGACATAAATTGTTTCCCCCCAGGACAGAAAGGTGGTGCTTTGGTGCTCTATGTCGCTTTGTACCCCTCATTCACGGAACGTGTGATCTCTGACGTTCTTTGTAAAATGACTCTGACGATCTGTGGTGGTGGCAAATGGCTTTCTTCAAAAGGGTCGGGCATATGCATGGAGCGGAATGTTTGCTAACTAGAAGAAAGGGAGGGAATTTGGCCAGCTGGAGGAGACCGTTTGCCCTTCTCTCACTTGCAGGTAACTCAAAGGGGGCTTGGGCAGAGGCACGGACCTTAGGGGCACCCCCCTGATGGCAAGAGCTCTTCACCCAGGGCTTGCTGTAGCCACGCCACCAAACCCAGAACCAGCAGGGATCTTAAGAACATAAGAGAAGCCAATGGTGGATCAGGCCAATGGCCCATTCTGTCCAACACTCTGTCACAAAGTGGCCAAAAATACCAGGTGCCATCAGGAGGTCCAGCAGTGGGGCCAGGACACTAGGAGCCCTCCCACTGTTGACCTCCCCCCCAGCACCAAGAATAGAGTGCATCCCTTGCCCCAGACTGAGAGTCCCTATCTATACCTTGTGGTTAATAGCCACTGATGGACTTCTGCTCCATATTTATCCAATTCTCTCTGATGGACCTCTGATGGATCTTCTCGTGATCCATTTCCTCTTTTCTGTTTGACTGAGGCATTGCTGGGTTCCATGTTTTTGTTTAAGATGGGTGGCCGTGTTAGTTTGTCTGTAGCAGCAGAAAAGGGCAAAAGTCCAGTAGGACCTTGAAGACTAACACAACTGGTGGCCGGGTATTGCGTTTTCCTGAGTTCCTGCTCCCTTCTTTGGATATTTTTTGTTTAAATGCCTCTTGTTCGTGTGCATGTCACTTTGCAATCTGCATTTAGTCCTTGGTGTGTGAGGGGAAAAAAAACATTTCAATTAAGAAACCTCCATGTCCAGGAGCAGTCTATGCCTGAATGCCCAGATGCAGCAGAGAATGCCAGGCGAAAGGCTCAAAGCTTCCTACCTGTGAGCTTCTCCAGAGGCGACACCTGAAGATCTCCCCCTTTTACAATTCATCTCCAGATCTCCTGGAGAAAACGGCTGCTCTAGAGGGTGGACTCCATGGCATTATATCTCACTGAGACCCCTTCCCTCCCCAAACTCTGCCCTCTCCAGGATTCACTCCCCAAATCTCCAGGCGTTTTCCAACCCAGAGCTTGGCAACCTTCAGCAACAGCCAGTGAGGCAGGCCTCAGGTGTGCATGGCCAGCCACGGCTGTGAGACAATCATGGAGGGAGGGGAAAGCGCATCTTTGGCATAAGGAGGCAGAGAAGGTGAGAGATGAGTCAGCCGCATGCAAAATATCCCGTCTGATGTCCGCAGCCCATGCTGATGGCATGGACACTAGCCAGTCAGCTGTGCTGTCCACTAGCAGAGCCATCCCAGCTTCCACCACTGCCGCCCATTGAGTCAGGGTGTGCTTTACACCCTCTCCCACCCACGGCAGTCAATCATTCCCAGCTCTTGCCCCCTCCCCAGCTGGTGTGGTGCCGTGGTTAAAGTGCTGGACTAGCATCTTGGAAATCCAGGTTTGAATCCCCACTCATGCGATGGAAGCTTGCTGGGTGACCTTGGGCCAGTCACACTCTCTCGGCCTAACCTACCTCACAAGGTTGTCGTGAGTATAAAATGGAGGAGAGGAGAATGATGTAAGCTGCTATAGGTCCCCATGGGAATGAAAGGCAGAATACAAATACACTAAATAAATACTTTCCTTCTGGTAAGGTAAAGATAAAGGTTCCCTTGCTCGAAAGCCAGTCGAATCTGACTCTAGGGTTGCGGTGCTCATCTCCGTTTCCAAGCCGAAGAGCCAGCGCTGTCCAAAGACGTTTCCATGGTCATGTGGCCAGCATGACCCAACACCAAGGCGCACGGAACACTGTTACCTTCCCACCGAAGTGGTACCTATTTATCTACCTGCAATTTCTTGCTTTCAAACTGCTAGGTTGGCAGGAGCTGGAACTACAGACAGGAGCTCACTCTGTCATGTGGTACTCTCGAGTCTCGAACTGCTGAACTACTGACCTTCCACAGCCTGCAGTTCAGCATCTGAACCACTTGAGCCACCGCAGCTCCTTTCCTTCTGGTAGATGGTCTTTAAACTATCATACCACCTTTATGGATTGGCAAAGAGCTTTAAGTTTAAGCAGAAGCATTCCAAGAGTCAAGTCAACCAGCAGGAAGACTGTCCTGTCAGTTTTCATGTTGTGCTTGTTTGCATTTTTAAACTGTCTCGCTGGGCACTGAAACAGTTAAACGTACATCCAGAAACTTGTTAGGATTCATTCACACGTGACTTTATTTTTTTAGAGGTACACCTACGATGGCCCTCTCACCTGATCTCACAAGCTAAGGAGGGTCGGCCCTGGTTAGTATTTGGATGAGAGGCCACCGAGAAGGTCCAAGGTTGCTATGCAGAGGCAGGTGATGGCCAACCGCCTCCGTTCGCCTCTTGCCTTGAGAGCCCTCTGGGGTCGCCGCAAATCAGCTGCAACTTGCCCACGCTTTCCACCATACTAAGAAGTTTCATGTGTCCACTTGAATGTGGACAAGGTGGGCCTCACCTTATGTACACAAGCTCACCCCCTTCCCCATGCCGTGAGGCTGTTCAGTGGTGAAAGTCCATGGCAGAGGAAAAGAACATAAGAGCATAAGAGAAGCCAATGCTGGATCAGGCCAATGGCCCATCCAGTCCAACACTCTGTCACACAGGGGCCAAAAATACCAGGTGCCGTCAGGAGGTTCCACCAGCGGAGCCAGGACACCAGAAGCCCTCCCACTGAACATAAGAACATAAGAGAAGCCAATGGCCCATCCGGTCCAACACTCTGTGTCACACAGTGGCAAAAAATACCAGGTGCCATCAGGAGGTCCAGCAGTGGGGCGAGGACACTAGAAGCCCTCCCACTGTTGACCCCCCCCAAGCACCAAGAAGACAGAGCATCCCTTGCCCCAGCCTGAGAGTTCCTATCTATACCTTGTAGCTAATAGCCACTGATGGACCTCTGCTCCAGATACTTATCTAATTCCCTCTTGAAGCCGTCCATGCTTGTAGCCGCCGCCACCTCCTGTGGCAGTGAATTCCATGTGTTCATCACTCTTTGGGTGAAGAAAGACTTCCTTTTACCTGTTCTAAGAAAAATCAAGGAGTTGGAAAAAAGACCTTTTTATTGTTGTTCGTTCTTGATCCCAGTGCGTTTCGCCTATAGCTTCCTCAGGGGATCTTTCATAACACAGGCTTCCAGTCATACCTTGAGCATGAAAAATCCCCTGAGGAAGTTATACGTGAAATGCTTTGGGATCAAGAAAGCATAAAGGGTTTCCCTTTTTTCTTTTCTGCTGCTACTGCTGGTGTGGCCCAGACTTCTTCTTCACTTGTGGGAAGCCCATGGCCCCAGCACAGAAAATCAGCTGCAGAGAGGGAAGCAGGATATGGCTTCAGGTTTGAAGCATACCTTAGGGGGTGGGGCATGAGACCACGAAGGCCAGAATCTAAAACGTCCTCATTGTGCATATGCATTAAAAAGCCAGTGGTGCCTTCTCCAATGTGCTATCATGCACAAACCTGGATTAGTCACAGGGTCATGTGTGAAAAGGCCTCTAGTCTGATCCTCTTCTCCAACAGGAATTCTAGTCTTTCCCTTTCAGTGGTAAATGGCGGGGTTTGCTGTTCTAAAGCCATTGGGAGCACTGTGAAAACGTCAATAAAAGAAACTGGAACAACAGAGGAAAGGGAAGTACTAGAGTCCAATAGATTGTGTGCAGCATCAAGGATAAAATAAAACATTTCCGTGTCTGAGAATTCTTGACTCGGAGGGTTGTTGGTAAGAGGCAAAAAGAATCTAGAGACAAAATAATTGTTTCTAGGTTCCATTCCAACTGATGTCGCTCCGCCTCAGTGGGTGTCCCTCGCTGCATTTATTTATTTTTAATCGTTTTTATGATAATTTTAATTTTTCTTCATTTTATTCGCAAAACTTCCCTGCGTTTCTGCAAAGTGTCGTGGGTATGGCAATTATTATAGTGGTTTAATCGTAAATAAATAAATAAATCTGAGTCCTTTTTTGGCTGTATTGCTGAGTTTAGGTTAATTTCTTCCTGTGATTTCTTTTTTTGAGAGAGAGAGAGAGAGAGAGAGAGAGAGAGAGAGAGAGAGAGAGAGAGAGAGAGAGAGAGAGAGAGAGAGTTTCCTGAGAGGTTGTTAGCCTCCTATGAGCATCGTTATCATGTGTCCGGGACAGGGCTATGGCGGAACTACCCAAGCATAGTGTGAGAAGCTGAAGTCCTCAACACCAGCTGAGCGGACTGATAATTTGGACTATCTATCGTCATCATAGGATTGTCTGATAATTATCATCTGATCCTTCCCCTGCCGCTAACTCTCATCATTCACCCTACCTGTGCAGGGCGATTTTTCACTGATATTTTTGACCCTAGCACCAGGAGGGGTGATACTGGGCCTGCTCTCCCCCCCTCGCATCTGTTTGCCTTGGGACCTGAAATCGAACTCAATGTAATTATTTCTATTGCCTAGATTTTTGAACAACAGGGAAACGCAGCTCCTTCAACCCTTGGTCCCCTCCCTGTGGGATGTGTTCAGGCATATCTGTCTGCTTCCTAACCAGCTAGAAGATGGGTTCAGACGTATCTGTCTGCCTCCTGACCAGCAAATCCGAAGGTCCCTTCTGGTTTAAATCTCACACCCCGCCCTAATCTCTTTGACAGGAGTCTCTAGGCTGCTAGCTGGCCTGCCTTGCCCTGTTTAAGATGCCGCGCGCTGGGCTCAACGCGGCTTACTTACTCGTAAAGATGACAGCAGGATCCTTACCTCTGAGGTCGGGTAGAGAAAAGAGCAAACAAAAATCCAGAGGCGGGAGCTCTGGGGTGCGGAATCCCAGTTCCAGCCAGTCTCTGGGGATGCTGGATTAGGATAAGGGAAAGGGATCCTTCGGCGACATAAGTAGGGTTGCCAACTCTGGGTCGGGAAATTCCTAGAGATTGGGGGCGGTGCCTAGGGAGGGGGAGGGATGGGACTCAGTGGGAATGTTGTGCCGTGCCGTTCATCCTGCAAAGGATGCCCTTTTCTCCAGGGAAACTGATCCCTGCCGCCTGGAGATAAATTGTGATTCCGGGGGATCTCCCGGGCCCGCCGGGAGGGTGGCAACTGGAGCGCGGTTGGCAAACGTCTCCAGTGGTGGTGGTGGTTTTAATTGCCCTTTCGGACAGCTCGAGCGATCAAGGATGCACGGAGCGGGGGTCCTGCCCTTCTCACAAAGGCTGCAGCCGTCTCTTCCCGGCTCTCGCTACGACCGGGGTTCGTGCTCCGTACCCCTCTATGGCGCACAAGTTCAAAGTGCATGAAAAGCTCGGAAACGGTCACGAAAGAAATCCGGCATCCTGGGCAGGGGAAGGAAGGAAACGGATATCCCCCCTCCACTGTTCCCTCTAAGCTGAGTGAGTGTGAGCCAGCTCACAGGTTTTTTAGCCTCTGGCTCACACATTTTTGCCTTCGCTCAGGAAGGAGGGCTCCAGAGCGAACCGCTTTACGCAGCTCGCTCACAACTTTAATGCCAGCCAGGGGCTCACGGAATACCATTTTTGCTCACAAGACTCCCCACACCTCAGAGGGAACACCTCTATCCTAAAACCCCGTTTTCTACTGACGTTCCATAGGGCCGCCGTCTGAGCCAGGCGCCGGGGATCGGGGCCCCTGTCTTGGAACGGCAAGCCGCGGGAGCGAGGGAGGACCCCATCCGGCCGCCCTGTCGAACCCCCGCCTCTTCCCCGGCTTCGCAAGCCTCCCACTTTCTTCCTGGCTCCCGCAACCGGCGCTGGACACTCCCAAGAGCGTCGCCCGGCCAGCCCGACTCGCGACTCGGCTGGAAGGATCGGGGACGCTGCTCCGTCGAGGGCGCCGGCCGCCCCCGGACTCCCCTCGGGAGCCGCTGATCCGGAGCCACCTCCCGGTGGAAACACGAGTCCACGTCCCGGACGGCCCCTGGGAGCCGTCCTGGGCTGGTTGGGGAGCCGCAACCGCGGCACGACCGGCGCCGCGACGGTTCCTCGTTCGCCTTCCCCGGGGAGACGAGAGGGGCTTCCTTGGGAACCTCCTCGCCTCCAGACCTTTCGCATGGGGAGGGGGGATCCATCAGTCATCGATACGCCCTTCGGCGGCGAGGGTGGCCCGATTCAGAAGCGCCCTCGACGGCTCCAGGGCTCCGTTATGCCTTAAAGGGCGCGCTGGTGGAGGGGGGGGAACTGGCAAAAAAAAAACCAGCTGCGGGAAGTCCCTGGAACGAGAGAAATACGGTAGAAAGGGTCGGGACGCGGAGGCCACCAATCAGAGGTCCCCGAGCTTCTGATTGGTCCCTGGGGTGGCTTCGCCTCTCCCCCCCCTCTGCACTGCTCCTAACTCGCCAGGCAGGACGACAGAAGTACCAGTCGGCTTTGAGATCAGCCGGAGGGAAGGTGGGAGACAGTCTCTGAGCATGTCCAGAGTATCTTTCCCGGTTCCCACAGTCTCACCTCAGCACATTTAGGATTCTAGCTGCAGTCACACACACTAAGTAGTCCACTTTCAATCCGCTTTCAATGCCCTTTCCAACTGGATCTTGCCAGTTCACAGGGTAAAAATCCAGGTGGAGAGTGCACTGAAGGTGGACTGGAACTGGATTATTGTGTGTGTGTGTGTGTGACCGCAGCCTAAGAGTGGTGGCTAGGGCCCAGAAAGGTGCTGCGGGAAGGTCTGAGCCCCCTAGGGGTCTCCCTTGGCAGTTAAGCACTGGAAAGATCCTTAGGTTTCAAGCAAAGGTTTCCCTTGCTCGAAAGCCAGTCGAATCCGCCTCTAGGGATGCGGTGCTCATCTCCCTTTCCAAGCTGAAGAGCCAGCGCTGTCCAAAGGCGTTGGCTAGCGCATCAATTAGTTTGCTCTGGAGCCCTCCTTCCTGAGCCAAGACAAAACTGCATGAGCTAGAGGCTAAAAAACTGTGAGCGGGCTCACAGTAACTCAGCTTAGAGGGAACACACAACCTCCCCCACCCCTTAAGCTCCATTGAAAGGATCTTAGCAGTGCCGAGAAAGTCTGAGGCCTTGGAGAGCTGTGAAGCAGTGCAATGTTGCGGAGAGAGCGATTAGTGCGCACTTCTCGTTCAAGCACTTAAAAATTAATATTTAAACATCTAAAGGTGTAAAAATATTTCCCAGGCGAGTTTTTAAAAAGATTTAGAAACGAAAGGTGCTCGCGAACCCAAAGCCATGTGCGTGTCCTCAGGGGAGTATGCTCGCAGCATTTCTGTCGCATCCCTTGTTCCGCCCTGTCCTCTGAGCCGTCCTTTCCTGCAGAGACCTGGCAATTCGGCCCCGTCCCTGCAGGCAGGAATTGTCTCCAAGGGATCTCAAGAGTCCATGATGCGGCCTCAGTCAAGACAGCCTCGGTTTTTATCGATCTGGGATCATTGTGGAGCATTTCACACGCTGGAAGCAGCATCACCAGGCGCCTCGCTACCGAAAAGGCCGTGTAATTACTGAAGAACTGTGACAAGTGATACACAGTACTCTTGGTGCTATAGCTTGTTCACAATTTGTGTTTTGTAATTTTGTAACAGCCAATGGCCAATTACGATAAACTAAACTGAAATGGGTGCTGGGGGGGAACAGTGGGAGGGCTTCTCGTGTCCTGGCCCCACTGCTGGACCTCCTGAACATAAGAGCATAAGAGAAGCCAATGTTGAATCAGGCCAATGGCCCATCTAGTCCAACACTCTGTCACACAGCGGCCAAAATATACCAGGTGCCATCAGGAGGTCCAGCAGTGGGGCCAGGACACTAGAAGCCCCACCCACTGCTGCCCCCTCCAGCACCAAGAATAGAGTGCATCACCTGCCCCAGACTGAGAGTTCCCATCTATACCCTGTGGCTAATAGCCACTGATGGACTTCTGCTCCAGATGTTTATCTAATTCCCTCTTGAAACTCTCTATGCTTGCAGCTGCCACCACCTCCTGTGGCAGTGAATTCCATATATTAATCACTCTTTGGGTGAAGAAGGACTTCCTTTTATCTGTTCTAACCCGACTGCTCAGCAATTTCATGGAGTGCCCACGAGTTCTTGTATTGTGAGAAAGGGAGAAAAGGACTTCTTTATCCACCTGCTCAATCCCATTCATAATCTTATAAACCTCAATCATGTCACCCCTCAGCCGTCGTTTCTCCTGATGGCACCTGGTATATCTTGGCCACTGTGTGACAGAGTGCTGGACTGGACGGGCCACTGGCCTGATCCGACATTGACTTCTCTTCTGTTCTCTTATGTGACTGCTGTTATCAGCACACAGAAACTATGCGCTAACAGACTGAATGATGCAGCACCACCCTCGACTCAAATGAGGTGGTTATTCCCTTTGCCTAATGTAGCACAGTCCCTGAGCCTTGTAGTAGTAACCCTGCATTGTGATCTCTTCGCATTCACGCAAAGAGTCCGATTCACATGCGCACGCACCTCCCTCTCTACCGGCAGAGGAACGCCTTCATCGGGAAAGGGCTGCGTTGGATTTGGTGCTGTGCAAAATTTCTGTCTGCGATTCACACGTGCAGCAGGCCCTCCAGTGAAAAAGGACATGCCTGCATGAGCCAGGCACGCAGCAAGTCAAGACAGGGACCCGTGAAAGTCCCTCCCCCCTATTCTGTTTGTCCCTTGAATAAGAGAAGAGATTGGATTTATACTCCACCCTTCACTCGGAGTCTTAGAACAGCTCATAATCTCCTTTCCCTTCCCCTCCCCACAACAGACACCCTGTGAGGTAGGTGGGGCTGAGAGAGCTCTTTCGAGGACTGCTCTTTCGAGGACAGCTCTGAGAGAACTTGTGACTGACCCCAGGTCACCCAGCTGGCTGCATGTGGAGGAGTGGGGTTCTCCCAGATTAGAGTCCCCTGCTCTTAACTACTACACCAAACTGGCTGCAGGGAGAGAGAAGGAAGGAACAAGGAGACTGAACTCCTGACTTGCCCGGTGAGTCAGGACCAACGCTCCACCACCCACCTCCTTTCCCTACGAGATCCGCTCCGGTAAGTAACCCAAACCTCTGAGAGCCACAAGCAGCATGATGCAAGCTGCCTTGAAGGACAGAAATCCCCCAGTGATTCATACAAATGAGTCAGGGGACCCATCACAGAGGAAATGGGGAGCAAGGGCCTCTCCAGCCAATATTATGCTCACCAGCATGGATGACCTCACATGGGATGGGTTGACTCAGTCGAGGAAGCCACGGCCCTCGGTTGGCAAGACCTGAGCCAGGCTGTTAAGGAAATGTCATTTTGGAGGTCATCAATTCCGAGGGACACAGAAGCAACTTGGCGGCACTTAGCACACGCACGACGCAAGGTGGCTTAGCCACGAAGCCAGGGGAGGAGTGTGTTTTTGGGTGGTGCATTTTGGACGCACGAAGGGCAGCAAACTGGAAGGTGCCCTGGCTAGCACAGTGCACCACTGGGGCAGGGCTGTGGCTCAGGGGCAGAGCCTCTGCTTGGCATGTAAAAAGTCCCAAGTTCAATCTCCGGCATCTCTAGTTAAAGGATCTGGCAGGAGGTGATGGGAAAGACCTCAGCCTGAGACCCCGGAGATCCACTGCCGGTCGGAGCAGGCGATACTGAACTGGATAGACAGATGGTCTGAGTCGGTACAAGGCAGCCTCATGTGTTTACCAGGCTGGTCCTCTAAGTAAATCCCAAGGTAATGAGAAGAAGAAGAAGAAGAAGAAGAAGAAGAAGAAGAAGAAGAAGAAGAAGAAGAAGAAGAAGAAGAAGAAGAAGAAGAAGAAGAAGAAGAAGAAGAAGAAGAAGAAGAAGAAGAAGAAGTCTCAGAGTGACTTACAATCTCCTTCCCCTCCCCACAACAGACACCCTGTGAGAGAAGTGGGGCTGAGAGAGCTCTCTCGAGAACTGCCCTTGAGAGAGCAGCTCTGAAATAACTTTTAACTGGCCCAAGGCCACACCAGCAGCTGCACGGGGAGGCGTGGGGAGTCAAACCTGGTTCTCCCAGATTAGAATGACTTACAGTCTCTTTCCCCTCCCCACAACAGATAACCTGTGAGGTAAGTGGGGCTGAGAGAGCTCTCTCGAGAACTGCCCTTGAGAGAACAGCTCTGAAATAACTTGTAACTGACCCAGGGTCACACCAGCAGCTGCCTGTGGAGGAGTGGGGAATCAAACCCGGTTCTCCCAGAATAGACTCCGTGCTCCTAACCACTATGCCAAACTAGCTTTCTGTGGAAGAAGAAGAAGAGGAGGAGGAGGAGGAGACTGGATTTATACCCCACCTTTCACTACCCAAAGGTGTCTCAGAGCGGCTTACAAATTCCCTTCCCTTCCCCTCCCCACAACAGAAACCCTGTGAGGTAGGTGGGGCTGAGAGGGCTCTCTCGAGAACTGCACTTGAGAGAACAACTCTGAAATAACTTGTAACTGACCCAAAGTCACACCAGTAGCTGCATGGGGAGGAGTGGGGAATCAAACCCGGTTCTCCCAGATTAGAGTCTGTGCTCCTATCCACTACACTAAACTGGCTCTCAGGAGCTGTGATCCTATCAAGGTGCCTTAGCCTGAGTCAGCCATTGGTCCATTTAACCTAGTATCGTCTGTTCTGATTGGCAGAGGCCCTGGCTCTGGGCAGGGACAACCCTTCCATAACACTTCAGCTTCTTTTCACTGGCGATGCCCAAAATTTGGCCCTGGGACCATCTGCTGGCAGAGCGAGCCCTTGGTCATTGAGTCACAGCCCCCACCGACTCGATTTCAAGTCAGACCCCTATGAATTTAAATGGACAATATGAAGAAGAAGAAGAGATTGGATTTATACCCCGCCCTTCACTTGGAGTCTCAGAGTGGCTTACAAACTCCTTTCCCTTCCCCTCCCCACAACAGACACCCTGTGAGGTAGGTGGGGCTGAGAGAGCTCTTGACAGGAACTGCTCTTTTTCAAGGACAGCTGTGCCAGAGCTTGTGACTGACCCAAGGTCACATCAGCAGGTGCAAGTGGAGGAGTGGGGAATCAAACCCGGTTCTCCCAGATTAGAGTCTGCACACTTAACCACTACACCAAACTGGGTGAGTGTCGGGGGAAGACTGGGAAGATTGCTCTGTCTGGAACCAGGTTGTGGAATCGGTGACCGTGGCTGAGTTAGGCCCATTTCTTTGTTGCTGTAGCTTGGATCCATGCTGAACAGCTGTTTTGGCACCACCAGCCCCACAGGGGATACCGGGCTCAGCTGAATCCCGGCCTCTACTGAAGTTCCAGGCCAACGACCCTTCAGGAACCTTCCCAGACGGTTAAAAAAGCAGTCTGCCCCTGCATGAAAGACAGAGACTATAAAACCCAATTCGGCATCCAAGACTGAAGAAACTTTGCAACGTATTCCCGTGCATCCAAGATGACTTTCGGGCCTGGTGATTCGCCAAGTCGCTTTTGAAATCGAAGGGAAAGGTTCGAAGCAGTGTTCCCTCCAAGCCGAGTGAGGGTGAGCTGGCTCACAGTTTTCTAGCCTCCGGCTCACACAGTTTTGCCTCCGCTCAGGAAGGAGGGCTTCAGAGCAAACTAATTGATGCAGCCGCCCAATCGCTCGCTCACAACTTTAATGCCAGTCGCTCACAAAGTACAATTTTTGCTCACGGGACGCCACAGCTTAGAGGGAGCATTGGTTCGAAGCCATTTGTGATAACTTTAAAAAAGCAAACATTGGGCACCTCTACAGTATTTTGGAGGGGCCCAGCCTTTGACTGAAAGGCTCTGTGGAACGTCAGGCCTGCCATGGCTTCCGACTTCCCTCTTCCCTCCTTAGCAATTTCCCCTCTACCCACCAGAAGCTCTAATAGGATCAACTTCTTAATCTGGCAGCAAAGAGATTCTTCTTCTTCTTTTTTTTTAAAGGACATTAAGAATGCAAGGCAAGAGGCAAGGCGTCTCTCGAAAAAGCAGACCGGTCCAGTCCGCGAGCCAAGAGTGGATATATATCCCTTCCTAAAGTCACAGCAGGTGAATTTCCAAACAAGAACGAAGTATGCGACTCTCTTTTTGCTATGTAACGGGGAGGAAATATACAGTTGTTTTGTTGGCTTGGCTGGCAGAACTGGAAAGCACCACAGTTCTGAAATGCTGCTGTTATTCAGGACATACTTTTCCAGATTAAATCAGGATGGGGGCGGGGGGGGGCTAGATAGAAGGTCTTTACACCCTCTCCCTCCCTCGCAAGTCTAAAACTTTTCAAGCGATTCTGGCATTTGGTGTTCTTGATATTCTCTTCCACGGGCTGGCTTAGGCCAAAATAAACCACGGAACACGAGCAGGCGGGCCGGGCAAGGCCAGAGAGAGGGAGAGAAGTAACAAACACGCCATTGTTCCGAGTGGAAACATTTTGTGGCTGGCCTCGCGTTTCCCTGCTGTCGGGATAGGTGCAGAAAAGGGCACTCCAAGTGTTCTAGGGTAGGGGTGTCGAACTCATTTGTTAGGAGGGCCGGGTCTGTCATAAATGAGACCTTGGGGGCCGGGCCGTGTGTGTCATAAAAGGTAATGCCAGGTAGTGGAGATATAAACTTTATAAAGGACACAAAGGATTTTTTTTTACTTAAAATAAAAACATGTTTAAAACGTTAGCTCTGTAAGCTGCAAACCTACTTTTGATTTATTGACATTCACTGCAGAAATCTCATGCTCAGAGTTCTGAGTCCAGGACCCAGGTGGTTAAAACGTGAAATGGCCGAGTGATTAAGAGAGTCTGGTGAAGCAAGTTATGATGCAGCAACAGCAGAACTGGAAGCAGGAGATGGCCGGTTCCACTGCGGGCCTGATGGAAGACCTCCGTGGGCCTGATCCGGCCCCGGGTTGCATGTTTGACACCCCTGTTCTCCGGGCTTGCATAATTTCTGTAGAAGGAAAAGCTACACTTTTTTTTTTTAGATGAGAGGAAAGCCAACTGGGTGAGGTGAAAGCAATTGATAAAACCGTGGACAGAGAGAAGAACCACCGCACCCATAATTAGAATTTGAGGAAACTCAATGAAATTGAGAAGCGGGACACGCAGGAGCTGCAAAAGGAAGACGTGACCCTGTGGAACTCACTGCCTCTAGATGTAGCTGTGGTCAGTAGCTCAGATGGCCTTAAAAGTAGATCAAATTCCTGATGGCTGGATCTATCAGTGTCTATTCACCATGACGAGCAGGGTTGTAGCCAGGACTTTTTAAATTCAGGGGGCCTTTAAATAAGATGAGGGCCACCCCCACACCACACCCCAGGAAGTGCCACAAATAAAAAAAATGGAAGTCGGGGGGCCTGGGCTGGATTGGAAGCTGGGGGGGCCATGGCAGTAAGTCAGGGGGCTGGGCCCCGAGATGCACCGCTGTAGCTACAGGCCTGAATGAGTAAGGGAACCAAAACAAACTTCAACATACCAGTTACCCCAGGGCAAAAGCAGTAGCAGTGGTGGGAAAAGCTTTGACCTCTGCGGTCATCCCGTGTTGGCTTTGTGGGACATCAAATTGTCCACTGCGAGAAAGCAAACCCTTTTCAGATTTTACGAACCGTCCCGGTCCACCGATAGAAAAGTCAGTAGGAAGATGTCACCAACCAGATGATTTAACTGGTCATCGCTAAATCATAAAGGATGTCTTGAAGGCCCATGACATCTCTTAATCAAAACCTCTTCACTGTGCATGCTGCTGGTACTTCAGCTTGGGCGACAGAATTTTGTACAGACAACGCCAAATATTTATGCCTGGGATAATAAGGGGGGGGGAGTGTCGTGTCTTGCAAGAACATTCAAAGACTCCTTGTGGCCTAGAAGACCGGGAAGACCAGAAACTGAGCATGAAGACAACTGCCCCTCCCTAGCAGTGCCGGCAACATCTAATCTCCAGAAATACACACCCTGGAGGTCCAATTTAGTTATCCTAACTCGTAGCCATTGGTGGCGATTCACCTCGAATTCTGACACGATCCCGTTTGTGGTTCTCGCGGCAGTCTTATGAGCCTCGGGCCCCCTATCCCCTTTTGAGATTTTTCTTTCTAAACACTGCTGATGTCCAACTTTGACAAATTCTACAGATGGAAACCAGTCACTAGAATGAGTCCGAGAGACTGAAGGAAACTGGAAGCATTGCATTAAAGGAATTGTAAAGTGTACCCTATGTGGAAAAAAATTACAAGCGACAATAACAATAAAGCAAATCTTCATAGATGAAATCATAACTTCATATTCCTTTCCTTGTCGGGGACCATCGTGGACCCGAAAGATGGTGAACTATGCCTGGGCAGGGCAAAGCCGGAGGAAACTCTGGTGGAGGTCCGTAGCGGTCCTGACGTGCAAATCGGTCATCCAACCCGGGTATAGGGGCGAAAGACTAATCGAACCATCTAGTGGCTGGTTCCCTCCGAAGTTTCCCTCAGGATAGCTGGCCCTCATTGGCTGTGCGGAAACCCTTTACCCCAACAAGAAAAGGAGTATGAAGTTATGATTTCATCTATGAAGATTTGCTTTATTGTTATTGTCACTTGTTCCCAATAGAGTACGTTTTACAATTTCTTTAGCACAATTCTTCCAGTTTCCTTTGATATCCCACTTTGGCCATTCAATTTGGTTTAATAATATATATAAGTACCTCTTTGGGGGCAAAGAAAGGGTTTGATACCGTTAACCTTTTCCGCAAGGGGTGAGGGCGGAGAGGAGACAGCTATTTTTAAAGCCCAAGTTCATTCCCCCCTCCCAAAAAAAAAAAAAAGAATTAAGATTTCCCTTCAGTTTCAGTATCACCAACATCTAAACCTGTTTTCTTTTAGGACAAAAGCAACTTTGGAAGAAAACTGGCAATTCTAGAAGACAAAGAGAGACAACCCCATTTTTAAAAGGTTGTTGTGGCCAGTTTGATGTAGTGGTTAGGAGTGCAGACTCTAATCTGGGAGAACCAGGTTTGATTCCCCACTCCTCCACATGCAGCTGCCGGTGTGACCTTGGGCCAGCCACAAGTTCTTTCAGAGCTGTTCTCTCAAGGGCAGTCCTCAAAAGAGCTCTCTCAGCCCCACCTACCTCACAGGGTGCCTGTTTTGGGGTGGGGAAGGAAAAGGAGTTTGTCAGCCGCTCTGAGACTCCGAGTGAAGGGTGGGATATAAATCCAATCTCTTCTTCTTCTTCATTGAGGCTTATATGGATGAAATGTGTTTCAGGCAGGGATCCAAGAACAGAAGGTTTTTTTAAACAGAAGCGCATAGCCTCTGAAATCAGTGGGATTTATCTCCAAGGCAGTGAATTTAATCAGGACAGGAGGGAAATCAAAACATTTAATTTTTTAAAAAATGAAACCTAAACTAGTAGATGTACAGCAGGCAGTGAAACTAAAGCAGATTTTCCTGACTGAGACAAACGTTTGTACCAAGAGAAAATGGGTGCAGAGAAGTTTCCCGTTAGCTTGAGTTAATGGAAATGTTACCCACTTTCCACCAGGCTAGGGCAGCTCTGGGCATCTGAGATTGCAAACAAAATTAAAACAGTGGTGGAGGAAAGTAATTTTAAAGGGCATTTGAGGCAGGCATGCCTTGCGTAAGTGTTGATGCAGGAAGTGCAGAAGTGCTTTTCAGGGGGACGGCTACAACATCAGTGGCAACCGAGCGGCGCCCCGGAATTGCAGCTGAAATGCCACAGCCTTCCATGCCAAGTCTTTTCACATGGGGGGGGGTGTTAGTTCACAAATACAGAATGCAAACCATCGAGTGATGGGGAGACCACAACCCAAATCTCATACAAACACATGTGAACGCAGACCCGGTGGGATTGACTGCTCGGGCCGACTCTCTGCGATGACTCCACCTGCAGAAACTTCCTCTAAGGTGACAAAACAGTGTCACCCTATTATCAAATCAACCTGTATCGGATTTCCCCTTGTTTCGAAGGGGAGAACCAGGTTGTCAGCAGTGCTCCCTCCGTGGAGTCTCATGAGCAAAACTTCTGCTTGGTGAGCTCCTGGCATTAAAGCTGTGAGCGAGTGATTTGGCTACTGCATGAATTAGTTTGTTCTGGAGCCCTCCTTCCTGAGCTAAGACAAAAATGAGTGAGCCAGAGGCTAAAAAAAACGGTGAGCTAGCTCACACTAACTCACCTTAGAGGGAACACTGGCTGCCAGCTCAAAAGTGGAGCTTTCGGTAGCCAAAAATGGTCCGTTCCGAGCCAGAGTCCCGAGTTATCTTGGCCCGCACACTTCCCCGCTGACATTTTTCTAGACACCCCGGCCATGATGTTTTCGAACCCCAGTTCCTCAGTAGTGGGGTCATCACTCCATCCAGGTTCATTTCACATCTAGCGCATCCGAGCCGCCACCAAGAGAGCAGATTTCATCTGCCAAAGACTTTGCCCTGTTTTGCCATGACTGGTAATCAAAAGTTTTAACAGTTACTTTTCAAACGCCCGGTCTTGGTTCTACCTTTCAATGAAATTGTTTAAAATTATAATTGATATTGCCCTCTGCAGATTCTCACATCTGGGGAAACCTCCTCGACAAAGTTAGCGAATCGCCAACAGGAATGGTGGAATTCTGGAGCCACCTTAGTGCAAACTGTGGCCAAACTGTGGCCAAACCGTGGCTTGGGAGCCACATGCGGTTCTTTCGCACATATTGTGCGGCTCCCGGCAGGGCGGCTGGGGAAGCTAAAATATCATTAGCAAACAAATATCATTGGACAAATAAATATCATGATCAATACCTGCTTTCAGCCCTTTTTGTTATTATTTTTGGCCGTCTCGTTTAATGTTAGTAAGAAGCAAATCTGCATACCACCCCGTAAAAACGTGTAATACTTGTTCACGTCTTGCGGCCCTCAGACGTCTGACGTTTATTCTATGCGGCTCTTACGCTAAGCAAATTTGGCTACCCCGGTCTTAGTGTCTAAACTCCAAAAGTCTTTCTTTTCTTTTCTTTTCTTTTTTGCCGTCAAGTCGTAGCTGACTTATGGCGACCCCAGAGAGTTTTCAAGGTGAGAGACATTCAGGGGCGGTTTGCCATTGCCTACCTCTGCGTGGCGACCCCGGGCTTCCTTGGTGGTCTCCCATCCAAGTACTAACCAATGCTGACTCTGCTTAGTTTCCGAGATCTGATGAAATCGAGCGAGCCTGGGCCATCAAGGTCAGGGCAGATCTCCGTAGCGCTCCGTTTTTAAACAGACCAGAAGTGAATCTACACTCTAAGGAGGAAGCCGGTCTACCCTTCAACAAACAGGTCTGGATCCTAAGCATATTTACTAGGAAGCAAGTACCGTTTCCATCGTGGTCAGTGGGACTTTACAAGAAATTCTTTGGTGTGATGCACCCTTTAGTTGCTGCCACTGTTTTGAAAAGTGGGAACATGATGGGCATAGGAAAAAAAATGTTGTACTGAGTTCTGGAAAAGAATACCAACTACTGATTCTCACAAGAACGAGCCGTTCTGGGAATTTCAAAGGAAGAAGAGGAGATTGGATTTATAACCCGCCCTTCACTCAGAGTCTCAGAGCAGCTTACAATCTCCTTTCCCTTCCTCTCCCCACAACAGACACCCTGTGGAGTAGGTGGGGCTGAGAAAGCTCTAAGAGAACTGCTCTTGAGAGAACAGCTCTAAGAGAACTGGGACTGGCCCAAGATCACCCAGCTGGCTGCATGTGGAGGAGGTGCGGGGAATCAAACCCGCTTCTCCAGATTAGGGTCTGCCGCTCTTAAGCGCTACACCAAACTGGCTGGACAAGATATTCGTCATTCTAAGGGGGAAACTGGGTTAACTTATTGCAGTAAAATTACACAGGAGTCTTGGGGCGCCTTCAGGGCTAGCAAAAAATTATTTTCCCCTCAGAAGCAGCCTTCATGGACTAGACCCCCCTGTAACAGAAGCTATGATTTGGTGCTAGTCATGCGTCCGTTTTTATTTTAGGGTATGAAAACAAACAAGCAAACAAACAGGGTCAAGAGGCCACGAAATGCAGGAAGTCCAGTGAAATGAAATTGGTCCCATCCAAATCAGATCAAGAAAAAATTAAAGAGACTGCTCTCACATGCCGTGCACAAATCTTTGATTGGAATTTCGGTGGGAACAGTTGCATCTCTTTCGTGGCATGGGGAAGATCAACCTTAATTCTCATAGCGGCTGGTGATATGCCAGTGCTAACATCCTAAGAGGATACGAAAGAAGAAGACGATAGCAAATCTACGGGCAAATTAGACTCTGTGTCTTCCGATGAGGACTCTGATGTAGAAAAGGGGGTGGCTGCTCCCAAACAAAGCTATCAACTGAGAGAGCGCAAGGAGAAGCGAAATAAGAACTGAGATTTTGAAAGTTCATATAAAGCTTTTATTTTATGAGATGATCTGGGGAGGGTTCTTGAATTGGGAAAATAGTTAAGCTGATGTAGAATTGGGATTGTTAGATCATGCTCAATGCTTTTTAAGCTTTTTTATTGGACTAACACGGATATAAGCATTATTGAAGATCTCCATCTCTTGGGGTTTTAGTTAGTTGTGGTTATCTTTTCTTTCTCCCTAGTTGTAGATGTCCCCCCCCCACTTTTTCTGTTGTGGTTTGTAGTGTTTAGAAAAATGCAAATAAAAAATCCCCTCTGGGGGCCAAAAAAAAATTCTCATAGCGGCTGGTGATACGCCAGTGCTAAGATCCTAAGTGGCTTTTTCAGAACAAAATCTGGCGCCAGACGCTGTAGAGCGCCTTTTCACACTGCGTCAACAGAACTTTCTTTCAAGCCCCATTGGTTTGCCACCTGTCCGCATCATCAGGAAATACATATATTTTAAAAAATCTAGCCATAGTAAATAAAAACAGGACTGCTGACGAAATAAAGCCCGACCAATCATCTACTTTTTAAGCAATTAATTTAGATCTGCTTACACAATATCATAAGCTTTCTCGAGATATAAGGGAGGGTCGCACTCACTACCTACAGCCCCTTGGAAGAAGGAAGGAGAAGAAAAATATGCACAAGACCGATATTTAAAGAAGTGTTGTAATTCAATTGATAAAGATTGGTTGTTGATTTTTTTTATCATTCATGACAGCCATAGGGTTTTGATTGTGTGTGTGTTTAAGTGCCAGTTTACCCCAGTGATTTGAATCCACTAGAGTCTCCACTCATATATCTGCTAGTTAATCACCTTGAAACTTATACCCCGAATTAAAACCAAGCACCATTAGACCTGCAGTTCTATTCCCCTTTACTGGAGACTAAACCTCACTGAGCAAAGTGTGACTTCTTTTTAAGTAAACGGGAGAGCCACTGGGCTCTAAAACTGTCCTGTTGGTGGAGGGGTAGGTAAATAGGTAGGTGCTCATTACAGAAATATTAGCTGGCCTTCCCAAGTAAGCATGCTCGTCCTATTTAACGGCAAAAACAACTCTCTGTTTTTTTGGCTAGGATTTTAAACGGCTCAATGTGAACAGCATCATCTTAACGTTATTATTAGGGAATAAATGCAGCATTTACAAAGAACTATTCCCCTTGCACCAGAAGTGGTTTTGGGGGAGGGGGGGTTGTTTTCCTCTCTGTTTTTAAATTTAGTGCAGGAGTGGAGACTTAAGGTCCCCCTTTTTAAAAAAAATAAAATAAAATCAGGGCATGGTTCGTCTCCGTTCAGAGATCCTCCGTTTCCACTCTGGTGTAAGGAGTGCTTAGCCGGCTGAGATCAGATCAAGGACCACCCAGCCCACTAACTAGCAGCCAGCCGGTGCAAACTCACCAGGGGTCTGCTCTTTGCACCTCCGCCCTACAACAAGCCTACCAGGTAGGCCAGTGCAATTCTTCTCCTACTGCAGGCTGGACCTGAGGAAGAGCAAGCCCTGCTTGAAACCAAATGGGTCTATAGACCGTTTCCACCCCTCTCAAAAGAAAAAAAGGGGGGAAATTTCTTCCTCTTCAGCTGTATTTCTTTCCCACCAATCCTCCCTCAGTCCCAAGCCGGCCGACCTCCCTTTTCTCTTCCTCTGGAGGTGGAAACTAGAAACTGCAAGTCTACCCCATTGTTGGATTCACTGGAAAAAGAGTTTCCGAAGAGCTGGCAAAAATTAAGGAAGGCCAAAAGCGGAGCAAAGAAGAAGAGGGAAGTCCAGTCCCTGTACTTATCTCTCCAGGAAATCGACACGGGAGGAACCGCGGACTTCAGACGGCCAGTTCCAAATATTTCAGTATAGCTTTAACACACATTCACCCAGCAATAATTGATTTCTAAACAGCTACGGTGCTCTGCCACAAAAAAACCACCTTCTCCGACCTTTGAAAGACGCTGTGGGAGGCAGCCGGGGACCAAGCACTTTGCACATGCCCAGGAGTAGGGTTTCACACTTTGATGTAACATCAGCTGTGGCCAAGGGGCTGGGGTGCTGCAGTCCGGACTGTCATCCCGTGCCCGCTACTCGTGAGTAGGTCGGAGGTACTTCCCACTCAACTGGACCGCCTAGCGAGAAGCCGCTGTTTCTCCCCGCACTTTGTACAAGGAAGAAAGAGACAGTGAAATCAGTAGGGCCGGGTGAAGATGGCCGGGATTGGAACTCAGGACGGGTTCATCCTATTTAGGAGGGGGTTTTTTTCTACCTGTTGTGGTTGGGGCAGAGCGGTTTCTTTGCCGGAGGACTGGGCAAACAGAACCGATTCAAAGAGGGATTGAAATATAGGCACAATTCCTCTCCCCCACGTCCCAAGGTAACACCCCCCACACCTTTTAGACGGATTTCTTTGCTCTCTCTCCCCCACCCCCGCGCCAGTGTTCCCTCTAAGCTGAGTCAGTGTGAGCTAGCTCACAGTTTTTAGCCTCCAGCTCACAGCTTTTTGCCTGTGACAGAAAGGGTGGCTCCAGGGCAAACTAATTTATGCAGCAGCAGCCAAATGGCTCGCTCACAATTTTAATGCCAGGGGCTCTCAAAGCAGAATTTTTGCTCACAAGACTCCACAGCTTAGAGGGAAGCATTGCTTCTCCGCCTATTTATTAATAGTTTTAAAAATATCTGCATCCATGTCAGCTCCGGAATCCCGAAAATGTATTTTCTGCTCGGGTCTGTGTCCCCCCCCCCCAGGCCTTCTAGCTAGTTTTAAACGTGAGAAAAGGTTTCACTCCGATTTACTACTAGTGGGAGGGGAAAGTATCCGAGAAACAGTTCTAAGCGGGCGTTTTCACCACTGACTACCGAAGGCAAGTTCGGAAAGCCCTCCTCCGTGATGTTCCTACTGGACTTGAAATATTCGAGCATTCGCAGTCCAAAGGCCAAGCCCAAAAGGGCGAGGAAACCACCCGCGTGTCGACCGGTATTCACAAGGGATGCGTTCCGGATACGGGACAGGTGAAGCGAGTCCCGTTCCGGATTTCTCTCTCCGTCTCTCTGTCTCTCTCTCTTTCCCCGTCCGCTCAAATCAATTCTCTCTTTCTGGGAGCTTCACTTGTCTAGTTGGTTTCAAGGGTTTTTTTTGTAGGCAGAATTGCCAAAAAATAAAATAAAACAAAAATGCAAAGACATGGGTCAGACTTTCGAAGAGACACAAAGAGCACGGAAATTTATTAATTTTTTTTCCAACAGGAGTACAAGAATCGAGACCACACGATGAGACAAAGAACCGTGGCGTGGAGTTTAAAAAATTAAAAGTAAAAATACTGTTTCTTGACTGGTTCAGAGTTTTTTGGGGGGAAATCTATTATACAAATAAAAATAAAAATAAAAACGCACACTGTTAATGGTCAATTTTCTTTCTTTCTTTCTTTCTTTTGACGGTATCAAATCTGGTTTTGAATTTTCCTCCCTCCCGTAAAGTCCATCACGGGGGAACAGACACACAAAAATAAATTATTCATATATATTTAGATAAAAGAATAACTTTAGAAGAAAAGGCACTTCGATGCGGTCTCGGACACACTCACAAGGACACTCACGCGCGCACACGAAAGGGGTGGGGGGAGTTAACTTTTCTTCAATTTGGCAGCGGGGAAATATAGAAGGCAAAAATAATAATAATAATAACAATAACAATAAAAACACATTAGGGTCAATCCAGTGAACTCAACTTTAAATATTATATTAACGGCTCTCCACGCAAGCCAGATTCGAAACCGCAGGCATATTTACACACAGGAGAAAAAGCACTTCTCTTCGCCGACGACCCCGCGGAAAAAAAAACACCTCCCAACAACTAGGGCATATATTTATATATAGATATATAATCGTCCCTATATTTCCTCCCCCCCCTTTAATTCTTTTTTTTTTTACCAGCGGTCTCTGCAGGAATTGGCGATCCATCATAATTTAACCTTTCCCACCCCTGCGGGGATCAACATTCCGTCTTTTAGGGGTACAGAAATTTGGTCTTTTTAAAAAAAAAAAAAAAAAAAAAAGCAACCCCCCCCAAATCCTATTTTCCTTAAACCAAAAACAGGACACCTCACGAATTCTTGCTTTTTTTGTTTTTCAAGTAGAACCGATTGGACGTGGATTTTTAAAAAGAAGAAGAAGAAGAGCAAAGAGCAAGAGAAATTGTGTGCGCGGGGCGGGGTGCGCCTCTCCGTCCGCAAAGGCCCCCTTTTCAGACGGGCGGACCCGGGTCGGACCGCCCCGTCGAGGCAGCCCTCCCCGACCTTCCTTCTGGGCGGTTTTGGCAGCGTCCGCTTAAAAGCCCCCTTTTTTATATATAGATATAGATATAGATAGATTTCCCCCTCGGCCGCCGCCGGGCCCGGGCCTCCGCTCCGAGGTCAATACTTGGCGCAGTCATAGGAGTAGGGGGTGGCGGAGTGACGGTATATGGAGGGCGCGGACCGGTAGGGGATCTGGCAGCTGGCGTTAGTGCTCACCTGTGGGTCGCTCAGCGGCGCCGCCGTCTCCAGGCCGAGCCGGTGAGAACTGAACATGTCCCGCACGTTGGGGAAGCCCTGCTGCTGCGAGCCGAAGGCGTGGCCCGAGAGGTGCGGCGAGAGCTCCGACGGGGCGTTCAGGTACCAGGAGGCCGCCGCCGCCTGCCCGCCGGCCTGGGGGTGAGGCAGGGCGTGGGGGTGGTGGTGGTGGGCGTGGGGGTGGTGGTGGGAGTGGCCGGGGGTCAGGACGGCCTCCTGGTGCTGCCCCCCCGACGCCAGGTTCATGGCGGCCAGGGGCGAGGCGGCCCCGTTGCTCTGCTGCTCGGGCCCGTCGTCGCAGAGGTGGGCGGCCCGCTCGCCGGCGTAGAGGCTCATGGCCCGCATGCTGCACTGGTAGCTCCCCCCGGCCGCTTCCCCCAGCCCCCCTGGCTGCAGGCCTGGCTGTAGAGGGAGGGCGGCGGCTGGGCCTGGGCGTAGCCGCCGAGGGGGCCCCCCAGGGCCGGCGTCCGTCCGGCGGGGCTCAGCTCCCCCCCCGGCGGGGAAGTCCGCAGGGTCATGATGTTCTCCACGCTGAAGCCCGACAGGCCGTTGGGGGCGCCCGGGTGGGGGGGGTCGCCGGGCAGGGAGCTCTCGGTGGAGGCCGACGGCGTCGAGGCCACGCTCCGCGGGCTGTCCTGCAGGGCCCGGCCGCTCTCCGGGCTCAGCGTCTCCACCTTGGTGATGACGGGCAGGTCCGGCGAGGCCGCCTCGCTCTTGATGACCACCTTCTTCTCCGAGACGGGGGCGCCCGGGCCGGCGGCGTTGGCGTGGCCCGCGGGCGCCTCCTTGGCGGCCTCGGGGGGCGCTTTGCCGGCCGGCTCCTTGAGCTGCCGCTCGCGGAGGGCCTCGTCCTTGTCCTTAGAGGCGTCCTTCTTCTTGAAGCGGCGCCGGCGGCGGAGGAAGCTGCCGTTCTCGAACATGTTGTAGGAGTCCGGGTCGAGGGTCCAGTAGCTGCCCTTGCCGGGCTTCTTGTCGTCGCGGGGCACCTTGACGAAGCACTCGTTGAGCGAGAGGTTGTGGCGGATGGAGTTCTGCCAGCCCTGCTTGTTCTCCCGGTAGAAGGGGAAGCGGTCCATGATGAACTGGTAGATGCCGTTGAGGGTGATCTTCTTGTCGGGCGCGTTCTGGATGGCCATGGTGATGAGGGCGATGTAGGAGTAGGGCGGCTTCACCAGGTCCTTGGGCGCCGTCGGCTGGTGCGGGTGGTAGGGCCCGTAGGAGCGGCCCATGCCGGCCGCGTACTGCTCGGCGTGGCCCGAGTAGACCCCCATGGAGCCTGCCATCCCCCCGTAGGTCCCCGCCGCCGCCCGGTAGTAGTTCTGCTCGCTGAGGTAGGGCACCACCCCCAGGGCGTTGGGATCCGACACCGAGTAGCGGGCCTGCATGGCGGACCGGAGCTCCTCCCGCCCCGTCGCGGGGGGCGAGCGCGAGTCCGGGAGGCGAGCGGCAGGGGGGCCGGGAGGAGGAGGAGGAGGAGGAAGAAGAAGAAGGGGGGGCCGAAGCAGCCGGCTCTCCGCGGCCCTCCGAGCGAGCGCAGTCCCGGCCGGGTTAAAGCCCAAACGCTGGCTCCATCCTCCTTCCCGCCGCTGTACAGGAGCGCCGTCGGAAGCCCTCGCGCCTTCTCCCCGCCGCCGCCGCCGCTCCGAATGAGAGTCTCGCAGGGAGAGCAGGAGGGAAAAGGGAGCGAAAAATATTTTGCCAGGGGAAGAAGGGGGTGGAAAAAAACCCTCCCAGACCGGGCCGCGCGTCTGGCGCTAGAGGCTGGCCGGCTCCGCCAGGCGACGCCGCCCCAGTCCGGCGGGCCAACAGCGCAGCGGCCGCGAGGGGAGAAGCGACGCAGACATCCACGCCGGCTCCGCGGGAACGGATCAGGCCCCGGCTTCGGATTCGGCCCCGGCTCCGGCTGCTGCTGCTGCTTTTGCTGCGGCCACCGCCGGCCCCGCCGCGCGCCACGAACGGCCCGACTCCCCGGACGGGACTTTGCGCCGACTTCCCAAACTTTTCCTCCCCGAAGAGTCCTTTTAGACGCCTCGCCGGCCACGCCCCCGCCCCGAACTTTGCGCCAATGGCGGCCCGCCGGGGCAGCGGCCGGGCCAATGGGAGGGCCGGAGGAAGGCGCCGGAGGACGTGACATCGGGGAAGCCCGGCCGGGCGCGGCGAGCGGGGGGCGGCGGCGGCGCCCGGGAAGGCGAAGCGGGGGGCTTCTGGAGGGGAGAGCCCGGCGGGGCGCGTCCCGGAGGGTGGAGGGGGGCCCTCTGAGCGTTGCCCCCCCCCCCGGCAGCATTGCTCGAGTTTGGAGAGGCGCCTTTTAGCCAGAGGAGCTCCAGGGGAGAGGGGAACCCTCCGCTCTGCTCCTCGCCTTTGCAACTCGGTCCGAGGCACCGGGCGCGATCTTGCAGCGCGCCTTGCAGCACCCCGAGCCATCGCCGCCTCCCCCCCCCACAGACACCCAGAGTCCCCTTTGCTTTCCCGGGTCCTTCGCCTGGAGGGCTCCTTTCGTGCCCCTCGAGCTGCCGCCCCCCCCCTCCCGGGACCCCGGATCCCGCTCCGGGTGGCACGCGGGGCTTCCCTGACCCCTCGAGAGACCCGGCCCGTTCACACCTCCCGCCTCAAACCTCGGCCGGCGTGTCTCACCCCCGGGGGAGCCGCTGGGAAGGGGAAATTCGGCCGGGTCTCGAGACGGCTTTTACGAAACCAGTTGAGACAATCTTTTGGGCGATGCGCTGGATTTGGGCGCCCGCTGCCAGGCGCGGGGAAAGGGTATCCCGGGCGACGGATCTGGCCCCTTTCGCACCCCCGCCCCCGTCGCCCATTATTTCTCTAATTACTATGCCATTAGAGGTCATCAGTGCTGGGTGATGAGGGCCGCGGGCTGCGAGAGCGGAGGTGTGGAATTCCGGATTCCCCCGGCTCGGCTAATTCCCGAAGAATTGCAGAAGCAAACGGGAACGGGACAAATGCAAATGCACACATATTTTCTCTCCCCCCCCTGTCCCCCCCCATTAAAGCACAGTTGGAGCGAAAGATCTGACAGGAGATTAAATTTTAAAACACCCCACAAACCTCCTCTTTCCTTTCCCCCTGTACTGATCTTATTTCTTGCAAATTTCGTCTTACTTTTTAAATGAAGGACATTGGATGGTGTTTCGGGGAAGGAGGGGGTTTGGAAGGGAAGAGGGGTTTGATTCAGAAAAGTTTTGGACACAGCGAGAGGTCCCCAAAGCTTCGGGGGAGACAGAGAGATGTCGAGGGACCCTGTTTGCTTTTTTTCTGGGCTCGGCCCCACCCCGGGGAGGGGGGTGTTTGCGCACCCCCGGTCTTTTTTTTTTTTTTTTTTTTAAAGCACCCCCGGTCTTTGAGACCCTTAGCCTGGGCCCCGCGCCACTGACTTTACTCTAAAGCGCTTCCAAGAAAGCGGATTCGTGCCTATCTGGTGCGTTAATTTTATTCCAGCAGTGTCGGGTTTATGACACGATATAGGACCAGATGGGAAGAATTCGAGTCTTTATTGGATTCGGACCCCCATAGATTTTACTGCGGAGGGGGGAACGTCGCAGTCTGAAGACGCTGGAGGTGAAGGAGAAATCTGCTGTGGAGTTAGGAGACTCTTTTGTGGATTTCCTTAGGAGAGGAAAGAAAGAGGGAATGCGATTCTCGGATGTGAAACGTGCAAAGAAACATCTACCTCCGAGAGAATCGCCACAATCCAGTCGGAAGAGACTTTGGTCTGGATTCTAACGAGGGAGACGAGCGATGTATCTTTTGGAATTTCGGATCTTAACGTCCTGTCATTTTGAAGAAAAGAGAACGCAGGGTGGAGAACCTGAGGGAAAAGGGGAGAGGAAAAGCCCGTTTCTCGTTTTTTGTTCTGTGGCTTCCTCGGGAAAGCCATCAGCCTCCGAAGAAAGATAAGGAAAAAAATGCCCGAGGAAGATTCTGGAGGGAAAATGGAACATGAAATTCACCCCAAGAACGCCGGGCGTTGGAGTGGCCAGATACATTCGGCAAGTAATCCTCACGTCTGTCTTGAAAGTGAGGCGGGATGGATTCTCATGTAAAGAGCCGCGCAGAAATTTACGCCCGAATTTCGTGTTCGGGGAATTCGTGCAAGTGAAATCCACCACGCCGGGGAGAGGGGAATTTTTGTCCCATGTCCAAAAAAACAGACGAGCAAGTTGCCTTGAAGAATGAGGAAGGATAGAACCCCTCTCGCCATTTCGGGGACCGATTCGACTCCTGAGAAATTTCCTCTTCGACAGTACTTCGACCAAAACAGGCGCGCTTATTTGTTTCTGGCTTGTATTTATTAATTCATGGCTTTCAGGCTATTTAAATAAATATATGTAGATGTATATTTTAAAAAGTCGCTGCAAGCTTTGGAACATTCTTTCAGACATGAGACATCTCTGCTTCGGGGTTGTTGATTTCCCCCCTCCCGAATCACAAAATCAAATTGCCTCGGTGCGAAATTGGGCTACTCTAACGGAAATTGAGGGGTTGTGTCTCAAACTTTAAAATACTGCAAGCAAGCTTCGGAGTGATACAGGACGCTTCTTCGTGCTTAAATGGCCCGATTGCCCATATATTGTTTCTTTAATTAAAAAAGAAAAAAAAAGGTTTCATAACATGAACGGCATTTACCTTTAGCTGCATCGCTTTCTTAATTTCTCTGAAAACTCGCAGCGTCGCAGAGCCTTTGGCGATCGTGATAGCCGGTCACCGCATTCTTTGTCGCGAAAAGAGGCGACCAAATAAATAATTTTTTTTAATCGCTTCGCCCCTTCCAGAGTCCTTCGGGAGTCTTTCAGGCGACCCAGAGTCACTTGCTGGACTGTGCTGCCCTCGTCTGGTGAAAGGAGGAATTAACAGTTGCCCCGGAAAAACTGCCAGGCTCTAGGAACGGCAAAGAACAGCGACATCTAGTGGAATTAGCACAGTAGCTCAGATTAATCACTTGGCTATTTAAAAGGGGGGGATAGAACCATTATTATAAAATATATTCCTTATATAAAGTCTAAAATATATTCCTGCTTGGTCCTTGCATCTGTTAAACATCTTCATTATGCTGTATGCTAATTTGCTGCTCACCCTTTAGCTATATGTACGGACTGGTCGTAACTTCCATTGTGATGTATTTGAAGAAGTGTGCACCCACGAGAAAGCTTATACCTTGAATACAACTTTGTTGGTCTTAAAGATGCCGCTGGACTTAAACGTTGTTCTATTGCCACAAACATAAACCGATAACTTCCATTTCACTGTATCTGAATAAGTGTGCACAAAGAAGAAAGCTTATACTTTGAATAAAACTTTGTTGGTCTTAAAGGTGCCACTTTGTTCCATTGCCACAAACATAAACTGATAACTTCCATTTCACTGTCTCTGGAGAAGTGTGCACGCACACGAAAGCCGGTAACTTGAATAAAACTTTGTTGGTCTTAAAGGTATCACAGGACTCTAATTTTGTCCCGTGTTAATTTTTGTTATATATAATCAGAGAACGCTGGCTAGGCAGCCTTAAGAAAGGCAGTCCGCTGCCTGCAGTATTGGTATGATCATGGTGGCCTACCTTATAGGGCCGTTGTATTTCTTTTCCTTCTGTTATTTACAGACTGCCTTTCTGGGACTCAGGGCAGATACAATCAACATGGTGAGGCATCCAATAGATAAAGCAGTAGGACAAAGTTTGAGTCCCGTGGCACCTTTTAAGACCCACAAGCACACGAAAGCACGCGCACGAAAGCTTATACATGCACACGGAAGCAAATGAAACTTTTGTTAGTCTTAAAGGTGCCAGTGGATTTAAGCTTCGTTCTGCTGCCTGCGACCAACCCGGCCACCCCACCTGAACGAAGCAATAGGATCTGACTTGTCGAGATTTGGATTGCAAGATTTACTGTCTGCGACCATAGATGCGAAGTACTTTAAACACGGAGTGGTACACAAATGCACATATATGATGGGTGTACACCGGCGTTGTGTGCGTACACATCTACACATGGGGGGACGTTAGGCAGTGGGGGCTCAGAAGGCCGAGACACGCAGACGATGCATTCAGGGGGCCCATCTCTGATGCGGGCAGCGGGACAGAAATGCTCCGCGCTCTCCCCGGGCACGCAGCGGCTGGAGCGGGCTCGAATCCCCAGATGTTCGTCCCGCGGTCAATCGGTTGGCCTTTAACGGGGAGGACGCGAGACTCTTTAATAGATCGTCTCTGAATGCAAGGTCTGCCCGGTCTGCCGGGCCCTGGAATGATTCGCCCGCCCCCCCGTCCCCCGATGAAGGCCCCCGTCACTCTTCAGCCCCCGCCTCTGCAGGCCGGACAGGCCTCTGCTCGGAGAGAGCCGCATTTCACGCCTCCCCGGGACCGCACAGGGGAGAGACGTCCGCGCGCGCTCTTTGCAGGGCGTTTTGCAAAACTGCAGGCAGCGGCGAGGAGGGGGGGACACGCCCTCCGCCCAACCAGCTTGTATGATTGGGTGACGGGGCGGAGCCCTTTGGACCAGCCAATCAGCTCCTCAGCCGCTGCCGGGCTCCTCCTCCGGCGCGTTCCGGCCTCTCGGTGTGTTCTGGCCCTTCTGGGCCGCCGTCGTCCGGGCAGGCACGAGGCGGAGCTGCAAGCTGGAAGTCGTCTGGCTGCGAGGAGAGGCATGGAGCGCGCCACGAGGGCGCGCCTGAGCCCCGGCACGAAAGGCAGGTGGGGGTGGGGTCAGCTAAGGGGCGGGACAATTCGGCCCCGCCCTCCTGCAATCTACTCATTCTATTGGGTAACAATCTACAGGTGGCGGCTGGAGATCTCCCGGAATAGCAACGGATCTCCCGACTGCAGAGATCTGTCCCCTGGAGAAAAGGGCAGCCTGGACACACACACACACACACACACACACACGGGCATTGGACCCTGCTGGGACCCCATTCCCAAACCCCGCCCTCTCTCCAGGCTCCACCCCCAAATCTCCAGGATTTTCCCAAACCAGAGCTGGAAACCCCAGTGGAGACCCAGTGGTTTAGGTCTCTTTCCTCTCTTTTACCTTCACGACTGCCCTGTGAGGTGGGTTAGGCTGAGGGCTCGTGACTGGCCCGAGCTCACCCAGCAAGCTTCCTTGGCAAGAGTGGGGATTCGAACCCAGGGCTCCCAGGTACTAGTCCAGTGGGCTTTAAGGGGTTGAGTGGCATGCCAGGACTGGGGACAAGAAAGCCAGGTGCAAATCCCTATCCTGCCATGGAGGTCTCTGCGTGATCTTGGGCCAGTAGCTCTCTTAGTATAGCCTAACTTACAGGCTTATTGTGAGGATAAGAAGGGGAAGGGTACCATGAGCCAGTGTGGTGTGGTGTGGTGGTTATAGTGTTGGGCTAGGGTTTGAGAGCAGAGTTGCGGTGGCTCAAGTGGTTAAGACGCTGAACTGCAGGCTGTGGAAGGTCAGTAGTTCAGCAGTTCGAGACCCGAGAGTGCTGCATGACGCTCCCGTCCCAGCTCTTGCCAACCTTAATTACTCAACAAAAAGTAGGTAATAGAGGGCTCATTTCTGACCTTGATGGACCAAGGGTCTGATTCCGGATAAGGCAGTAGTGTTCACGTGTATCTGTGAAAATCCAGTTTTACTGTTCTACCACTCAAGTAAGCATGGGAATACATTTATCGTAGTTAGAAAAAGCACGTGTGTTCAGAAGGTCTTTATTGCTTTTGGCAAAAGGCCGTTATGGGTTACCAAACAAGCAAAACTAAAAAAGGTAGGCGTGGAAACACTGTGATTTCCATCCTCTTTTTAAGGCGTTTCCAAGTGGGACATCCGACAGAAGATTTGGGATTACATGGAAGCCAGTAATTTAGCTGATTTCCCAAGACCCGTCCATCACCGGATTCCTAATTTCAAGGTACAGCTGCATGCTTAAGAAATAATAATAATAATAGGAATGTAAGACCCCCTAATTGACCCTTTTTCTTTGTCATCACAAAAGGGGGGGGGAGGCTGACAAAAGTTTCACTTGGACTGAGTGATGAAAAGGCTCTAAGCAAGCTTCGGAGTTCCACAGCACTCTTCCTCCCGCTCAAGGAAGCCCAGGGTTTTTATGCAGAGGCGAGCGATGGAAAACCACCGCTGTTCATCTGCCTTGCCCTGGATGGCCCAGGTTAGCCCAATCTCATCAGATCTCAGAAGCTAAGCAGGGTCGGCCCTGGTTAGTATTTGGATGGGAGACCACCAAGGAATACTGGAGTTGTGATGCAGACACACAGGCAAGGGCAGACCACCTCTGCTCGTCTCCTGCCTTGAAAGCCCCGTGGGGGTCACCATGAGTCGGCTGTGACTTGATGGCAAAAAAATAAAAGAAAAGACAAGAGATAAATAAATTTGTACCATGAGAGACAGCCAATCACGTTAGAGAGAAAATAACACCATAAAGGAGGTAGGGTTAGGTGATGATTAAAGTGTCGGGCTAAGGTCTGGGGGAATCCAGGTTCAAACCCCGCCCCCCCCCCACCGTCATGGAAGCTGGCTGGGTGACATTGGGCCGGTTGCACACTCCCAGCCTGACCTCCCTCACAGGGTTGTTGTGAAGGTAAAATGGAGAAAAGGAGAATGCTCTAGGGCCCTTTGGGTCCCCACTGGGGGTGGGGGGAGGCTGGGTTGTAAACGGTGTAAATAAATAAATAAAACGCTACCTTTAGAAACTTCTTATGATAGAAGAGGAGCTGGTTTTTAAAACCCGGCTCTTCACTATCTAAAGAAGTCTCAGAGCGGCTTACAATCTCCTTTCCCTTCCTGTCTCCACTATTTATTTATTTATTTATTTATTACTTTTGATTTATATCCTGCCTTGCCAGCGCAAGCTGGCTCAGGGCGGCATACAACAGGTTAAAATACTATAAAATGCCAAATGCATGAATGCAATACTATAAAATTTCATGTAAACACACCATTTACACAAAGTGCAAGTAAGTACAGATGGCAATTGCCAGGGTTATTTTTGTAGAAAAAGCCCAGCAGGAACTCATTAATAGGCCACACCCAACAACAGAAACTCATTAGCATATTAGGTCACACCCCTGACAGCATAGCTCATTGGCCTATTAGGCAACAATGAGGCTACTTTGATCTGTACAGCCGATCAACTCTGTAATGGCCAACTGCACAGGAGCCCCATTTGGCCCCACCTATTTCTAAAAAAAACTCTTGGTGGGAGTCAGGAAAGGTGCCGGTGGGCACCGCGTTGGGGAACCCTGGCTCAGGCACTCCTTGGCGTAGTGAAGGAGACATTTCCTGACTGAGGGGTGTGTTGGGGCATGACGCCATCCCTCTTGCCAAAACAGGGTGCCCCACGGACCTGCGCGAGGCTTCCGGATTTGCAGGAGTTCCGATGTGCCAGGACGGTTAAAGTAAACCCCGACGCCCCGCAGAGGAACGTCCGCTTTTTAGCCCTGGAAGTGAGTATGTCGTTTCCGATGTTCTTCTCGATGTAGGGGTCTTTCCTGATGAACGACTGCGTGCGAGGATGGGAGGTGTTTGAGAAAGCGAGGGAGGTCAAGGTGGACCCCGACAAACCCCTGGAGGGAGTCCGGCTGGCCGTGCTCCAGGTAACTGACCTTTCGCTCTTGACGGGGGCTTCCAGCTTGCCGCCCGGGGGGCGCCTGGCTCAGGTTATTCTCTCAGGGCCAATCACTGCCAAGGAGGAAACCCACTTTTCTGGGTCCTCACGCGTCGCCCTTCCGACCTATATCTTCCACAGGCCGGGAAGACACTCCTGGTGCCAACGCCGCGGCTGCGAACCGGGCTCTTCAACCGGATCGTCCCTCCCCCGGGGGCGGCCAAAGACACCCTGAGGAAATGTGCTACCTCGCAGGTAAGAACATAAGAGAACACGAGAGAAGCCAATGTTGGATCAGGCCAATGGCCCATCCAGTCCAACACTCTGTCACACAGCGGCCAAAATATACCAGGTGCCCTCAGGAGGTCCAGCAGTGGGGCCAGGACACTAGAAGCCCTCCCACTGCTGCCCCCTCCAGCACCAAGAATAGAGTGCATCACCTGCCCCAGACTGAGAGTTCCCATCTATACCCTGTGGCTAATAGCCACTGATGGACTTCTGCTCCAGATGTTTATCTCATTCCCTCTTGAAACGGTCCATGCTTGTAGCTGCCACCACCTCCTGTGGCAGTGAATTCCATGTGTTAATCACTCTTTGGGTGAAGAAGGACTTCCTTTTATCTGTTCTAACCCGACTGCTCAGCAATTTCATGGAGTGCCCACGAGTTCTTGTATTGTGAGAAAGGGAGAAAAGTACCTCTTTCTCTACCTGCTCTATCCCATGCATAATCTTATAAACCTCGATCATGTCACCCCTCAGCCGTCGTTTCTCCAAGCTAAAGAGCCCCAAGCGTTTTAACCTTTCTTCGTAGGGAAGGTGTCCCAACCCTTTTATCATCCTAGTTGCCCTTCTCTGCACTTTTTCCAATGCTATAATATCCTTTTTGAGGTGTGGTGACCAGAACTGTACACAGTATTCCAAATGAGGTCGCACCAATGATTTATACAGAGGCATGATGATACTGGCTGATTTGTTTTACAAATCAGCAGGTAGGAATCGGATGCCAGGCTGGGAGGGAGGGACGAGGCATTCCAGCCGGCTTGCTTGCGTCCCTTCCCCGGACACCTTTGGGAAGGTTTATTTTGGTTGTATTTTGACACCCCTTTCCAGCCAAAACTTGCAGCGATTTAACATAAAGGTCTGCCTGGAATACAGGGGAAGATGCCGAGGCCAGCCGTTCCCGCCATGACCACAGTAGCAGGTGCTTCCTCTTCTTTCCTTTCTGGCCTCGGTTACGGCAAAGGGTATGTGGGTGGAAGGCAGCTCTCAGCTTGAACCCGGTCCAGGAAGCACAGAGGGATACCTCTTGGAATGGCCTCTGTCGTGCTAGGTGGCGACGAGAGCAGCTAGCTATGCCCTTTCTCAGCCTGGTCCATATATTTCTGTCCCTTTTCCCTGTCTGGGTCTCTGCAAACAACAGCCGGTTTGTACAACTCTGGACCAAATTAATAGCATCTGTTGCGTCGATTGCTTTTGGCTTCTTGCGTTGCACACAGTGAAAGTGGCGCTCTGCTGCCCTCTAGTGCCCGCCTGGGGAAAGCCAGCATGTGTCTGGGGAAATCTTGCCTTCCCAGAGTCAGATTTGAGATGTGATTTTCTTTCAGCCGGAAGTCGCCTTAGAATCGCCGAAAGGGCAGGCTGGTAGGTTGCCAAGGATTAGGCACAAGAGCTTACCGTGGCTACAGAAGAGCTTTGTTTTCAGAGTAGGCCAGAGAGGGGCGAATTCTGGCACGAATGCTTTTCTCGCCCTGCTCACGCTGTGTTCCTCTTTCAGGGGGTCAGGGACTACAGCGTCCCCGTAGGGCTGGATGCAAATGTGCAGGTGGACCTGGTGGTGGTAGGATCCGTGGCCGTTTCTGAGAAAGGTACGTGGCAGGGGGGAAAAAACACATTCCTTGGAGCACGAATGTATGATCCGAGGGGTTAGCTTGGGACTTGGAGCAATGCTCCCTCTAAGCCATGGAGTCTTGTGAGCAAAAATTCTACTTTGTGAGCTACTGGCATTCAAGTGGTGAGCGAGCGGTTTGGCTGCTGCATAAATCAGTTTGCTCTGGAGCCCTCCTTCCTGAGCTAGGACAAAAAATGTGTGAGATGGAGGCTAAAAAAACCATGAGCCGGCTCACACTAACTCAGCTTAGGGGGAACACTGGACTGGAGAGACCCGGATTGAGATCCCTGTCAGGCTTGTAGCCAGAAAATTTTGGGAGGGGGCACTGTTCCCTCTAAGCTGAGTGAGTGTGAGCTAGCTCACAGTTCTTTAGCCTCCGGCTCACACATTTTCATCTTGGCTCAGGAAGGAGGGCTCCAGAGCAAACTAATTTATGCAGAGCCCAAATCGCTCACTCACAACTTTAATGCCGGTAGCTCACAAAGTAGAATTTCTGCTCACAAGACTCCACAGCTTAGAGGGAGCATTGGGAGGGGGCCAGGTTTTTTTGTCGGAGGCGGCGGCCAAAAAGAGCCCCTGGAAGGAGCCCTGTTCCCAGCTTGCTGACAAACGGAGAGGGAGAAGGGCAGCTGCTGCTCACTGAGGTCGCCCTCCTGGGTGGGCGGGGAGGGGGAATGGGCATATTGGGGGCGGGCGCTGCCTGCAGGGCACAGGAGCTCGGGAGAGGGCAGTGGCCGTGCAGCCTCACCCGAGTCTTCCCACCCACCTACCAGCTGAGCTGGAGGGGAGAGGAGAGGGGCCAGAGGGTGACATCCACTGAAAGGGGCTATATCCCTCTACAACCCTCATTGCCCCCCCCTAAAAAAATTCCTGCTCCAACAAACAGCCAGGCTGAGATGTGTTGCATCAGTTGCTAACAGGAACGGCAGACCACGTTCACCAAGAACTCAGCCCCCTGCAGGAGCAATGGGCGGCGGGGGGGGGAGTTTTTCACATCAGGGACATCGAGGGCAGCAGAGAGTCTTCCCAGCACGATAGTTTTTTTTTCCTTTTCCTCTCTTAATAATTTTTTTTAATTCCTTTTCTCTGGTGTGTGTGGAAGCAGCCGGGGCGTGAGCTAGGTCTACCCTGGGGAAAGAGAGGAGGAGGCACGTGGGAGGCGGGGTGTGCACATTTTTAGCCTCCGGCTCACATATTTTTGTCTTGGCTCAGGAAGGAGGGCTCCAGAGCAAACTAATTTATGAAAGCAGAGCAAACTAATTTAGAGAGCCAGTTTGGTGTGGTGGTCAAGTGTGCAGACTCTAATCTGGGAGAACCAGGTTTGGTTCCCCCACTCCTCCACTTGCATCTGCTGATGTGACCTTGGGTCAGTCACAAGCTCTGGCACAGCTGTTCCTGAAAAAGAGCAGTTTCTGTCAGAGCTCTCTCAGCCCCACCTACCTCACAGGGTGTCTGTTGTGGGGAGGGAAAGGGAAAGGAGTTTGTGAGCCTCTCTGAGACTTCAAGTGAAGGGCAAGGTATAAACCAAACCTCCTCCTCCTCCTCCTCCTCCTCCTCCTCCTCCTCCTCCTCCTCTTCTTCTTCTTCTTCTTCTTCTTCTTCTTCTTCTTCTTCTTCTTCTTCTTCTTCTTCTTCTTCTTCTTCTTCTTCTTCTTCTTCTTCTTCTTCTTCTTGCTGTCTCACCCCACTGGTCTGCATGCGCAGGGCTGCAGGGGTTGGTTGCCATGGAGGCGGAGAGGAAGGGGCCCTGAGAGAGCCTGTCTCAGTCCTCCCCCTCCTGGTGGGAGACTCCCATGTGTTTTTAATGAGCGGTAGCTGCGGTGGCTGAAGTGATTAAGGGGCAGTTAGAAGGTCGGTAGTTCAGCAGTTCGAGACCCGAGTGCCGCATGACGGGGTGAGCTCCTGTCTCTGGCCCCAGCTCCTGCCAACCTAGCAGTTCGAAAGCAAGAAATTGCAAGTAGATAAATAGGTTCCCCTTTGATGGGAAGGTAATAGCATTCCAGGTACCTCGGTGTCTAGTTATGCCGGCCACGTGACTATGGAAATGTCTTTGGACAGCGCTGGCTCTTCGGCGTGGAAATGGAGATGAGCACTGCCCCTCCAGTCGAATTTGACTGGCTTTTGAGCAAGGGATACCTTTACCTTTACTAATTTTAAAATCAATAGATATAGAGCATTAACATTGCCTGTATTATTTATAGGTGAATGCGCTATATCTATTGATTTTAAGACTGGCCCTTCCTATTTGCATGTATTTAGGTTCTTAGTTCAGTCAACGCAAGGCAATACTGGAAAAGAGAAATATTTCTAATAGGCAATTGAGTCAAACACAATTTGACCATGGAAATGTCTTCGGACAGTGCTGGCTCTTCAGCTTGGAAACGGAAATGAGCACCGCAACCCTAGAGTCGGATTCGACCGGTTTTCGAGCAAGGGAAACCTTTACCTATATGGATTTTAATGAGCAATGCCTTCCCATAGCCAAGAGTGCAAAAAAGTGCCAAAACTGTAGTTTCCCTGGGGCAGGGAACTTCCTTCTGTTTGACACTAGTTCCAGAAGAGACCAATAGACAGATATACACCTAGTGGGAAAGGAGAGTGTGCACCCCCACCTACACTTCTCCTTCCTTTTCCCCAGAGTAGACCTAGCTCACACCCCTAGCTGTTTCTGTATGCACCAGAGAAAAGAATAAAAAAAAAATCTTGAGAGAGAGAGAAAAGAAAAAACACTGTCATGTTGCAAAGACTCTCTGCTGCCCTCTGTGTCCCCAACATTTTGGTGTCTCTTCCACATGACATCATCACGTCAGGGACGTTGCGTGTGGCGTTGTCACCCTGCCCCCACTCCCAAAAGGCTCCATCTCTACCCTGTCCTGCTGGCAGCGAGGGAAGACCTGGCAGCTGTACCTGGTCTTTGAAAATCCCCCCCCCATTGCTCCTGCAGCTGGCTGGTGAAAGTGATCTGCCATTCCTGTTAGCTTCTCCGTCTCAGCTTGGCTGGGGGTGGGTCTGGCATCCTCTGGGGCGGGGGCTCTTCTGTGAGGGGGCCTGATCCCCCTCGGGCATGAAGCTTCTGGGACGACCTGTTTGTGACCTGTTGGAGGTGAGGATTCAAACTTGGGTCTGGAGGACAATGGTTCACAAATCACTTAAGAGCCAGTTTGGTGTATCAGTTAGGAGCACAGACTCGGAGAACCGGGTTTGATTCCCCACTCCTCCACTTGCAGCTGCCGGATGACCTCGGGCAAGCCATAGTTCTGTCAGAGCTGTTCTCTCAAGGGCAGTTTCTGTCAGAGCTCTCTCGGCCTCACAGGGTGTCTGTTGTGGGGAGGGGAAGGGAAAGGAGTTTGCAAGCCGCTCTGAGACTCCCTTGGGTAGTGAAGGGCGGGGTATAAATCCAATCTCTTCTTCTCTTCTTCTCCTTCCTCTTTTCCTGCTGCCTTCAACTTTTCCCAGCATTATCGTCTTTTCAGGTGACTCTTTGTCTTCTCATTGTGTGACCAAAGTCCGATAGCCTCAGTTTCGTCGTTTTACCTCCTAGGGAGAGTTCAGGCTTGATTTGGTCTGGAACTCACTTATTACGCATTGTTTGCGGTGCGATATTTGCAGTTTCTGGCTGGAAATCTGGGTGGGTTATAAACCCAGTCTCTTCTGTTCTTCTTCTTTCCTGGCTCTGACTCTTCATGCTAGCATGCGTAAGGGGGTGATGCCTCTGCTCACGGTGCAGGACTTCTTTTTTCACTTCTTTTATGGTGCCCCACTCTAGGCTGGCGAATCGGGAAAGGGGAAGGCTTTGCGGATATGGAATATGCTATGATGGTCTCCATGGGAGCTGTGAGAGAGGACACCGTCGTCGTCACGGCCGTTCACGACTGCCAGGTAACGATAACACGGCACATGAATGCGTGAAGCTGCCTTCTACTGAATCAGACCAATTGGTCCATCAGCGTTGGGGTTGTCTACTCAGACTGGAAGCAGCTCTCCAGGATCTCAGGCAGAGGTCTTTAGCATCACCTGTTGCCATGTCCTTTAAGTGGGGATGCCGGGGATTGAACCTGGGACCTTCTGCATGCCGAGCAGAGGCTCTGCCATTGAGCTATGGGTGGATGACCTCCTGGAGGCAGAGACAGCTGGACAGAGGGAGCCATCTGAACCGAGCAATGCTGCCCAGTTTCCAGGCAAAGAGAAAGCTAATTTGGATGGCTGTAACCAGTGTTCCCTCTAAGCTGAGTTAGTGTGAGCCAGCTCACAGTTTTTTAGCCTCCGGCTCACATGTTTTTGTCTCAGCTCAGGAAGGAGGGCTCCAGAGGCAAACTTATTTATGTAGCAGCCAAACCGCTCACTCACAACTTTAATGCCAGTAGCTCAGAAAGCAGAGTTTTTGCTCACAAGACTTCACCGCTTAGAAGAAGAAGAAGAGATTGGATTTATACCCCACCCTTCACTGCCCAAAGGCATCTCAGAGGGGCTTACAAACTCCTTTCCCTTCCCCTCCCCACAACAGACACCCTGTGAGGTAGGCGGGGCTGAGAGAACTCTAACACGAATTGTCCTTGAGAGAACAGCTGTGCCAGAGCTTGTGACTGACCCAAGGTCACACCAGCAGCTGCAAGTGGAGGAGTGGGGAATCAAACCCGGTTCTCCCAGGTAAGAGTCCGCGCACTTAACCACTACACCAGACTGGCTTAGAGGAAGCATTGGCTGTGACATGCTCTGGGAAGCAAACAGATTGATTGATTTTATTTTACTTTATCAGATCTCTACCCCGCCCTTCCAGCCGAAGCCGGCTCCATCATTTATAGTCCAGCTTTCTCGCTGGGGCTCAAGGGCAGGCCATACAAAGTCAACACAGTCAACACGACGGGACATTCGATAATCTGAAATAGGGTTTGGGTCGTAGGAGTCTTGAACCAACCAGAAATCTGAAAGACAGAACACGAGCAAAGCATAAGTTGGCACATTAAACAATGCAAAAATCACATCGTGGGGTCCCACTTCCAGCAAGCTGAACACAGTCGCGTAGAGCCAGCGTTCCCCCTAAGCTGTGGAGTCTTGTGAGCAAAAATTCTACTTTGTGGACTACTGGCATTAAAGTTGTGAGCGGGCGATTTGGCTACTGCCTTAATTAGTTTGCTCTGGAGACATCCTTCCTGAGTTAAGGCAAAAATCTGTGAGCCAGAGGCTAAAAAACGGTGAGCTAGCTCACACGATGGAATTGAAGCTCAAATACTTTGGCCACCGAATGAGAAGGGAGCCCTCACTGGAGAAGACCCTGATGCTGGGAAAGATTGAAGGTCGAAGAAGAAGGGGATGGCAAAGGATGGGATGGTTAGACAGTGTCATCGATGCAACGAACATGAAATTGAGCAAACTTCAGCGGACAGCGGAAGACAGGAGGGCCTGGCGTGATCTGGTCCATGGGGTCGCGAAGAGTCGGACTCGACTGTGCGACTGAACAACAACAAAAAGCTCACATTAACTCAGCTTAGAGGGAACACTGGCGTAGACCGCAGTCCTTAATCATTCCGCCAAGAAACTTTTGTGAACGGTGCAAACTCTATTGCCTGCTCCAGAAGAGCCCTCTCGAATAATTCAGTTTTGCATCACAAAAAGTCTTGAGTTCCGGTGGCGCCTGGAAGACCAGCACAGTTTTAGCCGAGGTATAAGCCTTTGTGTGCTTGCACGAAGATACAAGCTTTCGTGCGCATGTCTCTGAAGAAGTGTGCGTGCAGACGGAAGCTTATCCCTCGAATAAAACTTTGTTGGTCTTCAAGGTGCCCCCGGACTCAGACTTTATTCTGCTTCAGACCAACACGGCCGCCTGCCTAAATCTATCGGCTTTGCATAGTTTGGTGGGAACCGGGAGTGTGGGACCCATCCTGACCTCTTCAGGTAGGCCGTCCCACAACCAAGAAAGCACACGTACGGGGGCAGTGGCTGAATTTGCCATTTGCAGGTTGGCTCCCACAGAAGTCCCTGCAGATATTTTTTTTTTGGAAATCCTTCTCTTGTTTCGTCAGGGGTGGGGTGGCAGTGCCTCCCCTCCCCTCCCCTCCCCCTGCCTGGAAAAGTCGCTTTCAGCAACTGCTTTGGAAACCAAAATGCTGAGAAGCAGGAAAACTAATAGGGGCCAAAGAGAACAGCCAGCCAGCCTCTGGAACGAGGAAGGTTTTCCATCTCAGAGGTCTTGAGAGAGACTCAGGTGTCTCGTCTCACAAGTAGGCTCCTCCTGAAGGAAAGCACACCTCGACTAGTGGACAAGGTGCACAGGATCCAACACATTGGTTTTTTTTTGTGTGTGTTAAGGGCCGTCAAGTTGCTTCTGACTTAAGGTGACCCTATGAATTCATCAGGAGCTGCGGTGGCTCAAGTGGTTAAGACGCTGAACTGCAGGCTGAGGAAGGTCAGTAGTTCAGCAGTTCGAGACCCGAGAGTGCTGCATGACGGAGTGAGCTCCCGTCTCTAGTTCCAGCTCCTGCCAACCTAGCAGTTCGAAAGCAAGAAAGTGCAAGTAGATAAATAGGTACCGCTTCGGTGGGAAGGTAACAGCGTTCCGTGCGCCTCGGTGTTTAGTCATGCCGGCCACATGACCACGGAAACGTCTTCGGACAGCGCTGGCTCTTCGGCTTTGAAACGGAGATGAGCACCGCAACCCTAGAGTCGGATTCGACTGGCTTTCGAGCAAGGGAAACCTTTACCTTTACTTTACTATGAATACATCACCTCGTTAACAGCCTCGCTCAGGTCTTGCAAACCGAGGGCTCTTGTGGCTTCCATCGTACAGTCAATCCACCACCTATTGGGTCTTGAGGAGCCAGTTTGGTGTAGTGGTTAAGTGCGCGGACTCTAATCTGGGAGAACCGGGTTTGATTCCCCACTTCTCCACTTGCACCTGCTGGATGACCCTGGGCAAACCACAGTTCTATCAGAGCTGTTCTCTCAAGGACAGTTTCTGTCAGAGCTCTCTCAGCCCCTCCTACCTTACAGGGTGTCTGTTGTGGGGAGGGGGAAGGGAAAGGAGTTTGTAAGCCGCTCTGAGACTCCCTTGGGTAGTGACGGGTGGGGTATAGATCCAATCTCTTCTTCTTCTTCTCTTCTTCTCCTTCCTCTTTTCCTGCTGCCTTCAACTTTTCCCAGCATTATCGTCTTTTCAAGTGACTCTTTGCCTTCTCATTGTGTGACCAAAGTCCGATAGCCTCAGTTTCGTCATTTTACCTCCTAGGGAGAGTTCAGGCTTGATTTGGGCTAAAAAGGTAAAGGTAAAGGTTCCCTTGCTCGAAAGCCAGTCAAATCCAACTCTAGGGTTGTGGTGCTCATCTCCGTTTCAAAGCCGAAGAGCCATCGCTGTCCGAAGACGTTTCCGTGGTCATGTGGCCAGCATGACTAGACGCCAAGGTGCACGGAACCCACCAAAGTGGTACCTACTTATCTCCTTGCAATTTCTTGCTTTCGAACTGCTAGGCTGGCAGGAGCTGGAACTAGAGACGGGAGCTCACTCTGTCATGCGGCACTCTCGGATCTCGAACTGCTGAACTACTGACCTTCCACAGCCTGCACAACCACTTGAGCCACTCACTTATTACGCATTGTTTGCAGTGCGGTATTTGCAATTTCTGGCTGGAAATCTTGTTTTGTTTCTTAAAAATAAGAATTTGAAAGTATGATTTTTGTTTGTGTGTGTTTGTTCATTCCAGTAAGCTCAGTCTCTCTTCTGCTCCTGGGGTAGGTAGTGGACATACCAGAAGAGCTGCTGGGTGAACATGACCTGACCGTGGACTACATCCTCACCCCGACAAGGGTCGTCCGGACTGGCTGCATGCGCCCAAAGCCCCAGGGTATCCTGTGGCACAAGGTAATCCGCGTCTCCTCCAAGTCACTCGGGGGGTGGGAAAGCTTCGTGGATCTCCCACTGGGAGTTCTGTGGATCACATGCATTGATGCTGGAGGAACAAATGGCTGCACCAGTAGGCAGGGGGGGAAAGGAAAAAAGCAGGCGCAAGGTGAAAACACTAGACCTTTATAGATCAAATCAGTCAATCCTAAAGGAAATCAACCCTGACTGTTCCCTGGAAGGCCAGAAACTGAGGCTGAAGCTCAAATACTCTGGCCACCAAATGAGAAGGGAGCCCTCACTGGAGAAGACCCTGGTGCTGGGAAAGACTGAAGGTCAAAGAAGAAGGGGACGGCAAAGGATGAGATGGTTAGACAGTGTTATCGATGCAACAAACATGAAATTAAGGAAACTCTGGAGCACAACGGAAGGCAGGAGGGCCTGGCGTGATGTGGTCCATGGGGTCGCGAAGAGTCGGACTCGATTCTGCGACTGAACAACAACAACAGCATAGATCCCTGCGTGTTTATTATAGATCCCTAGGTTTTTTCAAATTTCACCTTGTAGATGATCCCCTGAAGAGGTTTAACAGCGAAATGTGTAAGGATCTATAAAGCGTCAAAGACATCACTCAGGGTTCTGGGAAGAGAAAGGCAATTTTGCCACCAGTGGAGAGAGAATGGCTGTGACTCAGCAGAAGAGCATCTTTCTGGTGTGCAGAAAGTCCCGGGTTCGGTCCCTGGCACCTCTAGCTAAAAGCATCAAGCGGTAGGTGATGCAAAAGACCCTTTCCTGCCTGAGACCCTGGAGAGCGGCTGCCAGCCGGAGTAGGCAATACAGACCTTGATGGACCGAGGGCCTGATTCGGTAAAAGGCAGCTTCGTGTGTTCATGTGATCCTTTGACTGGGGGCGGAGTCTGGAGCTCTTCCAAGGTGCCTTCCCGAAGCTTTGGAACATCCCCTTTGTAGGAATCCCCCTATGGACAAGGTCCGTTGCCCGACTGGACAGCAAGGCTGCATCTCGTGGGCTTGGCTTAGAGCAGAGGTTCCCGGACTTATTTGGCCTACTGCCCACTTTTCAGGGGAAAAAAAATACTAAGTGCCCCCCTGGAAATCTGCCTTCAAGAAGTGGACAAACAGACGCAGTGACAAATTTGCACCTAGTAAAGAAAGATGTTCTGGTAAGTAAAGAAAGACGTTGTTGGCCTGAAGCCGGAGGCCAGCAGCAGCCACCACACAACAGCCCAGCAGCAACACCAGTCTTACGAGGGTTCACGTGCATTTGCAGTTTGCAAATGCATGGCTGTGATTGGCTGCGGGGACCCCTCTCCCCCTCCCTCCCGGATCCCAGGGAAGACCAGGAGAAGGCAGGGAAAGGCTGCTTTTGACAGGTTCTGGACTCTTCTTTCTTTATGCTTCCATCGCCCCTTTGTTTTTATTCAACGCCCCCCAATTGCACACGAGGCTCTGACCGTCCACCTGGATCGTTCAAGCGCCCCCCCAGGGGGTGGTATTGCCTACTTTGGGAACCAGTGGCTTAGAGGATGGGCAGGCACTCTACACACACACACACACAGCTGTCTTGGGCAGAATCAGACCCTTGGTCCATCAAAGTCAGTATCAATAGTTGCTGTAGATTTCCCGGGCTGTGTGGCCGTGGTCTTGGCATTGTAGGACCTGACGTTTCACCGGTAGCTGTGACTGGCATCCTCAGAGGTATGACACAGAAAGATGGAGTCCTCTCTGTGTCAAAGTGAGAAGAGAAATGGTGGGCAGGTAATTTATATCTACCCTGGAAGGTGGGGTAGGGCTGAGTCATTCTCTTGTAGGAGTTCCCCAGGCTATGAACATGCTAATGGAGGAGCTTTCCTGAGGAGGTTCTTTTGTCTATGGATGGTTTCCTGAGGAGGTTTCCTGTTTCCTGAGGAGGTTCTTTTGTGTGTGGAATGGCTGCTGAAACTCTAATCTTACCTGTAGTGCTGTTGTCAGCTGTAGAGCATTTTGTGTTTTCCAGGACAGGAAACCAGGCCCTGTTTATTTTTAAACTCTCTTCTTTCCTGTTGAAATTGTGTTTATGTTTATGGATTTCAATGGCTTCCCTGTGCAATCTGACATGGTAATTGGAAGTGTTGTCCAGCCTTTCAGTGTCTTGGAACAAAATACTATGTCCTGTTTGTGTTAGGCTATGTTCAGCCACTGCTGATTTATTAGGTTGGCCAAGTCTGCAGTATTGTCTCCTCTGACTGGCAGTGGCTCTCCGGAGGTTTGGATCTTTCCCATCATTTGGTGCCTGTTCCTTATTTTTTTTTATAGGAGATGCCGGGGATTGAACCCGGGACCTTCTGCATGCCGAGCAGGTGCCCTTCCACTGAGCCACAGTCCCTCCCTAAGGGAGCTCTCCCCCCTACTAAGGGGACATTTAGGAGAAATTCCTGTGAGCGAGAGCAATTTGATCATGGACTGGGGGTGCAATGCTCCCTCTAAGCTGCGGAGACTTGTGAGCAAAAATTCTGCTTCGCGAGCTCCTGGAATGAAAGTTGTGAGCGAGAAATTTGGCCGCTGCCTCAGTTAGTTTGCTCCGGAGCCCTCCTTCCTGAGCTAAGATGAAAACGTGTGAGCCGGAGGCTGAAAAACTGTGAGCTAGCTCGCACTCACTTGGCTTAGAGGGAACACTGGTGGGGAGTGTGTGTGTTTGTGTGTGTGTGTATTTGTGTGTGTGTGTGTGTGTGTGTGTGTGAATTCTTGCTGGAGGTCTTCATGCAGAGACCGGACAGCCTTCTGCGGGGGAATTTGTAGGTCTGGCTTTCCTCCACGGAGCAGGGGGTTGGGCTAGATGGTCTCTAAGGCCCCTTCCGGCTCTAGGGCTGCCGTTCTCCCAGCCTTGGATCCAGCGCGCCTGGCTCCATCCCGCTCACTTTGATCATCCTCGGCTCTAGTGTCAGAATTGAGTCCCCATAAATAGTTTCTCGGGCGTCCCTGCCTTCCTTCCCCTTCTAATCACAAGTGATACCTGCAGAGATCTGGCCGAGGCCTCCCGACTACCCCCCCCCCGCCTGGCAGAGAACCCTTTCATCTCGGTGCCAGTTTTGACACTCTGGCAGACAGGGTGTGTGTGTGGGGGGGCTGCCGTGCCCCTTTATCAAAACCCTGCCTTCTTTTGCATTTCGACGCTTATCGGTGAGAGGAAGAGATTAAAGGCTGCAATCTCCCCTCCGGGCAGAGGACGCCCTCCCCTCCCCTCCCTGCTTCGCTCCAAAGGTTCCTGCCATCTGTTCTCAGTCCGCCACCAGGGTTTGAAACGTCTCTTTTTTGGCCAGCAAGAGCAGGCGTGTTAAACCGCTGCAGCATGAATAATCTGGAGTCCTTGCGGTGCCTTAAAAGACTAGATGTCTGTGTGCATATTCCAGCCACGGCTTTGGCGGGTCAGCGCTCGCTTCGTCAGACGCACCTGCCAAAGTAGAACGCAGTCTATATCATTCCACTTTTGCTGGAATAAAGTATCGTTTCTAAGGTGCCCCAAGACTTCGGTTTTTCTTCTTAGCGCTTGGTGTCGCTTTTTGCAAAGGCCTGACGTTTCGAAAATCTCTGGTTCGTTTTCTGGGTCATTGAAAGCCAGCATCACAGTAAGACACCAATAAGAGGAATCGGGCTCCTCTTTATTTTACTTGATTTACATCTCGCCTTTCTCCCCCCAGCGGGACCCAAAGCGGCTTAACACCATCCTTCTCTCCTGCGTTGTACCCTCGCAACAACCCCGGGAGGTGGCTAAGGCGGAGAGTGGTGTGACTGTCCCAAGGTCGCCCAGCAAACTTGCATGGCACGAGTGGGGATTCGAACCTGGGTCTCCTAAGTCCTAGTCCAGCATTGTAACCACTGTGCCAAGCTGGCTGGCTGTCTCCTGTGCCCTCCTAGGAGAGATTTACTTCTGCCGTTAAAGAATAAGTAATGTTATTTATGGTTGTTAATATTTTCTCATTCCACCGTGTATGCTAGTGCTTGGGAGATTTCCCTTTTGGGGAAAAAAATAATAATCATAAAACCATAGAATTGTAGAGTTGGAAGGGGCCATAAAGACCGTCTAGTCCAACCCCCTGCCCAATGCAGGACCAGCCTAAATATTCGTCCAGCCTCTTCTTGAAAGCTGTCGGTGAAGGGGAGCCAACTATCTCCCCCCCCCACAAGTGGCTTCCGCCGTTGCCTTCGCTTCCATTTTATCCTCACAACCACCCTGTCAGGTCGGTTAGGCTGACCTCCCAAGTGGTGGCTGGAGTTCTGGAAGGACTGCTGGTCTCCAGGCACCAGTTCCCCTGGGGAAAAATGGATGCTTTGGAGGGGTGGACTCTGTTCTACCCCGCCGAGGTCCTCCCCTTCCTCGCCGGGCTTCCCCTCCGAATTTCCAGGGATTTCCCAGCCTGGAGCTGGTGGAACCCTGAGTAGCGGTCATCATGTTGGCCTTGGGTCTGGGAGACCCGTATTCAAACGCCCCCTTTGCGAAGGAAGCTCACTGATTGACCTGAGCCAGTCAATCTGACTCAGCCCAGGGGAGCCCCATGAAGAAAAAGAAAAAGAAGAAGAAGAGGAGGAGGAGAAGAAGAAGAGGAGGAGGAGGAGGAGGAGAAGAAGAAGAAGAGGAGGAGGAGGAGGAGAAGGAGAAGAAGAGGAGGAGGAGGAGGAGAAGGAGAAGAGGAGGAGGAGGAGGAGGAGAAGGAGAAGAAGAAGAAGAGGAGGAGAAGGAGAAGAGGAGGAGAAGGAGAAGAAGAAGAAGAGGAGGAGGAGGAGAGAAGAGATTGGATTTATACCCTGCTGTTCACTACCCAAAGGTGTTTCAGAGCGGCTTACAAACTCCCTTCCCTTCCCCTCCCCACAACAGACACCCTGTGAGGAAGGTGGGGCTGAGAAAGCTCTGACAGAAACTGCTCTTTTTCAAGAACAGCTCATATCAGAACTACGGCTTGCCCAAGGTCATCCAGCAGCTGCAAGTGGAAGAGTGGGGAAACAAAACCGGTTCTCCCAGATTAGAGTCTGCGCACTTAACCACTACACCAAACTGTAGTAGTAGGAGGAGGAGAAGGAGGAGATTGGATTTATACCCTGCCTTTCACTACCTGAAGGACTCTCAGAGTGGCTTACAATAGGGTTGCCAGCCTCCAGGTGGGGCCTGGGGATGTCCTGCTTTTACAACTGACCCCCAGCTGACAGAGATCAGCTCCCCTGGAGAAAGTGGCTGCTTTGAAGGGTGGACTCTGTGGCATTACACCACACTGAGGCCCCTCCCCTCCCCTCCCCACACCCCGCCCTCTCCTGGATCCACCCCCAAAGTCTCCAGGTATTTTCCAACCCAGACCTGGCAACCCTAGCTTACAGTCTCCTTTCCCTTTCCCTTCCCCACAACAGACACCCTGCCAGGTAGGTGGGGCTGAGAGAGCTCTTCCGAGGACTGCCCTTGAGAGAACAGCTCTGAGGGAACTTGTGACTGACCCAAGGTCACACCAGCAGCTGCAAGTGGAGGAGTGGGGAATCAAACCCAGTTCTCCCAGATGAGTCCACGTTCCTAACCCTGAGCTGGCCTCTAATAAATAAGTAAATACACCGGCCCAGAGCTCTTTAGGAGGAAATGTGTGTGTGTGTGTGGGGGGGGGGAATGGCTTGCAGAACTGATCAGCAATACAGAGGAGACTCCAGTGTATTAAAGTGGGGCAGTTTCCAAAAAGTGGAATGATCTTATAGGTGCTTTTTTTTTTGGAATCTTCTGCCTCTGAATGTTTTCCAAAGCCGCAGCTTTTGGGAGGTCTCCTTAAGCCGTAGAGCCTTCCTGTTTCGACATAGGTGCTTGAAACCCGAGATGACAGTCCTTTCATCTCCGACAAATCCGGGATTTGCAGTCTCCTTCCAGGGACTGCGGGGGAAGGGGGAACACAAAACCACCTCCCGGAGAGGGGGTCCTGTTTTGCCCACTGCCTGGATTCTGGTTTTTGTTTTTCCTACCGGGCCTCGTAAATCACCCTCGGAAAACTAGAAAGCAAATTTAAGAGCCTCTTTCAATAGGGCGAGTTCTCTTGTTTATGGCCCCTGGCTGTCCCATCAATCCAGCGGGAAGCTTATTAGGTGAATTTGTTTGCAGACAGGTTGCATGCTAGGGCAGGGATGACTTGGCACTTGCCACTAGTCAAGGATTTCGAAAATTAGTGAAAGGCAAAACGGGAAGGATCGGCCAGATGAAGAAGACTGGGGGGGGCCTTTAAGCCTTTTGAAGGATAATCCAGGAACAGCTCCCAGCGTGCCACAATCTACAGCTCACCCCAAGGGGCACGCTGGTAGCAAGGAGCCGGTGTGGGTGCTTTCTGTAATCTTGGGATGCCAGCCTCCAGGTGGGACCTGGGGATCCCCTGGAATTACAGCTCATCTCCAGGCGACAGAGATCAGCAACTTCGTGAATTGTTTAGTACAGTGGTAGCCTATTGCCGGAGCTGCGGTGGCTCAAGTGGTTAAGACGCTGAACTGCAGGCTGTGGAAGGTCAGTAGTTCAGCAGCTCGAGACCCGAGAGTGCCACATGACAGGGTGAGCTCCCGTCTCTAGTTCCAGCCCCTGCCAACCTAGCAGTTCGAAAGCAAGAAATTGCAAGTAGATAAATAGGTACCACTTCGGTGGGAAGGTAACAGCGTTCCGTGTGCCTTGGTGTTTAGTCATGCCGGCCACATGACCACGGAAACGTCTTCGGACAGCGCTGGCTCTTCGGCTTTGAAACGGAGATGAGCACCGCAACCCTAGAGTCGGATTCGACTGGCTTTCGAGCAAGGGAACCTTTACCTTTACCTTTAGCCTATTGCCTGCACAGAAAAGCCTTCTTGGATAATTCGGTTTTGCATAGATTCAGGGGGTCCCCATGTAGGTCTGAAGCAGAAGAACAAAGTCTTGAGTCCAGTGGGGCACCTTGGAGATCAACAAAGTTTTATTCTGGGTGTAAGCTTTCATGTGCCCGCACGCTTCTGTGTAGCTGAAGAAGTGTGAACATAAGAACATAAAGGAAGCCAGTGTTGGATCAGGCCAATGGCCCATCCAGTCCAACACTCTGTCTCACAGTGGCCAAAAATACCAGGTGCCATCAGGAGGTCCAGCAGTGGGGCCAGGACACTAGCAGCCCTCCCACTGCTGTCCCCTCCAGCACCAAGAATAGAGCATCACCTGCCCCAGACTGAGAGTTCCCATCTATACCCTGTGGCTAATAGCCACTGATGGACTTCTGCTCCCTCTCAAAGCCGTCCATGCTTGTAGCTGCCACCACCTCCTGTGGCAGTGAATTCCATATGTTAATCACTCTTTGGGTGAAGAAGGACTTCCTTTTATCCATTCTAACCCGACTGCTCAGCAATTTCATGGAGTGCTCAAGAGTTCTTGTACTGTGAGAAAGGGAGAAAAGGACTTCTTTCTCAACCGGCTCAAGTGTGCTTGCACATGAAAGCTTATACCCAGAATAAAAAAATCTTTGGTCTTAAACGTGCCACAGGACTCAGACTTTGTTCTTCAGTCTTGCATAGTTTGTGGAAAGCCAAGAGAGTGGGGGGGGCCTTCCTGACCTCTTCAGACAGGCGGTTCCACAAGGCCGGGGCCCCATCCGAGAAGGCCGTAGAATCGTAGAGTTGGAAGGGAGCTCCCGGGTCATCTAGTCCAACCCGCTGCACAGTGCAGGCAATTCACAAGTACCTCCCTCTCCACGCACCTCGTGACCCCTGTTCCATGCCCAGAAGATGACAAAAACCTCCAGGATCTCCAAACAAACTGGCCTGGAGAAAAATTGCTTCCTGATCCCAAAGGGGCGATCAGCATTTCCCTGGGCATGTGAGAAAGGGCCATGAGAATTATGCACTGAGACAGACAACCCTCCCTGCCCTCCCTCTCACGATCTGCTTCAGATCACAGGTCACTTGTTGATTTTGCCCATTTTCGGGTGGGCAGCACCAGCAGAAGGCCGTGCTCAGATGAGCAAAGCGGCTCACATTTTGCACTTGGAAGGGTTTGATCCTGTGTGCCCCCCCCCCCGAAAGTTCTAAAAAGGTCTTTTCCCCTAATCTGGTGCTGATGGTCGTGAGGAGGACTATGAGGAAGGGGTGGTGGTTAGAACAAGGCTGGATCTGACCCGGGGAGGGCAGGAAGGGGAGAGTTGAGTAAAATACGGGGGAAGGAGATGTTACCTTCAGAGGGAGGACAGAGGCAGTTCCCCCCACCCCCCATGTGCCGGCAAATGTACACTTTCCCTCCACCTCTTTGCCGTCTTGGAGGATTCTAAATAAAGCCTCCGATAAATATGCAACATATTCCCATCCATGGATTCGGTCCCTCTTGAGGGGTGAGAGGCATTTGTGTTGAAACTCTCCAGGCCTGGTTTGCTTCCAGGAGTGATTAGTTATGTGAGAAATTGGTGGTTTGAGGGGGGGAGTTGTTTTCCCTGTTTGGTTGGATTAGCATAAAATTTCGGGCATTCCACAAGCTGACAAAACCTAGGAAACGGTTCTAATTCCGGGCTCCCGGGGAGGGGAGAGGAAGGCAAAAATTCCCTTCTTCCCATTGGCAGGTTTAAAAGTCACATTCCTCCCATTGGTGAGTTGAAATGTGATGTCACGAGAGGATTTGCATGGAAAGGGTCGGTACCTCTGAGCAGGGGGACCTTTCTCAGAAGTCAACAGAGGTGTCATTTCAAGCATTTGTTGGCCTGAAATTCCCCACCGACCACCATTTCTCATGTCACTAACAGGCCCCAGTAACCGACTTGGGAGCACCAGTTCTATTATTATTTTGTAACTAGCGTCATCTGTGTTTTGGGTCCATTTATCAGTGTCTGGATAGGAGACCGGGGAGAGCCTCCTGAAAGCCATGGACTCATGAAGTTGCATTATTCAGAGACAGACCTTTGGTCCGTATTTTCTCCTCTGACTGGCAGCGGCTCTCGAGGGTCTTATTCTGAGGTCTTTCCCATCACCTACTGCCTGGTCCTTTTAACTGGAGATGCCGGGGATTGAAACTGGGACCTTCTGCATGCCAAGCAGAGGCTCTGCCACTGAGCCACAGCCCCTCTTTACAGCTCTCCAGGGTCTCAGGCCGAGGTCTTTTACATCACCTCCTACCTGGTCCTTTTAACTGGAGATGCCGGGGATTGAACCTGTAACCATCTGCATGCCAAGCAGAAGCTCTTCTACTGAGCCACAGCCCCTCTTTCCGGCTCTCCAGGTTCTCAGGCAGACGTCTTTCCCATCACCTGCTACCTGGTCTTTTTTACCTGGAGATATCAGGGATTGAACCTGGGACCTTCTGCATGCCAGGCAGAGGCTCTGCCACTGAGCCACAGCCCCTCTTTCCGGCTCTCCAGGGTCTCAGGCGGAGGTCTTTCACATCACCTCCTTCCTGGTCCTTTTAACTGGAGATGCTGGGGACTGAACCTGTAACCATCTGCATGCCAAGCAGAAGCTCTTCTACTGAGCCATGGATTCTTCCTGATATGAATACATGAAGCGGCCTCAAAGTGAATCAAACCCTCGGTCCATTAAGATTGGTCTTGTCTACTCACACTGGCAGGGTCTCAGGATGAGGTCTTTCCCATCACTTACAGCATTGTCCTTTTAACTGGAGGTGCCGGGGACTGAACCTGGGACCTTCCGCAGGCCGAGCAGATGCTCTGCCACTGAGCCACAGTTCCACTGTGAGCTTCATAAAGCAAGAGGGGGATGTCATTAATAAATACGGATGTCCCCCTCCTGCACGTCCATCGGGGAGGCTAGTGGGGAGGGTGCCCACGTGATCACGCCCAGTGCTTCTGTCTCCTGGCAACAAAAAAAAAAGCCAGCACACTGTTAGGCAGGGTTCCCCAACGTGGTTCCCATGGGTGCCATGGCGTCCACCAGTACATCCCTTGACACATTCCAAGCTTTTGGTGTAGTGGTTCAGTGCGCGGACTCTAATCTGGGAGAACCGGGTTTGATTCCCCACTCCTCCATTTGCAGCTGCTGGATGACCTTGGGCAAGCTGTAGTTCTGACAAGAGCTGTCCTTGAAAGAGCAGTTCTTGAAAGAGCTCTCTCAGCCCCACCTACCTCACAGGGTGTCTGTTGTGGGGAGGGGAAGGGAAAGGCATTTGTAAGCTGCTCTGAGACGCTGAGTGAAGGGCGTGGTATAAATCCAATCTCCTCCTCCTCCTCCTCCTCCTCCTCCTCCTCTTCCTCCTCCTCCTCCTCCTCCTCCTCCTCCTCTTCTTCTTCTTCTTCTTCTTCTTCTTCTTCTTCTTCTTCTTCTTCTTCTTCTTCTTCCTCTTCCTCTTCCTCTTCCTCTTCCTCTTCCTCTTCCTCTTCTTCCTCTTCTTCCTCTTCTTCCTCTTCTTCTTCTTCTTCTTCTTCTTCTTCTTCTTCTTCTTCTTCGAAAGTGGGCAGGGCCAAGGTATGGCAGGGCTTGTTAATGCTGGCCCTCATTCAAATGAAAGGCTTTTGTTCTGGAAGATCAGGGGGACTAGTAAAGCGTCTGGGTTTTCCTGGGTCATCGTGTGGTTCCACTCCTCATTCAAGCTTTCCTTCTTCCCAGGAGACGTGAGGAGGCAGGGGATACCTAATAATCGGTGCATTCACACGCGCAATTAGCCCCGCCATAGGCACGAATGCCGGGCAGATTTAAAGGGCACGATCACACAAGAACATCTGCCCAGCATCCCAGAGTTGTTGGCAACCCATTTCGCTCCACCGCAGAAGCGGGGTAAAAAGACCCGGGGAAGATAGGGGAAGTCCACTATCAAACCAGTTGCTACCAGCCACAGATGGACTTTCCCCTGTGTGATCGCACCAGCACGTTCTCATGGCGTCGGGATGGTCTGATGGGGCCATCCCGACTCTGTGCGGTCGTTTCCCCCCCCGTTTCAGTATGTGCATCATTGCACCCCTCCATAGGGAGCACTCAGTGCGGAGATGCGGATCATCGATCCCTCGTTGAAGTGCACCGGAAACATGCGGCAAAACCCCCAAAAACGATTCACCCGCAGTTTGCGTCTGGTCACGCGGTGGCGGGCTGCCTCCGCAGCTCCCAGGGACTGTGTGATTGCTCAGGTGCAGGTCAAATTGCTACGGAGCAAATAGCCTTGCTTCCCATGCCCCCCCCCCACCGTGTTATCTCGCTTATGTGACCACAGCCAATGTGCCTTTTCTCTCCACTTTTATGCATCAGGTCAGTCGCCAAACGATGGAGAAGATCCCAATCCTCAAGAGCCTTCGTTGCAGAGAGGAACAAGCCGGCAAAGACGTCGCCCTCAAAGAGGAACGGACAGATGTTCCAGCTGTTGCTGAGCTGGAGAGAAGAGCCACGGGTGTCAGGCCCCGAAACCCCGCATTGCCAAACGAGTCTGGCCTGTGCCAAACTAGCCCTAAGGAGTCTGGGTACACCGGCCGCGAACTTTCCAGTCTGTTTGTGGGGAACATCCCTCCGGCAGCCAGAGTGAGCGAATTCAAGGCTGTCCTCAGGGAGCGCCACGCCACCCCCGCGCAGCTCACCTGGCAGGGGGCGCAGCGCCGAGCTTTCCTCCGCTACGGGGATAGAGCGGAGGCCGAAGTCGCCGCCGCAGCGTTGCAAGGCCTGAGCCTCCGGGGTTGCGCCCTGAGAGTCGAACCTGCCAAGGCCCAACGCCACAAAATGGCCGGCGGACCCTGAAGGGCAGGTCGGGGAAGCGGCCCCATTCTTGGTGCGGCCGCCCCACAGAGCCCCGGGTCGAAGGTTTTCCATCCCTCTGTTCCTGGAAGCGTCATCGTCAGGCGAGGATGCTACATGGGATGGGTTTCTAACAGTCAGGACGGTCCCCCCCCCCGAAATAAACTATTTTTTTATTCATTTAGGAAATTTCTAAGCTGCCGGCACTGTAAAAGGGTCCCTTCGTCTTTGTGAAACTGCTTCCAGTGGTCCCGGAGGGAAGCGACAGTTAAAATGGCTTAACATAGGCAGTGTGAGTGTACCTTATGTGGAAAACCACCTCACACTCCCTTGTGTGGGACTTCTACTCTTGAATGGCTTGTTAATTCGGAGAAGTAAAGAAGGGCTCCAGTTTGTTCTCGGGCCCTGGTATCCTTCGCTGTATTCCAGCCTCGCCTCCGGGAATGACAGCTCTCAAGAAATGTTTTTACTGGCAGGTTTCCTCTGAAAGGTTGCATCAGTGTGGGGATCACATCAAGAACTTCCATGCAAACGTTTTTGTACAAGAAAGCAACAATGCATTTAATTTTTTTGTTTGTCTGTCCTCTCGTGTGTTTCTTTGTTTCCTGAAAACGAGATGGACCGGGGCCGGACGCCTTGCCCGACAGAAACGTTTTCGCCAGCGATCTCGGGCCCGAGATCAAAATAAGCACTGAAACGTGGTGGTGGTATTTATTTATTTATTTATTTTTTAAAAAGCATAACAGTTGGAAATAGTTTCCTAGCTCCAGGCTGTCATACGACAGATATTTTAAGCTCAGTACAATGGCCTCAAGAGAGGCAGATTTTCATAAAGTTTTTATTTAGATCCCCAACCATCTGAAGGTTGTGGAGGACCCTTAAGTGCAAAGTCCCACAATGAGGAGGGGGGGTCCTCTCCTCTCCAGGGAAATAAGAGTCCAAAGCAGTGAGGTTAATAACTTGCAAGAGTGTAGGGGAAATGGGCTGGGACAATACCCTTCTCCTTAGAACATCGGAACATGAGAGGAGCCAATGTTGGATCAGGCCAATGGCCCATCCAGTCCGACACTCTGTCACACAGTGGCCAAAAAGACCAGGTGCCATCAGGAGGTCCAGCAGTGGGGCCAGGACACTAGAAGCCCTCCCACTGTTGCCCCCCTCCAAGCACCAAGAATACAGAGCATCCCTTGCCCCAGCCTGAGAGTTCCTGTCTATCCTTGCTCCTTTTCACATCTTTGTCTTATAACCAATGCTCCTTCTAAGCTGTGGAGTCTTGTGAGCAAAAATTCTACTTTGTGAGCTACTGGCATTAAAGTTGTGAGCGAGCTATTTGGCTGCTGCATAAATTGATTTGCTCTGGAGCCGTCCTTCCTGAGCTAAGACAAACTTGTGTGAGCTGGAGGCTAAAAAACTGTGAGCTAGCTCGCACTAACTCAGCTTAGAGGGAACACTGCTCATAACAGAGCAGATGGGCAGCCTCACAGAGGTTAGCAAGGGCTGCTCAGACAGGCAGCCTGTTTTCTGGCATCCCGGAACTGAACTTGGCACGTTTTTCATGTCATGTATGTGTTCTGGCCCTAAACCACAGTCCTTCCCCAAAGCATGCTCAGATATGAACCAAACTCATATCGAGTCCAGATGTTGGTCCAACTGAGAAGAGAGAGAAGAGATTGGATGTATACCCCGCCCCTCACTGCCCAAAGGAGTCTCAGAGCGGCTTACAATCTCCTTTCCCTTCCCCTCCCCACAACAGACACTCTGTGAAGGAGGTGGGGCTGGGAGAGCTCTCTCAAGAACAGCTTGTGAGAGAACAGCTTTGAAAGAACTTGTGACTGACCCAAGGTCACACCAGCAGCTACATGTGGAGGAGTGGGGATTCGAACCTGGTTCTCCCAGATTAAAGTCTGTGCTCCTAACCGCTACACCAAACTGGTTCTCTCCACGTTGTCTATGGACTGGTGCTGGGTCTGCAGGATTTCAGCCTGCAAGGTGTAAGCCTCTGCCCCATGTAGCTTCAGCTGCTGGGTTTGGATTCAGGCATTTTTCTTCGCCAGTTAAATATATATCAGGTTATACAAAAACAAGAAGAAGAAGAGAAGAAGAGATTGGATTTATACCCCTTGCCCTTCACTACCCAGAGGAGTCTCCGAGCGGCTTACAAACTCCTTTCCCTTCCCCTCCCCACCACAGACACCCTGTGAGGTAGGTGGGGCAGAGAGAGCTCTTGACAGAAACTGCTCTTTTTTCAAGAACAGCTCTTATCAGAACTATGGCTTGCCCAAGGTCGTCCAGCAGGTGCAAGTGGAGGAGTGGGGAATCAAACCCGGTTCTCCCAGATTAGAGTCTGTGCACTTAACCACTACACCAAACTGGCTCTCCTTCACGCCATTGGAAATAGTTTCCTAGCTCCAGGCTATTTCCAAAAACCCTTCACGTAGTTCATATACCCAAAGAGGATGTTGCGCCTATTTCTCATACCAGCAGCAGTCCATGTCTCCCACCCACAAATGCCATTTGGGAACCCCCCTTTTGGACACAAAGTTAAGGTTCCAAAGGAATGCTTGAAACAGCCCGGGAAAGCTGCTGTCCAGAAGAAAACGCGTCCAGCTTTCCCCGAAGTGCTCAGGAAACCCTGGGGGAGTACCCAAAGAATGCAGTTGGATCTGGGCCATCCTTTCTAGGAATGCCATCATTTACTCTGAGTGATCTGGTAGCTGCCCGCCGTCTCCCTGCTGCTAAAATGCGTGCCATCGATCACCTGTTCTTTCTGTGCCTGCATCCCAAGGCCTGGCCCCTCCTGAGCCAGGAGATGCTGGAGGGTGAAATGCCAAAGGACATGAAGGCTTTGGTGTGCAACACCCAAGTCAATGTGACCTGGTAACATTGCACGAATGTGCGGAAAAAAGGGGGGGAAGACTCTGTTGTACAGAAGAAGAGTCTCTTTTCAAAGGCATCACCACCTGGGACCCCCCCATGCTTGAAGATCACCTCTCCCAGGGGCAGATTAAAGTTCATTGGTGCCCTAAGCACTGGCCAGTCTTGGGGCCCCCCTCATTGAAATAACTGTCCTGACAACTGAATTTGGCTCCGTCATTTTACTTTTAAACACCTGCATTTTACTTTGAAACATAGCCTATGACGCTGCACCTCAGCCAACCAAAAATAGAAGATAACCCGAGGGTGGCACCGTGACCAATTGGCACTAGTTTTATCAATTTTATTTTTTTTTAACAAATCTTCATTCGTTTTTCTTTTCACCCCTTTCCCCAACTTTGTGGTGCCCCCTTGGGCCCTGGTGCCCTGAGCACGTGCTTAGTCTGCTTAATGGTTAATCTGCCACTGACCTCTCAACCTAGTATTAACCTAGTTAACAATCCCCAAGAGTTTGTGTGTGGGCCAATGAGAGAGTGCCTCACTTCGGTTGTAAACTTTTTTGATGGCCCCCATCCTCTGGAACGGTGGGGTAGCCAGCTTCAGGTCGGGAAAGACCCAGAGATTTGGGGGGTGGAGTCTGAGGAGGGGAGGGGAGGGACTTCAGCGGGGTATAACTCCACAAAGTCCATTTTCCAAAGCAGCCATTTTCCCCAGGGGAACTGATCTCTATAGCTTGGAGGTCAGGTGTAATCTCGGGAGATCCCCCGCCACCCCCCGGAGGCTGAAAGGAAGCAAACAACCGTGATGTATAATGCCAAAAAAAGAGTTGTAAATTCAGAGATTTGTAAATTCTTTTTTCAGTATTCAGTTTACTGGAAGCAATTCCAACGCCATCAACAACAAGGAACCATGCATATGACATCTCGTTTCCGTGTATACCTTTATCAAAGTGGATGGCGTTGAAATAACCTATATAATGTTAATCCATTTGGCAAACACTCTCGTCAGATCTCATAGTCACATTCATCATTATATAGGTATTTCAACGCCACCCACTTTGATAAAGATACACGAAACGAGATGTTGTATGCACAGTTCGTTGGTGTTGATGGCATTTGAATTGCTTTCAGTGGACTGAATACTGAAGAAAGAATTTACAAGTCTGGGAAGAACCCTTTTTTTGGGCATTGTACATCAAGGTTAGGAGCTGCGGTGGCTCAAGTGGTTAAGACGCTGAACTGCAGGCTGTGGAAGATCAGTAGTTCAGCAGTTTGAGACCCGGGTGCCGCATGACGGAGTGAGCTCCCGTCTCTGGCCCCAGCTCCTGCCAACCTAGCAGTTCGAAAGCAAGAAATTGCAAGGAGATAAATAGGTACCACTTCGGTGGGAAGGTAACAGCATTCCGTGCACCTTGGTGTTTAGTCATGCCAGCCACATGACCACGGAAACGTCTTCGGACAGCGCTGGCTCTTCGGCTTTGAAACGGAGATGAGCACCGCAACCCTAGAGTCGGATTCGACTGGCTTTCGAACAAGGGAACCTTTACCTTTTACATCAAGGTTGTTCGCTCCCTTTCAACTTCCATCCCGTGATCTCTCTCTTTGGTTTGCAGCCCCCCTGGAGGCTGGCAACCCTATGGAATGGGGGTCCTGGAAGAAGCCAACAGGTCATCTTCTTTGCTGATCTGTAGGAAGTTTGTAGATCTTTCTAGAAGCTTTCTAGAGGGACTCTTTTTGGAGAGCAACGGATAGTTCTATTGGGCCTGGGATGTGTTAGAACTCTGTTTCTGGACGCAGACGTCTGTTTTTCCTTCTGGTCAGTTTTCCGCGAGCCCACTGGAGTCCCCTTTCAGGGAGAAAGTACCAGGATCCACATTTTGATCTAAATTAAATTCATGGAAGTCTTACATTTCCAAGAGGAGGACGTAGCCTCCTGAGAAGATTTCTAACCGCTTTGGCCTGTTTAGTTTCCAGAAAGAGCAAAGTTTTCATCTCCAAGAGGAAGCAATTATTCAGGCTGCTGATATATGGGGGTCATTCTTCGCTACTGCGTGTAAACAGGCCCGGCCGTTCCTGTTGTACATAAACTCCTGGTTCCTTGCAAATCCCCAGGGAAACATTATTCTCTCCTGCCTGTCCAGGTGTGGGTTCGCCTTCGAAGCGTTCCTTTGGAGGGCTTTGCACAGAGAAGAGTTCCCAAGAGCCCAGGAGGATATTTTTGGCCTTTCGAAATGAATTTCCCACTCCGGTGGGAACTGGAAACCCCAAGTGCCAGGAAACCAAGCCGAAGCCCACCTAAACGAACCGGAATGGCGTGATTTAGGAAGAGGTTGCAAAAGAGGGCGGAAGCAAAATCCCCAAACCAAAACCCCTGGTGCTCCAGAACTCTTTATCAGGCTGGATGATTTTGAGTAGCCCCAGGACCACCGGAAGGGTTACCTAAGTCCGATTCAAGTCCAGTAGCACCTCAGACACCAACAAGGAATGGAGCTTTGGCTGTCCAAAGCTCATACCCCCAAAATTGCATAATTTGTGTATGTGTGTGTGCGCGCACCTGGAAGTCATGGCAACCTCTGGGGACTGACCCCTACTGGGGGTCTGGAGGATATTCAGAGAGGCGGCTGAATGAAGAAGAAGAAGAGACTGGATTTATACCCCGCCCTTCACTCAGAGTCTCAGAGCGGCTTACAAACTCCTTTCCCTTCCCCTCCCCACGACAGACACCCTGTGAGGTAGGCGGGGCTGAGAGAGCTCTGAGAGAACTGTTCTTGAGAAAACAGCTCCGACAGAACTATGGCTTGCCCAAGGACCTCCAGCAGCTGCAAGGGGAGGAATGGGGAATCAAACCCGGTTCTCCCAGATGAGAGTCGCCGCGCTTAACCACTATGCCAAACTGGCTCTCAAGATCAACAAGAGTTTAATTCTGGGTCGAAGCTTTCATGTGCTTGCATGCTTCTCCTTCTATGGCTTCAGACCAGCACCCGAATGCGTAAGAATAATATGTTAATCTGCCTTACTGGTGACAAATGAGGAACAGAAGTTAGAATATTTATTTGCTTACTTGATTTACATCCTGCCTCTCTTCCCAAGAGTGTCATATCATTCTCCTCTCCGCTTTACCCTGTGAGGTGGGTTAGGCTGAGAGCGTGTGACTGGCCCAAAGTCACCCAATAAGTTTCCTTGGCAGAGCAGGGATTCGAACTTGGGACTCCCAGATGCTAGTCCGGCACTTTCACCACGACACAAGATTAGTTTCCGATGCAAACAGTGTGAGGGTGTGTGGTGGTGGTCTGGAGATAACCTGGCCTGGGATATTCCAGTCCCTTTCTTTTTGGACCCTGGAACTCCCACCAGCATTGTGAAATTGGTGGCCAGTTTTGAGATCCCTGGTTTTTATTTTCTGATAAGCTATGCCTACCGCAAGTGCAATGATGGATGGGCATGCAGATGCTTTTGTTATTATCGATGCCTGGTAAGAGCCAGCAAACTTAGTTTGGATCAGGGCCGTGTGGAGGGGGGCCCAGGTGGATTCTTGGACCGGGGCCCCATGATGCGTCTAGAAAAAGAAGAGATTAGATTTATACCCCACCCTTCACTACCCAAAGGTTTCTCAGAGCGGCTTACAAACTCCTTTCCCTTCCCCTCCCCACAACAGACACTCTGTGAGGTAGGTGGGGCTGAGAGAGCTCTTGACAGAAACTGCTCTTTTTCAAGAACAGCTCTTATCAGAACTATGGCTTGCCCAAGGTCATCCAGCAGCTGCGAGTGGAGGCATGGGGAATCAAACCCGGTTCTCCCAGATTAGAGTCTGCGCACTTAACCACTACACCAGACTGGCAGCCGATGTCGATGATACTGATTTGGATGGATCAATGGTCTGGTTTAATTTGAGGCAGCTTGAAATGATCGTATCTTATCTTTTAAACATCCCTTTCCAGAGGGTACTGCTGCTTTCCTAGGCACACTTACTCCCGAGTAAACTTCCAGGAGGTTTGGTTAGAAGTGATCGGCTTTTTGGGGACTGCAGCTTCTCCTTAGCCATGATGTCCAGCAGGTGGCGCTATTGGTGCATTAAAACATCCTGTGGATGGTGGCGGGACCCCATTTAATTCTGTTACATTCAAGCCAATCTCCTTCCAATGTCTCCAGCTTGAGTGTACTGGGGTCTCAATTACTCTCAGCATTTCACAGCTGAAAAGGGTACATCTGTCCGTTAATCTCTGATTCTGATATATTTATTTCCTTCACTATGGTTTCCCCCCCTGGAATTAAACTCAAACAAACGGAGGCCATATAAACTAAGCTTGTTGTTCACATTGAGTCCTCGAATCTGTTAAACAGCTTCATTATGCTGTATGTTAATTTGCTGCTCACCCTCTGCCTATATGTATGGACTGGCAACTTCTATTTCATTGTATCTGAGGAAGTGTGCATGGACACGAAATCAAACTTTGTTGGTCTGAAAGGTGGCCCTTGGACTCAAACTTTGCTCTGCTGCTTCAGATGGCTAGGCAACCCACCTAAATGCTTCCAACACAGTTTTCGATCTTTCTTCCCTCCCTCCCTTTTTCCAAGTTATCGGTAGAAAAACTGACCGTAAGAAGAAATCAACAAGATTTAAAACTAGTGATTTATTTTTTAAAAAATATATAATATTCCAGTTATTAAAGAAGAAAAACCTAGAAATTTTGAACATTCAGAAAAGACGGTTGTGTAGCCACCATAGTCTGCTTAGTTAAGTAACCAGTTCTGGGAACTGGTTCTGTAATTTAAAAAAAATGAGTTTTTAATTAAATGGGTGTTCCTGGTTAAGGGGGCAAAATGGCGTGGGTTTTTTAAATTATCCGTCATATAGTTATTTATAAAGACATATAGGTGGCGGGAGCCATCTTAGAAGAAGCAATCCTTTTCTTACATGTCGGAGGATTTGCAAATGTCTGGATCCCAAGTTAGGGGGAAGACGCTCAGGGGTTTTGCGCCAGAAAGGGGGCAGGTGTGGACAGCCCACACAAAATCACTCACTGCATCTTGGAGAGTTTTTTCTCTTGTAAAAACAACTGTTGGCCTTTTGTTACCCAGGTTTCTATCAGGCACTCGTCATCGTTGTTGTCCATTGCAAAAACAGCAGAAGAATGCCTCCCCCGCCCTTTTAAAGTTTGTGGCTCACCTACGGAGGTATGCATATCTGGTCCATCCAGGAAGTAAAACGCAGACCGTGGTCTCTGTAGTCAGGTGATGACCTTAGCCTTTGAGGAAATAGGTGGCATGTTTTGTGCTTTAGCACACCAAATATAAATCACCAGCCTGCTGACTTTCTCATCCTTCCTGAGGAAGCAGTGGAGCGGTTAAAATGCTGAATTAGCATCTGGGAGACCCAGGTTTGAATCCTGACTCTTCCACGGAAGATAATTGGGTGGCCATGGGCCAGTCACACTCTCCCTCCACCTAGCCTACCTCATAGTCTTGCTGTTGCAAGGATAAAATAGAGGAGGGAAGAACGGTGTTGTAAGCCGCTTAGGGTCCCCACTGAAGAGGAAGGTAAAGGTAAAGGTTTCCCGTGCTCAAAAGCCAGTCAAATCCGACTGTAGGGTTGCGGTGCTCATCTCCGTTTCAAAGCCGAAGAGCCAGCGCTGTCCGAAGGCGTTTCCACGGTCATGTGGCCGGCATGACTAAACACCAAGGTGCACAGAACGCTGTTACCTTCCCACTGAAGTGGTACCTATTTATCTACTTGCAATTTCTTGCTTTCGAACTGCTAGGTTGGCAGGAGCTGGAACTAGAGACGGAGCTCACTCCGTCATGCGGCACTCTTGGGTCTCGAACTGCTGAACTACTGACCTTCCACAGCCTGCAGTTCAGTGTCTTAACCACTTGAGCTGCTTTCTTACATGACCATAGAGCTGGAAGGGACCCCAAGGGTCATCTAGTCCAACCCGCTGCACAGTGCAGGAAATTCAGAACTACCTCCCCCCCCACTTCCCAAGGGACCCTTGCTCTATGCCTAGAGAAAGGCAATAAACCTCCAGGACCCCTGGGCCAATCTGGCCTAGAGGAAAATCCCTTCCTGACCCCGAAGTGGTGATCGGCATGACCCGGGGCATATAAGAAAGGGCCAGGAGAGCCAATCACGGCTCGCCTCTTCCTGCCCTCCCTCCCACAATCTGCCAAAATTCATAGTGACTCATTCCAACGGTTTTTATTCTACCTGAGATTTTACGATATTGCTGATTAGCGATATTGCTGGATGGTTTTATTTTTTGAGCTGCCTCGGGCCCAAATTTGTGGAGAGTCATATAGGAATACTGGAATATTGGAATAGCCGTATCTAATGCCTTCCACTGAGTTCACTGAAGGCAGAAGGTTTAACTTCCTGGTTCACAGATCAGTGCCTCGACTGCAGGGTTATTCTGGCTGTCCAGGACATGTTTATTGACACACAATACAGTGTTAAAAAAATTGCAAACCTCAGGGAAGCAGTCATCAATAAAGCAGACCGAAAAAGAGATTCTAGCTGTGAGTCCCAGGAGTGCAAGCACAAGAGAACCTCAATAATCTCAGGATGAAGAGCCTGCTATGCGGGGAGGGCAGGGTATAAGTCTAATAAATAAATAACAAATAAATAAATAAGATGGTTACAGAAGGAAGGAGGGAACAGCATTGGGGAACTCCTTTAGACCAAGGGTTCCCTGGAAAGCACCCTGGTAGCCAGCCGTCACCACTGGGGGACCGTCTGAGAACATCTAGACTGACCCGCTGAGAAGGTATCCTTCCAGCGCAGCACCAGAGCAATAGCAAAGTGATAGCGCAGAAACCTTGGGAAACACCTGATAACCAAGTATGTAATGAGACCGCCCAGGAAGTCCACGGCTGATATTCAGAGGCAGGCAGGCAGTGGCAAACTACCTCTGAACATCTCTTGCTCTCAAAAACTACTTTAAAAAAAAGGTTTATTATAAAAGAGAGACAAGAAAGGAAAGGAAATGAAAGGAAAGGAAAGGAAAGGAAAGGAAAGGAAAGGAAAGGAAAGGAAAGGAAAGGAAAGGAAAGGAAAGGAAAGGAAAGGAAAGGAAAGGAAAGGAAAGGAAAGGAAAGCAAATGAAATGGAAGGAAAGGGAAGGGAAAGGGGAAGGGGAAGAAAAGGGAAGAGAAGGGAAAGGGAAGAAAAGGAAGGAAGAGAAGGAGGAAGAGAAGGGAAGGAGAAAGGGAAGAGAAGGGAAAGGGAAGGGAAGGAGAAAGGGAAAGAAAGGAAAGGAAAGGGTGGTTGGATTCTAAAAGAAGAGTTTCTCGGCAGGATGAGTAAAAATAATGCAGTGAAAGCAGCGTTCCCTCTAAGCTGAATTAGTGTGAGCTAGCTCACAGGTTTTTAGCCGCCAGCTCACACATTTTTGTCTTAGCTCAGGAACGATGGCTCCAGAGCGAACAGTAGCCCAGTCGCCGGTAGCTCATCAAGCAGACGTTTTACTCACAGGGCTCCACAGCTCGGAGGGAGCGTTGGTTGCCATCTGAAGGAACCCTCATTAGATCAGAGTCTGAGACTGTTTGACCGCTCCCTAAATAAGGGCCGAGCAAGGCCTTACGCCCTCTCTTTTCTCCCCCCACAGGGGATCAACACCTGCAGTGTTCCCTCTAAGCTGAGTTAGTGTGAGCCAGCTCACAGTTTTTTAGCCTCCAGCTCGCATTTTTTTTTGTCTCAGCTCAGGAAGGGATGTGGCTCCAGAGCAAACCAATTTATGCAGCAGCCAGATTGCTCACTCACAACTTTAAGGCGGTGGCTCACCAAGTCGAATGTTTGCTCACAAGACCCCACAGCTTAGAACTAAGCCTTGATTTAAACGTTATGAGTCGGAAAAGTATCGAGCTGTGCTGAATTCTTGCAATGCTGGTTTGGACATTTCCATCGGCTGATGTCATCCGCCGCTTTAATTCTGTGTGGGTTCTTTTTTTGAGGGGGGGTGGTGTATTCTGTTGCTCTTAACCTCGTTGTGGGTCCCCCAGTGGTGACAGCTGGTTACCAGGGTGCTTTCCAGGGAACCCTTGGCCTAAAGGAGTTCCCCAATGCTGTTCCCTCCTTGAGGGGGGGGATATTCTGTTGCTCTTAACCTTGTTGTGGGTCCCCCTGCCCCGGGGATCCTGTCCATTTCGGAAGGGTGGGAGAGAAACATTTAATACATAAAAGGGAAGGCTCGCTTTTACAGCAGGCAGACCTAGCTGGAGTCTTTGGTGCTCCTCTTTTGCTTCGCCGTCTGAGGGCGGGTGGGCAGCCTGTTTAGACTGAGCTCAGTGGCTTGGGGAATATCTCACAGCCACGGAGTACAGTGCATTGGTTCTCCCTGTCCAGTGAAGCTCTGGGAATCTCTCCTGGGCATCTGGAGACCAGGCCTCTTGGCAGGTGGTCCCCCCGATGGACAGGGATCTTCCTCTCCCACCAAGCTTCAGGCCAGCTTTTATCAGTTTATTCTCTGACATATTGAGCCAAACTGGACTTAATCATGAAGAAAACGAACCATAAATCTTCCGAGACGTGAGGCTCTGCCGAGTTTAAAAGAGTCTCGCTGGAATGTGGCCTGCTCTGGGAGTCTGAACTCTGGAAACGTCTGCAAATGGCAGCTGGAGACAGCGGAGGGATAGAGGCAGCGGTGCATAGTGGTTAGCATGTCTAACTAGGATGAGTGAACGTGGTGTCCAAGTCCCTGTTTGGGTGGTCTGGGACCAGTCGCTCACTTTCAACTTAGTCTACCTTGCAGGATTGTTGCAGAGATAAAATAGGGGGGGAGTGTCCTGCACGCTGTCCTAAACTCCTTGGATAAAAACGTGATACGGAGCATCCTATTGTAGAGTCATTTGAGTAGTTCATTGAGGTCCCTTCTAGGAAAATGTGAAAAGTGATGACACTCCAACAGAATATCCTGACAATTCTAATTCTTTCTTTTTTTTAATGTCAGTTATGGGCAGGGCTATTTTGGGGCAGAAACGTGCAGGAACTGAGTTACGGCTGGCTCCCGAGTTGGCCACGCCCAGCAGGAACTCATTAGCATAATAGGCCACGCCCAACAGCAAAAACTCATTCGGATTGGCTTCATTAGGGGTGTGTGGCCTAACATGCAAAGGAGTTCCTTCTACAAATAAAGCCTGGCGTTTTGACAACAAACAAGGTAAACAGAATAAGAAGAAAAAGGTGGGTGTGGCTGGATGACCCCACTTCTGGTTGCATGGGGGGGTGGCCTAATATGCTAATACGCTGTGCTGTCAGGGGTGTGGCCTAATATGCTAATGAGTTCCTGCTGGGATTTTTCTACCAAAAAAGCCCTGTTTATGGGTATTGTTGGATTTGTGTTTTTAAGAGGGAAGGGATAACATATTGATTCCAGTGACTTGATTATTGCCTTAAAAATTGATCCCGAAATTTGTGAGTGTGATCCTGTGCATACCAACACCTTGGTCCTGTGCATGCATATTCGGTTGTGGACGCCATTGCATTCAATGGATTTTACTCTCAAGTCAGCGTATGCAGGACTGAAGGTGACAACCCATTGATTTTTAAGAACAGCCCTGCTGGATCAGACCAACGGTCCATCTAGTCCAGCGTCCCGTCTCACACAGTGGCCAGCTAGTTCCTCGGGACAGCCAACAACAGGGCACGGAGGCCGAGGCCTTCCCCAGATGTTGCCTCCAAGCGCTGGGAGATTGACTGTCTCTGAATGTGAAGGCTCCATTTAGTCGTCATGGCTTGAAGCTGCTGATAGACCTGTCCTCCATGAATCTGTCTAATCCCCTCTTAAAGCCATCTGTTCCTCTGGCCATTGCTACATCCTCTGGCGGCGAAGTCCGCATTTTAATCCCTCGTGGTATAAAGAAGTATCATCCTTTGTCCATCTGAAGAAATAAGCAGTGACTCAAGAAACCTGCCGCAAATTCCGTTAGTCTTTCAGGTGCTCCTGGGCTCTCGCCAGGCCTCTAGTTACAGTGGGGCATTTCGGGGCCTGGCCCCTTGACTTCCTGCTAAGGCCCCCTGACTTCCATCCAGCTCTTTGGGCCACCAGGAGGACTCTGCATTGCTACCCCTTCCCCAAGCATGGCTTGCTTCCCCATGTAGGCAGGCAGAGTGCAGATGCCGCAAAAGTGAGTTTTTAAAATTTTTATTTAAATATTTTTTTTAAAATTTTATTTTGTGACGTCAGTGCCCCCTGACTTATTTAAAGGCCCCCTGAATTACAAAATCCTGGCTACGGGCCTGGCTCTCACTCTTTCCTACTGCTGCCGACAGACTAACACGGCCGCCCATCTTGATCTGTCTCCATGGACTGCATTACACCAGGTCAGATTATTGGCCTATCTAGCAGCAGTCTTGTCTGCTCCAACTGGCAAACTGCTTTCTGGAGTCTGGGGCAGAGGAAGTGCTTGCTGAATTCTGGCCACTGGACATCCTCTTCACTGGAGAAGCCGAAGATGGCACCTGGGACCTTCTGCATGCAAGTACATGCTCTACCACGCGCTCAGTGGAAGAGCTTCAGTGGCTGAGCCTCTGCTTCGCATGCAGAAGTTCTCAAGTTCAATCCCCCAGCATCTCCAGTTAAAAGGATGAGGTCGGAGGTGATGCGAAAGACTTCTGCCTGAAACTTTGGAGAGCCGCTGCCAGTCTTCGTAGACAACGCTGACTTTGACGGACCGAGGGTCTGATTCAGTATAAAGCAGATTCATGTACATTCATGTGTACCAGAGGGGTCATCCACCAGTCTCCAGGATGTGGAGAATTCAGGAGAAATAGGAAGTGAGAGAGGATCACTGCTACATAAATGGGAGGACCACTTGCAGCAGAAATGAAACGTTATGGCACCTCTGCCACAAGGTATAGATAGGAACTCTCCGTCTGGGGCAGGTGATGCACTCTATTCTTGGTACGGGGGGGGGCAGCAGTGGGAGGGCTTCTGGTGTCCTGGCCCCACTGCTGGACCTCCTGATGGCACCTAGTATTTTTGGCCACTGTGTGACAGAGTGTTGGACTGGATGAGCCGTTGGCCTGATCCAACATTGGCTTCTCTTACGTTCTTATGTTCTCTGCTGCAGAGTTCCCTCTGGGCTTTTAAGTCTATTGCCCTAAGAAACGTGTACACATCCTAGCAAGGTAGTTGTTTCCAGCGGAGATTTGCTCTGGTATTTGATTGACAGGTATTATTTGGGGAAAGGGGGAGAGGCTTAACGAAGACTTCGCTCCTTTAAAAATATCTGCACTTTGACCAGGGAGAGAGAAACTTTAAACAAAAAACAAAAAACCCCCCTAAGTTTTGTTGTTATTTCAATTTGGAGGAGAAGGTCATTTTTCTCCCTGCTCTGTCATCTTGATTTATTACAAAGATTTTTTAAGAAATATAAATATATGTTTTAAGAAATATATATATAAAAAAAACACCAGCAAACACACAACATGGGTCCACATTTGTGTCATTAATTGCTCCGGTCACCGTTATTGATAATTTCACTGTAAATTGAGCCGAAAGAAATTATCCCTGGCCCAGGATAATCAGGTCTGAAAAGAAACAGCTTCGGGAGAGGTAGATCTCCAGAGAGGCCGTAACTGTGGTGGGTCTGGAGAGGGGGGGGGGGGAGGAAAACGAGAAAGGGGGAGGGGAAAGAGTCGATCTTGCAAAAGTTGATTTCAGCTGAGAGACGGCTTGATTGGAAGCAAAGGGGAGGGGGGTATGGTTCACGGAAATATTTCCTGCAGAAACCTCGCTGAAACGACTGGCAGCTCGCTAGGTGGATATGAAACCTCTGGGGTGTGTGTAGAGAACCAGAGATTATATGCTGAAAATATAGACGTTAAAATTATTTTTAGAGTTCCAGTGGCACCTTTAAAAGCAACTAAGGTTTATTCGAGGCATGAGCTCTTGTGGGCGTGCACGCTTTTTCAAATACATTTCAGAAAAATCTGAAAAGGCGTGCACACGGAAAGCTCATACCTTGAATAAACCTTTGTTAGTCTTAAAGGTGCCCCACTGGACTCAAAATCTGCTCTGCTGCTTCAGACCAGCACGGCTGGGCCACCTGGAACTAAAATTATTTTTTTTTGTGAGACATCAGCAGGTAAGATTTTAAGGGCAGAACTCTGAAAACAGTACCGTGGTTCTTTCAGTGTATGCATAGTTGTTGTTGTTTTGAAGGGTGTGTGTGTCTGATACGCAACACAGTCCATGAAAGGAATGTCTCTTTGGTGGGAACCGAAGGCCTTCTCCCACACATGAAAGACGCCTTCCCTGAACAGGAGAGTGGATCCCTGATAGAAATCTTCTGAGAATGGGAAGAAACCTTCCCCTGTGTAGTTTGGATCCAACCTGTTACCAGTTTAGAAAAGGAATCGTGGCTGATTTCAGTAGGCTGATGGCAATCTTACAGAGAAAAATGTTAAGGGAACATTTTTTGGAAATAAATAAATAATGCGGTATGCACAAGAGCAGGTGGGCCAGAGCTCTGTTATACCCGCACATAGCTCCCGTACGTTGAATGCAGCAGGCAATGAAGAGCTTGGCCGGAGACTCTTGAAACCGGCTCCGTTCAAATATTTGCCCCTCTGCTACCACCTCCTGCAGACCTATTCTACATCTCCAAATATGTATTTTTTTTCTCTTTGAATTGAATTTCAGTTTAAGAAGTCGTAGGAGAATATGCTTCTGTTTTGGCAGTATAAAACCGTAAGAGAAGACACAAGAACTGAAACCGAAACTCTGGATCGAGGTCAACCCGTTCGAAACAACCCCTCCGAAACATGAGCCAAGTCATGACCCTTTTGCTCCTTACATATATTGCTCCGGGTTTCACTGATTTCCTTTGAAAATGTTTCGAAGGAGCCAAAGTGTAGAATCTGGGAAGGGAGAAAGCTTTGCCAAATGGGAGGAGACCGGGCTCAACAGCCAGGGGCTTCCACATGGGCAGGGGCAGCCATGCTCCTAGATTGCTTTTCATGCACGCCTTGGAATTGGAAACCATTCAAAGGCCTGGAGGATTTGCAATTGTCCAGCTCCAGTGCTGAAAACATTCTTAAAACACTGCTGAAAGATCCTGACCGCTTTCTCATCAACCGATACGTGGAAGCTGAGGGCCGGCCGGCCACCCATGGGTAAGGACGAAGCAGCGGCTTTGGTCATCCAGGACACAAACGAGTGGCTAGAGCGTCTCTTTCTCTTCTCCCCGCTTCACTCCCCTCACCCCAGACAGGAAGGAGTTTCGGATGGCTGCCTGGTGGCCAATGGTGAATGCAAACAAAAGGGAAAGCCTGGGTCGCCTGCAAACAGATGGGACAGAAACAAAACCATCCCAGTTGATTTTGCAAGTCAGATCCAGGATTTGCAAGGCCTGCCCTGAAGGAGGCATGCAAATGTGTCCCAAGATGACGGCCTGTTTGGTAAAGTATGACCGAAGCTGATTATTGCAACAGTGATCCTGAAGAGTAAGGAAAGGAGCTTTGCAGAAGCTAGATGGAGCTAGATGGCGGCAGATTTCCAGTTGGGTTACTTTTTCTTGGCCACAGCCTCCCTTTCGGTAGCTTAACCCTTCCTGGCCTGAAAGACGCCAGATTGGCCTCGGCCAGGGCCAGGGCCTTCTCGGTGGTGGCTCCACACTGGTGGAATGAGCTCCCAGAAGACATCAGGGCCCTGCAGGACCTTTTGCAGTTCTGCAGGGCCTGTAAAACGGAGCTCTTCCACCAGGCCTTCGATTAGGAGCCGCCACTAATGACGACTGAATGGCTCAGGCCCTCTCGATCGACATCAGCACTAACGGCTGGGATATACTGGGCACGGATCGTCATCATCGTCTGAACACTGGCCTCCCAAGTTGTTACTGCCGTCAGCACTTTACTTGTATTCGGCGATCTGTTCTGTTTGTGAGTTTTTATGATGTCGCCTTGTGCCGTTGCACCTGTGTTTTAATATATTTTCATTTTTAACGTAAGCCGCTCTGGACCTGCCTTGGCAGGGAGGGTGAGATTTAAAATCAAATCAAATCAATCAATAAATATATCTTTAGATATTTACATCTCTCACTTTCCTCCTCGATAGGAACCCAAAGCGGTTGGCAACGTTCTCCTCGCCTCCGTTTTATCCTCACAACAACCCTGCAAGGTAGGTTAGGCGGAGAGCAGTTGGCCCCAAGTCACCCGCTGGGACTCCGTGGCAAAGTGGGGACTGGAACATGAGTGTCCCAGATCCTAGGCTGACACTAACCACTATGCCACGAGAGCTCCTGAGGCCACGTGGCAACCCCCCCTCACGCTGCATTAGTGACGCGTGACTGAGCACACTGAAGTTGGACGGTTTATCCAGATCATCACACGGGTACTTCCCACACCAACACGGTACCTTTGCCAGAGGCTACTGGCACAAGAATGGGAACAAAACGGTGACCAGTGTTCCCTCTAAGCTGGGTTAGTGTGAGCTAGCTCACGGTTTTTTAGCCTCTGGCTCACACTTTTTTGGTCTCAGTTCAGGAAGGAGGGCTCTAGACATAGGCGGATTAAGGCTCACTGGTGCCCTAAACACTGACCCATCTTGGTGCCCCCCTCTTGGTGCCCTGAGCACTGACCCATCTTGGCGCCCCCCTCATGGAAATGACTGCAATGACAACTGAATTTGGCTCCATCGTTTTACTTTTAAACACATGCATTTTACTTTTAAACATAGCCTATGCGGTGGCTCAAGTGGTTAAGACGCTGAATTGCAGGCTGTGGAAGGTCAGTAGTTCAGCAGTTCGAGACCTGAGAGTGCCGCATGGCGGAGTGAGCTCCCGTCTCTAGTTCCAGCTCCTGCCAACATAGCAGTTCGAAAGCAAGAAATTGCAAGTAGACAAATAGGTACCACTTTGGTGGGAAGGTAACAGCGTTCCGTGCGCCTTGGTGTTTAGTCATGCCGGCCACATGACCACGGAAACATCTTCGGACAGCGCTGGCTCTTCGGCTTTGAAACGGGAGATGAGCACCGCAACCCTAGAGTCGGATTCGACTGGTTTTCGAGCAAGGGAACCTTTACCTTAAATAACAATTTTATAAATTTTCTTTTTTTTTTTACAAATCTTCATTCGTTGTTATTTTTTTCTTTTCGCCCTTTTCCCACTTTGTGGTGCCCCCTTTGGCCCTGGTGCCCTGAGCACGTGCATCGTCTGCTTAAGGGTCAATCTACCACTGGCTCCAGAGCAAACTGATTCACGCAGCAGCCCAATCGCTCGCTCACAACTTTAATGCCATTAGCTCACAAAGTTGAATTTGTGCTCACAAGACTCCACGGTTTAGCGGGAGCATTGACACAGCAAAGGATGTGCCGTGAACGCACCGTCACCGATCCAAGCACAAAGGCGGAAATCCGCATGGAGGACATTAATTTCATTTCCATATATCTAATGCGTGGAATCGTGTTACTCAAATGTTATTTTTTAAAAAAAATAAAATAAAAATAAGTTGCGATGCTGGTCGGTCCACACAAGGCAAGGAATGGAAAAGAAGGGGAACAAAAAACTTAACCCAAGAAATACTAATTAAGAACCTAAAATGCATACAAGTAGGAGGCCCCCAGCTCCTGCCAGCCCAGCAGTTCGAAAGCAAGAAATTGGAAGTAGATAAATAAGTCCGGCTTCAGTGGGAAGATGACAGCATTCCGTGCACCTCGGCGTCTAATCATGCCCGCCACGTGACCATGGAAACATCTTAGGACAGCGCTGGCTCTTCGGCTTGGAAACAGGGATGAGCACTGCCCCCTTGAGTCAGATTCGACTGGCTTTTGAGCAAGGGGAACCTTTACCTTTACTAATGTTAAAATAATAGATATAGAGCATTAACATTATCTGTATTATCTCTATGTGAATGCACTATATCTATTGATTTAAGACTGGGCCTTCCTGTTTGTAGGTATTTAGGTTCTTAGTTCAGTCAACACAAGGCAATACTGGAAAAGAGAAATATTTCTAATTGAGTCAAACACAATTTGCAGGATTTCCCTTTTCTTTTCAGCTCTGTAAATACAAGGCTTCTCTGTCTGTCTATCAGCCTATCTATGGATCTAGCTGTCTAGCAGTTCCACCCCATGTTCCCTCTAAGCTGAATTAGTGTGAGCTAGCTCACATTTTTTTAGCCTCCGGCTCACACATCTTTGTCTTCGCTCAGGAAGGGTGGCACTAGAGCAAACTAATTTATTCGTCTGCTCGCAACTTTAATGCCAGGAGCTCACAAAGTAGAATTTTTGCTCACAAATCTCCACAGCTTAGAGGGAGCGTTGGTTCCATTGTAACCAGGGCAATCCACACCTTTCTTTCGCTCTGAGGTTCGCATGGAAGCAGATTCAGGCAGACCGCTCGGGGCAAGAAAGCCAACTGGAACCTCTGTGTTGCGCCACAGTGAACGCGTGAGTCTCGATGCGGCCGCATCTCGGTTGTTTGGGCTGCCGCGGCCTGACATGGCTACCCCTAACACAGAATCTGTGTTATTAAAAGTAACCACAGCAGTGGAGGAGAACTGTCCTATTAATGCGTCACTCCGGGTGCCAAAATGTCTACGAAACGCCGTGCACGTCGCACGGAATGAATTCCTGACCATAACCCACTGCAGGCAGAGTCTGGAACTTTTCAGTCCAAGAAAGAGATGACTAAAGGGACAAGAGAGAGGTTTATAAAAAAGTTTATGCGGGGTAAAGACGGTGGGCCCTCACCTAGATAGCCCAGGCTAGGCCAATAGTGTCAGATCTTGGAAGCTAAGCAGGGTCGGGCCTGGTCAGTATTTGGATGGGAGACCACCAACGGAGTCGAGAGTCGTGGCGCAGAGGCAGGCAAGGGCAAACCACCTCTGAACGCCTCTTGCCTTGAAGCCCCCCGCCCACCCGAGGGAGTCACCACAAGTCATCTGTGACTTGACAGCAGTGGCAGATTCACCATTAAGCAGACTCAGCACGTGCTTCGGGCACCAGGGCCAAAGGGGGCACCAACAAAGTTGGGAAGAGGGTGAAAAGAAAACAACAACAACAACAAATGAAGATTTGTAAAAAAAAAAAAGATCAAACTAGTGCAAATCGATCACGGTGCCACCCTCGGGTTACCTTCTATTTTTTGTTGGCTGAGGTGCAGCGTCATAGGCGACGTTTCAAAGTAAAATGCCGGTGTTTAAAAGTAAAATGATGGAGCCAAATTCAGTTGTCATGACAAGTCATTTCAATGAGGGGGGCGCCAAGATTGGTCAGTGTTTAGGGCACCGGTGAGCTTTAATCTGCCCTTGCAAGAGAGACAGACAGACAGACAGACAGACAGACGGAGAGAGACAGAGAGAGAGTGAACAGAGATAACCATTTCTCCTGTCATGGCCGGCTCGCCCACTAGGCGAGCTAGGTGCTCGCCTAGAGCGCGCCGGCCACAGGGGCACCAAAAGGCACCCCCCCGTGAAAAGCCCCCCCCGCGTCTTCCCAGGCTTACTTGGGCGCCCCGCAAAGCGCCCAAGCAAGCCGACGCTGGGAGGGAAGGGGCAGCGGTTTAAACCTCCGCCCCTTCCCTGGCTTTCCTGGAGGTCCCATAGCCGCGGAGCCCCCAGGAAAGCCGGCGCTGGGAGGGAGGGGGCAGCGGTTTAAACCTCCACCCCCTTCCCGGCTTTCCTGGGGGTCCTGCAGCCACGGAGCCCCCAGGAAAGCCGGTGCTGGGAGAGAGGGCGGCGGCTAGACCCCCGCCCCCTTCCCGGCTTTCCTGGGGGCCCCGCAGCTACGGAGCGCCCAGGAAAGCCAGCGCTCCGCCGCCGCCCCTGGTCTCCAGGCCCCATCGGGAGGTTGGCATCCCCGGTGGGGGTGCCCCAGGCTGTCCTGCCTAGGGCGCCCAGACACCTGGAGCCAGCCCTGTCACCTGTCTCCCCACATATTAGAACTCGAGGTCCGACAATGAACCTGAGCAGTAGATTCGGGAGGGACCAAAAGACATACTTCTTTACACAGCTGGTGATTAAAATGGGGGGATTTGCTGCCAGGGGACGTCGTGATGCAGCCAGCTAAGGGTGATCCTGTAGGGTTTTCAAAGCAAGAGACGTTGTCCGCCCCTGTGTAGAAACCCTGGTACCCCTTGGCAGTCTCCCATACAAATACTAGCCAGAGCCAACACGGCTTAACTTCTGAGGTCGAGCTCGCTTGGGCTATCCAGGTCAGAGCGTAGATGGTTCCAGAAGTGGATTAGACAGACTCGTGGAGGCTAGGTCCATCAGTGCCTACTAGCCACGGTGACTGAAGGGAACCTCCATATTCAAAGGCAGTCTGCCTCTGACTATCAAGGCCAGGGGGTGACATCAGGGGAAGGCCTCTCCCTCTATGCCCTCTTGTTGGCCCTCCAGGGGGACTGGTTGGCCACCGTGTAAGACAGGATGCTGGACTAGATGGACCGCTGGTCTGATCCAGCAGGACTCTTTTGAGGTTCTTATTGGGAAGGCCTCGGCCTCTCTGCCCTGTTGTTGGCCCTCCAGTGGAACTGGCTGGCCGCTGTGTGAGAAGGGATGCTGGACTAGATGGGCCCTCACTGGTCTGACCCAGCAAGGCTCTTCTGATGTTCTTATGAAGGCCTTGGCCTCTCTGCCCTGTTGTTGGCCCTCCAGAGGAATTGGCTGACCACTATGTGAGACAGGAGGCTGGACTAGATGGGCCCTCACTGGTCTGACCCAGCAAGGCTCTTCTGATGTTCTTATGAAGGCCTCAGCCTCTCTGCCCTGTTGTTGGCCCTCCAGAGGAATTGGCTGACCACTGTGTGAGACAGGAGGCTGGACTAGATGGACCCTCACTGGGCTGATCCAGCAGGGCTCTTCTGATGTTCTTATCTGGGGAAGGCCTTGGCCTCTCTGCCCTGTTGTTGGCCCTCCAGAGGAACTGGCTGGCCACTGTGTGAGACGGGATGCTGGAGTAGATGGACCGCTGGTCTGATCCAGCAGGGCTCTCCTTACATTCTTACGTTCTTATGGTTGCATTTCTGAATGCTTCTCTGTACTGGTTTTTGAGGCCTCCCCTGTACATAGGAAATGCACGTTTCAGAAAGAAAAGTTACCGTAGCTCCACAGTGCACTACATGTGAGAAGCTTTCCAGGTAGGGAGATGTTTGAAAATGCGGCCCATACCAGTCCACACAGCGTGGGTCCATGATGGCTGGGAATGAACCAAGCCCTCTTTATTGTGTGAGACACACAGATACCCCGCAGTAGTTTGGCTGCTTGGCTATACAACCAGCCCTGTATGATCTACTCTTTCCCCTTGGGATTGATTCTTAACAGGCTGCTGCATCGATTTCTACGCCACGTGCCGGTTTATTAACCACTGATACAATCTGTGAAGGCCACATACGAACACCATACATTGTTTATTTGCATTCTAATTTTTTTTTTAAGGACAAACACGCACAGAAAGAAATGGGGAGGAGGGTCTACGGCCCGTCCCCTATCGTTACACTTGGATACAGTGCAGAATGTAATTGAAAATAAGGTGTGTCACGGAACTGTACAGGTAGGTAAACAAAACAAAACAAAAAATATAGAAGACGAGAGTCCTTCATTTATATTTATATATTTATATATAATTATATATAAAACATAGAGAAAGTTGTCTCGGCACACCGATGCTCGACACTGGCAATGGCTACCTCGCATGCGCGCGCACCCATCTCCACACACGCCCCCAGAGACACGCACTCAACTCACTCACACAAAGAAAAGTCTCAGTGGCAAATATTGCCGAACAAGTTAACCGTTTTAATACTGATCGATCAAGGCTGCTGTTGTGTTTTATTAAAATGTTGAATAAATAAAAAGCATGAGCCTTGGTAATCTTTTCATTTTTTTTCCCCCTAAAAGAAACCGTTTATTTCTCAAAGTGCTTTTTTTATTTCTGTAGTTTAGTAACGTTGGACTCAAAATGTTTTTTTTTTAAAAAAGCAGGACAGAGGCTTGGTCAGGGACGCTCGGTCGATTAGGGCAGCCTCACGCTCTCGGGGGCCCTGACTGCACAACTTCACGGATTCGGTTGTGTTTCCCTCTGTGCGTTTGTGTGTCTGTGTGTGCCGTGACAGTTTTCAGAACCGCACCGACTCACCCTGGAAGATGCAGAAGTCTTTGCGGGGTGGGGGGAACTGAACAAACAATTTCAAATTAAGGGAAGAAGGTACGGGGGCCTCCTCTGCACCAACCGAGGCCTCTGGAGTTGACCTGACTCATGAGTAAAATATAAATGGACTAGGGTATATTTTACTCAAGGTCCCAAACTGAGTAGATAAGGAGGCCAGCTCTGTTTGTGCGATGGCAGGACCCAAAGACTGCAAGAAGCGAGGGCGTCTAACGAAAACAAGCCTTTATCCGGAGACTCGTAGGAGGCGTTTGTTTCTTCCTTGGATTATAGATCCTTTCCTCCTACACCTCTAGAACTCCTTTTTTTTTTTAAAGAAAGAAAAGGGGGGGTGGGAGAGAAAATGGAGAGAACTGAAATTTGAAAAGCACAGCTTGGGATCTGGCAGAAGTGTACCTTAAATCTAGGGCTCATCTAATTCCTGGAGACAAAAGAAAAAAGAAAAAGAAAAAGTGGTTTTGGGAAAGTCCTCCGATCAGCACCCTGGATGCGCAACGGCCCAAAGGCGAAGGAACAGGAATATTTGGAGTTTTCCCCTAGAAAAGGTCCCCCTGCGATGCATCCCTTGCTCCTCTTCAAAGTCTTTCGAAGGCTGTGTTCCTTGCTTGAATATTTATATACCTCAAGAGCAACCATGACTCTGGCATTTGGGGGAAGTCCGTGTTTTCCCAAGGGGAGTTTGTCTCGGTTAAAAAAAACCCAAAAAAAGTCCTATAGTCCCACTCAGGTTTCATGCGTGCCACTGGTCTGGCTGCCCCCCAAGAAAGCTTGGCTCCCCGCCTTACTGTCACATCACGCAGGGCTTAATGTCTTGGTACGTCACTTGCTGGTGATAATAGGAGCCGCTGCCTCCGGAGTGCATCGAAGAGGACGCCATGGCGTTGATGGAGAACACGAACTCCTTCCTGTCGCACATGCTGGGAGACTGGGAATGGTAGCGGATCCCTGAAACAAATCAAAGGGTGGGTTTGTTTTTTAGTAACCCGAAGTGAGAGGCTGAGAGGCATCCCGGACAGTAACGGGTTGCTTGCGTGAGTCATGTACCCAAGGGAGCATAGCTTTGGGGCAGAGCGCATGCTGTGGACCTGGGAGGCTCCCAGTCGAGTCCCTGACATCTCCAATCAACGTTGCCTCTAAGCTGAGTTAAGTGTGAGCGAGCTCACAGGGGTTTTTTTAGCTTCCGGCTCACACATTTTTGTCTTCACTCAGGAAGGAGGGCTCCAGGGCGAAGTAGAATCGATGCAGCAGCCCAATCGCTGGCTCACAACTTTAATGCCAGTAGCCAGGGGCGGATTAAGGCTCCCCGGTGCCCTGAGCGCTGGCCAATCTTGGTGCCCCCCCCCGCCTCCTTTCCACACTGACCCGGTCCGTTTGAATTTGGCTCCATCATTTTACTTTTAAACCCATGCATTTTACTTTTAAACGTAGCCTATGACACTGCACCTTCGCCAACAAAAAATAGAAGATCACCCTAGGGTGCACCATGATCAATTTGCACTAGTTTTATATATATATAATATATATTTTTTACAAATCTTCATTCGTTTTTTTTTTCTTTTCAGCCTTTTCCCAGCTTTGTGGTGCCCCCCTTTGGCCCTGGTGCCCTAAGCACAGGCTTAGTCTGCCTAATGGCTAATTTGCCACTGCCAGTAGCTCACAAAGTAGGATTTTTGCTCACAGGACTCCACAGCTTAGCGGGAGCACTGCCTCCATTTATTTATTTATTTGTTTGTTTATTTATTTCATTAGATTTCTTGGCCACCCTTCCCGGCTTGCCTGGGGCTCAGGGCGGTTTACGACGGAACAATCCAGTGCATCATAAAACCAATTAAAACCACAAAAATCCAAGATTAAGAACATTTCGAACGTTTAAGTATTGGAATAGATTTGAAGAGCGAGAAGGCCTATCTGACGTTCGGTCGTGGGGGAGGGAGGGGGGTGCCAGGCAGATGCAAACAAGCAGGCAAACACGTTGCGGGCCTTAACCAAAGGCCTGCTGAAACATCTCTGCCTCGCATGCCCTGCAAAACTTTAACAGCTCGGACTGGGCACGGATGTCACTCGGCAGGGAGTTCCACCAAGCTGGGCCCGGGACCAGCCGGATATCTTTGGGGTCTTAAGAAGGGGGCGGGGGGTGAGACCTTGAGCTGACATGCCCAAGAACTGACTGACAGTGAAAAGCAAGATACAGGCCCGTAGAACATGTTTCTCACCGAACTGGACCAGCGTTCCCTCTAAGCTGAGTTAGCGTGAGCTAGCTCACCGTTTTTTAGCCTCCAGCTCACACCTTTTTTGCCTTCGCTCAGGAAGGAGGGCTCCAGAGCAAGCTAGCTGACGCATCAGCCAAATCGCTCGCTCACAACTTTCATGCCGGTAGCTCGCCAAGTAGAATTTTGGCTCGCAAGTGCTCCACAGCTTAGAGGGAGCCTCTGAGAGTTTCCCGGGTGACTGTAAGTCCCATAAGGCTAAGCTGGAAAAACCCAGAGTCCCGTCAAAGAGGGGCTGTCGCCATGCTCACGAGTGCGGCTATGCTCCCTAGAATTATATGTTGTGTTTTCCTTTGACCCTCCTGCTTTGGAAAACCCCCTTTCATTTCAAAAGCCGCATAGGTTGAAAAGCCATTCTTTGAGAACACAGCCTGCTGAGTGTGCACGATTCCCTGCATCCCAACACTATCATTATCCCATTCCCCCCCCCCTTTCCCAATGCTGACTGATCCAACATTACCCTTGGAGCTGGGACTTTGGGCCTGGGGGGCGGGGGAGAGAAAGAAGGGCTTCCTCTAGAATCCGTGCGCCATCCCACAGTTCAGGCCCAGTTCAGTTATGTTATGGAGCGTGTTCCCTCTAAGCTGAGTCAGTGTGAGCTAGCTCACAGTTTTTTAGCCTCTGGCTCACGCATTTTCGCCTTCGCTCAGGAAGGAGGGCTCCAGAGCAAACTAATTCGTGCCCTGGCCAAATCGCTGGCTCGCAACTTTAAGGCCAGCGGCTCACCAAGTAGCATTTCTGCTCACAAGGACTCCACAGCTCAGAGGTTTCAACTCTGTCCCTCTACCTCTGCGGAAATTCCCACTTGACCGAGATGGGAATCTGGCCGAAATGCGAATTGCAGGATGGGTTGGGAATGTCTGTTTCCTGACTGGCCAAGGAAGGAGAAGACAGGCCCCCCCCCCCCCTGCGCGCACACACCACCCCGGGATGGGGAGGGCAGTTTTATGTATAAATTTGGCTTCTCTGTTTCATTGGCGAGCCCTGCCTTTGAAAACCAAGGGGGAAAGATGCCCCGGGATCTTAAGGGTTAACCGACCCCTGCGCTCTAACAAAGAGACGTGCAAACGATGTAAACAAAACCTATCGAATTTTGGACCACAAACAGGCGTTTTATTAAAAGCAGATATTTCTTACTTCCTTAGAGCGAGACAAGATATCCACCCCGCCCGCCCCCTCTGTGCCTGGTTGATGCGGCATGCTCCCAGAGCAATCGGGGGCGAGATTATCTACAAATCCCCATCTGTGTTTAGAAAGAGTTCCTTCAGTGTAAAAGCTAATTAGCCTGGAACGCCGGTTTCTAAATAACAACTCCCCCAAATCAGAAAGCCAGCCTTCAGTTCAGTCCTAACTCTTGGGATGCAACGAGAAATGTTTGTCTTCGCATCCAGAAATGCATTTTTTAAAGTGCTTTAGTTCCCCAGTACCGACGCCTCTGGCCCTCTGCAGCCATCTGAGTCTGAAACGTCGTAGGCAGGTCTTTGGGGACAGGGGCTGGATTGTTTGGGGACGGAATTCAGTTCTTTAAAATCTTCTTTTTTTCGGAACGTCCCTGGAAAGGGCCATGGGTGTCTATGTACATAAACATGTATACATGGGGAGTATATGTAAAGACGTGCTCTCGCAGGGTAGCCATGTTGGTCTACAGGAGAACAAACCGAAAGATTCCCGCAAAATATTAAGCTTTCGAGAGTCAATGGAGCGTTGATTCTCCACAGTTTATACCTCGAAAAATCTTGTCGGTCCCTAAAATGCCGGCGGACCCGGACCTAGATGTAAATCAATAGTGATAAAACGCATTATTTTCTTCTTTTATTTCCTCTCTCCCGCCCCCGCCCCTCTTTGTCAAGGAGATTCGAGGGCGTCAAGTTTTGGAAAATAGGACTTGCATTTTGTGTCCAGCTGTTTTCCACATTCCTTTCGCGGCCTTAAAAAAAAATAATAACAACAACACGGATTCTCCAGTTTCCAAACTCGTTTCGCAAAAGCCAAACTGTATACAAGGGAACTGTTCCAAAAGACCGGCATTCCTGACCTGCACGTCCCGATCCCCCTTCCCTTGCAAAAAAAAAAAAGAAAGAAAAAGCAAGCGGGAAAAGAGGAAAAGGAATGGCAAGAAGCGCCAGATAAACTCTCCTTTCGCAGTTCAACGTCCCTTGTCGTTTTCGGAGGCCGGGGGAGAAGGGCCGTCTTTCCAGGCATTCTTCTGGACTGAATTCTGCTCTATCGGTGCCTGTTTATTCTGTTCGTTTCTGCACTTGGCCAAGCGCACTCAAACCAACCTCAGGATTGCGCGGAAGCCCTCGAACGGAATCGAAGTGAGACCCGAAGTCTGAGCCGTTGAGGCCGCTTCGGATTCACTTCCCCGCCCGGCTGGATCCCGCGGTCAAATATAGAATATTTTTCTAAAAATATATATTTTTTTGGAAACCCTCTTCTGCTGGAGACAATAGCGGAGGAGCCGCCGCCCGGGCCGCTCGACTGGTAAATCTTTCTGGATAATATTCGTGGGCCTTCTCGCCTTCTCTTCCTGCTAACGCCACCTTTCCAGGGGGAATAATTTTTAAGCCAAGTCGAAGGGCTCTCTGGCCTCGGTTTCCGAAATGCTCCCGGGAACGAAGAGATTTTTTAAACATTTGTCCCTCCCAAGTATATTTATTTAAAACAACAAAGAAACACCCCCCGAATTTCCCTTCTCGGCTCTCTGCGAAGGCCCGGGCCTCAAACCAAAACCTTGTCAATTTCAGTCTGCAGGTCTTGCCAGTTTCAAATCCGCATTCACCCCCCCTTGGCCCAAGTTCCTATTCGGCTTCTTGGCTCGCCTTCTGCGCACACCCCCTCCCCAGCCCAGCCCCTCCGGGTCAAGAACGAAGCTTTTCAGGTTTCCTTCGCCCAAATCGAAATTGGCCTCTGAGATTCGGTTTGCAAACTCGTGGGACCTCGAGGTCCCCGGCAGGGGCGCCTCGCCTTCCTTTTATGCAAAAGCCCGAACGCCAAAACAAGGCCGGGACTTGCGGGGGCGGGGAGATCTGAGAAGAAACTCCAGAGCGAGCAGACAAAATACACAGTCTCCCGGCCCCAAAATTGTGGAGACACCCAAAGATGTTTTGTCTGCAAACCAGAGTTCAAAAGGGCGCCTGGAATTAAGGCCCAGCGCTCAAGAGTCGTTTCCCTGAGCGCAGAATTGATTCTGCGATTTCTCGGGCTATAGGCCCGTCTTGTGAGAGAAGGCGGCATTGCCCCCCCCCAAATATGGAAGTTAAAGAGGGATTATTGTTGTCGCCATTGTTGTGACGCTGGCTCTCGAAGGAAAACACTCTTCGATGGCCGTGGGAGAGACTTGAGCGCGCGGGTGCGTTTCCCCAGGATAATTAGGCGATTTCAGAGAGCGTAACTGGGGGCTGCCATCTCACACACTCAATAACCCACTTGCGATGCACTTGCCAACTGGATTTTGCCGCTTCACGCAGTAAAACCCAGTTGGGAAGTGCATGGAAAGTGGATTGAAAGTGGGGTATTTAGTGTGTGTGCGTGATCATCGCAGCCCTGGGCTGGTTCCTACCCGTTCCTGTCGCATTTATTCCTATCACACTGGGGTCGCCCTGTTAGGCTTTTTAGCAGAGGCCCCCCAGATGTGCAACTGAAGCGTTAGCTCGTTTGAGGGAGGCCTCAGGGGGCGAGATCCATCCCACTCCTCTAACCCCAGCGCGCCGCGCAACACAATAGAGTTTGGAGTCACGAAAGCGATTCGTCCTTGCTAGTGTTAAAGCGCGCGTGTCTGTGGGTGTCTCGGCTCCTAACGACTGCCAGAGCCACGAATCAGCTTGTCATTTTCTGTCTTCAACTGAAAACTCTTCCATAGGCGAAGAATATTTAAGCCTCTCAGCAGATCTAGGTATATGGTGTGTAAGAACCACGAACTCCGAGGAAGAAAGGGACTTCGGTCCACGGGCTAGCGAAGGAACGGTCAGATTTATCGATGCTTTCGTTTTGACTCTCAGAAACGGCGTCTGGCTTCGGCCCTGTTTCAAACGCCATCTGCTTTCCCCTTCCTGCTTTTTAAAGTAGAAAATCGGGTCACGCCTGTTTATTGGGGGAACCGCAGCGCGGAAAGAAACGGGAGGACACCAGTCAGAAAATATAACAAAGGGTGCCCGCCAGGTAAATCCAGGCCCCGATTTTTGTGAGCACAGAAAGGATCAGGCACCGATGTGCGTATGCCCAACGACCTGTGCTGTAGAGACTGAGGCGTCGTATGTGGCCGTAGGTGGCGGGCCGTCCCTATAGGCTTCAACTCTAAAGTGCTTTGCTCGAGGTAGAGGATATATATTCCACTCCAATCAATCCGACTGGATTTGGCAGAGTGCGCCGACCTCAAACAAGTGTTGCTAATATTTCTCTCTTAGTAAAAATTCTTAAAATGAAATTAAAAGGCAGAGAGAGACAGAGACAGAGAGACAGACAGAGACAGAGAGACAGAGAGACAGACAGACAGAGAGACAGAGAATTCCACCACAAACTAAGACCGATTGCACCGGACGAAAAACGAGTTTTCTCCCTTAGTTTCCAATAGCCTCAACTCCTTTCCGCCTCCGGCTCTATCTGAGCACAACTTTTAGGATGTTTTAAAACCCATTTGCCCTATGCGCCCCCCCCCCCGCTCAATCCCTTCCTTGTTTAATAAACGAAACTGCAACGATATTCAAGTTTTGGGGCTGGAAGAAACCCCCGTAGATACCCGCATCGCTCCGGCCATACCCTGGGACAGTCCTGCCCACCCCGGGTCCCGCTGCCCCACGAGTCGTCTTGTTTTCGCTCCTCGCCCTCTGATGTCCAGCACAGTCAATTCCCGCTCTCTGTCCCTGTAGATCCTGAACTGTCCCCTGCTGGTTCCTATTGACTTTCCCCTGAAACCTAATAGCAAAGCGGAAGAAGATGCCCCGGTGCACTTCGGGGTTTCGGAGGACTCCAAAATCCCTTGGCCTGAATTAGTTACTCCAGAATACTCGTTAATGGCATCAGGATTCCCCCCCTCCATCCCCCACCCATGCATGCCAGGATGGGTGAACTGTTTTGGGTTTTTTTTTAAGGTCGGTAAAAAAGTATCCTAGAAGTTTGGAAGTTATCCTGGATTAAATCAGGGGGAGGAGAGCAGTGTTCCCTCTAAACTGAGTGAGTGTGAGCTAGCTCACCGTTTTTTAGCCTCCAGCTCACACACTGTGGTCTCAGCTCAGGAAGGAGGGCTCCAGAGCAGACTAATTGATGCAGCAGCCCAATCGCTCGCTCACCACTTGAATGCCAGCAGCTCACAAAGTAGAATTTTTGCTCACAAGACTCCGCAGCTTAGAGGGAGCGTTGGAGGAGAGTAATCCTGTGGTTTTGCTGGAGGGGCGCGGATCAGGGCCGCCCGTTTCCTCCACGTCCTGCACCCGAAACGAGCACGACGCTTCTCTGGCTTCTGGGTCCTCCAGAAGCGGTGTTCCCTCTAAGCTGAGTCAGTGCGGAGCTAGCTCACAGTTTCCTAGCCTCCGGTTCACCCATTTCTGCCTCAGCTCAGGAAGGAGCGCTCCGGGCAAACTAATCGGTGCAGCCGCCCAATCCCCTGCACACAATTTTAATGCCGGCAGCTCAGAAAATAGATTTTTTGCTCACTCCACCGCTTAGAGGGAGCACGGCTCCAGACTCCCCGAAGAGGGGGCAGAAGTCTGCTCAGGACCACCCACGCTCGATCCCGGGGGCCAGGCGGAGCTGCGGCGTCCCTCCCTCGCCCCGCTGTCCTGCTTCTGGCTGCGCAGCCACCGGCTTCAGAGTCCCCCGATGCTGCCTTTTGTCTTTCGCGGGGCGCCAGCGCCTTTCCAACGGGACCTGCCGTTCCCCTGCCAGCCATTTCCTCCTGACCTTAAGGGATCTCTCTACCACGAGCGGTGGGGCCCCGATCCCTGCAACCATCTCGCTCCTCTCCGCACACACACACCCAGCTCCCCCCCCCCTACCTTGCAGTTCCGCCGGGTTGTGGCTGTTCTGGTGCAGGTACGGCTGTTCCAGCGAGTGGGCGGAGAGGCCCGAGGGCAGCGGGTTGCCGGCCGCGTTGCAGGGGGACAGAGGCTGCTGCTTGATGTAGGAGGCGCCGCTGTTGAGGCCCGGCGAGGGCGCCCAGGCCGAGGGGCCCGTGCTTGAGTAGACCGAGTGGGGCTCCATCACCCCGCCGCCGGGCAGGAGGGGCGAGGCCGGCACGGAGCCGTCGTGGTGGCCGTAGTCCCCGGGGGCGGCCGAGCCTCCCCCGGCGCCGGCGCTGCAGCTGCCCATGTAGGAGTGGTGCCCCCCGTTGGAGGGCAAGTGGGGGACGGAGTGGCCGGCCAGGCCCATGCCGTCCATGTTCATCATGCCCAGGGGCCCGGCGTCGAGGGGGAGGCTGTTGGGCGGGCAGGCGGGCCCCTGGAAGCCGTAGCCGTCCGGGAGGTGGTTGAAGTTCAAGCCGTTCATCATGTACATGGGCTTGAGGGCCTGGCACTTCCGCCTGAAGCCGCGGGGCCGCCGTCGGAAGGAGCCCTCCTCGAACATGAACTCGCTGGCCGGGTCGATGGTCCAGTAGTGGCCCTTCCCCGGCCGGCCCAGGCCCTTGGGCAGCTTGATGAAGCACTCGTTGAGCGAGAGGTTGTGGCGCACCGAGTTCTTCCAGCCCTGGTAGGAGCCGCGGAAGAAGGGGAAGCGGCTCTGCAGGAACTGGTAGATCTCGCTCAGCGTCAGGCGCTTGGAGGGCGAGCTCTGGATGGCCATGACGATGAGGGCGATGTAGGAGTAGGGCGGCTTCTCCGGCCGTCGGATGCCCGCGTTGGTCTTCTTGGCCTTGGGCGCCCCGCCGCCGCCGCCGCCGCCGCTACTGCTGGGCGTCGAAGAGGTGGTGGACGAGGCGGACTCCATGGCCGGGGGCGCTCCCAGCGCTGGCGGAGGCGGAGGCTGCTGCGCTTTCTCCGCCGCTGCCGACATCGGAGGCGTCCCGGCCTCGGGGAACGGAGGAGGGCGAGGCGGCGGCGGCGGCGGGCGAGAGCAGGGAGCGCGCGGCGGCCCCGCGGTCATCGGCGGCCCCCGGGCGGCGCCCCCACCCCCTCCCCGCCCGACCCGGTCCTGGGAGCGAGGGGAGGGGGTCCGGAGAGGAGCTTCCCACCCCCCCAAAAGGCCTTCCTGCCGTCCCCCCCAAGGCCCGCAGCCGGCCTCTGCGCTCGCCCCTCTGCCTGCTTCGCCAGCCCCAAAGGGAGGGTGTGCGCGCGTCCGGGCGCCCCTCGAAGCCTCGCGTGGAAATCCGACCGAGGAGCCGAAGAGTCTGGCGGCGGGTCGAGCAGCAGGCCGGCCGGCTCCGATTCCCCCGGACGCGTCGCCGCTACATCCAGAGGGAACTCGTCCGGCCGAAGCGCTTCCTCTTCCTCCTCCTCCTCCTCCTGGGCCTCCTTCCCCCGCCCGGTTTCTCAGGCTCGGCGGGAGGATCGGGCCGCCTTCCTGTCCTCTCCTCCTCCTCCTCTTCCCCCCCCCCGCCGCGTTCCCTCCTCCCGGCCCCGCGGCGGCTTCTCCCCTTGCCAAGCCCGAGAGCTGCCTCCTTCCCAGCCCGGGGAGCCGCGGCTTCTGCCCCCAACCCGCGCGGGAGCCTTTCACTTTATCTCCAGTCCGCGGGCGCCTGGCGGCTCTTGACAGCGCGACGTAAGAGAGGCTGGAGGAGTCCCCGCCCCCCCGCCCCCGGGCCGCCCCCCTCCTCCCCACTCCTCCTCCTCCTCCTCCTCCTCCTCCCGCGTCCTCCCCCCCCCTCCCTCCCCCGCCTCGCCGCCGCTCGACATTGGTGGGCGCTCCGAGAGGCTCCTCTGCAACCGCCCCCTCCCCCAAGGGACGGCTGGAGATGCCCCCAAGGCAAGGCCAGCGCGACCACCGCTCCCCCGGTCCGAAAAGGAACTCTCCTGCAGAAATCCCTTCGCCACAAACCCGCACCTCCTTCCGCGAGTCAAACTGGGAAGGAGGCGTCGTCGACTTGGGCAACACCGCCCCCCCCCCCGCTCTAAAACCCGTGATGCGAATGTCTTTCCGATTAATATCAAAAGAGGGGTGGTGGTGATGGTGCAAAGGGGGGGGGATATGCGCGTTCTGACTTCTTCCTCCTCCTGTTGGTTTCCGCGGGACTTCCACGCAGGGTGCGGGGCGTTTAGGCCGCGATCCTGGCTGCCTCCTCGGGACTTTCTCCCGAGGAAACCTGGCTGGGTAAGCTCTAAGCGAAGAGAAGGGGGTTGGATGTCAACCTGGGGGGGCGGCGGCGGCGGGGGGGGGCGCGCGGGAGCTGGCGGATAAATGGGCGCTCGAGGTCTCTGGGCAGGACCGCGTTGCGGATTAAGCTGCTGCAGAGCCTCGCTGGATCTTGGTGTTAACGGCTCTCTGACGTGTGTCCATCCAGATTACCTTGCCTACCGCTTTGGGCGCCTTTTGCCCCTGAGATGTTTCGGGAGTCCCGGCCCCGCGCAGACTGTTTAAAAAATCGACAACAGACTTTGAGAAACCCAAACCCGTGTGCGAGCGCGTCTCTTCCTCTTTAGTTGTACATTTCCATGCAACAGAAAGAGACACCGAGGCAACCCTTCCCCGCAGTGAGAATCCGCCGAGTTCATTTGATGTAAACTCCCCCCCCCCAATAATGCCAGGATTTCTGTTTGCGCACCCAAATCCCCACCTCCCCAAAGGGCTTCCCGGATCGCCCTACGCCGAGGGGGTGGGGGGGGAATCTCCGTCGCAAGGCTTGGAGGGCTCGCCCGCTTTCCCAATCCCGTCTCTGATCTCGGCGCGAAGGAGAGAGGGACACCCCGGCGCGGGCAGGATGTTTATATTGCGGAAACGTAAACATCTTCTTTGGCCTTCTTTAATAAAAAGAAAACGCCCGGACTTTCGCTCAGTGCCCCATTGCCGATATGGCGTCGGCGTCGGCGTTTTAGGGGCTTCCTCGCTCCGTTTCTTTCCTCCTCTCCCCCCCCCCCAGCCAATCCTCTCCCACCCCAAACATTTGGTTCAGGGGGAAAAAATGACGTCTCGACCCGGCCGGGGTGGATTCTCTGGAGTGACTGGGCGGCCGCGCACGGGTTCGGCCCCACGCAGGCACCCTCAAGCTCTCCCCTCCCCGCAAAGAAGGGGGACTTTTATTTTATTTTATTTTTTAAAGTAACCCCCCCCCTTTTTAAAAACCTCCGGGGAGAATCTTTTCATCCGCTCTGCCGGCCTGTCACTCACTCGTCAAGGTAAGTCTCTTCCAGATATTTGCCACCCTCTTTCCCTGCGCGCGTGTTAAATGCGACGCCGTCACGCTGCTCAGGTGTGGACAGGCCTAGGCGGGGGCGGGGGAGGGCAGAGCTTCCCCGGGGCTCCAAAAACAAACCCCGGCGGGCCGACAGATCTCCGGTCTGCGTCTCCTTTTGATTCCCCAACCCGATGAAGGGGCCTACGAGCCGGTTGGAAACAAATGGAGCGGTGGTCTCTCCCCCCCCCCCCAAAGCGCCTTCTTGTCGGGAGAACAGAACACCCCCGTCGCCCGGGCCTTTTACCTCCCGTCGCATTGTGCTGCCTCCCTTCTGGTGCCCCCCCTTTTTTATTACGACCATTTAATACCTTTTTAAAAGAAAAGCCAGATTGCAATCTGGTTTCGGAATCCCCCACCCCTCTTGTGTGAACGCGGATGGCAGAGCCGGCCTTCCCAGTCTCCGGGGCGCCTCGCACTTCTGTGAGAGCGACACAAGAGACAGCGGACTTCAGAAAGAGAATTGGGCGTCTCGTCTCCCCCCCCTCGCACATCCACCCCCGTTTCTTCTTCTTCTTCTTCTTCTTCTTCTTCTTCTTCTTCTTCTTCTTCTTCTTCTTCTTCTTCTTCTTCTTCTTCCTCTTCCTCTTCCTCTTCCTCTTCCTCTTCCTCCTCTTCCTCTTCCTCTTCTTCCTCTTCCTCTTCCTCCTCCTCTTCTTCTTCTTCTTCTTCTTCTTCCTCTTCCTCTTCCTCTTCCTCTTCTTCTTCTTCTTCTTCTTCTTCTTCTTCTTCTTCTTCTTCTTCTTCTTCTTCTTCTTCTTCTTCTTCTTCTTCTTCTTCTCTCTTCTCTTCTTCCTCCTCCTCGTCCTCCTCCATCCCTGATAAAAGTAGAAACGGGGGGAGGGGGGACGGACCCAGGAGGCCTCTGCCTCACGTACAGAGAGAGGACGAAGGTAAAAGAAGGGCGAGGAAGGGGGACAATGTAATCGCGCATGGATCCCCCTCCCCGCGCAATTTAAGAACCCCACGAGTTGACCCTGGGCGCGATCCGCGGGGCCAGACCCCTGGGCCAGCTCCTTTGGATGAAAAACCGGTGGGATCAGGGCCGCAAAGCCTAGCCATTCCTGGAGAGGATCCCCCGGTTTCTTTTCCTTTTGGGGGGGCTGGGTGGGTGGGTGACATTTGATAAGAAAGGCCGGGGGGGGAGGAATTGCCACCCCCTCCACCGACTCCTCGCGGTGCCTCAGAAACTGGTCAACACAGAGCCACATTGAGCATAATGCTTTGGGGGGGGGGTTTAAAGCGACAGGGCGCGGATCTCCCCACAAAGACCTCGGCTCAACGCCCTCGAGGATCTAAAGGAGGGGGCTGGAGACAGGAGGCCAGTGCTCCCTCTAAGCTGAGTGAGTGTGAGCTAGCTCACAGGTTTTTTTGGCCTCCGGCTCACACGTTTTTGTCTTAGCTCGGGAAGGATGGCTCCGGAACAAGGGTAATTTATGCGGCAGCCAAATCGCTCGCTCACAACTGTAATGCCAATAGCTCACAAAGTAGAATTTTTGCTCACAAGACCCCCCCCCGCCCAATACGTCTTTTGAAAATTCCCAGGAAATCTTTTCCAGGCAGCGAAGCTCGGCCTCAGATCTGCCCCAGCGCGCCTTTGGTGGTGATGTGAACTTTCTCCCTTATCTCAGTTCTTCAAAGACTTCACAGAGTTCTTTCCCTCCAGAAAACTGATTTAGGTTGTAAGCTCCTCGGGGGGCGGGAACGGCTCTGTGGAATGCCATATATATTTTTATTCACTTTATTTAGTTCGTGTAATGGGGATCCAAAGCGGCTGACATCATTTCATCCTCACATCAATCCTCTGAGGTAGGCCCAGGTCACCCAGCGAGCTTCCATGGCAAAGGGGGGTAGGGATTGGAGCCTGGCGGTTCCAGATTCTAGTGCGGCTCCTTCCAGGCGCCTCACTTCCATTATCACGGCAGCCCTAACAACAGCCCTGCAAGGTTAGGCCGACACTTCTAGTCCCACGTTATAGAAGGTGCTCTCAGCAGTTTGTGGCGAAGGCCGGGTTGGGACCGGGGCATTTCGAGACGGCGCCTCGTTTTCTTGGGCAGCTGGCTACACTCGACCGCGACGCCTCAGGAATAACAATAATATCACAACAACAAGCGTTTGTTCTCGCGGTTGTTATTCCGGTTGTGCAAAACGAAGCGATCTTCGAAGGGTCCCAAGGCCGAAATGGTTTGTCCTCTTGAGCCTGTTTCTTCGGGCCGTGTGGCACCCCTCGTCCACTGTCTCTGGAATCGTGTGCATGCACACGGGAAGCTCATACCTTGCAGTAAACTTTGCTGGTCTTCAAGGCGCTCCTGGACTCGGGGCTCTGTTGCTTCAGACCCACACGGGGAGCCCACCAGAATCTATCTTCTCCCACCCACCCACCCCTCCTTGGCTCCGGGTCTACACGTGCAGTTCGAACTGCCGCTCCCTGCAGGAGTTTCATTAGAATCGGTGGGATTTTTGTCTATGACGAAGGAAGGATCGGGGCTCTTTCACTGGACATTATTTCCCAGCCAAGCGCTTAGAGGAGTCGTGGTGTCCGAACCGGATTCCCAAAAAGCTGAGCAAGTCCCACATCCTACCTTAAAAAAAAAATTACTCGTAAGGGAAACCTGTCGATTTCCCCTCGGTTCCAGCTCTCCCTCTTCGAAGCAAAGCCCTCCTCCCTGGACATAAGGACCGCCGACGTTTCTTGGGGTGCATGCGTGCGTCCAAACAGCTGTGGGCCAGATCCAGTGCTCCCTCTAAGCTGTGGAGTCTTGCGAGCAAAAATCCCACTTTGTGAATGCTGCTGACATTCAAGTCGTGAGCAAAGCGATTTGGAGGCTGCCGCTTGAATTAGTTTGCTCTGGAGCCGTCCTCCCTGAGCGAAGACAAAAATGTGTGAGCCAGGGGCTAACAAGCTGGCCCACATTCACTCAGCTTAGAGGAAACACTGGATCCGACCACAGCTGGATCAGGTGACGATGTCTGGCACTTCGGGCGAAAGCGCGTGTTTCTCGCCGTCTCCCAGTTGAAATCGACGCGAGTTGAAAGCACTCTGCGGCCTAGAAGGGGTTTGTGTGTGTCGGGATAAAACCCATCAGGTGCTCCCCCCCCCAAATCTGCCACGCACCCTTCCAGTTGGTTAACCTAATGGGCTCGATCCACCAGTTTGGGAGAACTCTTCGAACTCGTTGGAATCTTGTTGACGTCCCAACCAGGCCGCCGCTGCACCATCCTGAATCAGAATTCAAAACGCCTGACTTTTCTTCAGCCCACCTTCAAGGGTGTTGAAGAAGGGGGGGCGGGGCGGGGAGGACTGCTACACTTTTGGACTTACCTGGCGAACCGGCGCCTTTAGATTCATGTAACAACGGTCTGATATAATAACCCATGCCGTTTTTGCATTCTCGCTTTCCTGGGGCCAGAGAAGAGCCTGGATTGGGGTGCTTGCGAAACTCCCAGCGGACCTAAATTGGGCCCAGTACTCATTCTGAGACATTTCACACACACCAGGCTTTTTTTGCACGACAGAGTTGGAACAGGGGAGACACTTTGATAACAGGGAACATGGGAAGGGCGCTGGGGCCAGCGTTATGACCCAGGACCCCACAGGATCTGGGACAAAACCCAGAAACCAGCTAAAAAGGGAACAGAAGCGGTGCGTTTAGCCGGAGTAAGCCCCGCTGAATTCAACGGGGATTTACTCCCCGGGAAATGCGAGGAGAAGCGCAGCTGAAGGCCGCCAACCCCAAAGCGCCAGTTTCTCTGTAGGCATGCCGTTCAGCTACAGGGTCTACTCTGCGGTAAGTGATCTGCGGCTCTCCAAACCAGGCCGGGGGGGGAGAGAGCCAAGTTGCTTTCGGTTAACGTAGGGAGTTCAGCGTCGTACAAATCAGAGAACCGAACTGTTTTCAGATCCGGCGTAACTAGAGGCTTGGGGTGTGTGTGGACTGCCGGGTTTTTAAACCCTGAGAGGCGCAGCCCTTCTCGACAGTAAACACACACAAACACACACAGGGCCAGCGTGACTTTCCTTCACAGTAACTGTGCGCGCACATCTCCACTTTCAGACAGCCGAGGGAGACGTCTGGTAAAAAAAAATGTAAGTGAAAATCGTTGCCTCGATCCTCCGGGGGGAGGGGGAGAGCCGAGGTTTGTTGGTTGCTTGGTTGCTTTGGTGGCCGCCGGATTCGCACTGGGTCCCCCTCTTTCCCTTTCCCATCCCCGGCCCATTCGAGCCAGTGGCGAGAGAGACGCGAAAGCCCAGCCGAGTCAACCTTTTTTTTTAAAAAAAAGAAAATCGAAATAAATAGGAAATAAAAATAAACCGGCCTCCCACCGTCCCGCCGGGTCTCCTCCCCGCCCGGTGATATTTTCTGCTAAGAGACTCCTGCAGACAAGCTCCCTTCCTTCCCCCGCAGGTATTTTTACTAGCTAATTGCTTAAGCGAAAGAGTCTTAGCTAGAAAGGGGGGAAAAAAACCCAAAACGGGGGCGGGGGGGGAGAGAGAGTTGTAATCCGAGGCTGGAAATGTATCTGGCGAGTATTGTCAAAAAAGCAGACTGTGCCGGCGAGCGGGGGAGGGGAGGGGAGGGGAGGAGGGGGTCGCAGCTTTGGAAAGGGGCCCCTCGTGTTTATCAAAGGTCAGACCACCCACCGGGAGGACAGAGGCAGACGCGCGTCCCCACCCGCTGCCCTGGTTTTCATTAACACCAGGAGCTGGTCGCGAACGAAAAGACAACCTCCGCCGCCGCCCCCCCCCCCCGAGCCGCCGACGTCGCCCAGGCCTCCCCCCTCCCTCCTCTGGGTCCCTCTCCCGCCTGGGTCCCCCGATCTGACAGACTGATCCCTTAAACGTTTACACGAGGTAAGGAAAAAGAGGAGCCCGGGTTGAGTGACGCCCTCCAGTCGGGAGAGATTTTTTTCTCTTGCAAAAAGAAAAATAAAAAGGGTTCCAACTTCAAGGTGTTGACAAGGAGTTGCAAACAGTGGGGTGGGGTGGGGGGTGGAGAGGAGGAAAAGGCGAAGGGGCTGCGGGCGAGGAGGGGCCGGGCGGATCCCTGGCATGCATCGCCCCCTCTCCCAAGCCTCACGAGCACCTTCCCGGGTTCTCAGAGCCGCCGGCGGAGGGTCTGGCGAGAGTTCCACCCGGGCGTGCTCCCTCTAAGCTGTGGCGTCTGGTGAGCAAAAATCCTACTTTGTGAGCTCCTGGCGTTAAAGCTGTGAGTGAGCCACTGTAAATTAGTTTGCTCTGGTGGCCAGCCTTCCTGAGCTAAGGCTAAAAAAATAAATAAATCTGTGAGCTGGAGGCTAAAGAACTGTGAGCTGGCGCACACTAACTCCGTTTAGAGAGAACGCTGGCGCCGAGCCCCTTTCGGAGGGGGTTCCCTCAACACCTCGCTGCCGCGCCTGGATTTAGGGACTGGATCCGGGATTCACTTCGGGTCGGGCCGCCCCGAAAGGCACATCGCGCGGTCCCGCAGAGACGCGCGAGGCCCAGGTCGACACCCGCGGCCTTCTCCGGCCTGCTCCGCTGGCCCTGCACATTTCGAGGGAAGAACTCGCCCCTGGGCAGTCCCTGACCCGCCGGAATCCCGAGAGGGGCGACTGGGAACCTGCAAAGGGTAGAGTGGGGCCCTGTTTTCCTTGTAGCGCAATGCAAAGGAGGTCGACTCGGCAGTAAGGCCGAGGGGAGTAAAGCAAGCGTGCAAAGTCAAGCCGAGGGAAGTCAGCAGCCGGGATAAGCGGGAGGGAAGGATCAGAAGGCGAGGCAGTGAGGCCTGGCTACTTTTGGGGGGTGGGAGAAGCAGCGGGGCGCGTGTTAAAAAGCGTCCCTCCGTTGCTTGCAGGCCCAGGAAAGCAGGAGAACGGACAGATTCAAGTCCAGCAGCTCCTTAGAGACCAACAAGGGCCGGAGGCTAAAAACCTGTGAGCTAGCTCACACTCACTCAGCTTAGAGGGAACACTGAGTCCAAGTTCCCTTCCCCTTGTGGCTTCTCACGCGCTTTCCGTGCGCAGCGCCCTCCAGGGATTTGAGTTCTCACAACAGCCCTGCAGTGTTCACCCTGCCCTTCCCCCGAAGCCCATTTTTGATTAACTCGTTTTCAATGTCAAACTGGGTTCCTCGCATCCAGCTTCGACACGCTGGTACCCGTGTATCCCTTCTTAAGAACTAGTGGTGGGACAGAAAGGAAGGGACAGTTCTGGGTTGTTGGCTCTGTTTGAGAGAGGACAGCCGGGAGACTGGATCTTTCAGCAAAATCCTGGGCTGTGTGCCAGTCTTTCCTCTAAGCTGAGTTAGTGTGAGCGAGCGGACAGCTTTTTAGCCTCCGGCTCACACATTTTTGCCTTCGCTCAGGAAGGATGGCTCCAGAGCAAAGCAATTCATGCAGCAGTCAAACCGCTCGCTGACAGCTTTAATGCCAGTAGCTCACCAAGTAGAATTTTTGCTCACAAGACCCCACAGCTTAGAGGGAGCATGTTTGTGTGTGCGCGTAAATTGCCATGGAGTCGCAGCAGTCGATTTATGGCGCCTGCCCCGTGGGGTTTTCAAGGCAGGAGACGACTAGGGGATGGTTGCTCGCCATGGCCTGCCTCTGCGTAGCGACCCGTGGGCTTTCCCGGTCGCCTCCTCTCCGAGTTATCTGAGCTTCCGAGATCTGACACGGTTGGGCTGGCCCGGGTCCGGGTCAGGGCAAAGTCCTCTTTCCCTCGCGACTCTGCGCTCTGCCTGCGGCGTCGCATCGCTTTTCCCAGTCGGGAATCAAAGAAGGGCGCGCTTTCGGAGCAGGCCTCCGGGCGTCCGTTGCTTGCGGGTGAACCTGCGACAGCGCGACTCCGTTATCTTCTTAAGCGCCCCCAGGCAACATCGGGAGAAAGGATTGCCTGGCGAGAGAGGCCTGGCCTTATCTGCCTCGGCTCACGCCGGCTTTTGATCCAGAGAGCGGTCTGCCCTGGCCGGATCCTGGCGCAGGGTTCGGTGCAACTGGAGAACTGGTGTGCCAAGGGAGGGAGGGGGGCATGATTTTTTTTACAAGACCGTGTTTAGCCTCCCATCAGCACACAAATGCACAAAAATCTCTCCGGGTGGAGAGGTGCACGCTTTAAGAAGGGGTCCTTTAAATTCCAGATAGGTTCAGGTGGGTCACCGTCAATGCTCCCCCCTAAGCTACGCAGTCTTGTGAGCAAAAATTCTACTTGGTGAGCTGCTGGCATTAAAGTTGTGAGCAAGCAATTCGGCTGCTGCGTAAATGAGTTTGCTCTGGAGCCCCCCTTCCTGAGCTGAGACAGAAATGTGTGAGCCGGAGTCTAGAAAGCCGTGAGCTGGCTCACACTAACTCAGCTTAGAGGGAACATTGGCCTTAAAGCCGCAGAACGGAGTTTGAGTCCCGTGGCACCAGTGTTCCCTCTAAGCTGAGTTGGTGTGAGCTAGCTCACGGCTTTTTAGCCTCCGGCTCGCACAATTTCCCCTTCGTTCAGGAAGGAGGGCTCCAGAGCAAAATAACTGATGCAGCAGCCAAGTCGCTCGCTCACAACTTTAATGCCGGGAGCTCACAAAGTGGATTTTTTGCATCTGGCACCTTTAAGACCAACAAAGGTTAATTCAGCTACACGGAAGAGGAGCGCGTGCACACGAAGGCCTCCTTCTACCCAGAAGAATCAAACTTCGTTCGTATTAAAAGGTGCCCCCTGGAACTCCCGCTTTGCCCTTTAAATGCCCGAGCTTGCCATCTCCAGGAAGCGCGAGAAACGTCCGGCAAAGCTCGGAAGGATTTTATGGACCCGGGTCAGGACCGCAGAGCGATTCAAGCCCCCGGGCCCGGAGAGGGCTCTGCGGAGACCCCAGTTCGAAGTCCCAGCTGCCGCTGCGGCCGGTTGAATTCCGCGGCGCCCGGGATCACTCGGCTACCGGCGCCGGCAGAAGCGTCCCCGAATTTCTGTCAGTGCCCAAGTCATTTTTTGGGGGGGTCGAAAGACAAAGGACGGTCTGCGCCTCCCCCGTCGTCCAGTGGGGTGCTCCTTACACCCCCTGCTCCATCCCAATGGCCTCCCAAAGGGGGGAATTCAGGATGCTCTCCGGCGATGCGTTGGACAAGGGAAGGGTCCACAGATCTCCGTTGGCTCTTGGGGCAGGGGGCAATGCTCCCTCTAAGCCCTGGAGTCTTGTGAGCAAAAATTCTACTTGGGGATCGACTGGCATTAAAGTTGTGAGCCAGCAATTTGGCTGCTGCATAAATGAGTTTGCCTCCGGAGGCCATCCTTGCTGAGCCGAGACAAAAAGGTGTGAGCCGGAGGCTAGAAAGCCGTGAGCTAGCTCACACCGTCTCGGCTTAGAGGGAACATTGGCAGGGGTGGAAGGGGAGGGGATCTGGTTTTAGGGGCTCCTTTGGGGAGACGGGAAAGGGGTCCCAAAATATCTCTCCCCCCTCCGGTCCTCTTTCCCATCCTCTTCCTACCCCCCATCTTGGTATTTATGTCCCCCATTGTGGGGTTATCACAACCGGATCCCCCCCCCCAGCAGTTGGGTGTTGGCCGGGTCCCAAGTTCCTGTCCCACTCCGAGAGCAAAGACGGAGGGATTGCGACAGAAAGAGGGGAGGGAGAGAGAAGAGACGGCCTTCGGTGGGGGGCTGGCCGGAATCCCCCGAAGTTGTGCCCTCCCGAGTGCGGTGGGCCACACGCGACCCTTATCGACTTCCAGCTCCCGGGGCTTAAGCTGGAATCTCGTGGGCGCGCGGGGGGGGGGGTGGAGAGTCCAGCGGGACTCTTTTTCGGAACGTGCCACATGGATCCCCGCATGGATCTCGGCCAGGATGGGCGGCAGTGCTCCCTCTAAGCTGCGGCGTCTTGTGAGCAAAAATTCTACCTCGTGAGCTACCGGCATTAAAGCTGTGAGCGAGCGATTTGGCTACTGCATAAAGTAGTTTGCTCTGGAGCCATCCCTTCCTGAGCTAAGGCAAAAATATGTATGAGCCGGAGGCTAAAAAACTGTGAGCTCACTCACACTGACTCAGCTTAGAGGGAACACTGGCCGGGACCTCTCCCATCTGGAGACGGGAGAAGGAGAACCGGCGCTCCGAGAGAGCCGGTGGCGCAGGCCGAGATCGGAGTCGCCGAGAAAGGGGAGGGAAGCGGTCTAAGTAAGCACCCCCCCCCTTTTCCCACTCTCGAGTAATCCGGTTCAAATCCGTCGCGGTTCGACTCGGAAACCAAATCCGGCCGCTCCCGAGGCGACTTCCCGCGGGTCAGGCGCTGGACGGAGAGAAACAAGAGACAGAAAGAAACAGAGAGGCGGGCCACCGACCCCCCAGGGTGACAAGACCCTTCCAGATCCTTGGCATCTGCTCCCGGTCCTTCAGAGAAAAGAACCGATTCGTTTGCAAGTTCGTGGTCAGTTCAATGCGGTCGTGCATCGGTGGTGGACTAGTTAAGGCAGAAGAGGCAGGGAGCCGCTTGGATCAGAAACCAAATCTCCAAACAATAACCAGGCCAAACCCTTTTAGGAGAACCAACTAAAAAAGGGGGGGCGAGCTTTCGAATTCTTTCTGCTGGCCGGGGGAGGGGCGAGATCAGCCCCCCAGTAAAAACTCTGGAGATCTACAAAACTTGCTCTCAGTTTTGGGTCCAAAAAGGGTTGTGCGGGTTTGTTTTTGTTTTTTGGCTATAGTCAAAGATTTCAACCTCCCCCCCCCCAAAAGAAACTTGGAGAGGAGAGGATTCATTTGTGGTATGTATAGTCCGCCTTTCTCATCTGGACTCCAGGCGGGTTACAGAGAGTGAGTCAAGACAACTGACGACAAGACGGGGCCTTCAACAGGCACTGCAATGGGATTTGACTTGTAGAACCAACCAACCAATCAAAAACCTAAACAAACCACAACAAAACAGAAGGGAAGCAAAGCATGAGCGTTGACGCCACGCCTCAAATGTTGCAAAAATTACGCAATAGGATCCCGTTGACAGCAAACCATACACAGCACTACAGACCCCAGTCCCTAACGATTTGTCCAAGTAAATGGATGTATTATTAGGGACAAAAAGCTTGAATTCAGCGGCGGCCTTAAGACCAACACAGTTCATTGGTCTTAAAATTGTTGCTGGACTCAGACTTTGTTCTGTTGGTTCCTGCCAGCACGGCTACCCACCTGAATCTACCTGTATTATTATTATTATTATTATTATTATTATTATTATTATTATTATTATTATTATTATTATTATTATTATTATTATTATTATTATTATTATTATTATTATTATTATTGGGAGAAGCTTTCCGGTTAACCCCTTCGTGATGCCGTAGCCGCCGCAGCACCCACCCGAGAGACCCGGGACGGCTGGCGGAGTCCGGGCAGCGCTGCCTGGCGATTCTCGGGTGCTACCAGACGGCTCCGCGCAGGGCGCAAGCGGCCCTTCCCCTCTTGCGCTCTTTCGTTTGTTCGCGGCTGTCTCTCTCTCTGGCTTCCCACCCAACCCCCATCCAGGGAATTCTCTCTCTCCCCTCCGGCCTGCCTACTTGTTCCCGAGGGGGTCTCGGTAGGGCCCCGCGGTGGCTGCGAAAATAACCAAAGGGCCGTCCAGATTTAGGGCATTTTATTCCGGCGGGAACTCTGGTGGATCACGGCAAGCGAGGAGTGCATCTTCAGACTTTTCTCGGTTAGATCGGATCGCGACAGGATTCTATTTCAGGCGAGCCGGGCAGGCGGTCCTCGACCTCCCAAGGCCGGCCCCGTGAGGATCCGCGTTCCCCGGGAAGACCTTCTGCCGGAACAGAATATCTGTAAGGCGTGAAGGTGCCGAGAGAACTCATTCGATTTGGGACGAGTTGTGCGACTCGTCCGGTAATCGAGAGGCCACGCTTAAACGCTCCCTCTAAGCTGTGGAGTCTTGTGAGCAAAAATTCTACTTCGTAAGCTCCTGGCGTTAAAGTCGTGAGCCGGCAATCTGGCTGCTGCATAGATCAGTTTGCTCTGGAGTGCAATCCTTCCTGAGCCGAGACAAAAATGTGTGAGCTGGAAGCTAAAAAACTGTGAGCTAGCTCACACTAGCTCAGCTTAGAGGGAACATTACTTGTAGTTTTTTTAAAAAAAGGAATTGGGGAGGGGGGACTGAAGCGTGTGGGGTATCCGGCTGGCGTTTTAGCTGTTCGAAAATCGAAGTGATGCGATCAACAGAGAGAGACCCGCAAGCCACACAAAGCCCCCTCCCCTGCAACACAAAGGGTATATATTCCTATACAGACACCCCGAAGAATTCTGTGCCCGCCTAAGCAATTGCTTACTTCGAAGTAAGTTCCACTGAGAGCCTTGTACTGAGAGTTCAGCTAGGCGGTTGCCTGAATTGGGAGCAGTGTTCCCTCTAAGCTGAGTTAGTGTGAGGCTGCTCACAGTTTTTCAGCCTCCGGCTCACACATTTTTGTCTTAGCTCAGGAAGGATGGCTCCAGAGCAGACTACTTTATGCAGTAGCCAAATCGCTCGCTCACAGCTTTAATGCCAGTAACTCACAAAGTAGGATTTTTGCTCACAAGACGCCACAGCTTAGAGGGAACATTGGTTGGGCGTCAGGGAAACCTCTAAGGGAAACATTCCTTGAGAGCAAGGGTGCGGGTGTTAAGGACGGGAGGTCTTGCAGACCGTGCGTGTTCACAGGGTCGCCATAAAACGGAAGGGTCTTGACGGCCAGGACGCCCCGCTCGCAAGAGGGTAAACAAGCAGGAGCTGAACAATCAACGCGTCGTTTATTCTGTTTTTTACGACTGACTCTTATTTTATTGACGAGATTTATAGTCCGCCTTTCTCACTCGGACCCAAGGCGGTTTACATAGAGTGAGTCAATACAATCGGCAGGGTCCATTAAGTAGCCAATGCGATAGGATCAGGGCTGCGGAACTAACCAGAAGTCAAAGCGTAAGTATGAACAAGGCGCGTTATAAAGGATGTGAACATTACACCGAAGCATCCTAGATTCCATTGGGTCGCCCTGTTGGTCTGAAACAACAGAACAAAGTCTGAGCCCAGGGGCACCTTTAGGACCAACAAAGTTTAATTCTGGATCTGGGTATGAGCTTTGGTGAGCAAGATTATCTCTAGAAGCGTGCTTGGCCCAGGGCAGTTTATAGCCAGAATGAAACTTTGTTGGTCTTTAAAGGTGCCCCGAAACGCAAACTTTGTTCTCTTGTAGGACCCTCGTTTCCAGCAAACTAAACAGAGTCGTACAGAGCACAGTCCTTCATGATTTTCCCAAGTAACTTGGTGAACCGTTGTGTGCAGTGCGACTCTTGTTACTCGGGTAGAAAAGCCCTCTTGAGACATTCAGTTTTGCAGTTTGCGGAGAGAAGACGCTTGTAGGGGGAAATGGTGGATTTCTAGCATTCTGTTCTCGTTTTCCTGGACCGCGGAGCGCGCTGGTCTAAAAACTTGCCCGTCTTTCCAGCCGAGATAACCTTCCCTAGTGATGAAGAGAGGTCAAAACAGGGCGCTCCTCGTTTGTAAACAACAGAGATACGACCCGAGAATCTCGTATTCCCGCTCGGACGACCAGTCCCCCCCCCCCCGCCCGCCCTTGTCTGAACCCTTAAAAAGACTTTTAACTTCCCAGTAACTTGGAACTGGCTGCCTTCCACTCGGATACATATCAGGAGCGATACTGAGGAGGGGACATAAAAGCATCCGAAATAAATCTCCCTCTATAAAATCACGATAACAAATCCATGCGGTGCTTTTTTTTACTGTGAGCAAGCTTTTGTGTGTTATGTGCCAGTTTTTGAGATGTTTTAGTCATGTTAAGGGCGGGTTTGTGTGTGGGTGGGTGTTTAATAATAAATGTTTCAGATTTGTTTTGGAGAGATATCTCATTTTTATTCTTTTGTAACAACTGGCGGTCCTGACCTGGATGGCGCAGGCTAGGACGGTCCCGTCAGATCTGGGAAGCTAAGCAGGGTTGACCCTGGTCAATATTTGGATGGGAGACCTCCTAGGAACACCGGGGTGGTGACGTGCAGACAAGGCAATGGCCAACCACCTTCGGACCCATGCTCCCTCTAAGCTGTGGAGTCCTGTGAGCAAAAATTCTGCTTTGTGAGCTACTGGCATTAAAGCTGTGAGCAGGTGATTTGGCTCCTGCATCCATTAGTTTGCTCTGGAGCCCTCCATCCTGAGCTAAGACAAAAACGTGTGAGCCGGAGGCTAAAAAAAACACTGTGGGCTAGCTCACACTAACTCAGCTTAGAGGGAACACTGCTCCGGACATCTCTTGCCTTGAAAACCCGACGCGGTAGTCGCCAGGGCCCTTTCCACCACCGCAATAATGTTTGAGGATGACCCCCCGACAGATTGTGCTGGGGAAAGATGGAGGGGGAGGGGACGGGTCAAGAGGAAGAGGGATTTGCACGAAGATGTCAATTCGGAGCTGGTGTGAAGGGAATGGGGTGTTTGTGGACAGAGGGGGCCAGGCCCGCGGGAAAATAAACGGGCTCTTCTCGCCTTGTTTTGCGCTGGGTGCCGCTAGGCTGACCCTGGTTTTGCTGCCTGAGTTCTGAGCAGGAAGAGAATGTCTCCCGACGCTGATCAAAGCTGACAGAGCAGGTTGTTTACCTACTCGTGCAATTCCCCCCTCCAACCCCTTTGTTGTATCCCCCAATATGGGTCCTTTGTGCAATGACAGGTACATTAATACAATTCAGTACAATTAATTAATTACTTTTGTTCCTTGACTTATGGTGACACCGTAGGCTTTTCAAGGCAAGCGAGTTTGGGAAGATGGTTTGCCATTGCCTGCCTCGGGCTCTCGACCCTGGTATTCCTTGGAGGTCTCCCATCCAAATACTAGCCAGGGTCGATCCTGCATAGCTTCCGAGACGAACTCGGGCTGGCCTGGGATATCCAGGCCAGGGGATTAATTAATTACAATCACAATTAACTATAAGTAAAAAAAGGATGTAAACTGCCTTTGGTTCTCCCCTTCCTGTTCCTTTGGTTCATGTGTTGGACTGCACTGTAAGCTATTATTTTGGACTGTAAACCGCCTTGAATGCAGTAACGGGAAAGGCGGTATATGCAGGTAGGAAAATGATGATGATGATGATGATGATGATGATGATGATGATACACAGTTCTGAATTCCTAGTCCTGCTACACTGCTTATTAGAACTCTGACCTTGTGGGTTGCATCGTCACCTGCCTGGCGCCTCAGTAAGAAAGACGGATTATATAAAAAAAGCAAATAATAAAATGAGGAATAATTTCAGCAAAGCGAAAATTCATGGCAGATGTGTACAGGCATAATACAGCTGGCAATTTTTGTCCCTTTGAAAATAATGGGATTTCTATTACAGTGATGTAATTAAACAGGAGGGGAAATCCCCCCCCCCCGCTGCCGTTGTACTTCGGCAGGATAAATCAAGGGCAGTTATCAAACCGAGAGATTGCGGTCCATGGATGCTTTGGCACACATGCGCCAGCCTGAAGATAGATTCAGTTGGGTAGTCTTCTTGGTCCAAAGCAGCAGAACAAAGTTTGAGTCCAGAAAGGCACCTTTAAGACCTACAGAGTTGTATTCTGGGCATAGCTTTCCTGAGCATGCAGCGCATTCAGCCGCATGGGATGACAGGAGTGTGCATGCCTGCACACGAAAGCTTATAGCCCAGAATACAACTTTGTTGGTCTTAAAGGTACCTCTGGACTCAAACACAAACCCGAAGCCAGTGGCAGATTAACCCTTAAGCAGACTCGGCACGGGTTTAGGGCACCAGGGCCAGAGGGGGCACCACAAAGTTGGGAAAAGTGTGAAAAAATGTAGAAAAATGCCTTTCAGGTCATGAATATTGGAACTTTGATACATTTAACTTGTGAAATATTAAAATAGATGTTGCATTGCATTTTTTGTAGAACTCCATGTAGCCAAAGCTTGGCTTAGTCTGTACAGTCTATTGCGTTATCATCTGAATAGATTTTTGCACTGCTGCAAACCTGCCTTGTATGTCTGGTCAGACAGGTCAACCACTCAAATGGACTGGGGTCAGTGTGGAAAGGAGGGGGGGGCACCAAGGTTGGTCAGTGCTGCTGAGAGCACCAGGGAGCCTTCATCCGCCCCTGCCTGAAGTTCACCCAAGAAGTTGTGGGTTATCAGGGAACGGAAGCTGGTCTGCAGAGACTTCTTTACAGTGCAAAATACAGGACTGGGAAATTAGAAGTGTGTGTGTGTACATATATATGTGTGTGCGTGCGTGCGTTGCTGGATGGAGGGAAGGATAAAATATCAGCAGGAAGCTTCTTTGCATAACCATGGCGCTCTCCCCCACCCCCCATTTGAACTTGTCTTTTAATTTGGATGCGTGAATCCTCGTCTCGCCAAAGAGGTAGGCGAGCTATTTTTTTTTTAAAGGAGCGCCAGCAGTGTCTCTATTCCCACCCCCAAAGCCGGCGTTCATACGCACAAACCCGGAGGTTCTCTCCTTGCAGGGAACGTGTCACGCGTGAAGAGACGGTTTGGTTTAGGTCTCCGGCAACAGCAGCGCGCCCGGAAGAGTAAACCTTCTAATAAACGCGGGCTCTGTGAATCGGAGCGGGTTTTATACCGGACTCTGCGGCCGGCGATATTTGAAGCCGCCGGTGTCGTTTTCTGAAGTCACACGCAGCGCTCAAATCCTTGCAGTGTATCGCTTGGCTTCATTCATCGCGGATTAGCCGCTGGCATCGAAGCGGAGCAAATCCCGGGGGGGGGAGGCGATTCTCGGTTGGGAGTAGAGTTCGACTGGGGCCATAGACAGGTTTGGCCCAGAAACCCGGGGCCCTTTCTAGTATCGCCGGAGTCCGTGATTTAAAAGGCCCCCTGGACGACCGCGCCCGTTATTCATTCTTTGTTCATTCAAGCACACCTTTGAAAGTGACCTTCAGTCTTAGCGTGATGGAATCAAATTGGTTCGAACCGCTGGCTACTCCCATCCCACGAACAGTTTACAGTGTGTGTGTGTGTGTGTGTGAAAGAGAATAGCACGTAGACAGACAGACATTTACAAAATTTGTAAGCCGCCTTTCCTCCCTGACAAGGGCCACCACGGCTACTGACCATTTTAAACGTACGTAATAAAACCACGTTTTAAAACCATTAAAATAAAGCCACTCCCGAACATGCATTAAAAACAATTAAAAACAGAGTTAAAATATATAGAGAACATATACCAGCAATTAAAACATGGGTTAGGGATAAATGATAGGTGATAGGATGATAGATAGATAGAATAGATAGATAGATAGATAGATAGATAGATAGATAGATAGAAGTGTTCCCTCTAAGCTGAGTTAGTGTGAGCTAGCTCACGGTCTTTTAGCCTCTGGCTCACACGGTTTTTTCTTCACGTAGGAAGGCTGGCTCCAGAGCAAACTAATTCATGCAGTAGCCAAATTGCCCGCTCAGAACTATAATGCCAGGGGCTTGCAGAATAGAATTTTTGCTCACAAGACTCCACAGCTTAGAGGAAGGATGGATGGATAGATGGATGGAAAGGGGGGGGGAGATGGACGGACGGATGGACGGATGGATGGATGGACAGACAGATGGATCGATGACAGTTCTGTAGCGTTTGGAGAAGCACCTCCACCTCATCCCCGCACCCGACCCTCCCGCTTTGGGGGCCAACAGACCCACCCCCGGGGAGAGGGGACAGCCAGTAAGAAGGGAGGGGTCTGGACTCCGGAGCAAGCCCGGGTCTTTCTCCTTGCCCCGGAGGGCTGAGCCCGAAGTCAGCAGGAAAAGGGTCCGAGAGAAGAAGGAGCACCTGCCCCGTAGAGTCTCTGTGCGGCGGACGTTCACAGGCCGGGGCAAAGAAATCCGTCTCTTTGCTTGGCGTAAAGGGAAGGGGTTGGGGTTTTTTGGAGGAACTGTCCAGGCTGCGAGTTCCGCCAAAGGCTGCCACGTGGCTAGTTCCACGGAAAGACCTGTCTTCAGTTCGTTGCTTTCCGAAACATAGTAGCTATAGAAAGGAAGTGTAAGAAAATGTTGGGGTTTTGTCTTTAAAGATGGGAGGGGGTAGAATATGTGCCAAGCTATTAGAAGAAGAAGACTCGGAGTCTCAGAGCAGCTTACAAACTCCTTTCCCTTCCTGTCCCCACAACAGACACCCTGGGAGGTAGGTGGGGCTGAGAGAGCTCTGACAGAAACTGCTCTTTTCCAAGAACAGCTCTGACAGAACTATGGCTTGCCCAAGGTCATCCAGCAGCTGCAAGTGGATGGAATCAAATCCGGTTCTTCCAGATTAGAGTCCGGCCACTTAACCACTACACCAAACTGGCTCTGGGGACTGGATTAATGCCAGCCATGGGGAAGCTCTGGGGGGGGGGTCCATCTTCAACCCCCTCTGGGGCAATTCTTTCCCTCTTCTATGCAGTGGGAATAACAGCGACCTACCCGGCAGGTCTGTTGTAGGGTGTAATGTTATGTAGACATCGGGAAAGGGTTTTGCAATCGCTTCCAGATGCGCCACATCATACATCTGGAAAGGGAACGCGGCAAAGGTTCTTCTCCTATGGGTTACGAAATGAATCAATACCGGATCGATACAAGAGCCGCAGAAATGAATGCATCCCTTCGGCACTTTGTTACCATTCGTATGTTTTTGTTGACGTTATTTTTCATAGTCCGCCTTTCTCACAGAGACTCAAGGTGGGTTAGGCAGAGCCAGTCAGTACAGTCAACAAAAGCCAACGCATTTAAAATTTTAGAAGTCTGGAACGCCCAGAAAGAACTGAAGCGAAGCATAAGTATTCCCGGGACACTGTAAGAGGTACAGAAATTATATAACAAGGATCCGACTTGAAATAAGCTTTACAGGGCAGTATAGACCCACAGTTCTTAACCATCCATCCAAGCAAGTTTGCAAAACCACAGTTGTGCGGTGCAACTTTATTGCTTGAGCGCAGAAAAGCCTGCCGGAAGAGTTCAGTTTTGCATCGTTTGCTGGGGGCCTGGGTCCCGAAAGACGACAAGCAACGTCTGTAAAAGAACAACACAAACCCCCACAGGAATCGTACACTCTTGGAAGCCTCCGAAAACAGGCTTTGAACATAAACTGGCTTAGGGGAATGTCCGATCAGAGGTGCTGATTTTCAAATAAGCGTAGTAAGAGGCAGATGTTTACACGCCTCCAAAATACGGCCAGAGGTCGAGCGTCTCCAGAGGACTCGAGTTCCACCGGCTGCAAAGGACCAGAAGGGACATAAGCAATAAATCAGTAAATTTACAGCGGATATTAAACTCGTATTTCCTTCCCTCCACACGTGCAGGCAACATTTGTGTATGATATTCGGGTTCCCAGATAATACGTGGCGTGTTGGCTGACACCTGCCCGTTGATATTTATGGTAAATTGTTTCCGAGGGTCTGCAGAAGAACAGTTAGATTCGACCTCCTGGGGCCCCCTGGGTTTTGGCCCCTCTGTGACACAGAGTGTTGGGAGAGATAGGCCGCTGGCTTGACCCAGCATGGCTTCTCTTATGTCCTTATGAGTCCAGTGGCTCGGATCTGACCAAAGGAATTTTGACTCTCCAGAGCTTATACCCGGAAACGTTGGTTGGTCTCGAAGACACTACCGGACTCCAACCTAACTATGGAAAACTGGACACAGATGACGTATCTTTTTGATTTAATTGTTTGCACCTAAGACTGGCCTGCTTTGATAGAGGCGCTGGGCAGAAGTGCCTTGACAGGAGGGAGGGAGGGAAGGGAGGGAGGGAGAGAAGGAAGGAGGGAAGTGAAGGAAGGAAGGAGAGAGGGAGGGAGAGAAGGAAGGAAGGAAAGAAAGAAAGGAAGGAGGGAAGGGAGAAGGAAGGAAGGAAGGAAGGCAGGGAGGAAGGAAGGAACGGAGGGAGGGAGAAAGAAGGCAGGGGGTAGGGAAAAGAGGGAGGAGAAGGCAGGGAGTGGGGAAGGAAGGAAGGAGAGAAAGAGGGATGGAAGGGAGGAAGGAAGGAAGGAAGGAGGGAGGGAGGGAGAAAGAAGGCAGGGAGTGGGGAGGGAGGGAGAAGGCAGAGAGTGGGGAAGGAAGGAAGGAGAGAAGCAAGGAGGGAGGGAAGGAAGGAGGGAAGGCAGGGAGGAAGGAAGGAAGGAAGGAACACAGGGAGGGGAGGGAGGGAGAAGGCAGGGAGTGAGGAAGGAAGGAGAGAAGGAAGGAGGGAGGGAAGGGACGGAGGAAGGAAGGGAAGGAAGGAGGGAGGGAGGGAAGGGGGAGGGAGAAGTCAGGGAGTAGGGAAGGGAAGGAGGGAGGAGGGAGGGAGAAGGCAGGGAGTTGGGGAGGAAGGAAAGAAGGAAAGGAAAGAAGGAGGGAGGGGAAAGAAGGAAGGGGAGGAGGGAAGGGAGGGAGGAAGGAGGGAAAGAGGGAAGGAAGGGACGCCTGGCTGTTTTTCAAGGCCCCCTCCTTCCAACCCAGGAAAAAAATCTTGGGGGGGGGAGGGGAACAGCAGGCCAAGGCAAACCCTGCTCGGATCTGAGGAAGGGACTTCGACTCTCGAAAGCTCACCCCCCCCATCTTCCTGGTCGCCGAGGTGCTAGGGGGTCTCCAGCCAGGCAGACTGAAGGACACGGGTCACAATATCAAAACACAGTAACCCGTGGGTTCTCCTCTTATCCGCATCACTTTAAAAACAGGTCTTTAAAAACTAATATTTTAAAGCAACACCATTAAAAAAATCCTCCTTCCTTCCTTCCTTCCTTCCTTCCTTCCTTCCTTCCTTCCTTCCTTCCTTCCTTCCTTCCCTCCCTCCCTCCCTCCTTCCTTCCTTCCTTCCCTCCCTCCCTCCCCTCCTTCCTTCCTTCCTTCCTTCCCTCCCTCCCTCCCCTCCTTCCTTCCTTCCTTCCTTCCTTCCTTCCTTCCCTCCCTCCCTCCCTCCCCCCTCCTTCCTTCCTTCCTTCCTTCCTTCCTTCCTTCCTTCCTTCCTTCCTTCCTTCCTTCCTTCCTTCCTTCCTTCCTTCCTTCCTTCCTTCACCTTTCTCACCCGAGGAGGTTTACACAGCGACAATCAATGCAATCAACAGGACGGGACGTCCAATGAACAGTGTAATGGGATTAGGACTGCCAAAATCTGAAACACTCCTCTTGTATCCTGCAGAGGCATCTTGATAAAGCACTAATTTTTTTTTTAAAAAAATGCCACTGTTTTTGCAATGAGGAACCATCTTCCCCAGTCACTAGGAAGCACTTTTCTGTGCGCCTGAGGAAGGCTCCAGTGTGACTCCGATGCCAGCAGATTCCACCGCACGGGGTCGGCCTCGTCACCGTCCCTTTCTTCTCCCTCTTCCGTTCCGTTTCGCTCAAAGTTCTAATTGCTTCCCAGACTAGTTAGTTTCGAGTCCTGGAGCGCCTCAGAGACCAATAAAAAGTTCCAAGGTGTAAGCTTCCGAGACTCAGAGCTCCCTTCCTCACCCAAGAGCACTCTGAGGAAGGAGACCTTGCCCCGGGAAAGCACGTGCTCCGAAGATCTTGTTGGTCTCTCAGGTGCCAGAGGATATCGGAGGCGCTCTCGCACATGGGAAATAATGCAGTGTCCATCCACTTCCGTTTCAACGCACCTTTTCATTTGCAAGGGATATAAGAGACCACTTCCCAAAACCCTGTAGATCCAGGTGGCCAGCCGCGTTGGTCTGAAGCGATGCCACAAAGTTAGAGTCCAGTGGCACCTTTAAGACCGACAATTTTTTATTCAAAATGTGAGTTTTCCTGTGTCTGATGAAGTGGGCACGCACGCCAAAGGTGCCACTGGTCTCTTAACTTTGTTGTAAAACCTTGTCGGTCTTTCGTCTCACCTCCACCAATCCACTTCAGCGACTGCTGGCATTTGCAGGTGGATTTGTTGCCATTCCGCACAGGAAAACCCGGTTGCAAACTGGATTGAAAGTGGCTCGAAAGTGCGTTATTCAGTGTGTGTGAGGCTGCATTCACACACACTAAATATTCCACTTTCAATCCACTCTCAATGCACTTTCAATGCACTTTCCAACTGGATTTTTACGGTGTGAACTGGCAAAATCCAATTCCAAAGTGCATTGAAAGTGCATTGAAAGTGGATTATTTAGTGTGTGTGACTGCAGCCGGTGTGTGTGGAAGCGCCATAGGGCTGGCCTACCCTCTGAAAAGAAACTTATCTTCTCACACCAGTTCTCTCCCTTCCCCGTTTACTGCATTCACATCCGCCTCCTAGAGACAATTCTGGTTCCCCCGATACAGGCGGATCTTCCGAACAGTCTTAACGTCGGAGAAGCCGGGCTTCAAGAGCAGATCCTCCACCCTCCACCCCGCCCCACAAGCGGCTCCAGATACCGGCTGGTTCCCAGTTTGTTTGCAACCGAAGACTCGGAGATTTATTCCTCTTTGGCTGGGAGGCGTCGGTGGCTGCAGATAAGGCAGAGCTCGGGCTCCATCCAGCGAACGTCTTTTCCCTCCCGGCAGTTTCCACAGACGCGAAAAGGTTTCTCTCCCGTCGAATCGCGGGGGAAGAAACGAATTAAAAGTTTCAGGAGATTGCGTTCTGATCCGTTTTACTAGCCCGCAGGGGCTTATATATATATTTATATATTTAAATACGGGGGAGAAAGTTTGGTAGGCAATAACTGTGGTGGCGATTTAAATTGCGGTTTATATTAATTACTGTTTAGATCTTTCTTCTTCTTCTTCAGCAGAGAAAGCGACTTCCTCCGGTGCTGAAAGTCAAGCCGAGGCTGCCCCGTCGGTACTTCCGAAAGGGCTGTGTGTGTGTGTGTGTGGGGGAAGCATAGAGGAGAGAGGGAAACCAAAACAGAAACCTTAACATGTTGCAAACTTCTTCCCCGTCTTCTTCCCCAACCCATCCCATATTTAAGCGGGGTTCTTTTTCTTTTTCTTTTGTTAAAAAGGGAAAGTCCCCTCTCACTTTCCAACTCTATTTCTTTTAAACTGCAAGGTTTTCTTTCTTTCTTTCTTTCTTTCTTTCTTTCTTTCTTTCTTTCTTTCTTTCTTTCTTTCTTTCTTTCTTTCTTTCTTTCTTTCTTTCTTTCTTTCTTTCTTTCTTTCTTTCTTTCTTTCTTTCTCTCTCTCTCTCTCTCTCTCTCTCTCTCTCTCTCTCTCTCTTCCTTCCTTCCTTCCTTCCTTCCTTCCTTCCTTCCTTCCTTCCTTCCTTCCTTCCTTCCTGACTCCACTTATTTAGAGTCCGACTTTCTCGAAGGGAAGCAAGACGGATTACAAAGAGTGAGTCAACGCCATTTAAAAAATGGGACATTTTATAACCAATGCATTAGGATTTTATAAGTCCCGAACCAGCAAAAAGAAGGGAGGCAGAGCAGAATTATTGACAAGACACATTCAGCCGTGCAGACGTTACATAACAGGATCCTACCTACAATAAGCTATACTCAGCAATATAGTATTAGGCTGCGGTCACACACTTTCCGATGGGATTTTTACTGTGTGAACTGGCAAAATCCAGTCGGAAAGTGCATTGAACACAGATTGAAAGTGGATTATGGGGGGGTTAGTTGCTAGGAAGGGCTAGTTAGAATCAAGATGTATGAGTGACTGAGGACGTCTTGTTTCACTGTTATCTTGAATTTATTCTGAACATTACCGTGTGAACGGATGGACACGGGTTTCCCTATTTAGCACGTAGGGGAGGGCGAGTTTCTCCACCCAGTCTCTCCTACCAGAGAGATAGCAAACAAACTTGAGCAATAAACTCTCCTGTTTCTCCTTCCACCCCTCCCGGTTTGCTCTTCCTCTTCCATCCCTCGACTTCCCACGCTTTTCCAGAGGGCAGTGAGCATGCGCAGTTCTCGCCGATACATCTCTGGGCTTCATTTATATCCCGCCTTTCTCCCCCAATGGGAATCTAAAGCGGCTTACACCCTTCTCCTCTCCTCCGTTTTATCCTCACGACAGCCCTGTGAGGTAGGGTAGGCCCAGAGCGAGTGTGAACTGGCCCAAAGTCACCCAGCCAGCCTCCATGGAAGCAGACTGGGGATTCGAACCTGGGTCTCCCATTACACCGACATTGGTGCACCTCTGTTTATTTCTCCTGCCTACTCCGGGAGCCCGAAGTTGTGGGTGGGCCAGCGATCAATTTCCCCATTAAAAGCCAACCCAGCAGATTTTATAATAAATTTCCAGGAAACTTAGGAAGGTGTACTGGAAAGCCTGTGAGTTTCCATGCCGAGAATGGCGTGTTTAGCATTCATTCGGCCAAATCGCAGCTTTTAAAATCTATTTTTACCATTCCTCCTCCCTCCAATTTTAGTATCTGTGCTGCCGAAGCGGGCACCATCTATTTTTACCTGAGCACCCCTTCATCCTTCCTCTTTTGCGGGACCTCGGTTTTCTTTTGTTCCTCTGCTGTTTCATTTCGGAACTCTGGGCAGGGACACGTGAACACACGACCCTTGGGCTATCAGGGTCAGGATCGTCTACTCAGACAGGCTCTCCAGGGTCTCAGGCAAAAGGTCTTTCAACGTCACCTACTGCCTGGTCCTTTTACCCGGAGATGCCGGGGATAGAACCTGGGACGTTCTGCATGCCAAGCAGAAGCTCTTCCCCTGACAGCACGTTTTGAAAGCACAGAAGTCCTCAACTGTGTTTTTTTTTAAATTCGGAGGGTTTTTTGTGTTTTTTATGTCCTCTATTTTACGCATTTTATTGGTAAGCCGCCTCGAGCGCCCTATGGAAGAAAGGCGGGTTAATCAACGTCTTACATCGATAATAAATAACAGATTGACGTGGGGGAAGTTCCCGGATCAGAGCCCTAAAGCTGCGATCACACATACTGAATAATGCACTTCACTTTCAGTGCATTGTCCAACTTGCGTTCTTTAAGCCGCAGTCAAAAGAGGTGCGAGAAAGGTGTGGGATTTAACGCAAGCAGAATTGGGAGCTGCCCATCGAGAGCCAGAGCTGCCCATCCAAACGTAGTTTCAAAACCGACACCCGAGTAACCGGTGAATGCTTCCAAGACAGAGGTACCCCGGGAATTAGGGAAAGCGACGTCGAATTTAGAGCAGAGGAGTTCGAAGTCGGGGGTAATTCCTTCCTGAAATCAGTCGAGAAGTAATAAGCTTCAAAGCAACCGCAGCCATCTCCCTCACACCCGCCTGAAGTCGAGGAGCGCACCCGCAGTGGGTTCGCACAGAACGCTTGTTCGCCTCTGCCGAAACCGGTTTCTTTCTGGCATTTTAATACCAACCAGGGCAGACCCGGTTGCAAAGGGCAGCGAAACCGAAAAAAACGACGGAAGTGGGTACCAAGATCGGTTGTGCTTCTCGGGCTTTATTTCCATCCCCGTCTTTTTCATCTTTCCCACCTTTCGGGTCTCCCTGAGAGGGGAGGCGCTGTGGCTCAGTGGGTAGAGCGTCTGCTTTGTATACAGAAGGTCCCGAGTTCCATCTCCGACATCTTCGGTTTCAAAAAAGGACCAGGCAAAAGGTGACCTGAAAGAGCTCTCTCTGCCCGGGACCTGGGAGAGCCGCTGCCAGCCTGAGTATGCAATCCTGACTTAGAGATAGACCCAGGGGTCTGATTTCAGGAGAAGGCAGCTTCGTGTGTGTTCAAGATCCGGGAGCCGGGAGTTCTAGAGCGCAAACATAGACGTACATCGCCTCCGGTTCTTTTCCTAGCCCGTGGTCGTGTGGTGCAGCGGTTAGAGCGCTGGACGAGGAGGATCCAGCTCTCTGGGTGACCTCGGGCGAGTCACACTCTCTCAGCCTAACCTACCCCGCAGGGCTGTTGTGAGAGGATAAACTGAAGGAGAGGAGAACGGTATAAGACGCTTTGCCGCTGGGGAGAAGGGGGGGGCATACGAAGTAAATATACCACCTAAATCAATAGCCTCAGAACCAATGCTCCCTCTAAACCGTGGAGTCTTGTGAGCGAAAACTCTACGAACGATTTGGCCACTGCATAAATTAGTTTGCTCTGGAGCCCTCCTTCCTGAGTTGAGACAAAGATGTGTGAGCCGGAGGCTAAAAAACTGCGAGCTAGCTCACACTGACTCAACTTAGAGGGAACACTGCTCACGACCACCCCTTGAGGTGTCAGAGTAAGACTCGGGAGTCCTGGGTTCGAATCCCCACTCCTCCTAGAACCTAGCTGGGTGCCCTTTGCTCAGGCGCCGAGAGGCGATGCGGAAGAGAGGCGCCTGGGGCAAAGGGCACCCGGCGAGGTTCCAGGAGACGTGGGGAGTCGAACCCGGGCCTCCCGAGTCTTACTCTGACGCCGCACCACCCCCTCCTAAATCCGGCCTCGGATGCAACGCTCTCTTCGGCATCTCCCCCCCCGCCCAGCGGACGGCGGCAACCGCGGTCTGGAGCTGTCAGCAGGAGATTAAGAGCGTGAATGGGGTGCTGATCCCGCGTTAAGTGGCGGCGGCGAGGCCGGGGAGGGGGAGCCGGCGAGGATCACACCCGAGCGCCGGGAAAGGGCCAGATGGGCCGGTTGGGAAAGACTCGGTCAGGAGAGGCCGCGGGAAGGCTCCCAATTGCAGGCAAAACAACCCTACATCATGGGTTTTTTTAAACTATCACCAGGGTTTTGGGGAAAAAAATAAAATACCCAAAACTCTAAGCAACAGCACAAGGCCAGAGAAACCACAGGAAGATATATATATGAGAGAGAGAGAGAGAGAGAGAGAGAGAGAGAGAGAGAGAGAGAGAGAGAGAGAGAGAGAGAGAGAGAGAGAGAGAGAGAGAGAGAGAGAGAGAGAGACGAGAGACGAGAACGAGAACGAACTGTTTCAAGTTCGATTAATTCATGTATACCACCATCTTTCTCCCCAAAGCGGCTTAACCTGGTTCTCCTCTGCTCCATTTTGGCCGCACAACAACCCCCTGAGGTAGGCTAGGATGACCGGCCCAAGTCCACCCAGCGAAGTTCCACGGCACCAGTGGGGATTCGAACCGGGCTCTCCCGCAGATGCTAGTCCCGACCCTCTTAACCAGTACATCACACTGACTCTCACCACTGTTTATTATTGATTAAAGCGTTTATACCCCGGGGTTTCGTGTCTGGTCAAGGCTGTTCACAGACTCCCCTGAAGCTCCTGGAAGGTTCTGATTTGATGCCTAGAAAGCAGAAGAGGCGAAGGGAAAAGGAGAAGGCGGGGGCTCGGGGGCCGCCGTCGAAAAGGCCCTGCCTCCTAGCCACGGAAGGAGAATCCCATCGGGTTGCTTGGAAGCAAATCCGCTGAAGCCCGGCTAATCAGGCCGACCGCTTGGCAAATGTACTTCAGGTAAAGATCTGTAGAGCGGGTCGTTCTCAAACAGCACCCCAGGCTGCAGCCTGCCTCAAAGGTAGGGCATATGTTCTGTCAAGCAGGGGTCCCCAACGTAGTGCCCACCGGCCCCACAGCGCCCGCCGACCCCTTTTCTGATGTCCGCCAAGTGTTTCGGGAAAGTGGTCTCCGGACATAGCCAAGGGTTCTAATGGGCCACTTGAGATTTGATTGGCTGTATGTGACTGAAAGCAAACATACCCTTTGGGCCTCCCTGGGCCAGACTGCAAAGGCTGCCGTCCTGCTGAGGCTACTGCACCTTTCTCCCCTGGGTCCCACCCTGCTCCACCCAGGGAGGTGTGAGAAGGACCGTGGATTATTAAGCTTTTGAATCGCGCCTCCAAGACTGGCAGAATAGGGGCATCTTATTCCTAAAAGAAGGACTAAATCATCTTTGGAATATAACAGAATATTCGCCGGCATCTCCAGGGACTGCTGTTTTCGCACTGGGATCCTCAGGAGAGAAGAAAGAAATGCACTGTGACTGCCCTGCACGAGGCACTTTCAAACCGACAAGAAAAAAGGAATCCCGTGATTGTAACGCACCTTGAAAGGTATATCCGTGCGATCTAAGCTGTCTTGCTTATTGTGGACTGAAGCTGTTTGTTTCCTCAATACATGCAGGGAGAATTCTTAGGAACTGTGTCACGGTTTTGTTTCGGTTTGCTGCAGGGAATCCGGGGCGGCGGTTTCGTGGCTGGCTCCGCCTTTTGCGGCAGCCATATTTGGAGCCACCGGTATGAAAGAAGTCGCGAGCGAGCGAGTTGGAAACGGCATCAATTATTTTGCTCCGGAGCCATCCCTTCCTGAGCTCAGACAAAAAAGGTGTGAGAGCCGGAGGCTAAAAAACCCCTATGAGCTAGCTCGCACTAACTCAGCTTAGAGGGAACATTGGCCGGGTGCGAATCTTGGCGTTTCCACGGCATGGTTAATTCGAACCCAGAGCCCGCCTGGAGGCAGAAGCCCCCCCCCCCCGGCCGGCCCCCTTCCTCCCCGTCGGAGTCCTCGCCCCCCCGTCCCTTTCTCCCCGTCCCCGGCTCGCCACCCGTCTCCTCTGCCAACGACCTCCCCAGCCGAGCAGCCGAAATGCTCCGCCGGCCGGCTTGCCTCGCGCGGTAGGTGGCCTTGTATATTTGGGCTGCAGCCGTGTTTATGCGACTGGAAAGGGGGGATGAGATTACAAACAGACTGCGCGGCGGGCCCGGATCTCGGCGGCGGCTGGATCCCGCTCTCTGCCCTGCGCCGGGCCAGAAACCCACCGACTGGGGGGGAGGGAGTGCCGAAAAGGACGGCTCTTCCAAGGCGCCCCTAATGTGATTTTTCTCACACACCCCCTCCCAGCCCAGTATATGGACTTAATCGCGTCTAAGCAGTGAAGTGGCTAAATTTGCAGATGACACGAAGTTGTTCCTGGTGGTGAAAACCAGGGAGGATGGTGAGGCACTCCAAAGGGATCTGTTGAGGATGGGTGGGTGGGCGTCAAGGTGGCAAACGGGGTTCAATGTGGCCAAGTGCAAAGTGATGCACATTGGAGCCAAAAATCCTAAATATAAATACACGTTGATGGGGTCTGAACTGGCAGAGACGGACCAAGAGAGAGATCTTGGAGTCGTAGTGGATAACTCAATGAAAATGTCTAGACAGTGTGTAGCTGCAATAAAGAAGGCCAACACTATGCTGGGGATTATTAGGAAGGGAATTGAAAACAAATCAGCCAGTATCATCATGCCCCTGTATAAATCATTGGTGCGACCTCATTTGGAATACTGTGTACAGTTCTGGTCACCACATCTCAAAAAGGATATTATAGCATTGGAAAAAGTGCAGAGAAGGGCAACTAGAATGATAAAAGGGTTGGAACACCTTCCCTACAAAGAAAGGTTAAAACGCTTGGGGCTCTTTAGCTTGGAGACACGACGGTTGAGGGGTGACATGATCGAGGTTTATAAGATTATGAATGGGACTGAGCAGGTTGAGAAAGAAGTATTTTTCTCTCTTTCTCACAGTACAAGAACTCGTGGGCACTCCATGAAATTGCTGAGCAGTCGGGTTAGATAAAAGGAAATACTTCTTCACCCAAAGAGTGATTAACATATGGAATTCACTGCCACAGGAGGTGGTGGCAGCTACAAGCATGGACAGTTTCAAGAGGGAATTAGATAAACATCTGGAGCAGAAGTCCATCAGTGGCTATTAGCCACAAGGTATAGATGGGAACTCTCAGTCTGGGGCAGGTGATGCACTCTATTCTTGGTGCTGGAGGGGGCAGCAGTGGGAGGGCTTCTAGTGTCCTGGTCCCACTGCTGGACCTCCTGATGGCACCTGGTATATTTTGGCCACTGTGTGACACAGAGAGTATTGGACTGGATGGGCCATTGGCCTGATTCGACATTGGCTTCTCTTATGTTCTTATGTTCTTATGTACTCTGAAGACAGCGGGCGAGAAAGGGAGGGGAAAGCACCTCTGACTCTGTGAAGCGTTAAAAAAAGGGACTGCTCCGGGGTAAGAGGCTTAAGGACCGCAGCCTCGAGTGAGGGGGCGGGGAATGGAAGGCACACCTGAGCGTCTGACAAAGCTCACTTCGACCTGAAAACATAATAATAATAATTGGATCGGGTCAAGAAGAGCCCGAGCTTTTCCCTTCAAAAAAGAACGCGTCCCAGATAATGCCCCCTCTAAGCTGCGGAGTCTCGTGAGCAGAAATTCTACTTTGTGAGCTCCTGGCATTAAAGTTGTGAGCGAGCAGTTTGGCTACTGCATAGATTAGTTTGCTCTGGAGCCCTCCTTCCTGGGCTAAGACAAAAATGTGTGAGCCAGAGGCTAAAAAACGGTGAGCTAGCTCACACTCACTCAGCTTAGAGGGAACACTGGACTCCCAGGGCGTCGCTTCCGAAGTTTGCCTTGCAGCGTCTGAGGACCCGATCCATCCAGTCAAAAGGTCAACCCTTCCCAGTGAAGCGCGGGGGGTCAGGGTGAAGGACAGGCGGGTTATTTTAACCCTGTGATGACCGGTGGACTTCCAGACCGTCATATTTTGCAGGGTCGTGTCTGCAAGTGGAAATGGAGTTGCAAACGCCTTTTGGTTTTATGACTACCCCCCCCCCCCAGCCGTTGTTGGCCCGAAGCGACAGAGCAAAGTTTGAGTCCAGGGGGGTCACCCCGAAGACCCTTAAAGTTTTATTCTGGGTGTGTAAGCTTTCGCGTGCAACGCACACTTCCTTTCGACCCTGGATCTTGGTTTGCACAATGTTCTGAACGGGGAGGGCGGTGTGTGTGTGTGAACAAAAAACCACGTTTCATGCAGTCGTGAAAGATCCCGGCAGCAGGCGGCAGACCCTCCGAGGCGGATGGAGGGGCGCTGGTTTCGGCATCCGACTCCAGAGGAGGAACCGAGTCGGGGTCCTCCGCTGCCCCTAAACCCTCTCCCCACCACAACGACCAGGCTGCTGAGCCAATTTTGGTGTGATTAGAGAGGAGCCGTTGCAAAGACTCGCTTTACCCGTATAGGTTACCTCGTGTAAGCCAATCCGCATCCGTTCCCGCTGCGCCCCTTCAGATGTGCCAAAAATAGCCATTCGGGCAGAACTGGGGCGGGGCCGGGGAGGGGGAGATCAGTCGACTCTTGAAAAAACAGAAACGAAACGAAGCAGGAGGTGGAAACCGGATTATGAATAATCGCACAGATAGACAACGAAACGGTTGAGGCTGCCTGCCCCAAATCGTCTGTGCCAGTCTGAAACCTTCCGTGATGCACGCTGAAGCGCGGGAGGAGAACCCTGGATCTCGACAGCAGACGAGGACGAGGAATAAAATAACTAGAATAAATCAATAGCATCGTCGTTAGTGACCGTCGGAAAGAAGGCGATGAGTGCTGACCGGGAAAGTTGATCGCAGGCTAAATTTCCTAAACTTGTGTTTAATCTCCCGAATTTATTGTACAAAATGATTCGCGGTGTTCTTAAACGATTCACTGAGGCCAAAACTGCTGTTTATATTTGGCTGTAAATTGGGACCCACTGTCAATGATCCCTCTAAGCTGTGGAGTCTTGTGAGCAAAAATTCAATGAATTTGAATTCAAATTCATTAAAGCATTAAAGTTGTGAGCGAGCGATTTGGCTGCTGCATAAATCAGTTTGCTTTGGAGCCCTCCTTCCCGAGCTAAGAGAAAAAAGTGTGTGAGCTGGAGGCTAAAAACCCCTGTGCGCTGGCTCACACTAACTCTGCTTAGGGGGAACACTGCCCCGCTATGCAATTTTGTGACTGGAAGCCCCTTTGAGACTCGTAATGGCAGAGAAAAGAGGGTGATCGCCCCCTTCTGATTCCGCATCATTTAATGTGTCATGTTAACAATTTAGGCTTGGCTCCAGTTTTTAGACTGCTGGTTGGTTCTACAGCCGAAATCCTATTGCCTCGTTCGCTGAATGTCCCACCCCGTCGACTGTGTTGACTCACCTCTGTGTAATCCGCCTGGTGTCCGAGCGAGAAAGGCGAACTAAAAAAATAACTTAAATAAATATTGATTTATTTGAACTGTTTCAATACCACCTCTCCACTGAGAGTGGGTATGAGCAGTTTATATAACTAACTAGCTAGCTAACTAAAATAGCACAGCCTCCAACTCCGTAGTAACTATTCACTCAAACGGGGGGGGGGCGGGCGGGGGAGAAGAGGCGAATGAGTAGGCTTTACGGAAGTGGAAGGGGGAAAGCTCATAGTGCAGAACCAAAACAGATCCACTCCCCCTCCTTCTTCCAAGGATTATGAAACAGAATATATGTGTGGGAGGAGGCCCAGGAGAAATGCCATTCGACCTAAAATATATCCCCTTGGGATGTCGTCCGGTTGGCGATACCTCAAACAAACGAAGGCTTCTTGGATAAGAGGGATGACATGTGTCCCTTTTCACACTAGCAACCTGATGGTTCAGATCAAACACCGGGCTTTCTTGTCATCGGCACCAGTATTTCTAGATCCTCGCTTTGGTGTCCGGAAGTGTTTTAAAAACATTCGCTCACTGAGCACGACAGCCTTGCAAGGTCGTCTATTACCACGATTCTCATGCTGGCTTGACCACCTGAGGAGACGTTTGGAACCCGGGAAAATAAACATCCGTTGTCTGTTAGCTACCGCACTGGATTTCAGTAGCAGTCTGATGCCTTTAAATCCTTTTCTGTGTTTTTATCTATCCAATATGGGAATGCATTTTCCCCCACATATCCGTTTTATATGGTTGCTCTCTCGCCCTCGACCACCCCAGTCCTTGGAACAACAGCCATTCCAATAAATTAAAAAAAATGTCTTAAAAAGGAAGCAGGGATCTTCTCTCCTCCAGTGAAACAAACACTTTAGAAAAATGCTTTGAAATATGCCTCCTGGAAGATGCGGAAGCGCTGTCCCCAAATCATGCTGTCTGGAGACGTCATCGCTGTGTTTAAAAATAACAGGGCTGCCATGGACTCCCTCTGGGTAAACCGCCTTGAGTTCAAGCGAAAAAGGCGGACTGCAAGGAAATAATAATAATAATAATAATAATAATAATAATAATAATAATAATAATAATAATAATAATAATAATAATAATAATAATAATAATAATTTCATACGGAAGCCCCATGGACATGAACGTCAAAAGAGGCTTGCTCGGGAGATCTTGAAGAGCTCCCAAACTCTCGAGTAGTCCTATAGGTTTCATGCAGGCCGGAGGGGTATAGTTTGTTGGAGAGACTTTGGAAACGCTTCCCATTGGACAGGATGGGTGCTGTGCCCCTCATCCCTACGGCACTTGCACGGGGGAACTTCCTGCAGGATCGTGTCCTCTCCGGCCTCCCCCGATTGCCCGGCGTCCCTCGATCCGGGATCAAGACAGCGTTTAGAAGAGAACACCACCCCTCGACCTAATTCGTACCGTTCAAAATACACCTGGGGAGGCGCATCTAAATCCCTACCGGGGCTTAAAGCAGCCCGCAGAGGGACGTTTTCGATCGGGGAGGAAGCATTGATTTCCCCCCCCTCCCCGCCAACCAAGGCGCCTCGATCCAGATTCTCCCCCTTCCGGTTCCTTCTGAGGGTCCAACGTCGGGAGTTACCGCCACGCAACCTGAGCCTCACGTGTAACTTCTGATAACGATATGAACGGTGTTGCCTGGAAACAAAAGAGCAAAGTTTTGAGTCCAGCGGGGGCACCTTTAAGACCAACAGAGTTGAGTTCTGCCTAGGACCTTTCTGGCGCGTGCCTCTGAGGACGTGTGCGCACGCGCAGGAAAACTCATCCCCAGGATTGAACGTGGCTGGTCTTAAAGGTGCTTCCTGGACTCCAACTTTGTTCTGTGGCTTCAGACCAATAGGACTACAGACCAATAGGACTACACCACCTGAATCTCTCAACCTCTATGTAAGGCTTAAGTCTTGTTTCAATGTTGCTAAAGAGGTGTGCAGGACAGATGGAACCCAGAATTAAACTTTGAGGGTCTTCAAGGTGCCCCTGCCGGACTCCAACCTTGTGCCCTTGCTTCAGCTCAACACTGGCTACCACACCTGAATCTGTTTGGAAGCAAAGGGAGGGAATGGAAAAGGGAGCGTCCAAATTCTCCCTTTAATCAATTTAATGTGGTGTGTGTGTGTGTATAAGGCTGAAAAATACCCCTTCATACCTCCCCCCCCCCGTGTTAATTTGGAAAGCTGATGTTGGGACATTTGGCTGGAACCCTGTCCTTATTTATAGGCGGCCTGTCTCACTGGGGACTCAAGGAGGGTTAGGCAGACTCAATCAATGCAAACTGACAGGATGGGACATTCAATGCATAATCCCAGGGGCGGATTAAGGCTCATTGGTGCCCTAAACACTGACCAATCTCGGCGCCCCCCTCCTTTCCACACGGACCCAGCCCATTTGAGTTGTTGACCTGTCTGACCAGACATACAATGCAGGTTGCAGCAATGCAAACATTTATTCATACGATAACACAATATGCTGTACAAGCTCAGCCAAGCTTTGGCTGCATAAAGTTCCCCAACTTTGTGGTGCCCCCTTTGGCCCTGGTGCCCTAAGCACGTGCTTAGTCTGCTTAAGGGTGAATCTGCCACTGAATAATCCAGTCGGTTGTAGAGCCAGCTAGAAGTCTAGAAGAAGAAGAAGAAAACCCAGAACGGAAGCAAAGTATAAGCATTAACAGGACACATTAAATGTCGCCAAAACAACAACAACAACAAAAACCATAGCAGAGATCCGAGTTTCAGCAAACCAAGCACAGCAGCAGAGACCACAGTCCCTAATTATTTCTCCGAGTAGCTTTGTGGATAATTTAGTGTCGAGCATCTGGGTAAGCGCACTCTCGAGTAATTCAGTTTTGCATATAGATCCAGTTGGTCAGCAGTGGCAGAGTAACCATTAAGCGGACTAAGCAGGCGCTTGGGGGCACCAGGGCCAGAGGGGGCACCACAAAGTTGGGAAAAGGGTGACAAAATGTAGAAAAATGCCTTTCAGGTCACGAAGATTGGAACTTTGATACATTGAACTTGTGAAATATTAAAATAGATGTGGTGTTGCATTTTTGGAGAACTTTACGTAGCCAAAGCTTGGCTTAGTTTGTACACTATATTGTGTTATCGTATGAATGGATTTTTGTATTGCTGCAACCTGCCTTGTAGGTCTGGTCAGACAGGTCAACGACTCAAATGGACGGGGGTCCGTGTGAAAAGGAGGGGGGGCACCGAGATCGGTCAGTGCTGCTGAGGGCACCAGGGAGCCTGACTCCGCCCCGGTTGGTCAGACATGTTGATCCAAAGCAACAGCAGTCTGGTGGCACCTTTAAGACCCACAAAGTTTAATTCTGGGTATCAGCTTTCCTGTGCGTGCATGGTATGCATCTGAAGAAGCGTGCATTTCAAAGGTGCCATTGGACGCAAACGGTGTTCAGTTTTTGCATGGTTTAGGGAGATTCTGTCTCAAAGCAACAGGGAGAGAGCTCAGTGAGGAATGTGTGTGTGTGTGTGAGACAGAGAGAGATATTTTCACCCCTCTACATCCAGTCCCAGGGCCCCTGGGCAGCATTGTCCAAAGAGATCGGGGTGGTGCTGACAACTCCCATGCTTCATGCCACAGCAAAGAATCATCAAGACCCTCCCACCCCACACATCCTTTTATCTACTCTCCACTTTAAAAATAAAATAAAACAGGTTGCTCAATCCTCCTGATGGTGCCTGGGTTTTGGCCACTGTGTGACACAAAGTGTTGGACTGGATGGGCCCTTGGCCTGATCCAACATTGGCTTCCCTTATATCCTTATGATACACTGCTCCATGCTCTCCAGTGTGCTGGAGAAGGAAACATGCACACATGCACCGCAGGGATGTGGAAAGATGCTCGGTGCATGGAGATGAAAGCCCCCTCTTGCCCGGCTCAGGCGCAAGAGCGACCCACGCAGCCCGGCAGCCCCCCTGCCTCTGGCCATCCATCTGTCAGCACTCTCCTAATCCGGCCAGGCCTTCAACAGGTGCTTCATGCTTACTGCCACCTCCTTCTCTCTCCCCGCTCCCAGCCTTTATCAGCTCCTCCAAAGGGCGACACTTCCCCCCACCCCATCCACTTTTCGCTTTCATGCTTTTCCTTCCTGGGAAAGGATGGGGGGGGGGGAGATATCCAAGGCATTGCTGAGTCTTGTGTGGTCTAATCGAATTCTCCAGCGAGGTGACAAGGGAGCTCGGCTGGTCCTTAGGAAAAAAAAAATCTCCAAATGCAACTGGCCTGTGCTATTATCTGTTTCAGGAGCAACCAAAAATTAAACACAGCAATGTCTAAGGTTAGGAATTAAGACGGCAGGGAGAGGCCATCCTGATGGCCCCATCAATCAAAGACATGGGCACAGCAGAGAGGGCCTTTTCAGCGGCAGCCCCAGAATTATGGAATAGCCTCCCCAGGGAGGGGCAACTGGCCCCCTCATTGTCCATCTGTTGTTGTTGTTGTTGTTCAGTCGCACAGTCGAGTCCAACTCTCCGCGACCCCATGGACCACATCACACCAGGCCTCTTGTCCTCTGTCATCCACCGTAGTTAACTTAATTTCATGTTTGTTGCCTTGATAACACTGTCTGACCATCTCATCCTTTGCCGTCCCCTACCTCTTTGACCTTCAGTTTTTCCCAGCATCGGGGTCTTCCCCAGTGAGGGCTCCCTTCTCATTTGGTGGCCAGAGTATTTGAGCTTCAGCTTCAGTCTCTGGCCTTCCAGGGAACAGTCAGGGTTGATTTCTTTTAGGATTGACTGATTTGATCTCCTTGCAGTCCAAGGGACTCTCAAGAGTCTTCAGGAGGCAGCTGAAGATGGGTTTTATTTAGGACTGTGTTTGATTAAAGCTGTCCTGAGCTGTGATTTCAAATTTTGGTATTATGTCATTTTATGTAGTCTGTTTTACATATTTTATTTATATTTTAAGCCACCTTGAGCTCTGGATGGAAGAAAGGCCGCTAATAAATGTTTTAAATAAATAGATGGATAGATAGATAAATGAACAAACAAATAAACTTTCCAGTGCTCAAGATCTCTTCCACTGAGAGTGAAGCTCCTGATTCACACAGGCTCCCAGCAGGTCGACTGGGGAAGTGAAAGGGAGGTATACCTCCCCAACTGATCTTCCCTTCTGCTTGCTTTCTTTCCACCTCTCCCTCCCCCTCCCCCCATCTATTTCCTTCCTTCTTTCCTTCTTTCCTTCTTTCCTTCTTTCCTTCCTTCCTTCCTTCCTTCCTTCCTTCCTTCCTTCCTTCCTTCCTTCCTTCCTTCCTTCCTTCCTTCCTTCCTTCCTTCCTTCCTTCCTTCCTTCCTCTCTCTCTCTCTCTCCCTCTCCCCCTCTCCATCTAAGGTTAAATATCAATATCTGTTTCTACCCCTTTTGTTTTTATTTTTGGCAGTCTCATTTAATGTTAATAAAAAGCAAATCTGCACATTTTTCAATAAAAACATGTGGGATATTTGTTCATGTCTTGTGACTCTCAAATATGCGATGTTTATTCTACGCAGCTCTTACATGAAGCAAGCTTGGCCACTCCAGGTCTAGATCCTAGATCTTGGAAATCCGCGCAAAAAAAAAAAGGCCTTCCAAGTCGTCTCAGGACTTTCTAGAAGACCCAAAGCAAAAGTACTTCCTACCTAAGACTTCAGCGACAGGAACCACATTATAAACCTTCAGCCGGTCCATCCTGCAATTAAAGTCGGGGTCAAATATTTCTCTGGCTACGCTATCAGAAAGTCCACCATTATAGCCCTATATTTAGCTCAAAAGTACCGGTTGCATTGAATGGCAGATTAAAATTATTGTGTTCGGAGGACCAATCTTTCTAGAGCTGTTATTTTGTTCCATGCTGTAACGCTTGAGGCCTTTCTATACGTATGCAGATATATATAAAAGAAACCTTCGCCAAGCGACCCTGTTCACTCCGAAGGCCGAAGCAGCCATTTGTGTTTTCTTCCCAATTAACACAATCTGTTCAAGTCAGCCAATGGCAGTCCTGTCAAATTACTACTGCGCCCCTCCGAGCTTTGAAATCCTTCCTAAGTGAGAGAGAAAAAAGGATTTCCACAAACCTGGGATGTCAGCAGAAGATGGGCAATCAACGACCATGGCTGTTGCTAGTGTGGTGTCGTGTCAGACTAGGAGCTGGGAGACCAAGGTTCGGATCCCAACTCTGCCTTGGAAACCCACTGGGTGACTTGGGCCAGTTGAACACTCTCTCAGCCTGGTGAGGGTAAAATAGAGGAGGGAAGGGATTGGATTTATACCCCACCCTTCACTACCCGAAGAAGTCTCAGAGCGGATGACAATCTCCTTCCTCTTCCCCTCCCCACAACAGACACCCTGTGAGGTAGGTGGGGCTGAGAGAGCTCTTGATAGGAACTGCTCCTGAGAGGGCAGCCCTGAAAGAACTGGTGACTACTAGACAAAGCAAGCTTTGAAGGTACCAGGGCAAGACTTTACAGGTGGCTGGAAGATTATAATAAAAGGACAATATCGACATCATAATCGTATAAGAAGAAACTACAAAATGAAATTTTAACTCTAGTGCGAAATTCTTTTGTAGAATACATGGTGATAAAAACGGACAATAGTGCAAGCAGTCAATGTATGAGGTAACATAAGAGATATAACAAAGATGTATGTATTTATGTATGTATTTATGCAGGGCTTTTTTTGTAGAAAAAGCCCAGCAGGAACTCATTAGCATGATAGGCCACACCCAACAGCACCTCTCATTAGCATATTAGGACACACCCAACAACACATCTCACTAGCATATTAGGCCACACCCCATGTTACCAGCAGTGTGGTCATCCGGCCACACCCACCTTTTGCTTATTCTGTTTACCTTGTTTGTTGTCAAAACCCAGGACTTCTTTTTGCAGCAGGAACTCCTTTACATGTCAGGCCACACACCCCTAATGGAGCCAATCCTAATGAGTTTCTGCCGTTGGGTGTAGCCTATTATGCTAATGAGTTCCTGCTGGGTGTGGCCAACTCGGGAGCCAGCCAGAACTCCATTCCTGTGCGTTCCTGCCCCAAAATAGCCCTGTATTTAAGTATTTATGTTTGCTTGTTTGTTTGTTATAAAATAAAAAACCCTTTTCTTAAAACAACAACAACAACTGGTGACTGACTCAAGGTCACACCAGCTGGCTGCACGTGGAGGGGTGGGGAATCAAACCCGGATCTCCCAGATTAGGCTCCGCGCTCCTAACCACTCCACCAAGCTGGAGAATGATGCTAGCCACTTTAGCTCCCCACTGTGAGAAAGATGGGGTATGAAGGAAGTGAACAGATCACCAAATGCTACTGCTCTGCCCTGAGCTGGATGGCCCAGGCAAGACTGACCTCATCGGGTCTCAGATGCTGAACAGGGTCAGCCCTGCCTGGTACTTGAATGGGGGACCAGCAAGGAAGCCCAGGGTCGCTATGCAGAGGCAGGCAACGGCAAACTGCCTCTGTTTGTCTCTCGCCTTGAAAACTCTACCAGGTCGCCATAAGCTGGTTGCGACTGGACAGCACTTTCCACCGCTGCCCCGTGGGTCCTTTTCACCTCTGTTCCTGCCTCCATCCATGGGGACACGGATCTTAAGACCCAAAGTTATCATCTGGCAGAAGGCATTCCTCTAGCTTCCACAATTAAGGAGGTTATGTTTGCACATCGATCTCCAATTTTGATATATTAATTTGCTTCACTATAAGAACATAAGAGAAGCCAGTGTTGGGTCAGGCCAATGGCCCATCCAGTCCAACACTCTGTCACACAGTGGCCAAAAACACCAGGTGCCATCAGGAGGTCCAGCAGTGGGGCCAGGACACGAGAAGCCCTCCCACTGCTGCCCCCTCCAGCACCAAGAATAGAGTGCATCACCTGCCCCAGACTGAGAGTTCCTATCTATACCTTGTGGCTAATAGCCACGGATGGACCTCTGCTCCATATGCTCATCCAATTCCCTCTTGAAGCCGTCCATGCTTACAGCTGCCACCACCTCCTGTGACTATGTTTTCACCCGGAATTAAATCAAAACAAATGGTGACCACATAAACCAAGTTTGTTATTCTTATTTGGTCTTTGCATCTGTTAAATACCTTCATTATGTTGTGTGCTAATTTGCTGCTCACCCTCTCTCTATAGGTATGGGCTGGTAACTTCCATTTCCGTGTATCTGAAGAAGTGTGCTTGCATTCGAAAACCCAGGCCTTGAATAAAACGTTGGTGGTCTTAAAGGCACCCCACTGGACTCGAATTTTGTTCTGTTGCTTCAGGCCAATGTGGCGACCCACCTGGATCGATCTCCCTCTAGATTGTAAGCTTCTTTGGGCAGGGAGTTGTTTTTAAAGCTTTCCTGGATTCCATTTTAATGGCATGTGCGGAGCTGATGCATGTTCTAAAACCGAATAAATAACATCTGTTTTTGTGTTTTTGTTTTCTTGCTTACATTACCCTCTAAACCACCATATGGTGATATATTTATAATGTTACAGGAACAGAAGGGACTGATCTCTGAAAATATCAAATGATAAACACAGGCTCGGAGACTGTGATTCACACCAAGACTGCGCACACTTGTTTGAATTAACAGAAGATGTTTTGTTAAAAAAAGCGCATGCCAGAAGTCTTTTTCCCCCTCTCACAACCAGCTCGTTTTTCAAAGAATCTGTTACCTGCAAAGGGGTGTGTGTTTGTCTAGAATTGATTACATCCCCTTTGCAAAGACAGAAAATTGTGTCCGTAAACCACTGGTCCTCGTGAAAGTGAAGCCTTCCGGGTTTCCACCGCTGACGATGACACATCCTTTGTTTGTGAAAATAGTTTCAGCTGGGAACCGTGTTGGTCTGCATCTTAGAGACCAAAAAGGTCTTTGGGCATAAGCTATCAAGAGTCAAGGCTCCCTTTGTCAGACACAAACACACATCACCTATGCCGTAGCAGGTTCCTCAGAGCATGTGCAAAGTTCCTTGTGGTAACAAGAAGTCAAAGGGGTCCTTAACCCCTGCCCAACTTCCCAGGGACCCTGTCTTCACTGAATAGAAATGGAGCTCTCTAAGTTCTTCTATTCAGAAGGTATGAAGAGTTCCGTAAGGGACTTTGTAAGAGACGCAAAGGCACAACAGTATATTGTAATCAGCTTGATTAGAGCCGATAGGAAATGTCCGGGGGCAGAAAATTAGCCTCTGCAGCGTCTGAAGGTATTCTTGATCGAAAAGTCTGAAAACGAAATTATATCGATAACCGAAATGCAGGGAGGATGCTTTTCAACAGTCGCAACAGAATGCACGAGGTTCGAATAATAATGATCCGTGGCTACGCAAAGAGGGCAGGATTTAAACTGAAAAAATAAAATAAAAAATAATTAATAAAAATAAAAATTCTCTCTTCTTTCCAAGTTGGTTTGCGGTAACCGGGAGGGCCAAAGACCCTTGTCATCGGTGCAGAGGCGATTACCGTTATGAACATTTTTATTAGCAAGCGCTGTGAGTGTACGTTTCCCTTTTGATGCCTTACGGCAGACCAGCGAACGATTATTTACAACCTACATTGGCAGGCAGGTGTCCAGGACTTCTGGGCTCACGGAACACCTCAGAACATCTGGAATAGCATAAGTAGTTCATCTTCATTTATAAAGCAGCCAACACGAACTGGAGCGGCCGGTGTACTGCTAATGTTCAGAGTAAAAATGTACAATATTAACATGATCCAACACCGGGGCATTGCTTAGTTTCTGAGCACAATTTCAGTTATCTTAAAAATGAAAATACTTCTTGAAGTTTTTGAGGAAGCAAACTAAGTTTTTGTTTTTTTAAAAAATTGGCTTACATATGGCATGAATTAATCCAGACGTATAGAGCCTAGCATGACAACTGATCATTTTGTTCAGCCCAGATAAATCACCTCTGCGAATCTTACATCAGAGTTGTGAAAAGCAGTTAAAAAAGAGTTCGAAATAAATGTTATTTATTTTTTATTTCCTTATTTACATTATTTATAGTCCACCTCCCTCACTTGGACTCCAGGCAGATGACACACAGAGTGAGTCAATACAATCGACGGGACATTTCCATAGACCGCACAATACGATTAGGGTTGTAGAACTAACCAGAAATCTAAAGGCAGAACTGAAGCACATCGTAAGTGTTAATATGACATGTTAAATGATACACAATTCCACAGTAGGATCCAACATACAGCCATGCGCAGTAGTACAGACCACACTCCCCAAGAATTTGTTCAGATAACTTTGCGAATCATTTTGTACAGTGCTACTCTGTTGCCTGCGTAGAAAAGCCCTCTTGAATAATTCAGTTCTGCATAGTTTGCAGAAAGCCAGGAGAAGAAGAGGAGAAGGAGGAAGAGAAGATTGGATTTATACCCCACCCTTTACTACCCGAAGGAGTCCCTTTCCCTTCCCCTCCCCACAACAGACACCCTATGAGGTAGCCGGGGCTGAGAGAGCTCTCTCGAGAACTGCTCTTTCAAGAACAGCTCTGACAGAACTATGGCTTGCCCAAGGAACCTTCCTGACCTACTCAGACAGACCATTCCGTGAGGTCGGGTCCACAATGAAGAAGGCATGTGAATGGGCAGTTATTGATTTTGCCCATTTGCAGGTTGGTACCTGCAGTCGGCCCGGCTGGAATTAGGAAAACTGTCATGGCAGAGCACAGGAGGAGAGACTGGGTGATTTCCCACTAAAGCTGCCTCGGGGTTGCGCCGCCGTTTGCCCCGATACTATTTGTCAATTTCACACCCGAAGCCGCGGGGCTGCATTTTGACCCGCGGCTTCGCCCGATTTCCCCGCAGTTTCATAATCCTGTTTTTTGAGGATTACGAAACTGCGGGGGAATCGGGTGAAGCCACGGGTCAAAATGCAGCCCCGCGGCTTCGGGTGTGAAATTGACTAATAGTATCGGGGCAAACGGCAGCGCAACCCCGAGGCAGCTTTAGTGGGAAATCACCCACAGTCTTGCAGATATGAGGCCATGAAAGGCTTTGTGTGTGATAGCCAATACCTTCAATTGAGCCCAGTAACTGATGAGAAGCTAGTGAAGTGCTTGCAGAATAGGATGAAGAAGAACAAGAAGAAAAAGAGGAGGAGGAGATTGGATTTATCCCCCACCCTTCACCACCCGTAGGAGTCTCAGAGAGGCCTGCAATCCCTTCCCCTTCCCCTCCCCACAACAGACACCCTGTGAGGTAGGTGGGGCCGAGAGAGCTCTCTTGAGAACTGCCCTTGAGAGAACAGCTCTGAAAGAACCTATGGCTGACCCAACCAGCAGCTGCATGTGGAGAAGTGGGGAATCAAACCCGGTTCCTCCTAACCACTACACCAAACTAGCTCTCAGTGTGTCTGTCTAGCTCCCAATAATTGCTGGGCGACAGCATTCTGCACCAACTGCATTTTCTGAACTGATTTTGAGAGGAGACCAACATACAGTGCATTATAATAGTCCGGGGAGAGTGAATTCTCACCCAAGGCATTATTTGCTGGCGTGCCCTGCCATAATCACCCTTCCTAGTTCGGAATATATTCAGATTGCCGGTGTGATGTAGTTGTTAGAATCTCAGACTAGGATCTGAGAGACACAGATTCGAACCCCCATTTTGCCACAAAAGCTTGCTGGGGGAGGACCTTGGGCCACCCTCACACTTTCAGCTAAACCTACCTCAGAGGGCTGTTGTGAGGGTAAAACGGGGGAGGGGAGAACCATGAGAGTTGCTTCAGGTTCTCATTAGGAAGAGAGAAAGAAAGTATAAATAATGTAAATAAATAAATATGACCCCCAAGCAGTGTTCCCTCTAAACTGAGTGAGGGTGAGCTAGCTCACAGTTTTTCAGCCTCCGGCTCACACATTTTTGTCTTAGCTCAGGAAGGAGGGCTCCAGAGCAAACTACTTTATGCAGTAGCCAAATCGCTCGCTCACGGCTTTAATGCCAGTCGCTCACAAAGTAGGATTTTTGCTCACAAGACTCCACAGCTTAGAGGGAACATTGCCCCCAAGTGGATCTTGATGAATTTTCTAGTGATTGGATGCTGAAAGAAGATTTCTAAGTTTCTTCTGAACAAGCTTCCGTTTCCACATGGGCTCTCCTTCCTCGAGAGCTCCGTATGCTGTGACTGCTATCTCCTTTACTGGAAAATACAAAATTCTGAAAAATGGGGAAATGGTGTATTATACATAGAATCATAGAATTGATTGATTGATTTTATTGATTTTTATCCCACCCATTCTGGCCTAGGCTGACTCAGGGCGGCTCCCGACAAGATAAAACATCATAATACATAAAACATATTCATCACACTGATACCATTTGATAAGCCATACAGTTATATAAAACAATATTAAAACCGACAATCATAGAGTCGGAAGGGACCTCCAGGGCTATCTAGTCCAACCCCCTGCACAATGCAGGAAATTCACAAATACCTCCCCCTCCCACACCCCCAGTGACCTTGACACAGAGAGTACTCTATCTTTCTGTGTTATACCTCTGAGGATGCCAGTCACTGGCGAAACGTCAGGTCCCACAATGCCAAGACCACGGCCACGCAACCCGGAAAATCTACAGCAACTAATGAACTCCAGCCATGAAAGCCTTGGACAACATGCCTATTAATTGCTTAATCAGAAAGAGGTCTAGAGACATGCTGTTTTTAAGAAGCCCCCAAACTCAGACGATGGGAAGTACCCGCTCCTGCCTTGCAGGTCCCACCCCACGTCTGTGTAATGAGTCTGATGTTATGGATTCTCTGAGACCCTGTGTACGCTTACCAAGCCGAGGTCAATCTGGTTTGAATTTGGTTTTAAGCTGCCCAAGTTACCACGTCAGAAATTACAATATAGTCTGTGGCCAGCTCGCTCTTTGATAATTTCATCTTTCTCCTTTGTTTATCGAGCGCAACTGAGCTTTGTTCTAAGGAGGCCTCAAACCAAAAAGGGGGGGGGAGGGGAGGGAATTCCTTCTACTCCGATCTCTTCCTGACTTGTTGCAGATGTAATGAAATAAATCTCCGAGAAGAACAAACCTTCTTTTCCTCTCTCCCTGTCTCAAACCCCAGGAAAGAAAAATAAATTAAAGTGTCTGCTCACCAAGCTTTGGATGATCAATCCCACATCCTCGCTTACAACCTTCCATTCACATGGAACAGGGTGGGTTATCCTTCTCGAAAACATCAGATGCAAACCTACCTGGCCCTTTCCTTCTGCCAGCCCTTGCACACGAGGAGAGCATTTGTTGCTGTCCCGTGCACAGCGCCCGCTTCTCTGACGGGAGACCACACGGTAGGTATTCCATCTGGATCGGGATCCCTGAAGTCCATCCTGAAAAGAAATATAAACTGCTCTGGGTGGGCATCAAGAAATCCTCAGGTTGAGCAGGTTGAGAAGGAAGTACTTTTTCTCCCTTTCTCACAATACAAGAACTCGTGGGCACTCCATGAAATTGCTGAGCAGTCGGGTTAGAACAGATAAAAGGAAATACTTCTTCACCCAAAGAGTGATTAACATATGGAATTCACTGCCACAGGAGGTGGTGGCAGCTGCAAGCATGGACAGTTTCAAGAGGGAATGAGATAAACATCTGGAGCAGAAGTCCATCAGTGGCTATTAGCCACAGGGTATAGATGGGAACTCTCAGGCTGGCGCAGGTGATGCACTCTATTCTTGGTGCTGGAGGGGGCAGCAGTGGGAGGGCTTCTAGTGTCCCTGGCCCCACTGCTGGACCTCCTGATGGCACCTGGTATATTTTGGCCACTGTGTGACAGAGTGTTGGACTAGATGGGCCATTGGCCTGGTTCAACATTGGCTTCTCTTATGTTCTTATGTTCTCAGCAAAGCCCGGAACTGGATAGCCCAGGCAGGGCCCATCTCATCAGATCTCGGAAGCTAAGGAGGTTTCCTGGGATGGGAGACCTCCTTGGAATACCAGCGGTTGGGAGGCGGGGGCAGGCTTTATTCAGCCACTTCTCTGAATGTCCTCCAGGCCCCCAGTGGGGGGGTCAGTCACCAGAGGTTGCCATGACTTCCAGGTGCACAAGCACTCTCTCCGTCACCACACACACATGCACATACGAAAAATACAAAAGAATACCTCCCAAAAAGAGAAATCCTCAGAAAAGTCACCTAGCTCCTGCAGAAAATACAAACGAACACAATATTAATTTGTTCAATGTTCAATCTGCAAAGAACACAATGCTGCAAGACCCACAGAACTAATTTCAAAGCACAGAATCTAAGCCAAATCAACCTGGCGATCCAGAACCAAGCCCTGAAAAGAAGACTCTGACAGAGACACTCAGCGAAATTCAAGAAATAAATAGTCCTGGGCGCCTCAGAACTCTGGTTACTGCCGAATATTTCCTGGATTTTTCGGGATCCATTTTCCGGTATCCCAGAAAATCCTGGCTACCGACCGGTGGCCCAGAATATATCAACAGGGCTATTTTTGGGCAGGAATGCACAGGAACAAAGTTCTGGCTGGCTCCTGAGTTGGCCACACCCAGCAGGAACTCATTAGCATAATAGGCCACACCCAACAGCAGAAACTCATTACAACTGGCTACATTTGGGGTGTGTGGCCTAAAATGCAAAGGAGTTCCTGCTCCAAAAAAAGCCCTGGGTTTTGACAACAAACAAGGTACACACAATAAGAAGCAAAAGGTAGGTATGGCTGGATAACCACACTTCTGGCAACACGGGGTGTGGCCTAATATGCTAATGAGTTTCTGCTGTTGGGAGTGGCCTATTATGCTAATGAGTTCCTGCTGGGCTTTTTCTACAAAAAACCCCCTGCATATCGATAAGGTGTTTTTCAGATATCTATTCATACTGGATATATTCAGATGCACGTCCTTAACTCCCTCACAAGAACATACACACAACTCTCTAGGAAATTGTTCCTAACACACACCCATCTTGTTTCAAAATTCTTAATTACCATGCTACAGACGATTACAAAATATCTCAAATAATTTTTATCTATCTTTTGGTTTTTGTATTTTTACCATTTTTTCACCATTATATTACTTATCGTATAAACATTAATACATAGAATCATATATCAAAACATCTAAGTATCATCTCTTAATATATCACAAAAGGTATTGCACAACCCCTTTATTAACATCAGTTAATTATACAAACGTTTCAAGAGGGAGGACTCCCTTTAAGTCTAGTTTGAATAAGTGCTCAGTCTTCCTCAGCATGTGCTTTTCACTTTGGAGGAAGCTTTGAGCTCATTAAGAGAGACTTCTTGCAGCGTTCACTGGAAAAAAAATTGGATAAATGTTTTGGTATTTGGCAACCTTGTGCTTGGAAATATCTGTTGAACTCGCCGAGGAAGGCGCTGAAACGGGAGGATATCTGGACCTCTGTTGGAGGGAGACTGAGCACTTATTCAAACTAGACTTAAAGGGAGTCCTCCCTCTTGAAACTTCTGTATAATTAAGGAGGACCGATGTTAATAAAGGGGCTGTGCAATATCTTTTGTGCAATATCTTATCTTATATTAAGAGACGATACTTAGATGTTTTGATATATGATTCTATGTGTTAATGTTTATATGATAATTAATATAGTGGTGAAAAAACTGTAAAAATACAAAACCCAAAAAATATATACAAATTATTTGAGGTGATTTGTAATCGTCTGCAGCACGGTATTTGCTGATCTCTGTCATTTCCTACTTACCGTGGGTCCTATTTTGGTTTGGTGAATTTTTCAAAATTCTCAGTGGCACCTATTACACTTTGCCAGTGCTTTCCTAAGCAGGTCTACTCGGGATCAATGCCTCCCTCTAACCTGTGGAGTCTTGTGAGCAAAAAATTGTACTTTGTGAGCGACTGGCACTAAAGTCGTGAGCGAGCGGTTTGGCTGCTGCATCAGTTAGTTTGCTTTGGAGCCATCCCTTCCTGAGCTAAGACAAACATGCGTGAGCCGGAGGCTAAAAAAAATGTGAGCTAGCTCACACTAACCCAGCTTAGAGGGAACATTGCTCAGGCTGCTGCTGAAGTCTGCTAAGCTGGGCTTATTCTCAGGGGCGTATTCTTAGGATTGCACTGAGAAGACTGATACATAGATTCAGCACTCCTGCCCACAAGGACCATTCATCAGAACATGTAGTGTGGTGCTGTGAATAGATTGTCAGTCAAACGAGAGAGTTTTATTCTGGGTATATGCTTTCGTGTGCACGCCTACTCCTTCAGATACGTACAAGAAAAAGACTGTTTCATGATCAGGGTTTACACTGGCTAGAGCTTCAGTGCGCTGTACTCCTTTCTGCCGTAACAGGTAGAAGCAGAAAAAATTATGCATCCTTGAGAGAGATCGAGAAAATGTGGAGAAAGGTTCCTTTCTTTATATAACTTGTGCAAGGCCCGTTGCTCAGTTTTTCACAGCGCAGAAGGACAAATTGAATTTGTATTTGGGGGGTGAGGGAAGCACAGCTTTGGATGTGACACTGCACAACGTTTCAGACCTGGTTTCGTACCAATCAAAATTTTATAGTGGTGGGCTAATAGGGATGTACAGAGTGACCGTGGCTCAGTGGTAGAGCATCTGCTTGTCAGGCAGAAGGTCCCAGGTTCAATCCCTGGCATCTCCAGCTATGGAGCAGGCCGTAGGTGATGTGAAAGACCCTTTCTGCCTGAGGCCGCGGGGAGCAGCTGCTGCCAGTCCGAGTAGGCAATATGGACCTTGATGGACCAGCAGTCTGATTCAGGATAAAGCAGCTTCATGTGTACATTCACCTCCATGGATAGGCCCTTTTTAATTTCTTCTTCCTGCACTGCTATTTTGAGCCTTCTTCATTTTGCCCATTTTTGTTGTCGGCTTTTCCAATGCCTGCGTTTCCAGTTTGGTGTAGTGCTTAGGAGCGCGGACTGTGGGAGAATCTGGGAGGACTCTAATCTGGGAGTCCCCACTCCTCCACACGGAGCTGCTGGTGTGATCTTGGGTCAGTCAGGGCCAGTGTTCCCTCTAAGCTGAGTCAGTGCGAGCTACCTCACAGTTTTTTTAGCTTCCGGCTCACACATTTTTTTGTCTTGGCTCAGGAAGGGATGGCTCCAGAGCAAACTACTTTACACATTAGCCAAATTGCTGGCTCACCACTTTAATGCCAGTAGCTCATAGAGTAGAATTTTTGCTCACAAGACTCCACAGATTAGAGGGAGCATTGGTCGTGGCTCTCTCGGAGCTGTTCTCTCAAGGGCAGTTCTCGAAAGAGCTCTCTCAGCCCCACCTACCTCACACCTACCTGCTGTGGGGAGGGGAAGGGAAAAGGAGACTGTAAGACGCTCTGAGACTCCTTTGGGTAGTGAAGGGCGGGGTACATATCCAATCTCCTCCTCCCTCCTCTTCCTCCTCCTCATCCTCCTCCTCTTCCTCCTCCTCCTCCTCCTCCTCTTCCTCCTCCTCCTCCTCCTCCTCCTCTTCCAGTTTGATGTAGTGGTTAAGTGCGCGGACTCTTATCTGGGAGAACCGGGTTTGATTCCCCACTCCTCCACTTGCACCTGCTGATGTGACCTTGGGTCAGTCACAAGCTCTGGCACAGCTGTTCTCTCAAGGACAGTTTCTGTCAGAAGTTCTCTTGGCCCCACCTACCTCACAGGGTGTCTGTTGTGGGGAGGGGGAGGGAAAGGAGTTTGTAAGCCGCTCTGAGACGCCTTTGGGCAGTGAAGGGCGGGATATAAATCCAACTTTCTCCTCCTCCTCCTCCTCCTCCTCCTCTTCTTCTTCTTCTTCTTCTTCTTCTTCTTCTTCTTCTTCTTCTTCTTCTTCTTCTTCTTCTTCTTCTTCTTCTTCTTCTTCTTCTTCTTCTTCTTCTTCTTCTCCTTCTCCTTCTCCTTCTCCTTCTCCTTCTCCTTCTCCTTCTCCTTCTCCTTCTCCTTCTCCTTCTCCTTCTCCTCCCTATTTTATTCTGCATTTATACCATTTGAATATTATACTCTGTTCATCATTAATACCCAATCAGCATCAAAAGAATGTGAAAAACTGCATAGGTCAAAGGAAGGGGCGATCTTTAGGCCAAGGAAGCCTAAAACTGTGAAAACAGGGAATCACGGATCTGCTTTTATGCCGAGGAGAAGCCCAGACAAACAGGGGAGCTGCGAATCGAAACAGTATGATTATCGCATTCGGTAGCTTCCCCGCAGATCGTGTGCATCACTGCAGGAACAAACGGGTCTTTATTGAAAGAGGGACTCGGGGTGGATCGGTCGGTTTGGCAACAGGATGAACGTGGCGCCCTGCGTCCCTTCATAACTCGCAGAACATGGCTGCGAAGAAGCCGGCCTGAAGCGCAAGGCCTGGGACGCACGATCGCTTCAAGTATTCCAGAGAAACCGCTAAGAAATTGCTGCCTTCCTTCTCGGGTACCACCAGCCCGGCTTGTTGACTCCCTTGTAAGTGATAGCCTGGCCGACTGAAAAGGAGGCCATTGTAATCCTGGCCTCCTTTCCACAAAAGAGCCCTTTCATATGGGCTAATTGGGAAGGCAGGGCAAGTGTGGACGGGGATCGGGGCGCCTCCAGCTGCCTTTTGGAAGACTAGCAGGACTTTTCCACCCGGGGCTGAGTCCTTCTATGGATTGAAGAACTGCTGGGCGTTCCCCCCCCCACACCTTTTCATTTAAAGCAAAATGTTTTAGTTGATTCTGAACAGGGTTATCTTTTCTGACGACTGGGCACTTAAAAAGACTGCAGAATTGGAGGGACGGTGGAGAATTAACCCCCAGACTCCACCTTAAATAGAACGCATGAAGCTAACCTTGTGCTGTATCAGACTCTCGGTCCTTCAAAGTCGGTCTCGTCTACTCAGGCCGGCAGCCGCTCTCCAGAGTCTCAGGGCTGAGGTCTTTCATATCACCTACTGCCTGGTCCTTTGAACTGGAAATGCCGGGGATTGAACCTGGGATCTTCTGTATGCCAGGCAGATGGTCTACCCCCCAACCCCCGAGTCACAGCTCAGAATGTAGTTGACCCTCAGTTTGGGCGATCTGGAGGCAAGGGTGATCTCTATTTGTGAACTTGTTGGAAATACCTACACAAAAGACCTGAACTTCCATATACTCAGGGAGCCTTGGAAACTGCAGATCGTTTCAGGTGGGTAGCCGTGTTGGTCTATGGTAGAAGAGGAAGATTCAAGTCGAGTAGCCCCCATTAAGACCAGCAAGATTTTGGGTGTACAATCTTTGGGGAGTCAAGACTCCCTTTGAGAGTCAGTTTGGTGTAGTGGTTAAGTGTGTGGACTCTAATCTGGGGGAACTGGGTTTATTTCCTCACTCCCCCACTTGCAGCTGCTGGATGGCCTGGGGCAAACTATGGTTCTGTTAGAGCTGTTCTCTCAAGGACAGTTCTGGAAAGAGCTCTCTCAGCCCCGCCTACCTCACAGGGTGTCTGTTGTGGGGAGGGAAAGGAGTTTGTAAGCCACTCTGAGACTCCGAGTGAAGGCTGGGGTATAAATTCAGTCTCCTCCTCCTCTTTCGTTAGATGTGCGAGACACAGGTCTGAAATGGGGTTACAAAGAGGGAGTCAAAAATTCCCCATTTCCCAAGATTCGTTAGTGGAAACCATGAGAACTGAATTGGTACAAAGCCAATATTTCATAAACATATGGAGCAGAAGTCCATCAGTGGCTATTAGCCGCAGGGTATAGATGGGAACTCTCAGTCTGGGGCAGGTGATGCACTCTATTCTTGGTGCTGGAGTGGGAGGGCTGCTAGTGTCCTGGCCCCACTGCTGGACCTCCTGATGGCACCTGGTATATTTTGGCCACTGTGTGACAGAGTGTTCGACTAGATGGGCCATTGGCCTGATTCAACATTGGCTTCTCTGATGTTCTTATGTTCTCTGGTTTTACCCTCCCCCACAGAGCTCCCTCTTTAGAGACACTTGCTGGGCACCATTTTTATTCACTTTAAGACACTGGGTAAGATCCATCCTGCTTACTCAGCCCTTTGGTCCTACATTTTTACGCAACGCTGTGTGATGTGGTTGGTTTGGGTTCCTAAAACTGTCATTTGTAAAAGTTGGTGTGGCTTTGGTAGCAGCTGCCTCCACAGCATGAGAACCTTCACTATGTGGCTGAAGCAGGGCTCGTTTTTGTGGCAGGAACTCCTTTGCATATTAGGCCACCCCCTAATGTAGCCAATCCTCCAAGAGCTTACAGAGCTCTTCTTACAGGGGCTATTGTAAGCTCTTGGGAGGATTGGCTACATTAGGAGGGGTGTCGCCTAACATGCAAAGGAGTTCCTGCTACAAAAAGAGCCCTGGGCTGAAGTAAGCTGCAGCTGCCATTTTATGACTGATTCCACCTCCTTCGGCAGCCATTTTGTGGCAGCCATTTTGGGGTCGTGCCCATCACGTTGTGTCAGAATTCCAAAGATGCCCACAGGCTCAAAAAACTTTGGGGACCCCAGACAAAGGGTATCTATGTACATTACTCATAGGTTTCTATGAACAGAAGCCATCCCTGAGGTCTGGGGATCACATTTCCTAGCAATAAATAAATAAGCTTCATTCCCCCTTGCGTGAAAGGGACTCATTACCTCTTCAAGCATTACCTGAGAAACACAGACACACACACACACAAATTATACCAAAGGTAAGAACTTGCAGCAGTATCCTCAGGCCTATTTTTTTATTGTTACGGTCAAGAGGTAACGAAACTGTTTAAATGATTGAAGGAAAGGGGGGAATAGGCAAGAAGAGACATCCAGACCTGGATAGCCTGGGCTGGACTGATCTCGCCAGATCTTGGAAGCTAAACAGGGTTGGCCCTGGTTAGTATTTGGACGGGAGACCTCCAAGGAATACCAGGGTCATAGGGTCGCCATCCCCCCAACGGGGTCGGGGTTTTCTCCAATTTCGGGGCCCCTGATCCACCGTCAGCCATCTGGCCAGTGGGGGGAGCCCTGCCCCCAAAAGCCCTGCCACCCTGGGCACATTTTGCAGGGGACGCGCTAGCGTTTGACTAAAAAACTCTATGGTGACCAAAGAGTTTCTGGCCAAGTGCTAGAGTGCCCCCCACACAATGTGCCTAGCGCGATGACATCACTTCAGTCTGAGCACACACCAGGGAGGTTCAGACATCCGGAAACGTGGGATGAATGCACGGGGATCTATTAGCGCCGGAATTCAACTACTGTCTATTTACTTCATCTCCAACTCCTCTTACAATGGGGTGAGTACAACTGGGGAACGGCTGCCAGATGTGGCTGCACGAACCAGCCAGTTTAAACCATTAGGGGAAAGCAACTATATCGGGACAAACTGCCCGTCTGCCTGCAGCCTGAGTGGAGATTTCACATCAAGAAAAAAGAGTGGGACAGAGGGCTCACCCATCCTTCCTCCCACACCATGATCCTGATCCAAAGTAGAGTCACCGATTTTCTTTGGTGTCACAGTCGGGTCTCCCCCCATCCTCACAGAAACTCCTGTTCAGGATGGTAACGTGCTGAGAGCCAGTTTGGTGTAGTGGTTAAGTGCGCGGACTCTAATCTGGGAGAACCGGCTTTGATTCCCCACTCCTCCACTTGCAGCTGCTGGATGACCTGGGGCAAGCCATAGTTCTGTCAGAGTTGTCCTTGAAAGAGCAGTTCCTTCAGAGCTCTTTCAGCCCCGCCTACCTCACAGGGTGTCTGTTGCGGGGACAGGAAGGGAAAGGAGTTTGTAAGCCACTCTGACTCCAAGTGAAGGACAGGGTATAAATCCAGTCTCCTCCTCCTCCTCCTCCTCCTCCTCCTCCTCCTCCTCCTCCTCCTCCTCCTCCTCCTCCTCCTCCTCCTCCTTCTTCTTCTTCTTCTTCTTCTTCTTCTTCTTCTTCTTCTTCTTCTTCTTCTTCTTCTTCTTCTTCTTCTTCTTCTTCTTCTTCTTCTTCTTCTTCTTCTTCTTCCGTTGTCTTCTCTCAAATCTGAGATAGGCTCTGACTTTCCATACGTCCCTGTATCAGCCCCCTGATTTGTTTCAGCACTCCTTTCTGTGACACACAAGCGAGATCTGGCTGTGTGTGGGAAGAGCTCCGACGTAATTGCTTCCCGCAGAATAAGGTTACGCCATGTAATTAAAATGGAAGAGGCTGCCAGCTTCAAAATTTTTAAGTGATTTCATCTGCCTCAGGGTCATTATGTCCTTCTGAGAACACTTACTCTTAAACGGCACTTCTATTTTCAGTGTGCAAAAAACGATCCTCGGAGAAGGGGTGGGGGGCGAAGCAGTCCTCTCATTGTTTTATAATCACCTGCCCTTATTGGGGGGGGGGGTTACTTTTTTTTTGTTTCTCCCAAAAGTTGGTCCCGATCCAGGGATTTCTTAGGGGCGTGAGAGTGCCGACGGGCTACGTGGAACTCTCCACTCGAGGAGGCCAACCTTTTGGGCCTCAGTCAAGACAGCGGTTTCACGGTGAATGGCACCCGCAGAGAAAGGTGAGGCTTGTCTTCTGCCCAGTGCAGGAATCCCCCAAAACCTTTCCATGGTGCCCCCCCAAACCTTTCCTGGTTGCCCACCGAGTGTTTTGAGAAACTGGGTGTGGCCTGTTGGAGCTTTTGCCCAGCAATGCTTCCGATTGGCCATCGGGGCTTTGATTGGTTATGCAGATCTTGAATAACATTGCTTCTGCACCAGCTGCCACCACAGCATAAGAATGTTCGCCGTGTGAGTAAAGGTAAACCATGGCAGCCATTTTGCCGCCGGTTCCGCCTCCTGCAGCAGCCATTTTGCCACTGGCTCCGCCTCCTGCAGCAGCCATTTTGCCGCTGGCTCCGCCTCCTGCAGCAGCCATTTTGCAGCTGGCTCCGCCTCCTGCAGCAGCCATTTTGTGGCTGCATCCACCACTCTGGGTCAGAATTTCAGAGGTGCCCACAGGCTCAAGACGATTAGGGTCCCTTGGGCTAGGGCATTTCATAGCTACCACCCCCAGTGGCCAAAGTGCAGTACTGCACCTACCCTCTCATCAGAGGATCAGTCCATCAGCAGCCATTCTCTCTCCTGATTTGCCTCCAGACTCACAGCCTTGATGTATTGAACATCCTCTTGCATGTGACGAGCTGTTTCCACATTGGTGGAGGACGGTGCCGTCAAGTTACGGCAAACCTGTGGGGTATCAAGGCAAGAGATATTTAGAAGTGGTTCGCCATTGCCTGCCTCTGCATAGCAACCCTAGACTTCCATTTTGGTGTAGTGGTTGAGAGTGGTGGACTCTAATCTGGAGAACCAGGTTTGATTCCCCACTGCTCCACATGCAGCCAGCTGGGTGACCTTGGGTTAGTCACAGCTCTCTCAGGGCTCTCTCAGTCCCATCTTTTCGTGGGGAGAGGAAGGAGATTGTAAGCCACTCTGAGACTCCTACGGGTAATGAAGGGCAGGGTATAAAACCAATTCTCCTCCTCCTCCTCCTCCTCTTCCTCCAGTTTGGAGTAGTGGTTAAGTGCATGGACTCTAATCTGGGAGAACCAGGTTTGATTCCCCACTTCTCCACTTGCACCTGATGGATGACCTTGGGCAAACCCTAGTTCTGTCAGAGCTGTTCTTGAAAAAGAGCAGTTTCCTGTCAGAGCTCTCTCAGCCCCACCTACCTCACAGGGTCCGTTGTGGGAAGGGGAGGGGAAAGGAGTTTGTAAGCTGCTCTGAGACTCCTTTGGGTAGTGAAGGGTAGGGTATAAATCCAATTTCTCCTCCTCCTCCTCCTTCTCTATCATAGGCCCAAATTCCAGGCTCCTCATAATGGCATGACTACTTTCATGCATTCAGAGGAATTTGGGATTCTTGTCACCCAAATGTGATAAATGATATTAGATATGACAAGTTCGAAGAGGGGGTTGGATGTAGCATCAGAGGCTTTGCTGTTCTGAAGCAAGGTTATATTAAAAGTGCTACTAGGACTCTTAAGGATGTGGAATGGTATGGCATGGTGAATGGTAAGAGCTTCAAGACGGGATTAGGTAAACATATGGAGCATAGGTCTATCAATGGCTATTAGCCACAAGGTATAGATGGAATACTCTGTCTGGGGCAAGGGATGCTCCATATTCTTGGTGCTTGGGGGGAAACCGTGGGAGGGCTTCTGGAGTTCCGGCACCACTGGTGGACCTCCTGATGGCGCCTGGATTTTGGCCAACATGTTGGACCGGATGAGTCACTGGCCTGATCCAACATGGCTTCTCTTACGTTCTTATGTCCAATATAGTCAGATCGCAGAAGGATGGGAGACCCCCAAGGAAGACTCTGCAAGGGAAAATGATGATCTCTCACCTCTGCTCTCACTTCCTTCGATGGGGTTGCCGTAAGTCAGTGGCGAATTGACAGCGCATAGTGTATACACAGGGCGTCTTAAGGCTGTCCTATGGATCCCATCCGACAGCGGCAATTTCTCGTGACAGCCCACCACAAAGAGCTCTACATTCTTACTGCAAAGAGCTGCCAATTTTTTTTTTTTTGGGGGGGAGAAGAATTTGCTCAAAACTCATCATGTCTGGGCTGTAACTTTAAAAAAAAAAACCAGAGCGAAAAGTCCAGTGTTTGAAAGGAAAAAGCATGCATGTTTAGCCGGTGGGGACGGGGCGGAACTAAGTGAAAAAAATAAATAAATCCCAACACTTTCTAAATCAGAGTGACAATTTCAACACGGTGTTTACACACGTCGGTAGAAGGAAACGGACTGAGACTGATTATGCTTCGTACGTCTCTCCTCATTCCGAGCAGGCCCGTCGCTTTGACGTATCAAACGTGGACCACGAGGAAACATGTGACAACTCAAATCACGGCCGTTATTGGAAGGGCAAAGGGCAAGATTAAAGCTTTTTCAATGAATCTTCAATATAAAAGGAAAAGGGGGAAGGAATCAGGCGAAGGAAGCCTTTTGCAGCAGGTTGCAACGTCTTCAATCAAGAATGTTAGGACTGATGGAAAGGTGTCCTCTCCTTAGAACTGCCTTCCCACATCACATCGACGGTCCAGCCATCATCTTCCCCAGCTTTGTCTTTCCATGTAGCCATGAAGGCATCAGATCTCCTGTCGTTTGTCCCCAATGCCTGCTAGGCAGTGCTATACTGCCCCTGAACATGGAGGCTCTTATGAAACTCCCCATACTCTCTCTCTCTCTGTGTTTCCACCAGTTGGTAGTGATTAAGAGTGCAAGGACTCTAATCTGGAAGAACTGGGTTTGCTTCCCCACTTCTCCACAGGCAGCTGCTGGTGTGAACTTGGGTCAGTCATAAGTTCTTTCAGAGCTGTTCTCTCATGAGCAGTCCTCAAAAGAGCTCTCTCAGCCTTACCTACCTCATAGGGGGTCTGTTGTGGGGAGTGGAAGGGATTGTAAGCCGCCCTGAGATGCCTTTGGGTAGTGAAGGGTGGGGTATAAATCCAATCTCCCCCCCTCCTCCTCCACCTCCTCCTTCATCATTGTCTGGGGGGGGGGCTTGCCCAGAGAGTGCTCAGCAACCACCCATGCCCACTATTAGGCCTAGCAGGGACGGATTAAGGCTCACTGGCGCCCTAAGCACTGACCAACCTTGATGGCCCCCCCTCCTTTCCACACTGACCCAGTCCATTTTAATTGTTGATCATTCTGACCAGATATACAAGGCAGGTTTGCAGCAAAACAAAAATTTATTCATGTGTTAACACAACATACTGTACAAACTAAGCCAAGCTTTGGCTACGTAAAGTTCTACAAAAATATCTATTTTAATATTTTACGAGTTAAATGTATCAAAGTTCCAATATTCATGACCTAAAAGGCATTTTTCTACATTTTTTCACCCTTTCCCCAACTTTGTGGTGCCCCCCCTGGCCCTGGTGCCCTAAGCACCTGCCTAGTCTGCCTAATGGTTAAACTGCCACTGAGGCCTAGGAATGCCAGCATCCAAGAAGGATCTGAACATCCCCTGGAATTACAGCTCATCTCCCGGCTACAATTCCCCTGTAGAAAATGGATGTGGTGGAGGGTGGAGGTCCCTGTCCTTCCCAGGCTCCACCCCCAAATCTCCTTCTTCTCCTCCTCCTCCTCAGGAGGATTCATTTGTCCAGAAGGAAACAGAAGGGAACAAATGAATCCATTTGGGTTGCCAGATCCAGGTTGGGAAAGTCCTGGAGATTTGGGAGCCCGGGGAGGAGGAGGAGGAGGAGAAGGAGAAGAGGAAAAGTAGGAGAAGGAGAAGACTTGGTTTTTATACCCCACATTTCTCCATCCTAAGTAGTCTCAAAATGGCTTACAATCGCCTTCCCTTCCTCTCCCCACAACAGGCACCTTGTGAGGCAGGTGGGGCTGAGAGAGTTCGGAGGGAACTGGGACTGGCCGAAGGTCATCCAGCAGGATTCACGTGGAGGAGTAATGGGGCATCGAACCCGGCTCTTCAGATTAGAGCCTGCAGCTCTTGACCACGACACCACACTGGCTGTCAGAAGCCACCAGCCCCACCAGCTGCCTAAGGTTGCCAGGCCCAGGTAGGAAAATAGCTGGAGTTTTGGGGCGTGGAGCTTCAGGAGGGTGGGGTTTGGGGAGGGGAGGGACTTCCTGGGGGGGTATAAAGCCATATAGAGACCACCTTCCAAAGCGGCCATTTTCTTCAGGTGAACTGATCTCTCGAGCCTGGAGATCAGTTGTGAGAGCGGGAGAGGTCCGGCCACCACGTGGAGGTTGGCAACCCTACAGCTGCCTCCCCTCAGGTTCTACTGATGCCAGCTCCGCTTCCGCAGATGAGGGAACCTCAGCTTTCCAGGGAGAAAGGGTCCCAGCCTAGTTTGATCCTTGCTATGCTCCTTTTCTACCAGGCGTGCCAGAAATATGCACTCTCAGGGCCGTAGCCAGGATTCTCCATTTTACGGGGCATTTTTTTTTCTTGTGGGGCACCTATTGTGCTTATACTTAAAAATAATAAATGCCTGGAGATTTGGGGGAGCGGCTGTGGGGAGAGGAGGGACTTTGATGGGATATTATTGATATTTTTTGATATTATTCAAAAAGGATATTATAGCATTGGAAAAAGTGCAGAGAAGGGCAACGAGATTGATAAAAGGGTTGGGACACTTTCTGTATGAAGAAAGGTTAAAACGCTTGGGGCTCTTCAGCTTGGAGAAACGACGGCTGAGGGGTGACATGATCGAGGTTTATAAGATTATGAATGGGATTGAGCAAGTTGAGAAAGAAGTACTTTTCTCCCTTTCTCACAATACAAGAACTCGTGGGCACTCCATGAAATTGCTGAGCAGTTGGGTTAGAACAGATAAAAGGAAGTCCTTCTTCACCCAAAGAGTGATTAACATATGGAATTCACTGCCACAGGAGGTGGTGGCAGCTACAAGCATGGACAGTTTCAAGAGGGAATTAGATAAACATATGGAGCAGAAGTCCATCAGTGGCTATTAGCCACAGGGTATAGATGGGAATTCTCAGTCTGGGGCAGGTGATGCACTCTATTCTTGGTGCTGGAGGGGGCAGCAGTGGGAGGGCTTCTAGTGTCCTGGCCCCACTGCTGGATCTCCTGATGGCACCTGGTATTTTTGGCCGCTGTGTGACAGAGTGTTGGACTAGATGGGCCATTGGCCTGATTCAACATTGGCTTCTCTTATGTTCTTATGTTCTTATGATGCCACAGAGTCCGTCTGGAGATCAGGTGTCATGCCAAGGGGATCTCCAGCTGCTACCTGGAGATTGACAAACCCAAGGAGTGGAGGAGTGGGGACTCAAACCCGGTTCTCCCAGATTAGAGTCCGTGCTCCTAGCCACTACACCAAACTGGCAACAAGGTCATCAGGGTAAGGCAAAGCTGGTTGTGAAAGAGAAAAGCCTGCCTCGGCCCCCTCTAGTCTGGAGTTTTCGCCAAAAGTGCCACGGGCAGCTCCACGCTTTCCTCTGACGCCATGAGGACTAGACGCTTGTTCTGTTCTTTTGCATAGAAGCGGCAAATGCTCAGGCTGCTGGATTTTTCGGGACATCAGAATACTCATATGCCCTGGTATGCATATCTGTGCGTGCGTGTGTGGCTCTGGAAAAGATGTCCCACGAGTTGAAGTGGCTTCTTTTCATGCCGTGTTTTGATCAAACCGGGCAACGCAACATGGCAAGTATGAGAGCATCATTGTCGGAAAAGCTAATGAGTTTCAAATGCTATTTTGATGGTTTTTCTTTGAAAGGAATACACACAAAGCCTGGCGAAATGAATTAAAGATCTCCGAGGCTTTGTAATCAGGGCGGCCACAGGCGAGGGCAGAGGAGCTTTCATGTGGGGGGGGGGGAATGCGCCCAGTGCTGAAGTGGCATGCCCTTAAAGGAAGGAAAATGTTCTTCTCGACGGGTTTGGCAATCCCCAGCGTTAAGGAAGGGAGGGGAGCTTTCAAGAGGTGCCCCCCTCTACCTTCTCAGAAAGCTCTTGCTCTTGAGAGTGCCACCTCTTTGTTATTCCCATGGGGGTGTGGGGAATCTGAGGTTGAGAGACTGTGGCCTGTTCAAGTCAAACTAGAGCATCTTGGTAGGGGGGACTCTCCTGTGAAGAAGTTGGTTTTTATACCTTGCTTTTCTCAGCCCTAAGGAGTCTCAGAGTGGCTTACGATCGCCTTCTCTTCCCTTCCCCACAACAGGCACCTTGTGAGGCAGGTGGGGCTGAGAGAGTCCTGAGAGAACTGTGAGTGGCCCAGGGTCACCCAGCTGACCTCATGCGGAGGAGTTTCTCCAGGTTACAGTCCGCCACTCTTAACCACTACACTGTGCTGTCTCTTGGGGGGGGGACACAGGAATTCTTGTTGTCATGTATCGCTAAGGCTGAATCCAAAACAGGAAAGCATTGGGGGTGGAGGGTATAGTGGGTTAAACTGCAAGACTCAAAATCCTCCCCCTCTGTTTTGTCACTAATTCAGAGTGGGGGCTGTGGAAACAGGGTAGAAGAAGTTCTCCCATCCTGAGCGAGGGCAGAAAGAATTGCCCTCACTCTTCTCATCAATCTGCTGATGGAAATATTTTTGACTGCTTTTGCCACAAAGTGGGCCCAAGGAAGTTATGGTGGCTACATGCAAAATGCTACAAAGAGTATAAAGGTGTGAAAAACCTGAAAACTTCTCTGTAAATTTGGGGCTCTTGAAAGTTCCTTTTGTGCATGAAATGTACCGCCTACTCCCTCATGAACCTGTACCGCCTACTTCCTCATGAACCTCCCTCATGAACCATGAAATGTACTGCCTACTTCCCCATAAAGGATCGCCTACTCCCTCATGAACCTGCCTGCCCACTCTGCTGCTCGACAGAGGAAGCAACATGGCAACCCAGGGACAAGGTCTTCTCAGTCATGGCACCAAAGCTCCGGAACTCTCTCCTCAGGAGGATTCATTTGTCCCCTTCTGATGCTGTCTTCTGCCCATGGGGAAGACTGTTTTTGTTTTGTTTGGCATTCCCTCAATCAAGCCCGTTGTCAGGATTTTTAAAGTCAGGGGGCATTTAAATTTCTTAGGGGGCAATGGCTAGTCAAATTAAAGGAATACCTGACTCCTTCCCCACATCTGCTGCCATTCGGGGGCCCTGGGCTGGGTGGGAAGTCAGGGGGCCTAGCCCCAAGATGCCCCACTGTAGCTACGGGCCTGCCCTCAATGATCCCTCCCTAGCCAGTGTTTTAATCACTGTATTTTCTGTTTTGCATGCATTTTAATTCTGTTTTTAATTATTTTCAGGGCTTTTTATTTTTTAAAGAGGTGACGGAACTCTCAAGAGGGAAATGAAGTTTTCAATCTGTATACTGAAAACTCATGAACATTTAAATGTCTTTAAAAGAATTTTGTCGAAGAGGTTCCGGAACGCCATTCCGGTGTGTTCCGCCACAAAAAAAACCCTGATTGTTTTCATGATGTATGTTGGGGTGTGTGTGAGAGTGATTTTAATGGTTTTAAAATGTGATTTTTAAAATCAGGTATGTTTTAAATTGTTAGCCACTTTGGTGGCCCTTGTGAGGGCAGAAAGGCGGGACACACACAAACACACACATTTTGTAAATTAATAAATGATAAATAATGAATAAATCAAATGTGGGCTCAGTCGTATTGATTGCCCATCTCTCTGCTATTGCCTCTGCCAGCCAGCAACTCCTACCATGCTGCAGAGAGAGAATCTGCATGACCGTGCGCCTTCCCATAACTGTTATCCATCGAACCGGCAGGCTTCCACCCTTCTGAAAACGTGTGCTGCAGTACGTCAAAGACAGCCCAAAGTGCAAGTGTAAAGGTTTAAGCTATAGCTTTGTCAGAGTAACAGCTCATTTAGGCACAACAGCCCTTGCCTCATCAAGAGCTAAGGTCCCTTTTCTCATCCAGGAGATGAAAGTCTGCTGTCCAGACGACCTCTTCCCGAGCCTGGAACTGGTTTTTAACATTTGGATGCCATCGCTGGATGCCCGGTGGGCCTTTACATGTCCTGCTTTCTCTGCAAAAGGCAGTTGCGTGGCAAGAAAGGAACCTTTCTCTCTGCCCCCACACACTTTTACCTACATCTGCTCTGTATTTGCATTTCAGAAATTAGAGAACTTAGTTATGTGGAACTACATAGCAACGGGGCTGGGGCCGAGGTATGGAATTGATTGGGTCTTCAGCCTAAATAAGAAGGTTTTTCAAGATCTCTCCAGGAAATTGAGTGGAACACCCAAACTGACATTTTGTATTAAATATTATATCTGTATCGCTGCTCCTTCTAGCCCGTTTGGCCTCGAACATCTGGGAGCCCCGTTCCTAAGCGCAGAAACTGAATACCTGCTTGGAATTAAGCTCATCAGAGCTCAGAAATTAAAATATTACTGGGTACACTCAGAGCCAGTCCGATTGCAAAGGAAGAGCTATTAAAATATGATTAGCCAAGTCATATTTGCCCTCCAAAATGTCATACACCATTAAGGTTGAGATGACTTTGAAGCAAAAGCGATTGGCAAACGCTCGCGCTGGATCCGCAGCTCCATGTGGAGGAATGTACCCTTTCAGACAGTAGCCACAAGTGCCAGAGGGAAATATGTAGGTCATCGCTTTAATTCTTTTGGGAACTGAAATCGGGTGGTTGCTGTTTGGTCCCAAAATACAAATAGGGATTGCTTTCTTGTAATCATACGGGGGGGAGAACCTCCCAGGAAGCCAGCTGCTGGCAGTCGTGCTGGTCTGTGGCAACAGAACAAGATTAGAGTCCAGTGACACCTTTAAGACCAACCAAATTTTATTCAAGGCGTAATGGGGTTACAGATCAGGCAGGTTCATGAGGGAGTAGGCTATCCTTTATGAGGGAATAGGCAGTACAGACCTGCTACAGAATATGGGTGCCTGGTAGGATATCCACCTCCCCCTGAACATATGTGGCCCTAGGCTAGGAATGTTGGACCTAATATATATATATGTAAGCCGCTCAGAGCCCTTAGGGGGTGAGCGGGATAGAAAGTCGAATAAATAAATAAATACATTTCATGGTTCATGAGGGAGGTTCATGAGGAAGTAGGCGGTACAGGTTCATGAGGGAGTAGGCGGTACATTTCATGCACAAAAGGAACTTTCAAGAGCCCCAAATTTACAGAGAAGTTTTCAGGTTTTTCACACCTTTATACTCTTTCAAGGCGAAATGGGGTTACAGATCATACTTGTGTATATACAAGGTGATAACCATAAACCAAGCTTGTCATTCTTTTTATCTGTTAAAAAACACTTCTGTATTTTGCATGCTAATTTAACAAGCCGCCTTGGTCGGACACCACAGACAGAACCTTCAGACCAGGTCAAAGGATGCCTGTTCTAAACAAGTTCGGTTCCCATTATTTGTGTGGGAATGAGATGTGAAGTAGATGCATGACTGAAACAAGTCCAATTTATCTGAATTAAGAGAGCCAGGGTGGTGCGGTGGTTCGAATGCTGGACTAGGATCCGGGAGACCCGGGTTCGAATTCTCACTCTGCCCTGAATGTTCACTAAGTGGCAGGGGCAGATGAAGGCTCCCTGGTGCCCTAAGCAGCACTGACCAATCTCGGTGCCCCCCCTCTCCTTCCCACACTGACCCCAGTCCGTTTTAGTTGTCGACCTGTCTGACCAGATATACAAGACAGGTTTGCGGCAATGCAAAAATTCATTCATATGATAACACAATAGACTGTACAAACTGAGCCAAGCTTTGGCTACACAAAGTTCTACAAAAATGCAACACCACAAGTTAATATTCCACAAGTTAAATGTATCAAAGTTCCAATATTCATGACCTGAAAGGCATTTTTCTATAGCCTATGACACTGCACCTCGCCAACAAAAAATAGAAGATAACCCTAGGGTGCATCATGATCAATTTGTGCTAGTTTTATCATTTTTTTTTTAACAAACCTTAATTCATTGTTGTTTTTTTCTTTTCACGCTTTCCCCAACTTTGTGGTGCCCCCTTTGGCCCTGGTGCCCTAAGCACGTGCTCAGTCTGCTTAATGGTCAATTTGCCACCGCTAAGTGGCCTTAGGGCCAATTGCACACCCCCAGCCTAACCTACCTCACAGTGGAGGAGAGGAGAATGATGTAAGCTGTTTTGGGTTCCCACTAAGGGGGAAAGTAAATGGAGTAAATAAACGTATACAAAATGCCCCTGAGAGCAGTCGGTGCTATCAATTAGTTCAAATTATTTGCTTGTCACGTTGGATGGCCAATAAGGGAGGCCCGAGACTGACAGGCTGACAATTTCGCTCCACTCCTCCTGGCTGTTTTTGTAGAAGTCGTTCATGGGCAAAAAGTCAATATGCACAAGTCAATAAGCGTTAAGGAAAATACAGAGAAAGAAAAAAAGAATAAGGCCAATTGTTAGACAATGATTGGGTTGGATCCAAACCATCGGATTGCGTTCAAAGGTGGTGTCCTGCTCACAGAAACAGTTTTTTGTAGAAAAAGTCCAGCAGGAACTCATTAGCATATTAGGCCACACCCCCATGTTAACAGAATTGTGGTCATCCAGCCATACCCACCTTTTGCTTCTTATTCTGTTTACCTTGTTTGTTGTCATTACCCAGGGCTTTTTTTTTTTAGCAGGAACTCCTTTGAATGTTAAGCCACACACACCTCATGTAGCCAATCCGAATAAGTTTTTGCTGTTGGGTGTGGCCTATTATGCTAATGAGTTCCTGCTGGGCGTGGCCAACTCGGGAACCAGCCGGAACTCCGTTCCTGTGCGTTCCTGCCCAAAAATAGCCCTTGGGAAGACCCTTTTTATCGGCAAAAAAGATTCCGCCCATGAGTAGAAGACTTCTTCTGGGAGGGGGGAAGGGTGCAAAATTGACCTGAAGGGCTCCTTCCTTGAAAGGAAGGGCTACCTTTTGATGCAACCCTTGCAGACTAAGCAGAGAGGTATATACATTTTCTCATGGGAAGGGAAGGGAAGACACTACACAAGTCTAAGAAGGTGCTATCTCTACCAGGATTGGACCACCACTGAGAACCCATATCACCCTTGACAACCAATCAGTGTAGCCATAATTTTTATCAGCAGCCACGAAGGAGCTTACTGGATCCTTAGAGACCCCGGAGAGCTGCTTCCTGTCTGAGTAGACAATACTGACCTTGATGGACCAATAGTCTGATTCAGCATCTTCATCTGCTCATGTGTCCATGTGTGGTATTCTTCTACAAGCTGCCCTACTTAGTGGTCACCAGGGATCACCTCATCGCAGAGGACGTCCTACGTCATGTCAGGAAAGGTTGTGTTTCCCATATGGGCCAAGTCAGGAGCTCACTGTGGTGTGGATCCATGTTCCCGCATACATTTAAACATGTGCCTTGGAAGCCGAATGGATTATGGGTATGGAACACTGGACGTGTTCAGAATGAATGTTCAAGAAGTGTTCTTGCTGCCCAGATGTGGGGGATGGAGAGAATTGTTAGAACGGGATAGCTACCTACCGCTTGCCGTCGATAACTACCTATCGCTTGCCACTGGCCATCATGCCTCTGTTCTCGCCACCGCGAATCGCACATTGTGAAAAGCCCACTTCCGTCACCCCTTGCCTGGTTTTTGACCAGACGCTTCAACCTCAGTTTCCCCCCTTCTCCCAGAATCATCTCCCCTCCTTTTCTTTTCTTTTTTCCCCCCTCTCTTTCGTTTCTTGGCTTCTAGTTTTATTGCATGCAAACTGATAACCGCTATCCCAATGAGAAAAGCCTCCCCGGCTGAGACTCCGCTTCTCAAGTTACGCAGCTCCGTAATCTGGCTTCGCTTCCCTTGTAAACCTGCCCGCTTTTACTGTACCATAAAGAAACATATTAAAAAAAAATACACTGATACATTGCATCCGCCTATCCAGGGGGGAGAAAACCCTACAGAAATGAGCCCGTCGGAGTGCTCCGTAAAAGAGATATCTCTGAAGGCCCTTTCCCCAGCATTTCCCTGAAAATCATCCGAGTTGTGTTTCGCCATGAAGCTTAATGGGTGGTCCTGGTGAGATTGTGTGCACATCATGTGTGTGTGTGTACGCTGTCTCTCTTTCCGCTGGTGTAAGTTTGTCATGCGCTGCCCAGCTCTCTGGTATATAGTAACACTTCCTCCTCCCCTCCTCATGCAATGCCCCTCTCCACCTCCTCCTTTTTCTTTTTTTTTTTTTGCTTTCTTGTTTTGTTTAAATTGCCATATCTGATTCTCTTCCCTAATGAGGAAGATTGGACTAATCAGTCTGGGATTGATGAGCGTTAATTGCTTCTAAACATTTTCTGTGATGAAAACGTTGCCAGGGCGAATTACTCCATCAACAAGTGAATCATGGGGTTTGAAGTGCCTTGCATGATGACTTTGCCGGATTTGGGCCCACGACCCTTGTTGTGGTTTCTCTGAGCCCTCTTGCCTGGCAACCAGCAGTCGCTCGGAGCTTGGGGGAGAGAAAGTTACTCACAATGCGGGGGGGGGGAGAAAGAAGAACATACGTTGATGGATGCCACCAAGAGTTCTGGCCCCAGGGGGTGACTGTTCCCCCCCCCTTCAGATCCAGATTTAACCTCAGCCGAATGATGACGGAAGTCTCCAAAAACGCATCAGAAGCCCTCTCAGACAAGCAAGACAGAGTATGGTTTCACAATCTTCTCTCTCCTGCTTCCCACAGTGGTGAGTTCAGCCACAATGATTGCAAATAGTTTGGGCAGTGATTAAAAAATATCTCTTTCCTCCCTTTTTAAAAAAAATAAAAATAAAAAAAATAAGTTTTGGCACTCCTCACTAAAATGTTTGCTGATTTAGTTAAATTGTCCTCACGTTTTCTTGCCCTCAGTTGCCCTCACTTGCCACCAGGGATGACAGGAGGTGGTGGCAGCTACAAGCATGGACAGTTTCAAGAGGGAATTAGATAAACATATGGAGCAGAAGTCCACCAGTGGCTATTAGCCACAGGGTATAGATGGGAACTCTCAGTCTGGGGCAGGTGATGCACTCTATTCTTGGTGCTGGAGGGGGCAGCCGTGGGAGGGCTTCTAGTGCCCTGGCCCAACTGCTGGACCTCCTGATGGCACCTGACATATTTTGGCCCCTGTGTGACAGAATGTTGGATTAGATGGGCCATTGGCCTGTTTCAACATTGGCTTCTCTTATGTTCTTATGATACCATGGCCACATAAAGCCACAGCATTTCCTTTTATTCAGGCGGGTGCTTTCTTGAGAGTTTTTCTTCTCTTAATGCTGTTCCACCTTTTTAATTTTTTTTTATAAATTAAATTTTATATCTAACAACAAATATAACAGTAGTGAATACACAGAGAACAGTCAACCAGGGACAATGTGGTTTACATGAAATGAAGCACTTAATACTTTTTTGGTACGGGGTATTTTGAAAGTAAGTCGTCATTAAAAACAAATTCAAGAAATGGGAACCATTTCATAAGTAAATCAGCATGTTTGTGCGGGGCGGGCAAGGCACTTTCATACACTGTTGGTGGTATTCCCCCTTTGTACAATGATTTGGCTTAAAATTCTTTCCTCTATTAAAGATATCACAGGTCATTCAATTCCACTATCGCCGGAAATCGTCCTATTGGATAGGTGGATGGATCCCCATATCCCAAACGTTAGTCAGGAACTTATTTCCATTTTGTTAATTGCTGCCAAGGTAGTAAAAGGTAAAGATTCCCTTGGTCGAAAGCCAGTCGAATCCAACTCTAGGGTTGCGGTGCTCATCTCCGTTTCAAAGCCGAAGAGCCAGCGCTGTCCGAAGACGTTTCCGTGGTCATGTGGCCGGCATGACTAAACACGGAATAGCTAGTAATTGGAAATCATCAAATAAGTTGTTACGTTTATCGTGGCACTCTAAGATATGGGAATATTACACAATGGACAAAATTTCTGACTCAGTCGCCTACTCTAATACATTGTCTCAATGTGCCGCTCCACCTTTACAGCTCGCTGGGTGACCTTGGGCCAGTCACACTCTCTCAGCCTAACCTACCTCACAGGTTTGTTGTGAGGATAAACTGGACTACAGGAGAATGATGTCAGCCACTTTGGGTCACCATTGGGGAGAATGGCGTGGTATAAATGAACTATTTAAAAAAAAACTAGAATGATGATTCTGTTTCTGTACAGGGCCGGCCCCAGGTGTCTGGGCGCCCTAGGCAAGACAGCCTGGGGCGCCCACCCCACGGGGATGCCAACCTCCCGGTGGGGCCTGGAGACCGGGGGGGGTGGAGCGCTGGCTTTCCTGAGCACGCCGCACTAGCGGCCTGCTCAGGAAAGCTAGGGAAGGGGCAGCCGCTTGAACGGCTGTCCCTTCCCAGCCCCAGGGCCGGCTGGAGACAGGGGGGTGGAGCGCCCGTTTGAACGGGCGCCCCTTCCCTCCCAGCGCCGGCTGGAGACCGGGGGCGGGGAAGCCTCCCAGCGCCAGCTGAAGACGGGGGGAGCGCCAGCTTTCCTGAGCACGCCGCAGTAGCGGCGTGCTCAGGAAAGCCAGGAAAGGGGCGCCCGTTTGAACGGGCGCCCCTTCCCTCCCAGCGCCGGCTGGAGACCGGGGGGGGAAGCCAGTTCAAACGAACGCCCCTTCCCTCCCAGCCCCAGCGCCGGCTGAAGATGGGGGGTGGGAGCGCCGGCTTTCCTGAGCACGCCGCAGTAGCGGCGTGCTCAGGAAAGCAAGGAAAGGAGCGCCCGTTTGAACGGGCGCCCTTCCCTCCCAGCGCCGGCTTCACGGGGGGCGGGGCGGGGGCGCTTTGGCGCCCCTGTGGACCCCAGCGCCCTAGGCGAGCGCCTAGCTCGCCTAGTGGGCGAGCCGGCAGTGTTTCTGTATCGGCTTTACCTTGATAGAACTGGCATTTTAACTATATATACCCTGTTTGACCTTTGGGGGCTGTCTACAATATGATTTATTACTTTTTTTTGTTGTGTTATTTGAATGTTTTAAAATAGCCGTGTTGTGCTGAAACTCTCAGTTTGAAAGCTGCCTCAGGAATCTCTGACTGAAGATAAATATCCTGTTCACAAGATGATCCCTAACTGTTTGGCATGACCATGTGACCCCTAATTGGTTGGGATAACATTGTGATCCCTAATTGGATGGGATGACTGTATGATCCCTAATAAGTTGGGATGACCTCTGTAATTAACACAACAATAGCAGCCAGGGTAAACAATGGCATGAAAAAACGTGAAGAGACGAAGAGAAGAAGAAGAAGAAGAGGAAGAAGAAGAAGAAGAAGAAGAAGAAGAAGAAGAAGAAGAAGAAGAAGAAGAAGAAGAAGAAGAAGAAGAAGAAGAAGAAGAAGAAGAAGAAGAAGAAGAAGAAGAAGAAGAAGAAGAAGAGGAGATTGGATTTATACCCCGCCCTTCACTCGGAATCTCAGAGCGGCTTACAAACTCCTTTCCCTTCCCCTCCCCACAACAGACACCCCGTGAGGTAGGTGGGGCTGAGAGAATTCTAACACAAACTGCTCTTTCAGGAACAGCTGTGCCAGAACTTGTGACTGACCCAAGGTCACATCAGCAGGTGCAAGTGGAAGTGTGGGGAATCAAACCCGGTTCTCCCAGATTAGAGTCTGCTACACCAAACCGACATTTTACGCCATCCAATTATTTGATGGAGAAATTCCCATTCCCACCAAAATCACTTCCTTTGACCTGCATGTTAAAACTGGAGTATATTCAGCAAAATCTAGTGATAATTCATTCATTTAAAAGTGACTGACTAGATAAGGCCAAAAGCCCATGTAATTCAGTCTCAGATCCCCCATATTGGCTAACCAGGTGCCCCAGAAGTCCCCCCAGCTAGGTACAGAGGCCACTCCCACCCCTCTTGTTGCTCCCAGCAACTGGTATTCAAAGGTACACTACTTCTGAACAAGGAGGTTCCATTTAGCCATTACAGTCAACAATCATTGATGGTCCTCTCTCTTCTGTGAATTTGTCTAACCCCCTTTGAAAGCCCCTTAGCACTAGTGGTAGCTACCACTACAACCCGTGGCAGGGAGTTTCACATGCTAATTATGCATTGTGTTTTGGCAATGGGTATGCAACAATGGGGGCTACGGTGGCTCAGTGGTTAAGACGCTGAACTGCAGACCAGAAGGTTGATAGTTCAGCAGTTCGAGACCCGAGTGCCACATGACGGAGTGAGCTCCCATCTCTGATCCCAGCTCCTGCCAACCTCGCAGTTCGAAAGCAAGAAATTGCAAGTAGATAAATAGGTAACAGCATTCCATGCGCCTTGGCGTCTAGCCATACTGGCCACATGACCATGGAAGCATCTTCAGACAGTGCTGGCTCTTTGGCTTGGAAACAGAGATGAGCACCGCAGCCCTAGAGTCGGATTCGACTGGCTTTCGATCAAGGGAAACCTTTACCTTTATGCAACGTCGACGGGTGAAAAATACCTGCTTGGAGGCACTTCTTTCTTTGTTCAGACTTCATGCCCTCGCCGGGCAGAGTCTTGGCATTGAAATCAAGTTCCAGAGCTGAGTCTTGGCTCTCGCCGGGCTGCAGTTTGAACCTGGAAAACACAGAGATGCACACACACACACACAGAGAGAGAAGCTTGTAGCCCATCCCCTCCTCCCTCTCCTCCAATAAATCTATTTAACTGAATTTCTCACTAAATACAAGAAGATCATAACATCTGCATCCTCCCCTCCTCGGAGCAATTTATGGCGATTCACTTTCAGGCTGAGGTTGGTTTATGGAAAATAACACCTGCTCTCCTGACTCGCCAGGACCCGGGTGGAATCTTTCTTGCCGTCTCCGCATCCTTAATAGCTCGCCCAAAGCCAAGAGATGATTCATTGTGCGATCCTCGTACATGTGCACAGTGTTAAGGTGGAGGCGGGGGGGGGGGGCTTGCTGTCAGTTGCTATGCCCCATCGCTTGCACTGAGGCCCGGCCCGCCTTCTTACACACGGCCCTGTGTATGTGGAGTTTATAGCTCACCAGGTTGAAGGCCTCAGAGTGGGATTTTTGTCGGTGCAGAAACCAGAAAGGATAAACACATTCATCTCCGGGCCGTTTCGTTCTGTGCTTTGTTACCCGCCATCCTGCACTTTTTCCAGAAAGGTTCAGACATTTTAAAAACTCTACCGGCAGGGCATGCACATGGGGGAAGCCATGTTTCACCCAGTGCTGGGTGGTCTCCGCCAGGCACCTGATATTTTTCAGAGCAACGGAGATGACATGGGTGTATGAGTATGTGCCGTGATGTATACATTGGTGTGCCAGCTGGTGTAGCATAGTGGAATCAGCATGTCCCTTTAGATACAATCAATATTCTGCTCCTCCCTCCCTCCCTCTCTCCCTCCTGTTTGGTGTAGTGGTTAGGAGCGTGGACTCTAATCTGGGAGAACCGGGTTTGATTCTCCACTCCTCCCCTTTGACTGCTGGATGACCTTGGGTCAGTCACAGTTCTTTCAGAGCTGTTCTCTCAAGAGCAGTTCTCTCAGAGCTCTCTCAGCCCCACCTATCTCACAGGGTGTCTGTTGTGGGGAGGGGAAGGGAAGGAGATTGTAAACTGCTCTGAGACTCTGAGTGAAAGGCAGAGTGTAAATCCAATCCAATACCTTCCTTGCTTCCTTCCTTCCTTTGAAAAATGCACCTCTAAATCCCAGAATGTTCCCAACTCAAAGTATGCAAAGAAAACTAAAGTGGTACTTAAGAACATAAGAGAAGCTAGTGTTGAATCAGGCCAATGGCCCATCTAGTCCAACACTCTGTCATACCATGGCCAAAATATACCAGGTGCCATCAGGAGGTCCAGCAGTGGGGCCAGGACACTAGAAGCCCTCCCACTGCTGCCCCCTCCAGCACCAAGAATAGAGTGCATCACCTGTCCTAGACTGAGAGTTCCTATCTATACCTTGTGGCTAATAGCCACTGATGGACTTCTGCTCCATAGGCTTATCTAATTCCCTCTTGAAACTGTCCATGCTTGCAGCTGCCACCACCTCCTGCGGCAGCGAATTCCATGTGTCAGTCACTTGCAAAAGTGGTAAGTGTAAGGATGGGTCACTGGCAACCGAGATCAAATTAATTCATGCCATAGTATTCCCCGTTACTCTGTACAGGTGTGAAAGTTGGACAGTGAAGAAAGATGGACACTGAATCAAGTCGATTCCTTCGAAATGTGTTGGAGGGCAGTTTTATGGATACCGTGGGCTGCCAAAAAGCCGAATGACCGAACTGAGGCTATCGTACTTTGGGCACATCATGAGAAGACAAAGAGTCACTGGAAAAGACAAGGATGCCAGGAAAAGTTGAAGACTGCAGGTAAAGAGGAAGACCCAGCAGGAGATGGAGGGACTCAGTCAAGGAAGCCGTGGCCCTTGGTCTGCAAGGCCGGAGCGGGGCTGTTGACAACTGGACGTTTTCAGGGCTTTTTTGGTAGAAAAAGCCCAGCAGGAACTCATTAGCATAATAGGCCACACCCAACAGCAGAAACTCACCAGCATATTAGGCCACACCCCTGACAGCACAGCTCATTGGCATATTAGGCCCCACCCCCACGCTACCAGAAGGGTGCTCATCCAGCCACACCCACCTTTTGCTTCTTATTCTGTTTACCTTGTTTGCTGTCAAAACCCAGGGCTTTTTTTTGTGGCAGGAACTCCTTTGCATGTTAGGCCACGCACCCCCTAATGTAGCCAATATGAATGAGTTTCTGCTGTTGGGTGTGGCCTATTATGCTAATGAGTTCCTGCTGGGCGTGGCCAACTCAGGAGCCAGCTGGAACTCTGTTTCTGTGCGTTCCTGCCCAAAAATAGCCCTGGACATTTTGGACGACATTCATTCATTCAATCTCCATAAATTGGAAGTGACTTGACGGTACTTCACACACACACAAGCCTGTAAAAACCAGTGTTTGCAATTTGATTGGAAGTTAGAAGAATTTTCTCGAGAACATTCCCCTAATAATTTTTTGGTGGAAAGTTGGTAGTCATGGACATGATCCAGTCAAAACTGATGAGATTGTATTCAAGGAGAGAGACATTTTAGGTCAATGGCATCAAGGGAGCTTAGAATATCATCATCCACAACAGCAACAACAGCAACAACAACAACATATGTGCATTTATATAGCACCTTCAATATATTCCCAACAGCCCTATAAGGTAGGCCAGTATTATTATCGGTGTATTGCAGGTTGCAGACTGAGGCTGAGGGGAAGAGGCTTGCCTTAGGGCCATTGGGTGGAATTTCGGCTTAGATGAGATCGGCCAGATCAACAGTTTATTCCTCAGTCACTTTCAAATTCGTAACTTTAAATGGATCATGCCCCATATGTGGAACGTTCCCAAGCCTTCCTGCCCCATAAAAACTGCAACTATTCTTATGTACATGTGGACAGAATTGCTCGACACTAATTTTTGTAAAAAATATATTATATGTTTCTTTTCCATATATTCCTTAATAATCCCAGGCTTTCCCCCCTGTACTGGAAGGGATTGGTGTTGAACAGAAGACTTGTAAAGACTTTCTGGGCGGTTTTGACAAAATCCAATCAGCCATTTAAAAACAGAGGGTGAATAATTTGAGGGGAAAGGCAAGGATTTGTGTGGTTTTTCGGTTTTCGTATGCGCATAACATAAGAGAAGCCAATGTTGGATCAGGCCAATGGCCCATCCAGTCCAACACTCTGTCACACAGTGGTTAAAAATACCAGGTGCCATCAGGAGGTCCAACAGTGGGGCCAGGACACTAGAAGCCCTCCCACTGTTGGCCCCCCGCAAGCACCAAAAATACAGTGCATCCCTTGCTCCAGACTGAGAGTTCTTGTGGCTAATAGCCACTGCTCCATATGCTTATCTAATTCCCTCTTGAAGCTGTCCATGGTTGTAGCCGCCGCCACCTCCTGTGGCAGTGAATTCCACCTGTTAATCACTCTTGGGATGAAGAAGCACCTCCTTTTATCCATTCTAACCCGACTGCTCAGCAATTTCATTTCGTGTGTGTGTGTGTGTGTATGCATGTGTAAATGTGTGTGCACCTGGAAGTCATGGCATCCTCTGGTGACTGACCCCTACTGGGGGCCAGGAGGATATTCAGAGAGGCGGCTGAATGAAGCCTGCCCTCACCTCCCAACTGCTGGTATTCCAAGGAGGTCTCCCATCCAAGGACTTGCCGGAGTTGACCTTGCTTAGTTTCCAAGATCTGACGAGGTCGGGTTTGCCTGGGCTCTCCAGGTCAGGGATCTGTGTGCTTATTAAAAGGTTTGCTACTTTGCAGCTCAAAGTGGTGTACGGAATCCAGGGAGGAATCGACGAAACATCACAGACAGTGCAATCCTAAGAAGAGTTACTCCAGTCTAAGCCCATGGAAACGAATAGCCTTAGACTCAAGTAACTTTCCTTAGGATTGCACTGTAAAATAGGGTTCGGTTTCAATGAACGTTGCTGCAGCAGAGTTACAAGTTGTCGTCGCTTACTACGAACCCTTTCAGCATTCTTAAAGGATAAACTGCCAGCCGTTAATCCGTCCCACCCACATCTCCCTACCCTGGTTTCTGCCTTCTTTGTGGATTATCTGCACTTTCCAGCGTCCTTTCCTTTGCTCGAACAGCACTAAAAATGGGGGAGGGGGTGGAATCCGGGGCCTTCTAGCCTTTGGACATCAATCCCGGGGCTTTGTTTCTATCATCTTGAAAGATGGTCTTTCCACGAGCATGGCTGTTTGTCAAGGGAGGGAAAAAAAACCCCTCCTGTGTGTATACATCTATCAAAATGGAAATTGTTGGCAAGGAACCGTAGATAAAAACCTGAACATTCTTCCGTGCTCTCTTGTCATGAGCAAGGACCCCACACATTGCGGGCACATCTTTCCCGAAAGCTCAGCTTGATAGTTCAAGTGAGGGTTTTACCCTCTCTTCTAACACCCGAAAGGTCACATCTCTCTCTCTCACACACACACACACATCCACCGAGAACATCTCTTTGTTGGCCTCTGTGCGCCAAAGGGGGAGGGGAGGGAGAGCATGACTAATCTAGCAACCTCTCCGTTTTGTGTTTAATAGAACCTAAGTCTGTTTACAATAAAATGGAGCGATATTTTTCATTCTCCCCAATGGAGCAAGGGTTATATCAACAACGTAACCTCAGACACAGCAAACACCTGTTGAACGAAATTGGGCTTCAACCAATTTTGCCAAAGTGTGGGGGGAGGGGGGAGGAGGAGAAGGGAATTGAGATAATTTTATCTCCTCCGAAAGAGCGAGTTGAAGCAGAGAGTGACAGTTTATTGATTGGGGAAGGCGAGGCGAGATGTTTGCAAAATGGGTATTTTACTTCCGGGGCTGAAGTCATCCGGAGATCTTTTCTTTACCTAGGAGACCACCGATGACTGGTATTTTAAGCACACACGAACGTGGGGAAATTAATTTGCAACTGCCGATAGGAAACTTGTGAGCGTGTGTAAAGCGCCGGCAAGTTGTCGCTGGCTTCTGGTGACCCTGTTGGATTTCCAAGACTGAGCAACCCTGGACTTCCTCATGGTGGTCTCCCGTCCAAGGACTAACCAGGGTTGATTCTGCTTAGCTTCCAAGATGTGGTAAAACTGGGCGAGCCTGGGACATTCAGGTCAGGGCTGATGAACAGAGGCGGCTTGCCACGGCCTGCCCTTGCATAGCAACCCTGGAGTTCTTTAGTGGAAGCCTCACAGGGGCACCCGGGGCAAGTGACGGCTACAGTCCTAAAATATAATTCCATATGTATAACGGCAAAAAGATCAGACTTTGAAAATCATCTAAATGGCTCCATTCAAAGCCCTTCTGGAATAAAAAAACAGTTGCAAAGCTGCTGCAGGGGACCTGTGAGGATGGTGCTAATCTAATCATGTTTCCAGGGCGGGAGAGGCATCAGTGGAAATGCTGTCATGAAAGCTCCTGCCAATCAGATCCCAGGTAATGCAGGTGATCAGTGAAAGGCTTTGTCCTTAGATACGGGGTTGCCAACTCCAGATCAGAGAATTCCTGGATATTTATGGTTGCAGCCCGGGGAGGGAAGAGACCTCAGTGGGGTACAATTCCATAGAGTCCACCCGCCAAAGTGGCCATTTCCTCCAGGAGAACTGATCTCTGTCATCCACAGAGCAGTTGTAATTCTGGGAGAGCTCCAGGCCTCACCTGGGGATTGGCGACCCTAGGTACCTTGGACCCAAGCTTGTTGACTTTAAAAAGCCCAAACTTGCACTGTGAATTGGGCACTGGAAAAGTGGCCGACCTCCTGGTCAACCTCCTAGCTGCCCCCTTTTGCACCAACTGGACTTTCAAAACCGTCTTCAAGGGCTGCCCTACGTAAAGAACATTATTTTTATTGAAATCAATGTCAAGAGATTTACAAGAGCCTGCATTAAAGGTGTCTCAATGGTGGTAGCCCACTTAAATGAAAATATGTCATAAAAACTGCTGGAGAGGTCGCGAGGAACTAGGGAAATTTATCCATATGTGGTGGTCTTGTCCAGTTGTAGCAAATTTTTGGAAATCAACTTTTTGCAGAGATTGCAAAAATAACTCAGGAACTAATAAAACCTACTGTGGAATGGGCACTGCTTAAAATCAATGAAAGTTCTCAAGGTAAACAAAAACACTTATCAGAATCAGAATAAAGTATGTGGCCATTGGCCGTCACAATTTCATATCAAACTGGATCTGAAAAACACTTATCAGTTTAGCTTTAGTTGCAGCTAGCATGCTTATTGCCCAATGTTGGAAGAATGCTAAAGGGATTTCCTTGGATAGGTGGCATGTTAAATTAAGGAATATAAAGGTAAAGGTAAAGGTTCCCTTGCTCGAAAGCCAGTCGAATCCGACTCTAGGGTTGCGGTGCTCATCTCCGTTTCAAAGCCGAAGAGCCAGCGCTGTCCGAAGACGTTTCCATGGTCATGTGGCCGGCATGACTAAACACCAAGGCGCACGGAACGCTGTTACCTTCCCACCAAAGTGGTACCTATTTATCTACTTGCAATTTCTTGCTTTTGAACTGCTAGGTTGGCAGGAGCTGGAACTAGAAACGGGAGCTCACTCCGTCTTGCGGCACCCGGGTCTTGAACTGCTGAACTACTGACCTTCCACAGCCTGCAGTTCAGCATCTTAACCACAAAATCAGATTATTCCAGTGGAGAAAAAAGAAAGATGGTTTTAAGATAATTTGGAATAGTTTTCTCAGTTATTTAAAGCAATTTCCAGACTATAGCTTGTTTGAAAATTGTTTCTAATTGGATGGAGACCCTTACCTGAAAATTTGACTTAGGCAGTGAATAGCTATGTCAGGGGATACTATTTTTCAGAAACAGGATGAGCTTAAAATTAGAGCCAACTAGATGGAAGCACCTGCCCCTCACTCCCCTCTTTTTTCTCTCTCTCCCTTAACTAGTTTTGTTTCCTGTTGAGTTTATATATTTTCTGTGTTTGTGTGTCTCTTTTGGTTAGAACATTATCATAATATAATGACATTATTTTTAAATATTTGACATGAGGTTATCAAATGGTTTGTTCTGTTTTGTTGTGCCAATTATTTTTTGTGTATGAAATAAAGTAATTATGCAAAACCCAGCAACAACAACCCTGTGAGGTTGGTCAGGCTGCGAGTGTGTGACTGGTCCAAGGTCACCCAACAAACTTCCATGGCAGAAGTGGGGATTCGAACCTGGGTCTCCCAGATATTAGTCCAACACACAGACCACTACCCCACACTGGCTCTCAGTGGTCTAATTATAGATTTTTTCTGTCTAAAGGTGCAGAAAGCCACCCAGGTATGAATGATTTGTAAACTATGTTGTCGAAGGCTTTCACGGCCAGAGTTCATTAGCTGCTGTAGATTTTCCGGGTTGTATGGCCGTGGTCTTGGCATTGTAGATAATGACTCAGCCCTACCCCACCTTCCTGAGTAGATATAAATTACCCCCTACCATTTTTCTTCCTACCTTGACATACCTCAATCGTCGCTCGGCATGTTGATGGGGCCTCTCCATTTGAGAGCACATCTGGCCTGCACTGGAGGCATTGCACTGGCTGCCAATAGCATACCAGATTCTCTTCAAGGTGCTGTTTTTGACCTTTAAAGCCCTATATGCCCGGGGGCCTGCCTACCTGAGGGACCGCCTTTCCCCACGTGTCCCCCAGAGAGCACTGAGGTTGAGGTCCCATCAACATGTGACTCTCCCTGGTCCAAAAGATGCCAGATTGGCCATCGCCAGAGCCAGGGCCTTTTCGGTGGCAGCCCCATACTGGTGGAATGAGCTCCCAGAGGACATCAGGGCCCCGCGGGACCTTTTACAGTTCCGCAGGGCCTGCAAGATAGAGCTCTTCCGCCAGGCCTTCGATCAGGAGCCGCCACTGATGAACGAGCTATTAAAAAATTGATCTGTTACAGCCCGTATGTTACCGGCATTAAGAACAACCGGGATACTGGTCTAGCTATATGGGACTATCTTACAATGATTGCCATCAGCACTTAATCTGCACTTTATATATTATTGTTTGGAATTTTATCTGTGTTTTACTGTAGTTTTAACCCATTGTACGCTGCCTTGAGCCTGCCTGCCAGGCAAGGTGGGATATAAATTGAAATGAATGAATGAATGAATGAATGAATGAATGAATGAATGATGTTACTTCTGGGACCTCACTGGAAATGATGTCACCGCATTGCATGCTGCTACTCCTCCTCCCCAAGCCCCACCCTCCAAAGGTGCGAGGATGCCAGGTACTGGCCTGGCAACCTTATCTGTTGCCCATGTTCCTAACTTTTACACTGGCATGGTCTTAACACTGGTTACCCCTCTTCCTGTCATGTGATTCTGATGTCCCCCTCTCCCTGTCACGTGATTCTAAAGTCACATGAGCAATGTTATTAGTCAGTCTCGAGTCTGGGAAGGCTAGAATGGAAACCACTATTGCCGATATGACTTGAGGCTCACATACTTGAATTCACGGTCAGGGTGGAACTTGAACCAGGGACTTCTCGATTTGCTATATCAGCTGTCTGGTGCCCCACAGGCAAATGTATTTTTAAAAAACGGCAGGAGTGAGTTTGGACAGTAAACAGAGTGAAAAGGAACCCTGGCCAAAGCTAGAACCTTTGATCTGGAGTGAATTAAAATTATATAATAGCCTGCAAGATAATAATGCAGACGTTAGCAAAGCTCCATCCATCTTAAACAATTTAAACTTCCACATAATAACTGTTATTTAAACCCAGCTTCTCTCTTGCTTCAGCAATTTTATTTGAGGCACAGAGAATAACGTTTAAGACTAATCTGGTTGCGCACGAAGCCAATTATTGGATCAATTTATGCAAAATGCATAATCGTACAGTAGTTATTAGCTGTGAAAGTACATGCAAGATGTCTCCCTCCTTCCCTCCCTCTCTTTAATAAAAAGGAAGGTTAAACAGAGATGTCTGTTTTTCATAATTGTGCCGTGTTCCCAAGACAGCCGTTCAGCCATCTTGAAAATCAATGTTTTCATGACCTTTGACCTCTCTCTTCCTGTTGAGCGTCTCTCCTACAGGTTGCTCCATAGGATGAAAACAAAGCAAATATATAACAGTAGAGGGCTAGGGTTAATGTCTTTAACAAGATAATGTTACTTAAGGGAACTGTAAACCAAATCATTCAAAAATTCCGGTCGGTCCTTGAAAATCTGAGCGATATTATGAAACCATATGTGCTCCCCGCCCAGCCGGAGTTCCTGACAAGTGAGGTGATGGGTATGTGTGGGGGGGTTTACATGCTGGATCCGCACATGTCAGGTTGTCAGAGTCAAAACACACAGGGAGCTGTTTGATGTGCCTGAGGAATGGCCCATCGTAAGTCAGCAAGGTGCCTTGAAAAGCAACACTGGCTGTTAGAAGACGTCATGCCAGGATTTATACCTCCCAACCAAAAAAAGATTGAGGCACTCCGCAGTCTGCCAAAGAAAGTACAGAGGGATCAATACGTTGTCGAAGGCTTTCACGGCCAGAGTTCATTCGTTGCTGTAGATTCTCATTAGTTTCCTGTCCTGAAAATGCTCTACAGCTGACAATAGCACTACAAATAAGCTTAGAGCTTCAACAGCCAATCCACACACAAAAGAACCTCCTCAGGAAACAATCCATAGACAAAAGAGCCTCCTCAGGAAAGCTCCTCCATTAGCACGTTCATAGCCTGGAGAACTACTCCAAGATAATGGCCCAGGACAGACTGGCAATTTGCCCCGATATCGAGTCGCGGCAAAAAACCCCGGAGTAAACGATACCGGGTTTTCCCGTCCACACAGCGGGGGCCTCTGCCAGAAGATACTGGACGGAGGCGCACGGGAGCGTTCAGACTGCCACGCCGGAGGCACGCTATATTCGCTGTTTCCCCATTATTTTGGCTGTGGGCGTATGTGCGCATGAGCGCTTGAGCGCTCATGCGCTCATGCGCATAAGCGCATTTTGGTGATTTTTTTTTTGCCCTGCAACGCCGGCACCGCATTGGGCAGTGGAGCGGAGCGCAGCCAATCACACCGCTGCTGCCTCATGCCCAACGCGGGTTGCTCCCGGCTTTTCGGCTGCGCGTTCAGACTCCCCGGAAGCGGAGAAACGCACGACAAACGCAGGCTTTCAAGATTTGCGTCGGCTTTTATCAGGTGTTTTTTTAATCTGGCAGTGAAGCGCGAGAGCACCGGTAGGCTACGGGTGGGGGACGCCAGGCAGATGTGCCTGTGTGAACATTCCATTTAATCCGATATTGAGTCGTTGTCAGCCCGGGTCCCATCCCGCGGCAAATTGCCAGTCTGTCCTCGGCCAATGACTCAGGCCTACCCCACCTTCCAGGGTAGATATAAATTACCTGCCTACCATTTTTCTCCTCACCTTGACACAGAGAGTCCTCCATCTTTCTGTGTTATCCCTCTGAGGATGCCAGTCACGGCTACTGGCGAAACGTCAGGTCCTACAATGCCAAGACCATGGCCGCACAACCCAGAAAATCTACAGCAACCCACACAGCCCAGAAAATCTACAACAACTATAGAGAGATCCTTGCAAAAACTCAAGGACCTCGGAATGGAGGTAGAAGAAGAGATGGAAGTTGTGCCTTATTTCGACCGCTCCTTGTTGATTTGAAAAAAACAATCACATGAGCACCTGTGCATGCAAGCTGCCTTATACTGAACCCAAACACTGGTTCACCAGGGTCAATATTGTCTACTCAGACTGGCAGTAGCTCTCCAGGTCTCAGGTTCAGGTCTTTCACATCATGTATGACTATGGTTGCCACCAGCCTCTAAGTGGGGCCAGGAGATCTCCCGCTTTCACAACTGATCTCCAGACTACAGAGGTCAGTTCCCTTGGAGAAGATGGCTGCTCGGGAGGGTGGACGCTATGGCAAAGTACCATGTTGAGGTCCCTCCCCTATCTGAACCTCAGCATCTCCAGGTTCCAATATATGCCAATGAGCTGTACAGTCAGGGGTGTGGCCTAATATGCTAATGCGCTTCTGCAGTTGGGTGTGGCCTATTATGCTAATGAGTTCCTGTTGGCCTTTTTCTACAAAAAAAGCCCTGGTTTCAGCTATAAACTAAGAGAACTTGCAGAGTCTGAACTCTGCTTATATTCCTGCAACACACCACACTCAATACACACCCCACATTCCCCTATAGGCTATTGACAAGGTATTGTTTACCCATTGGCTCTGACTAGGATCCGGATCCATCTATTGGTGCGTTCTAGGATCCTAGCCTTCTATTGTGTTCCGCTCCAAGCTGTGCTGGTTTGCCGAGCCACACGTTTGCATGTCCACGGCAATCCCCAAGCGCCCATGCGGTTCTGTCACAATATATAACACTGTAGGTCAGGGGTCCCTGTTGTGCCCATGGGTGTCATGGCACACCCAACAACTTTCCTGGTGCCCACCAAGTGTTTTTAGAAAGTGGGCAGGACCAAGTTGTGTTAATTTGCCCCGGAACCTGGTCACCACACATCAGTTTCCACCCATATGGTCTTGTGAAGAGACTCTAACCCAGGGGTGTCGAACACATTTGTTTTTGTTTTTTTAAATTTTTTAATTATTTTATTTTTTAAATATTAATTTAGACTTTCTATCATCAATTACATAATATGTAAAAGGATACAAAAATATAAAACCTCGCATATCAAATCTAAAACCTCGCATATCAAATATAGACTAACTAAATAACAGTAGCAGTAAATAACTGCAGGCTGTGGAAGGTCAGTAGTTCTGCAGTTCGAGACCCGAGAGTGCCAAATGACAGAGTGAGCTCCCATCTCTAGTTCCAGCTCCTGCCAACCTAGCAGTTCGAAAGCAAGAAATTGCAAGTAGATAAATAGGTACCACTTTGGTGGGAAGGTAACAGCGTTCCGTGCGCCTTGGTGTTTAGTCATGCCGGCCACATGACCACGGAAACGTCTTTGGACAGTGCCGGCTCTTCGGCTTTGAAACGGAGATGAGCACCGCAACCCTAGAGTCGGATTCGACTGGCTTTCGAGCAAGGGAACCTTTACCTTAAATAACAGTAACTTGTATTTGGCCTTAGAAATAGTTTCCCAATCAAAGGTGTCAATGTCTATTTTCTCTCAGATGGGATACCAGATACTTAGAGGGTTAGAGAAGTCACTCTTGTTTTGAGTATTGGAGTGATAAATTGAAAAATTGTCTAGCATAAATAGGTCCCATACTTTATACCACCATTGTGTTATGCTAGGCACCTTGGTATCTTTCCAATGCTTTGCAATTAGAATTTTAGCAGCTGTGAAGAGAATACTGATTAGTTTTTTGTCTTTTTCAGGAGGACTGTCAGAGGGCCATAGACCGAGGAGAAGAATAGCCGGCGACAAAGGTAAATTATAATTTGTTATTTTGTGAATGCAGTCTGTTACTTGGTGTCAAAAGCTTTGGATAAATTTGCACGACCACCAGTTATGGAAGGAGGTTGCTTTAACACTGCACTGCTTCCAGCACAGTGGCGACATAGTAGGTATCAAATGAACTAGTTTGGTTGGCGTTAAATACCATCTCAACAGGACCTTCATGTTCGCCTCAATAATGTATAAGGATTTTGAGGAAGAGTTCTGACTTCGCCAAATAGCGTTCCATTGATCCTTGGAGATTTGGCACTGAAGGTCTTTTGACCAAGCCTCTTGATAGTTCAGATTAGTGGTGTGATGACTGTTGTTTAGAATTTTATAGATTTTTGATATTAGGGTTTTTTTTTGTCGAACTCATTTGTTTCTTTTTAAAAGAAAATTTATTAACAGGATATAATAGCATGTTCCATATTCGACAACCAATTCTTAACATATCCTTTTCTAAAAATTTTTATCCCCCCCTCCCCTGGCTTCCAACGATGCTCCGCCCCCCTTAACATTTCTATCAATATTCTCTTACGTTCAATTCGTTTTCAATATTCAAAGCATAAATTTCAATATTTTCCTTTTCTATTTATCCCTATTAGGTAACCTTTCTATTACAGTCCCTTTTCTTACAGCACTTCTATTATTAATAACTATCAATACAGAGCAGTCTATTTTTCACATCCCAGTTACAGTAGTCTTTAAAGTCTTTCCAATCTGCTAAGAATTCTTCATCTTCTCTTCCATGAAGTTTTCTTGTCAGCTTGTCCATTTCAATCATAAAAATCATTTTTTTTAATCCATTCCCATTTGTCAGGTACCCGTTCCTGCTTCCAAAACTGAGCACAAGTCATTCTTGCAGTTGAAATTAAGTACCATAACAACGTTCTCTTTTGCCATTTTAACTTCTTCTAATTTAAGTCCTAAGAGTAACATTTCTGGCTCCTTTTTCGGAGTGCACTTCAAGATTTTCTGAATTTCATTATGAATCTCAGTCCAAAAAGCACTTGCTTTTTCACATGTCCACCACATATGGTAAAACGAGCCCTCTTTTTTCTTACGTTTCCAACATTTGTTAGACATATTCTCACTTATATTAGCATTTGTTATCAGGGCCGGGTCTGACACAAATGAGACCTTGTTGGGCCCGGGGCCATGTGTGTCATAAAATGTAATGCCGGGTAGCGGAGATATAAACTTCATAAAGGACACAAGCACAAAGATTTGTTTTCAACTTAAAATAAGAACATGCTCAAAACATTAGCTCTGTAAGCTGCAAACCTACTTTTGATGCATTGACATTCACCACAGAAATCTCATGCTCAGAGGTTAAAACCCAGCTTAGAACATGAAATGGCTGAGCGATTAAGAGAGTCTGGTGAAGCAGGCTATGATGCAGCAGCAGCAGCAGCAGCAGAACTGGAAGCAGGAGGTGGCCAGTTCCACTGTGGGCCTGGTGGAAGCCCTCCGGGAGCCTGATCTGGCCCCCGGGCCGCAGGTTTGACAACCCTGCTCCAAGGCTTTTTAGAATATTTGTTGTTGCTGTCAAGTTGCAGCCAATTTATGGCTTAGGGTTACCATTACTCAGTTTGGGGTGGGAGATTCCCTGCTTTTGTGGGAGGAAATCTCCCCCCCTGAGCAATGTTGGGCGATGTGCCGATGTCATCCAGAAATGATGTAGGCACATCGGTCATGTCAGAGGGGGTGACACTCTGGGTTTTGGGCAAGACTCTATGGTCTGAGGGCGATTTTACCATAGAGTTTTGCCCAAAAACCAGAGCGTTGCCCCTGACGTGCCTATGTCACTTCCAGGTGATGCATGGCATCACTTGCAGTGATGTTGGCACATCAGGGGCAATGCTTCCAGCTCCCGGAGTGTCCCCCCCCCCTCCTGGCATCTTGAAGAGACCTGGCAACCCTATTATGGCTACTCCGTAAGGTTGTGAAGGCAAGAGATGTTCAGAGGTGGCTTGCCATTGCCTGCTTCTGCCTAGAGACCCTCGTCTACCTTGGTGGTCTCCCATCCAAGTACTTTTGTTGTTCAGTTGCACAGCTGAATCCAACTCTTTGTGACCCCATGGACCAGATCACGCCAGGCCCTCCTGTCTTCCGCCATCCTCTGGAGTTTGCTTAATTTAATGTTCATTGCATTGATAACACTGTCTCACCATCTCATCCTTTGCCGTCCCCTTCTTCTTTGACCTTCAGTCTTTCCCCGCATCAGGGTCTTCTTTAGGGAGTGCTCCCTTCTCATTGGGGGGCCAAATATTTGAGCTTCAGCTTCAGTCTCTGGCCTTCCAGGGAACAGTCAGGGTTGATTTCTTTTAGGACTGACTGATTTGATCTCCTTGCAGTCCAAGGGACTGTCAAGAGTCTTCTCCAGCACCATAATGTTCTTCAGCACTTGGCCTTCCTTATAGTCCAACTCTTGCAGCCATACATGACTACTGGGAATACAGACTTTTGTTGGCAGGGTGATCTCTCTACTTATTAATATGTTGTCTAGGTTTGCCATCGCTTTCCTCCCAAGGAGCAGGTGTCTTTTAATTTCATGGCTGCAGTTGCTGTCTGCAGTGATCTTGGGTCCCAGGAACATGAATCCTGTCACTGCTTCCATGACTTCCCCTCCTATTTGCCAAGGAGTGATGGGCCCGGATGCCATGATCTTAGTTTTTTGGAAGTTGAATTTCAAGCCAACCTTTGTGCTCTCCTCTTTCATCCTGAGCAAGAGACTCTTGAGGTCCTCTTCACTTTCTGATCCAAGTACTAACCAGGGCCAACCCTGCTTAGCTTCTGAGATCCGATGAGATCAGTCCAGCCTGGGTTATCCAGGTCAGCGGTTTAAAGCGCGCAATGCAGATTAACACAAATGGGTAGCAACATGTCCGAGATCGATAAAACCCCACATCTGCAGATTCACAAATCCTCCAGAGATGCAAGAAAACTGACCTTGAAAGAGGTGAAAAATTCAGCATCGGTTATCTTGGCTCCCTTGACTCAGTTCTCCAATCGAGTTTGCTTATTGAAAGGGGCAAACTCACTTTCCCAGCTCCTGGTTAGTATGAACCAGACAAAGCATCCCGTCTGTAATGTCAGATATATTTAGTGACAGCCCTCCGAACTGGCCTGGGCTGTGAGATGGAGCCTTGCCCTGCCTCCCCAGAAATTAAAAAGAAAGACATTTCATTTAACAGGAAAGCTTAAAGTGGCCCCAAATTGCCCACTGATGAAAGGCGTGAAAAGTCGCTAAGTGCTATTAGACATGACAGGGTCACAGCCAAAAACACCCTGGAGAAACTGGGCACCAAGGTTTGCTCCTTATTTCTAAGCTCACAGTCCCTCATCATTTTGGACTGTGCTAAGAGAAAAGGTCAGCGCTTGATTTCAAGCCCTGGTCTGATCCATTTGAAATGTGATGCCAGAGGAGAGCTTTATGGATCCTGTGGACTGCCAGAAAAACAATTCAGTGGCTTCTAGGTCAAATCCAGCCTGAACTCTCCCTAGAAGCTACAATGACTCAGCTGAGACGATCGTACTTTGGTCACGTCATGGCCAAAGACAAGAGTCACTGGAAAAGACAATAATACCAAGACAAGTTGGAGGCAGCGGGGAAAGAGGAAGACCCAACAGGAGATGGAGGGACTCAGTCAAGGAAGCCACGAGGGCCTGCAGTCTGCAAGACCTGAGCAAGGCTGTTCATGGTAGGATGTTTTGGAGGACATGAATTCATAGGGTTGCCATGGCCAGTCTGACGGAGTGGTGAAGTGCGCGGACTCTAATCTGGGAGAACCGGGTTTGATTCCTCACTCCTCCATTTGCAGCTGCTGGATGGCCTTGGGTGAGCCATAGTTCTGTCAGAGCTGTTCTCTCAAGGACAGTTCTCTCAGAGCTCTCTCAGCCCCACCTATCTCACAGGGTGTCTATTGTGGGGAAGGGAAGGGAAAGGAGATTGTAAACTGCTCTGAGACTTCAAGTGAAGTTGTTGTTCAGTCGCACAGTTGGGTCCGACTCTTCGCAACCCCATGGACCAGATCATGCCAGGCCCTCCTGTCTTCCGCTGTCCACTGAAGTTTGCTCAATTTCATGTTCATTGCATCGATGACACTGTCTAAGCATCTCATCCTTTGCCGTCCCCTTCTTCTTTGACCTTCAATCTTTCCCAGCATCAGGGTCTTCCCCAGTGAATGCTCCCTTCTCATTTGGTGGCCAAAGTATTTGAGCTTCAGCTTCAGGATCTGGCCTTCCTGGGTGAAGGGTGGGATATAAATCCAATCTCCTCCTCCTCCTCCTCCTCCTCCATCTCCTCCTCTTCTTCTTCAGAAGGGACTCTTGATGGCACTTAACAAACACACACACACACACAAGAGAAAAGTCAGTGCCTAATTTCAACCCTGGACTTTACCCTGGAGATCATAAATTATCATCACGAAGAAAGGGCTGCTGGTTTCCACAGCTCATTTTCGGCATACGAGTATTTGTTTATAACCAGTTACATACAGAGTCTTTCCTCTGATCTTCAGATCTAGTCTAAGACATTTTGTGTGTTGGAGGCACCAAAAGAAGATCCAGAATGGTGTGGTGGTTAAGAATGTTGGACTAGGATCTTATATAGCCAGGACTGAATCCCCATTCTGCCAGGGGAACTCTCTGGGAGCCAGTTTGGTGTAGTGGTTAGGAGCACGGACTCTAATCTGGGAGAACCGGGTTTGATCCCCCACTCCTCCACATGCAGCTGCTGGAGTGACCTTGGGTCACTCACAAGTTCTCTCAGAGCTGTTCTCTCAGGGGCAGTTCTTGAGAGAGCTCTCTCAGTCCCACCTACCGCACAGGGTGTCTGTTGTGGGGAGGGGACGGGAAAGGAGACTGTAAGCCGCTTTGAGACGCCAAGTGAAGGGCAGGGTATAAATCCAGTCTCCTCCTCCTCCTCCTTCTTGTCACATATTCTCCACTTAGCCTACCTCATTGGGATGTTGTGATAGCAAAAGGGGAAGAAAGTTGTAAGCCACTTTGGGTCCCCATTGGGGAGAAAAGCGAGATATAAATAAAGTAAATAAACATATAAAACTCAAATGGCACCTTTTGGGACGCAACTTGTGTTATGGAAATGAAACAATGTGAAAGACTTAGGCTGCGGTCACACAGAAGGGAGAAAATGCGGGCAGGACGTGAGGCTGTTTGCCCCGCCTGCAATGATGCGCGTTTGCATGATCATACTTCCCGCCGCATGCCCGCAGTTCCCAATAATAGTGAATCTTCAGCAGTAGCTTTTTACCACACTACTGCGGTGCGAAACGACTCCCCGATGACGACTCCGGGATGCCAGACAGATGTGCCTATCTGATCGCGTCCCTTTAATCCACGGGGGAATCGCATGTCTGCCACGGCTTCCAGTAAGCAGGGCTATTTTTGTAGAAAAAGCCCAGCAGGAACTCATTAGCATATTAGGCCACACCCCTGGCAACACAGCTCATTAGCATATTAGGCCACACCCCCATGTTGCCAGAAGTGTGGTTATCCAGCCATTCCCTCCTTTTGCTTCTTATTCTGTTTACCTTGTTTGTTGTCAAAACCCAGGGCTTTTTTTTTGCAGCGGGAACTCCTTTGCATGTTAGGCCAATCCTAATGAGTTTCTGCTGTTGGGTGTGGCCTATTATGCTAATGAGTTCCTGCTGGGTGTGGCAAACTCGGGAGTCAGCCAGAACTCCGTTCCTGTGCGTTCCTGCCCAAAAATAGCCCTGCCAGTAAGTATGATCGCACCCTTACTGTAGGCATAGAGAGAAGTCATGCTCGGAACATATGAAGTTCCATGCTCAATTCACAGTAGCCGTGGAAAGTGTAGAGAGGTCACAACCAACTTCTGGTGACCTCATTGGGTTTTCTAGGCAAGAGGTGTTCAGAGTTGGTTTGCCACTGCCTGCCTCTGCGTAGCAGTCCTGGAACTTCCCTGGTGGTCTCCCATCCAAGTACTAACTGGGGTTAGGGTTAGGGTTAGCGCCCGAGTTCTGATGAGATCAAGCAAGCCTGGCCATCCAGCAAATCCTGGTCTCTCCAGTTAGAGCATTTCAGTGAGTAGGGCCGCGAAAGATGTCTTGCCTGAAAGCACTGTCGATTATACTGACTCGAAGGGACCCGTGGTCTGACTGAAGAGGCATTCCTCACAATGTTTGACCCTGAGATCATTGAGCCAGAACGGAGCATCCTATTGGACCACAGACCTGTCCGGTGGGGGTACTTGACCCACTCGTGTATCCGGGCCCTGATGCACTCTTTTGATGAGGCAGCTAGGCTCCCTCAACTTGGTCAATTTGTTAGGCAGGCCAAAGCTACTAGCTTTGTCGGGTTGTCAGGTCCAGGTTAGCCACTGGTGGGAGGTGGGGTTGCCATATCCAGGTTGGGGAACTCCTGGAGATTTGGGGTGGAGCCTGGGGAGGACAGGGACCTCAGTGGGGTTGTTGTTGTTCAGTCGCACAGTCAAGTCCGACTCTTCGTGACCCCATGGACCAGATCACGCCAGGCCCTCCTGTCTTCCGCTGTCCGCTGAAGTTTGCTCAATTTCATGTTCGTTGCATCGATGACACTGTCTAACCATCCCATCCTTTGCCGTCCCCTTCTTCTGTGACCTTCAATCTTTCCCAGCATCAGGGTCTTCTCCAGTGAATGCTCCCTTCTCATTTGGTGGCCAAAGTATTTGAGCTTCAGCTTCAGGATCTGGCCTTCCAGGGAACAGTCAGGGTTGATTTCTTTTAGGATTGACTGATTTGATCTCCTTGCAGTCCAAGGGACTCTCAAGAGTCTTCTCCAGCACCATAGTTCAAAAGAATCTATTCTTCGGCGCTCGGCCTTCCTTATAGTCCAACTCTTGCAGCCATACATTACTACGGGGAATACCATTGCTTTGACCAAGCGGACTTTTGTTGGCAAGGTGATGTCTCTGCTTTTTATCATGCTGTTTAGGTTTGCCATCGCTTTCCTCCCAAGGAGCAGGCATCTTTTAATTTCATGGCTGCAGTCACCATCTGCAGTGATCTGGGATCCTAGGAACGTGAAGTCTGTCACTACTTCTACGACTTCCCCTTCTATTTGCCAAGGCGTGATGGGGCCAGATGCCATGATCTTAGTTTTTTGATGTTGAGCTTCAAGCCCACTTTTGCGCTCTCCTCTTTCACCCTGAGCAAGAGGCTCTTTAGGTCCTCTTCACTTTCTGCCATCAGAGTGGTATCGTCTGCATATCTGAGGTTATTGATCTTTTCCCCAGCAATCTTAACTCCAGCTTGTGATTCATCCAGGCCAGCATTTCGCATGATGTACTCTGCATATAAATTAAATAAGCAAGGTGACAATAGACATCCTTGTTGTACTCCTTTTCCTATGCTAAACCAATCAGTGGGGTACAATCCCATAAAGTCCAAAACATCTCTTTTCTCCAGGGGAACAGATCTCCAGAGTCCGGAGATGAGCTGTAATTCCACGGGATCCCCAGGTCCCACCTGGAGGCTGGCATCCTTATCTGCAGTACAGTAAGCTCTGTCACGCAGACACGAGGACTGAGCGCAAACTGCTCCCCTCTGCTTCCATCTACCCCCGCGCTGACCGCTTGCACAACTAATCCCTTTCCCCGCCATGCCGCTCCGTTCCTCGCCTTATATGGTCTGTCAGCTCGGTGATAACTGGCCAGGAAGAGGCTTCCTACCGAAATGGCAGGAAATTGCTAACCCCACCAGTTTTCGAGAAGGCCTGTGACATGAGCCACCTGTGGAATGCCACCGCATTCCACTGCCTTTCCCCTTCTGCCATGAAGTTTTATGTCTCCTTAAGTGAGCCATAAAACTCCCCGGCTCTGATAAACTCAGATTTATCTGCGGTTGGGGAGATGTTCGAATGAGTTGCAAAACAGAGCTGCTCGAAGGGAAGGCTCTGCAGCAGACCCCCATGCACGCGAGACACAAATCATACCCGGGGTCACAAGGTTTTGTAATAAACCAAAAACAAAAAATGGACAGTGGGTCTATGTTCCCGAATTGTGCCACAAGTGCAAACTGATGATGCTTGGGTGGGGGTGACTTGTGGAAACCCCAGTGGGATTTCCAAGGCAAGAGACTTCAGAGGTGGTTTGCCATTGCTTGCCTCTACATGAAGATCCTGGGATTCACTGGTAGTCTCCCATCCAAGTACCAACCCTGCTTAGCTTCCAAGGTCAAACTAGCCTGGGCCATCTGGGTCAAGCTTAGCTTCCAAGGTCAAACTAGCCTGGGCCATCCGGGTCAAGGCTAGAGATGTTCAGAGGTGGTTTCCCATTGCTTGCCTCTGCGCAGCGACCCCGGAGTTTCTTGTTGGTCTCCCATCCAAATTCTAACCGGAGCCAACCCTGCTTAGCTTCCAAGATCTGATGAGTTCAGGCTCGCATGGGCCATCCAGGTCAGGGATCCCAGTTGAAGCCGATGACATGTTTCCATTGAAAATTACATCAGTTTGACATATATTTAAGAATCTGTAACCGTGGGGTGGCAAGATAGGAAGTGGGAAGGTGGAATTGAAATATCGGTCATGGCGAGACATTAAAAGAAGAAGAGAGTGGATTTATACCTGCCCTTCACTTGGAGTCTCAGAGCGGCTTCCAGACTCCTTTTCCCTTCCCCTCCCCACAACAGACACCCTGGGAGGTCGGTGGGGCTGAGAGAACTCTAACACAAACTGCTCTTTCAAGAACAGCTGTGCCAGAGCTTGTGACTGACCCAAGGTCATATCAGCAGGTGCAAGTGGAGGAGTGGGGAATCAAACCTGGTTCTCCCACATTAGAGTCCAAATACTTAAGAACATGAGAGAAGCCAATGCTGAATCAGGCCAATGCCCCATCTAGTCCAACACTCTGTCACACAGTGGCCAAAAATACCAGGTGCCATCAGGAGGTCCACCAGTGGGGCCAGGACACTAGAAGCCCTCCCACTGCTGCGCCCCCCCAGCACTGCTGGATGACCTTGGGCAAGCCATAGTTCTGATAAGAGCTGTCCTTGAAAAAGAGCAGTTTCTGTCAGAGCTCTCTCAGCCCCACCTGCCTCACAAGGTGTCTGTTGTGTGGAGGGGAAGGGAAAGGAGTTTGTAAGCCACTCTGAGACTCCTTTGGGTAGTGAATCCAGTCTCTTCTTCCTCTTCTTCTTGTTGATGACTCTGACTGGCTGTAGCTGTCCAGGGTCTCATGAAGAGGTCTTTCACATCCTTTTAACTGGAGATGTCAGGGACTGGATGTTGGACTTTCCTCTTGAAAAGCAGATGCTTTACCCCTGAGTCACAGCCCAGTTTTTTAATGGTTCTGTGGGTAGGCTGCACCACACATTCTAAGAACATTAAAAAGAGCCTTGCTGGATCAAACCAAAGGCCCATCTAGACCAGCATTCGGTTCACACTGTGACTAACTAGCTGCCCCTAGTAGGCCTGTAGCCAGGATTTTGTGGCTTGTGGGGGAATTTTCTTTTTCTGGTGGGGCTGAAGTTCTCAATGCAGAAAGAAAAGCCATTTAGCCAATAGACAACTGCTACCAGGACAGATCTCTAAGTTGCAAGCTGTCAACCACTTTAGATGATAGTTCTCACCTGCTGCAAGTTAATCACTTCTGCCAGCCTAAGCAACAATTCTGATAACAAGCCGGCAGGTGGGGGGGTGATGACTTCTATAGTCAAGAAAGCTAACACTCAGGCAGAAAAACTCTCCAAAAGGAGACCAGCTTCTTGACACAGAGCTAGAAGGGATCCTAGAGGTCACCTACTCCCACCCCTTTTCTCAGTGCGGAAATCAGTCAACTACAGCACCCCACTCTGCTCAAAGGAGTGCACGCCGTTAAAAAAAAGTTTTAAAAGGATTGAAGAAAGCATTTACAGGAGAAATTCTAGTGGGGCTATGCCTTTGAGAACGGGGGCGAAGCTCCCCAAAACCCCACTGTAGCTATCAAGTGTGACAGAGATCAGTTCCCCGGGACAAAATGGCTGCTTTGTAGGGTGGACTGTATGGCATTATACCTTCCTGAGGTTCCTTCCCACCCCAAACCCTGCCCTCCCTGGGCTTCCCCCCCCAAATCTCCAGGTATTTCCCAACCCAAAGCCGGCGACACTCCCACCTGTGCACAAAGTTCAAATAATATCTCATTTATTTCCGGCAAGAGGAGGATACCACTGATTCTTTCGTCTTATATTGCAAAAGAAAAGAAGCCAGAGTATTGTATAGATAATAAATACATCTTTAAAATGACACTGTTCATGAAGAGCAGCTTCTATCTCTACCTCCCGCTGATTGTTTTGAGATTTCTGTATCTTTTTTTTGGGGGGGGAGAAGGGGTGGCTAACCTTAGTTATTTTGTTCCCTTTAGTGCCTCAGGGAGAGAAAATAATTTCCAGCAGGAAGCCTTTGATTCCGAAGCGTCTACATTTTCAAAGTGTCTCTCTTGGAACGAACACAAATAAAGTGTGCCACTTGCTTGTGGCCGGTAATCCAGAGGGATGCCCCCGCCAAAAAAACACTTCTGGTTGGAGGAACTGCCACCTCACCTCCATTCCCGCCGAGAGCTGTTTGAAGATCTGACACGACTACGTAAATATTCCGATTTTTTTTAGCTCCATGCACGGCACTGAGGGATTTACTTTGGCATTCAACAAGTTAACTTTTTTACCCATGTGACAATGGCATTCTGGGGTGGGAAGGGACCATTATGAAGGATTAATCCAGTAGAAAATTGAATGTAAGCTTTGGAAGGTAAGGTGGTTTCCTTTGCCCCCTCCAAAAAAAACCCAAACTGGTTTCCATTTGAGAGGGGGGGTGAAAATAGTCTGGAGTTAACTGCTGTTTAAAGTTATTGGAAAGCCGCCGCGCTTTGAAACAAAGTACTCTTTGGATGGCTCCCCAGTTTGATTCTTGGACCAATTCGGAGTGCTGGTTTTCTTCTTGGAAGGCCTTTTGGCTGAGCCAGCAGATGTCCAAACGACACCGGCCTTCCTTGCTCAACCTGCCCAATCCGCTTAATTTGCACCATCCGCCTCGGGCACTGCCCGTACCAACGGGCGCCTGCACCAGCTGATTCTGGCTTTGAGAGAGATGTGCCCTCCCTGACGCTGTTGCCGCAGGCACTGTGGTCAGAACTGTGATGCTGCCATCTGGGATTTTTTTTCATTGATGGGTCTGTGATGTTTTTTTTTATGAATTACTGTTTATTGTTTTACTATATGTTGGGAGCCACCCCGAGCCCGCTTGCCGGGTAGGGTGGGATATAAACGGAATAAAATAAATGGAATACATAAATAAATAAATAGTTTGGGACCAGGAAATCTTCAGGACAGGAGCCTATCTGGACAGCCATCTTGTGAGGCCCATTGCATTCAACAGTTTGGCAAGTGGCAACATGTAACAGGGACTTTTGGTTCCAGTTCGGTGTAGTGGTTAAGTGTGCGGACTCTAATCTGGGAGAACCAGGGAGAACCCTACTCCTCCATTTGCAGCTGCTGGATGACCTTGGGCAAGCTATAGTTCTGTCAGAGCTGTTCTCTTATAGACAGTTCTGGAAAGAGCTCTCTCAGCCCTGCCTACCTCACAGGGTGTCTGTTGTGGGGAGCAGGAAGGAAAGGAGCTTGTAAGCCGCTCTGAGACTCCTTCGGGTAGCGAAGGGCAGGGTATAAATCCAATCTCTTCTTTTTCTTCCTTTGGGATGGCTGCCAGGGCCATCAAAGGGGAAGTCCTCGGGGGACAAAATTTCCGGGGCCCAAGTCAGCTGGAGGCCTCTCAAGCCAGGTGCATTCAGAATGCCCTCATGTGCATCGCCCAGAGCCCACTGTAAACTGGGATACGGAGATTAACAGATGATGATAATAATAATGATGATAATAAGATGTTGTTGTAGATTTTCCAGGCTGTATGGATGTGGTCTTGGGCATACACCTTGGGAAATCTACAACAACTAATGAACTCTGGCCGTGAAAGCCTTTGACAACATAATAATATAATAATAATCCAATTTATTTTACTTCCAGTGCAGTTCTGCATTGCAGTCACTAGGGGCGCAGGGAAGACAGAGCACTGTGAACCACTGTAGATCTGCTTTCTGCTTAGGGGACTTTTCTGCAGAAGAGGCAAACACTTGCATATTTTGCTAAACCCATCTACCAACTTTTCCTCTAATTTCTCTTCATCTTGTCCATGGTTTTCTTCTGTGTTTGTTGCTCAGTTCCTTTCACATGCCTTCATTTCTCTTTCCTTCCCTTCTAACCCGCTCCCCACACCTTTATTTGTCAGTTTTGATCTCAACTCCTCATCCCTGTCCTGTTTGGCAACTTAGAAGTATTATAGCAAACCCTTGTTAGTATTATGAACTGAAGCCGGGGGAGGGACTTAATATTTCCTCATGATCTATCAAAGTAGTAAAAGTAGTAAAAAGATGCTCCCCCCACCCTTTACCAGCAAGATAATGGAATGCTTATCTGACCTAGTGGTTATACATGTGGAACAGAACTGCTTGAACTGCTTCTCTCCTCCCCAGTAGATTTAATTACGTTTTAAACACTGTTCAGGCCATGGTTGTTGTTATTGCAAATATCCCTTTGTTGATGCTACTTTACTAGTGTAGACATTAAGCTTACTGTTACATGAAATATGACACAAGCATCTAGAAAATGTTTTAGAAAATATGTCAGCAAAATCAACCCCAGCGATCCCAGTGTTTTCCACCCAGCAGCACCACTACATAATCAATTTGCTTCTGCTTTTGAGTTGGGTAAAGGTACATGGGTAAATGGAAATAGATGTCTTACTAGTTTGCTTATTTATTTATTTACTTATTTATTAATTTTGATTGATACCCCGCCTTGCCCGCACAAGCGGGCTCTAAGGATTTATTGAGATATGATGTTTTTGTGAACTACAGCTCACTTCACCAGATGCAAGAGGTGTGTCCAGATATACAACTTGTCCTGGTCCAGATAAACCAATCTTGCCAGATCCTGGAAGCCAAGCAGGGTTAGCCCTGGTCAGTGCTTGGATGGGAGACCACCAAGGAAGTCCAGGGTCACTACGAAGAGGCAGGCAATGGCAGACCCACCTCCATTCATCTCTTGCCTCGGCAACCCTCAAGGGGCTGCCGTAAGTCAGTTGTGACCTGGTGGCACTTTCCATCAACACCACAAATATAAAACCACCAAATTAGGCATGTGGTTAGGATCACGGCCATACGGGGAGCAGCTGGAATCTTTGTCCGGGGGCCCATGGTGGCTCTCAGCAGCCCTGGTGAGGCATCTAGATTGTGGAACGCCCTCTCCCCCAAGACATGTGCAGGTGGTCTGTTTCGGCTTTGTTTAGACAGGCAGGCTTGGGCAAGTTTTGAACCAATTTTGGTTCTGACACCGGCTACTCTTGATTCTCCAGCTTCTTTTTTGTGTATTTTTACTGCTGCTTTTAAAGATCTAACGTTTTAATTGTCTGTTTCCTCTTGCATTTATACAGCAGTTAACCAGTCTGAAGGCGCTTGTGCTGAGAAGGGGGGCAAAATGTGTTTTAATAAATAGAACAAAAGGAGTCGAGCAGTAGGTTGAAGTCGTTTGCCTTGATCTAGCCAACTCAGATATTCTGTGGCTGAATAGTGCACCGGGAAACATTAACGATGTTGAAATTCACCAGAAGACAAATTGGGAGGACATAAACTGGGACACCGCCCCCCCCGCACTAGGTGATCTAGAAGACAACTTGGGGGGCAGTAACACAGTTGTCCTTTGTGTGGGCCATTGAACATTTGCTTTTGAATTTGGAAGGAGATGCTTCCAATTCCAGTTCAGTCGCAGTCTTTGCCATGGACCAGCCACTGTCTCTTAGCCTTACAGAGGGAAGTGGCAAAGTTTGGAGAGCGAAAGGGAGGGAGGGAGGGAGGGAGAGAGAGAGAGAGAGAGAGAGAGAGAGAGAGAGAGAGAGAGAGATTGGATTTATACCCTGCCCTTCACTATCCAAAGGAGTATTAGAGCGGCTTACAGATTCCTTCCCTTCCCTCCCTACAATAAGCACCCTGTGAGCTAGGTGGGGCTGAGAGAGCTCTTTTGAGGACTGCTCATGAGAGAGTGGCTCTGAAAATAACTTGTAACTGACCCAAGGTCATACCAACAGCTGCATGTGGACAAGTGGGGAACCAGTTCTCCCAGATTAGAGTCCACGCTCCTAACCACTACACCAAACTGGCTGAGAGAGAGAGAGAGAGAAAGAGAGAGAGAGAGAGGGAGGGAGGGAGGGAGTGAGAGTGAGTGAGAGAGAGAGAGAGAGAGAGAGAGAGAGAGAGAGAGAGAGAGAGAGAGAGAGAGAGAGAGAGAGGAGTGTAAAAGTGCTAGATTAACAACAACTAACAGTTTTTATTCATGCATTTATTGTATTAAAATATTTATAATTATTCCACGTGTCCTCATGGCTCCAGGCCACTTACAAATACAATAACACAGCACTAGGCCTCGGCCTAAGTTACATTCTGGAGAAAGAGAGAATCCAGTTTGTTGCATGCCGTAAAATGCATTTATTTTTCATTTGCTCACAAGCAATGCTGCATATATTTCCAACTGACCGTGGCTCTTCCCCCCCCACCTTTGCCTTCATGAATGGGAACCTTTTTCTTTCTCTACTTTGCCAAGGGCTTGGGGTGCAAATTCCATGGGGCCAGCAGCGTGACATCTCTTCTCGCCTCCCTTGGCAAGTTCCCTGCAAAGAAGCCAACAGGAGGGAATCAGCGTGACCCTGTCAGGCCTTGAAAAAATAAACCTTTTCGGGGTGCTAATCTCTCGGTACACATTTCCTGGCGCTGTCCGTGGCCAACGTAATTGAAATGGCAAGACCCTACGGCAGGGGTGTTGAACTCATTTGTTGTGAGGGCTGGATCTGACATAAATGAGACCTTGTCGGGCAGGGCCATGAGTGTCATAAAATGCAATGCCTGGTAGCGGAGATATAAACTTTATAAAGGACACAAACGCAAAGGTTTGGGTTTTTTTTTTTACTTAAAATAAAAACATGCTTAAACCATCGTCACTCTTGCAATATTTTGTTTATTCAACAGTGTCTGATCACTGACACCTCTTGCTCTGAATAATTGCATCAAAATGTCTGTGCTGTTGCAGTCTCGAGTCTGCTGTTCAGGGGTGTTCAGGCGATGACGCAGCAGCAGCAGAACTGGAAGAAGAAGTAGAAGACAGCCAGTTCCGCTGCGGGCCTGGTAGAAGCCCTCTGGGGGCCTGATGTGGCCCCCGGGCCACATGTTTGACACCCCTGCCCTACGGGTTTGAGCTATCCCGAAAAAAAGAATGAGTTCAGAGAACCCTCTGGCTTTTAATTTGCTAGGCCTGGAACGTACACTTTTAACCGGCAAACTGAAATTCTGCCCGAGCAACTTTGTCACACCAGTCTGAGTGCCAGGCCTGTGCATGACAAAATCGCCCCATCCTTCACTCAGAGCAGGGGTCCCCGAGCATATTGAGCATTCGGGCACCTTTGGAGTTCTGGCACAGTGTGGCGAGCGCAGCCCCAAAATGGCCGCCACGAAAGGGCTGTTCCAGGAGGCGGAGGCGGCCACAAAATGGCTGCCATGGCTTATCTTCAGTCACACTGTGAAGATCCTTGAGCTGTGGTGGCAGCTACTACCAAGGGAACTTTAAAAAAAAAATCCGCACAGCTGTTCAGAAGTCTTGCTAGAGAAAATCCCCACCTGGCCCTCCCCACTTTGTAAATACTTGATGGGCACCTGGAAAGGTATCAGTGGGTGCCATCACGCCCATGGGCACCACAGGGGGGGACTTCTGATGCCAAGGGTTTAATGGAGGGGGACATAGAACCACGCTGTCGGTTGAAATGAATGGGGAATGTGATTGTGCAGTAGCTGATTGGTATTTGGACAGCCTGATATAAAGGATATATATAAGCAACAGCTGAGATAGTGTATAGATTAGAACGTTAGACTTAGATCCAGGGAGACCTATTCAGCATGAAGTCCAATTGGGAAGAAGAAGAAGAAGAAGAAGAAGAAGAAGAAGAAGAAGAAGAAGAAGAAGAAGAAGAAGAAGAAGAAGAAGAAGAAGAAGAAGAAGAAGAAGAAGAAGAAGAAGAAGAAGAAGAAATTGTATTTATATCCCGCCCTTCATTACCTGAAGGAGTCTCAGAGTGGCTAACAATCCTTTTTCCCTTCCCCTCCCCACAACAGACACCCAGTGAGATAGGTGGGGCTGAGGGAGCTCTTTTAAGAACTGCTCTTGAGAGAACTTGTAACTGTTGGTAAAAATAGTTAAATATTCAGAGCCTGCGACGGATCTTTGTTCACTGGAGAGGAGGCATGTTCTTTCTATGTAAAGATCTTTACTTCTAAAGGGAAGGGTACCCGGAAATCTACAAAACGACAAACACTTAAGACTACATGCTTGTAACAACTGACAGGCAAGCTGGTAATGGAGATTCTTCTTTCTTCTCAACCCCTAGAAGGAAATCACCTGAATGCATTAACCAATGATTGTTAGTAAACAGACTTCAGTTTCCCTGGCTTTCTCTCCATTGGCTCTGTGCCAGGTTCCCTTCCAGGTCAGTCTAAACAATAGCACACAAGGTTAACCCTGTAATGACTGAATTTAGACCTTGCAACACACATATTTCCAACAGTAACTGATGCAAGGTCACAGCAGCAGCTGCATGTGAAGGAGTGGGAAATCAAAGCCTGGTTCTTCCAGCTTAGAGGCTGAGTACAGACTGGCAGTTTGCTCCGGTGGCCAGTCGTAGCAAAAAAGCCCCGGAATAAACTATACCGGGTTTTCCCTTTCACACAGCGGGGGCCGCTGCTGGAATATACGGGACAGAGGCGCGCGGGAGCATTTAGACTGCCGTGCCGGAGGCGTGCTATATTCGCCGTTTCCCCATTAATTCAGCTGTGGGTGTATGGGTGTATGTGTGCATGAGCACCCATGCACTCATACGTTTGTGCACTCATGTGCATGAGCACATTTTGCCGATTGGGGGAGGACCCCGCAGCACTGGCACTGCATTGGGCAGTGGAGCAGAGAACAGCTAGTCACATTGCTGCTGCCTTCTGCCCAACGCAGGTTGCTCCCGGCTTTTCGGCTGCGCGTTCAGACTCCCCGGAAGTGGAGAAATGCGTGACACACGCGGGCTTTCGGATTTGCTATGGGTTTTATCAGGTATCTTTTTAATCCGGTGGTGAAGCGCAACAGCACGGGTTGGCTACGGGTGGGGGACACCAGGCAGATGTGCCTGTGTGAACGCCCCATTTACTCCGGGAGTGAGTCATCACTGGCCCGGGTCCCTACCGGGGCAAATTGCCAGTCTGAACGCAGCCAGAGTCTGCACTCCTAACCACTACACCAAACTGGTTCTCCACTGCACCAAACTGACCAGCCACTGTCTCTCCTGTCTACTCCATAGGTCTTTGTAAAGATAAAATGGGATAAAGGAGAACCAAAGACCACCATCGAGGAAAGGCAGCATAAAAATGTCCATTGAAAGAGAAAAATTATTGCACAGTTGCACTCTTTGCTGAGTTTCCCCCGTGATTCACCAGTGTCAAAGCTATCTTACAGAGCTAACCACATGGTGGAGAAATGTATGGTTTAAATCAGGGGTCCCCAACATTTTTGAGCCTGTGGGCACCTTTGGCATCCTGACATAGTGATGGAGGCAGCAACAAAATGGCTGCCTCGGACGGTGGAACCAACCACAAAAATGGCTGGTGCAGGAGGCGGGGCCAGGTGCAAAATGTCAGGGAATGAGGTTGTGCATAAATCTAATAGCAGCTCTGTAACATTTTGGACAAACACTCTGTTGAACAGGATGCCTTTTAAAATGAACATATGGTTTTAAGAACAGAAGAACAGAAGAGAAGCCACTATTGAATCAGGCCAATGGCCCATCCAGTCCAACACTCTGTCACACAGTGGCCAAAAATACCAGGTGCTGTCAGGAGGTCCAGCAGTGGGGCCAGGACATGAGAAGCCCTCCCACTGCTGCCCCTCCCCAAGCACCAAGAATACAGAGCATCACTTGCCCCAGAGTCCCTATCTATACCTTGTGGCTAATAGCCACTGATGGGCCTCTGCTCTGTATGTTTATCCAATTCCCTCTTATAAGAACATAAGAGAAGCCAATGCTGGATCAGGCCAGTGGCCCATCTAGTCCAACACTCTGTCACACAGTGGCCAAAAATAACGGGTGCCATCAGGAGGTCCAGCAGTGGGGCCAGGACATGAGAAGCCTTCCCACTGCTGCCCCTCCCCAAGCACCAAGAATACAGAGCATCACTTGCCCCAGAGTCCCTATCTATACCTTGTGGCTAATAGCCACTGATGGACCTCTGCTCTGTATGTTTATCCAATTCCCTCTTATAAGAACGTAAGAGAAGCCAATGCTGGATCAGGCCAGTGGCCCATCTAGTCCAACACTCTGTCACACAGTGGCCAAAAATACCGGGTGCCATCAGGAGGTCCAGCAGTGGGGCCGGGACACTAGAAGCCCTCCCACTGTTGCCCCCCTCAAGCACCAAGAATACAGAGCATCCCTTGCCCCAGACCAAGAGTTCCTATCTATACCTTGTGGCTGATAGCCACTGATAGACCTCTGCTCCATATGTTTATCCAATTCCCTCTTAGAAGAACATAGGAGAAGCCAATGCTGGATCAGGCCAATGGCCCATCCAGTCCAACACTCTGTCACACAGTGGCCAAAAATACCAGATGCCATCAGGAGGTCCAGCAGTGGGGCCAGGGCACTAGAAGCCCTCCCACTGGTGCCCCCCCCAAGCACCAAGAATAGAGTGCATCACCTGCCCCAGACTGATGGACTTCTGCTCCATATGTTTATCTAATTCCCTCTTTTATTTATTTATTTATTTATTTATTTATTTATTTATTTATTTATTTGCATGCACACACACAGAGAGACAAACACATACACACAGTTTAGCTTCAAGTCACACAGTAAAGTTCCTTTTGGTGGCAGCAATGTTTTAAAGAAATCTACAGAGCCAAGTGGATCTTCAGTGGCCAACAGAAGCCCAGCTGGGCAAACTTTTCCACAGGCTTTGCCCACTCTCTAAAAGCTCTTGCTGGGCACCAGGTGTCGGCAGATGACATTGTGCCCGTGGGCACCAGGTTGGTGATTCCTAGTTTAAACATTAAACATTTACCATCCTGAGGAATGATTTTTTTAAACAAACCCTACAAAAGGTGACTGTGTATGTATAAGGCGGATGGTAAAGTTAAGGTTAGGGTTCTTAAAGCTACCGTTTGGGGCATTTTTAAATGCCGGTGTAACAAGCCGGATTCACCCCCTGGCCAGAGTAACCCCGGGGTTACTCTGGCCTAGCCTAGGATAACCCCTGCCGGGCCAGGCCAGAGTAACCCTGGGGGTTAATCCAGACTAAACCCTGCCAGACAAACCTCTGCCGGGCTCTGTTGACTAATGAGCTTGGATTCATACCCCATTCTTCACTACCCAGAGGAATCTCAGATTGGCTGACAAGTTTCTCATGGACCTCAAACCCCTAGAAACTGACACTGTGCTGGTTACAATGACATTTAACTTACCACTCTATATTGGGGACTGGGAGACCCAGGTTCAGATAGTTCGGCATAGGCAACTTTACAGCCGAGGGGTTACTTCGGCCCGGGGTTATAGTTGGGGTAACTCTGGTGTGGCCCGGCAGAGATTTGTCTGGCAGGGGTTAGTCTGGATTAACCCCTGGGGTTACTCTGGCCTGGCCCGGCAGGGGTTATTCTAGGCTAGGCCAGAGTAATCCCCGGGTTACTCTGGCCGCGGGGTGAATCCAGCCTGTTACACCGGCAAGTTCATATCTTAAAAGTTCTGGTTGCAAAGCCTGTTCTTACGTATATTTTAGAAAAGTGTTTTTAGCATTTAGGTTTTGCCTTCTTTTGTCTTCCTGGTTGTACATTGGCTTCTTTTGGGAACCCGTGATGTAAGCCGCCTTGTAGGCCTGTCGGGTCTGGAAGGGATTCTGTCGTCAATCCATCAAATAATATTATTTTTACCCTGCTCTAAAGAATGAGGCTGACACGGTGGCTCTGTCTTCATCTTGCCCCGTGGCTGACCTTGAAAATGCTTGATGCTGTCTTGCGGGGTGGGTGGGGGAAATCGGGGCGGGGGGGGAAGGCCTCGACAGTCCTCAAACGTTGTCATCTTTAACTCTGACGAGCTCTTCGGCAAAAAAAAATAGAAACAGCTTTCCTCTCTCCCGACTCGTCCTAACAAGGCCTAGCTGGGCCTCCCCTTAATCCGAGGGATTTCTGAAGCTTTTAGTTCTAACTAGGTAATTTGTAAGACTGTCTGTGATGCTGCCAACTCTGTGGTGACGGGAGTTTTGGTAGGTTCCCAGCTATCTAATTAAAACCACGGCTTGGAATCCTTCGAGGGGAGGTGATTGTGTGTGCATGTGTGCAATTGTGTCTTTTTGTGCTGTGCGTGCATGATGAAAAGAAACCTTCTAGAATCACGCCTTGAAGAAATGGTGTCCAGCGTTGCTGTTGGGGAGGGTTTGATTCAAAGCTTGGACCTGGTTCTGCAGCACAGCTGAAAAGGACACGAAACTGACGCATGCCGGTGAAACATGGGGTCCCTCGTACCACGTACGGAATATTCTGGTAGCCGAGAGAGAGAAAGAGAGTTGTCTTCCGTAACGCTAGAACTTGGGGGTTATCCAGTGAAATTGACTGGCAGTCAATTCAGACAGACAAAAGAAAGGATTCCTCCACACAGGCAACTCCTAGCTTGGAGAGCACTAGAGATACTCAGAAACGGAGGAAATGTCTCCCAAAGGATGTGAACCCAGAGGGCTAAATGGGATGATCCCCAGAGGCAGTCCACTATGGAATGACAGGTAGTGGCAATTTTAGAAAAGACAGCTGCAAGAGGGTTAGAACATAAGAACCATAAGAGAAGCCGATGTTGGATCAGGCCAGTGGTCCATCCAGTCCAACACTCTGTCACACAGTGGCCAAAAATACCAGGTGCCACCAGGAGGTCCAGCAGTGGGGCCAGGACACTAGAAGCCCTCCCAATGCTGCCTCCCCCCCAAGCACCAAGAATACAGGGCATCCCTTGCCCCAGGCCGAGAGTTCCTATCTATACCTTGTGGCTAATAGCCATTGATGGAACGCTGCTTGATATGTCTATCCAGTTCCCTCCTGAAGCCGTCCATGCTTGTAGCCACCACCACCTCCTGTGGCAGTGAATTCCATGTCTTCATCACTCTTGGGGTGAAGTAGGACTTCCTTTTATCTGTTCTAACCTGACTGCTCAGCGATTTCATTGAGTTGCCGTGTTACTCTGCTACGGCAAAACAAAACTAGTCCAGTTTTATTAAAAATTCACATTGAAATAATATTAGGAGTGATGTAGGGTGATGTAGGCACACCACATGATGTTGCTGTTGGGGGGAGCACATCGTGGGCGACACTCTGGTTTTGGGGCAGAACTCTATGGTTTGAGGGTGATTTTACCATAGAGTTTTGCCCCAAAACTCCAGCGTCACCCCCTAATGTGCCTACGTCACTTCTGGGTGGCATAGACATGGTGCGCGACATCCCTTCTGGTGATGTTGGCATATCAGGGGTGATGCTTTCGGCTCTTGGAATATCCCCTCATCGCCCCCACCGGCGTCTCCAATGGACCTAGTTCAGTGGAATTCTTGAGTGTCACCCCGACTTGAAGATGTGAGTTCTGGATTTGCACAGGAAATGATGTCATGGTTGGAGTGAGCGACTCGGCATGCCTGAACATTGGGGGCTGCTACATCACTCTAAGGGCGTATAAGTGCTGTCTCCTTAAATGGAATGCCTCTCTTTGTCTTAATCTGGGACCTGCCCTCTGACCCCTCCTTTATGTCTGTGCTCTTTGTTCTGCCCCACTTCTCACATGGCTCTTCATGGAGTCACACGTCTCCTACAGGTCTCTTCTGTAGAAACAATGCCCTCCTACTTCCATACACACGGTGCAGGATTTAGCTGGCCACGTGATAGGGAATTGTATCCTTTAGATTCGGTTTCTCTCACTCCTTTTGACTGCAATAGGAATAGGAACAGAATCTACTTGAATAAATGTAAGTTGACCTTTTTTTGCATTATATTTCTTGGGAGGTTTATTTACTGCACCCGGTATCACGCTTCTGTGATGGGGCAAACTCTGCTACAATAACTATTTTTATTTATTTATTTATTTATTTATTTATTTATTTTATTGGGTTTCTATCCCTCTCTTCCCATAAGTTAGCTCAGGGCGGCTTACATTTAGGGCACTACGTGCTAAATACATAAAACATATAAACCAGATAAAAACAAGATAAAACAGTCATATTATTGCTGTAAAGTGCTCAGCGTAAAATTGATCTCCTAATCACATTAAAGATGGCATCCTGCAGATGGACTCAAGTCCCAGTTCAGCCATATCTGTCTTGTACGTTACTGTGGCTCCGTCTCCATATAGGGCCAACCGCTACCCCGGTGTTACTAACTAGAATCGTTGGCAGTATTGGTGGGCGGCTCCTAATTAAAAGCCTGGCGGAAGAGCTCCGTCTTGCATGCCGTGCTGAACTGTACAAGGTCCTGCGGGGCCCACATCTCCTCCGGGAGCTCATTCCATCAGGCAGGAGCCACCACCAAAGAGGCCCTAACCCCGGTAGTGGTGAGCCTGGCCTCTTTGGGGCTTGGAATCACTAACCGATGTTGTGCCCCAGACCGCAGTGCTCTCTGGGGTATATGCGGGGAAAGGCGGTCCTTCACGTGGTCCCAATAGTCACACCATTGGAGTGACGGCCTTTTATATGTCCCACTTCCTTGAAACTCTTATTGGTAGCCAGCCATCAAGGAGCAACCTTACCCCACTCAAGTCTTTTCCACACTTGGATCTCATCCCTGGTTGTATCAGAGTTCAACTCAGAACACAATACCTTGCATTTATCCCCGGTTATAACAGCATCCGTTTATCCCGGGACAAGAAGAAGAGAAGAGTTTGGACTTATGCCCTGCCCTTCACTACCCAAAGGTGTCTCAGAGCGGCTTCCAATCTCCTTTCCCTTCCCCTCCCCACAACAGCCACCCTGTGAGGTAGGTGGGGCTGAGAGAACTCTTGACAGAAACTGTCCTTGAGAGAACAGCTGTGCCAGAGCTTGTGACTGACCCAAGGTCATCCAGCCAGGTGCAAGTGGAGGAGTGGGGAATCAAACCCGGTTCTCCCAGATTAGAGTCCACGCACTGAACCACTACACCAAACTGGCTGTGTGGGGCAAGGCTCCCTCGAAGCTGTGGAGTCTTGTGAGCAAAACTTTCTACTTTGTGAGCTATTGGCATTAAAGCTGTGAGTGAACAATCTGGCCACTGCATAAATCAGTTTGCTCTGGAGCCGCCCTTCCTGAGCGAAGACAGAAATGTGTGAGCTGGAGGCTCAAAAACTGTGAGCTAGCTCACACTAACTCAGCTTAGAGGGAACGCTGGTGTGGGGTGAAACTGGGGTGACCTCGACATAATGTGGAAACAAAAAATACCCTGAGATAATTACAGGGGTGAATTCGTTTGTAGTGTAGAATGCAAGTTTGGGGACAGGGCTGAACCAGGATTTAAGGCCTAGTACGGAAAAGACTTCAGTTGTATAACCCACCATAGAAGCCAGTGTTGACCTGGACTAAGGGTGGGAAAAAGTGAGAGGACACTCCATGAAGGGATGTCCTAGGACCAGGGGCTGGAGGAGGAGGAGGAGAAGAATGTCAAGTATGCAACTCAACAGCAGGATTTCAGCTTTAAGTCATTTCAGCTTTATTTAACGGCACAAACTTCAACTCAGGAACACACCAGGAACACACAACAAACAAGTGGAGCACAGCTCCCTTTTTAAACTGTCCCAGGCTGTCAAAGCCACACCCATAACGAGATAAGAACCAATCATAACACAGGGATAAAGGCCAATCAGGACCGTTCCCTCTTTGATACATTTTCACACAGTGATTGGATATTTACAATGGTTTCGCAGAAACCAGCCAATGGTAATGCGACAGATTAAGAGCCACATTCAGACTGAAGCTTAACATAAGAATACATAGGATGTATTCACACTCTAGGACATAACAAAGAAGAAGAAGAAAAGATTGAATTTATACCCCGCCCTTCACTACCTGAAGGACTCTCAGAGAGTGGCTTTCAATCTCCTTTCCCTTCCCCTCCCCACAACGGGCATCCTGTGAGGTGGGGCTGAGAGAGCTCTTTTGAGGACTGCTCATGACAGAACAGCTCTGAAAGAACTTATGGCTGACCCAAGGTCACACCAGCAGCTGCATGTGGAGGAGTGGGGAATCAAACCCAGTTCTCCCAGATGAGAGTCTGCGCGCCTAACCACTACACCAAACTGGTTGCAAGGCAGGCCCAAACTTCTTGGCAGAGTGTTAGAAGGAAATCTGTCCCCCCCCCCAAAAAAAACCCCTGCCTCATACTGACAGCTTCTCGAATGTTCATCTCCTTTCCGCACTGCCAATAGGAGCCTTACCGACTCAAGATTTGCACTGTTAGAGCATGACCGTGGGCTTGTGCGCAGACAGACCCAACGCTGTTAAATGTGCTACGCTGGCCGTGCGTACGAAAACCGACGCGGGTCAACGATGACTCAAACAAAAACACAGTCCGCGCAACATGAGTCATTCTCCTCGACTGAGCGCAGATGTTGAAGCAGATGTCCGATAAATAGAAAAGACGTCATGGGTTAACAGAGCCCTCGACCTGGCGGCACTGAAAACGTGAAAGGTATCTCTGTGAAAGATGGGACAGGCCAAAGAGAGGGTTTATTGACTTGTGGGTTGGACTCTTATCTCACATTTAAGGGCCGTCAGTGCTGTTATCTCCATCGGCATGAATGCAGTAATTCCTGGGGGGGGGATAGTAATTCCTCCTGTTTCTAACAGGGCAGACCTAACCAATGACACCCTTCTCCTGTCATAGAGGTCCATGGACTTAGAAGGGTCTAACTGTGCTGAGGACTACACTATGAATCTCCCAAGAAACATTTTCATATAATAAAAACATCCAAACTTAGTTCACTGTGCATGCAGAGTGTTGGGTGTCTCATTCCCAAATAGTAGCCATGAGAAATGGCTAAGGAATGCATCATTTCAGTCAACCTGTCGAATACATTCTTATCCCGTCCTTCCTACAAGGAGCTCAGAGTGGCATACATGGTTTTCCGGTCCTCATTTTAGCCTCACAAAACCATATTTTGAAAAGCAAAATATGAGGGGTGAAATGATCGAGGTTTACAAGATTATGCAAGGGGACAGAGCAGGTCGAGAAGGAAGTATTTTTCTCCCTTTCTCACAATACAAGAACTCGTGGGCACTCCATGAAATTGCTGAGCAGTCAGGTTAGAATGGATAAAAAGAAGTACTTGTTCACCCAAAGAGTGATTAATGCGTGGAATTTACTGCCACAGGAGGTGGTGGTGGCTACAAGCATGGACGGCTTCAAGAGGGAATTGGATAAACATACGGAGCAGGGGTCCATCAGTGGCCATTAGCCACAAGGTATAGATAGGGACTCTCAGTCTGGGGCAAGTGATGCACTGTATTCTTGGTGCTTGGGGGGAAGGGGCAACAGTGGGAGGGCTTCTAGTGTCCTGGCCCCACTGCTGGACCTCCTGATGGCCCCTGGTATTTTTGGCCACTGTGTGACAGAGTGTTGGACTGGATGGGCCACTGATTCAACAGTGGCTTCTCTTATGTTCTTACGTTCTTAAAAAAGAGGACATATTTTTGGACTGACTACTGCAAACAAGTGAAATACCCTTACTGTTCAAGTGGTGATCATTGCTACTAACTAGGAATATTCCTAGCCTTCCAACCCAAAAAGAGGACATCTCCAGTTTTTTAAAAAGAGCACCAAAGTGGATGGACAGAGAGAGAGAGAGAGAGCGAGAGAGAGAGAGAGAGAGAGAGAGGCCATGTCCTCTAAAAAGAGGACACCTGGTAGCCCCAAGCAATTTCAAAGAGAGCAACTGGTTTGTGGGCACTGAAGAAGCTTTATAACCTGAGCAGAGATGCAGACCCATCTCTACCCAGTCCAAGATCAACACCAACACGGGATCTCATTCCCACCCCCCCATTTTGGTGCCCCAGATTCAGTATGCCTAATTAATTAATTAGTAGTCCCCAATGTGTAATTTACTACTTTCCAGTATTACAGGTGGATTGGCCACCTAGATCCACCAAAAACCATGATTTGTACATCGACTCCCCTGATTCAGTATCTTGGTTTGTTTCACCACAACCAGTGTTCCCTCTAAGCTGTCTTGTGAGCCAAAATTCTACTTTGTGAGCTACTGGCATTAAAGTTGTGAGCGAGCAATTGGCTATTGCATAAATTAGTTTGCTCTGGATCCATCCTTCCTGAGCTAAGGCAAAAATGTGTGAGCTGGAGGCTAAAAACCTGTGAGCTAGCTCACACTAAATCAGCTTAGAGGGAACACTGACAACCTGATGGCACCTGTCCTCCTAGGGTTAACACACTACAGGTAGGTCTTGGAGTTCACCTGGAACTATAAGTGATCTCCAGGTAGGGATGCCAGCCTCCAGGTGGGACCTGGGGATCCCTCAGAATTACAGCTCATCTCCAGATGATAGAGATCATTTTTTCCTGGAGAAAATGGATGCTTTGCAGGGTGGACTCTATGGCATTCTACCCCAGGAGGGACCTGGCAACCCTATCTGGAAACGGCAGGTCTGGAGGGTGGACTCTATGACACCGCATCCTTGCTGAGCTCCCTCCCCAAATTGTGCTTGCCAGAGATACTATCCCTAAATCTCTAGGAGTTTACCAGGCCAGAGATGGCAGGCCTACTTCCTCCTCCAGCATTTCCCCAATGAAATCTGGGTCATTCCTGTAGCACCTCTGCGTCATTCTTTCTGTTCTAGGATCGCTACCCGTGCCCCCTTTCCGTGCTGCCAGTCAACTCTGTTGGCTGCATGCTGCATCGGTGTACTCGGCATTGCCTTCTATTGCTCTGTCTTCACAGCCAAGAAAGTGTTTGCTCATTAGGTTGTAGTTCTTAGGGGGGAAACATGATGACCCAGAATCAATTATCCGTGGTGCAAGATGAACCTCACTAGCATATGAAATGGCAGGTTGGTGTGTGGGGGGGGCACCGCACGGGGACATGAGTATATATCAGAGTCCCCAGTGTGGTGCTTGACAACATGTTTCTTGGCACCCAGCAAGTGTTTTTGGAAAGTGGGCCTTTCAAGGGTTGCCAAGTAACTTACTTGGCGCACAGGGGGAGCGTCAGTCCCAGTCCGGGAGATTGAGCACATCGCCAGCCAACACTCTAGCAATCAGCCTAAAAACTCTATGATACCATAAAGTTTTCAGGCTGATTGCTTAGAGCATTGCTGGCAACATGCCAGGCATGATGACGTCACCTCCGGGTGACATCATCGCGTCAGGCACGCTGGCCCGAACTGGGCACTTTGGGTGCGGGGTTCCCTCCACCGGCCTGATCCAGACCAGCAGATTGGAGACCCTTTTGGGGGAAAACCCCCACCCCCCCGGGGGACCTGGCAGCCCTAGGCCTTTCACCCAGCAGGCCTTCTGATTTGCCAATGAACATCTGGTTGGCCATGCAGATTAAAATCATATAGCTTCAGTGGCAGCTGCCTCCACAGTACATGTTTCATTCTCTCTCTCCTCTTTCGTCCCGGTGTAGTTTTGAATTACCCCTCTTCCCCACCCGCCCTTGGTCTTCCTCCGTGTGTGCGGTTTGGCCTCTTCCGGCAGCCATTTTGTGGTTGTGCCCCTCCCCCTAACACCCTGTGTCAGGATTCAGGCCCGTCGCCAGGATTTTTCAAGTTGTGGGACATTTAAATTCCTTAGGGGGTCACTGGCTAATCGAAGCAAATCTAATTTAATTAAAGCTAATTAACTTACACTTCAGTTAATTAACCTAACTTTCTGCCCCTGCCAGGTTCCTGGGAGGCTGTGGGGGTGGGGGAGAGAGAGAGAGAGAGAAGAAAGTGGGGTGCAGGCCCCCTCATACTACCATAACTGGCCCTTCACACCAGACAGCTTTGCAGGAACACCTGGCACCTTCCATGCACCCACCGCCGCTCAGGGGCCATGAGCTGGATGGGAAGTCAAGAGGCCTTGAAGTCGGGTGGGGGGGGGCCCTAGCCCCCAAGATGCCTCACTGTAGCTTCAAGCCTGTCAGAATTCCACATATGCCTACAGGTTCAGAGAAGTTGGGGACCCTGGTGTGCCTAATGTACACTCGAAACAAGAATCCATTCCATCTCCCCTGTGATTTAATTTCTAAAGACTGCAGAGGAGGTGAGGAACCCGGAAAAATACTTGCAGTGCATAGATTTACGAAGGCATCCGAGGCATTCCCAGAATGCAGAAGCAGGGACAGTGATTTATCAGGGGTGGGCACCAGCCTATGAGGACCGTCCCTGGGAAATGGTTGCAGAATCTGGCTCACCCCGGCGGCATTGTGAGTGGGGGGGAAAAACCCTCAGTTCTGCAAGGACAAAAATGCAATTTTTTTGCAAAGCGGTTCTTAGAAACAGAAGTTAATTTTTACGAGCTGTATTTGTTTCAGGGAAGGTTGTGAAGCTTCCTTTCTGGAATGCGGCCGTTCTGTATATATAATCTCTCTGCAATCAACATCTGTTTAACTCTCTCTCTTCTCTCTCTCTCTCTTTTTTTTTAAACCCAAAGACTGTACCACCAACACTTGGGACGGATTCATATTGATGATTTAATTTTATTTATTTTCGGGGGAATGCCAGAGGTGAGATTCTTGCAAACAGAAATGTCCCGTCCAAAAAGGTGTGATGAAAGCAAAGCCTAATCCTGTGCAGAAGCCTCAGTTCTCCTGCCTAAAATAATATTGCAGGATACAGCCAGGGGAATCGTCTGCTTCCTGCGAGTGTTTCGGCTCTCTCGGCCTCCCAAAAATAACACAGAGAGGCTGTTAACACCTGCACTTCTCGACATTTCCTCGGCTAACAACAAGGAGATTAATGGGCTCCATTCAGCGTGGACCTTTTTTGACCTCATTTATGAAGCTGGGGGATCCTCAGGAAATGGCTCGCTAATCCAGATCTTGATAATCCCCCCACTTCTTTGCCATATATTAAAAACACCGATCAAAACAAAGAGGAAGAACTTCTCGTTTCCCAGAGGTTTAATCAGATCCCCAGAGCGAGCAATTGCTTGAAGGGGGAGAACGGGAGAGAGGAAAAGGGCAAACCAGTCCGCTGTGGAAAACAAGCCAGGAAATTTGCAGGGCCATTCAGGATCACCCCAGGGGTTATCTGACAATCTGTATGCCTATGAAGAGCCCTGCAGGATCAGGTTGGTCCCGAAATAATATCCTGTTGTTTCCAGAAGTAGCCAACCAGATGCCTCTTTCTTTGGGGATACCTTTAAAGCCCTGTATGGTGGCTTACCTGAGGGACCACCTTTCCCCATATGTTCCCCCAAGGGCACTTCAGTCCGGGGGTCGACACCTCCTGGAAATTCCAGGCCTCAGGGACGTGAAACTTGCTGCCACCAGAGCCAGGACTTTTTCGGTGGCGGCTCCTACCTGGTGGAAGGAGCTCCCGGAGGAGATCCGGGCCCTGCGGGACCTTGCTCAGTTCCACGGGGCCTGCAAGACGGAGCTCTTCTTCCAGGCCTTTGAGTAGGAGCCGCCACCGCCACTATTCCACCATCGGTAACCCTGCGCCACCGCACCATTGCCATTGTCAGGTGCTGGGCAACCCTGGTTGGAGAGGGAACAGGCTACTAGTATGTTGCCAGGGATTAAGATCTGCCCCATCTTGGTTTTATATGCTGATGTTGTGTTGTATGATTTTATTTGTTTTATACTGTCTTACTCTGTTTTAAACCTGGCATTTATGCCCTACTGTCAGCCGCCCTGAGCCTTCGGGGAGGGCGGGATGTAAAACCAGATAAATAAATAAATAAATAAGACATGAAATCTGTGTTTGACCCCCAACAGCTTGTATTCAAAGGTATATTGCCTTTGAACATGGAGGTTCCATCGAGCTACCATGGACACAGTGCTTTCTGCTTGATAAGACAATACAGGGAGGCCAGCGGATCAGGAAAATAACATTGGCTATGTGGATAGATGAAAATGGGTCGCCGGGTTAGTCTTTCTGTAGCAGAAGGAAAGAGCAGGAGTCCAGGAAAACCGTAAAGGCTAACAAAATTTGTGGCGGGGCATAAGCTTTCACGAGTCACTGCTCTCTTCTTCAGGTACTGATATTCTTCAGATATCTGCAGAAGTGAGCAGTGGCTCACGAAAACTCACACCATAACCTTAATCAGCTATGCGGTAATCCGCACTTCAGTGGCAACTCTGTGTCCTGAAACACGGCACGTGCAAGCATTGTGGCTATTGATACCAGTCACGGGACTCAACGGCTGGCATAGCTGGAGCCAAAAGAAAGTGTTGTGGTCATTTGGGATCCATTTACCTGATGGGAAGTTTTGAATTCTCTCTCATACAATTGCACTGGGAAGCAGGGCTCTCAATTGCCAGTTGAGACTCCAAAAGTCATGCCACCGAGGGCCACTGGATGGGGTCTATTGCTTATAAACACATGGCTTCATGTGCAGGAAGCACGTCGATGATGGATACACTGAGCTACCAATGTAATTGAAAAGACTATCTATTACCACTGCTTGCTACAGGCTATTTGTGAAATGGAAGGAAGGAAGGAAGGAAGGAAGGAAGGAAGGAGGGGAGGGAGGGAGGGAGGGAGGGAGGGAGGGAGGAAGGAAGGAAGGAAGGAAGGAAGGAGGGGAGGGAGGAAGACCATTCATCTAGTGCTCATTTTATGGAAGAATAACTGATCCAGTGATTTGGTTCGATTTGATCTGACAATCTTTGGGCACATTCCCACACATGAAGTGTCAGTGTCCCAGCTCTCCATGAGTTCTGAAACTGAAGAGAGGGGAAAGTTGGGCTGGTACGCAGCCTAAATTCCACCACTATTCCACTGGGTGGGGGAAGAGAGAACTTGGATGAGGACTACAGATCTGCAGGAGGGACTTTTCACCCTTTCCACCCTTTTTTTTCTTGATCCAAAATCCTTCCTTTCAAAGCGTTCTCTGTTAGGACAAACAGAAGCTCCAGTGGGGAGAAGAAAGAGTGAAAGTCTCCCTTAGTCCAGATCTGGATCCAGTTCTCTCTCTCACCCCCCACCCTGGTGGCTGCTACTAAGGGATGTTTTAAGAAATGGGAGACCCAGTCTCTCACTGATCCAGGGAACTATCCTGCTGTGCATGCCAGCTGGAGATTACCCCAACTCCCAGACTGGAAAAAAAAAGATGTGTTTGCTGGACACCAGGACGATTGTTCTGGGATGATCTCTGCCATGTTATGATCATGGGCATTTATTGCTGCATTTCTCAGTCACAATTCTTGACCAGCGATCTTGAAATAATAGCATCTATGATGTACCAGGGAGGGCAGCAGGCTAGTTTGATGGGGCAAGCCACACAGCAATGTTTTAGGGGACCAGAACAGCAGGATGGGAACTACAGTGTCTTTCTCGGGATTCCCTGTAATACTGCAAACAAAGAGAGAAGCTGCTTGGAATATCAGAGTGAAGTCCTAGTGAGCGTTGGCTTGGTATCAGTATTGGGCTAGGTGTTGTACATGTGGAATAACTGCACCAGGCACTGTAGAAGTCCCTGCCCCAACCAACATTCCATGCCAGGACCTCTGGATGTCCTCTGTCGGCCACATGATCTCAACATTCCAAACTTGTCAAGGGCATTGAAGGTCACTGCCAAACAATCCCTCTTGGGCAACCGCAAAGTTCTCAGGACCAACAGGGAATGAGCGAATGGTGGAAGAGTGAATAGTTTTAGCACTCCCTCCCCCCCCCCGCCGACTGCCACTAAAACCCTTCTGAAAATATCTGAATCATGGTTTGGAAGCGAGACGCTTTGGCTCAGGGTGTCGGTTCAGCAGGCTGCATGTCCTCCGCCCTACGATGAAGTCACCGACTATTTTGCCGTGATTGTGAAGTCTTAGGTGAGGGATTCAAGGATCATTTCGCCCTTGAAAGGATCGCTTGCAAAGGACAGACCTCCTTTTCCCAACAGTCTGCCTCGATTGCCTCTCTCTCATAACGAGTGCCAAGCTAAATATATGTATAATTAACCTGGGAAGGCCAATGGGAGATTATTATTATTTTTTAACAAAGTACACTTCATTTCCAGGCTGAATACAGCAAAACTGTTTCTTGAAATGCAATTATAATTTTGCATATAATTGGGGGCATGAACACCAATGTTCCCTCTAAGCAATGGAGTCTTGTGAGCAAAACTTCTACTTTGTGAGCTACTGGCATTAAAGCTGTGAGCAAACGATTTGGCTACTGCATAAATTAGTTTGCCATCCTTCCTGAGTGAAGGCAAAAATGTGTGAGCCGGAGGCTAAAAAACGGTGAGCTAGCTCACAACAACTCAGTTTAGAGGGAACACTGATGAACACGGCCATGTGTTATTCAGGGACCAAAGCACCAGATAATGGCAAGAACGTTTTCTTCCTCTGGAATTAAGACAGTGGCCACCTACCTGGAATTAAGACAGTCTCCACCTACCTGGCATTAACATAATTTCACGCTTCCCTAACATGAAATGCCCAGTGGCTTCAGCTTCAAATGCAGCTGTTGCGACCACGACCACTGGGGAAAAAAATCGCAGCCAATGAAAACATGCAGGAAGAGAAGTTTGGGTCCACAGCTCTGGTCTTCATTTGGCTCCTTCCCACTGATTTGATCTGAGCTACCGAAATTAGGAACAGCAACTACGGCCTTTCGCCTCCTTTGTTAGGTCAAGATTTTGCAAGACTTTGTTTACAGAGTCCCCAGGAGATGGAGCAGAGCAGGGCAGTGAGGCCAAGGGACTTTGGCACTTCTTCGAGCCGAACACTAGAAACAGACGTGCACTGGTGGAAGTCTGCTATTTCACAAAAGTCACATTTTTGCCAAAAGCTGGATCCCGCTCGGTCCAAGCAACGGTGGCCAAAGAAAAGTCAATCGAAACGAGGGATGCTTGCCCTGGACGTTATGTTCCCAAGAATTCCTCTCTTGCATTTGGCTTGAAATTTTCAGAATCCCTGCTCGAAACCCAGGTGAAGGACAAACTCCATGTAGTGGCACCTGACCCAAGCCTTTGAAGTGACACCATGAAAAAAAACAGGTCCCAGCGTAAGATGCATAAATCCCATCTTGGTTTCAGCAAGCTCTTGGACAGTGGAAGAGACTGGATTGCCCATTTGATGACACTCTCATAAAATATATGGAACTCTAAGCTCAGTGCTAAATGAAACTGCATTCTTCTTGAACACCATCTGGTTCATAGAATCATAGAATGTTAGAGTTGGAAGGGACATTGCAGGTCATCTAGTCCAACCCCCTGCACTCTGCAGGAGCACAGCCAAGAAATAACCCTACATACCTACAACATACCCAAAAGATGGTCGTCCAGCCTCCGCTTGAAAACGTCCAGGGAAGGAGCATCTACCACCTCCTGAGCACCTTCCACTGCTCAACCACTCTTATAGTCAGGAAGTTTCTCCTGATATTTAGCCGGTAACGACTCCCTTGTAATTTCCACCCATTATGTCTAGTCTTGCAATCCGGAGCAAGAGAGAATAGATCTGCTCCATCTTTGACATGACAGCCCTTCAAATACTTGAAGACTGCAATCATGTCCCCTCTAAGTCTTCTGTTTCCCAGGCTAAACAGACCCAACTCTTTCAGCCTTTCCTCATAAGACTTAGATTCAAACCCTCTCACCATCCTGGTCGCCCTCTTCTGGACACATTCCAGCTTGTCAACATCCTTCCTAAAGTGTGGTGCCCAAGAAGTGTGGTTCCATTCTCACCCACTTCCAATGCTCCCTCCAAGCTCTGGAGTCTTGTGAGCAAAAAATTCTGCTTTGTGAGCTACTGGCATTCAAGTTGTGAGCCAGCGATTTGGCTGCTGTGTAAAGCAGTTTGCTCCGGTTCCATCCTTCCTGAGCGAAGACAAAAATGTTTGAGCCGGAGGCTAAAAAACGGTGAGCTAGCTCACCTGAACTCAGCTTAGAGGGAACACTGCCCACTTCTTATTTTGCCCTAGCATGGCGCCACCAAGCCGCACATGTAGCTCTGCTCATTTGAGATGTGAGCTCAGCCAGGATGCTGAGGAACTCATGGTGAATCAACACGGTATTGTGCAAATGATTCATTTATTTAAAGCAGTATATGCCCCCTTCCCACCCAGTCGGGGTCCCCAAGGCCCTATGCATAAAAACGTTAAAACTGTTGAACAATTAAAAAACATTTAAAATGATAAAATTATTCAATCAAAATGCACAATCAACACCAGGACCAGGGAGGAGGGCCGATAACTGGGGGTATGCGAAATGAAACAAACAAAAAAAGGTCTTCTCCTGCTCACGGAAGATGTAGGGATGTAGGGATGCCAGCCTCCAGGAGGGGCCTAGAGATCCCCTGGGATTAAAGCTCACCTCCAGAGCGTTGCCACGCAACATCCCTGCCCACCCCTAGAACGCCTCCCAAATCCCCCCACTGGCAAGCCAAGGGGACTTGGCAACCCAGTACCCCGCTGAGGTCCCTGTCCCCCCCAGGCTCTGTCACCAAAGCTCCAGTTTCCCAAGCTGGATCTGGCACCCCTACCCCCTCCTCATCCCCACCGGTGGCCAAGGGGGAACCCGGAAACCCCAGGAAGACGCCAACAGAGGGAGTCAGACAATTCTGTGACTGATGCTGGAGAAATGCACTGTGCAGTGGAGGAACGCCACCACAGTGCTGCACAGTTTGGTGTAGTGGTTAAGTGCGTGGACTCTTATCTGGGAGAACCGGGTTTGATTCCCCACTCCTCCACTTGCATCTGCTGATGTGACCTTGGGTCAGTCACAAGCTCTGGCACAGCTGTCCTTGAAAAAGAGCAGTTTGTGTTAGAGTTCTCTCAGCCCCACCTACCTCACAGGGTGTCTGTTGTGGGGAGGGGAAGGGAAAGGAGTTTGTAAGCCGCTCTGAGACACCTTTGGGCAGTGAAGGGCGGGGTATAAATCCAATCTCTTCTTCTTCTTCTTCTTCACAAGCGAGACTTAGGATCCAAGTTTTAACTGAACCCAATGAGAGTAGAAATATGCTGGAGTCTTTCCTCCAGGGGAAGATTCCCTACTAAATGAAAGGAAAACCACTGAATTGAGACCAATATAAGTGGTATGTAATAACAGGCTGACTGTCTTGTCTCTTTTGGGCAAGTGGTATAATGCTTGGATAAGATAATGTGATCCCTGCAGTTCTAAGCAGCGTTACACCCTTTTGAGTCGACTGAAGTTTGCACTGTCCATCTAGCAACAGCACTTGTCCATGACTGCAAAAACGGAACTTCCATATACAGACACAATATACCTGCGAAGTCCAGATTCTGGTGACTGACATGAGGAACTTCCCTTGCTTTTAAGGGCCTAAAGGCTGTTGGCATCAGATCCAGGAGGCCTCCTCTCAGTCTGCAACTGACAGTCCGAAGTGAGAACGGCCCCTTTTGGAAATGTCTTCAGCGTGGAGTGTCCTTTTTCCTTTCTTTTCAAGATGAAGTCTGTATCCCTTAAGTTGAAAACAAAGCAGAGCTGGCTGGAAGTAGTTGACATTTTTCTCCCCGACAGCTGGAGGAAGTGTGCTGACCACCGTCCAGGATATCCGGAACTTGGCAGGTCCTTTCCCTTCCCTGATTTTGCTCACCAAAGGTCGGTTGTTTACTGTACAAAGAAGACCATTCCTCTTTGACAGGTGTTCCGTGGAAAGGAGCGATGAGCTGGCTACGGATTCTCTCAAGAGAACGGGTCTCTGGGTTTCTTCTAAGGGAAACAGGGAGTTCCTTGTGAGAACTACGGACTGACGGAAAGGTTACTTTCTACAGATTCACAAAACCTCTAGTTAATAGGGGGCAGGGAACTCTGTGAAAGTTTGCACGGTCTTGGGCATGTATGAAATCAGCCACTGGTTCCTATAGGCCACTATTGACTATCTGGCTAATAGCAGGTCTGGGATCTCAGGTAGACAAAGGTCTTTCCCAGCATCTTCTGTCTTTAAACTTTGTATTAAAGAATTTTATTAATTTTCCAAAAAGAAAAAGACAGAAAGGGACACAGACAAAAACTTCAGACAAGAAGGACTAACATATAACAAACATGAAGCGCGTGCCCGTTATATCAGCTTACATTTCACATATAGGAATCATTCATTTCTGCACCTGTGCCAGTTTTGAAATCTAAAAGAAATAATTTGAGAGTCAGATTATCGTTCCTTGCAGGTATTTCTCAATCCATTTATATCATCTTGACCAGTTTTTCTCAAAAATTTCCTCTTTTTTTTATCTTGAAGTTGTCGTTAGCTTGTCCATTTCTGCCATTTCAAATAGCTTGTAGACAATGTCTTCTTTTGATGGGACTTCTTCTTTCTTCCAATATTTTGCGTAGAAAATCCTAGCCATGGTTATAACATGTATAATCATATACACATCTGATTTTTAAAAAAATATTCTGGAATAATATTCAATAAAAACAATTCTGGTACGAATGGTATCGTTGTTTCCAGCATTTTTTTTTTTGCAATATCTCATGTATCAAAAAAAAAAAAAAAATTCTTTAAACTTGAGACTGATAGTGCAGTCATATGTAGTTTACCCCAGTGTTTGTTGGCAGCTGACTTATGGTGATCCTGTAGGCAAAACAAGAGCCATTCAGAGGTGGTTTGCCATTGACTGCCTCTGTGCCGTGACCCTGGTATTCCTTGGTGGTTTCCCATCCAAACACTAGCCAGGGCTGACCCTGCCTAGCTTTCGAGTTCTGACAAGATCAGGCTTATCAAAACTGATGGTCTTAGACTAGAGTAAGTTTGCATAGGCTTGCACTGTTCATGGCTGTGGAATCCTAAACAAGCTTACCCCCTTCTTAATCCATTGACTTCAGTGGATCTGTAAGGGTGTGACTCCATTTAGGATTGCGCTGTTAGTTATTTAATTTCCGTGCCACGTTTAGGTCTTCCAAAATGGCTCATAGCAAGTCATAAAATCATTTTTTTAAAAAAATCAGAAAGATTTACATCACCTCCATTAAAGAATAATAATCCGTAAGGTACTGTTACAGGAGAGCCAGTGCCATCAAACCATTAACCAGTTAAAGGCCAACAAATATCACTAATTTTCTCAGGAAGACCTGCAGACAGGATGCCAACTTTACCTCCTAGGAGAGGGAGTTCCACAGAACCGCCATCCAAACCATCATTTTCTAAAGTAAATCCTGGGAGAAACAGTTAAAGACGGTCCGTGCAAATAGCCGCCAACAGGAAAGTGTTAGTAATATTCGTCGAATGCATTCCGAATATTTCAAACGAATGCGAGCAAATTTTGAATTGCCCTTGAATTAATTGAGGCTTGGAGAGCATGGGGTGAGACCTCAGCAGGATGTAACGGGAGGCATTTGTCTTGGGGACGTGCTCTGGCGCTTGCTTGGTCAACTTTGCTTCCACAGAGGGCCGTGTGTTCCCTCTGAGCCGAGTTGTTGTGAGCTAGCTCACAGTTTTTTTAGCCTCTGGCTCGCACATCTTTGTCTTCGCTCAGGAAGGAGGGCGCCAGAGCAAACTAATTTACGCAGGAGCCAAATCGCTCGCTCACAGCTTTAATGCCGGTAGCTCACAGAGCAGCAGTTTTGCTCACAAGACTCCACAGCTTAGAGGAAGCATTGGTCATGTCTAACTCTGATTGCTCACGGGCTGCATTAATTCTTATAAAGCCCTTGGGAGATTTCAGATGAAGCAGAAGTCGGCGGGCGATTCTGAAGACACTGGCGACTGCCAGAGAGGAAGTTCTAGGAAGGAGATGAGCTCCGTCTGCGGAGCAAAAAGATCCAAGACAGTGACCTTTCTCTGTTTACAAGAAGCTGCTGAAAGGGCGCTGGATAGTTGCAATTAGCACTTCTGGGAAGAAGGGGCTGCTGACGGGCAACTTGCCTTTTTATCAAGCCCAATTTGCTCTCGGGCGTTTGGCCAGCGTTATGCCACTAGCAGCTCTTGAGGCTCGAGACGACTGGGAAATCCGACTCAACGGGTTAGGCGGAGGCAGTGTGAATGGCCCATCAGGTTACCCAGTGAGCTTCACAGGCAGATTCGGATTCGAATCTTCACTCAGAGGGCAACACGACACTTGATGGGAGGGAGTGTCCATGTTCAGAGCCTGCAGTGTGATTTAACTTCCAAAATTAGCCTGGCTCCCCCAGGGCATTTTTTGGTAGAAAAAGCCCAGCAGGAACTCATTAGCATAATAGGCCACACCCAACAGCAGGAACTCATTAGCATATTAGGCCACACCACTGACAGCACAGCTTATTAGCCTATTAGGCCACACCCCCATGTTACCAGAAGTGTGGCTGTCCAGCCACACCTGCCTTTTGCTTCTTATTCTGTTTACCTTGTTTGTTGTCAAAAACCAGGGCTTTTTTGTAGCAGGAACTCCTTTGCATGTTAAGCCACACACCTCTCATGTAGCCAGTCCTAATGAGTTCCTGCTGTTGGGTGTGGCCTATTATGCTAATGAGTTCCTGCTGGGCGTGGCCAACTCAGGAGCCATCCGGAACTCCGTTCCTGTGCGTTCCTGCCCCAAAATAGCCCTGGGCTCCCCCATTATAGGACAAGACTGAAGTACTGGGGAAGGAGGGGGGTTACCCTTCCCTTACGCCCTGGCCCTGGTAGAAAATGCCTCCATGGCTGCTTCTAAGTCTCCGTGGTGATGGAAAGTGCCGTCGAGTCACAGATGACTTCTGGTGACCCTGTAGAGTTTTCAAGGTAAGAGATGAACAGAGGTGGTTTGTTGTTGCCTCCTGTAGCAATCCAAGTACTTACCAGGTATGACCCTGCTTAGTTTCCAAGACCATAAGGAAGGTAGAGAGCCGAAGAATAGATTCTTTTGAATTATGGCGCTGGAGAAGACTCTTGAGAGTCCCTTGGACTGCAAGGAGATCAAAGCAATCAATCCTAAAAGAAATCAACCCTGACTGTTCCTCAGAAGGCCAGAAACTGAAGCTGAAGCTCAAATACTTTGGCCGCCCAATGAGAAGGGAGCCCTCACTGGAGAAGACCCGGATGCTGGGAAAGACTGAAGGTCAAAGAAGAAGAAGGGGATGGCAAAGGATGAGATGGTTAGACAGTGTTATCGAGGCAACAAACATGGAGTTGAGCAAACTCTGGACGACAGGAGGGCCTGGCGTGGTGTGGTCCATGGGGTCGCGAAGAGTCAGACTCGACTGTGCGACTGAACAACAAGTTTCCAAAGTCTGATATGGTCAGGCTGTCCAAGTCAGGGCATAACTACAAGAACTGCTTTCTGTCAAGATGCAGCCAAGTCATGGTGACCTCAGGGCCATATTGGGTTTTCAAGGCAAGGGATGAACAGAGGTGATTTCCCATTGCCTGCCTCTGTGTGGCAACTCTGGACTTCCTTGGTGGCCTCTCATCCAGGGACTATTTAGATTCTGAGCCTCCCGGGACAGGGCTCTTAAGCCTTAGTTGGGGGGAAAGGCCAGGCAGAGATTATGGGAGCAGGCGTAGGACTGGGCTGTAGCTCCAACATGCTCAAGAAACTCCTGTTGTGAAAGACAGAAATCTTGGTACGAGTTGTATGCAGAGCTCTTTTTGTAGCAGGAACTCCTTTGCATATGAGGTGATGCACCCCTCATGCAGCCAATCCTCCCAGAGCTTACAGAGCTCTTCTTACAGGGGCTACTGTAAGCTCTTGGGCGACTGGCTACATTAGGGGTGTGTGGCCTAATATGCAAAGGAGTTCCTGCTACAAAAAGAGCTCGATATAGCACGATTTGCCTCATGAGTGAAGTGTGTTCGGATGTGCAAGACTGCCTCCACAGTGGCTTCTTATGTGGGCTTGCTGTTGTTGCTTTCAAAGCTAAGCATTGGAAGGCTGAACCAACTGCACCAAGCATGCACAGATATGCATAACAATATTCACTGGGGGGGGGGAGTCGAGAGCCATTACAAATGCCCTGCTGATCTTCTACAGACCTTCCTTCCTTCCTTCCTTCCTTCCTTCCTTCCTTCCTTCCTTCCTTCCTTCCTTCCTTCCTTCCTTCCTTCCTTCCTTCCTTCCTTCCTTCCTTCCTTCCTTCCCTGCGTTAGATTTGTTAGGCTGCTCAGGGCGGCTTACGCCAGCACAAGTACAATAAATAATTCAAGTTAACACCAACGTTAAAATACCTGTAACATATCAGCAAATAAAACAGTACACTTCCCAAGATGGCAGAAGAAAGATTTTTAATTTCCACGGGACGGAAAGGGTTGCGGAGGGTGTCTGTGAGTGAGAGTGCCAGATCTTTCCTCAACCAAATGCCTGGCGGAACATCTCTGCCTTGCATGCCCTGCGGAAAGATAGCATGGATATTCTCCAGCAGAGAGTTCTACCAGGCAGGGGCCAGGGCCAAAAAATCCCTAGCCCTAGTAGAGACAGCTGGATCTGTCTTGGGCTGGGGACCACCAGAAAGTTCTCATTCCTGGAGTGTAGTGCTCTTCCGGGGACATGCTGAGAGAGGCGGTCCTGAAGGTACGTGGGTCCTTGACTGCTAAGAGCCTTGAAGGTCAAAACTAAGACCTTGAACCTGATCTGGTGCTTCACTGGGAACCAGTGCAGCTCACGCAGCACAGGCTGGATATGTGCCACCCAAGGGGTCCCCGTAAGGACCCACACATCCGCATTCCGAATCAGTCAGAGCTTCTAGGTCAGGTGCAAGGGTAGGCCCGTGTAGAGCGAATTATAGTAGTCTGTCCTGGAGGTGACCATTGCATTCCCTCCCCAAATCTCCAGGAATTTCCCAACCCAGAGTGGGTATAAATCGATGTTGAGACCTCGTTTGAAGTACTGTGTACAGTTCTTGTCACCATACCTCAAAAAGGATATTATAGCATTGGAAAAAGTGCAGAAAAGGGCAACTAGAATGATAAAAGTGTTGGAAAACTTTCCCTACAAAGAAAGGTTAAAGCGCTTGGGGCTCTTTAGCTTGGAGAAATGCTGGCTGAGGGGTGACATGATCGAAGTTTATAAGATAATGCATGGGATAGAGCAGGTTGAGAAAGAAGCCCTTTTCTCCCTTTCTCACAGTACAAGAACTTGTGGACACTCAATGAAATTGCTGAGCAGTCGGGGTAGAATGGATAAAAGGAAAATACCTCTTCACCCAAAGAGTGATTAACCCATGGAATTCACTGCCATGGGAGGTGGCAGCGGCTACAAGCATGGACGGCTTCAAGAGGAAATTAGATAAGCATATGGAGCAGAGGTCCATCGGTGGCTATTAGCCACAGGGTATAGATAGGAACTCTCAGGCTGGGGCAAGTGATGCACTCTATTCTTGGTGCTTGCGGGGGTGAACAGTGGGAGGGCTTCTAGTGTCCTGGCCCCACTGCTGGACCTCCTGATGGCACCTGGTATTTTTGGCCCCTGTGTGCCACAGAGTGTGGGACTGGATGGACCATTGGCCTGATCCAACATTGGCTTCTCTTATGTTCTTATATTCTTATGGGTGACCCGGTCTGTTCTTGCACTCTTTCTCTCCATTATCTAGATCTTCACCTCATGCCCTTAAAACGGTCAGGAAGCCAAAGGTGCGACCCAAAAAAACTTCCTTTAGGAATCCGTTAGCTGATTAGAGGCTCCCAGCCCCCCCCAAACAGCATCCGAACACAATGTCTTTGCTTATTTCCCTCTGACGCAAATTTCCCCATCTGCGTTTCTTTTTTTAAAATCACAATTTTTTTTTCCAAGCGAACATTCCCAAAGGTGGTTGCCTTCAGAAGAAATTATAAAAAGAAAAATCAAGCCAGCCAGACTTGCAAATCCCTACAAAATATCTTACATCGATTTTCTGCCAAAAAGTGTCTTTTCCAGATCTAGAAAGGCCTCATTCCCCCACCACCCACCCACCACCCCAAAGGAAACTACATTACAAAGGCAGGAAAGAACATCAAAGGGAGTCCACTTGGCAACTTTGTATATATGTAAAAATGACTGTCAAAAGTACAAAGGAAAAGCAAAGATTTAGAAGGCAGGCTGCGCTGGGAGCTCCTAATGGCTTTACCTTTTGGTTCTGACAGCAGTTGTCAGAGATGGGAGAGGAAAAAAAAATTCTACCATTTCTATATCAAAGGGGCAGAACTGGAGGCCCTGATCTTCCCTAATGATAGGCAGAGAAATGAGAAGGAGACTTGAGACGGGGAAAGGCAGGCATGAAGGAACTAGAAAAAGATCCTTAAGCGCAAGAAAGTGTTGCTATCAGGGCTCTTTTTTGTAGCAGGGACTTCTTTGCATATTAGGCAACACCCCCCCTAATGTATCCAGTCCTCCAAGAGCTTATGGTAGCCCCTGTAAGAAGAGCTCTGTAAGCTCTTGGGGGATTGGCTACATTAGGGGTGTGTCGCCTAATATGCAAAGGAGTTCCTGCTATAAAGGAGTTCCTGCGTGATCAAGGTAATTCATACTCTGGTATCCCCATTACTAAGCATATACCCTAGAGAGCACTACGGTCGGGATTGCAACATCGACTGACCATTCCAGGCCTGAAGGACGCCAGGCTCGCTGCCACCAGGGCCAGGGCCTTTTCAGTGGTGGCTCCATACTGGTGGAATGAGCTCCCGGAGGAGATCAGGGCCCTGCGGGATCTCTTACAATTCCACAGGGCCTGCAAGACGGGGCTCTTCCACCAGGCATTCAATTAGGAGCCGCCACACCACTACCACCAATGTCTGTGGACATGGACTGGCCCCGGCCCAGAGAATGCACTGCAGTATCACGCAAGGCCTGAAGACCATGGAATTAGAAACACTGGTTTATGCTACACAATACGCCATCTGAACTACTGAGAGACGGTCATTAGTACTAGCACTTTGTTTACTGGATTGTTTTAAACGTTCTGGAATGTTTTGATCTTTTGTATGGTTTTATGGTACCGGGTACCAATTCTGTAAGGCGCCCTGAGCCTGCTTGCGGAGAGGGCTGGTTATAAATAGAATAAAATAAATAAATAAATGGATGGATGGATGTGAAAGTTGGGCAATGAAAACAGCTCCAGGGAGCCACCTTCTATAGGTATGACCGTTATTTCGATTTCCATTTCATTGAATCTGACGAAGTACGCATGCACACGGAAGCTCATACCCTGAATAAACCGTTGTTGGTCTTAAAGGCGCCACTGGACACAAAGTTTGTTGTTGGGCAATGAAGAGAAGCTAATGGGAAGAAATTGTATCCATCTGAAATGTGGTGCTGGGGAAGAGATACCGTGTGGACCGCCAAAGAGACAAGTCAATGGGCTCTAGATCATATCAAGCCCGAACTTTCCCTAGAAGCCGAAATAACTCAACTGAGGCTATTGTGCTTTAGTCACATCGTGAGAAGACAAAAGAGTCACTGGAAAAGACAATAATGCTGGGAAAAGTTGAAGGCAGCAGGGAAGGAGGAAGACCAAACAGGAGATGGAGGGACTCCGTTCAAAGCAGCCGTGGCCCTCAGTCTGGAAGACCAAACCAATCACACCAGCAGTCCCCATTCACCTGCGATGTTGTCCTTTGCCTGCTGTTGTCATTTGACATCTGAAATCACTCCGCTCTCCAAGATATGAGGACAGATGGACTCGCATTCTGTCTGCATCTGAGGACGAGAGCAGTGGCTCACGAAAGCGACTTGTTGTTGTTCTTCAGTCGCACAGTCGAGTCCGACTCTTCGCAACCCCATGGAACACACTACGCCTGGCCCTCCTGTCTTCTGCTGTCCTCTGAAGTTTGCTCAATTTCATGTTCGTTGCATCGATGACACTGTCTCACCATCTCATCCTTTGCCATCCCCTTCTTCTTCTTTGACCTTCAGTCTTTCCCAGCATCTGGGTCTTCTCCAGTGAGGGCTCCCTTCTCATTTGGTGGCCAAAGTATTTGAGCTTCAGCTTCAGGATCTGGCCTTCCAGGGAACAATCAGGGTTGATTTCTTTTAGGATTGACGGATCTGATTTCCTTGCAGTCCAAGGGACTCTCAAGAGTCTTCTCCACCACCACAATTCAAAAGAATCTATTCTTTGGCACTCAGCCTTCCTTATAGTCCAACTCTTGCGGCCATACGTTACCACTGGGAATACCATTGCTTTGACCATGCGGACTTTTGTTGGCAGGGTGAAAGCTCCTGCCCTGCCACAAATGTTGTGAGTCTCCCATGTGTTCCTGGACCCTTGCCATTTTCTACCAAACAAGGCTGTTAACGATAGCATATTTTGGAGGTCATTCATTCCTAGGGTCACCCTAAGAAACAACTTGATGGCACAGGGCTAATTTTGGGCAGGAACGCACAGGAACGGAATTCCAGCTGGCTCCCGGGTTGGCCATGCCCAGCAGGAATCCATTAGCATAATAGGCCACACCCAACAGCAGAAACTCATTAGGATTGGCCACATGAGGGGTGTGTGGCCTAACATGCAAAGGAGTTCCTGCTACAAAAAAAAAGCCCTGGGATTTTGACAACAAACAAGGTAAAGAGAATAAGAAGCAAAAGGTGGGTGTGGCTGGATGACCACACTTCTGGTAGCATGGGGGTGTGGCCTAATATCCGAATGAGCTGTGCTGTCAGGGGTGTGGCCTAAAATGCTAATGAGTCCCTGCTGTTGGGTATGGCCTATTATGCTAATAAGTTCCTGCTGGGCTCTTTCTACAAAAAAAAAAAAAAAGCCATGCACATAACATACCCACTATGGGCACCATCTTTGAAGGCATGAACCTGCACACCTGCTCCTTATTTCAAGGAGCTGCTCCTTGGTTATTTATTTAGGAAATACAGAAAAGATATACCAGAACCTGCAAAGAAACCGATCCTAATTTAGTACCTTATAAAATGGCATACACTCACAACACAAGGTCGGTATTTTTTTTCCTTTTGCCTTTTTTAAAAAATTGAATAATTTTATTAATTTTCCAGAAAGAAAAAAAGAAAAGAAGACAAAAACTTCACACAGGAAAGAGTGACATATAACAAACACGAAGCATGGGCTCATTATATCAGCTTACATTTTACACATAGGAATCATTCATTTCTGCACCTGCACCAGTTTTAAAAACTCAAAAAAGAATAATTTGACCGTTAGGTTATAATCCCTTGCAGATATCTCTCAACCCATTTGTATAATCTTGACCAATTTTTCTCAAAAATCTCCTCCTTTTTTTATCTCGGAGTTGTATTTTGACCCACGCATAATATTTTCTAACGGCCTTGCAGTGTGCTCCTTACTGTGGATTTGTTCCAGCAGCCCGCCCTAATCCGAATCTCATTACAAAGAAATAGCGAGACGTTTGCTGTTTTGCAAAAATGCCACCATTTGGAGTGAATCGCACCTGGGCCACGTTGGTTCTTCAACGGAGAGAAAGTGACAACGCAAATACACAGTTATGCACACTTGGGTAAATCAGCTTTGGGCGTGTTTTTTTGTTTGTTTTCGAGACCCGGATCGAAGCGGTTCCTTGAGCGAGTGCAAAAGCCTGCCACAAGCAAGGAAAAGATAAAAACTTCTCATGTACGCTCAGCGGAGACAACTCGAGTGGAATCTAAACAAAAAGGTGGGTGGTAACCCCGGAGCTTTTTCTCTCTCTTTTGACAGCTTGTGGTGGCAGTGATAAATCTGTGAAGTTATCTAATTTTCCACTGTTTTAATTAGAGGCCTGGGTTCTGAGCCCCGACAGCTGGCTTCTTTGTACTGCTCTCTGTTGCCTGACAGAGAAAAATTTTCGACTGTAACTTCAGCCAAGCTCTTGGCCTGACCTAGCCAATGAAACTTCTGGGATTCATAAACTTGCGGTTGGAAGGCAGATCTGCATTTCGAACGGCTCCTCGGCCGCCCTAACATGCAAAACTGGCAGGTCATGCGGCGAACTGCCTTTGTACTCCACGACGGTGGGGACGGCAATTAAAAGGGCAGGCCTGTGTTTCTTGGGAGCGCGGCGGAGGAGAAATTGTCTTTGGCTTAGGGTTCCAGTCACGTGTTCGAGCCTCTTAACAGCTGCTCAGAGTGCCGTTGAAGCTGGTTGGGTAGTGATAGAGTGGTGGACCTGTGCTGAAGAGACTTTGTTTGCAGGATATGCTCAGGGTTGGATCTCCAGCCAGGCCGCCCAAGAAATGACTTGAGCATTGACACAATGAGGGGCATAGGGTTGCCAGCTTTGGGTTGGGAATTTCCTGGAGCTTTAAAGGAGAGGGGAATGGAGGGAGTTCAGTACAGTTCCATAGAGTCCACCAAAGCAGCCATTTGGGTGACCAAAAGAAGAGAAGAAGAAGAGGAGGAGGAGAAGAAAAAGAGATTGGATTTACCAACATACCTGAGGGACTGCCTTTCCCCACATGTCCCCCAGAGAGCACTGCGATCAGGGTCTTAACATCGACTCACATTCCCCGGACCAAAGGATGCCAGGCTTGCTACAATCAGGGCCAGGGCATTCTCGGTGGTGGCTCCTCTCTGGTGGAAGGAGCTCCCGGAGGAGATCAGGGCCCTGCAGGATCTTCTGCAGTTCTGCAGGGCCTGCAAGAGGGAGCTGTTCCACCAGGTCTTCAACTAGGAGTCGCCTCGGGGGGGGAAACCCCTGCCCCCTGGAATCTTCAAAGCAGCCTGAGCCAGCTGCACGATACGAGTTCAGGACTGACCACTAGGAAGGCACTGAAGCTGAACGTCATCCTGTTAAATTATTATCGGTTTAATGGCATCTGGATTGTTATTGGTTAGCACCTTTTAATGTTGTGATTGTTTATGGTTTTATGATTATTAGATTATTTATTGCTGTTTTTATTCTTCTGTAAGCCGCCCCAAGCCGGCCGTGGCTGGGAGGGCAGGGTATAAGTTTGATAAATAAATAAATAATGTATACCCAGCCCTTCGCTACCCGAAGGAGTCTCAGAGCGGCTTACAATCTCCTTTCCCTTCCCCTCTCTGCAACAGACACCCTGTGAGGCAGGTGGGGCTGAGAGAGCTCTTTTGAGGACTGCTCTTGAGAGAACAGCTCTGAGAGAATTTATGATTGACCCAAGGTCACACCGGCAGCTGCATGTGGAGGAGTGGGGAATCGAACCTGGTTCTCCCAGATTAGAATCCGTGCTCCTAACCACTATACCGAACTGGCTTCCTTGACCAATCAGGCTATGGATCTAGCAAGTGTACCGTTCTGTTTGCTGAAGTGGTCACCTAGATGCTCCTCTGGTCTTCAGAGGTGTTGCTGCCTTTGAACATGCTAATACCATCGGCAGGCCTGCCTCCTCCCAAATTTGTCTGCTCCCTTTTTAAAGTCAACCAAGCCAACGGCTGTCACTACATCCTGTGGCAATGAGTTCCGCAAGCTAATGATGAGCTATGTGGAGAAACAGTAGTTTCTTTGTCTATCCAGACTGTGGGTCAGTCCTGTAGCTTCTGCTTGGTTTGCAGAAGGTCCTGGGTTCCATCCTCGGCATGTCTGATTAGACCAGGCAGCTGGTGATGTGAAACGCTTCTGCTTGAGATCCTGGTCAGCTGCTGCCAGTCCGAGTAGACAATACTGACCTTGATGGATCACTGGTCAGATTCAATATAATGCGGCTTCTCGTGTTCATGTGTGTACTGTCCATATAATTCATTTGCTGACCCCAAGCTGTTGCTTGACAGGAGGGGTGAACAAGGTTTTCTCTAATCCATAAATTTATAAACCTGCCACAGGGTCATTCACACATGCAGGTTGATGCTCAATGCTGTGGTGATCGAACGCATGTCTGAACCAGTCCTTTGATTCTGTCATGGGAGTGTGCCACTTCTTTTTGTTTAGGATATTTTTTTTCGAAGTGTTACTCAAAGCACTCTTCTAAAAGTACTTGAAGGACTATCATGTAGAGGATGGGGTGGAGTTGTTTTCTGTTGCCCCAGGAGGTCGGAACCAACAGGTTGAACCAAACCAGAACCAACAGGTTGAAATTAAATCCGAAGAGTTTTCGGCTAAACATTAGGAAGAAGTTCCTGACAGTTAGAGGGGTTCCTCGGTGGAACAGGCTTCCTCGGGAGGTGGTGGGCTCTCCTTCTTTGGAGGTTTCTAAGAAGAAGTTAGATGGCCATCTGTCAGCAATGCTGATTCTGTGAATTTAGGCAGATCATGAGAGGGAGGGCAGGAAGGGTTGCCTCAGTGCTTAGTTCTTGTGGCCCTTTCTTACACACCCAGGGAAAAGCTGATTGCCACTTTGAGGACAGGAAGCAATTTTTCTCCAGGCCAGTTTGGCTGGAGATCCTGGAGGGTTTTTTGTCATCTTCTGGGTGTGGAGCAGGGGTCACTGGGTGTGAGTGTGGGGGAGGTATTTGTGAATTTCCTGCACTGTGCAGGGGGTTGGACTAGATGACCCTGGAGGTCCCTTCCAACTCTATGATTCTATAAAACATCAGTTCACCAGTGTGATGTAGTAGACAGAGAGCTGGGTTTGGACCAGGAAGGCCTGAGTTCAAGGCCCCACTAAAATCACTGTGCGGTCTTAGGCCAGGCCCAATATAGAAAGGATGGGCTAGAAATATAATAATGACACTAAGGACTACAGATCTTAACCTGACCTGCTGCAGTCAGATGACAGGCTTGGCACGGTCTGGCCACGCCTCTATTTTATTCGGTGTTATTTGTTCTGGAGAAGTTTGTCCACAGATGCCACCCTTAACCCGCCTGACCGTGCACTTACTCCATGGTTGACCATTCAGATTATTGCTGCATGGTAACCATGGTAACCACCAGTCAGACAGCATCCTTTTAAAAACTGTAATCATGGCTTTGGCTTGGGACCAAGTCCAGGGCTCTTTTTGTAGCAGGGACTCCTTTGCATATTAGGCGACACCTCCCCTAATGTAGCCAATCCTCCAAGAGCTTACAGAGCTCTTCTTACAGGGGCTACTGTAAACTCTTGGGGGATTGGCTACATTAGGGGGTGTCGCCTAATATGCAAAGGAGTCTCTGCTACGAAAAGAGCCCTGGGACTGACCAACATAACTGAAGGACTGCCTACTCCCTTTATGAACCTGCCTGGCCACTATGGTGATCTTCCATGGCCTTCCTTCGAGTTCCCCCACCTTCTGAGACTGAATGGGTAACAACCGGAGAAAGGGCCTTCTCTGTCATGGCACCCAAACTCTGGAATTCTCTCCCCGGGGGGACTTGGTGGGGAAGTTAATAGTTTTAAAACCTGATTTCATCCGGTATGTTTTAATTTGTTTGCCACCTCGGTGGATTTTGAAAGGGCCAAAAAGTCAGAATGCAAATAAATACACAAATAAGCAGTAGGGGGATGATTGGAGTATAGGATTGGGAAGACCTGGGTGCAGGTCGCTGCTCAGTAATGACCTTCACTATGTTGTTGAAGGCTTTCATGGCCGGAGTTCATTAGTTGCTGTAGATTTTTCCGGGTTGTGTGGCCGTGGTCTTGGCATTGTAGGACCTGACGTTTCACCAGTAGCTGTGACTGGCACCCTCAGAGGTATAACACAGAAAGATGGAGTCCTCTCTGTGTCAAGGTGACCTTCACTGGTTGACCATGGGCCATTCTCTCAGCCTAACCTGCCTCACAAAGGAGAGAGAAGAACCAAGATTGGTGCCTTTGGCTCCATGGAGGAAGGGCAGGGTCAAAATGCGATAAATGCAGGCAATATTAATGACACTCCTTTTTGTTTAAGCGACACATCCAGATTAAACCAGCACGCCAAACCCAGCCTCTTTCAGAGCAGGTCCGATTGGTCTGCGCACGGCGTCTCCTCTGCCACCCTGTTCTCACGCACAAGTTTTGTTTGCTTTTTTTTGTCTAGGCAACCTGGGCTTTGCACAAAGAGCCACGCAAGGCTTTGATTGACTTTGCTGTATTGCATCCAACTCAATAAACATGCTTTTTTTTTTCAAAAACTTTTTTTTCTTTCAAAAACTCCCACTGAGAAGATTAACGGAGAGGCTGGCATCCCATGGCAGTGCATTCCTGATGCCATTATTTCTGGACTGGCTTGCTTCATGCAACAACTTGACACGATCGGATAATCGGGAGGCTGGGAGACGGTATCGCATATCAGTGTGCCAAGACCAAAAAAAAGAGAGAGGAAAGAATGCACATTTTATGTTGTGGATCTGAAAAGGTATGTGCCTCAGCAGACGAGAGAATATTTGGGCAGCTAAATTACCTGGCACAGTCTAAATTCTATCACTCACCTCGTTCGGGGCTACAGATCTCAGCCTGATCTAACTGACAAATTGCAGTCAACAAACTGGGGGGAGAAACCCTGAACCTCCTAATTGATATCTTCATCCATGTCCAATCCAAACAAAACTTCTGCTTTGTTAAGGGATTAATCATTGCTATGTGAAATAACACAGAGGCACACTGAGTTTCTTTCTTGTTATAATCTGTTTCCTCCAGGACCTCACATGAGACAGGTGAGCAGAGCAAAAACAGCTGTTTATTCTTTATCTATCTATCTATCTATCTATCTATCTATCTATCTATCTATCTATCTATCCATCCATCCATCCATCCATCCATCCATCCATCCTCTATCTATCTATCTATCTATCTATCTATCTATCTATCTATCATCTATCTATCTATCTATCTATCTATCTATCTATCTATCTATCTATCATCTATCTATCTATCATCCATCTATCTATCTATCTATCTATCTATCATCTATCTATCTATCTATCTATCTATCTATCTATCTATCTATCTATCTATCATCTGTCTGTCTGTCATCTGTCATCTATCTATCTATCATCTATCTGAAATCTCTGCATCCCACCTCATAACAAAAGTTCCAAAGCTGCCTTGCAATCTGTTTTAAAAGCACAATAAACCAAATAAAAACAGCAGTGAATACTGCAGCATAAAAAATTCATTGGTAAATATCCATTGAAGAACAACAGCAGCAAAAACAGCCATGGCAGAAAATGAGGGTATCAGGACTGAGAAATATAATTATCTTTCAATTGTTGCCAACACCAAAACTCAGGATGCCGAAAGCACCTCCAGCATCCACGGCTCAAGACAGCTTACAATGCAACACAGTTATGGAATTCCATAAGCAAGGTGCCGTAACCAACAAGGCCACACTTCTAAGTTTTTAAGACAAAGATGCACAGAGCTGGCCTACTGATTAAGAACTCAACAGAAGGTTAGGTTTGTGAGACTGGGCATTCCTTTTGATTTTGATATCTAGACAGTCATACAATGTGGTCTGAAGTAATTAGGCCACGTGTCATGTCATGCAATTAAGCAGGTGCTGTACAACTATCTATATCTGGCAAAGTGGAATGTTGGAACCTGTAGATGGTGCCACATAAGCACTGGTCTGGCAACACTTTTAAATCTAGAATTCAAGGAAGTGCTAATAAAACCTCGTCTTGACCTATCAAAGCCTAACTGGGTAATGCCCTATGCACTTTCAAGATCCATCAGAATATCTCTCCCCAGAAAGCCAAGAGAGATATTTAACAGATAATTTCCACCAGGCCAGGACTACTAATGCTTGTTCCTCTATCTGCTCTTTATGTAAAGCTGAAGAATGCTTTTTATATAAGGAGAACTCTTGCATGTAAAGTGAGGCATCTCCAAGAAGACCCTTCCATGGGTCCAGTTCAAAGGCAGGAGCACTAGAGGAAAAACTGTAAAATCTGGCTGAGGAAGAATCTAGAGCAGGATTTGTCCAACAACAACAACAACAAGGCAAAAGTTGTTGTGATTAATTCTGGGGGAAAACATAATGAAGGAAATAAATTGTCGTGGGCCAGCCAGGGCTCAGCAAGAGTGAGGACACCTCAGGAGAAGAGGAGCCCCATTTGGCCAGCTCTGAGTCAGCAGAAGCCAGCAAGCAGGAGGATGAACTGCAGGCTTTCCAGGATTCACAGCCAACAGCTGTGACCAAGTCACCAACAACCTCCAACCCTGATTCAACAGGTGAAACTCAGTTGATTTTTTCCAGCCCTCCAGTATCACCCACACCCTTAGAGCACCGCAGACGGAGGCTATGAACAGAACTACAGGACAGACGACAAAGTGCACACCTCCTGGTCCAACACCAGCTGCTTGAGTAGTTGCAGGAGTCCTCCTGAGCAGCTGGCTGTAAGCACAACCCTTAAGCATATGGCTATAAAAACCAGCCAAGGGAGGCTATTAGCTGTGGAAGCAACAAGTTGCATTGGTGCCTGCCTCAACCCTGTGACTCTTTGGACCATTTCCTGACTTTGCCTTTGTCTTGCTCCTGAACCTGCTTGTGAGTAACTCTTGAAATTCTCAGACCCTGCTGTATGAGCTGACCCTCGGACTAGACTTCTAACTCTGTGCATAACCTTAGACAGGACCTTGACTACGCTTCCTGAGTTGGTGCTCTTGCCTTACTTGCTCTGTGCTCTGACAGCGGGCCCTATGCCATACCTGGCCTGGCTTATGACATAAATATGTCAGAATTGGAGACTGCTGGGCAGATGTATCCTTAATTGTGGAATTGTGCCCATCCATAACAGCCTTAACTGGGGGCAACACAGAGAACCAAAGGAAAGTTGCGATTATGGGAACAAAGTTCCATCTCAGCTTCCTGCAGGCCCCTGGGCAGGGGGCGGAACTTCCTGCCAGACTTAAATTCTGGCGCTTCCCATTTTACAAATTAATCTCTCTTTGGAGGGAGGCAAGCAAGGGAAAAAAAAAAAAGGAGAGACGCTTTTGCCCTTTTCGAAGTTAAGCCCACGCACGACCGCTGAAAGGCATTTGTTTCACCACGAAAACCGAAAATTTGTACCATTTCATTGACCCGGGGAGAGAGATGACAGCAATTCCACCAGGACATATTTTTTGAAGGGCTCTAATCCGCACATTGACAGGAACCATCACTAGGGCAGCTGTTTGCCCTCTTTGCGTCAGACGTTTGATCGATGCTCGAGCGGGGATCCTCCGCTATTTGACAACAGAAATGCTTCGTGCCGATTGACGAATGAGGTGGCGTCTGACAAATTGAAGTGCAGCCCTAATGTTTTGGTGTCAGCCAAAGAACCCCGGGAGATAAAAATAGAAACTCCTGGGGGTCTATTAGGGCTCATAATTGTCCATGCATGCCATTTTTAACTTCTCCCAATTGCCGTGGCTTAAGGGCAGGGGAGAAAAATCGTGCAGGTTGAAGCACGTCCCTGTCCCGGGGAACCTCAGCTTAGAGGTTTTGAATTGGTGTGTAAAGGATGCCTTGGTTTCAGATAAGGTTGCCAATCTCCAGGCGGGGTCTGGAGATTTCCTGGAATGCCAAGTGATCTCCAGATGACAGAGATTGGTTTCCTTGGTGAAAATGGCTGCTTTGGAGGGTGGGCTCTCCATGGCATTGTGTGCTGCGGAGGTCCCTCCCCTCCCCAAACGTTGCCCTCCCCAGGGTCTCCAGGAATCTCCCAACCAGCTGCTGCCAACTATATTTTCAGAAGAGCTGAAAGAAGAAGAAGAAGAAAAGAAAAGAAGAAAGAAAATTATTATTATTATTATTATTATTATTATTATTATTAATAATAATAATAATAATAATAATAATAATAACAACAATAATTCGATTTACATGCTGCCCTTCCACAAGGAAAAGAAGAAAGAAAGAAAAGAAGGAAGGAAGGAAGGAAGGAAGGAAGGAAGGAAGGAAGAAAAGAAGAAAGAAAGAAAGAAAAGGAAGAAAGAAAGAAAAGAAGAAAGAAAGAAAGAAAAGGAAGAAAGAAAGAAAAGAGGAAGGAAGGAAGGAAGGAAGGAAGGAAGGAAGGAAGGAAGGAAGGAAGAAGAAATCCAAGATGAGGAGATGAGTGTCGTGTCTGGGGAAGGCTCCGGATGAAGGGCTTGTGAGGTCACCTTCCCACCAGTGAAGGACAAGCTGTAGTCCCCCAGGGAGAAGCACATGTGGCAGGTTCTCGGTGCTTTCTCCTTTGCCGTTTTGGGAGGTGCAAATGAAAAAAAGAGAATGGAAAAATGTGCCAAACAACATGTGCTCAGTGTGCAGTGCAAAACTAACAAATCAAAAAGAGAGAGAGGGTAAACCTGATGGACCTTAACCTGGAAGGCCCAGGCTAACCTGATCTCATCAGATCTCATCAGACCAAGAAGCCCTGTGAGGAAAGGCTGAGGGACTTCTTGGGAATGTTCAGTCTGGAGAAGAGGAGGCTGAGGGGGGACAGGATGGCTCTCTTGAAGGATTTGGAGGGCTGTCCCTTAGAGGAGGGCAGGGAGCGGTTCCTGTTGGCAGCAGAGGAGAAGACTTGCGATAACGGGTGTAAATTAAGGGCTGGAAGGTACCGGATGGATATCAGGAAAAACTTTTTGACAGAGTCGTGCCACGGTGGAATCAGCTGCCTCGGGAGGTGGTGAGCTCCCATGCACTGGCAGTCTTTAAGCAGTGGCTGGACAAACACTTGTCAGGGATGCATCAGTTCTCTTCTGAAAGAAGGCCAGCTCATTCAGAACTCAAAAATCCAGGGTCTGGATTGAACTGCAAATATTTCTGCTGCTCACGTGGGGAAGAAAGCTAGCTTCGCCCTCCCTTCCTGGTTTCCTGACCCTTTCCAGACTCTTCCTCTGGTCTTCCCCTCTTCCCATCACTCCTGTGGTCTTCTTCCAGTTTGGTGTAATGGTTAAGTGCACGGACTCTAATCTGGGAGAACCGGGTTTGATTCCCCACTCCTCCACTGGGACCTGCTGATGTGACCTTGGGTCAGTCACAAGCTCTGGCACAGCTGTTCTCTCAAGGACAGTTTCTGTCAGAAGTTCTCTCAGCCCCACCTCCCTCACAGGGTGTCTGTTGTGGGGAGGGGAAGGGAAAGGAGTTTGTAAGCCGCTCTGAGATGCCTTTGGGCAGTGAAGGGCGGGGTATACATCCAAACTCTTCTCTTCTTCTTCTTCTTCCAATCCTACTTTTTGAGTCTGGCTCTTCTTTTTGAGCCACAGTTCTCACAGGAGCTTTCCTCCTCATTTCCTGTTTCCCCACTTCTCCCATGCTTCCTTTCTGCCGGCACAGCCCTTCTCTGACATCACAGCAAACCGGCCAATGATATTTTCAGTGCCAAAAATAGCACACCGCCTCCTCGACATGCTTGAACTTTGCTCGTTTGAGGAACAAAATAAGGCAAGAGCAGGAGAGAGACATTCAAGACGTCTCCCTAAGCGGCAGGGAGCCGTGCGAGCCGCCTGCCCGGTTCGATTACCAGTGCCCAGATCCGGCCTGGAAGAGAAGAAAGGGGGAGAGTGTGCCAGTAGTCAGAGGGATTTTCATACCACTTTGTGCAGTTAGCCTTCAATTTGGAATGGCCTGGAAAATGCGGTAAACATGTGGACCTGTTTTAAAAAGATGCTGAGATTAGGAAAACATTATTAGACAGCGGGGATAACACGGTTCAGGTTTCCCGCCGCTGCCAACTCTCGAGCGGAGCTGCTCCAATCAACATGCCAGATAAAAGAGTAAACAAATCTAATACGGGCCAGAACTGGACGGCTTGTCCATCTCCAAGAGCTCCAGTGGAAATCTGGTATTAGAAAATTCCTGGGATCATAAGGGCAAGAAACTTGTTTCAGCTTCAATGAAGTTGGCATTGGCAATCACCGGAGTCTGACAAGAGCCTTCTGTGCACCAGGGGAGAGCTTCGGGCTTTGCTTGTTACTCACCACATACTATAGACTGTGTGATGGAAAGAGAGGGGCTGTGGCTCAGTGGCAGAGTCTCTGCTTGGCAGGCAGAAGGTCCCAGGTTCAATCCCCAGCATCTCTAGTTAAGTGGATCTGGCAATAGGCCTAAGACCTTGGAGAACCCCTGCCAATCAGGGTGGACAGTACTGACCTCGATAGCCGGCTGATCTAATTCAGAGACCGGTTTTCGCAGTGGGAAAGAAAGTTCCATTAAAGTCCACAGAGTGCCACACAAAAGGGAACAGGCCAGTCTGTGAGAAACGAATGTCTATATCCCAAATCAGGATTTCAGACCATGCGGCGATAGCTCATGAAGTCTCAGGGGCGTACAGATGTCCTCGGACAGAATCAGACCCATGTTCTATCCTCTGACCATCAGCAGCTCTCCAGGGTCTCAGGTTGAGGCCTCCTGGGTTAGAGTCTGCGCACTTAACCACTACATCAGTTTGGTGTAGTGGTTAAGTGTGTGGACTCTAATCTGGGAGAACCGGGTTTGATTCCCCACTCCTCCACTTGCACCTGCTGATGTGACCTTGGGCAAGCAATAGGTCTGGCACAGCTGTTCTTGAAAAAGAGCCGTTTCTGTCAGAACTCTCTCAGCCCCACCTAGCTGACATGGTGTCTGTTGTGGGGACAGGGGGAAAAAGGAGTTTGTAAGCTGCTCTGAGACTCCTTTGGGTAGTGAAGGGCAGGGTATAAATCCAATCTCCTCCTCCTCCTCCTCTTCTTCTCCTTCTTCGTCTCCTTCTATTTCTTCTTCTACATCACCAGTTTCTGATATTTTTAAAACTGGAGATGACAGGGATTGAACCTAGGATCTTCTGCAAGCAAAGCAGATGCTCTTGCACTGAACTCTGGCCCCAGCGGAGCCTCCCAGAGGTTGTCCTATCCAGTATGATGTAGTCGTTAAGAGTGTCAGCCTAGTATCGGAAGACGCAGGTTTGACACCACACTCGTGCCATGGGAACTCGCTGGGTGACCTTGGGCCAGGCACAGTCTCTCAGTCTAACTCACCTCACAGGGTTGTTGTGAGGGTAAAATGGAGAACGATGTAAGCTGCTTTAGGTCCCCATTGGGGAGAAAGGCAGGGTACCCTGGCCTATAGCTATGGAGGGGCTATTGTGGACTCTGCCCCTTTCCTTAAAAGGCCAACCCCCTTCCTTAAAGGGCCCCCACTTCTTCTCAAAAAAGCTACGGGGCTGAGAGTACCAAGGAATTAAATAAAACACACGCCTCATTTTCTTTCAACGGTCTATTAAGTCCCCTGCGAGTTGGCACAGGTCGATGAACATCCTAGGCGATGCATCTTCCACGGATGCACGTCCACAGCGGTTGCACAGAAAGGGAAATCTGTGCCAGCAGTCGGGCCGGCCAAGCTTCCCTTCGATATGCCAGATAAATCAACTCCCACCAGCGCGGGAGGCGGATCTCTAATTCACAGCCTTCTTCCAGGACAGGGCCAGGGACCGTTTTCAAAGGCAATCTCTCGGATTGTTTGCTTTGCTGTTGTGTTGGCGGCTTATCAAAAAAAGGATCACGTTTCTCTCAGGGAAGTTTCTCTTTGCTCAGAAGGCTTGTCCCTCCTGGAAGCCCAGGCACTGAGCACTGAGTTTTTGGGAGATGAACTCACCCTCTTGCAGCTGATCCTCCTTGGCTGGTGGAATGGGAGGGAGGGAGAAAGACCAGGAAGAAGTGTGTGCAGAGTCTTGTGCAGAGAGCACCCTCTTCTGCACCCGTCCTTCCTTGTCGGCCATCGATCGTGGGAGAAGAGGTCAGAGTGTTAACAGTGGGTTTGCACGGACAAAGCTCCCTTCCCCGCATGAGGCAGTGGGGGGCTGAAATTAATAGTTTTAATGGTGGGGAGGTTCAGTTAGGGAAAGGTTAACCGGCCGGCTCATTGCAACGCGGTGACTCACCCTTCTCTGTGAACCAATTGTGAAGCCGAATGCATCGGAACGGCCATTGGGTCACTTTGGCAGCCTTCGCGAAGAGACTGAAGGAAAGCATAATTCCTGGGCGCTCGCAGTTATCTGCAGTTTCTGGAAACTGGGTCTAGTACGCTGGGCTGGGGGAGGGAGAGATTTCCAAATACACAGTACAGGCAAGTTTCCCAGCTCCTAATCCTCCAGTGCGCTGCATGGCAGGTATTCTAGAATGGCCAGCCTGAGGCAGTGAGGAAGGCGCCCACACTTCTGTCGTTCTGCAAATTCTGCACGACAGAATTGTTCAAGAGGGCATTTCGATAAAGGTTGCAAGCTAGCCTGATCTCGTCAGATCTCGGAAGCTAAGCAGGGTCGGTCCTGGTTAGTCTTTGGATGGGAGACCAGCAAGGAAGTCCAGGCTTGCTACGTGGGTGCAGGCAATGGCCAATTACCTCTGTCTGTCTCTTGGTGTGAAAACCTGCCACTCGATGGGACTAGTCATCACTAAGGCTGTGGTCACATGGTCATTTTGATCGGGTTTCACCGCTGTTCCCTCTTTCATTTAAAATTCCTGATCAGATGCCCACATCCATCTCCCACACCAAGCTGGGCTTCCTCACGCGATCCTTCCAGTTCCCTAGCGAGTTTTCCGACACCAGGAAAATCAACCACTTTCCAGGTACTTGCGCTTTGAATCTGTGATTTGCCTATCTGGACAGCCATCTCTCGCAATGATTGTGATTAGGTCGTCTGAATGTCTTTCTTCAGGTAGGTTTTTTTTGCGACTTTCACCATTGTGTGCATGCATGTGCATGCACATTTGTGCACATGTGCACATGTGTGCATGCACATATGCTCATGCACAAAGAATTTTTTTAAAAAAAATGTGCCACACCGCCACTTGGGCAACACGGCTGTCTGGACAGTGCCTGGCGCATTGTCACACAAAGCAAGCAGTTAGGCAAGGGGTATGTGATCATCTGAACCCGCTTAAAAATATCCCCAATCAAATCTACAAAGCGGGAACAAATCGTGGTGAGAAAGTGCAGGGAGGAGGAAGCCAAGATCAACCACACAGTGCTCTAATTTTTTTTTTTTTTAAGAAATATTTCAAAGAATCTGTTCAAACCCTAAAACCACTAGACTGCCAGTTTCAAAATTTATAATTTCAGAATGGGGTTTTTTCAAAGCACAGTTTTGGAAATTGAGATGTCCTGGTATTAACTAAGCATGTGACTTCACCGGGGAGGAGCACAGATCTGATTTCTAAATTGTAACTTTGTCCACGTGGATTGACAAGATCATTGGTGGGGAAAAGGTGTCATGAAATCACAGCTGACGTCCAGCAAACCCCTGTAGGGTTTTCAAAGCAAGAAACATTCACAAGTGGTTTTGCCATTGCCTACTGTGTGGCAGCCCTGGGCTTCCCTGGTGGCCCTGCTCGGCTTCTGAGATCTGATGAGACTGGACTAGCTGGGCCCATCCAGATCAGGACAGTACTTGTAGCAGCAGCAATAAAAAGTGCTGTCAAGTCACAGCAAACTTATGGCGACCCCAGAGAGTTTTCAAGCCAAAGAGACAGACAGAGAACATTTGACATTGCCTGCCTCTTTGTAGCAACCCTGGGCTTCCTTGGTTGTTTCCCATGCAAGCAGCGCTATTTTGGGGCAGGAACGGAGTTCTGGCTGGCTCCCGAGTTGGCCACGCCCAGCAGGGACTCATTAGCATAATAGGCCACACCCAACAGCAGGAACTCATCAGGATTGGCTACATTAGGGGTATGTGGCCTAACATGCAAACGAGTTCCTGTTATGAAAAAAGCCCTGGGTTGCGACAACAAACAAGGTAAACAGAATAAGAAGCAAAAGGTGGGTGTGGCTGGATGACCACACTTCTGGCAGCATGGGGGTGTGGCCTGATATGCTAATGAGTTTCTGCTGTTGGGTGTGGCCTATTATGCTAATGAGTTCCTCCTGGGCTTTTTCTACAAAAAAAAAGCCCTTCATGCAAGTACTAACTGAGGTCGACCCTGCCTAACTTTCTAGCTCTGAGAAGATCAGACTAGTTGGGACCATCTAGGTGATGCCCGTTTCCATAATCATGTTTTATGTACAAAAAGAGCTTGACAGTCCCAGTCTCTATTATAACATTGTACTAAAGGTGCAGTTCTCTTCTTTATTTATTTTGGCACATGCTAGATTCTGGTGACGTATCTCTATGCCAAAGGTTTAAAAGACGTTGGATACCCATTCTCTCTCCCCAGAGAACATTGGGAAGTGTAGTCCTGTGAGGAACAATTCTAGTTAAGGATCTCTGGTGAAGAATCTTCTGCACCCTTGTTTAAACTCCAGTTCCCAGGATCCTTTGGGGGGGGGGAGAAAGCCACAAGCCTCGCATTGATATAACACAGATTAATTAATTAAATAAACACAACCCCAAATTAATTAATTAATTATTGCGCGGCCTGGTGTGTAGAATAGCCGGGAGATCCTAAGATTGTCTGGCAGCCAGAAGCGCTCGCTCTTTTGGTGTTATGCACCAATAGGTGGCAAGCTAGACTTGTTTATAAGGCAAGAGATGTTTCAGAGGTGGTTTGTCGTTGCCCGCCTCTGCGTCACAACCCTGGTATTCCTTGGAGGTCTCCCTTCCAGATTCTAGCCAAGGCCGACCCTGCTCAGCTTCTGAGATATGATGAGATCGGACTAGCCTGGGCTAACCTGGTCACTGACTGCAGAATCATATCATTCAGCACAGAAAAGAAATGGAGAAGAAGAAACTCTGGCTTGGTGCACTCCTAGAGATTTGGGGATAGTGTCTCTGGAGGGCATCGTCTGTGGAGGAAGCCCAGCAAGGATGTGGTGTCATTTCCTCTAGAGAGGGTTGCCATGTTCCCCCCGGCCACTGGCAGAGGATGGGGAGGTAGGGGTGCCGGATCCAGGTTGGGGAATTCCTGGAGATTTGGCGGTGTAGCCTGGGGAGGACAGAGACCTCAGTGGGGCACGAGGCCACACCGTCCACCAGGCCCGTAGCCAGGATTTTTTAAGTCAGGGGGCATTTAAATTTCTTAGGGGGCACTGGCTAATCAACTTAATCTGGGGGAGAAAGCCATGACGCCCTGGGATGGATGGGAAGTCAGGGGTCTTGCCAGCAAGTCAGGGGGGCCAGCCCCAAGATGCCCCACTGTAGCTACAGGCCTGCTGTCCACCCTCCAGAGCATCCATTTTCTCCAGGGGAAGTAATCTCTGCAGTCTGGAGAGGAGCTGTTGGTCTGGGGGATCCGCTCGCCTAGGGCGCCGGCCCTGCAGGGGCGCCAAAATGCCCCCCCCCGTAAAAAGCCCCCCGGGCCGCCCAATGCCGGCAGCCTCGGCTTTCCCGGGTTCCTCACGGCTGCGAGACACCCGGGAGAGCTGTGCGCGCTGCCCCTGGGAGGGAAGGGGGGGCTTCTAAGCCCGCCCCTTCCTCGGCTCTCCCAGGTGCTGGACCATTTTCAGGCCCCACCGGGAGGTTGGCATCCCCGGTGGGGTGGGCGCCCCAGGCAGTCCTGCCTAGGGCGCCCAGATACCTGGGGCCAGCCCTGATCCCGAGGCCAGGTCCCACCCAGAGGCCGGCATCCCTAATTGAAACTGGCCGATTTCCACAGCAGAAGAGCCTGCTAACCACATAAAGTGGGAGCCAGCGTGGATGTCTTCATGGATTTGCCGGGCAGATGGAAGGCGCAGGGACTTCAAAGAGCACACGCCTGCTTATTTTAGGAACAAAGCGTTATTTGCAGGCCTGCCTCTGATGCCTCCCCCGAGCGACGGGAGGTGTCCCAGGATGGATGTCTTCCTTCTGTTGATCAGAGTTGCTTTCCCAAAGGAATGTTTGCTCTGTCATCAGTGACCACCTAATTAATGTTAAACATGCTCCGTTTTAAAAAATAATAATTCTGGAGGTAGTGGCTAAGTTGGTGTTTTTGTGTTTTTTTTTGCAATGCAACAAATTTGGCCGGATATCAGTCAAGGGCACGTTTTAAAGAGATGGGATTTGGGGCAGGGATCGCTTCCAAGGCCAGGGGGACGCAGGCGGAGCCCCTGCCCCCAGTGGGAAACAATGGCCCCGTGGAAGTCTGATAAGAGACACAGCGGCTCTTTTCCTGTCGAAACAAATGCGGTTTTTGGTGGGTTTGATTTATTTTGTGCTCGTAAACGTCTCTGGAGATGGAGTGGACCTGCCTCAAAGCCCCAAGACACCTGACATAGCAGGGAAAAGTCCCAGATCAGCTATACCTGTGTACAGGGCTTTTTTTTGTAGAAAAAGCCTAGCAGGAACTCATTAGCATAACAGGCTACACTCAGCAGCAGGAATTCATTAGCATATTAGGCCACACCCTGACTGCACAGCTCATTAGCTTATCAGGCCACACCCCCATGTTACCAGAAGTGTGGTCATCCAGCCACACCCACCTTTTGCTTCTTATTCTGTTTACCTTGTTTGCTGTCAAAACCCAGGGCTTTTTTTGGAGCAGGAACTCCTTTGCATGTTCGGCCACATACCCCTAATGTGGCCAATCCGAATGAGTTTCTGCTGTTGGGGGTGGCCTATTATGCTAACGAGTTCCTGCTGGGTGTGGCCAACTCAGGAGCCAGCCGGAACTCCGTTCCCGTGCGTTCCTGCCCAAAAATGGCCCTGCCTGTGTAGAGCTGCAGGTGAAAAAGGGTGTGCGGTACCCCAATTCCCTTCAAGTCCTGTATCTGTTAAGGGCTCTCCTCTGGATCACGAACCATCTAAGACTGATCTCTCTTCTAGGTAGGGCTGCCAGTCTCCAGGTGGTAAAGTCAAGGACGAGAGATCAAGGGACAGGCTGAACTTTGTAAGGAAAAACAGCCGTGATGTGATAACGAAACCTTGTTAGAGGAAAAAAATATATCTTCTTTAATTATCCAGTGAATAACAAACCATTAAAGGTGCTTTCTTAGAAGTAAATTGGTCTCCAGTTTTTCTTTCTGATGGTCAATAGACCGTTTCACTCAAGGTTCCATCAGATGAGACCTTAACACCTTTTGTATTTTTTCTACTCCCTCTTCCTTTCTAGCTTCCGTCATTTAGTTATGTGAAAAGCAGCTATGCGCTGCCTTCTCAAATTCTTTCCAGACTGCTTCAGGTGCACACTGTCAATCATCCCAGAATTACAAATGGTCTCCAGGTAACTGATAGGAATGCCAGACTCCAGGTGGGATCTGTGAGTCCCCTGGAATTACAGCTCATCTCCAGACTACGGAGCTCAGTTTCCCTGCAGAAAATGGATGCTTTGGAGGGTGGACTTTGGAGGTATCCGACTGTGGTCCCTGTCCTCCCCAGGGCCCGTCCCCAAATCTCCAGGAGTTTCCCAACTTAGATCTGGCAACCCTACCCCCATCCCCTGCCGGGGGGCACCTGGCAACCCTAGAGAGATCAGTTACCCTAGAGAAAATGGCTGCTTTGGAGGGTGGACTTTGAGTTCCAGCAGGAACTCATTAGCATAATAGGCCACACCCAACAGCAGAAGTGTGGTCATCCAGCCACACCCACCTTTTGCTTCTTATTCTGTTTACCTTGTTTGTTGTCAAAACCCAGGGCTTTTTTTGGAGCAGGAACTCCTTTGCATGTTAGGCCACACACCCCCAATGTAGCCATTCGTAATGAGTTTCTGCTGTTGGGTGTGGCCTGTTATGCGAATGAGTTCCTGCTGGGCGTAGCCAACTCGGGAGCCAGCCCGAACTCCGTTCCTGTGCATTCCTGTCCCCAAAATAGCCCTGCCTTTGTACCCCCACTGAGGTTCCTGCCCCTCCCAAATCCCATCCTCTATAGGCTTAACCCCAAAGCCTCCAGGTATTTCCCTACCCAGAGCTGGCAACCCTAAGTTTAGGGAGCTCTTTGTGTACATGGTCAATCTTCAAGACCTCAGCGTGGCACAGAAAGAAAGAGGGAAGAGCAGCACCAGGCCATGCAATTGGCAGGCAACACGAAGCTTCTTGACTGGCCAAGCCAGGCCCAAACACCGGGAGGCCATAATTTGTCTTTGCCTGATTGACAGAGCAGCCTCCTCTCTTGTGAACTGGAACTTCTCTTATGATTTCTAAGGCCTGGTCAGCTTCCATGAAGAAATGGTCCGAAGGTCTATATTGTGGAGCCGGCAAGCTACTCGTAGGGTTGCCAACCTCCAGGTGGGGCCAAGAGATTTGAGGGTGGGGAGGGGAGGGACCTCTGTGGGGCACAAAGTCATAGTGACCGAGTTTGGTAGAGTGGTTAAGAGTGGCAGACTCTAATCTGGAGAACCGGGTTTGATTCCCCACTCCTCCTCCACATGCAGCCAGCTGGGTGACCTCGGGTCAGTCACAGCTCTCTCAGAGCTCTCTCAGCCCCACCTACCTCACAGGGTGTCTGTTGCAGGGAGAGGAATGGAAGGAGACTGTAAACTGCTCTGAAACTCCAAGTGAAGGGTGGGGTATAAATTCAGTCTCTCCTCCTGCTCCTGCTCCTGCTCCTCCTCCTCCTCCTCCTCCTGCTCCTGCTCCTGCTCCTGCTCCTCCTCCTCCTCCTCCTCCTCCTCCTCTTCTTCTTCTTCTTCTTCTTCTTCTTCTTCTTCTTCTTCTTCTTCTTCTTCTTCTTCTTCTTCTTCTTCTTCTTCTTCTTCTCCTTCTCCTTCTCCTTCCTCTTCCTCTTCCTCTTCCTCTTCCTCTTCCTCCTCCTCCTCCTCCTCTTCTTCTTCTTCTTCTTCTTCTTCTTCTTCTTCTTCTTCTTCTTCTTCTTCTTCTTCTTCTTCTTCTTCTTCTTCTTCTTCTTCTTCTTCTTCTTCTTCCGTACAAGTTTCATGGCACTTCCATGTTCAGAGACAGTATACCCCTGAATACCATTGTTGGGAACTACCAACAGGGAAAAACTGTTACAGTTCTTTTTTTTTGGGGGGGGGTGAATATTGTGTGTGTGTGTCATGGTGACTTCTGGCAACCCCTACTGGGGGCTTGGACATTTTCCAGAGAGGTGTCTTGATTGCCTGCCTCTGCATCCCGGCCCTGGCATTCCTTGGAGGTCTCCTTTCTGATTACTTGCCAGGGTCAGCCCTGCTTGCCTTCTGAGATCTGACAAGATCGGGCTTGCCTGAGCTATCCAGGTCAGGGCTGAACTGTTACAGTTCTGTTTCGCAGGTGTCCCAGAACCGTTTGACTGGTGGTAGTGAGCCCCAGAAAGATGGACTCTGCACCAATCCTGCAAGGTTCGCCTAATGTCCTCAGTTTCACATTGCATTTCCCCCCCAAAGTTTGCATTTTATTTCCGACTCTTTTAAAGGAAATGCTTAGGAGCAGAAGAAAGAGAATGCGGTGCTTTCATTTCATGCATGAGTCGGTGACAATTTGAGTGGCAACCAGAGAGAGAGAGAAAGAGAGAGAGAGAGAGAGAGAGAGAGAGAAAGAAAGAAAGAAAGGAAGGAAGGAAGGAAGGAAGGAAGGAAGGAAGGAAGGAAGGAAGGAAGGAAGGAAGGAAGGAGAGAGAGAGAGAAAGGAAGGGAGGGAGAAAGGGAGGAAGGAAGGAAAGGAAGGAAAGGAAAGGAAAGGAAAGGAAAGAAGGAAAGAGAAAGAGAGAGAGAGAAAGAGAGGGAGGGAGGGAGGGAGGGAGGGAGGGAGGGAGGGAGGAAGGAAGGAAGGAAGGAAGGAAGGAAGGAAGGAAGGAAGGAAGGAAGAAAGAAAGAAAGAAAGAAAGAAAGAAAGAAAGAAAGAAAGAAAGAAAGAAAGAAAGAAAGAAAGAAAGAAAGAAAGAAAGAAAGAAAGAAAGAAAGAAACTTTTCCAGTCTGAGTGCCTGTGCGGCCTGCCAAGTTCATCTCATGAACTCCGTGCTCCGAGCCAAAAGTCTTATACATTGTGTCATCAAGGGATCACATTTACCAATAAGATTAAGGAGTGATATAAAATCACTCTAAATGGAGATAACTCACTTGCTGGCACAGGGCTCCGGGCTGAATTGATCTGCTGGCATCTCCGTGTGCTTCGCCAGCTGCCAATAACACCCGGCAATTAGTCAGGAGAGAGAGAGAGCTCCGGGTACACGGTGTTTTTAGCCAAGTGTCGTAATGAAATCAACATCTCCTCTCACGAAGGCAGTTTAACCCTTGCGCGTTTATTTAATGTTGCGGCGAACTCCCTCCCTGGGTTGTATCCGCGAAAGGCGGAGGGGAAAGCTCATCTGGATCCTGGAAAGCCTTCAGAGCGCAATGTAGACACAGCTCCTTGGTGGCCGCATCGGCCCGCTAAGGACAGGCTGAGGCACAGATTGTTTTGCTTCCAGGAAACCCAAACAAGTCCCTTTTCCCACTTGCCAAAGGCGGTGACATAATTCCAGGGCTTCTAAAGGGAGATAAATCAGGAGTTAAGAGTAACTGTGCGGGAAAGAGCTTTTTAATTAGGGCTGTAATGTTGTGGAGAGAGGGTATTTGCAAAGTATGAGCTCCAGAATTAGGTACCAATGTCAAGCACATGAACAGAATCAAGCTGCACAGGCGAAAGCGGTTGTAGCCCAACGCTGGAAATATAGATTCCCCCTCAACAATAGCACAATGGTATTGTGAGGTGTTACTATCCATGGGGTTTTCTTGGCAAAGGTACTGGATTGGGTTGCCATTTCCTTCTCCAGCGGATCACACTTGGTCTGAGTTCTCTGCTGTGGCCTGACCGTTCTGGGTGGCCCTCCATAGCATAGTCCACAGCCTCATCGAAATGAAATTAAAAGATGCCTGCTCCTGGGGAGGAAAGTGATGGCAAACCTAAACAGCATGATAAAAAGTAGAGACATCACCCTGCCAACAAAAGTCTGCATGGTCAGAGCAATGGTATTCCCCGTAGTAAAATATGGCTGCGAGAGTTGGACCATAAGGAAGGCTGAGTGCCGAAGAATAGATTCTTTTGAATTATGGTGCTGGCAGGGCTCTTTTTGTAGCAGGAACTCCTTTGCATATTGGGCGACACACCCCTAGTGTAGCCAATCCTCCAAGAGCATACAGAGCTCTTCTCATAGGGGCTACTGTAAGCTCTTGGAGGATTGGCTACATTAGGAGTGTATCACCTAATATGCAAAGGAGTTCTTGCTACAAAAAGAGCCCTGGGTGCTGGGGAAGACTCTTGAGAGTCCCCTGGACTGCAAGGAGATCAAATCAGTCAACCCTAAAAGAAATCAACCCTGACTGTTCCCTGGAAGGCCAGATACTGAAGCTGAAGCTCAAATACTTTGGCCACCAAATGAGAAGGGAGCATTCACTGGAGAAGACCCTGATGCTGGGAAAGATTGAAGGTCAAAGAAGAAGGGGACGACAAAGGATGAGATGGTTAGACAGTGTCATCGATGCAACGAACATGAAATTGAGCAAACTTCAGCGGACAGCGGAAGACAGGAGGGCCTGGTATGATCTGGTCCATGGGGTCGCGAAGAGTCGGACTCGACTGTGCGACTGAACAACAACAAATTGTAAGGTGTGGGACTACTTTTTGCTGGAAAAATATACAAAATACACTAATGGAGCAAAGATAGATAGTGATCTCTTTAACCTATGGATAAATGGTATCCCTTTATTGACAAAATGGCTAAAGACAGGGAGAACTGTGAAAGCCAGTCACGTTACAAATACTGGTCATTAATACATTGTCTTTAATAGCATAAGAACTGTAAAAGGATTGTTGGGTATTGTCGTGTTGTATAAGATAGAGTGTAGTTGTACCTCGCTGAAGAAAGGACATTCCTGTTTATTGTTGAAAAAGGGAAAACTGTAAAATACTTGAATCTTGCTAAAAGAAAGTTACAATTCAAATGCCTATGAATGCGATTGATTGTATTCTACCCATGACAACACAATGTTGTCATATTTTGAATGATGCTGTATCGGTTAAAACAATAAAATGTTTTTTCAAAAGAAGAAGAAGAAAGAATCAAGCTGCACAGAGCTATGAAACAGGCCCTATGCCTCCTAAGGACCTCTGAATGCATATATCGGCACTTAACAAGCAGCCGCTATTAAAACAGCTAATGTCCCTGTACAGATCTATGGTGCTGCCTCGTTTGGAATACTGTATGCAATTTTGGTCATCATTGTATCTTTAAATAAAATTGCAGAGCCGGAAAAAGTGCAGAAGAGGGAAACCAAGATGACTGGAGCACTTTTCCTATGAGGAGAGGCTGAATTATGCACAGGGTGGAGAGATCGGGCAGAGAGAACTTTTTCTTCCTTTCCCAAAATGTCTTCCTGTTTTCCATATGCACAGAACTTATTTAGTTATGGAAGCGCATTCTGCCATGTGTGGTGTAGTCTGACGCAGGCTTAGCACCTCCTCTTCTGCCTGCGGACACCAGGTTTTAATTGGTCCCCAAAGGATCCAGTACATCTGCCGTGTTCTTTGCTGCTTGCTCTACAACCTAGCTGTTTGCGACATGCTCAGAGTGGGGAGAAGAGGCTCTAACATTAGATGACAGACAGCCGGGTGAGATCCTACCCCATGGGAAATGGAAAAGTGGTCAAGTGACAGCGCGACTGGAGACTCAAGGTGCACCTAAGCAAGTCCGGGGAGGTGCCGTGGCTCAGTGGAAGAGCCCCTGTTTTGCATGCAGAAGGTCCCAGGCACTGCGCCCTCTAAGCTATGGAGTCCCGTGAGCAGAAATTCTACTTTGTGAGCTACTGGCATTAAAGTTGCAAGCAGGCGATTTGGCTGCTGCATAAATTAATTGGCTCTGGAGCCATCCCTTCCTGAGCTAAGGCAAAAAATGTGTGAGCCGCAGGCTAAAAGAGCAGTGAGCTCGCTCACACTAACTCAGCTTAGCGGGAACACTGGTCCCAGGTTCGATCTTCAGCATCTGCAGTTAAAAGGATCAGATAGCAGGTGATGCGAAAGTCCTCTGCTTGAGAACCCTGGAGAACAGCTGCCCGTTAGAGCAGACAGCAGTGTTCCCTCTAAGCTGAGTTAGTGTGCGCTAGCTCACAGTTCTTTAGCCTCCAGCTCACAGATTTTTGTCTGAGCTCAGGAAGGATGGCTCCAGAGCATTGCATCTTATGACACACATGACCCAGCCCAACATTTATGTCAGATCCAGTCCTCGTAACGAAATGGGTTCGACACCCCTGTTGTAAGGTATGCTGAGAGGGACTAGCCCAGGATCATCCAGTGAACTTCATACCTGAGTATGAAGCTGCGGTGGCTCAAGTGGTTAAGACACTGAGCTGCAGGCTGTGGAAGGTCAGTAGTTCATCAGTTCAAGACCCGAGAGTGCCGCATGATGGGGTGAGCTCCCGTCTCTAGTTCCAGCTCCTGCCAACCCAGCAGTTCAAAAGCAAGAAATTGCAAGTAGATAAATAGATACCACTTCAGTGGGAAGGTAACAGTGTTCTGTGCACCTTGGTGTTTAGTCATGCCGGCCACATGACCACGGAAACGTCTTCGGACAGCGCTGGCTCTTCAGCTTTGAAACGGAGATGAGCACCGCAACCCTAGAGTCGGATTTGACTGGCTTTCAAGCAACCTTTACTTTACCTAGGTATTGGAACCCAGGTCTCTTGAGTCTGATGCAGATGTGTCAATTCACCCACTCACAGGTTGGGTCCGGTGTTCCCTCTAAGCTGAGTTAGTGTGAGCTAGCTCACAGCTTTCTAGCCTCCGGCTCACACGTTTTTGTCTTAGCTCAGGAAGGGATGGCTCCAGAGCAAACTAATCGATGCAGCAGCCAAATTGCTCGCTCACCACTTTAACGCCAGTAGCTCACAAAGTAGAATTTGCTCACAAGACTCCACAGCTTAGAGGGAACATTGGCAGACAGATGACGGACCAAGGGTCTGATTCAGTATAAGGCAGCATCATATGGATACGTGGCTATACCCAGTTGAAGGGTGGCCTCAGCCCTTTCTTGCTTTCCCGAACCTTCCCTCCCAACAGCTTTCAGTAAATAGTTTCCATCTAACCATCACTGATTCTCTGGCAAATACCCACCGGCCTCATCACATTTGCGCCACGTCAGCTCAGTGCATAAACATATTGCAAATCAGCAATCAGCATGAAGCTGGTTTGGGAGGGAGAATCCGATACGGCCTGGGCCCAGACGGACCCGTATCCATCAAGGCAAACATCCCCATGGACCATCACAAGCGAATTTCTTCCATACTTCCCTCTCGTAGGTTGAATGACTTTGAACGACCCTAGAGGGCTCTGAATTCGGCACGTTTGCAATCGCGAGTCCTGCGAGGTGGTGTTGCGAGGCATTTCGGCGAAAGCGAGATACCCCCTTCAAGGAAACCAATGTAAACACGGTGGGATTTTGTTTTAAGAATTATTTGCAGAAAAGTGATATGGGGGGGAGGGGATGGCAAAGGGAACGTAAAAGGAAATGTATAGACTTAATTTAGGCACTTTCCCAGGGTCTTTAAAAAACACACACACACAACTTTCTGCAAAACATCAAAAGTCAAAAGCAAACATTTCAGTCAATGAACAGATTTCATTGTGACCATGTCTAAATGGGTTAATAGCTGCACCCTGAGAGTATTGAAAATTCAAAGGCTACAGTGGCAGGCAGGCGGCAAAACATAGTGTTCTGTCTGTCTGTCTGTCTGTCTGTCTGTCTGTCTGTCTGTCTGTCTATCTATCTATCTATCTATCTATCTATCTATCTATCTATCTATCTATCTATCTATCTATCTATCTATCTATCTTCTTCTTCTTCTTCTTCTTCTTCATCATCATCATCATCATCATCATCATCATCATCATCATCATCATCATCATCTATCCAGGACTCTTTTGTAGCAGGAACTCCTTTGCATATTAGGCGACACGCCCCTAATGTAGCCAATCCTCCAAGAGCTGACAGTCGCCCCTGTCAGAAGAGCTCTGTAAGGTCTTGGGGGATTGGCTACATTAGGGGTGTGCCGCCTAATCTGCAAAGGAGTTCCTGCTACAAAAAGAGCCCTGCATCTCTCTATCACTGTTCATACAGCTATAGCCTTGAGCAGAAAATAAAATAATAAGAACATAAGAACATAAGAGAAGCCAATGTTGAATCAGGCCAATGGCCCATCTAGTCCAACACTCTGTGTCACACAGCGGCCAAAATATACCAGGTGCCCTCAGGAGGTCCAGCAGTGGGGCCAGGACACTAGAAGCCCTCCCACTGCTGCCCCCTCCAGCACCAAGAATAGAGTGCATCACCTGCCCCAGACTGAGAGTTCCCATCTATACCCTGTAGCTAATAGCCACTGATGGACTTCTGCTCCATATGTTTATCTAATTCCCTCTTGAAACTGTCCGTGCTTGTAGCTGCCACCACCTCACATCAAGTATCAATGCCTTACTTGATATTCTTCGGCTGCTGTTTAATTGTTGCCCCTGAAAAATTTGCCACAGGCAGAGTAACAGAATCGTTTGTATCTGATAATAAGCAGGTCACCTGCCCTCGCACTCTCAGGTGCCTCGTTAGACCTTATCAGGACCTTAATACTCTAATTCTTCTTTAAAAGGATTTCCTTCAGACTAAGAACCATCTCGGAATCCAAATAACCACAGACATACGGAGCTGCCTTCTGCTGAGTCAGACACCGAATCAGACACAAGGTCGGTCTTGTCTACTCAGACTGGCAGGGGATCACCAGGGTCTCAGGCAGAGGTATTTTGCATCACTTGCTGCCTGTTTTTTTTCAACTGGAGATGCTGGGGATTGAACCTGGGACCTTCTGCATGCCAAGTAGATGCTCTATCGCTGAGCCACAGTCCCACCTCTTCGAAATCTCAGTTAGAATAATTCATAGAATCATAGAGTTGGAAGGGACCTCCAGGGCCATCTAGTCCAATCCCCTAGACAATGCAGGAAATTCACAAATACCCCTCCCTCCATGCCCCTAGAGACCCCTGTTCCATGCCCAGATGACAAAAAACCTCCAGGATCCCTGGCCAAACCGGCCTGGAGAAAAATTGCTTCCTGACCCCAAAGTGGCAATCAGCATGTAAGAAAGGGCCACAAGAAGTAAGCACTGAGGCAACCCTTCCTGCCCTCCCTCTCATGATCTGCCTGAGTTCACAGAATCAGCGTGGCTGTCAGATGGCCATCGAGCCTCTGCTTGAAAACCTCCAAAGAAGGAGAGCCCACCACCTCCCGAGGAAGCCTGTTCCACTGAGGAACTGCTCTGTCAGGAAGTTCTTCCTAATGTTTAGCTGAAAACTCTTCTGATTTAATTTCAACCCATTGGTTCTGATTTGACCTTCTGGGGCAACAGAAAACAACTCCACTCCATCCTCTATATGACAGCCCTTCAAGTACTTGAAGATTAGGCTTGCCAAGAACTTACCGCATGTGAGCGGGGGATGGACCATCCCTGGGGAAGGACAGGCGCGGAGCATCATGCTGTCACCAGGAAGTGACGCTAGGCGACGCTCTGGCAATGCAGCTGGAAACTCGATGGTATTCTTGGCCACTTCCTGGCGACAGCATGGTGCATTACAAGGAGGACAGGTCCAGCCAGGGAGCATGCATCCCCCGCTCCCACAAGGTAAGTACTTGGGAACCCTATTGAAGATGGTTATCATATCACCTCTCAGTCGTCTCCTCTCCTGGCCAAACATACCCAGTTCCTTCAACTTTTCCTCATAGGACTTGGTCTCCAGAACTCTCACCATCTTCATTGCTCTTCTCTGGACACATTCCAGCTTGTCTATATCCATCTTAAATTGTGGTGCCCCAAACTGAACACAGTACTCTAGGTGAGGTCTAACCAGAGCAGAGTAAAGCGGTACCATCCCTTTGTGTGATCTGGAATTCCATCCCAGGCCTCTCTTTGCCTTCTCTTTGTACCTTGATAAGCATGAATCAAGTTTGGCTTTTATGTGGTTTCTGGCAGACCACCTTAAAGCTAATGTCATAAAAGGATAAATCTAAGTTGGATTTGTCATCACTGATGTACAAAAGAAAAGCATATAGTTGAGGGGGGAAAAAATCTTGTCTAACGACAGCTGCATAATGGAAAATAAAACAAGCCAAAATCTCCCTCCTTTGGTTTAAAACTCATCCACCATCATGGTGAATTGAGGAGCGGGCAGAATAATCTCAAATTCTACCCTGTCTCTGTGTTAGGCCATGTCTGGGGCTTTCTCTTTCCCAACCACTCTGGCTTCTTGGGTTGCAATCCTCTTCCTGTATCAACTCCAAGTTCTCCCCTCTTTCCCAAAACAAAACAAAAATCCCACAGTCTCCTGAAACAAAGACAGAGTTCTTCCTTTAAAACTTTTCAGACCTTTACCATTTTAACTGATCAAAAATGGTTCCCAGAGGCTTTGTCTCTGGGGCCATGAGACACGTTCTTTAGTTCCTTATCACATTACCTTCCTTATTGTCTGGCACACTGTCTAGGTAGAAAACCGCTGAGAGTGAAATTCAACATTTCCCTTGCAAGGTTGTACTTTTTTTTATGCGGTTATCAGGGTGACAACCCGAGAAAGGGCCTTCTCACCAAAACTGTTTAAATTATTGCTTTTTACTGCTTTTTTTTTTTTAATTGTTGTTTTATGGCTCTTTTAATTTATTTTGGCTCTGATCTCATGCACAATTAGCCGCACCATAGATTTTACGGGCACGATCGCATGGGAACATCTGGCCAGAGTCCCGCACCCATCGGCAACTCGTTGTGCTCTTCCACAAGAGCGGAGCTAAAAGACACTAGGGAAAGTCCACTATCAAATGGGTTGCTACAGGCCACAGATGGACTTTCCCCTGTGTGATCGCAGACAGCTGCGCTGCCCAAGAAGCAGTGTGGCACAATTTTTTTAAAAAAAAATTCTTTGCACCTGTGCATATGTGCATGTCTACATGTCTGCATATCTGCATATGTGCATATCTGCATGCACATGAACACGCACAATGGTGAAAGTCACAAAAACAAACCTACTGGACCTGATCGCAATCATTGTGAGAGATGGCTGTCCAGATAGGCAAAATCGTGGATTCAGAGCACAAATACCTGGAAAGTACTTGATTTTCCCCATGTTGGAAAACTCGCTAGGGAACTGGGACTGTGTGATCGCGCAAATGCTGGTCAAATAGCCTCGCTCCCCCCCCCCCGCATTATCTTGCTCGTGTGACCGCAGTCTTTAATAACATTTTATTTATATTGTAAGCTGTCTTGAGTTCTGCAAGGGCAAAAGGTGGCAGAAAAAGTTTTAAAGAAATCATAAATAAGCTATGGCATTCCCTTGCCAGGGAAATTCATCTGCCCCTTTCTATCAGTGTCTTCCACCAAAGGATAAAGACTTTTCTGTTTTGTTTGGTACATAGGAACATAAGAACATAAGAGAAGCCAATGTTGAATCAGGCCAATGGCCCATCTAGTCTAACACTCTGTCACACAGCAACCAAAATATACCAGGTGCCATCAGGAAGTCCAGCAGTGGGGCCAGGACACTAGAAGCCCTCCCACTGCTGCCCCCTCCAGCACCAAGAATAGAGTGCATCGCCTGCCCCAGACTGAGAGTCCCTATCTATACCCTGTGGCTAATAGCCACTGATGGACTTCTGCTCCATATGTTTGTCTAATTCCCTCTTGAAACTGTCCATGCTTGTAGCCGCCACCACCTCCCTCAATGATTTTCACCTCCATTCCGTTTATGCGACTATGGTTGGGTTTTTTTAACAATTAAAATGTTATTGAGAAATAACAAACAAGCAACACCATACATAACAGTGTGATCAAACAGAATAGAATACATACAGTGCGTAAAACAAAACAAAACACAGAACAATGTACCAGGTCCCTGGGTAAGTAAACAATTATCAGTCTAACTGGTCTATATTGAATTACAGCTATGTAATCACTTAGTAAGATATAAAAACATTATATTCCAAGATCAACTACCAATTGGGGAATTTCCCCTTGAGACAACAAGTATTCCAGTATAGGTAGCCATATAGAGGAGAAATAGGTCTAGAGGACAATGGGTTTTGGTTTTTTTTAAATTAATCGTTCTGTCTATATCTATATGCATTTTGAAGCTTGTTTTAATTGTTTGTCATCATGGGGCTGAAAGCGTTTTAAAGACCTAAAATCAGAATCTTGGGAGAAATGTCACTTCATCCCAATATTATCGAGCCAAGGAGAAACATTTAAAAAAACTAGTTTATTTAAGCCTCTCTTGGGAAACTGCCCTCTGTCATTTGTGGGCTGCATCCCTTGAAGAAGAAGAAAAAACCCCGGCAAGAACTTAAGTTCCTACTCTGCATTTCTTTTGCGTTAAACTATCACTTTCAGAAAATCATACCCCACGATCTCCGAGTCGAAACTTGGCCTTCTGCAGCATTCTCTAGATGTAAATCACCCTTGGCAGATGTTTATCCCATATCCCCCTCTTTAGAAAACCTCCACAAGAGGAGAGATCCCGCAGCTTCCGAAGCAACGAGTTCCAGTTCCCTAATAACTACATTTCGACCCTAATAACTATGTCTGGATTTAAATGAGACAGATTCTTGGAAAATAGGACCATCCGCGAGTATTCATGTCGGTTTGCACAGCACACGGCCCGACAGCTGCAGGTGGTCTCATGGGGGCTTGATAGCCCCCCACCTACCTTTTCTGGTCCACCTGGGCTCACTGGAAGTCCCCTCCAAGGACTGGTGGGGAGGGTGAATTCCCCCGCCACAAAAATTATTTGCAAAAGCAACTAAGCAAATAATAATAGTAATAATCTAAATGCACTGCCAAGTTTCCCAAAAGCAAGACTTTAGCAATAATTTGTCCTGACTCTGCTGATTGTGGTGGTGGGGATGTGCCCTGAATTGTTAGAATGTACTTCCAGTGCCACTCGGCTGCTTCATCCTCACCTGCAATTCCCTTTGCTTGCATTCTCTCCACGCTCTCTTGCTGTGTTAGGCTCTCTTCCCCCTTACCTAAATTTAGCCTTTAAGTTTCTCTTCCGCTTGCATTTCTTCAAGGACTCCTGTTGTGTACCAACTAAGGACCGCACATGCGGTTGGGCAAACACATGGCCATGCGAACTAGCAGAGCTTCGAGACCAGAAACAATGGACTAAGAGGATCCTGGAATAGACCAATCGGTCAGCTCGGATCCTAAAAGGGATCTATGGTTGTGGGTGCATTGTACATAAACCAATCATGGGTGTCGGGGTGAACATGGGGTGTGGTTGGGAGTGGCATTTCAGCAAGGCTGGGTCCTGTGGTTCCCTGTCTTAGTTCTCATGCTCTTTATAAAATATGAGCTGATCCACACACAATGCGTCTGGACCCAGTACATTATGCTGGCGACGAAGGTGAGATCTCGATGAGCATGCCTGACCACTCCGACTCCGAGGCTACTGATGCCACACCAAGCATCACACCACACATCGAGGACCAGCTCACCGTGCCCCGCACTGCTTCTCCGGTCATGGCACTGCTTTTCCCCTTTGACTCAAACCACCCTGAGCTGTGGGAAGCATGGGTCGAGCAGTTGAAACACTTCTTCAGGATCCAAGGAACTGAGGACGCCAAGAAGAAAAAATCCTGGCTGCTCAGCACGTGCGGAGTCGCCACGATCCGCCTCGTTCAGGGTCTCATCACACTCAAGACCCTGGGCACCACCACCTATGAATGGTGTGTCCTCCAGTCAAACTGTTATGCACTTGGCCGGTGCTTACCTGGACAGGTTCCCTGTGGAAGAGGAAAGAGCATTGCTGGTGTTTTTGTCCTATTGACTTCATTTGTCAATGTACCAACAGAGCACAGGTGGAGGCAAAGAGGCACCGTGTGCCAACGGTGGTCATCAGGTTGGTGTAATGCCCCCCCTCGAAGGGGTGACAGGAACCCCCACATTGGAGATGTTTGAGAGGTGCCGTGAAGCTTGCATGTTTGGCGGGGCTTTTGATGGGGGTCTGAACAGCAGGCATCTTTTAATGGCCCAAGGGAGACATTTGAGGCCTGTTATTTCATTTTGCTTTAATTCTCTTTTTACACATGTTGTAAGCCACCTTGAATCACGAGGAAAGGTGGGGTATAAATGTTTTAACCAGGGCTCTTTTTGTAGCAGGGACTCCTTTGCATATTAGGCGACACACCCCTACTGTAGCAAATCCTCCAAGAGCTTACAGAGCTCTTCTTACAGGGGCTACTGTAAGCTCTCGGAGGATTGGCTACATTAGGGGCGTGTCGCCTACTATGCAAAGGAGTTCCTGCTACAAAAAGAGCCCTGCTTTTAACAAATCAAAGAATATAAATAAACAGGGCTATTTCGGGGCAGGAACGCACAGGAACGGAGTTCCGGCTGGCTCCCGAGTTGGCCACACCCAGCAGGAACTCATTAGCATAATAGGCCACCCCCAACAGCAGAAACTCATTCGGATTGGCTTCATTAGGGGTGTGTGGCCTAACATGCAAAGGAGTTCCTGCTACCACAAAAAGCCCTGGGTTTTGACAACACACAAGGTAAACAGAATAAGAAGAAAAAGGTAGATGTGGCTGAATGACCCCACTTCTGGTAACACGGGGGTGTGGCCTAATATGCTAATGAGCTGTGCTGTTGTGGTGTGGCCTAATATGCTAATGAGTTCCTGCTGGGCTTTTTCTACCAAAAAAGCTCTGTAAAAAAATAAATGCAGGGCAGCGAATCTGCTGACTTACAGCACAGCAGGGTTACTAAATCCAGGTTGGGGAAAACTCTTGAGATTTTGGGGGTGGAGCCTGTGGAGGGCGGGGTTTGGGAAAGGGAGGGAACTAATGTGCCATAGAGTACACTCTCCAAAGCAGCCATTTTCTCCTGGGGAGCTGACGTCCGGAGAACAGCCGTAATTCTGGGAGTTCTCCAGGCAGCTATAGCTTGGAAGCGAAACAAGCTGAGCCATGGTCTATATTTGGGTGGGAGGCCACCAAGGAAGATTGGGGTTGCTACGCAGAGGGCAGCAATGGCAAAACGCCCCTGCTCCTCTCTTGCCTTGAGAACCCCACCAGGTGGAACTTCACGGGGTCAACATAAGCTGGTTGCCACTCGATGGGGCTTAATTATTACTATTACAGAAGATCCCAGAGCGCCTGACCCACCAAGGGGCTTCAGCCAACCCACAGAACCTGCCTGCTCCTGTTTCTTCCAGAATCTAACTGCTCTTTCTTCACATACACAAATAAACGTCCACCAGCCTCCAGGTTCTGGGATGGGGGAGGTCCCACCTCTTCTGATCCCCGATCTGCACTAGGGGGGAGCCTATTATGTACTGAGATCAGGGCAGCGTTTTCCAGAACAGTGACTTCTTTATTCATCCCAGAACACAACACAACAACGTCACCCATAGAACAATCCAACTATATACATTTTGAATGAATGAGGCCACGCCTCCGGTACAGTAACGTCATAAGAACATAAGAGAAGCCAATATTGAATCAGGCCAATGGCCCATCCAGTCCAACACTCTGTCACACAGTGGCCAAAATATACCAGGTGCCATCAGGAGGTCCAGCAGTGGGGCCAGGACACCAGAAGCCCTCCCACTGCTGCCCCCTCCAGCACCAAGAATAGAGTGCATCACCTGCCCCAGACTGAGAGTTCCCATCTATACCCTGTGGCTAATAGCCACTGATGGACCTCTGCTCCATATGTTTATCTAATTCCCTCTTGAAGCCGTCCATGCTTGTAGCTGCCACCACCTCCTGTGGCAGTGAATTCCATACGTTAATCACTCTTTGGGTGAAGAAGTATTTCCTTTTATCTGTTCTAACCCGACTGCTCAGCAATTTCACGCAGTGCCCACGAGTTCTTGTATTGTGAGAAAGGGAGAAAACGTCCAATCACATTTGCAATCTTAGGACCAATGGGATTCGTTCCCGCCAAAGATCAAAGTCTTTCCGGATTGGTCTGTCTCACGACAGAACCCAATCCGACTGTAGGGTTTAGAATACTATGAGCTTATGGAGCTTGTGACTGAAGCTCCGGATTAGTTTACAGTGGCAAGACCAAGGCAAATACATAACAGAGCCATTCTTTCAGGCCCGTTGTGGCGGCGTTCTTAAGAAACGTTACCATCCTTTTGGCACGGACTCTGGGTCCCTTGAGGCATGCCGCTGGAGGCCAGGCCCGGAGGACAGACTCATTCACTGTACATTGACAACAATACTGCGTTGTCATAAATGTTTACTGTACAGTTTTTCAACCCGGATAACTTGAATGACTGGCTGGGGGCGTGAGTGTTCCGGGTCCAATCACAAGGCGTGATTCTGTTGATTTTATGATTTTCGCTGGGTGGTTCAGCTGGTTTTAATGTTTGTGATAGTTGGGGCGATTGGTTTTAATTATTTGTGATTGTGTTGATGGCTGTGTTTGCAATATGGGGTGGGGGGAGGATCTGAGTGCGACTCCTGGGGGACACCATCTCCACAGTCCTAGAACGGGGGCGGCCAGACTTGCTTGACGCAAGTGCCACGTAGAATAAATGTCAGATGTTTGAGAGCCGCAAGACATGAGCAAATAGTGCACACACGTTTTTATTGGGAAAGATGCAGATATTTAATAACATTGCATGAGACTGCCGAAAATTCATTGCCTGGATGTTGTTTATATGTTTTTGGTTTTATACTGTTGAACTTGTTTTAAAGTTGGCACGCGTGCCTTGTTGTGAGCCGCCCTGAGCCTTCGGGGAGGGCGGGATATAAATCCAAATAAGTAAATAAATAAATATATAAATAAATAAATAAAATAAAACCAAAAGGGGTAAAAACAGATATAACTTTAAATGCATCCTCCAGCCCCCCCCCCTGTTAAAGTTGCTTTCTTTCTCTGCTTCCCACCCCACCTCAGGCCTACCCAAGGAGTGGAACACTGGCTGGAGAAGGGAAGACCGACTGGGAAGATATGCCTCCCCTTCGCTTCCTCAGCAGCCCTGCCGGGAGCCGCATGATAGGTGTGGAAGAGCCGCACGTGGCTCCCGAGCCACAGTTTGGCCGCCCCTGTCTTAGAATGTTGTGGGACTAGCATTTGCAATGGAGTTTCCTTCCTTCCTTCCTTCCTTCCTTCCTTCCTTCCTTCCTTCCTTCCTTCCTTCCTTCCTTCCTTCCTTACTTCCTAACTTCCTCCCTTCCTCCCTTCTTTCCTTCCTTCCTCCCTCCCTTCCTTCTTTCCTTCCTCCCTTCCTTCTTTCCTCCCTCCCTTCCTTCCTTTTTTTCCTTCCTTCCTTCCTCCCTTCCTCCCTTCCTTCCTTCCTCCCTTCTTTCCTTCCTTCCTTCTTTCCTCCCTTCCTCCCTTCCTCCCTTCCTTCCTCCCTCCCTTCCTTCTTTCCTTCCCCCTCCCTCCCTTCCTTCCTTCCTCCCTTCCTTCCTTCCTCCCTTCCTCCCTCCCTTCCCTTTCCCTTATACCCACCTTTTCTTCCCAGTGAGGACCCAAATCATCTTACATCCTTGGTCTCTCTTCCGTTTTATTCTCACAACAACCCTGTGAGATGGGCTCGGCTGAGAGCGTGTGACTGACCCAAGGCCACCCAGCGAGCTTCCATGGCAGAGTGGGGATTCGAACCCGCTTCTCCCAGATCCTAGTCTGACACTCCGAGCACGATACTACACTGACTTTCAGTGTCTAAATAGGCATTCTGCCGGTCTGTGGAACTTTATTATGCCCTTGCAAGAAATAATCCCTAAACAATTGCATCAGTTTAATTTAGGACACAATTGAATAACATGCACAGGCACGCTCCAGTTACAGTTAAGCATGTTTGATCCCATGGATTTCAATGAGGAAGCTATTTGCGTGTTAGCAGAACAGTTCTATATAGTGTTACTGAAGTGTAGACCACTGATTCCAAAGGAATTGGAGTGGCATAAACTTGCATAGGGTTGCACTAGGGTTCCCCTGGAGAAAATGGTTACTCTGATGGGTGGAGTCTATGGTATTATACCCTGTGGAGGTTTCTCCCCTCCCCTCCCCTCCCCAAACCCTGCCCTCCCCAGGCTCCACCCCCAAATTTCCAGGAATTTTCTGAGTTGGAATTAGCAACCATTAGCCTCTGCAGGTCTCTTCCGCTGAAAGTCAAAACATGGCTTAGCTCTGTCTCGATTGTACCCTAAAAATGCAAGAATGAGATTTCTTTGTCTCCTGTGAGAACTATCCCCATTTGGCCAAATTAACTCCTTGGATGCATTTGCTTTCGAATGATGCATCAAAACCCCTTTTATATCGCACCAAGGTCTTTGCAGCTCCGTTCTCTGAACCACAGTTACCTCTCCCTAACCTGCAAGCTTGGAGAACCAATCTGTTTTCCCCCCATTAAAGAAAGGAAGCAAAACGATTCCTGCCTCTTTTATACAAATCTATTGTGGCATGTTCTGGAATCTGGACTGTGTGTTAGAAATGCATATGTGATTCTCGCAACTTCCTCCCGCGTTACGGGCATTGCCTGGTGATCTTTCAGTTGTGGTATGCCAAGCCGAACACAAACCAGTATTTTCCACCGTGGTTGTAATTTTGGCCTGTAATTTTATCACTCAAATCTAAATCCACTTCAGAAACACCATAAACTAATTGGCACTGTATAAACTTAAACCTTGCGAGCGGTTTGGAGGAGTGATTTAATAAAAGGAAAATAAAAAACAAATGGTGCCCGCGTAGATTCTTTTTTTCTGTCTTGGCAGGACAAAAACGATCAGCCATTTCTTGCCGTTCCCTCCTTCATTTTGATTGCAGATACCCACTCTTGGTATTTTAAACGCGAGACCAGCGGGAGTTGTTTACTTTGGACAACGGGAGAGCTTATTCAAATTTTAACTCCCTTACGTTGATTACTTCCGTCTCTCTCTCTCTCTTTTTTACATATAAGCTTACAGTAAATAGCAAAGTGTCAGATCAAATTTGTGTGCTGTGAAGGCACCTATTTCCTAATGCTGGAAGAATATTTATAGCCGAGTGTTAACAATATGACTTTTCTGGGTGTTTTTGTTAGCCCTGGCTCTGTTTGCAGCTCGCAAAGCTAAATCTTTCAAAGCCCATTCGAAGGTTTACGCTAGACAATAATCTGAGCGACTACTGGTTCGCCTGCTTCACTTCATTCACATTAAGAAACAATATACAGAGGATATCGAGCGATCAGCACTGTTTACGCTGCCAAAAGAAAGGGGGCTTGGAGAGGCAGTAAACAGGCTAGCTGGGCACGAGAGACAACCGGCTCCCGGTAATCACTTATGAATGAAAATCTCTTTGCGAAACCTCCAAGCATCAGCAAATCGGGGAATGTCAAACAACGGCAATCCGGCAAGCAGCCTGTGCAGTCGTAAACAACGAGGGCTTTAGCTAGGCCTTTCTTGTGGCGACTTTTAAATTGACACATGGAAAGCAGCAAGGGAGGTGCATAACCATATACAGATACGGATTTGCTATCTGGACAGGCACAAGTGCGGCGGCGGCATCAGTCCGTTGGGTGAGGCGAGAACTCGAGTGGGCATCGCTGAAAGAACTGGGCTTTTCTTCCTGAAATTACAGCCGCTTGCCCCAGGCGGGAGAGGAGAGATGCCAGAGAAACAGTAATGTAAGGCAGGTCTGCACGTGCGTGCTGTCCACTGGATGGCTTGCATGTGTGGAGAAGGCCTCAAGGAGCAAAGTTCGCTGCCACACGAATACCGAGAACTTTGGCATCATTTCGCTTCAGTCGTGAGGCTTTCCAACTGGGTTTGCTGAAGTGATGTGCATTCACGTATGAACCAGTCCATAGTTTCATAGAATAGCTGTGTTGGTCTGCAGTGGAAGAGCTGGATTTGAGTCTAGCGGCACCTTAGAGACCGACAGGCTTTGGTATAAGCTTTCGAGAGTCCAGCTCAAAGGTCTCTGATGAAGGGAGGATTGCCTTACAAAGGCTTATGCCCTGAAAATCTTTTTGGTTTCCCAGGTGCGCCGGGACTCAAATCTAGCCGAACCAATCCGTAGATAGAAGCCAAAAATTTTGGGAGACGTAGTAAAGGGAGGGGAAAGTTAAATTTTAAATACCCCCAAACATACTGCATGTTTCTGAATGTATCCGAAGAAGGGGTGCATGCCCACGAAAGCTCATACCTTGAGTAGAACTTTGTCGGTCTTAAAGGTGCCGCTGGACTACAGTTTTGTTCTGGTGCTCCAGACCGGGCCCGTAGCGACAGTCAGGCGTTTCGGGGCCACGCCCCCTTAATGAAAAGCCACGCCCACAAAAAGCCACGACAGAAAAGCATTTTAAAATATTTATTCCATCACGCCAGCTTAAGTCAGTTGACTTAAGTTAATTAACTCCGTGCCCCTTGAAGAAATTTAAATGCCCCCCTGACGAAAAGAAGCCTGGCTGCTTCGGACCCCCACATCTGACCACCTGGAGCTACACTGAATGTTTGTGTTCTAAGTCGGGAGAATAAAGAATGAGACCACGTCATGAAAACAAGCCCCTAAAACTGACGGCAGAACAAAATACATCAAGGTGATTTACACAACCTATCGCATAAACAAAACTTCCTTATTTTGAACACTTCATGCTTTCTTGGAAGAAATCCAGTCACACGGCACAGAAGTCCACTAGAATCCAATTTTACTTATGAAATAATACTCTGCTTCTAATAAAATGCATACATCGTGTTTACCTCTCGGTGTGTTTGTGTGTGTGTGGGTGAGTGCATGCTTGAACATATGCGCCAGGGTTGCCAGCTCTGGGTTGGGAAGTATTTTGAGATTTTGGAGGTGGGCCCTGAGGAAGGTGGGTTTTGGGGAGGGGGAGGGATTCCAGTGGGCTATGACACCATAGATTCCACCTTCCAAAGTGGCCATTTTCTCCAGGGGAACTGACCTCTCTCGCCTGGAGATCAGTTGTAGTCCTGGGAGGTCTCCAGCCACCACCTGGAGGTTGGGAACCCTGATGAGCCCATGCCCTCATGGAAAAGAAGAGGTTGCCTTAAATTTGCACCAACATGTACCATTACCAGTTCCCAGGGCTATTTTTGGGCAGGAACGCACAGGAACAGAGTTCCGGCTGGCTCCCGAGTTGGCCACGCCCAGCAGGAACTCATTAGCATAATAGGCCACACCCAGCAGCAGAAACTTATTAGGATTGGCTACATTTGGGATGTGTGGCCTAACATGCAAAGGAGTTCCTGCTACAAAAAAAAAGCCCTGGGTTTTGACAACAAACAAGGCAAACAGAATAAGAAGCAAAAGGTGGGTGTGGCTGGATGACCACACCTCTGGGAGCATGAGGGTGTGGCCTAATATGCTAATAAATTTCTGCTGTTGGGTGTGGCCTATTATGCTAATAAGTTCCTGCCGGGCTTTTTCTTTAAAAAAAAAAGCCCTGCCAGTTCCAGAGTTTACTGTTGTGATTATTCTGTCCATTTTGAAAAAGAAACATCTTGGGAGTCTTTGAGGTTTTAGAAGCGGGGCTGCATTAATACTAGTCTTTCTGTGAACTTTTCTTCCTGTTAGGTAGAGGCGCTTCCCAGCATGAAAAAGTGAATTTCTTTCTCTGTCATTTCTTGGGAGGGCGAAAAGAGTTTCATGAAACAGTGACACTTGTTGTTGTTGTTCAGTCGCACAGTCGAGTCCGACTCTTCGCGACCCCACGGACCAGATCACGCCAGGCCCTCCTGTCTTCCGCTGTCCGCTGAAGTTTGCTCAATTCCATGTTCGTTGCATCAATGACACTGTCTAACCATCTCATCCTTTGCCGTCCCCTTCGTCTTTGACCTTCAGTCTTTCCCAGCATCAGGGTCTTCTCCAGTGAATGCTCCCTTCTCATTTGGTGGCCAAAGTATTTGAGCTTCAGCTTCAGGATCTGGCCTTCCAGGGAACAGTCAGGGTTGATTTCCTTTAGGATCGACTGATTTGATCTCCTTGCAGTCCAAGGGACCCTCAAGAGTCTTCTCCAGCACCATAGTTCAAAAGAATCTATTCTTCGGCACTCGGCCTTACAGCTCTGTTATCTGCTTGAGGCATAGTTAGAGGGATGATTCTTTGGACGTCGTAGAGAACAAAACATTGCCCTGTAAAAGATTTGCCAGTCAAACTTGGTGGGGCAGGGAAGAAAAAGGATGGCTAGCGACATTCATTTGTCTGCCTGGCAGCAAATGAAGAATACAGCTCCAGAGTCCAGAATGAGAGTCGTTTTATAACACGTGTGGCTTCTTTGCCTCTGTTTAGAGAACTCTCTGGGCACCTTGCGACTGCCGAGCCGGCCTGTGGGATCTGTCAGATGTAACAATCTGACCCTTTCTCCGCAGACTCTCACAACTCACAAATGAGCCCCACGCTCCAATTTCCTTTCATGGCCAGGTGCTTTTAATAATCGGACTGCCAGCTCGGATGGGTATTGGGTGGCAAGGAAGTCTCTGGAACGAAAAAGGAGAAGTGGGGGGGAAGAGAGCCAATGAAATTGAACAGATAATTTTGCAATGTAATTTTCCATCCTTGCTAATAACGGTACCGGGCGTCACGCTTGATGGATGGAATTGCTGCTGCAGAACGGTCTCTCTCTCTCTCTCTCTCTTTTTTTAACCGCAGGCCCGACTTTCCAGGGAAATGTCTCAGGACCCTCATTGGCTTAGTTTCTTCTACCCCACAAGTAATTCCCCCCCCCTTTTCGAGAGTTTGGACCCTGTCCTGTAGAATGAAACCAAGCAGAAGGTGCTACGTCTGCGCTTGGATTCTTTCCCTTAAACATGAGTGAGCGAGGAGGGGGAAGAATGTCGCGGCAATAATGTGGAAAACTTTTAACGCAGATGCAGGCAGTCCTTAATTGTCCCGTCCCCCCCATCACGGCTTATCCGAATTTGCCAACTGCCACGCAAATTCAGTACATCTGGTTTTCCCCCTCCCTCGATCTGAAAGGTTCTCTGAGTTTCTTACCGTTGCATTTAAACAAAAAAACAAAAAGAACCCCTCCCCTCAAGACTATTACAGACCCACAGCGTGTAACTGGATGCTTTGCATTTCCCTTGGCCAGGAGATTTCTGCAATGTCAAGACAAGATTTGACCTTATCTGGCGTTTTTAATCAGATGATGCCGGCTCCGCCAAAAATGTTATCTGTAAAGGAAATAATGCGATGAATGTTCTGGCGGGCTCAGTCCCTGTGGAGAAACGTCTCTTTCGGCCTGCCACGTCTCCTTCAACAAATGGGGGGGGGGGAAGAAGAGTAAACTCATACCTGATGGCTACTACATGCAGCATTTGAGAAATAAATTTCTTAGGGTTTCAGTAGAGGGGAAAGATGGTCTTGATTCTTCTCTCTCTCTCTCTCTTTCAGTCACTTTTAATTGTGAAAGAGAAAACAATCTACTTCCAGCAAGCACTTTCCATCACCAAGAATGCAAGCAAAATTTGAGATAAGGGTTGAACCCAGGAACATCTGAAAAACCAACAAGGTTTTTGGTGCATAAACTTTCAAGAGTCAAGACACAATATGTAGATGAAATTAAATTCAAGAGGGAAATAGATAAGCATAGGGAGCAGAGGTCCATCAGTGGCTATTAGCCAGGAGGTATAGATAGGGACTCTCAGTCTGGGGCAAGGGATGCTCTGTATTGTATTCTTGGTGCTCGGGGGGGGTCAACAGTGGGAGGGCTTCCAGTGCCCTGGCCCCACTGCTGGACCTCCTGGTGGCACCTGGTATTTTTTGGCCACTTTGAGACAGTGGATGGGCCATTGGCCTGATCCAACATTGGCTTCTCTTATGTTCTTATGTTCTTAAATAAAATGGATTGAATTTAGATCAACTGACAAAACAGACAAAATTTGGTAACTGGACCTATTAGGTGAATACTTTTAAGTGTATCAGATACGAGTCCAGCAGTGCCGTCGAGACCAACAAAACTTTCAGGGGATAAGCTGTTAAGAATCAAAGCACCCTTCAGATGACAAAGGATGCTTGACTCTCGAGTTCCCTCTAAGCTGAGTTAGTGTGAGCTAGCTCAGTTTTTGAGCCTCCAGCTCACACATTTTTGTCTTCGCTCGGGAAGGATGGCGCCAGAGCAAACTAATGTATGCAGTAGTCAATTTGCTCGCTAACAACTTTAATGCCGGTAGCTCACAAAGTAGATTTTTTGCTCACAAGGCTTCACAGCTTAGAGGGAGCATTGGTCTTGACGGACGTGGGTCCCCTCTAAGACTTTAGATGTATTGTCTGTTTGATTCATTCGTGAGAGCAAGAACAAAGGAAGAGAGACGTTTTATTTATTTATGGTCTGCCTTTCTCGCTGAGAGTCAAGGCAGATTATAGAGCGTCAGTCAGTGCAATCGATAGGATACGGAAACATTGAGCAAATAATGTATTTGCAGAAATCTGAAACGAGGCGTAAGTACGGAACGTGGCATGTTAGACAATGCAAGAAATAGCACAGCGTTAAGTAGAAATATAACACAGTGGGGTGTCTTGTGTAAGCCACAGAGGTAAAATATTCTTCCTGAGCTTCACTGGATGAAAAAAGAAATGTTAACAGTTTCCGTCTGTGTACAAATTCAAGCCATAGTTTGGCCCAAAGGCTTAGTTTTAGAGTTCATATAGACACATAGAGGGGGAAGGGACCCCAAAGGGTCATCTAGTCCAACCCCCTGCACAATGCAGGACATTCACAGCTGTCCCCCCGCTCCCCCAGTGATCCCTGCTGTATTCATTAGAGGAAGGCAAAAAACCTCCCGGATCCCTGGGCCAATCTGGCCTGGAGGAAAATTTCTTCCTGGCTCCAAAGTGGCGATTAGCATTACCCTGAGCGTATAAGAAAGAGCCACGAGAGCTGAGCACTGGCTCATCCCTTCCTGCCCTCCCTCCCACCATCTGCCTAAATTCATAGAATCAGCGCTGCTGTCAGATGGCCATCAAGCCTCTGCTTAAAAGCATCCAAAGAAGGAGAGTGTTGCTGTAAGTATGAGCTATGATCCACCATGCCCTTGGTTCAGTTCTTGCCTCTGCTATGTCTCAGACAAGCTATTCTGTCTCAGTCTCCAACTGCATGATGGGAATAATGACACTTCCCTACCTCACAGGGTTGTTGTACAGATCACAGGGAATGAATATGTGAAACTCTTTACGGTGCAATCCTTCCTATGCAGAGCTGTCCCAGTCTAAACCCTGTGGACTGATTTCAGTGGCCTTAAGACTGGAGTCATTCTGAATACGATTGCACGGTGAAATGCGGAAAACACCATTCGAGTGTTAAATGTTATTAAAGGACACAAGCAATTGAAGCAAGAAGCATTCAGCTGAAATGTAATGTGGATGCATTTTTTAAAAAAACAACAACATATAATTCACAATACTGATGAATTTTCAAAGCCTTCCCCATTGTTTATCCCTGTGAGGAAACGTCCTATATTTCCCAGTTTGATGCCAAAATATTAAAGTACAGATCATCGGCCACTGAAAAGAAACACGGAATATTCAGAAAAGGTGCTTGTGTTGAAGTTTTTGCAATATGTAAATGTAATTAAAGTGGAATGGATAAAAATTTGACTCAATCGGGTGAAACAGACAAAAGCCAGATAGCCGATCAGCTAAACAAAAAAAAAACACCCTGGCTTGCGGCTGTATTTGTAGCATCTCTAAAGAATTCTCTCTCTCTCTCTCTCTCTCTCTCTCTCTCTCTCTCTCTCTCTCTCTCTCACACACACACACACACACACACACACAGAGAGAGAGAGAGAGAGAGAGAGAGAGAGAGAGAGAGAGAGAGAGAGAGAGAGAGAGAGAGAGAGAATCAGGCATTCTAGAACTGGTTCCAAGAAAGTGAGCACAGTTGGTCTTAATGCTGGTGGCAGAGCATGAAAATTCAATGAGACCAACTCGTGTTCGTGGCTCCGCTCCAGCATGCTGGAAAAACGAAGGCCGGCCAGATGTGTATTTGTTCCATGCACTTTCTTGCAAAGTTTGCCACCAGGAGATTATCATTTTAAAAAATCTATCCCTATTACTCCCCCCGCCTCCACAATGAACCAGAGTTGCACCCTCCGCCCGCTATATTGTATATCACACGCTCTCAATGTATCATGATAAGCAGCTGCAACTGGTTTCCAAATATATGTATTCCAGAGCACAGATTTAAACCACTTGATAGCCAAAAAAGCCATTTCCAAACATCTGTATCCTGATATTCTGCCAACCCCCCCCCCTTTTTTTTGCTGGTACCAAGGCCCGCTGCTTACCCGATAAAAGGCTTGGGACTCGAGAGGTTTAAGCATCGCCTGCTCCCAAAATGTGCCTGTCTGATTGCTGAGATCTTCATTGGACACCCTGCTCTGGGTGGTCGGAAGTCAGCCAGGCACCCATGAGAAACAGGGCCTCTTCCAAGGTGGCACCTCAGTTGTAGAACTCCCTGCCTCCCTCCCTTCAACAGCCAGCTATCCTTTGGAGATTTTTAGGTACCTGATGAAGATGCTTCCCCTCTTCCAGGTGTTTGACAGAGATGGATATTTACAGTTGAATTTTCTGGCTACGGTTTTTCACATAATTTTTTTCCATTTTACCCCCTTTCCCTATATTTTAACTGATTGTAAGTGGCTTTTTTAAAAAAAAATTGGAGCAAAATTTAAAAAAAAAACTACACAAGGGAGAAGCAACCCATCTTTTTAGTAGGGCTGAAGGTGACATGAAGAAGAAGAAGAAGAAGAAGAAGAAGAAGAAGAAGAAGAAGAAGAAGAAGAAGAAGAAGAAGAAGAAGAAGAAGAAGAAGAAGAAGAAGAAGAAGAAGAAGAAGAAGAAGAGGAGATTGGATTTATACCCCTCCCTTCACTGCCCAAAGGCGTCTCAGAGCGGCTTACAAACTCCTTTCCCTTTCCCTCCCCACAACAGACACCCTGTGAGGGAGGTGGGGCTGAGAGAACTTCTGACAGAAACTGTCCTTGAGAGAACAGCTGTGCCAGAGCTTGTGACTGACCCAAGGTCACATCAGCAGGTACAAGTGGAGGAGTGGGGAATCAAACCCGGTTCTCCCAGATAAGAGTCCACGCATTTAACCACTACACCAAACTGGATCTCAATGGGTTGCCAAGTTCAGGTTAGGAAATTCCTGGAGATTTGGGGGAGGAGACTGGGGAGGGCAGGTGAGGCGCTCAGCTAGGGTTGCCAGCTCCGGGTTAGGAAATACCTGGAGATTTGGGCGGTGGAACCTGTGAGGGTGGAGTTTGGGGAGGGGAGGGGCCTCAGCAGAGTACCGTGCCCTAGAGTCCACCTTCCAAAGCAGCCATTTTCTCCAGGGGGAATGAACTCTGCGGTCAGATGGAATTCTGGGAAATCTCCAGGCCCCAGCTGGAAGCTGGCCAACCCTACACTCAGCAGGGAGGTGATGTCACAGAGTCTGCTCTCCGAAGCTGCCATTTTCTCCAGGGGAACGGACTTCTGCCATCTGCCAGTTGTAATTGTTGCGGGAGATCTCTTGGAGGCCGGACACCCTAGCGTGGAGGTTTCTTGTGGCCAATCCACCTGCTTTATCCCATTGCCGTCTTTGTGAAACAGGTCTGGAAGCCTTTCGCCCTGCGGAACCCTGCTGACCAGCACCCCCTCCTTCCCCGCTGCTTGCAAATGGGCCCTGGCAGGAGAGATTTCTGGGCGCTCCTTAGATCTGTGCCGGCAGAGCTCGTAAAACACACAAAAGTGCCCTGTCAGCAGCTGAAGCTCATTGGGCTTGGCACCACCGTGTGTGTGGAGGAAACCTATCCCAGGTGGTCTCTGTCAAGGCCTCTGATTTATGCCCAGTCGCACTCACTCCGGCTGCTTTTACTTAGTTAGCGAGAGTTGAACCGCCCAAAGGTCACCCAACCGCTTGAGATCCCGGTGTTTTCTCTGCTGAAAATGGAGTGATGCCTTTATAAGGAGAAGAAGGGAAAGGGGAGGGGAAGGGAATGCGCGAGGCCTATCAGTGCCAAGCACTGGCCCCTGGCAAGGCTGGAGGCGGTGGCATAGCGGCAGACCATGGGCTTTGCAGACAGTAGAGTTGCCAAATCTGTCCTGGGAAGTTTCTGGAGATTTGGGGGTAGTGCCTGTAGAGGGGAGAATTTGGGGAAGGGTTTCACCTAGGATCTATGATGTGCCGCAGAGTTTGCCCTCTGAGGTCACCATTTTCTCCTGGAGAATGGGTCTTTGTAATCTGGGCATCCACGGCCATTCCAGGAGAACTCCAGGCCACCCCTGGAGGCTCAAGTAACAAGAAATAAAGAAGATAACGTCAGAAAACGTTCCACTTGATCCAGCTTTACTGCTTTTTAACTCGACATGCAACATTGATAACCATGAAATAAAGATCTTGGGACTTGCCTCCACCCTGTTAGCCACAGCTCGGCTCTCGATGGCTGCCTCCTGGGAAAAATGCGGATCCTCCATCTCTTTCTCAATGGCGGAATAAATGCTGGCACCACTTGGCAATGGACAAAGTTGCGGTAACCTATGATACCCACACACAAGGGCACGTGGGATCCCACTCTAAATTTGTCCGTACATGGTTCCCATTATTAGCATATTTCTCAGGGAATGATATATTACCAGCCAACCCCAGCTACACAGAATGGCTTCACCTAGGAAGTTGTTTACTAAGGTCTGAGCACTCCTTTAATTCTATTGGTGCCACAAATAGTGTTTCAAAATTAAGGTTTTGAGAAGGTCTCTCAGTGGTGTTAGTTGTTTGCATCAGTTTAATGGTACAGAGTCTCATGGTGTTGTGCTATGTCTTGCTATGTAATATTGATTGAGCATACTGAATTCACTCTATATATGGAATATCTTTCATTAAACATTAATAATTCTTTTTTAAAAAGTAACAAATAAATATACAGTGCAAGAAACTTCTGTAAATTAATGTGTTCTGTTTATAATTAGCATTCTATATAAAGTGCATTGTGTGCTGTTATAACATCCTAGTCAGGTGTGTGTGTATATATATATATATATATATATATATACAGGGCTCTTTTTGTAGCAGGAACTCCTTTGCATATTAGGCCACAAACCCCTAATGTAGCCAATCCTCCAAGAGCTTACAGAGCTCTTCTCACAGGGGCTACTGTAAGCTCTTGGAGGATTGGCTACATGAGGGGGGTGTCGCCTAATATGCAAAGGAGTTCCTCCTACAAAAAGAGCCATATATATATGTATATATATATATATGTATGTATATATATATATGTATTCAGTACATTCGATATAACGATGACATTTGGTTCATTCAATTTAACAACTACCAGTCAATTTTGCATCAGTATTTAAAAAGTTAAGCAACCAATGGGGGTTTCCTGAATCACACGCCTGCTTCTACTTGCATGAAGTTTTCCAGAGGGGGGAAAGCTTCCATTTATAGTTGTGTTGATGCTTATTGCTGGTTCTACAAGAGACACATTGTGCAGCTGAAATTCATGGACGGAGCGCTCCTGTCATTCTCAAGGCTGGCAACCCTGACAATCACTGGCATGGCCGGGATCAAGTTTTGGGAAAGACCCTTCTCTGCTCGGCCCACTCTCTGGCCAACATCCCACCCCCCGGGCAGCTTACAATATCAATATATCTAATAGAGAAGTGTGGCCCCCTATCTGCAGATATCTAAATCTGAAGATTTAGGCCACGCTTATCCTAAACAGATTTTCTTACAAACTTGGGGGACCTCCCAAGTTTGCAGAAAAACCTGAAATCTTTAAAAAAACAACAACAACCCAGTACACTGGGAATTTAAATCTCCCCAATAAAAGACCATTTTCTGTGCAAACACAGAGAACACACCTACCTCTGATGTGGTCATTGGTGGCTGCGGCAGAGTCCAAGACCCACAGGTAGCTGGGTCAGAGTCTGGGAGTCATGACCAGTGTTCCCTCTAAGCGGAGTTAGTGTGAGCTAGCTCACAGTTTTTTTAGCCTCCGGCTCACACATTTTTGTCTTTGCTCAGGAAGGAGGGCTCCAGAGCAAACTAATTCATGCAGCAGCCAGATCGCTCGCTCACCACTTTAATGCCAGTAACTCACAAAGTAGAATTTTTGCTCACAAGACTCCACAGTTTAGAGGGAGCATTGGTCATGACAAGGCTGGTGGGGGCTACAGTGAAGCCCAGAACCCGGGGGTGGGGGTGGCAAGAAAGTGCTGAGGGGGGAATATGGGACCCCCCCCGCCCAATCTCAGGGGCCCAGACTTGTAATGATGATAAAAACACATTAAAACAATATAAATAAAACAACAATTATTAGGAAAAACACATAAAAGGTCACGGTTTATATTTAGATTTCCCAGCAAACTGTACGGAAAGGAGAGGGGGTTCTCTTCAGCCCTGCAGCTGAACACCACTGATCAACTTCCCCTCCAGCAAATCTGTGTGATCCCTCTTGAAAAGCATCTGAGCCAGCGGTTGCCACCATTCATGACGTCTTGTGGCGGTGAGTTCCACAAGATGGCCCCGCTCTGGTGGCGGAAAGGGCCGTCAAGTCGCAGCTGACTTATGGTGACCTCATGGGGTCTTCAAGGCGACAGATGTTCAGAGGGGGTTTGACATTGCCCACCTCTGCACCATGACCTTGGTATTCCTTGGAGGTCTCCCATCCATTTGGGGAGGGTAGTTTGTAAATTAAATTAAAACAACAACAACAACAAAATGGTGGTGGTGGTGGTGATCATCATCATCATCATCATCATCATCACTATCATCATTCAAGTTCTTGCCAGGACTCACCCTGCTTAGCTTCTGAGATCTGACAAGATTGGGCTAGCCTGGGACAGTTTGGTGTTGTGGTTAAGTGTGTGGACTCTCACTGGGTGGGCTTCATTACCCACTCATCCACATGCAGCTGCTGAGTGACCTTGAGCAAGTCACAGTTCTCTTAGAGCTGTTCTCTCAAGGGCAGTCCTCGAAAGAGGTCTCTCAGCCCCACCCACCTCCCAGGGTGTCTGTTGTGGGGAGGGGAAGGGAAAGGAGATTGCAAGCCGCTCTGAGACTCCTTCAGGTAGTGAAGGGTGGCATATAAATCCAATCTACTCGTCCTCCTCTCTTCTTCTTCTTCTTCTTCTTCTTCTTCTTCTTCTTCTTCTTCTTCTTCTTCTTCTTCTTCTTCTTCTTCTTCTTCTTCTTCTTCTTCTTCTTCTTCTTCTTCTTCTTCTTCTTCTTCTTCTTCTTCTTCTTCTTCTTCCAGGTCACCTCACTCTAATATCCTCTATAAAACACCGGTCTTTGGTCTGAGGGCTCTAGATTCTCTAAGCTAAGCAGCGGTTCTCTTTAGAACTTGGTCCTTCTCTAGTTGGAACTAAGCACGGCTCTGTCTCAACCTGGATCCCGAACATTTGGGGTCTGCCTCTCCCATCCCCTGAATACCCCGACAAGAAGAAACAAAAATGCAGACTTTCCCCCCTGACCCCCTCACAAGGTAAACTTGCTGAACTTTCCACCTCGTTTCTTGATTTAAATCCCCAACTGCGCAGCCTGCAGCTTTTCATGCAAGACGAATTTTTTTTTAAGGCAACAAAAAAGCCTGCCTTTTATTTTCTGACCCACACAATGGAATCAAGGATGTCCCGTGCCAGAAGGAAATCTCTTCTGAGATCAAGAAGCCAATTAAGGGTCGTCTTTTTTTCCCATTTTATTTTTATATCTGCCCCACTAACTCCATGCGGAAGGCGGATGGGGGTTTTTCTCAGGGAAAATTGGCTATTGGAGATCTGACAGGAAAACTAGACATTCCCAGGAAAATCTCTATTCAAGTTCATAGGAAACACACTATGGACTTGGCAAAGCGGGAGTGAAGGTCAGGGGGCGTGCGAGTTCACAGTGAATTATTCCGAAAATAAATCCTCGATCCAAATCGAGTGTCCCCCCCATTGTTTTCGTCTTACTCTACCTTCCTTACACAGTAGGGATGCCAGCTTCCAGGTGGGACCTGGGGATCCCCTGGAACTACAGCTCCTCTCCAGGCTACAGAGATCAGTTCTCCTGGAGAAAAATTGATAAAGAACATAACAACATAAGAGAAGCCAATGTTGAATCAGGCCAATGGCCCATCTAGTCCAACACTCTGTCACACAGCGGCCAAAATATACCAGGTGCCATCAGAAGGTCCAGCAGTGGGGCCAGGACACTAGAAGCCCTCCCACTGTTGCTCCCTCTCCAAGCATGAAGAATAGAGTGCATCACCTGCCCCAGACTGAGAGTTCCCATCTATACCCTGTGGCTAATAGCCACTGATGGACTTCTGCTCCATATGTTTATCTCATTCCCTCTTGAAACTCTCCATGCTTGTAGCTGCCACCACCTCCTGCGGCAGTGAATTCCATATGTTAATCACTCTTTGGGTGAAGAAGGACTTCCTTTTATCTGTTCTAACCCGACTGCTCAGCAATTTCATGGAGTGCCCAGGAGTTCTTGTATTGTGAGAAAGGGAGAAAAGGACTTCTTTCTCAACCTGCTCAATCCCGTGCATAATCTTATAAACCTCGATCATGTCACCCCTCAGCCGTCGTTTCTCCAAGCTAAAGAGCCCCAAGCACTTTAACCTTTCTTCATAGGGAAGGTGTCCCAACCCTTTTATCATTCTAGTTGCCCTCTTCTGCACTTTTTCCGATGCTATAATATCCTTTTTGAGATGTGGTGACCAGAACTGTACACAGTATTCCAAATGAGGTCGCACCAATGATTTATACAGGGGCATGACGATACTGGCTGATTTGTTTTCAATTCCCTTCCTAATAATCCCCAGCATAGCGTTGGCTTTCTTTATTGCAGCTACACACTGATGTTTTGGAGGGTGGGCTCTGCGGCATTGTACCCCACGGAGTTCCCTGTCCTCCCCGGGCTCTACCCCCAAATCACCAGGAGTTTTACCAACCTGGAGGTGGTAACCCCTCCCACTCAACCCTCGATGGGGGCCAGGGTAGACCTCACAACCCCACATCCACAGAGCTTTGAATGGAAGACATGGATCCCAGTGTAATCCTCACAACAACCTTGTAAGGCAGGGGTGTCAAACATGCGGCCCGGGGGGCGGATCAGCCCCCCCGGAGGGCTCCTATCAGGCCCGCAGTGGAACTGGCTGTCTTCTGCTTCTTCTTCCAGTTCTGCTGCTGCTGCTGCGTCATCGTAGGTTTGCAGCTGACAGAGACACACCTGAACAGCAGACTCAAGATTGCAACAGCACAGACGTTTTGATGCAATGATTCAGAGCAAGAGGTGTCAGTGATCAGACACTGTTAAATAAATATTGCAAGCGTTCTGATGTTTTAAGCATGTTTTTGAGTAAAAAAACCAAAACCTTTGTGTTTGTGTCCTTTATAAAGTTTATATCTTCGCTACCTGGCCTTACATCTTATGACACACGTGGCCCGGCCCAACAAGCTCTCATTGATGTCAGATCCAGCCCTCGTAACGAAATGAGTTTGACAGCCCTGTTGTAAGGAATCTGAGAGTGACTAGTCCAGATTCATCCAGTGAACTTCATACCTGAGTAGGTATCGGAACCCAGGTCTCTCGGGTCTGATGCAGATGTGTCAATTCACCCATTTACAGGAGCTCACAGGTTGGGTCCGGTGTTCCCTCTACGCTGAGTTAGTGTGAGCTAGCTCACGGCTTTCTAGCCTCCGGCTCTCACATTTTTGTCTCCGTTCAGGAAGGGATGGCTCCAGAGCAAACTAATCGATGCAGCAGCCCAATTGCTCACTCACAGCTTCAATGCCGGTAGCTCACAAAGTAGAATTTTTGCTCACAAGACTCCGCAGCTTAGAGGGAGCACTGGAACTTGGCTCCATGTTTACCGTGAACCCACCGTGGTTATGCATGTGGGCTTCCCCCTACCTGTGGGACTGCTGCAGTTCAGAAAAATGGTACGGGGGGGAGGCCGAGGCCCTCCTCAATGCATGCAGCTGTCACAATATGAATGGGGCGCGGTACATGCAGATCCTGGGGAGGCCCAATAACTCATGTCATCATCGACGCCAACATTCCTTATGATCGAAGATCAGTCAAGCAGTTCAATAACTCAGGTGTGACTGTCACAAGTCAGGACACAGGGTAAGGGCCTTGACCCAAACTGAGTACTACTGTCTAAGGTATATATTCATCATGTTCAGCCACTCTACCACGCTACCTTTTCCGCAACACCTCCAGATGTCTACTCAAAAATAAGTCCCAGTGTGTCCCATGGAACTTGCTTCCAGATAAGGAAGAATTTCAGCCCAAGTCTGATTCCTCTGGTTTAGAAAAGCCTGAGCTGGACAGCCCAGGCTAGCCCAGTCTTGTCAGATCTTGGAAGCTAAGCAGGGTTGGCCCTGGTTAGTATTTGGATGGGAGACCACCGAGAAAGTCCAGGCTTGCTATGCAGAGGCAGGCAACGGCAATCCACCTCCGAACATCTCTTGCCCTGAAAACACCATGGAGGGTCACCATAAGTCATCCGCGACTTGATGACAAAATTCTTCAAGCCGAGGTGCGTTCCTGGCTGCCACTAGAAATACTCCCCTTCCCTTAATTCAAGGGGTGGTGTTATTTGATATTTATACCCTTTATAGTAGATGAGGCAGCAAATGCTCAGGCCGAGGACAGACTGGCAGTTTGAAGCACGAGGGAGTCGTGGCAAAAAGATCCAGCACAAACTGTTCTGGGTTTTCCTGGTCGCACTGCGCTGGCTGATGCGGGAGCATACCAGGGAGGGGCACAAGGGAGTTTTTGCACCAATGTTCCCTCTAAGCTGCGGGATCCTGTGAGCAAAACTTCTACTTTGTGAGCTCCTGGCTTTCAAGTTGTGGGCGAGCGATTTGGCTATTGCATAAATTAGTTTGCTCTGGAGCCATCCCTTCCTGAGCTAAGACAACAATGTGTGAGCCAGAGGCTAAAAAACTGTGAGCTAGCTCACACTAACTCAGCTTAGAGGGAACACTGGTTCGCACTGTTGGCCCTCCTCTAGCGGAGGGGTGGCTGTAAGCAGCTTCGTTGTGTAATTCGGTTATATGCACTTATGCGCATAAGTGTATCCCTTACCGGATCAGCTTGTTCGCGTTCACACGTCCCTGAAGCGGGATGAACGTGCTCTCTAGGGTTTGCTACCACTTTCATCTGGTATTTTTTAGGATTCTATAGGGAAGCGTCACAAAACGGGTTGAGTACCGCTGGGGAACGCCTGACAGATGTGCCCGTGTGAACTGGCCTTTTAATCCATTTGTGAAACGTTTCTGAAATGTACCTATCTCGGGCCAAACTGCCAGTCTGAACTCGGCCTCAAAAAGAGCAGGCGGTTCAATCTTTAAAATACAGCATGGACTCCACAGCCTATAAGAATACATTGCCCTTGAAAACCTATCTATCTTGGGAGGAGGCGTCTAGAAAAGCCTCGGTGACGGAAGTGAAGGCCTTCACAGGCACTTTGGACGAGATGGAATCCCAGGGGGCGGACGAGGTGTGAGCTCTTCTCTTCCTGGTATCGACACCGAAAGCTCTGCCCTTTTGAAGATAAGGAAGTTGAAGCAGAAGGTTTGGGTGGAAGTCTGAGCATGTCAAGAACTGTGAAGGCTTCACAGGAATTCAGGGCTTCGGTGGGAACGATGGAGTGACAGGGCTTCCTCCTCCTCTCTCTGTTTGTTTTTAGATTACCTTTTCAGTCTCTCTTTTTCTCTCCATCTGACCTTCTCTCTCGAGGTCCTCATTAGCAGGGACAAAAGTTCAGGCATTCTGGTGAGAGGGATTTGTCTTCCCGAGGAGTCATGTACCTGAAGGACCGCCTTTCCCCACATGTTTCCCAGAGAGCACTGCGATCAGGAACACAAAACCACCTGGCCCTCCCTGGTCCTAAGGACGCCAGGTTGACATCGACTAGGACCAGGGCATTTTCCTTGGTGGCACCCAAGGAATGAGTTCAAGATCAGGGCCCTGTGGCACCTCTCACAGTTCCACAGGGCTGTGAAAACAGCTTTTCCAGCAGGCATTCCGGTAGGAGCTGCCCAGAGCAGCTAGGCCCTGTGCCAATCTATGTCTAGTCGAGGCTATTGAAATTGGTTGCACTCCATAGTATCTCCTGGGTAAAATGAGTGTTTGATTCTGGATAAGTTGCAAAATGGGAGAAGGCAAAAGTATATACCATTTGTATAAGACATGAGTTTAATGTTTTTGGGTTTGTTTTTTTTAAAGTATTATTATCATTATTATTTAGATTGGAAGGTAGATAAAGGAGACCAATTGTTAGGATTGGCATTGTATGTGATTTTGTTTTGTTTTGGTTATGCGTTTAATTAAATATGTTTGTAGGAGGAATGAAACTTGATACTGGGGAAAGAAGTGGTAATCATAACATGCTAAAAGATTGATAATATATATATAATCAAGAAGCTGAATGGGGTTATTGTGTAAAATAAGAATGAATTCTAATTACTTGATTAATATTGTGTTATTGCTGGGGTTTTTTTTTTCTATTAACTATAAATGCTCTATAGATATTATGATTGAATGGTAACTAAATCTGTTCAGCAGTGCACTAATCATATTCCGGCAATGACTGAAGATGAATTTGGGATATAAACTGATCAATGTAACTGTAATAGGAAGAAAAGAATCTATATATTAGGTGTAATTAACTGATTATAACAGTGCGATGCGATGAAAGGATGTGAATATGTATTTATACCCTCTTTCTTTTCTGTTCTTTTCTTTTTTCCTTTCTTTTTCTTTTTGTTTGGAAAATTAATAAAGAGAATATACAAAAAAAAAAAAAAAGACAGCCAGTTCCACTGTGGGCCTAATAGAAGCCCTCCAGGGGCCTGATCCGGCCCCCGGGCTGCATGTTTAACACCCCTGATTTAAATGTTTTAATGTTCTGTATCTGCGTTCACATGAATAAAACTTGGTTCGTCATAAAAAAAAAAAAAAAGAAAGAAAAAGAAAGAAAGAAATTGGTTGCACTGCCGAATGTGTTTTAAATGCACTTTACTATACCATGCCTCCATCAATATACCAGTGGTTTTAAATGGTTTATTATGTATTTTATACTACTGTTTTTATGTAAGCTGCCCTGAGCTTGCCTTGGCAGGGAGGGCGGGGTAAAAGTTACATGAACGAATAAATAAATAAATGCAAAAGGAGAACTCAGAGCAAGAACACATCTCCAAGCCGTGGGATGCCTTTTCGAGGGGGCCCGTCGCCAGATCGCCAGCGAGCTTTTGACTTCCCACCAGAATTCCTCGTCATGTCGAAGGTTCAGGGCAGGAAACAAAACAGGAAGAGAAAAGGATATTTCGGGCAAGATGGAAAAACCCGAAAAGGCTGCAGTTTGTCGCTTTGCTCGAAACGGAGTCCCGGAGGTGCTTCTGGCCAAGTTGGTTTAGAGGGGGCAAGATCAAAACAACGATCGCCCCCCCCCCCATAGCCACCATCTCTTGGGAAAGAAATCTAGAACTAGTAGCAGGGCCGTCTCCTCTGCTGCAGAGTTCTGAGGACGCTCCGATAAACAAACCACATTTCTTCACGCGTGGCAACTTCTCCTTTCGGTGGAAACCCTCCCCTGGCAGAGAAATCATGCCCCTGTATAAATCATTGGTGCAACCTCATTTGGAATACTGTGTACAGTTCTGGTCACCACATCTCAAAAAGGATATTATAGCATTGGAAAAAGTGCAGAGAAGGGCAACTAGAATGATAGAAGGGTTGGAACACCTTCCCTATGAAGAAAGGTTAAAACGCTTGGGGCTCTTTAGCTTGGAGAAACGACGGCTGAGGGGTGACATGATCGAGGTTTATAAGATTATGAATGGGATTGAGCAGGTTGAGAAAGAAGTACTTTTCTCCCTTTCTCACAAGACAAGAACTCGTGGGCACTCCATGAAATTGCTGAGCAGTCGGGTTAGAACAGATAAAAGGAAATACTTCTTCACCCAAAGAGTGATTAACACATGGAATTCACTGCCTCAGGAGGTGGTGGCAGCTACAAGCATGGACAGTTTCAAGAGGGAATTAGACAAACATATGGAGCAGAAGTCCATCAGTGGCTATTAGCCACAGGGTATAGATGGGAACTCTCATTCTGGGGCAGATGATGCTCTCTATTCTTGGTGCTGGAGGGGGCAGCAGTGGGAGGGCTTCTAGTGTCCTGGCCCCACTGCTGGACCTCCTGATGGCACCTGGTATATTTTGGCCGCTGTGTGACAGAGTGTTGGACTAGATGGGCCATTGGCCTGATTCAACATTGGCTTCTCTTATGTTCTTATGTTCTTATGTAAATCATCAGCACCCAAATGAAACGGTGGTGGGCAATAAAGGAGTTCAGCATGCACATTCACACTTGAAGCTGCCCGATACTGAATCTGACCATCAGTCGACCGAGGTCAGTACCGCCTACCCAGACTGATAGCCTTCTCCAGGGTCTCAGGCTGAGGTCTTTCCCATCACCTACTGCCCAGTCCTTTTAACTGGAGATGCCGGGGATTGAACCTGAGACCTCCTGCATGCCAAGCAGAGGCTCTGCCACTGAGCCACCCCCACTCCCACAAGTTCTAGCTATTTATATTCTACTTTTCCAGTGCTGGAAAATTACCAGATGCCTGGTGAAGGGGTTGGGCCAAGGCTCACTAAGAATGCACAAATATGGTTGGTTGGTTGGTTTTTTCAATTTCTTCTAACCTTTATGCATAGTCAGGAACACGAGATTCATCCTGCCAGTGTTCCCTCAAAGCTGAGTGAGTGTGGCACACATTTTTGCCTAAGCTCAGGAAGGAGGGCACCAGAGAAAACTGATCTATGCAGGAGCCAAATCGCCCGCTCGCAACTTGAACGCCAGCAGCTCACCAAGTAGAATTTTTGCTCACAAGACTCCGCAGCTTAGAGGGAGCACTGTCGTCCTGCCTGTTTTATTTGGCAGTTCCCCCATTTTCCTTTCCCTTCTTTTATGGCATTTTCGTGTTTGTCTAAAAGTGACACCCTATAGCAGGTGCTAATGATAATTGTTATTATTTCTCTGCTACGGTCAGGAGAAAGGACACCATCAGTGGGATGGCCTGAGGGAACGGGGCATTGGTTCTTCAGTCCTCCTGGCCAAAGGACCAGAAGCACCCTGGGGGGGGGGATGAACAGGGACTGCCCTCTCTCACACAACCTGGATAAAATCTGGGAGGCTGAGCAGTAGGGCTGCCAAGTCCCCGGGGGGGGGGGAGGGTTCCCACCCAACCCGCCGGTCCGGATCCGGCCGGTGGGGAGAACCCCACCCCCAAAGTGCCCAGATCAGGCCAACATGCCCAGGGCAGTGATGCCGCATTCTGCACTAGCTGCAGCTTCCGTATCTGAGACAAGGGCAGCCCCACGTAGGGTCTTAAAGGTAAAGGTAAAGGTTCCCTTGTTCGAAAGCCAGTCAAATCCGACTCTAGGGTTGCGGTGCTCATCTCCGTTTCCAAGCCGAAGAGCCAGCACTGTCCGAAGACGTTTCCGTGGTCATGTGGCCGGCATGACTAAACACCAAGGCGCACGGAACGCTGTTACCTTCCCACCGAAGTGGTACCTATTTATCTACTTGCAATTTCTTGCTTTTGAACTGCTAGGTTGGCAGGAGCTGGAACTAGAGACGGGAGCTCACTCTGTCATGCGGCACCTGAGTCTCGAACTACTGAACTACTGACCCTCCACAGCCTGCAGTTCAGCATCTTAACCAATTGAGCCACCGCAGCTCCTGCACATAGAGTCTTAGTTTTTCCACTAATGGAAGGGGAGATGTAATTTCTTCCGGTCCCTCCGATCTGCCCCTTGTGCCATTCCTGGGGATCTCCTGTCCCTCAGGAGCAGAGGGGGACAGGCTCGAAAGTTCTGCTCTGCTGCTGGTGGAAGCGGCGAACAAGTAGTCTGGGTCCCAACCAAGGCTCCCTCTAAGCCATGGAGTCTTGTGAGCAAAAAAAATCTACTTTCTGAGCGACTGGCATTAAAGTTGTGAGCAGCTGATTGGGCTACGGCATAAATCAGTTTGCTCTGGAGCCCTCCTTCCTGAGCCAAGACAAAAACCGTGTGAGCCGGAGGCTTAAAAAACCGTGAGCTGGCTCACACTAACTCAGCTTAGAGGGAACACTGGGACTCCCAACCAGTGTTTTCGAAGCCAGCGAGGGAGATACATTTTTACTCAGTGCTCGGTCTCCCCCCTCACCCCCCAAATACCGCCCCGATCTCTGAAACTGCTCCAAGGTCTGCTTTCACTGACGGTAATTCTCCAGCCGAGCCCCACATGTTTCCCTTTCCTTCAGGTTCAAATTAGAGGTCTCTGATGGTGGCTGAAAAGCCAAGCTTTCTTTGGATGACCTCATTAGAATTATTTGTAGCTCAAATGACAGGCAAATGCAACAATTAAGTCTATTTAGGAAAGGGAGGTGAAAGGTCAGCCTACCGGGCAAACTGTCTCCAGTGCTTAACTTGGTCACCGAGTCTGCAGATCTGCAAAAAGGGAAAAAAAAAGGGGGGGGTCATGTTTGTACAATAACTTGACACTGGCTGGCCAGCAGGTCCCTCATGTCCCAGCCGGAAGATCCAACGGCCTCCACAGGCAAATCTTTCCATGCAATCAGTTTAGCGGGGCTTCGCTTGTGTGTGCGTGAGTTTCTGAGTTCAGTGCTTGGGTCAGTTACAAACAGGGCTTTTTTTGTAGAAAAAGCCCAGCAGGAACTCATTAACATAACAGGCCACACCCAACAGCAGAAATCCATTAGCATATTAGGCCACACCCCCATGTTAGGAGAAGTGTGGTCATCCAGCCACAACCACCTTTTGCTTCTTATTCTGTTTATCTTGTTTGTTGTCAAAACCCAGGGCTTTCTTTGGAGCAGGAACTCCTTTGCATGTTAGGCCACACACCCCTGGTGTAGCCAGTCCTAATGAGTTCTTGATGTTGGGTGTGGCCTATTATGCTAATGAGTCCCTGCTGGGCGTGGCCAACTCGGGAGCCAGCCGGAACGCCGTTCCTGTGTGTTCCTGCCCCAAAATAGCCCTGGTTACAAATAAGATAGAGAGGATCACCCAATGTGGAGAGAGCTTTGGGTCGGGGATTTGGGAGGAGCAGATCTGCCTTAGCAGTAGGAAGGGCTGTCAAGTTGCAGCCGACTCGTGGCGACCCCATAGAATTATCAAGGCAAGAGACAAGCAGAGGTGGGTGGCCCTTGCTTGTGCCTGCACAGCAACCCTGGACTTCCTTGGTGGTCTCCCAACCAAGTGTGAACCAGGACCGACCCCACTTAGCTTCTGAGACCTGCCGAGATCAGGATAACCTGGGCCAATCCAGATCAGGGCGCTAGCTCCCAGTTTTTTAGCCTCCAGCTCACAGATTTTTGTCTTTCGCTCAGGAAGGGATGGCTCTGGAGCAAACTAATTTAGGCAGCAGCAGCCAAATCGCTCGCCCACAACTTTAATGCCAGTCGCTCACCAAGTAGAATTTCTGCTCACAGGACTCCACGGATTAGAGGGAGCATTGCTTGCAACTCTAGTGCAGCCATAATGACCTGGGACGTGAACCTGAAAAATTTAAGGACTTAGCCAATTTATGGCAACCCCAGAGGGTTTTCAAGGGAAAGAGACAAACAGAGGTGGATTTGCCATTGCCTGCCTTCTGCCTCTGCGTAGCAACCCTGGACTTCTTTGGTGACCTCCCGTCCAAATACTAACAAGGACTGACCCTGTGTAGCTTACAAAGTCTGGTGAGATTGGGCTAGCTTAGGCTGTCAAAGTCAGGGCAGATGAACAGAGGTGGTTTGCCTCTGCTTGCCTCTGAGTAGCAACCCTGGTCTTCCTTGGAGGTCTCCCATCCAAGTACTAACCACGGGTGACCCTGCTTAGCTTCCAAGATCTGAGAAGATCAGGCTAGGCTGCACCACCTGGGTCAGGGAGATCTGCCTTACTGGATCGCAAAAAGCTCTTTATAATCCTACAAATTCTAATCCTATGAAGATGGTGAGGGGTCTGGGGATGAAGTCCTGTGAGGAAAGGTTGAAGGAGCTGGGTATGCTTAGCCTGGAGCAATGTTCCCTCTAAGCGGTGGAGTCTTGTGAGCAAAAATTCTACTTCATGAGCGGCTGGCATTAAAGTTGTGAGCGAGCGATTTGGGCGCTGCATCAATTAGTTTGCTCTGGAGCCCTCCTTCCCAAGCTGAGACAAAAAATGTGTGAGCCAGAGGCTAAAAAACTGTGAGCCAGCTCACACTAACTCAGCGTAGAGGGAACACTGGCCTGGAAAGAAGACGACTGAGAAGTGATATTATCACCGTCTTCGAGTTCTTGAAAGGCCGGACCAGAACCAACGGGTTGAAATTAAATCAGAAGAGTTTCCGGCTAGACATTAGGATGAACTTCCTGACAGAGGGATGGAAGAAACCAACAAATCAATTATGTGGATATACAACCGAAATACAAGGAAATATGAACTATAACTCCTTTTTTTTTAAGCTATAAGCAACAATATATTTTAAAATACAAGGTGGGGGGAAAAATTGAAAAATACAATTTGGTAATGTATGATGACTACAGAGGCCAGTCTGTGTACAGAAATCAAATATTGCCTAGAGACGTCACCATCGCTGCAACATCCGAAGCACGTCGAGACTCCAGGAGCAGATCTGTTCTGACATTTCAGCATTCCTAACCTATTAAAAGATAGTTTGCTGCTGCCGTTCTTATCTAAGCTTTTTTTCTAATCCATCAAACACAAACAAGTTGTCTCTCACCATTTGCGTTCCAGAAAAGAGAATCGAAGGGGAAGAACCCCCGAGTGGATGGACGGGTTTTCTCTTTTCATTCCTGGCAAGCGGGAGGATTATGTTTAGACTCCCAGCACAGCTTTGCTTTGCTTTTCTTTTTCACAGGGGTGTTGTTTCTAACGGATGTGTCCTGGCGGTGTGTTTGCAAAGGCACTTCAACGCCTCCTTCCTGATTGGAAACAGGGAAATAGAAAATGCATCTTTCAATATGCACGGAGACATCTGAGTGGTAGCTTTTTGCAACGTCCACCGTTCTGTGACCAAAAATATTTAGCGTATTGCATAAGACAAGGATATTGGAATGCAATCATAAATCAATCTCCCTGCACAGCATTCAGCTGATTCAGATGCCTTTTTATTCCCTTAGAAGCTGGTTGATTTACAGATTTTGAACAGCAGAAAAAAAATTGTGTTCTTCATTCTTTTGGACGCAAAGGATAAAAGGACAGGGACAAATTCTGCTACCGCCAAAGTGACCTCAGGATCATGTAAGCCAATTAAACAGCGATTCCAATGCACGGGGTAGTGCCTGATCCATAATGAGAGGTTTAATATAGTAATCCCTAATATTATTTTTAAAAGAGCCAACATCCAAGCAGACTATGAAACGACGTGTCAATCTGATTGAGGCCACAAGGGCAAATTCTATCTGAATAAGGCCTATTCAAAAATCTTCCTTGCTTGGCAAAATATGGTCACCCTCGCGCATGTGAATTCAGGCATCATGAAAGTAAAACCTTTGGCCTTCTGCATTCTCTAGGGCAGGGGTGACAAACATGCGGCCCGCGGGGCTTCTATCAGGCCCGCAGTGGAACTGGCTGTCTTCTCCTTCTTCTTCCAGTTCTGCTGCTGCTGCGTCATTGTAGGTTTGCGGCTTACAGATACACACCTGAACAGCAGACTCGAGACTGCAACAAGCACAGACATTTTGATGCAATAATTCGGAGCAAGAGGTGTCAGTTATCAGACACTGTTAAATACACAAAATATTGCAAAAGTGTTAATGTTTTAAGCATGTTTTTATTTCAAGTAAAAAAAAAAAGTCTGTGTCCTTTATAAAGTTTATATCTCCGCTACTTGGCATTACCTTTTATGACGCACCCGGCCCGGCCCGGCCCAACAAGGTCTCATTTATGTAGAAAGCAAAAGTATACTGGTCAAATGTTCATTGTGAGATGCAGAAAATATTGAAAATCCCTATTAGAAAAAGTCCGGAACTTCTACTCTTAGGTTTGACAATGGAAGAAATTAAGCAAGAAAAGAGAACAGTATTATGGTACATGATCACGTCGGCGAGAATGGCTTTTGCGCAACAATGGAAATCGGATAAGGTACCGGATATACAGGACTGGTTAAGAAAACTGCTATTTTTAGCTGAAATGGACAAAACGACTAAAAAAATTAAATGGACAAATGGCAGAAGAGTATTTAAATGAATGGGAAGACCTGAAAATATATATGGAAACTGAATATAAAATGAAAGGGAAAATGTATAACCTTGATTCTTATTGAAAATGGAATAATGTTAGATGAGTCAGAAATCTGTATACAAAAAACACATTACCTGGTTTATCGATTGTTATAAGCTTAAACCTGATTACTGTTAAATTTTCTTTGTTATTGTCAATAGCAGTGTTGGAAGCCTATTGGGGGGGAAGTGGGGAAGGGATATAGTTTATAAGTGGATTTGGAAATTGTGTTTAACAATGTTGAATATATTCCAATAAAAATCTTTGTTATATATATATAAAAAGGTCTCATTGAGTTTGACCCCCCTGCTCTAGGGCTTACTCAGCAATGCTGGCTTATAGCACCTTCGGGAAAGAGCCAGTTGTGAACACTCTCTTTCAGCATTCATAGCTGTGTAAACCTTCATTTTCCAGGTATGTACTTGCTACATAAGCTGCAAAAGTTTGGCTTGGATCAAAAAAAGACGGCGATCAGAAGATAAGCCTATTACACAGAGTTCTGCCTTTTTCGTCCACAGTCACTGCAGACAATTAATAACGGCTCTCCACCCTCCTCGGACGCGACGCTCTACTGGAACGTCACAGCACATCGGATTTCTTAATCATCTGGATTCCAGTCTTCCAGCCAGTCAATAAAAGAAAAGTGTAGGCACAGAGAGGGAGATTACTGCGGTCTCTGGGGATATGGCATTTAATCAGATATGTTTCCCCATTATCAAGACTTTTGGGTTTTTTAAAAAAGTAAAATAAATGCAACATGGTTTTCATACCGAAGAAATGAAACCACAAGGAAGGTGGTGGGTGGGTGGGGAGAAGAAGAAGATAAGGGGAGAGAGCAATGTTAGATAAAGAGAGAGAGAGCGCGCAATGGTGGGAAGTTTGTCTTAAATCAAATTTAAACAGATGCACTGATGTCTGGGGATTGCTGCTGAGACCCATGTGAAATAAGTAGCTGGAAGCTTGCTTTGTGAAGCTGGGGAACCTTATCAGCTCAAGACAATGCAGATCAGTTTGTCTTTGGTGAATACGGATCTTGTTTTAATAGCTCGATCCCAGCGTCTTCTAATTAAGTTCATTCGGGATTTTATATTCAGAACTTGAGCTTTCTTCATCTTTTTTTTTTTCCAAAACGAACCAAAGTTTCTAGTCCTCCTGTTGATAGGTCAGGCTTACGCCGCTGATGGACTCTTTCTGCTCCGGTCAGCTCGGACCTTTGGGCAGTAAGCAAAATATCGTGGTCATACGAGACTGCCAGAAGCTACTTGTCAAAACTAAATGAAAACTAAACATTAGTGCAAGAATAAAAAAAAAAGACAGAAGGAGTCACAGTGCTTCATTAAGCCCTGTGAGAAGCCTGACAAGGAAGCTAATATTATTATACTCAATGGGGAGGCTGAAAAGTTAGAGATTTGCCTAAAGAGGCAGTTTATAGAAGATGTGACGAACCCAGCACCTCCTGATTTACCGCTCATCCACTTTGCTACTATTCTGCACTAGATTTCATGTTCTAATAGCTGCCGAGATTTTTCTATCACTAGCCCTAACCCTAACCCTTATATCCTTATGTGTTCTTAAGATTGCAACATGGACACCGACGAAAGAACGGCTCACACTACAGAAGCCTTAGACACATGCCCCAAATCTCCTGTTAATAATCATGCAGAAGATGTTTTAATGGATTTGTCATCTGTCACAATGTGTATGCGTCTGGGCTGTCGGGAAATGCACTTAACTGAGCAAAAAGGCCTCTCCAGATCTCGCTGGGCCCTAAGGATGTCTCATTTATCAGTGATGGCAGCCCTGAGTTGGGAGATTTAACATTTTGGCAGCCTGGAATTAGATTGTAAACCTGCAGAGTCGGAGATTGTAAGCAGGCATTCATATCCCGAATTTTCGCTGGTTTGAAAATAATTCGAGGAAAGAAAATGTCATCGGATTTTCCTAACCTGAATTGACATGGGGGGGGAAATTATAAATTTAAACTGTGGAACACGTGAAACTGCCTTGTAAAGAATCAGTTTGTGGGCTATTATTCTGGTGGATAGTGGCTCTCTTGGCTCTCGGGCTCCCAACACTTGCTACCTGCCCCACTTTGACTGGAGACACCAGGGATTGAAACTGGGACTTGCTGCATGCAGAAGAAGAAGAAGAAGAAGAAGAAGAAGAAGAAGAAGAAGAAGAAGAAGAAGAAGAAGAAGAAGAAGAAGAAGAAGAAGAAGAAGAAGAAGAAGAAGAAGAAGAAGAGATTGGATTTATACCCCACCCTTCACTACCTAAGGGAGTCTCAGAGTGGCTTACAAACTTCTTTCCTTTCCCCTCCCCACAACAGACACCCTGTGAGGTAGGTGGGGCTGAGAGAGCTCTGACAGAAACTGCTCTTTTTTCAAGAACAGCTGTGCCAGAACTACGGCTCGCCCAAGGTCATCCAGCAGGTCCAAGTGGAGGAGTGGGGAATCAACCCCGGTTCTCCCAGATTAGAGTCCGTGCACTTAACCACTACACCAGCTGAGCCACTGTTCCTTCCTTGGTTCTTTATTTTCTTCCAGTTTAACTCCCCCCCCCGGCATTCCCATTTCTGTATACTGCTTGATTAGAGTGATTTAGAAATACAGGGAATGAAATACTGCACTGGGCCTAGTGATACCCAACACTGCCACATCAAATGTTGTGGCCATGATCTAACTGGATTGAATAATTTTAAATGCCAGCGATTTAAATGAGAGTTAACCCACATACTGAATGCCCTCCCATTGAACTCAGTGGGAGCTTTGGCAGGATAATGCCTTCACAGTGCAATGTACACCTTTCTAAACCCATTGAATTCAATTGACAGAAGGGTGTGACTCTGCTTAGGATTTTGCTACTATTTGGTCCGTTGGTCTGACTGTTTGAGGTTCTTACATTTGTCACTGAAAAACGGAAAAGTTCAAGATGTCACATCTGCCTTTGGAAAATTAATCCATATATTCAATTTTTTTATAGACACAAGAATAATTTCTGCTTATGCCCCAAGGGAATCCTGGCTCAGAGTATTGCCCAAACAAAACCCAGTGTTGTCGATCCCTTTTCAACATCCCTCCGGCTCATGCAAGAAGAAGAAGAATTCGTTTTTATACCCTGCTTTTCTCTACCCTAAGGAGTTTCAAAGAGACTTACAATTGCCTTCCCTTCCTCTCCCCACAGCAGGCACCCTGTCTGTGAGGTAGGTGGGGCTGAGAGAGTTCTGAGAGAACTGTGACTGGCCCAAGGTCCCCCAGCAGGCCTCACATGTCTCAAAGCAGCTTACAATCTCATCCCCTTCCTCTCCCCACAACAAGCACCTTGTGAGGCAGGTGGGGCTGAGGAAGTTCTGAGAGAACTGTGACTAGCCCAAGGTCACCCAGCAGGCTTCATGTGGAGGAGTGGGGAAATCAAACCCAGTTCTCCAGATTAGAAAAAGGGTAGGTTTTATACCCCACTTTTCTCTACCCTAAGGAGTCTCAAAGCGGCTTAGAATCTCCTTCCCTTCCCCGCCCCATGACAGTCACCTTGTGAGGCAGGTGGGCCTGAGAGAGTTCAGAGAGAACTGGGACTGGCCCAAGGTCACCCAGCTGGGTTCATGTGGAGGAATGGAAAATCAAGCCCGGTTCCCCCCCCCCCATTTACAGTCCTCCACTCTTGACCTCTACACCACACTGGCTCTTTAGATTACAAAATGACAGGAGCAGAGTGAATATTCCTGCCTCCAAAATTATTCTTTGTCCCCAGGCACAATAAAGGAAAGCACTTAATAGCTTACAAGGCAGTTGGGGAGGGGAACCCAAGCAGAGATTATCTCCTTAAGTGTGAACAGCATTCACAAACTGGTTGGCGACGTCAGATGGATCTGGAGTCCAGGGGTCTAAATTTAAGTTTTTATTCACTTCCAACATCTTTGTCCTTTTTTCAAATAATGGGAACTGCTCCATCCGCATTGTTTCGGCGAGCTCTGATGGAGTCTCCGCCAGGAAGAATGCCAAGGAGAGCCCCATTGTGCCATTTCCTCTCAAATCTGCAAACAGAGCCAAATTCCAGCCTCCTTTGCAACAAGGGCCCGGTGCAGTTGCATAAGGAGGAAGCTGACGCAGCCTTCGGCATGGCCATAAACATGCTCTTGTCCAGGGCTCCATTGAGTTCAAATGCTCTGGTGCACCCAATCATAAGGAAACATGTGTCTAAAGGGAAGAGAAGGGGAAAGGCAACCTTGGACGGGCTACAAAGGCAGAGGTTGTATCCCTTGAAATTTCCACCTGGCACTGTTTGGCCACGAGTCCGAATCGCCCGCCAAATGTTGGGAAATGTAGAATGACACATTAAGTTCGAGTCCGGTAGCACCTTAGAGACCAACAAGAGTTCTAGGGTACCAGCTTTCGAGAGTTAAAGCTCACTTCATCAGATACAAGTAGGAATGAAGATCGGAGTCCTTATATCTCAGTCATGAGGTGGGAGGGGTGTTATAAAGAATGCTTGAAAAGGATGCAGAGGTACTATGCATATTGTAATCGGCTGGATTAGAGCAGAGGGGAAATGCCTGGGGGAAATGCATGGGATGTCAGGCTGATTCTGAGCTTATGATTCTGAGCTGCCCCCACTATCACCACCAACCCCCAGCCCCGAGGGCTGGTTATGTGGAGAACATCGAGAAATTGAAAACTTACAAGTACGCTGCCTCGTATAATTAGAGAAATATCGACAGCACTTAGTAGTATTATTCTCATTCAAATTGTTTTATGATGATTTTACTGTTGTTTTTTTTAATTGTTATTTATATACTATGCAGGAGCTGCGGTGGCTCAAGTGGTTAAGACGCTGAACTGCAGGCTGTGGAAGGTCAGTAGTTCAGCAGTCTGAGACCCGGGTGCCGCATGACAGAGTGAGCTCCTGTCTCTGGCCCCAGCTCCTGCCAGCCTAGCAGTTTGAAAGCAAGAAATTGCAAGTAGATAAATAGGTACCAATTCGGTGGGAAGGTAACAGCGTTCCATGCGCCTCGGCGTCTAGTCATGCTGGCCACATGACCACGGAAACATCTTCGGACAGCACTGGCTCTTCGGCTTTGAAACGGAGATGAGCACCGCAACCCTACAGTCGGATTTGACTGGCTTTTAAGCAAGGGAACCTTTACCTTTATATACTATGCACAATGTTTTAACGAATGTAAGCTGCCCTGAGCCTGCGTAGCAGGGAAGGCAGGGTATAAGTTGAATAATAAATAAATAACTTTCATCAATATTTACATATTTCCTCCATCATTTATATAGTTCCTTCCTTACTTCATGTACACCCTGGCTTTTTCCACAGTGGGTTTGCCGACTACAGGTTGGGAAATTCCTGGAGATTTGGGAGTGGAGGCCAGGGGCGGGGGTTGTGGGTAGGGGCCTCAGCAGGGATACAATCCACCTTCCAAAGCAGCCATTTCCTCCAGGGGAACTGATCTCTGTCCTCTGGAGATTCCTTGTCATTCTGGGAGATCTTTGAAACCAGATCCAGTTGAGCCGGTGAGACGCCGCAATCACAACGAAGTCAAAACCATGGGGCAATAAAATAATGCCATACAGCAGAAATTATGATGGTACAGTAGGAGAACAAATCCAAAAGAGATGTAGACATCTGTTTTTTGAGACGGAGTGGGAGTGTTGCCAAAGCAGCAGAAGATACCAATGCAGATTCGGCCTAGGTGTCTCCCATCCAAATACTAACCAGGGAAGACCCTGCTTAGCTTCCAAGATCTGACAAGATCAGGCTTACCCGGGCTATCCAAGTTCTACATTATAGGAACTCCAGGCAGCTGTGTTTCACTTACTACGTACTGTGGCCATGTTGGAAGCCTTATGCTTTCCTCTTTCGTGCATCCCGGATGAAAAAAATGCGAAGGTTTTTATCAGAGATCAGCAATGTCAAGGTATTCTCTGTCTTTCATTCTCTTTCTCTCCCTCCATTGTTTGTAAGCCGAAGCAGCTGAGTTTGGACAGCAGGCGGAGAGGTCACAGCCAAGGCACAGAGTAGAGATCACGCGATGGGCCTCGCTCTGCGCCTGCAGGCTCCTGAAAGGTCATTTCTTGGGACCTCCGTGAAATTTCTTAAGGAAGCCGCAGTCGTTTGTCAGCCCCTTGAAACGCCAAGAGTCTCAAGGCACTGAGTCACGGCTTTCCGAAAGGTCCCTGGTTGGCCATGAGCTTACTTGGGAGGCATTTCCTTTCCAAGCCTGAGCATCTCTTTCCTTTCAGACCCGGAATCAAGCTGTGGAAACCTCAGCTGCTTGTCTTGGGGGAATCTGGAGTCGAACTTGCAGGGGTTTTTAATAAAGGGAACGGGTACTAGACTTCGGCGTATGGTGCACATTATCTGCTGTATGTATTCTCTTGGACTGACTGCCTTGTTCTCTGCCTCTGCAGTACCATTTTCTGCACTGTTTAACACGTCTTGTCTACTACTTAGGCTTTGTTGCAGATTTCTGCAACCTGAGTCCTATTACATTGCTTGTGAGAACAGCTAGATTCAAGTCCAGTGGGACCTTAGCGACCACCAAGTATTTCAGGGTATGAGCCTTTAAGAAGCAAATCTCCCCTTATCAAAGGTTGTCTGTCTGTCTGTGTGCCATTGACAGCTAGTTGGCAGGTGGAAATTCTGCTGGGGAAGATTGTTCCGCTACTTTGCCGACATGCTGGAAGGAGCTTCACCTGCTGAGAGAGCCAGTTTGGTGTGGTGGTTAGGGGCACTGACTCTAATCTGGCCCCACTGCTGGACCTCCTGATGGCCCCTGGTATTTTTGGCCACTGTGTGACAGAGCGTTGGACTGGATGGGCCGTTGGCCTGATCCAGCATTGGCTTCTCTTATGTCCTTATGTTCTTAATCTGGGAGAACCGGGTTTGATTCTCCGCTCCTCCACATGCAGCTGCTGGTGTGACTTTGGGTCAGTCACAAGTTCTCTCAGAGCTGTTCTCTCAAGGGCAGTTTCTCTCAGAGATCTCTCAGCCCCACCTCTCTCACAGGCTATCTGTTGTGGGGAAGGGTAGCAAAAAACAGGGTATAAAAACCAACTCTTCTTCTTCTTCTTCTTCTTCTTCTTCTTCTTCTTCTTCTTCTTCTTCTTCTTCTTCTTCTTCTTCTTCTTCCTCCTCCTCCTCCTCCTCCTCTTCCTCCTCCTCCTCCTCCTCCTCCTCCTCCTCCTCTTCTTCTTCTTCTTCTTCTTCTTCTTCTTCTTCTTCTTCTTCTTCTTCTTCTTCTTCTTCTTCTTCTTCGTCATCTCACCTTATTGGCTGCATTGATTTCCACTGTGTGATCCACCTTGAGTCACAAAGACAGGCTATAAACAGTGTAAGTAAATAAATCTCAAGCCACTGCTGACACAAACAGCAACATCAGATTAAAGAAGCTCTCAACGACCTTTCAGCTGGGCTGAAAGGGGGGGGGGCAATGTCCATGAAAACGTCCATCAGCATTTCCCCCATTCCAGCAATTTTATAAGACTGCCCCCAAAAGAGAGATAAAACCCATCAGCTCCAAAAGCATTACCCTAAATCTTATTTGTATTTATGCACACCATTTAAGGTCTGCCCATCTCACTTGGACTCAAAGCGAATTTCACAGAGTGAGTCAAGACAATCGACAGGATGGGACATTTAGTAAACAATGCAGCAGGATCACGCAGGGTGATTTTTAGGCAGGAATACACAGGAACGGAGTTCCAGCTGGCTCCCGAGTTGGCCACGCGCAGCAGGAACTCATTAGCATAATAGGCCACACCCAAAAGCAGAAACTTATTTGGGTTGGCTACATGAGGGGTGTGTGGCCTCACATGCAAAGGAGTTCCTGCTCCAAAAAAAGCCTGACAACAAACAAGGTAAACAGAATAAGAAGCAAAAGGTGGCTGTGGCTGGATGAGCACACTTCTGGAAACATGGGGGTGTGGCCTAATATGCTAATGAGCTGTGCTGTCTGGGGTGTGGCCTAATATGTCAATAGGTTTCTGCTGTTGGGTGTGGCCTATTATGCTAACGAGTTCCTGCTGGGCCTTTTCTACAAAAAAAAGCCGTGGGATCAGGGTTGTAGAACCAACCAGAAATCTAAAAAAAATCCCCACCCCAGAACTGAAGCAAAGCACAAGTGTTAACGTGACACGTTAAATGTTGCAAAAATTAAATTGTAGGATCCTAGAACAAAGTTTGAGTCCAGTGGCCCCTTTCAGACCAAAAAAGTTGCCCTGAGTTCGATAGCCCGGGCAACCCTGATCTCGTCAGAGCTCAGCCGATCCTGGCACGTACTTGGAAGGGAGACCTCCAAGGAATATCAGGGCCGTGACGCAGAGGCAGGCAATCAAGCCACCTCTCTGAAATGTCCTACTCCTGGTGGAGGTTACCAGAAGTCACCATGAATTCCAGGCACACAAGCACACAATACCCAAAGGAAAAAAAACCAGACAAACAAAGTTTAATTCTGGGTATAAGCTTTCAGGAGCTACAGTGGCTCAAGTGGTTAAGACGCTGAACTGCCGGCTGTGGAAGGTCAGTAGTTCAGCGGTTCGAGACTCGAGTGTGCCACATGACGGAGTGAGCTCCCGTCTCTAGTTCCAGCTCCTGCCGACCTAGCAGTTCAAAAGCAAGAAATTGCTAGTAGATAAATAGGCACCGCTTTGTTGGGAAGGTAACAGCGTTCCGTGCGCCTTGGTGTTTAGTCATGCCAGCCACATGACCATGGAAACGTCTTCGGACAGCGCTGGCTCTTCGGCTTGGTAACTGAGATGAGTACCGCATCCCTAGAGTCAGATTCAACTGGCTTTTGAGCAAGGGAAACCTTTACCTTTATACACTTTCATGTGCATGCACGCTTCATCAGGTATCTGAAGTGCGCGCACGCACACGAAATCTTATACCCCGAATTAAACTTTGTCGGTCTTCAAGGTGGCATTGGACTCAAACTTTGTTCTATAGTAGCATCCTAGTTTCAGCAAGCAGAACACAGTGGTATAGACCACAGACACCTGATCGTTTCCCCAAGCGACGCTGTGAATCATTTAGTACAGTGCACCTCTACTGCCTGCACAGAAAAGCCCTCTTGAATGATTCAGTTTCACGCCGTTTCTGGGAAGTCAGGGGAGTGGGAGTTTTCTTGACCTTGTCGGGCAGGCCGTTTCATAAGGTGGGGGTCACAGCACAGAAGGCATGTGCACGGGCACTTGTTGATTTTGTCCATTTGCAGGTTGGCACCTACCAAATGAGATGAGCAAAGCTGTTGTGGTGGTGCATGGGGGACAAGTATAAATATATATTCCATATTTTCATCCTGCCCTTTCTCCAAGGACTCCAAGTGATAGATCTTAAGAACACAAGAGAAGCCAATGTTGGATCAGGCCGCTGGCCCCTCCAGTCCAACACTCTGTCACACAGTGGCCAAAATATACCAGGTGCCATCAGGAGGTCCAGCAGTGGGGCCAGGACACCAGAAGCCCTCCCACTGTTGCCCCCCGCAAGCACCAAGAAGACAGAGCATCACTTGCCCCAGAGTTCCTATCTATACCTTGTGGCCAATAGCCACTGGTGGACCTCTGTTCCAGATGTTTATCCAATTTCTTCTTGAAGTCGTCAATGCTTGTAGCCGCCACCACCTCCTGTGGCAGTGAATTCCATGTGTTAAGCGCTCTTGGGATGAAGAAGGACTTCCTTTTATCTGTTCTAACCCGACTGCTCAGCAATTTCATGGAGTGCCCAGGAGTTCTTGTATGGTGAGAAAGGGAGAAAAGTACTTCTTTCTCTACCTGCTCTATCCCATGCATAATCTTATAAACCTTGATCATGTCACCCCCTCAGCCGTCGTTTCTCCAAGCTAAAGAACCCCAAGTGCTTTAACCTTTCTTCATAGGGAAAGTGTTCCAACCCTTTTATTATTCTAGTTGCCTTTTTTCTGCACTTTTCCCAGTGCTTGTTCTCTGCTCCCTCCTTTCTTCCTCAGAACGACTCTGTGAGTTGGGTTAGGCTGAGACTGAATGACTGAAGCCAGGTGAGTTTCATGGTTGAGGTCTCCCACACACCACCCTGAATTTCTTTGCCCTCCAATTCCTGATATATACAACCAGGTCAGAAAGTATTGCCCTTATTTGAAATCTGCTGTTTTTGCTCTCGACGAAACCATTGCAAAATTTAATCTGATTGGTTACATGGCATCATCAAGTTTCTGTGTGATCCCTGATTGGTTGGTATCATTCTACTTAAAAAAAACGATGCCATTGCAACTGGTTGAGGAACAGCAACAGTCTCAATGGACTGGAATACATGGCCTAGAATATTCCCCAGAATCCTTTGCAATGATCAAGGTTAACTTGGTGCCCAGTTCAATGTGGAAAATGTTGGAAAAATTGTCAAAATAGTTAAATATCCAGAGAATGCAATGGATCATTGCTTCACTGGAGAGGAGGCATTTTCTTATAAGTAAAAATCTTTATTTCTAAGGGAAGGGTTCACAGGAAATCTACAAAACAACAAAGCCACTTAAGGCTACATCTTTACACTTTGACCACACGGTCTACAACGAGATTCTTCTTCTTTTCGACCCCTAGAAGGAAATCACCTGAACGCATTAACCAATGATAGTTAGTAAACTGGCTTCACTTTCCCGGGCTTTCTTCCCATTGGCTCTGTGTCAGGTTCCCTTCCAGGTCAGGCTAAACAATAGCACACAAGGTAAACACACATTAACCCTATAATGACTGAATTTTGGACCTTGCAACACACATATTTCCAACAAAAAATGTTCTCAGAAGATAGAAAGGTAGTGTTAGGCATTATTAGATCTTGTTAAACTAGGCTTCAGGGTTGAAGGCCAGAGCCGCCAAACTGAGAAGTGTCAAGAAGCCATAAAGGAACAGAAGCCACAGTGCGTGTAGACAAGGACACAACTGATTTCTTCGTTCTGACCCTGCAGTGCCAATATGTGTCAATTAAAACAAAAACCACCCTCTGTGTTTCGTTAGGCAGCTCCTAATGGATACATAAATACAAGCATGGTTGCCAGATTTCCCTCAGGTGCGCCAGGGCAGATCTGGAAACCCAAAGGCCACGACCTTCGTGTTTGTCAGCAGGAACCAAAGACGCATTCTGTGGGAAAAATTATCTCTCAGCACCACTCTTGCAGCATTCTGACAGGCCATGGAGTTAATCACAGCAAGACAGGGATCTGCTTTATCATCTCATGCATTTCACAACCCTGAGACAATCGTCCTCTTTTCCCAGACGCGGACAGGGGAAACGTGGTCCTTTTCTTTGCCGCCCTTCCCAGCAAAGGGTTGCGCATAAACCACTGTTTCAATTCTCCACTGCTTTCTCTCCTGTTGCATGGATTGGCAACTTCCTCAGCCCTGCGGCCCAGATGAGGGACACCAAACAGAATTTATCCTCACTGCGACTAGGTTTGGAAAGCAACGTTTGGCGTGATCATTTCAGCAGGTGGGATGTGCAAAAGAAGAGCGCATGATCATTCAACAAGGTGGCCCCTTGCTCCTGAGGAATATCAAAGGTAAGCGAAACACCAGGAAAAAAAATTGTTTACAGGAGTGCACTGGCCATTGAACTGACTGGGGAAATTCCTGGTGGGCCACTGTCCCGGAGAGCTGTGATAGCCAGAAACAAACCAAGCCAAGCCAGTGATACAGAAGTTTCTGAGCTGAAGAAGAAGTTTCTGAGCTGAAGAAGAAGAAGAGATTGGATCGATACCCCGTCCTTCACTACCCCAAGGAGTCTCAGAGTGGCTTTGGCTGTGATCATACGCACAATTAGACCCGACATAGATGCGCATGCTGGGTGGATTTAAAAGGCGCAATCAGACAACAACATCTGGGAAGCACCCCACGGCCGTGGGCAACCCGTTCTGCTCTGCCGCAGGAGCAGAGTTAAAAGACACCCAGGAGAAATCCAGTAGTTAGCGGGTTGCGACATGGGTTTCCCATGACTGATCACTCCAGTGTGTTCTCACGATGTTGGGATGGTCTGATCAAGCCATTTTTTCCCCTCCACTTCGCAGTGTGCGCACCATCACAAACTCCTTAGAGAGCCCTCAGTGCAGAGTTGCGATTCATCGATCCCTCAGTTAAGCGCATGAGGGGAAACGGCACGAAACCCCTCAACGACTCACCCGCGGTTGTGTCTGATCACGCACTGACGGACTGCAGCTGCAGCTTCAAAGGGAGGTGTGATCATACAACTGCGGGTCAAATTCCTCCGGAGGAAGTAGCCTCGCTCCCCCCCACCATTTTTTCTGGCTTGTGTGACCACAGCCTTACAACCCCTTTCCCTTCCCCTCTCCACAACAGACACCCTGTGAGGTAGGTGGGGCTGAGAGAGCTCTTGACAGGAACTGCTCGTGAGAGAGCAGCTCTGAAAGAACCAGTAACTGACCCAAGGTCACACCAGCAGCTGCAGGTGGAGGAGCGGGGAATCAAACCTGGTTCTCCCGGATTAGAGTCCGCGCACTTAACCACTACACCAGACTGAAGACCTGCAGCAGCAGCAGAATTGATTGGTGTCATTCCTTCTGCACCACCATAGGTTGGCAATGTTACAGGATGACCTCATGGGCGAGCCAGTGACCCATTGTATGTATATTTCACTTCAGTGTTCGACATGACTTTTCAATCCTATTTGAACAGAAGGAACCCTGCAGTATACACCAGATTCAAATCCGGGAACATCTTAGACACCGACAAGATTTTGGGGGCACGAGCTTTCAAGACTCGAAGCTCCCTTCATCGGATACAAGCAGGAACAATGACCCCTGTGTCCTTATATCCCATTTGAAGGTAGGAGGGGTGTTGCAAAGGAAGGGATCCACTCAAGCCGATTACATTTTGCATTGCACTTCTGGTCTGGGATAGAAGCATTTCATATGTTTTTTATTGCACAAAGCTTCAAATGTTTTACTGAGAAGGGGATAGAGGCATTTTTTTTTAAAAAAACCACACACACCAAAAATTAAGCATGCACACACAACCTCTGAGTCATGGCTCCTTCCCCCCTCTTCTTTTTGCAAAACTGAGATCTTTCTGCAGATTAAGGGACTCATCATGAAGATGGCTGCCAGCAGCAGAAGAGAGAGAGAGAGAGACGCAAACACACTCACACACACACCCAGCAGCAAATGACCTTCCCCGACAGAAGCCTGGGAGCCCTGCAACTCCTTGAGGATCTGCAGATGGGGAAAGGACGGGAGGAGGAGAGCCGGGGCCGGAGCAGTAGTTTTGGGGGGTGTTAGGATGATTGAAAGCCAACTCCTTCGCCTGCCCCAGGGGTCACCAGAGAGAAAACTCCTTTCTTCTGCACCAGACTTGCTCTCACCGCCTGCTGATGGAACAGATGCACATTGAAACGCCTTTCCCTTTCCTTCCACCCCCACCCCAGTAGAAAAAAAACCCTCCAGAAATGATTGCTCCGAAGGCATGTCTCTAAATACAACATATACGGCTGTATTTCCTTGTGCGTGCCTTATGGGTTAGACTTTCCTCTTCCAGGGCAGAAAATTCATTCTGGGATTGCCATCTCTAGGAGCTTTACGACGACGTTCATGTCACAGGGGAAGGGGTGCCGTGGCAGTGCTCGGAGATTTTCTCCAAGGCCCGCCGGCTTAGATTCCCCATGTACATCTTGCACAAGCTCAGGTTGCCAGCTCTGCTGGGAAGTACCTGGAGTTTTTTGGGGGTGGAGCCTGGAGGGGGTGGAGTCTGGGGAGGGGAGGGACCTCAGGAGGGTACAACGCCGTAGAGTCTGCCTTTTAAAGCAGCCATTTCTTCCAGAGGGACTGATCTGTATGCTCCGGGGATCAGTTGCAATTTCCCCGGAGATCTCCAGTCCCCACCTGGAGGCTGGCAACCCTAATACACACTGTACATCCTGGAACCTAGCTGAGAATCCCGAAACAACTGAGAAGCTCGTTGTTTTAAAGAAAAAGTAGGTTCCCAGTCTTGGTTCCCGGTTTGGTGTCGACTCTAATCTGGGAGAACTGGGTTTGATTCCCCACTCCTCCACTAGCAGCTGCTGGATGACCTTGGGCAAGCCATAGTTCTGTCAGAGCTGTTCTCTCAAGGGCAATTCTGGAAAGAGCTCTCTCAGCCCCATCTACCTCACAAGGTGTCTTTTGTAGGGAGGGGAAGTGAAAAGATTGTAAGCCGCTCTGAGACTCTGAGTGAGGGACAGGGTATAAATCCAATCTCCTCCTCCTCCTCCTCCTCCTCCTCCTCCTCCTCCTCCTCCTCCTCCTCCTCCTCCTCCTCCTCTTCTTCTTCTTCTTCTTCTTCTTCTTCTTCTTCTTCTTCTTCTTCTTCTTCTTCTTCTTCTTCTTCTTCTTCTTCTTCTTCTTCTTCTTCTTCTTCTTCTTCTTCTTCATGGCCTGGAGGTTAAAAGCTTTAGGGGAAGAGCCGTAGCTCACTGGAAGAGCATCTCCTTGATATGCAGAGAAGCTCGTTGTTTTAAAGAAAAAGTAGGTTCCCAGTCTTGGTTCCCGGTTTGGTGTAGACTCTAATCTGGGAGAACCAGGTTTGATTCTCCACTCCTCCACTCGCAGCTGCTGGGTGACCTTGGTCAAGCCAGAGTTCTGTCAGAGCTGTTCTTTCAAGGGCAGTTCTGGAAAGAGCTCTCTCAGCCCCACCTACCTCACAGGGTGTCTGTTGTGGGGAGGGGAAGGGAAAAGAGTTTGTAAGCTGCTCTGAGACTCTGAGTGAAGGGCGGGGATCCAATCTCCTCCTCCTCCTCCTCCTCCTCTTCCTCCTCCTCCTCCTCCTCCTCTGCTTCTGCTTCTTCTGCTTCATGGCCTGCAGTTTAAAAGCTTTAGGGGAAGAGCCGTAGCTCAGTGGAAGAGCATCTCCTTGATATGCAGAAGGTCCCAGGCTCAATCCCCAACAACTCCATTAAAACAGACCAGGCAGTAGGTGATGGGAAAGACCTCCGCCTGGGTCCCTGGAGAGCCCCTTCCAGTCTGAGTAGACAAGACAGATTTTGATGGACTGAGGGTCCGGTTCAGTAGCAGATGGCTTCATCTTTCCCAAGCTGTACGTACTATCTCTTGGACAGGATTTCCGGTGTTTTCCTTTGGCCTCCTGAAATGCCCTCTGTCTCTCCCCCCCATCTCTGTTAGAGAACGTCATCTGGTATGATCCACCCCCAACTCCGATCTGTTGTTATCCTTGAGGGTCAGCGGATGGAAGGTTCCAGATTCGAAACCCATGCCGAACCGTCCCACAAACCAGATAACCAGATAGCATCATCAATAGGCTTTAGTTTCTCCATCTATGAAATGGGGGGGAAAGCGGTGGGAAGAGATCTGAATGGCTTCAAGGAGCCCTGCTCCTCAAGTGTATTTCCTCAAGTGTATTTCCCGTGATCAAAGCCTAAGGAATCTGGTGAGTCTCAGAAGCCACTGAGAATGGTGAGCAAGATTTCCCCCCAGCTAGGAGCTGGTGTTCCAGGCCCTTCCCCAAGCAGGAGCAGAACAAAACTTGCAAAATAAGCAGGGGTACCTAAGTTGACTTGATTTGCACCATGGCTGCATGTTATTAAGTTGAATTCTTAGTCTAGACTTTTCCCAGGTAGCTCAAGAAGGTGAGCTTCTGCCTCCCCTTTATCTCACATGAGCACTGGCTGGAACGGGTGAGTAACCCCTAGAAGAACTTCCAAACACTGTGGCCCTTTCTCCCCTCTCCTTTTAATCCATGTGCACTGTGGTGTCTTCCAAACAACTTTGCACTGAAATCGAATTCAGCCTTCTTTTTAACCCCCCACCCCCAATTCTGCACTAAAATCAAGTTCGGCCTTCTTTTTATTCAGTCCCCCCACCCCTAATTCTGCATTACATCACCTCCCTTCAGTGGTCAGCCCGATTTCAGCCCGCCATTGCCCCAGGTTATTTGGATGCTGTTTTGCCGTGGACTTAAATTGCCTCGACTTGAACACTGAGAAAATCCAGAGTGGCAGGCAAATGCGGAAAGGACCACACACACACACACTCACACTAAATAATGCACTTTTAATCCACTTTCAAAGCACTGTGCAACTGGATTTTACTGTGCAAGATGGCAAAAATCCACTGGCAAATGGTCGCTGAAGTTGATTGAAACTGCATTATATAGCATGTGTGAACATAAGAACATAAGAACATAAGAGAAGCCAATGCTGGATCAGGCCAATGGCCCATCTAGTTCAACACTCTGTCACACAGCGGCCAAAATATACCAGGTGCCATCAGGAGGTCCAGCAGTGGGGCCAGGGCACTAGAAGCCCTCCCACTGCTGCCCCCTCCAGCACCAAGAATAGAGTGCATCACCTGCCCCAGACTGAGAGTTCCCATCTATACCCTGTGGCTAATAGCCACTGATGGACCTCTGCTCCATATGTTTGTCTGTGGAAGAGAGAGAGAGAGTGAGAGAGAGGACCAGAGGCTGGCAAACCCAAGTATGTCACCATGTAGGGTTTCCACCTCTGGTGGGTTTCCATGTAGGGTTTCCACCACGACGGGGGCTGTAAAATGGGGCTCTTCCACCAGGCCTTCGATTAGGAGCTGCCACTGACAAATGAGCCACCGGAATATGCAATGACTGTGCTATACACTGTGCTATGACCGTGCTATACACCGTGCTATGACCGTGCTATACACCGTGCTATGACCGTGCTATACACCGTGCTATGACCGTGCTATACACCGTGCTATGACCGTGCTATACACCGTGCTATGACCATGCTATACACCGTGCTATGACCGTGCTATACACCGTGCTATACACCGTGCTATATGCTATACACCATGGGATGCTGCCTTTCTTCCTTGGATTATGCTTAGGAACTGCCACCATCTGTATTGTCTCTGTGCTACTTATGGAATTATGGAATTTTACTGTATTTATTGTTTTAGTGTATTTTAACTGTGTACGCCGCCTTGAGCCAGTTTACCCGGCAAAGTGGGTTATAAATTGAAAGTAATAAATAGATAAATAAATAAAACCCGGGTGTTTTCAGGGTGAAGCCTGAGGAGGCCAGGGTTTGGGGAAGGCTGGGACTTCGATGGGATGCGCCACAACCTTCCAAAACAGCCATTTTCTCCAGGGGAATTGATCTCTGCCTCCTGGAGATCAGTCGTCATCCCAGGAGATCTCCAGCCCTGGCTCCATGACTGGCCGGAAGCCCCCTGTCCCAGTGAAGCTGCCGTTCTCCTTTGCCTGGAACAACCCCGGAAGCTGAAAGCAGCTTGCAAGAATTTGCAGTGTTCCCCTCCACCATTTCTCACCTTAAGAGAGACCATCAGGGCCCACAGCCCCCCAATCCTGAAGCTGGCACTGGGCAGTACAGGCCCAAAGCTACCCAGAGTCAGGATTCGAACACAAGTCTCCCCAGGGCTTTTACTGGCATGTGACTCCAGAGAATCCGGCTTTTGCATCACAACATTCAGATGTGATCCTCAAGCACAGAGCCAGTTTGGTGTAGGGGTTCAGAGCGCGGACTGAGAACCGGGGTTGATTCCCCACTCCTCCACATGCAGCTGCTGGTGTGACCGTGGGTCTCTCAGAGCTGTTCTCTCAAGGGCAGTCCTCAAAGAGCTCTCTCAGCCCCACCTACCTCACAGGGTGTCTTTTGTGGGGAGGGGAAGGGAAAAGAGATTGTAAGCCCCTCGGAGACTCCTTCAGGAAGTGAAGGGTGAGGTAGAAACCCAATCTCTCCTCCCCTTCTCTGTATCCCCAACCGCATCATCAGTGACGGATTAACCCTTAAGCAGACAAAGCAGGTGCCTAGGGCACCAGGGCCAAAGGGGGCACCACAAAGTTGGGAAAAGGGTGAAAAGAAAAAAAACACGAATGAAGATTTGTAAAAAAAAATTAAAAATGATAAAGACTAGTGCAAATTGATCATGGTGCACCCCTAGGGTTATCTTCTATTTTTTTGTTGGCGAGGTGCCGTGTCATAGGCTATGTTTCAAAGTAAAATGCCTGTGTTTAAAAGTAAAACGATGGAGCCAAATTCAAATGGACTGGGGTCAGTGTGGAAAGGAGGGGGGCACCAAGATTGGCTAGTGCTTAGGGCACCAGGGAGCCTTCATTCGCCCCTGCACATCATGTGTGTGGTGTGTCCAGCGCCCACTGGGTGCTAAACCAATCTGTGATTTCCATAGGGTTCCCAACTCTGGTTTGGGAAATCCCTGGAGATTTGGGGCAGTGCCCGGGGAAGGAGGAGCTTAGGGGACAGAGAAAGTCCAACGGGGATGCGACGCCACTCCATGACTTCAATTTCTCCTAGAATGTATGGCCTGCCACAGCCCTGTAAAGTTGCCTTTTCTTCCAGGGTTATAATTCCAAGAGAACTCCAGGTTCCAACTGGGGGCTGACAGCCCTGGATTCCCATGTCGGCAGCCATCCGCGTTCCAATGGAATTGCCGGTCCCAGGCCGAAAAGGCTTCTAGAAGCAGGCAAGGAGAGCCCTGAAAAAGCTTCCCAGGCCCAAGGGGGGGGCAGCAGGGAGGGGGAAAGATGCCTGGCAGTAGAAGCAGTGTCGTAAGTGTGTGTGTGCGTGTGTGTGTTGCGTGCAAAGTCAATGCAAAGTCTGGTCCCTGTGTGGTCCAGAGTGGGGGTAGCGTGTGTGGTCCTCCTCCAGTCCCGCTCATCTGTTCAAAGGCTGCTAACTGCCTGCCGAATGACCACGGTTGTTTACTTTAGCTCTGTCTGCACCAACAGAGCTCACAGCGCGGTCTTCCACCAGCTGGCCTGACTCAGGACCCCAAAGTGAGGCAGGGAGAGAGAGAGAGAGAGAGAGAGAGAGAGAGAGAGAGAGAGAGAGAGAGAGAGAGAGGAGAGAGAGAGAGGGAATGCTGTGTGAAGGACAGGGGGAGAAGGACAGAGGGAGGAGAGATGCGGGGCAGGGAGGACCCTGCAAGCCGACGGCGGCATAAATCACAGCGGACAATTTATAGGCCTTTCTCTCCTTCTTCCATCCTTCTCTCTCCCCCCCGCCCCCAATTCTCTCTCTCCAGCAGACCAGGCTTGTAAATTTTCAATCCGTGAGTGCTGGCAGAAAGCGTTTTCATGTTCCTGACAGTGGCCATAAAAATATGCAGATGGATACAGTGATGGAGGGAGGGGGTGGGGTTTTTTTTTGGGGGGGGGGAAGAGATGTATCTGGGGAACGTCTGGTTCTCCGGGGTGGGCACTTTGCTGCATGGACAGGCCGCATTGCGTGGGGGTCGCGTGAGAAGACCTGGTGGAGGGTGCCGCTGTCATAGTCTGGTGATAACGGGGTTGTGTCCCTGCAGATTTTGTGACTGCGGCATCTATGATGCTGTTTTGTTGGTCATGGCTACGGCTGAGTGACGGAGCACCTGTTTGGTGAGCGCAAGGTCTTATTTAATTAATTCATTAATACCACGCCCTCCCTGCCGTGGCAGACTCTGGCTGGCTTCCATGAAACAGAGTGTTGCACAACTAAAACGGATTTAAACAAAATCAGAAGGATATTATAAACGTAACAGCGTACATATAAAACATACAAAGTGCTAGTGCTGTGATCGTGCATATGCGATGGTGGGTGGTGGCAGCATCCAACGGAACATGCAGTCTTGGGTTCGAAAGGCAGCCGGTGGAGAGTCTTGCATAGCATCAGCCAGTTGGTAATAGCTTATGCTAAGCTCAATGGGGCCTGACCTGGATGGTCCAAGTTAGCCTGATCTTGCAAGATCTTAGAAGCTAAGCAAGGTCGGCATGGGTTAGTATTTGGACGGGAGACTGCCAAGGTAGTCGGATGTCCCTACACAGACGCAGGTGATGGCAAACCACCTCTGAACGTCTCTGGCCTTGAAAACCCCTACAGGCTCTCTAGAAGCTGGCTGACCCGGCTTAGCTTCCGGGATCTGATGAGATCAGGCTAACCTGACCGTCGCTTCAGCTTTGGAGGATGGCCAAGTGCCACGAAAGCCAGTGACACAATGCAACAGTCCTGGGTTTTGACAACAAACAAGGTAAACAGAATAAAAAGCAAAAGGTGGGTGTGGCTGGATGGCCACACTTCTGGAAACACGGGGTGTGGCCTAATATGCTAACGAGCTGTGGTGTTGGGGTGTGGCCTAATATGCTAATGAGTTTCTGCAGTTGGGTGTGGCCTATTATGCTAATGAGTTCCTGCTAGGCTTTTTCTACAAAAAAAGCTCTGCCCCAAACTATTAATTAAACACTAGCTAATTATGCGTTCTATCACTTTGCTCTGGCGGGACAAACATATAGACAGTTCTATTGGCTCTCTAACTGGAAATCAGCATGCACAACAAACAGGAAGTGCTTCCACGACAAACAGGAAGGGAACTCACAAATGCCCCAACCTAGTCAACCTTACTTTGTAACAGCTAGATTCGAATCCAGTAGCACCACAGAGTCCAACAAGATTTTCAGGTTACAAGCTTTTGAGAGCTCTCTTCATCAGATACGAGCTTTGACTCTCGAAAACTCATACCCTGAAAATTTCGTCGGTCCCAACGGTGCTGCTGGACTCGAATACAGCTCTTCTACTGCAGCACAATGCTGCTCCCTTCTGGAACGAACCTTGTAAGTTTGACTCCATAGATGAGACATGAGTTGATCATGTTTGGTTTGGCACCAAACAACTTGAATGCCTGCTGAACCGGCGCTTACATAATCTGTGACTGATTGAAGTCTCTGTTGAAATGACTGCCAGCCAAAGGCAGGAGGGATCGAATTGAATCAAGCTGTGTGAGCATGTGCACGCACATGAAGCTGATTGCGATGCGTACGGTGAAGGGATCTGCCAAACAGCTCCAAGCACATCGGTGAACAGCCCAAAAGTTCAACGGAAGACTGGCTCCCCACTCATGACTGGTGAACAGTATGTGAGGCGAAACAGTGGGTGTTTGATCGGCCCTAGTCAGAACTCCATGGCCAATGACTCAGGATGAATGTGTAAACCGCGGCCTATGAATATCACACAGCTGCTGCTGAAAATGGCAGCCGTGCGTCTGGCATCATGATATTTTGTTTTCTCACTTCCTGCCAAGAGCATGTGAAGTGGTGGGTGGGGAAATGACAAATCTGTGGTATCCAGCTATGGATCAATTCTACTAGCCAGTTTGGTGTCGTGGTTAAGAGCGGCGGACTCTAATCTGGGAGAACTGGGTTTGATTCCCCACTCCTCCACATGCAGTTGCTGGTGTGACCTTGCGTCAGTCACGAGTTCTCTCAAGAGCAGTCCTCGAAAGAGCTCTCTCAGCCCCACCTACCTCACTGGGTGTCTGTTGTGGGGAGAGGGAAGGAGATTGTAAGTCACTCTGAGACTCGAGTGAAGGGTGGGGTATAAATCCAACTCTTCTTCTTCTTCTCCTTCTCCTTCTCCTTCTCCTTCTCCTTCTCCTTCTCCTTCTCCTTCTCCTTCTCCTTCTCCTTCTCCTTCTCCTTCTCCTTCTCCTTCTCCTTCTTCTTCTTCCTCCAGTGGTGGAAACTGTCTGTGCCCTTGGTGTTTTCTATCATGTCATGTTTGAACCTGGGTAGTGAGTAGGTTCTGCCCACAGTGGTGGTACATTCACAAACACACACACTGCTCAGTGCTACAATCAACCAGTGATAACCTTGCATGTGTGGACTACCAACTATGAAAGAAGGCATCACACAAAACTGTGTCCGTGTGAAATATTAAAACTGCAGACCAACACCCCTGGCTAAGACAGCAGTCCTCCTCAAGGTTATTCCGTGGAACTTACTCTTATAGTCCTCCCTCTCTGTAAACGGATACAAATAATTTAGGTAAAATTTGCACCAATGAATAATAAAATCTGAAATAAGGTCTCCCCCAAACAATTTAACAAATTGGTTTCACCAAAATCCAAGCATAGGTTGCTGACTGCAGATTAAAAGTTTGCCATATTACTCTTTTCCCAGTTCACATTAATCTGGGCTCTGTGTCACTTTTAATTTTTTTTTAAATATATATATATAGAAGAGAAACAAAATGACCATTTTTCAATTTAATCAGTGTAAGTTTCAATCTTCAGGCCTGTGTAATGCAGAAAAGGTGACCAAAAGACGGAAGATTAAAACCATGTTAACCAGCTTGTTGCTTAAATGTAAATCATTTCACATCTGCCCAGACCTCAGGATCCATGCTTATCTGGGAAGGAAGCTTCCGATGGAGTGGACCTTTAGCTCTCCAAAAGCTTATGCCAGCATAAAAATCATTAACCCTTAAGGTTAAAGAAGACCAGTGTTCCCTCTAACCTGAGTTAGTGTGAGCTAGCTCACAGTTCTTTAGCCTCCGGCTTACACATTTTTGACTTAGCTCAGGAAGGATGGCTCCAGAGCAAACTAATTTATGCAGTAGGCAAATCGCTTGCTCACAACTTTAATGCCAGGAGCTCACAAAGTAGAATTTTTGCTCACGGGAGTCCACAGCTTAGAGGGAGCATTGCAGAAGGCCCCTGTTTATTTTTGCTGAGAGACTTCAGGGATCATACAAACAAGGAAGCAGAATATTCACAGTGAAGCAGAAAATATTTTAATATCTGTCTTCCTTGCTCTTTGTCAGTGACGACACAAGGACCAAAACGTCTCCTCCAAAAAGCCTCTGCTGTGCCGATAAAACCAGCTGTTGCCGAAGCTTTCGTCAACCATTCCAACGAAACAGATTGAACCTCGCTGCAAATGTTAACAAAACCCAGTGTCATTGTAAGGATCCCCGAATCTAAGAACACGATTGTCTGTTCCACTATTTATTCTATATGGTATCCGGTTCCAGCAGTATTACTTTCTGCTTTTGTGATTTCACTCTTTCTTACATTGGTTACGACATATCATGACTAATACTCCCCCGTCCCATTTTAGTGACCCTAGACCTCTTGTATTTTTTTGTTGAACGTTTTGTGCCATTTGACTGCATTGTTTTACACCACATAATCCACCTTGAGTCTCAGGGAGCAAAGCAGGCTATGAATAAAGTAAGTAAACACAAGTCTGCTCTGTTCAAGTTAAAGACTGACTCTCATGGGGTTTATATTCCAGGCCCTGCCACTCTACAACCAGCCCCGAGTCTAGTTTTAGTGATAATTCTTCTCATTTTGCACAGCGGGTTCGTGTACTCAAAGTGCTTCACCGGCATTCTCTTCTTGCAGTCCGTGCGACACCCCTGCGACGTAGGCATTATCCCCATTTTACAGGTGGAAGGGTGGGCTGAGGCAGGGGCTTACCGAAAGCCATGGAGAAAATTGCGATAGAGGTGACACTCCGGCCAAAGACATCCTGACACTTCATTCATTCATTTATTCAAGGAAGTCTATAGAGCACATAGGCTTTTAGACAAAATGATATACACAATAATTGAAATACACAGGGCTTTTTTCCTGGGGGAATGCGCCGAAACAGAGTTCCGGAACCTCTTCAATGAAATTCTTTTGAAAATGTTTAAAAGTTGATGAATTTTCGGTATACAGATTGAAAACTTCGTTTCCCTCTTGAGAGTTCTGGCACCTCTTTTTCCGGGGGAAAAGCCCTGGAAATACATGAGAAAAAAACACACACGTTCAGTCAAAGACATTCTGATTCATAGCTAAGTCTCTTGACAAGCATATAAAAAACAACCCTGCTGGATTGGACCAGGGGTCCCTCTAATCCAGCGTCCAATCTCTGACAATGGCTAACCGGATGCCTCAGAAGCCCCCAGGCATGGACACAGAAGCCAAAACTTTCTCAGCATGCAGAGACATTGTGCCATTGAATCTCCAGGAATTTGTTGAATCCCCTTTTCAAGGACTTCAGGTGGGGTCTCTACATCCCATGGCAGCAAGTTCCACAAGTTAACTGTGCCTCGTATGAAGCAGTGCTTTCTTTCATCTGGCCTCAGTCTACTGCCTACAATTTCACTCGATGGCCCTGAGTTCTAATCTTACAAGGACCAAGGCACCAAAGTTCCATTTCTTTCCCCTGCAAACAAACTTTCCCCATCAGTTCCTGTCACTTATTTATACCATGTTTTTCATCCTTCTCCTTCCTCCATTTTATCCTCACAACAACCTTGCGAGGTAGGTTAGGCGGAGAGTGTGTGACTGGCCCAAGGTCCCCCGGCAAGCTTCCATGGCAGAGTGGGAATTTGAACCTGGGTCTCCCAGATCTAACATTCTAGCAACTGCACGCTGCATAGACTGCCCTTTCCTGGAGCAATCCAATCTCGCCCTACCCTTGGAAAGAAGCCCCATTACTTCCAGGGTCTCCGCTTCCTCTCTGTGTCCCACGGGGTGACCCTTTTGGAACCTGCCTTGCAAGAGAAAGATCAATGTCTAAGGGAGCATTAAGTTAGTCACAAGGTTATCTAATTTGCCTGCAGGCAAGGAAATAGTCCAGGAGGAGCGGAGCTGTGAGCAAATTGGCCCAATGCCCTCGTGGGCGCCAGCCTCTGTACCTCCAGAAGTCCTTTGACCCCTAAAATTAACCTCTAGTGGCTCGGGTCAAAAGTAGGTTAAAACGAGACCACAGTGTTTGCCGGCTGGCGGGCTCACTCACCGGGCAGTGGCCGAGGCTGCTTAGGATAACACAATTACCCGGCTGACATTTGCCCTGGTTTCAAGTTGAGTTTCAGGGTGGGGTTTTTTTTGCCCCATATCTAGACATGTATCTCAGCTCTCTTTAGGGTTGGCTCAGTGTGAAAACTATGTGGTTGGAACAGCTTGATTTGAGTCCAGCAGAACTTTAGAGACAAGCCAGATTATCGGGGCATAAGCTTGTGAGAGTCAAGAGTTCCCTTTGTCAGATGTGGTTCCTTAAATGGGTTTTTAAAACGAAAGCAAAACAAAAAAAACAAATCACAGACAGTCTCTCTCACACCTCCCCTCCAGTTTCTGTCCGCTGTCTTTAATTCATCTGAGCCAGCCCTGTATCCGGTCTCTAGTCTCGAAATAAGCTTGTGAAATAAAAATAAGATTGTTCCTGAGTTAATGCAAAGTGCATTTCCCCTTCTGGCAAGCACGGCTTTGGGAATCTGAAGAAAGGGCTGCCGGCCTCCAGAGCAAAAGAGGTCTAAGCAGAGATCATTCCCAGCACCTTTCTTTTTAAAATGGCCAATATATTGCCCCTGTATAGGTCGATGGTGCGGCCTCTTTTGGAACGCTGCGTACAATTCTGGTCATCGTATCTCCAGAAGCACATTGCAGATCTGGAAAAAGTACAGAGGGGGGCAACCAAGATGATTCGGGGGTTTGAGGAAAGGCCGAAGAGTCTGGGACTTTTCGGTTAAGAAAAGAGATGACTGGCATGGGGGGGGGGCATGATAGAGGTTTATAAAATTATGCATGGGGTGGAAAGAGTTGACAGAGAGAACTTTTTCTCCCTCTCGCAAAATACTAGAACTCGAGGGCATCCAATGAAGCTGATGGGCAGTAGGTTCAGGGTGGACAAAAGGAAATACTACTTTATGCAGAGAGTGATTCAGATGTGGAATTTGCTGTCAGAGGATGTAGTGGTGGTCACAGGAATAAACAGCTTGGAAAGGGGGTTAGATTCATGGAGGATAAGCCTATCAATGGCCTACTAGCCATGGTGGCTGAGGGGAAACTCCACTTTCAGAGGCCCTATAGCTCTGAAATCCCAAAACCAGGAGGCAACATCAGGGGAAGGCCTCGGCCTCTATGCCCTGTTGTTGGTTGTCTAGTGGAACTGGTTGGCCACTGTGTGAGATGGGATGCTGGACTAGAGGGGCGACTGGTCTGATCCAGCAGGGCCCTTCTGATGTTCTCATGACTAAGGACTAATGTATTTATGGGCTGTCAAGTCAGTTTTATTTAGGACTGCACTTGACTAAGTTAGTTTGTATTTGTTGGCAGTCCTAACTGCAGATTTTAAATTGTGGTTTTTATGTGTTTTTATAATCGTCGTTTCATTTATATCGTCAGTTGCTTTGAGTTCCTCAAGGCAGAAAGGCAGCTAATAAACGTTTTAACGGAATAAATACAATACATCAAGTCAGAACAGACTTGTGGTGACTCCGGCAAGGGGCCTTCAAAGCAAGGGAGAAGTGGAGGTGGTCTGCCGTTTCCTTCCCCTGCAGAGCATTCCTTGGTGGTCTCCCATACGAGTACCCACCATAACTTGCTTCTGAGATCAAACTATACAGCACTAGGGAAATCTCTGGGGTTTAAAAACCTATTGTAGTCACACCGAAATGTAATAGCCACAGCTAGTGTTTTGTACTTTCCAGTTATTCTAGAGAGAATTAAAATTGTTTTGTTTTATTGGAGGGAAGAAGAAGAAGAAGAAGAAGAAGAAGAAGAAGAAGAAGAAGAAGAAGAAGAAGAAGAAGAAGAAGAAGAGGAGGAGGAGGAGGAGGAGGAGGAGGAGGAGGAGGAGGAGGAGGAGGAGGAGGAGGAGGAGGAGGAGATTGGATTTATACCCCACCCTTCCCTTGGAATCTCAGAGCGGCTTACAAAATCTTTTCCCTTCCCCTCCCCACAACAGACACCCTGTGAGGTAGGTGGGGCTGAGAGAGTTCTGACAGAAACTGCTCTTTTTCAAGAACAGCTGTGCCAGAACTATGGCTCGCCCAAGGTCATCCAGCAGCTGCAAGTGGAGAAGTGGGGAATCAAACCCGGTTCTCCTAGATTAGAGTCCATGCACTTAACCACAACACCAAACTGGCTCTCTGGAGGGGATGTTCCCAAGGCCAAAAGTCTGCAGTATTATTGAAGTTATTATAGATGATAATAATATTAACAATAATGAAAATACCAGAAGAAAGGTGGCAGTCCCTTTTGGTAGAAAGTGGTGTCACGTCGTGGCTGACTTACGGTGACCCTGACTCTGGGTTTCTTTGGTGGTCTCCCTTCCAAATACTAACCAGGGCCGGTTCTGCTTAGCTTTAAGATCTGCCTAGCCTGGGCCATCCAGGCCAGGGCACTTTCATGCTTACTTTGGAGTAAATCCCACTGAAAGTCAAGAGATCTGGCTTCGGCGCGTATGTCAGTGGGTTCTGGCTGCCAAAGGCCTGCAGGGTTTGGCCCACGCCAGACGCGTGTCAATTAGCAACCCGATGCAATTGACAAATGGCCAGTTTCAGGATTAGCCGGCCATTGTGCGCTTCTGGGTTGTTTGCTTTTGCTCGGGTTTCGGGAGATCAGCCGTCAAGCCTCGGAAGTCTCTTCCTCGGCTTCTCCCACGAGTTGCTGGGGGAAGGGAGAGCGGCAGAAAGCCAGCGAGGCTAAGCAGGTGCTGTGTGCCTGCACGCCTGCAGGAGATGGTACCTACCCAGAGTGTGCCAGCGTGCAGAGGTGGACATACAAGGATATGTGAGAGTGCAGGATGTGCTAGAGAGGAGGAAGAAGAAGAAGAAGAAGAAGAAGAAGAATTGGGTTTTATACTCTGCTTTTCGCTACCCAAAGGAGTCTCAGAGCAGCTTACAAACTCCCTTCCCTTCCCCTCCCCACAACAGACTCCCTGTGAGGCAGGTGGGGCTGAGAGAGCTCTGACAGAAACTGCTCTTTTTCAAGGACAGCTCTTATCAGAACTATGGCTTGCCCAAGGTCATCCAGCCAGGTGCAAGTGGAGGAGTGGGGAAGCAAACCTGGTTCTCCCAGATTAGAGGCCGCGCTCTTCACCACTACACCAAACTGGCTCCCTGGGCAGGCTATCCCCTTGCTACATCATTTCAGAAAGCCGATCTGGGTTTTCTTGCCTGGGATAAGATTGGGAAAGGCCTGTATTGGCCCAGAGAACAAACTTGCGCCCCTCCCTCTCCTGTTTCAGGTTGGGGTTTGGATAAAAGGAAATACTTCTTCACACAAAGAGTGATTAACATATGGAATTCACTGCCACAGGAGATGGTGGCAGCTACAAACAGGGACAGTTTCAAGAGGGAATGAGATAAACATATGGAGCAGAAGTCCATCAGTGGCTATTAGCCACAGGGTATAGATGGGAACTCTCAGTCTGGGGCAGGTGATGCACTCTATTCTTGGTGCTGGAGGGGGCAGCAGTGGGAGGGCTTCTGGTGCCCTGGCCCCACTGTTGGACCTCCTGATGGCACCTGGTATATTTTGGGCGCTGTGTGACAGAGTACTGGACTAGAGGGGCCATTGGCCTGATTCAACATTGGCTTCTCTTATGTTCTTATGTTTTTATCCCTTCCAGGGGCTGAGCCCTTTGCCTCTGTCCAGCATCAGAGACCTAGGGGGCCCTTCAGGGAGGGTGGGGCAGCAACCCCTTCTCTCTCCCCCCTTCCCGAACATTGGGATGAATCTTCAGGAGAGTAACCCCCCCCCATCTTCTTATTGCAAAATATTCTTTTAAAAATCTTGGGAGTTTAATAATACCCACTGGTCACACACAGAAACCAAGCACAATTGGACTGCTTAACACCTCCCTCCCCCCCCGCCGCCATGCAAGGAGGGCTTCTGGTGCCCTGGCCCCACTGCTGGACCTCCTGATGGCACCTGGTATTTTTGGCCTTTGTGTGACAGAGCGTTGGACTAGATGGGCCATTGGCCTGATCCAACACTGGCTTCTCTTATGTTCTTATGTTCTAAGCCCCCCCCCCCAGCTAAGCCCCTCTACACAGACTGGCAGCAACTCTCCAGGGTGTCTAGTAGAGGCCTTTCACATCACCTAGTACCTGGTCTCTTTAAACTGGAGATGCCGGAGACCTGACTTAAGAACTTCATCCTTACAAGCTAACAAAGAAATTTTAAAATTTAACTTTGGGGAGGGGGCTGTGTCCAGTGAAAAACTTGGTTTAGTTCTGAATTTCAGATTCAGTTTGACTCTACTGGTACTTTACCACCCATCACATTCCAGTGTCTTGTTGACGGTTTGGGCAACTGATTTTTTTTTTTTTTTGGTTAAAAAACACTCACGCGGTCCAATTTCATCGACAGTCTGAGTGTGCGAGTCGCTTGTGGGGGGTATTAATAAGTTTATGGCCTCGAAACAGGATGGTTTTGTTTGTGCAGATTCTTATGAGGGTAGTTTATTAGCCTTTGTGGAGACACGGCTAAACTCGAGGATTATCAATAATCCAATTTTACTAAACAGTGTGTGTTATAAAAAGCAGAGAGGGGGAAACAGTTCTGCAGTCGGAATATTGAGTTACTGGAGGGCATTCCAAGACCTGTCCGAGTTGATAAAAGTGATCCTGAATTATGGTTTGACAGATTTTTATTGGCTCCCCGGTTTGCCCGACATCCTGTCCCAAAGGTGTCCTTTTAAAAGCTCCCAGTGCGAGTCTAGCTGTATTGCCAGGCAGAATGTAGTGGACTACCCCCAGGAGTAGGTTTGGGGGTAGCATTAAAAGGATTCGAAGGGCTGTCATACAGAAGATGGTGTGGAATTGTTTTCTTTTGGCCCAGAAGGGCAGACCAGAACCAACGGGGTGAAATTAAATCAAAAGTGTTTTTTGGCTAAACATTAGGAAGAACAGGCTTCCTCGGGAGGTGGTGGGTTCTCCTTCTCGGGAGGTTTTCAAGCAGGGGCTGGATGGCCATCGGACACCAATGCAGATTCTGTGAACTTAGACAGATCATGAGAGGGAGGGTTGGATGGGCTGCCTCAGTGCTTAGTTCGTGTGGCCCTTTCTTACATGCCCAGGGAAATGCTGATCGCCACTTTGGGGTTTGGAAGCCATTTTTCTCCAGGCCAGATTGGCCCAGCGATCCTGGAGGTGTCCCCCCCCTCTTCTGGGCATGGAGCAGGGGTCACTGGGTGTGTGTGGAGGGGGAGGTATTTGTGAATTTCCTGCATTGTGCAGCGGGTTGGACTAGATGACCCTGGAGGTCCCTTCCAGCCCTGTGATTCTATGAACTTACAGACTCTGATGCAAGCCTATCATTCTCATAGGTAAAGGTAAAGCTTTCCCTTGCTCGAAAGCCAGTCGAGTCCGACTCTAGGGATGCGGTGCTCATCTCCGTTTCCAAGCCGAAGAGCCAGCACTGTCTGAAGACATCTCTGTGGTCATGTGGCCGGCATGACTAGACGCCGAGGCGCACGGAACGCTGTTACCTTCCCACAGAAGCGGTACCTATTTATCTACTTGCAATTTCCTGCTTTCGAACTGCTAGGTTGGCAGGAGCTGGGGCCAGAGACGGGAGCTCGCTCCGTCATGCGGCAATTGGGTCTCGAACTGCTGAACTACCAACCTTCTGGTCTGCAATTCAGCATCTCTAATATGAGGCCAATAATATTGGGCAGGGCTCCCCAACGTGGTGCCAATGGGCACAAAGGTACCTCCCGACTCCTTTCCTGGTGTCTGACAAGCTTTTAGAAAGCTGGCAAGTCCAGGTGGGGCTTTTGCCCAGCAAGGCTTTTGATGGCCATTGGAGGTTTGATGGGCTGTGCAGGTTTTTCAAAACACTGGGCGCTTTCACACAGGCTAAATAATGCAGTTCCAATCCCTTTTGGTGACCGCTTGCAAGTGGCTCGTGCCATTTCACACAGTAAAATCCAGTCGCAAAGCGCACTGAAAGTGAAACGAAAGTGCACTATTTAGTGTGTGTGAAGCGCTTGGGCAGCGTCTGCCGCCACAGCACGGGGATCTTCGCTTCGTGACTGAAGGTAAACGGCAGCAGCCATTTTGTGGCTGGCTCCGCCTCCAACGGCAGCCATGTTGTGGCTGCAGCCGCTGTGCAGTGTCAGAATTCCATGGGAACCATGGGCTGAAAAAGATTGGGGACCCCTGTTGTAAGCAGAGCTTTTTTTCTGGGGGGGATGTGCCGGAACGGAGTTCCAGAACCTCTCCGACAAAATCCTTTTAGAAATGTTTAAACGTCTGTGAGTTTTCAGTATACAGACTGAAAACTTCATTTCCCTCTTGAGAGTTATGACACCTCTTTAAAAAAGAAAAGAAAAAAGCCCTGCTTGTAAGGATGACAAGAAAATGAGTTGGATCCTGTCACTTCTTTCAATTAAGTCTTTTCCTCTGGAGCCGGGGTGGCCAAACTTTGGCTTGGGAGCCCACATGTGGCTCTTTCACACATATTGTGCGCCTCCTGGCGGGGTGGATGGGGAAGCGAAGGGGAGCCATGCTTTTCCTTCGTTCCTTCATTCGTTCGTTCGTTCGTTCCTTTCTTCCTTCCTACCTTCCTCCCTCCCTCTCCTTCCTTCCTTCCTCCCTCCCCCTCTCTTTCCTTCCTCCCTCCCTCCCTTCCTCCCTCCCTCTCCTTCCTCCCTCCCTCTCCTTCCTTCCTTCCTCCCTCCCTCCCTTCCTCCCTCCTCTCCTTCCTCCTTCCCTCTCCTTCCTTCCTTCCTCCCTCCCTCTCCTTCCTTCCTCCTCCCTCTCCTTCCTTCCTCCCTCCCTCTCCCTCCCTCTCCTTCCTCCTCCCTCCCCCTTCCTCCCTCCCTCTCCTTCCTCCCTCCCTCTCCTTCCTACCTTCCTCCCTCCCTCCCCCTTCCTCCCTCCCTCTCCTTCCTCCCTCTCCTTCCTTCCTTCCTCCCTCCCCCTCTCCTTCCTTCCTCCCTCCCTCTCCTTCCTTCCTCCCTCCCCTCCCTCCCTCCCTCTCCTTCCTACCTTCCTCCCTCCCCCTTCCTCCCTCCCTCTCCTTCCTACCTTCCTCCCTCCCTCTCCTTCCTTCCTCCTCCCCCTCCCTCCCCCTCTCTCCTTCCTTCCTCCCTCCCCCTTCCTCCCTCCCTCTCCTTCCTACCTTCCTCCCTCCCTCCCCCTTCCTCCCTCCCTCTCCTTCCTCCCTCCCTCTCCTTCCTTCCTTCCTCCCTCCCCCTCTCCTTCCTTCCTCCCTCCCTCTCCTTCCTTCCTCCCTCCCCCTCCCTCCCTCTCCTTCCTACCTTCCTCCCTCCCCCTTCCTCCCTCCCTCTCCTTCCTACCTTCCTCCCTCCCTCTCCTTCCTTCCTCCCTCCCTCCCCCCTCTCTTTCCTTCCTCCTCCTCTTCCTCCCTCCCTCTCCTTCCTCCTCCTCCCCTTCCTCCTCCCTCTCCTTCCTCCCTCCCTCTCCTTCCTTCCTTCCTCCCTCCCTCTCCTTCCTTCCTCCCTTCCTCTCCTTCCTTCCTCCCTCCCCCCTCCCTCCCTCTCCTTCCTACCTTCCTCCTCCCTCTCCTTCCTTCCTCCCTCCCTCCCTCCCCTCTCTTTCCTTCCTCCCTCCCTCTTCCTCCCTCCCTCTCCTTCCTCCCTCCTCCCCTTCCTCCCTCCCTCTCCTTCCTCCCTCCCCTCCTTCCTTCCTCCTTCCTCTCCTTCCTTCCTCCCTCCCCTCCCTCCCTCCCTCTCCTTCCTCCCTCCCTCTCCTTCCTTCCTTCCTTCCATTTGCTTTCTCTCTCTCTCTCTCTTTCTCTCCATCTCTTTCCTTCTTTCTTTCCACCCCTCTCTCTCTGACAAATAAATATCATTAGCATTTTGCTATTGATAAATACTGACTTTGTTTCTGAATATAGAATTGTTTAAAGTAACATATAGGCTAAAGCTACTAACCTATTAATGAACTGAAATTAGCAGCAAGATAGATGTTTGGTTAATGAGCATAATGTTACCTATTTTGAAAATGTTGACAGATGTTGGTTGTTGTTCCTTTTGCTCCTTATCACATTGTTGTTATATTCTTGTTTTGTTACATGTCGAAAACCTTGAATAAACCTTTGTGGATCAAAAGAAAATATCATTAGAAAACAAATAAATATCATCGGACAAATAAATATCATTATCAATATTCGTTTTTACCCCTTTGGGTTTTATTTTTGGCAGTCTCATTTAATGTTAATAAAAAGCAAAACTTTTTAAAATAAAAATGTGTGTGTAATATCTGTTCATGTCTTGCGGCTCTCAGACATCCGATGTTTATTCCATGTGGCTCTTAACGGCTGCTGCCACACACACGAAATAATCTGCTTTCAATCCACTTTCGGTGCACTTTCCAACAGGATTTTGCCAGTTCACACAGTAAAATCCATTTGGAAAGTGCAATGGAAGTGAATTGAAAGTGGATTATTTAGTGTGCGTGACCGCAGCCTACGTTGAGTGAGTCTGACCACCCCTACTCTGGAGCAAGACTTTAGCTGAGCAGAAGAGAATGGGAAAAAGTGCTTTGTGGGTGCTCAGGGCCTATGGATTGCCAAAACTGCACAAGCATTGTGAAATGCAGGAGGGATAAACCAACCGTCTTGCAACATCATCCATCAGTTCAGAAGCAAGGGTCTTTGGGAATTTGGTTCATCTGTTGTTAGAGTACTATGAAAATGGAGCCTTTGCATCTCCAATAGAAGGAAATCTCCATTTTGCCACCTGGAGGTTGGCATCCCCAGGAGGCTGTCTTAGGAACTCTTGGCCCCGGGTTCCCAAAACCTGCAACAGGCCCTGGGCCAGAGACACCCATTTGGTGACCAAGGATTTCAGCTGCCAGCTTCAGATGGTGGATGCCCCAACGCCAAGCTGGCAAGTGCTCTTTTGCTGAGCTCCTTCTGCGCTTATATGGTCACGAAGAGCTCGGGTTTCTCCTGAGCTCTGGGCTTCTATACATTTTGACGGGCTGGCTGAAGTACCCCAGGTCTCAGGAGCGTCCAAGGGGAAAGGAGGACTGGCAACGTTGTTTAAACTACGCCTGTCTCCAGTCAAATACACGCCTGGACACATTACCGCCAGCTTGCTGAAAACCACAACCCCGTCGTAAATATATCGGCGAAAGAGAGGTCTCTATTCAAGCGGGTTCCTTCCTGCATTCCAGGAGCTCCCGTAACTATGAAATGAACATCTTCAAGTACAAAGCAACGTGTTAAAGAAGAGCGTCCAGAAAGAATTTGACAATTATTTGGGCCTGCGTTGAGGTGGGGAGAGCCGTGAGGTTGCAAGGAAGAGGGAAAGCGATTTTTAAAGCAGCAGTTCGGGATCTGAACAATCTTTGTGTATCTCGCCTGTCCATCTACCCGTAGAAGTTTTTTTACATACAAGGAAATCATTGCCCCTCCTTTTCTGACCCAAGGAACTCTATTCGGGAACCAGAGCTATTAGAGCCAGGGAAATGAGCTTCTCTTAATCAGCAACTGTGTACAAATGTTAAAAAGACCCTCTGCTTGTAAAACCCAGAATTAAGCAACAAATTTGACACAACACGAAGTTATTGTTTCCGCTGATCACAGGCCCTCTAAATCTTCGGCATCGGCTTTGCCTTAGTCACGGCTCTGTCCGCCCTGCACTGACGTCAGACTCCTGCAGCCGGTGAAACGGCACTGGAAGCCCAGATTGCGTTTGAGTGATGGAAGGCGATGGCAAACCACATTTGTTCATCTCTTGCCTTGAAAAACCCTGCGGGTCTCAGAAGCTAAGCAGAGTCCTCCCTGGTTAGTATTTGGAAGGGCGACCACTAAGGAAATCCAGGATCACGTTGCAAGGGCAGGCAATAGCAAACCACCTCTTTTGGTCTTTTGCCTTGAAGACCCCACGGGGGGTTGCCATAAATCTGCTGCAACTTGACCGCACTTTTCTCTTTCTCCTCTTTCTCCTCCTCCTCCTCCTCCTGCTGTTGTTTGGTGTGGAGAGCCAGTTTGGTGCAGTGGTTAAGTGCACAGACTCTAATCTGGGAGAACCGGGTTTGATTCCCCACTCCTCCACTCGCAGCTGCTGGATGACCTTGGGCAAGCCATAGTTCTGATAAGAGATGTTCTTGAAAAAGAGCAGTTTCTGTCAGAGCTCTCTCAGCCCCACCTACCTCACAGGGAGTCTGTTGTGGGGAGGGGAAGGGAAAGGAGACTGTAAGCCGCTCTGAGACACCTTTGGGTAGTGAAGGGCGGGGTATAAATCCAATCTCCTCCTCCTCCTCCTCCTCCTCCTCCTCCTCCTCCTCCTCCCACCACCACCAGCAGAGGATGGCCTATGGGGCACAGCTGGACCACAACAGCATAGCAGCTGAACAGTTTGGTGGGACCCTTGGAATACTGGACCATACCATCAGATAGTGAGCAGCAGGGTGTGACTGCGGCTCAGTGGCAGAGCATCTGCTTGGTACGCAGAAGGTCCAAGGTTCAATCCCAGTTGAAGGACCAGGCCATAGGTGATGTGAAAGACCTCATCCTGAGATCCTGGAGAACTGTTACTGGTCTTAGACAGAACAGACCTCGGTTGACCAAGGGTCCAATTCAGTATAAGGCAGCTTCAATGTGATGCACCCCAAAATCTGTTAAAACCACTTGAGAAACTTTAAAAGTCACAAGGATTAGCCTCTCGGTCCAAAGCACTACTCTAACTTGGTACAAAACATGTTATATTCTCTGATCATCTGTGACAGAAATAACACATCAAGGAGGTGTCAATTCCTGGTCCAGGCTGCTCTGCTGTTATCAGATCTCAGAAGCTAGTCAAAGTCAGCCCTGGTTAATACTCAGGTGGGAGACCACCAGGGGAGTCCAAGGTCGCTACGAAGGTAGGCAATAACAAACCACCCCTGTCCGCCTCTTCCCTTGAAAACCCTATAATGTTGCCGAAGGTCAGCTGTGACTTGATGACACTTTCCACCAACGTTACTATCACTGCAGGGTGATGTTATGATGCCGTTGTTGTTTAATTGATAATTGATCTGCCAATCTTAATCTGTATTTTGGTATGTTTTTAACCTGTTGTAAATCGCCCAGAGCCCTGGGTACTCAGGGACTGGGCGAGTCAGGGGAAAAACAAATAAATTAACAACAACAACAACAATTGTCTAATAATTGAATGCAGTCAACAAGGCTTGCAAAGGAAATCCTAGGCGTCTCACCATTAGAAGCTTAGCAGCATATCTGAGCCTGAACATTTACTGAGATCAGCATCCTATGTTGAATGGATTATCTTTCATGACTTGTTGTAAAGCACTTTATGATCAAGAGAGCTTCTGTACTACTCTAACATTTCCCAAGGAAGATCCAATTGTGAAACGTTGTTATATAATCCGGAGACGATGTTGGTGATGTACCTTTGCACTAGGATTTTCTTATGATCTGTAGGAATTTATTTATTGTGGTGTAGTGCTTCAGACTGTAATACACAGTAAGCATTTTCTTTGCAAGTCTTGTTGACTGCTGGATTTGTGGGTCAGACTCTCATGACTGTTTTCTTTATACTTGTTCTCTGATTAGGTCGTGTTTGCCCACATTAGTCTTGTAATAATTTCATGCCAAACTTGCATTTCGTTTGGTGGGTTAATCATTATTGTTTTGGGGGTGGCAATTTTAAATATTTTTTAAAAATTGGCTTTTGTTTTGTTTGGGGGTTTTCTACTCTTTGATGGAATTTGCTTCCTGCATGTAGACATGCACACCTTAAAAGGTTTGAGTTACTCTGAGCCTGAGTATACAGATCTTTGGACCAGGAACACCGTCCGTTTAAAAATGACCCTTGGTGGTCCTTGCGTATTCCAAAAATGAAGAGGGGCTTATCTAATTAATAAACTGTCCTTACTTCTTGTTTTTTAGATCCAGGTCAGAAATGAGGTATCTTATATTGTGACTAATAGCATTTTAGGAGCTGCGGTGGCTCAAGTGGTTAAGATGCTGAACTGCAGGCTGTGGAAGGTCAGTAGGTCAGCAGTTTGAGACCCGAGAGTGCCACATGACAGTGAGCTCCCGTCTCTAGTTCCAGCTCCTGCCAACCTAGCAGTTCGGGAGCAAGAAATTGCAAGTAGATAAATAGGTACCACTTTGGTGGGAAGGTAACAGTGTTCCGTGCACCTTGGTGTTTAGTCATGCTGGTCACGTGACCACAGAAACATCTTCGGACAGCATTGGCTCTTCGGCTTTGAAACGGAGATGAGCACCGCAACCCTAGAGTTGGATTCAACTGGCTTTCAAGCAAAGGAACCTTTACCTTTAATAGCATTTTATGGTGGGCATTTTGATTATCTGCTCCACCGAGGAAGGCCGTTTAGGTGAAATGCCTCTGGTTTGGGTGAAATGCCTCTGGTTGAAAACTGTTACTATTTGCTATGTGTTAAAGTTTTGCTAACTGAATATGTGTAAACCCATTACTATTTATTTTGTTATTAGGCCTGGTGTCAACCTTCTTGGCCACCTGGTTTTCTACCCCTTGATAAAGAGGCATCACTAGACCAAGAGCAGTGTTCCCTCTCAGCTGACTCAGTGTGAGCTAGCGCATCGTTTTTAGTCACCGGCTTAGTCATTGTTGCCTTAGCTCAGGAAGGAGGGCTCCAGAGCGGACTAATTTATGCAGCAGCCAAATCGCTCGCTCCCAACTTTAACACCGGTAGCTCACAAAGTAGAATTTTTGCTCACAGGATTCCACAGCTTAGAGGGGGCATTGGGCAAGAGAGCATCCATTTTTTTAAAAAAGAGAGAAATCTGAGCTTTTGTTGAAACAGGATGAGGACTAGATGCATCAACCAACAGAGATGCTTTCAATTTGGAGCCTTCAAGAAAGGAAGGATATTTGCGGCAATGCAACAATCCGCCACCCACTGCTCTTGCCGGGGTATAAGGTTTCCGTGGTTGTTCGCTGAGAAACAAGCACCCAAATTAAACGATTCCATGCTGCAAAAATCGAGATTCCCAAATGATGCCTCATTTTTGTAGCGGAAAATTTATTGATGGTTCCCTTTAGCCCAGCTGCCTACAAGAGGATCTTAATTCACATTTCCCAGTAATTTTTATTGGGTTAAATGTAACTAAATAGATTTTAAAAAATTCTGGAAAGCACAGAAGCTTTCTGTAGTATCCCTGATCCTCCACATTTCCTCCACTGCTGGACCTCCTGATGGCAACTGGTATATTTTGGCCGCTGTGTGACAGAGTGTTGGACTAGATGGGCCATTGGCCTGATTCAACATTGGCTTCTCTTATGTTCTTATGTTAAAATGCTGTTCAAACAAATTACAAAGACAACCTGACTCCAATGGTAACGAGAGGAAGAAATTTTACTTACAAAAACAGAAGTACATTTTACATGACATTTTGATGTAGGTACATTTAACTTATTGTCAACGGATTAACTTCAAAAGGTTAACTTGCTACAGCTCCAAGCCCGGGTAAGAGGGAAGAAGAAGAGAAGGTCCTATCATGTAAGATGAAACACAGAAGGAAAGTAATGGCCAGAGAGGCTCAGCATCTAACCTGGAGGGGGGGAACTGCCAGGTGTACCCCAGAGAGAGAATTCTCTTAACCCTTTCCCTCCCAGATCCTCTTTTATGCAGAGTTACAATATCCAACATGTAGGATGCGGGACTGCAGTACAGAAGACAATTAGGGAAGACCGAATAGAAATGTTGGCTGGATCCAACCCGTTATCTTGGAATACTGCAGATGGCTCAACCAAGGCCACCTAGTACGCACACAGAGATGTAAGATTCGAACCAAGGATCTTCTTTGAGGCCGGCTCCTTTAATTAGCGTCTTAATAATAGCGAGGAGGGGGGTTTGCCCACGACGCAAGCTTACGAGGGGGGTTGCGTGCCATTTCCAACCGCCGGAGCTGCGTGTTTCCGAGGCCGAGGCCTCTCAAGTTACTAATTCCCTTAATTGGACGTCTGAGCTAAAAACAGACATTGCCTTGCTGAGAAATTACATTCTTAATAACATGACTTAAAAACATTGCGGTAAGCTCACTCACGTCCGCTCGGAGAGATGTAGTCTTGCATTATACATCTGGATGGAGATGAGTTGATAAGTGTTTACCTCCAACTTGTTTATCTGATCTGTGTGTATGGGGAGGAGGGAGGTGGAGAGACACGGCCAACGTTACATTTAGTTATCGGAAAGGGTTGTAGGGTTTCTTTTCTCCTTCTCCATAAATCCCGGTTTAATGAACGCAAGGAGCTGAGCAAAATGGTGGGAATGAAGTGCTGAAACCAGATGATTCACAAGAGTGGTCTTCCGGAGGAGAAGACTTTGGCCGTTTTCCACATTCATTCCTTTATATTGATAACCCACCTTTCTCCTTAATGAGGACCCAATATGACTTTTTAAAAAGGAACCACTGGATTTTTATCTTGTGTGAAGGATGCTCAGGCGGAAGACAAATTGGCAGTGAGCAATACTGGAACTGAACGTTTATTCTAGATGATGTCCGTTTTGTACGACATTTGCCCAAAAGGAAGCCAACCCTGAATGTAGGATGAACACCCTAAAAATGTTCTAGAGGAAAAGAAAATTATTACTGTACAGATTTGGAAGCGAATGTACAATGACTCCGTTTCCTTAGTCTTAATTTTAGGGAAATACTGCATATTCATTTTGGTAAAGGGATGCCAGCTCCGATTTGGAAAATACCTGGAGATTTTGGAGGTGAAGCTTGGGAAAGACAGGGTTACAGGAGAGGCGGGTCCTCAGCAGGGTACAATGTCATAGAGCCCACCACCAAAGCAGCCATTTTCTCCAGGGGAACTGACCTTGGTCATCTGGAAATCAGTTATAACAGCTCCAGGTGCCACCTGAAAGTTGGCAAACCTGTTTCCGATTGGCATTCTTCTGGGGAATTCCAGGTTCCTGAGAAGTTTATTGTACATTCCAAGAGGCCGTGGTCTAGAGTGGTTAGAGCAGGAATGAGGAGACCCAGGTTCAATAGGCGTTTCTGGGCAAGTCGTGAGTTGAAAGTCCATCTCTCTGGCCAAGCCACCGAAAACTGTTAGGGACAGAATGATGAGAAGGGTGTCAACACAACACAGCGATCCAGGTCACTTCTAGTCACCAGATGCCCAGGATGTGACTGGGATCGTGACAAGTGTCTGATGACATCACAGCCCCATGCAGCCAATCAAATTTGGCAGCCTGGTGATGTAATGACGCCAAACCAGAGGAAGGCTCTGCTTCCTGGTTTTCATCTCATTTTTGCAGGCAATCCAAAATTATCTCTGAAACAGAAGCCATTTGGCAGAGGGGAAGTCTTCCTTCATGAAATGTCCCCTTCTCTCTTTCGGCTGAGCTGTGAAGTCCAAAGGGGACTTTGACACCCAGTCCAAACCTACCTTTAGGGTCTTGCTTTTAAGAGATTGTCTGTGGACATAGATAAAGGGCTTAGAACTGTTGTATAATGGAAGAAATACATAATAGGATGCAAAAATTTAAACAAGGATTAGCAGGATATATTTACAAGAAAATGTTATCCAATAAAGATAAGGCAATACTTTATTTACAGAAAACATGGTGTAAGGAAGGCCAGATATCGGAAAACGATGCAAATAGAATAATGAAGGGAATAGAAGAAACCAAAATTATTAAATTTAATGAATTGGAACATAAATTTTTCAGAAAGTGGTATAAAACACCAGCGCAGATAGCAAACATGTTTCCGGGATCAAGTTCTATGTGTTGGCACTGTAAACAATTTAAGGGTTGGTTCTCTCATATGTGGTGGGAATGTCCAGAGGTGAGAGTCTTTTGGTCAAAAATAATACAAATTATAAAGAAAATATGTAGAATTTCATTGAATGTAGACTTTAAACTAATATTAATAGGTATATTAGGAAATAAGGCAGTCAATAAGGAAACCCAGGCTATACTCAAAGCTATGGTGTTAGCAGGCAAGGCAGTGATAGCTCTGGGCTGGAAAGATAAGAGCAAATGGACAATAGATACCTGGCACACCTATTTGTTTGATTTTGTGCAGTCGGACATCATTGAGAAATTGCGCCAGAAGACCACATGGGAGGATAAAGCCGAAGAAATTAAAGCGAGATGGAAGACCTATCTAAAGTGGATAACAGTGGAAGGAAGACAGGACATTCGGTGGAAGATTCAGACTTTGTGCCCGTGGCTGTGAATAAAAGATCAACAAACAAGGGGTAGAGGGAGGGAGGGGGGAACATATTGAGTTAAGTAAAGTAAGGAGACAAAAGATATTGGCTGATTTCGCACTAGAGCTGCCTTGATGTTGCACCGCCGTTTGCCCCGATACTATTGGTCAATTTCATACCCGAAGCCGCAGGGCTGCATTTTGTCCCACAACTTCACCTGATTTCCACTACAGTTTTGTGATCCTGTTTTTTGAGGATCACGAAACTGCGGAAGAAATCGGGCGAAGCTGCGGGTCAAATGCAGCCCCGCAGCTTTAGGTGGGAAATTGACCATTGTGTAATATATAGAAAATTCAAAAAAATAAACCTATTAAAAAAGAACTGTTGTATAATGGAGCAGCTCAGGAAGCTTGGGGTGAGGCTGTGGCTCAGTGGTAGAGCCTCTGCTTTGCACGCAGAAGGTCCCAGGTTCGATCCCCAGCATCTCCAGTTAAAAGGACCAGGAAGTAAGTAATGTGAAAGACCTCAGCCTGGGATCTCAGAGAGCTGCTACCAGTCTGAGTAGACAATAGTGATCTTAATGAACCAAGGCTCTGATTTAGTATAAAGCAACTTCATATTGAGGATACTTTGACAAAGGGAGAGGATTGTGATCTGTTGCAATGCATGTCGTAAGTAAGAATTGTAAGTAGTCCTGTTTGCATGTTACATCCTGCCTGTACATATTATGCAGGGCTATTTTGGGGCAGGAACGCACAGGAAGGAAGTTGCGGCTGGCTCCCGAGTTGGCCACGCCCAGCAGGAACTTATTAGCATAATAGGCCACACCCGACAGCAGAAACTCATGAGGATTGGCTACATTAGGGGTGTGTGGCCTAACAGGCAAAGGAGTTCCTGCTACAAAAAAAGCCCTGGGTTCTGACAACAAGCAAGGTAAACCGAATAAGAAGCAAAAGATGGGTGGGGCTGGATGACCACACTTCTCACAACACAGGGGTGTGGCCTAATATGCTAATGAGCTGAGCGGTCAGGGGTGTGGCCTAATATGCAAACGAGTCCCTGCTGTTGGGTGTGGCCTATTATGCTAATGAGTTCCTGCTGGGCTTTTCCTACAAAAATAGCCCTGTACATATGTATATCTTTTTGTAAGAAAGACCCAACACACATTCACTTTACTGATGAAACTGGGGATCAATACCCAAATAAATATGAGGTTTGTATCACATGGTCAACTGTACACTGTGTTGAGGGTAACATGAGAATTATTCGGTGCACATATGCAAAGTACACGGCTTGTGTCTTCTACCTTTGTAGCCCATTTTCTGCATTCCGATATCTCTTGCTTTAGACAGGAACCCCCCCCCATTGTTGTCCAATCCTGGAAGCCTAGTCCTCTTGCATTGTTTATCGGATGTCTTATGCTGTCTGTCTGTCTGTCTGTCTGTCTGTCTGTCTGTCTATCTATCTATCTATCTATCTATCTATCTATCTATCTATCTATCTATCTATCCTGTACCTACCTACCTACCTACCTACCTTTATCTCATCAGATCTTGGCAGCTAAGTACAGTCAGCCCCGGTTTGTACTTCGATGGGAGGCCACCAAGGAATATCAGGGTCATTATGCAGAAGCAGGTAAATGGCAAACCACCTCTGAACATCTCTGGCCTTGAAATAAGTTGGCTGGCACTTTCTGTAAGTACCAAACCACCTTGAGTCTCAGTGAGAAAGGCAGGCTATGAACAAAGAAGATACATAAATTAATGTTGAGTCCTGTGATTGGAAAAGAGTCCAGTAGCACCTTAAAGACTAACAAAATTTCTGTTGGGGGATGAACTTTCGTGAGTCACTGCCCTCGTCTTCGAAATACGACTAGAATGTGAGTCCGTCTGTCCTATATATTGGGAAGTTGAGTGATTCCAGATGCGGAATGACATTAAGCAGGCAAATGATAATGTGTGACTGGATGAGGTGTGATACGCAGAGAGGTCGGGTGCATGGAGAAATCAGCACTGGTAATAGGACAGGAAACCTAGGTCTCAATTCAGTCCCGGAGGACACAATTTCTAATCTCCCTTTGAAATTCCTTTGTAAGAGAACTGCTACCTTTAGGTCAGCAACGGAATGTCCTGGAGGGTTAAAATGTTAAAACATGATTGGAAAGGCAGTTGACTAGAGGCAGTTCTCAAAACTATTTAACATTAGATCTCCTTCTGAACCTGACTGTTTTGGCACCTACCACCGTCCTGCTGTAACTTACCAGAAGAGACAATGGCCCTCAAGCCAAACCCCTAGGAATGAAGGATGGTGGAGAAGAGAAAAAAAAGAGGACCGCAACAGCTGTGTCCCCTCTGCTCACCCTCCCCCTACATCAGAAGGAGGGGAGCCCGCTCTGGAGTTTGTGCCTCACAATTCACCTGCCAGAGTGTCGTGACCCCTTTTTAGGTCACAACCCACAGTTTCAGTGGTCTTGGGCATTTCTTAACATAACGTCTCCCATGTCTATATTCCTATGAACACACCTAAAGCTGCCTTGCACTGAATGAGAACCTGGGTCCATCAAGGTTGATATTGTCAACTCAGACCAGCAGTAGCTGTTCAGGGTCCCAAGCTGAGGACAGAGAGGGGCTGTGGCTCGGTGGAAGAACCTCAGCTTTGTCGTGCAGAAGGTCTCAGGTTCAGTCCCTGGCTTCTCCGGATAAAAGGGACAGGCAGTAGGTGACGTGGAAGACTGAGACCCTGGAGAGCTGCCACCAGGCTGAGTAGACAATACTCTCCTCGATGGACTGATGGTCTGATGCGGTATACAGCAGCTTCATGGGTGTCTTTCACATCACTGCCTGGTCCCCTTAACCAAAGATGCTGGAGACTGAACCCGGGACCTTCAGCGTACAAAACGAGTCTCTTCCACTGAGCCATGGCCCCTTCAGTCCTTGGCTTCTTCAGATAAAAGAGCCAGGCAGTAGGGGATGTGAACGACTGAAACCCTGGAGAGCTGCCACCAGTCTGAGTAGACAATACTCTCCTCAATGGGCTGATGGGCTGATGCAGTATACAGCAGCTTCCTGTGTGTCTTTCACATCACTGCCTGGTCCTCTTAACCAAAGATGCTGGAGACTGAACCCGAGACCTTCAGCATACAAAGCGAGGCTCTTCCACTGAGCCACGGCCCCTTCCCGAGAACTTCTCTGCAAAATTCTGGACTTCCCCTGTTTGATTCCACTGTGGAGGTGCAACTGAACCGATTGTTATTGTTGGCATCCCTTCTGGAGGCGGTGATGGGGGGGGGGTAGGATAACTTTCCAAGGAAGTGGTGGGCGGTCTTGGAGATGCTAATGATGAGAAACATGACTAATTGCACTCATCTCTGCTCCGTATGTCACGCAAGGATTTACTGATTTTCGCTTTTATTTGAATCGCCAGTCGTCGTTTCCCAAACGGGAAGTGGATGTCGTGTCTGAGTTGCAGGATGTACACCCTCCCTCTCACTCTTTCGGAAGCCATTTAGGTCCAATCAATGTCCTGAATGTTCTTATGTTCTTTGCCAGCTTCGAGTTGGGGAATTCCTGGAGATTTGGGGGGGATGGAACCTGGGGAGGGCAGGGTTTGGTGAGAGAGGACCTCAGCAGAGTATGATGCCATGGGAGCCTCGAAAGCAGCCATTTTCTCCAGGGAATTGATCTCAGTCATCTGGAGATCAATTGTAATTCCAGGAGATCTCCAGGTCCCAGAAAGGGCACAGAAAGATGCACATTCTAAGCAATGCTCCCTCTAAGCTGTGGAGTTTTGTGAGCAAAAGCGCTTGGGGCTCTTTAGCTTGGAGAAACGATGGCTGAGGGGTGACATGATCGAGGTTTATAACATTATGCATGGGATAGAGCAGGTCGAGAAAGAGGTCCTTTTCTCCCTTTCTCACAATACAAGAACTCAAGTGGGCACTCCATGAAATTGCTGAGCAGTCCGTCTTCACCCAAAGAGTGATGAACACATGGAATTCACTGCCACAGGAGGTGGCGATGGCTACAAGCATGGACAGCTTCAGAAGGGAATTGGATAAACATATGGAGCAGAGGTCCATCAGTGGCTATTAGCCACAAGGTACAGATAGGAACTCTCAGGCTGGGGCAAGTGATGCTCTGTATTCTTGGTGCTTGGGGGGGGGGTCAACAGTGGGAAGGCTTCTAGTGTCCCGGCCCCACTGCTGGACCTCCTGATGGCACCTGGTATTTTTGGCCATTGTGTGACAGAGTGTTGGACTGGATGGGCCTTTGGCCCGATCCAACATTGGCTTTTCTTATGTTCTTAAAAATTCTACTTTGTGAGCTGCTGGCATTAAAGTTGTGAGCAAGGGATCTGGCTACTGCATAAATTAGTTTGCTCTGGAGCCATCCTTCCTGAACAAAGGTAAAAATGCATGAGCCGGAGGCTAAAAAACTGTGAGCTAGCTCACACTCACTCAGCTTAGAGGGAACACTGATTCTAAGTGTTCGGGAAGTGATCTGAAGATACACGGCTTTTTTTTTCTGTGGGAATGCACCGGAATAGAGTTCCGGAACCTCTTCGACAAAATTCTTTTTAAAATGTTTAAAAATCCATGGGTTTTCGGTACACACATTGAAAACTTCATTTCCCTGAAGATACGTTCTCTTCCCCCCTGCCCCCAACATATCTAATACCTGCCTTGTATCCCACCTTTCCTAAAAGGAGCATACATGGTTCTCTCCATTTTATCCTCCCAGCAACCCTGTGAGGTAGGCTAGGCTGGGAGGACATGACTGACCAATGATCACCCAAGTGAGTTTCATGGCAGAGTAGGGATTTGAATCCGAGGCCTGCCTAGTCAAGGTTCGACTGCTGCACCACCCTGGCTCGTGTGCAATGGTGTGGAATGCACTCTAAAAGGTATTTATATATTTGTATTTCTTTGGTTTATCTTCTGCAAATTCCATTAAAGCAGTGCTCAAAGAGACGCACAGCATGTATAATGGCGACATATCACTGCACAGATAAAATCTAAAGCTGGTATATAAAACTAAACAGCAGCAGATTATAGTCGCCACGTTTTAGAAAAAGAAAGCAGTGGATAAAAAGGCACTGTGAATCGTAAGTGCAAATCCAAGAGGATGAGAGTTGACAGGAACCAGTGAAGTGGAAACATAGAAAGATCGACCAAATATCTGATAGGGATGCCAGCCTCCAGGTGGGACCTGGAGATCCCTTGGAATTAGATCTCATCTCCAGGTTACAGAGATCAGTTTCCCTGGAGAAAATGGATGCAGTGGAGGGTGGACTCGATGGCATTGTACCCCACTGAGGTCCTTGTCCTCTCCAGGCTCCACCCCCCAATTATCCTGGAGTTTCCCAAAATGGATATGGTAACCCTACTGCCCCAAACCCCACTGGCTGTCCAGAGGAACTGGTTGCCACTGTGTAAGACAGGATGCTGGACTAGATGGACCACTGGTCTGATCCAGCAGGACTCTTCTGACGTTTTCAAGGAAGCCAGAAGCAGTGGAGGAAAGAATGCTTGGTGTATTCTGGGTCTCACTAAATATGCCTTGACCGATCCTGTAGCACTGAATCTACAAACCCCGTTTGATCAGAGATAACTCTGGCATGCAAGGAATTCTAATTATAGCCTATGCCCCCAAAATTTAACTTGCCAAAGCGTCTCGCCTCGGATTAAAACATACACTGGCATTAATAGAATTTATTCAAGTCACATGATAACAAAAAAAGAGACAAGCACTGAAGATAAAAACAATGTCGGATAAATCACACCATGGCATGGAGTGCATGCACCGCAAAGCATGATAGCGTGTTACTATGCCACTTTCAACTTGGTGGTGCGATGCCAGTGTGGTACAACGGTTACAACCTCGAACCAGGATCTGGGAGACCCAAGTTCGAGTCCCTGCTCTGCTGTGAAATCTCTCCGGGCGACCTTGGGCCAGCCCCCCACACTCTGAAGCCTAGCCTACCTCACAAGGTTGTCGCGAGGATAAAATGAAGAAGAGGAGAGTGATGTGGGCCACCTCAGGTCCCCATTGGGGAGGAAGGCACGTTACAAATGAAATAAAGGAAGTAATTAAATGAATAAGACACAAGCTATAAATTGTTTCCAGCCTCAAAGAGAATGGATCAGATTCAAATTGCGTACCTGATATCAGAGGGCCCCTATATAGATCTGGGAGCACCCACGCAAAGTGCTTCTGGTAACTGATTTAGTCAACCAGTGGCCGACAAACAGGCAGATGGGCTTACTTTGTCCCAATCCTGCCAGTGTCTTAGCTGTGCCATCTGTGATGGAGAAGTGGGGGGACTGTTTTCTGTTAACCAAATACCACCTTATCTTTAAGACAGCCCAAAGCTTAGAGGCATACTAAAACCAGATCCTTATTTATTATCTCAATGAATGTGGGAACCGAGAAGGCACACAGCTTCTCAAATTACTGTTCGATGCTCCCTATTACCAGCTGGCAGCCTACACATTTTGAGAGTAAATATTTAAAGCTCCAGGCCCATACAGATATATTTCAGTCGATGTGATCAAATTCGAAAGTATAAATAGCAAGCCAAATGGTGCGTGAATCACACACGGTGGACGGCACCCTCAGATACTTTTTCTAAAAAGTTTGCTTGTAACTGAGCATCAAAATTATTCTAAAACGTACTGCATATAGTTTATTGATGCATTTTCTTTCACTGCTTCTCTGCGGTGGTCCACATTAAGGGTCCACCCAGTCATCCCAGTTTGGCGTACTGGTTAAGTGCGCGGACTCTAATCTGGGAGAACCGGGTTCGATTCCCCACTCCTCCACTTGCACCTGGCTGGATGACCTTGGGCAAGCCGTAGTTCTGACAAGAGCTGTCCTTGAAAAAGAGCAGTTTCTGTCAAAGAGCAGTTTCCTCTCAGCCCCACCTACCTCACAGGGTGTCTGTTGTGGGGAGGGAGGGAAGGGAAGGGAGTTTGTAAGCCACTCTGAGACACCTTTGGGTGGTGAAGGGCGGGGTATAAATCCAATCTCTTCTTCTTCTTCTTCTCTTCTTCAATGGGGGAAAAAAACGATTAATTTACAAGGGTTGTCTTTGCATTGTCTTGACCACCCTATAATGGAAGAGGGAAGAAGAAGAAGAAGAAGAAGAAGAAGAAGAAGAAGAAGAAGAAGAAGAAGAAGAAGAAGAAGAAGAAGAAGAAGAAGAAGAAGAAGAGGAGGAAGAAGAAGAGGAGGAGGAGGAGGAGGAGGAGGAGATTGGATTTATATCCCGCCCTTCACTTTTGAGTCTCAAAGCGGCTTACAAACTCCTTTCCCTTCCCCTCCCCACAACAGACACCCTGTGAGGTAGATGGGGCTGAGAGAACTCTAACACAAACTGCTGTTTCAGGAACAGCTATGCCAGAGCTTGTGACTGACCCAAGGTCACATCAGCAGGTGCAAGTGGAGGAGTGGGGGAATCGAACCCAGTTCTCCCAGATTAGAGTCTGCACACTTAACCACTACACCAAACTGGGAAGCAACAGAAGCCTATCTCTCTAGCATTCCAGCCTTGTCCTGTGCTAGAATAATAGAACCATAGAGTTGGAAGGGACCTCCAGGGTCATCTAGAGATATTCTAGAGACAGAATTGAACGAGATCCGAACATGCTGGAAAAGTGGGCGGGATGTGAACAAGATGCAATTGAACAAGGAGAAGTGCCAAATTCTACATCTGGGTAACACAAATGAGGAACACGCATACTGGATGGGGGATACACTTCTGTGTAGCAGTGTGTGTGAACAAGACCTTGGGGTAAGGGTGGACGGAAAGTCAAATATGAGCAGCCAGTGTGATGCGGCAAGGAAAAAAGAAGGTAATCTTGGGGTGTATCAACAGAGGCATAACATCCAAATCACGAGATGTCATAGTTCCGCTGTACACTGCATCGGTCAGGCCACACCTGGAGTAGTGCACGCAGTTCTGGAGGCCTTACTTCAAAAAGGATGTGGACAGAACAGAGCAGGTGCAGAGGAGAGCGACAAGGATGATCGGGGGCCTGGAGACTAAGAAGCCCTCTGAGGAAAGGCCGAGGGACTTCTTGGGAATGTTCAGCCTGGAGAAGAGGAGGTTGAGGGGGGACATGACTGCTCTCTCGAAGTATTTGAAGGGCTGTGTCACTTCAAGGAGGGCAGGGAGCTGTTCCTGTTGGCAGCGGAGGAGAGGACTCGCAAGAATGGGTTTAAATTAAGGGCGGGAAGGTACCAGCTGGATATTTGGAAAAACTATTTTACAGTCAGAGGTGTACAACTGTGGAATCAGCTGCCTAGGGAGGTGGTGAGCTCCCTCTCACCGGCAGTGTTTAAGCAGCGGCTGGAGAAACCCTTGTCAGGGATGCTCTAGGCTGATCCTGCATTGAGCAGGGGGATAATAACAACAACAACAACAACAACAACAACAACAACAACAGCAGCAGCAGCAGCAACAACAACAACAACAACAACAACAACAACAACAACAACAACAACAACAACAACAACAACAACAACAACAACAACAACAACAATAATAATAATAATAATAATAATAATTCAATTTATATGCCGCCCTTCCACAAGGGCTCAGGGTGGCGAACAAGGGCGACAATGCCATACGACCAGATAAAACATAAAACAGCCATGAATAAATAACCATAAAACTCCATGTCAGCTAACGGTAAAACAACAATAACACAGGAAAAAGCCATTACAGAGTAGGCACCACACAATCACACTAAAACACCCAGTTGGCATTACTCCAGTGGTGCCCATATACAACTGAGAGCCCCATGCCAGGGCCAGAGTGCCTCTAGTGGCTATACGCTGGTGGTATCATAGCGATGTCATAGCGGTGGCAGCCCCTACTCAAAAGCCTGGCGGAAGAGCTCCGTTTTACAGGCCCTGCGGAACTGCATAAGTTCCCGCAGGGCCCTGATCTCCTCCGGGAGCTCGTTCCACCAGGTAGGGGCCGCCACCGAAAAGGCTCTGGCTCTGGTCACTGCATATTTAACAACCTTGGGGGCTGGAATAACCAGCAGATGGACTAGATGGCCTCTATGGTTGGACTAGATGGCCTCTATGGTCCCTTCCAACTCTGTGATTATATGATATTCTAGTCCAATTCACAAATACTTTATGCCTTCCCACATTCCTGCCTGGGAAGTCTGATCCAGAAAGCTCTGAGCCTCCAGCAACATGATGTATGCCATCGGCTGTGCAAGCAGCATATGCACTTGGAAAGGGGACTGAATTGAAATAACTCTGCCCAAGATCCCAAGAAAGCCAACACATTGTGAGCATGTAACAGTACAGTGGCTAACTGTCATGCTGCATGCCACAGGCACAAAGCCAGTGAGGAGGAGGCTACTTGCTTTGAATGATCATCAATGCGTTCATCCAGGATTCTCTGTTCAAGAAATAATGGATGTTGTCGGTGGTTTTTCAGACATGCTATGCAGGGCTTTTTTGGTAGAATAAACCCAGCAGGAATTCATTAGCATAATAGGCCACACCCAACAGCAGAAACTCATTTGCATATAGGCCACACCCTTGATAGCGCAGTTCATTAGCCTATTAAGCCACACCCCCATGTTACCAGACGTGTGGTCATCCAGCCATACCCACCTTTTGCTTCTTATTCTGTTTACCTTGTTTGTTGTCAAAACCCAGGGCTTTTTTTGTAGCCCCCCTAATGTAGCCAATCCTGATGAGTACCTGCTCTTGGGTGTGTCCTATTATGCTAATGAGTTCCTGCTGGGCATGGCCAACTCGGGAGCCAGCCAGAGCTCCGTTCCGGTGCATTCCTGCCCAAAAATAGCCCTGATGCTATGTATAAAGACTGAAGCATCGTGATCCCCAACACAACATAACTTTCATTTCGGATCCTGGCTTTCTTGGGCCCAATGTTAGCTGAACTATATAATCTGGAGCTGATAAAATTAATTCAGATGTTTCCAATTATACGATGATCTGTGAATGTAACCAATTCAATGTCTTCAAAACCCAAGCTTATTTTTTTTTGAAGTATTGTAACTTAAAAGCATCTATACTGAAAGTAGAAAACAGGGTGTTGTCTTATTTTGAAAACAATTGAAAGGCATTCTTCCAAAAGGGTCATGCTAATCCATTATTTTAACAATTTAATCAGGGTTCCAAAATCTCCTTTGAATGACTCCCGTTATCAGCCGTCTCAGCTGCTAGAGAGTTGGCGTTTTGTCTTGGAGAGAATATCTCCTTTTCATTAGGGAGAGCTGTTTATTAGTGTTAGGCTCATAGCCTGATTTATCGATTCAGGCTTCCATAGCGAGTCGGACCGCGCCGTACAGCGAGGCAGTGTTCCTGTCATGTGTTCTCGATCTGAAGTGTTTACAATATTTTTGATTTACACCTTCCAGGTGTTCCCTTTGGAAAATATCACCGCATTTGGTTTACACATTTTTACAATGTATTTGTGGACACCCATCTAACTTCTACATTCATAACAGTTGACATTCCCGGGCCTGCCGGCCAAATGGAGGCAAAGGGGAGGCGGGGGGAGGGTTCCGTGGGCTTTTAAAATGCGAGATAATTGATTGGCGGTATTAGCAAAATCCCTAAACTACATAGTTGAGATTAGAGGAAGTTATAAGGGTGCCAGGGAACTCTGGGTCAGGTTAATTCTTGGGGGGTTAAACTTAACATCTCACAGCGATAACACAAAACAGTCCACTTTGACTTCCAAAGAAGAGCGTCTCTCCCCTGATCCATCATTTCGGGGCCGATCCACCACACGGCGCTGAGTATCTTTGCTTGGATCCCTAGATGGGTGGGTGGTGGTGGAGAGTGCTGTCAAGTCCTAGCTGAATTATGGCGACCCCATAAGTAAGGCTTCCAAGGCAAGAGTCGTTCAGAGGCCCTTTACCATCACAGCCCTGGTATTCTTTGGAGGTCTCCCATCTACTTATTAGCTGGGCCCGGCCCTGCTTAGCTTCTGCAATCTGACGAGATTGGGCTGGCCGGAGCTCTCCGAGTCGGGACCTTAGATGTGTACCTGGAGAAAAAAATCAGGTGTGTGAGGGGGGTGGCGTCTAGAATAAATGGGGGCCACGCCTGCAATGCCTCTGCTTGTCATTTATAGGCATTGCTCTCGCGAGCCAAAGGGGAGGGGGTTATCTGTTGCAGTTTCCGTGTTTGGAAACAGGTTAAGTCTCAGCGGTGTGTGCTGTCTTTTTTCTTTCCTCTTGGAGCGTAAGGGAGGCCAGGACTTTCCAACCCATCAAAAGGGGCAAGAGGGAGTTAACTGCACTAGCGTGTCTAGTGCTAGTTGTGAGGATAAAATGAAGGAGAGGCAGTGTGGTATAATGGATAGAGTGGTGGACTACGACCTCGGGTGACCCAGGTTCGAATCCCCCACTTCTACCATGGAAGCTTGCCAGGTGACCTTGGGCCTGTCACGGACTGCCAGCCTGGCCTGCCTCACAGGGCTGTTGTTGTTGTGAGAGAATGGAGGCGGGGAGGACAATGTTCTGAAAGATGCTTTTGAGTTCCAGCTGGGGAGAAAAAATGGGATATAAGGAAATAGAAATAAAGACATGTCAACAGGTGCTGGCTGCAGGCCGTAGCTATGATGGGGCTTTGGGGGGGCTCTGCCCCCTTTCTTAAAAGCACAGCCCCACAAGAATTTCTCCTGTAAATGCTTTTTTCCAATCATTTTTAAAACATTTTGTATAAAGGCGTGTGCTCCTTTAAGCAGACTGGGGTGCTGTAGTTGACTAATTCCAGCACTGAGCAAGGGGGTTGGAGTACGTGACCTCTAGGATCCCTTCTAACTCTGTGTCAAGAAACGGGTCTCCTTGAAGAGAGTTTTTCTGCCTGAGTGTTAGCTTTCTTGACTATAGAAGTCATCATCACCCCCACCTGCCGGCTTGTTCTCAGAATGGCTGCTTAGGCTGGCAGAAGTGGTTAACTTGCAGCAGCTGAGAACGGTCACCTAAAGTGGTGGACAGCTTGCAGGTTAGACGTCTATCCTGGTAACAGCCTTCGATTGGCTAAACGGCTTTTCTTCCTGCACTGAGAACTTCAGCCCCCGCCAGAAAAAAATGCGCCCCACAAGCCACAAAATCCCAGCTACGGACCTGGCTGGCTGGGTGACCTTGGGCCAGTTACGCACTCTCAGCCTGGCCTACCCCGCAAGGCGGTAGTGAGGCTAAAATGGAGAAGAGGAGAATGACGCAAGCTGCTCTGGGTGCCCATTGGGGACAAAGGTAGGGTATTAAATAAACAAATAAATATTTCTCCCCCACTGCTTGCCTGCCAACATCCTCTCTAGCAACACGTCAGCGACTCCTAAAAGCAAAGCTGAGGAAGAACAACTGAAGCTGAATCCAGATAAGAGAGAGGCAATGATAGCTGGAAGGGCCACTGATTTACATGGGGTGGCTCTTCCTACTATCAACAGGTCCTTGTGCAGGTTTCACTGACAGGCTCCACCGGGAGTCTTGCTAGATCCTGGCCTCCTGTTGGAGGAACAGGTGTCCAGGGCTCTGTGTGTAGCAGGAACTCCTTTGCATATTAGGCCACACACCCCTGATGTAGCCAATCCTCCCAGAGCTTACAGTAGCCCCTGTAAGAAGAGCTTTGTAAGCTCTTGGAGGATTGGCTACATTAAGGGTGCGTGGCCTAATATGCAAAGGAGTTCCTGCTACAAAAAGAGCCCTGCAGGTGTCCATGACAACAAAGAACGGTCCCCACACCTGCTGTATCTAGTTAGGTATCAGGTGGTAGCTGGAGATCTCCTGGGGTTATAAGTGATCTCCAGGCAACAGAGATCAGTTCACCTGAAGAAAACGGTTGCTTTGGAAGGTGGACTCTGTAGTATTATACCCCACTGAGGACGAAGAAGAAGAAGAAGAGAAGGGATTGGAATTATACCCCACTCTTCACTACCAGTGGGGCCAGAACTCTCACTGTTGCCCCCCCCCAGCACCAAGAATACAGAGCATCACTGCCCAAGACACGGTGTTCCATCTATAAAGGTAAAGGTTCCCTTGCTTGAAAGCCAGTCGAATCCGACTCTAGGGTTGCGGTGCTCATCTCCGTTTCCAAGCCAAAGAGCCAGCGCTGTCCAAAGACATTTCCGTGGTCATGTGGCCGGCATGACTAAACACCAAGGCGCACGGAACGCTGTTACCTTCCCACCGAAGTGGGACCTATTTATCTACTTGCAATTTCTTGCTTTCGAACTGCTAGGTTGGCAGGAGCTGGAACTAGAGACGGGAGCTCACCCCGTCATGCGGCACCCTGGTCTCGAACCCTGGTTCCATCTATACCTTGTGGCTAATAGCCGCTGATGGACCTCTGCTCCACATGTTTATCTAGTCCCCTCCTGAAGCTGCCTATGCTTGTAGCCACCACTTCTTGTGGCAGTGAATTCCACGTGTTGATTGAGACCCCCTGCCAGCCTGAGGAGACATGACTGACCTTGATGGGCCGAGGGTCAGATTTAGTAGAAGGCAGCTTCATATGTCCGTGCGTTTTCCTGCAACCCATGAGGGATGTTCACGAAATCCCAAGTGAGGGGTCCTTCGAGGAAACCTTTACTTTCTGGTACCTCCATTCTTATGGTGCCCAATAAAACCTTATTCTTATTTTAGGCCTGTTTCAGATCTAGTTAGCGGGGGCTGCTGTGTCGCCGTTCTTTGGGCTTCACCATCCTACCCTCGACCGACGAAACTAGAATCTCAGAGGTGCAGGCAGAGGTGCCCCTTGCAGGTGGGCACATCTTGTCCCTCATGCACATACATGGAGATGAGCGCTCAATGTGCCGGCTGCCAGAATTTGATTTTGAAGTTCCAGGGTTGCCAGCCTCCAGGTGGGGCCGGGGGAGGGGGGGTGTCTCCCGGAATTACAACAGATCTCCAGACTACAGAGTTCAGTTCCCCTGCAGGAAATGGCTGCTTTGGCGGGTGGACTGTATGGCATTATACCCTGCTGAGGTCCCTCCCCTTTCCAAACCCCGCCCTCCACAGGCTCCACCCTCAAATCTCCAGGAATTCCCCATTCAAATTTATTTTTGAACTCAGTTATATTTTTCAGTATTTGTGTGTGTGTGTGTGTTTGTGTGCCCGTGCCTGGGAGTCATGGCAGTCTCTGGCGACTCCTACTGGGGCATGGAGGACTTTTAGAGAAGTGACTTACGATTGCCTGCCTCTGGCCTCCCAGCCCTGGCATTCTTTGGAGGTCTCCCATCCAAATACTTGCCAGGGTCGGACTCGGCCCTGCTTAGCTTCTGAGATCTGTCAAGATTGGGCTTGCCTGGGCAATCCAGGTCAGGGCCTGAGTTATAGTTCCCTGATCCAAGTTTGACCAACACCACCTTGGTTCTTTAAAAGGGGACAGAATATTGTGTGGCAGGGCTTTTTTTGTAGAAAAAGCCCAGCAGGAACCCATTAGCATAACAGGCCACACCCAACAGTAGGAACTCATTAGCATATCAGACCACTCCCTTGACAGCACAGCTCATTAGCATATTAGGCCACACCCCCCCAATGTAGTCAATCCTAATGAGTTTCTGCTGTTGGGTGTGGCCTATTATGCAAATGAGTTCCTCCTGGGCGTGGCCAGCTTGGGAGCCAGCCAGAATTCCATTCCTGTGCATTCCTGCCCCAAAATAACCCTGTTGTATGGTATGTGAATACAAGAGGCTGAGAAAAGCCTGGTTTGAAAGACAGGGGGTTCGAAGCACCATGTCCTGATTTATCAGGGCCGAGGACAGACTGGCAATTTGCCGCGGGATGGGACCCGGGCTGACAACGACTCAATATCGGATTAAATGGAATGTTCACACAGGCACATCTGCCTGGCGTCCCCCACCCGTAGCCTACCGGTGCTCTCGCGCTTCACTGCCGGATTAAAAAAACACCTGATAAAAGCCGACGCAAATCTTGAAAGCCTGCGTTTGTCGCGCGTTTCTCCGCTTCCGGGGAGTCTGAACGCGCAGCCGAAAAGCCGGGAGCAACCCGCGTTGGGCATGAGGCAGCAGTGGTGTGATTGGCTGCGCTCCGCTCCACTGCCCAATAATGGGGAAACAGCGAATATAGCGCGCCTCCGGCGCGGCAGTCTGAACGCTCCCGCGCGCCTCCGTCCAGTATCTTCCGGCAGAGGCCCCCGCTGTGTGGACGGGAAAACCCGGTATCGTTTACTCCGGGGTTTTTTTGCCGCGACTCGATACCGGGGCAAATTGCCAGTCTGTCCTGGGCCCAGGTGTGAGATTCTGGAGAACGCAAATTGTACGGAGGGGGGTTCCCCTGCCCCGCACATGAGGGGGTTTTTTTGCAACACAAGCCAACAACAAACCAGTTGGACAAGAGTCAGTGAGGAAATGGAATCGGTTCCTTGGTGGCAGAAAGTGCTGTCAAATTGCAGGTGACTTTACAGTGACCCCGTCGGGTTTCTCAAGGCGAGAGACGTTCAGAGGTGGATTGCCATTGCCCGCCTCTGCATTGGGACCCCGGACTTCCTTGGTGGTCTCCCGTCCAAATACTAACCCGGCCTGACCTTGCTTAGCTCCCCAGGCCTGATGAGATCAGGCTATCCTTTGCTAAAATGTAAGATCAGTTTTGAATTCTGCTTCCAAAGAGGAGAAGAAAGCCACCGTGAAGCTGCCTCTTCCTCCATTGGGTTGTTGCCCTGAATTGCCCTTTCTTATTTATTATTATTATTTATTACTTTCGATTTATACCCCACCTTGCCTGCAATTATTGGATGTTTTCCCTTTACAGCCATCCTGGTTCTCTTGTCTCCTAGAAGCAAAGGCGAAGGAAAGGCCAAACAGTCTGCTTTGGCAAGACACTTCTGTGCTCCTCTGTTTTTGCAAGCAGCGTCTTTTGCGTGGCTTTCTTTTGTCTTCATTTTCGGGACGGTGGAAATGAATGTGCAACGGCAGAGGCTAAAATGTAGCGTTCTTTTTTCTTTTTTTTTTAAGTTTATTTTTCAAGTAAGAAAATGAAAACCGTTCAGCGGAAAGCTTCAACAAACAAACTTATCTGAGGGCAAAACCCAAAGATAGCTAAATGACAGCCTTTGTCCAAGCAATCTTCGCTAGGGGTGAAAATGCCCTCGGTATCCTCGGCTGATTGCTTGAATGGCTTTTTTTTAAAAAGGTTCAGACAAATCTGAGGTCTTTCAGCAGTAATTTAGAACCTCCGAGGTCAGTGACTGTATACCAGATTCTGGGAACAAACCGCTGTTTCCTTCAGGTCTTGCTTGAAGTCCTTTGAGAATAGGGTTACCGGATGTCCCCTTTAGAGAGGACGTGTCCTCTTCTTTTGGTGTCTGACCTCTTTTGGGCTCTTTTTTTAAAAAAAAAACCTGATGAAAATGTCCTCTTTCGGGGTTGGAAGGCAAGGACTATTCCTAGTTTGTCGCAATTATCACAGCTTAAATAGTAGGGGGGGTCTTCAAAATGAGATTTGTCATGGTGATCACTTGCTTGAACTAGTCAGTCAGGAAATGTGTCCTCTCTTTTGCTTTTCAAAATCTGGTAACCCTATCTGAGAAGCAAATGGCTGAGATACATGGGGTTTGGATCTGATCCAACAAAGCTTCTTCTGCTGCTCTTTTGTGTGGTTACGTTGCAGACAACTTAACGGCGACCTGGTAGGGTTTTCAAGGCAAGAGGCATCCAGAGGTGGTTTGCCATCATTGGGGGCTTTGAAGTGGCAAATCTGGGATTCCTTGGTGGTCTCCCACCCAAATACTAACCAGGGCTGACCCTGCTTAGCTTCTGAGATCTGACAAGGTCGCCATCCAGGTCAGAGTTCTTCTGAGCATGTCTTCTTGAAATTATATTCTGTTGGCATCCACAGGCTTTACTTCCAAGTAAATGTGTTTTACAACTAGGGTGTACCTTGCTCTAACCGCTCTTGTTAAATTATTATTACTACTTTTGTTTCCTAGACTACCAGAACATATTAATGTAGCAGTGTTTAATTAACTTATCAAAAAGCACAGCAGAAAGAGGTTTTCAACGCTAGTCTCCTGTCTAAACAATAGGGTGTCCTTCTGGTCTAAAGTTTTCTAAAATTATCTGGGCCACAGTATACAAACACTACCAGTAAAACTGGAAACAGGTTCCTTGAGGTTTGAAATCTTGTCTTTTCCCCTTATTTGTCTGGATTTACGCCTGAATTTAATACAGTTGGGTTTTTTTAATAAACAGAGATGCAAATTCTGTAACTAAAATGATTTTCCTAGCTGCATCAAACTGTGACAACTGAAAGGTTTCATTTTGCTTTTTAAAAATCCCTGTGTCAAGATTTAGATTCAGGTTCAATGTTAAGAGTGGGTCTGATAGCATTCGTGATTTTTTTATACACATAAATTGCATATTCGTACCCAGGTTCCCTTCAGCATTTCCTCTTTACTCAACTCAAAGATCATCTTGGATTTTTTAAAAAAGTACATGATGTTCTAATTCATGGAAATAATGTCCGAACGAAAATAAATAAAAGGGCATTGCCATGTGTGAAAGGCACAGCCTGGCAATGTACTTTGAATTATTCAAAAGCTTCCTGTTTTGCTCAGACCTGTTAGGTACAATTTATATACATCCATAGCTGCTAAAAATTCTTTACTGCGTTATATTAAAGGAAAATAAAGGGTTGTTTTTTCCCCATGCACAGCGTCTATTTAAAACCAGGTCCTTTGTTGCCTGAAGATCTAGTTATGAATTTATATACATTCTGCTTTTTTATTCATCCCCCCACCATACTCTGTCCTTTTATATTTGAGAACTACACTGCTTCAGTTTCAACTGGAACATGTTCTAGTCTCTCCCCTTGAAATTCAATGCACCGTGATCTTTTAAGTCCGTTTATTTAGAAATCCCAAATTGTTCAATGGGTTTTCCTAGTCATATATTTCAAGCTACATGTCCATAACTTTGGGTAGCCCGTTACCCAAATCTGGCTCATCAATACATAACATTTAAATCAATAAAATATATTCAGGTGGGGAGCTGTGTTGGTCTGAAGCAACAAAGCAAAATTCCAGTGGCACCTTTAAGACCGACAAAGTTGAATACCTTGAATAAAACTTTGTTGGTCTTAAAGGTGCCACCGGACTGGAATAAATAAAATATGTAGGTTTGTTTAAGATGAGCGATCTGATCTGCGTTCATGCATTCTTCAAAGATCTGCCTGCTCAGTTTCATGCTTTCCAGTTCCCCGCTAGCACCGCAACCTCCATTTGGCCGCCTACGATCGGTTCTAAAGGGAACTGAGGCTGTCCAATATTTTTAATTTTGGCCTCTTATTGAGCAAACAAGTAACTTGAACTGAAAGCTAATAATGTAACAGGGAGGGTTTGGGGGTGAGGGGGAGCTCTTTGCCAGTTGCCAGTGCCTGTTAAATGGGCAGATTAGCTGTCTTACTTTTTAACATATAAACATCTGAAACCCGTTTCCTGTTTAAAGGGGGGGGTTAGGTAGATGACCTCAAGCTAGTTTCTTTTTCTTAAAAAAAAATTAACAAATGGGAATTGTACATCATAGTGGCGGGGGGAGAGGACCACTCTTGGTGGTCCTGTTACATTCTGTATATGGGGAGGGAGGGAGAGAGAGAGCTTGCAGGAGGGGGGGAAATACAAAAATAAACTTTTACCTTCTTAGTTTCAGGGTGGGCAATGCCATTTCTGCACTGGGACCCTCTGCTCTGGGAAGTGTTAGCGGCTGTCACTCACGGCAGACACAGTCCCCCGACCGTTTGCGCTCTGGCAGAGCCTGAGATGAAACACTCCCTAGATTGTAAGTGGCCGGTCCGTCCCCCCCCCCTTTGCTTTGTGCCACTGGTCCTTATCCAGGCTGTCAAAGGGAATGCAGAGGAGAGGGCGCATCCATTCACATGCCACTCCAGGGCCCGAGCAAGGGGGAGAAACATTGCCAAATTGGCTCTCAACTGTCGGGAGGGAGAAGAAAGAAAGAGAGAAAGGAGTCGCAACAAAACATCACAGCAGCTGTAACGTGTTGCCGATTGCATCTTTTACAAACCCCAGCGTGATGCATTTGGGAAGACGGCGGTGAAAATCTGAAGTTGCAATTGCATTCATCTGCTTTGTGACTTTTGGGGGTGTCTGTGTACATTTTAGGAATGGAAGGGGGAAATTGGTATAGTTTGTTGAGAACTCTGGTTGCTTTATCAGATAAAACCAGGAGCTGTTTAAAGACAGTAGCAAATAACGTTTTGCATTATTGGAGCGGCTCAGTATCCAGCAGCAGACAGGAAAGGATGTCAGGCAGTCAGGATTTGGCCAATTTGATCCATAAAGCCTGATCCAGATGGTGGCCTCCGGTCCACAATTTTACAGAGGAGAACAGGAACACGGGTGAAACAGCCACATTCTCATTCCACGATTTATGGTCCAAGCATATCACTGCTGACGCATCTCTGATGCCTCTACCCAATCGGCTCTATTTTATACGCAGTGAAATCATCTCTCCCACACCATTAAAAAACAATAATACAGAATACATTTAATTTGGGAAGTTGAAGATATGCAAGCAGAAATGATCCTAAAATCTGCTAACCAAAGTTTCATAACAGGCCCAGTGCCTTAATGTCCCTTATCGTTCATGCACATGGATTTATGCATATTAGAACCAAGTGCCCCCCAACACCACTGTAGAAATTTAACTTCTATACTCAGGGCGGGGGGAGCAGAACCCCAAAGATGATAAGGCCAGCAACTCACACCGATGACATTGTAACAACATCCCATCCAAAGGCAAAAATAAGGACGGTGGTTTCACAGGGACAGAAGCAGACAAGTGGCCAATGTTCCCTCTAAGCTGTGGAGTTTCGTGAGCAAAAACTCTACTTTGTGAGCTACTGGCGTTAAAGCTGTGAGCAAGTGATCTGGCTACTGCATAAATTAGTTTGCTCTGGAGCCATCCTTCCTGAGCGAAGACAAAAATGGGTGAGCAGGAGGCTAAAAAGCTGTGAGCTAGCTCACACTAACTCAGCTTAGAGGGAGCATTGCAAGTGGCCCCGACGAAGAGAGACAGTTGGGTCTGTGCCATCACTGGATTGATCAGACCTTATCTACCCCAAAGGTACCAGGACTATGCTCTGCCTGTACTGTGCAAGATTCTACCACAGCTCTGACCTTACATTCCAGATGTCTCTAGGCTCTGCTGGAGGTGGAGGGGCCATGGTTTGGTGGTAGAGCATCTGCTTTGCATGTAGGAAGTTGGTACCATTGATCAAAGGATCAAGTAGAAGGTGACGTGAAAGACCTCCACCTGAGATTCCAGAGAGCCCAATAGAGAATGCTGATCTTGATGGACTGAGGGTCCCATTTGGTATAAGGTAGCTTCATGCATTCATGTGTGTCTCAGTTGTTTCCCCTCCGATTCCAACCGGGGGGCCTCTCTCTCTCTCTCTCTCTTTTTTTGAACGGATCAGATTGAACAATCTGATAGATCAGGGCTGCCAGCCTCCAGGTGGGGCCTGGAGATCTCCTGCTTTTACAACTGCTCTCCAGCTGACAGAGATCAGCTCCCCTGGAGAAAACGGCTGCTTGGAAGGGTGGACTCTGTGGCCTTGTCCCACGCTGAGGCCCCTCCCCAAACCCCGCCCTCTCCCAGATCCACCCTGTTATGTACTGACACAGGACACTACCAGTTATGGACTGAGCTTGAGAGAACAATGGGGCGCCAGGATCTTGGGATGGACCTATTGTTTTAGGGTTGCACTGTAAATAGCCAATCACGGGGTGTGGGAGGGGGCGTGTGTTGTTTGGCATGAATATAAGTCAATGGAAATTTCAACTTGTATAAATGTGAAAGAAAACTGCTATAAAATGATGTATAGATGGTATATGACCCCCCAAAAAATTGCTATTATAAATGATAGCATGTCTAACAAATGTTGGAAGTGTAAGGAAAAAGAAGGGTCATTTTATCATATGTGGTGGACTTGTGATAAAGCAGTAAGGTATTGGACTGAGATCCACAATGAGATACAAAAAATTTTGAAATGTACTTTTAAGAAAGACCCACAGATGTTACTGTTAGGTCTTAAGATGGAAGAAATAAATGTAACCAAGAGAACATTGCTATGGTACTTGGTGACAACAGCCAGAATGACTTTTGCACAATTCTGGAAGCAAGAAAAAATACTGGAAACATGGGAATGGATTAAGAAGATGCTGTTTATGGCAGAAATGGACAAGCTAACAAGAAAATTAAACAACGAGGAAGATGAAAACTTTTTTGAAGAATGGAAAGACTTTCAAGAATATTTGCTGAAAAGTTGGGATGTTAAACATGGTTTGATTTGTTTTGATAGTTATTAAGGGGAAACTTTAAAGTGATTAGATTCTTAAATTGTTACCATTAGTAAAGAAAGTAAAATTAGTAGTTAATGTAACTGAATAAGAGAGATATTAACGGGGTTGGAGCATTGCGGGAAGCCTTGTTTGGAGGGGGGAGGGAAAATAATGGAAGGGATATGTATTTACTTGTTTAAGTTGTATGAACATGTGAAAAATATCCAATAAAAATTGTATTCTAAAAAAAAGAATATAAGCAGGGTCTCGGCCTCGCTGTTTTGTCTTAAAGTTTAGCTGAATCACTATTAAACTATGAGCTGATCACTGCACACGTCTCGAACCTGGTATATTACACACACACACCCAAAGTCTCCAGGTATTTTCCAACCCAGACCTGGCAACCCTACGAGAGATATGGTTTAATTGTCCTCATTAAAGGGATACTGTCCTGGCACTGTAGCCATCTCAGGCTGGGAAGTCCTATAAAGGCCTGCCTAGGTTGGGGGGAAATGAGGCTAATACCTTAGTGATTTTTTAATGCGGGAAACCAGAGCTCACTAGGTAAGCCTAGGTTGGGTGCCCAGCATCTCCAGGTAAATGGATCAGGTGATATGAATGACTGGACACCTGAACGTCTGAACAAATAAAGCTGCTTTATACTGAGTTAGAGTTGGGGTCCATCAAGACAGGTATCGTCTTAGACTGGCGGCCCCTCTCCAGGGTCTCCGGTCGAAGCCTTTCACATCATAAGAACATAAGAGAAGCCAATGTTGAATCAGGCCAATGGCCCATCTAGTCCAACACTCTGTCACACAGCGGCCAAAATATACCAGGTGCCATCAAGAGGTCCAGCAGTGGGGCCAGGACACTAGCAGCCCTCCCACTGCTGCCCCCTCCAGCACCAAGAATAGAGTGCATCACCTGCCCCAGACTGAGAGTTCCCATCTATCATCATCAGCTTCATATCTGATCCTTCTAATTGGAGAAGCTGGAGGCTGAACCTGGGACCTTCTGCACGCCAAGCAGAGGCTCTTCCGGTGTGCCACGGCCTCTCCCCCAAGCTCTACCAACCTTGCAAGACCAATGTTTGTTTGTTTGTTTGTTTGTTTATCTATTTATTGCTTTAACTTTTACCCCGCCTTCCCCGCCAAGGCTCAGGGCACCTTCCACAAAACTGATGGGCAATATACATTTTACACATGATAGGATACAACAAATCATTTAAAACACTGACAGACCAATTTAAAACATAGCTTCGGTGGCAATAGAAATAAAGTGCAGAGTGAGGACACATTCAGCGGTGTCACCGCGCTGGGTCATGCTGGGTCTGAGTTCACTCAGGGCGCTGCTGGTAAGACGCCGCTCCTACCGGAACGCCTGCCTAAAAAGCTCTGTTTCCATGGCCCTGCGGAGCTGTGAAAGGTTCCGCAGGGCCCTGATCTTGGCAGGAAGCTCATTCCAATAGGACGGAAGTATGAACGAGAAAGCCCTGGTCCTAGTTGCCATCAACCTGACTTCCTTTGGGCCAGGGAGGTCCAGGCAGTTTTGGGATCCTGGTCGCAGTGCTCTCTGGGGAACATGCGGGGAAAGGTGGTCCCTCAGGTAGGCCGGTCCCTGACCATTTTATTAGATTTTTATCCTGCCCCTTCCCCAGAATGGGGCTCGGGGCAGCCCAGAACATGACAATACAGTAACAATAATGAAACCAGAGTTCTAACAAGATCCAATCCGATTAAATTAAAATCCAATTAATTTAACACACAGCTTTTGGCATAAAACCCCACTGTATTGTTAGTGGAGTCCACCAGAATTACATTACAGGAATGCCTGGTGAAATAACTCCGTCTCACGTGCCCGACGGAATGCAGACAAGTCCCACTGGGCCCGAGTCTCCTCAGACAGAACTTTCCACCAGGTCAGGGCCGAGTTGGTAAAGGCTTTCACCCTTCTTGCACTCAAGACGGGCAAATCGAGGGCCAGGCACCCCCAAAAGCCCACGAGCGGCTGAACAAAGACACCGTGGGGGGTCATAACGAGAGAGGCGGTAACCTTCATATTCTTAAGGGGGCCTAGTAGAAATATAGGATATTAAGGAATGCAGCGTTTGAAATTCAAGAGCTGAAGATTTGTAAGCAGCCCAATCTTTTTTTAAAAAAAAAATCTGACTGAGGTTTAATAATTTCATGTGTGGGAAATGTGATCTTGGTTGTGAAACTCTAAGAAACCTGTGGGCGGCATCGGTCAGGGGGCTTTTAGGATGTTGCTGTCCCAACGAGGTGGCCTGGTCCTTTCTAAGATGCAGAAGAGGTTCTTGAATTTCAAATGTAGACGCGGGGAGGCTCCATTTTCTGTAATTTTAATATAGATAAATGCAACCTTAGAGACGTAAAATGTGGAATTCCATTAATATATAAAGCGCATAGTTCACTCACCTCTAAAATATTGCCAGATCTGCATATACTAAATCTATAGCAGTAGACAAAGGTCTGGAGAATAAGAAATTAGCACAGAGCTGTCAGAGTTTGTATTGCTCACATCAAACTCTTGTTTGCTAGGACTGCCTCCCATCTTTCAGTGCGGAGAAACATGACCTCTACGCAGATTTGTTTGTGCGGGGGAAAGCACTCCCTCCATTAAAATAAACAGAGAGCTTCTGCACATGCAAGAACTCGGTACGAGCATCTGAGCATACGTGGGGCTCTGTGTTGGGAAATAAGAACACAAGAAGTCCTGGTGGGCGAGATAATCCATTTAGTCCAGCATCCTGTTTCCTGTAGGGGCCAGTCAGGTGCCCTGGAAGAGAAGGTCATGTGGCATTCAGAGGTATATGCATACTGCCTTTATTATAGAAGGAGAAGGAGAAGGAGAAGGAGAAGGAGAAGGAGAAGGAGGAGGAGGAGGAGGAGGAGAAGGAGGAGGAGGAGGAGGAGGAGGAGAAGAAGAAGAAGAAGAAGAAGAAGAAGAAGAAGAAGAAGAAGAAGAAGAAGAAGAAGAAGAAGAAGAAGAAGAGGAGGAGGAGGAGGAGGAGGAGGAGGAGGAGGAGGAGGAGGAAAAGAAGGAGAAGAAGAAGAAAAGGAGAAGGAGAAGGAGAAGGAGAAGGAGAAGGAGAAGGAGAAGGAGAAGAAGAAGAAGAAGAAGAAGAAGAAGAAGAAGAAGAAGAAGAAGAAGAAGAAGAAGAAGAAGAAGAAGAAGAAGAAGAAGAAGAGGAAGAGGAAGAGATTGGATTTATACCCCGCCCTTCACTACCCAAAGGAGTCTCAGAGCGGCTTACAAACTCCTTTCCCTTCCCCTCCCCACAACAGACACCACTGATGGACATATTTCCCACCCTCCGTAAAGCCATCTAAAGTACTGGCCCTGCCACATCCCATGGCAGTGAGTCCACATATTATTCATGTACTGTGTGATGAAACACGGCCTATCCTGAAGCTACTGTCCATCGATTTGTTTGGCTGTTCTCTGGGTTTTAGTATTTTACGAGAGAGAAAGAGAGAATATCAACACAATGCATAATTATAAAAACCTAATTTTGGGGACAGACCCTGTACTCGCCGAGAGTTTTCCGAGTGGTTTGTATATATGAGATTTATTTTTAAAACAAAAAAACCTACAGAGGTGTTGGTGTTGTTGTTTAAAAGCCACAGTTGCAATACAGAGCCAATTCTGTCCAAGCGTCGTGATCTATCCTCTCTGTCCAAGTGTCCATCTATGACACTAAGTAAATCAATTAATCTTCTGTGCATTCTTAAGAGGGGATCCATGGATTATAGGTACTTGCTATTAGCGAGGATGCTTTTGGAAAACGCCAGTTGCTAATCTCCTCCTGTCAGTTGTTAACAGTGATGGGCTGGGGGTGGGGGGTGGAATTACAGAACAAGAAAGCTACAGGCCGGGATAATTAGTAAAATTAAGTGACTCGGTATTTGTTTGCTTTTTTGCATGAACTTCCCCAGCCCTGCATTCCCCCCCCCCCGTCTTATCACAAAGCTTTTGACATGACAGGTTAATGCGACCCCCTCCCAAGTTGAACTTAATCGTCTTGCCGTCCCCTCCCTGTTTAGCGGCTGGGGGGTTCAGATTCTCCTCTCCGGTGAAATCTGAGCTCTTTGGGGAATAGAAAAGCAACAAGTTCCAAATGCCCAAAACATTTACTCAAGGGCGAAGGCAAGTTTCCCTTCTCAAGTTCATTCTTACTTGAGCGTCTGCAGATTTCGAGAGTCACCGACTGATGGGGAAAGATATAGAGACTTTGACGCACAGTGATCAAATTCATGAGCTGGGCTGGGTGTTCTGATTTTAAAAGCAGTGACATCAGACCTCGGTCCCAAAACTGACCCATAGTCTGCGACAGGAAAGAACAGTATTTTGTGATTTCTATAATTTTTGCAAATTAAGAAGACGCGATAGGATTCCTCTTCGTTTGTACAATTCCTTCCAATTGTCATCACTAATTCTGCTTGTGCTACTGGGGGAGAGAAGCGTGGAAGATATTGCTTCCAGCTAGTGGAAACACTATCCAGAAACTCTTCTGCCTTCTGAGATTTTGTCAGCCCTCGGCCACACATTTATGCATATCTTCATCACCACGAGGACTGGGAACCTGGTTTTTAAAATAAAAGGAGATCTTAAGCAAAATCAGTTCCCCAACCAATTCCTCACAGTCTTCCGCTTCTCTACGGAACGTCAGCATTTGCACCCATGGTCCTATATTAGAGAAGGCACTTATAAAAAAAATTCTTCCTGTATTAGATTTTATTTATTTGGATTATGTCTTTGTCAGCTTTCCAGGGAAAGAACACACACCAAACTATTCAAGGCCAACTATTCAAGATATTTAAATCAATGTAAAAACGATAAAACACCAAGAAGTCTCTAATTTAAAGTCACAACAGCATCAAATCTCAAAACAATCTAAAGCCAGTTTTAAAGGAAATGATAACAAAACCAGCAAAAAAAACCCAAACAAACAAGGAGAGAAAATCAGTCAGAGGGCCCAAAGCAAAAACAGACCTGTCAACATACAGGACAGGAAAACATAAAATGGTAGGGAAACAGCCTGGAAAGGTCTTACACAGGTGCTAAAATGTTGATGAACCTCCGTGTTTGGCAAACAGGTTGTAGAAGTTTCTCCTGTTTATGAGGAAATCCCTTTTTTTAAAATTCACATCATTAGAGCCCCACCTGAAAATACACAAGCCCCTTTGGTTGGGGTAGTCATGCTCTGGTCCTTAGGGGGCTACAACTCTCAAATGCATCACAATTGTGATGTAGCACGTGGCCCTATGGGGCAGCTCTTCTATCAGTTGGGGGGAGACATCACTCCTTGGGGCAGCAAAAATATTTCAACCCCTGTTATCTAACTGCCTAATTTATGGTCAAAACTCCAACTGGTCATTGCCAAAGCACCAACCGGGGGGGGGGACTTTTCTGCTATTCTGGTTTCTAAGATGATGCCTTGAATTGGTTTCCTCCAAACCTGCTCCTATTTCTTCCACCCCCCCACAAGTCCAGAAGCTTCGCCCTCATTTATGTATGCCAGAACGGTGCGATTCGGTTTTTCAGAACTGACATTTCCGTAAATCCCCGACGTCATTCGACTGTTATTTCCCGATTCTCCCATTGAAAATAGGGAATTAAGGTAAAGCGGATAAACCCCTGCCCACCAAGAGCCTTTGTACTCAAATCTTTTCCTGCAGAATTGTTTATGCGCAAAAAAAGAGAGGGGGGGGGTGCGCGCTTGCTAATTTTAGCTGGCAAAAAAAGTGGACCTCTGTCTGCATCCGACTAAGTTCCCGAAAGATAACCAGCGCAAAGATGATGTCATCTGAATATGGCATCCGACGAGATCAAAGGGAGAACTGTATACATCTGCCAAGACTGATTGAAACGTTATTGGCGTTCGCTTCCGTTCCGCTAAGTATGTGCTCCATTGATATAAGTAATTTGCCAGCACCATGAAAGGAAGGCCAACGTCGTCTGTTTGTGCTCGTTCATTTCTATGATATCTCAAGCCTTTCCCCCCACTTCAATGTAGCGACCCCATATAGATGGGCTCCCATCTCCCTTTGCATTTAAGGTCTTGCCAAGAGAAAATGGCAAGGATTCAAAACAGCTTTTGAAAAACACCCAGAGAGAGAGATATTTCTGGAAATTAAACGCAGGTTGATAACCATCTTGCCTTCCCGGGATGGGACATTGACATTTCGATGTTTGAAAGAGAGTCAGGAATGATCCATTGCTACCCCACCTGAAACTGTTTCCCATTGTCTCTGCTTCCATTTTCTGACCTTCTGAAAGGAGAAGGAAGCGTCTTAGAGGCTGCGGCATGATCGACTTCCATTGTGGAAGTGGGGGGTCTGTTGCATCCAAAGGAACGGTGGGAAAACAACTGTTGTCCCCAGTTGCTCTGACCTGGATGTCCCAGGCTGGCCTGAGACCATCAGATCTCAGAAGCTAAGCAGAGTCAGCACTGGTCAGAATTTGGATGGGAGACCACCAAGGAAATCCAGGGTCACTGCACCGAGGCAGGCGATGGCAAACTGCCTCTACACATCCCTCACCTTGAAAACCGTATGAGGTCACCACAAGTTGGCCGCAACTCGAATGCACTTCCCACCACCAAAACTGTTAAGAACATAAGAACAGAAGACAAGCCAATGTTGGATCAGGCCAACAGCCCGTCAAATCCAACACTCTGTGTCACACAGTGGCCAAAAATACCAGGGGCCATCAGGAGGTCCAGCAGTGGGGCCAGGACACCAGAAGCCCTCCGACTGTTGATGCCCCCCCAAGCACCAAGAATACAGAGCATCACTTAAGAACAGAAGAACAGAAGAGAAGCCAATGTTGGATCAGGCCCATACAGAGCATCACTTCAGAACATAAGAGAACATAAGAGAAGCCAATGTTGGATCAGGCCAACAGCCCGTCCAGTCCAACACTCTGTGTCACACAGTGGCCAAAAACACCAGGGGCCATCAGGAGGTCCAGCAGTGGGGCCAGGACACTAGAAGCCCTCCCACTGTTGCCCCCCCAGCACCAAGAATACAGAGCATCACTTAAGAACATAAGAGAAGCCAATGTTGGATCAGGCCCATACAGAGCATCACTTCAGAACATAAGAGAACATAAGAGAAGCCAATGTTGGATCAGGCCAGCAGCCCGTCCAGTCCAACACTCTGTGTTACACAGTGGCCAAAAACACCAGGTGCCATCAGGAGGTCCAACAGTGGGGCCAGGACACTAGAAGCCCTCCCACTGTTGCCCCCCCCCAGCACCAAGAATACAGAGCATCACTTAAGAACATAAGAACATAAGAGAAGCCAATGTTGGATCAGGCCCATACAGAGCATCACTTCAGAACATAAGAGAACATAAGAGAAGCCAATGTTGGATCAGGCCAACGGCCCCTCCAGTCCAACACTCTATGTCACACAGTGGCCAAAAACACCAGGTGCCATCAGGAGGTCCACCAGTGGGGCCAGGATGCTAGAAGCTCTCACAAGCAAAGATCTCCAGCGTGTCAGATGCTGTCCATGTGAATGGAAAAGATTTTTTTAAAATATGGTCACTTGACCGGGAAACACAAGATGCCTCAACGTAATCCTGGCTCTCGCTGAACATTGTTTGGCAAGCGCCAAGTCAGCATTCAGTCAGGGCCGCATCAAGGAGTGACTCACACAAACAAGCATCCCACAGATCCAAATTCCATGGAGGGAACTTCCCTATGACCTTCTGTGGCCTTTTCAGTGGGATCCATTTGCATGCTCAGTGACAAGTCTTGATAAGATTGTTATAATCAGACCATGAGGAACAAACACTTGTGTGCAAACTGGCCCATAAAGTAGTTGGCCTCCTATTAAAAACAGAGTGCTGCTCTCTTCTGCTAATTTAGAGGACACACCCTTTTGTTTAGCAACGATAATGTGCCTGGGCTCAGGGTGAGGCCTCTTCTGTAGCTCTGGCTCCCGGTAGGGTTGCCATCCTCCAGGTGGGGGCTGGAGATCTCCCAGACGATTCCCCTGGAGAAAATGGCGGGATGGACTCTGGCATCACATCTCTGCTGAGCTCGCGCCCCTCACCAAATTCTTATCCAGGGCCGGCCCGTCATTGACAAAATTTAGGCAGCTGCCTACGGGCGCCGGCTCGACGAGGGCGCTGCTCTGGCTTGCCAGCCACCCCGCCTTCCCCTCCCGCAGAATCCAACCAAGTGAGAGCTAGGCGTGAACGTCAGGCTGCTATTCCTAGGGTGCAGTGGCAGGTCTTCCAGCGAGGGAGGTGGCTTTCACCACTGGCGGGGATGCTGTTTCGGGCCTCCGGGGATGAGGAGGGGAGGCGTGCATGTGGGGATGTCCCCATGGGGTGGAGGAAAGGGGCCTGGAGGCCTGATGGGCCACGCATCATGCGCAGCCGCCTCTCCCCTCCCGACAGCCCCCCAGGCAGATGGAGCTTGCTCTGGCCACGCTCCTGCTCCAGAGCCATCATGCAAGTGGCCCCATCCTGCGGTTCCAGCCAGGAGGGACCACAGCAGGAGCGCCCCCTACCTTTGTCGTGCCCCTGAAACCAGAACACTGGTGCTCATGGAGGGGGTGGGGTGGGGCACCAGAAAATTGGTGGGGGCACGGGGGGGCACCAGGACAGGGGGGCGCCTAGTGTGCAAAAAAAACCTGGGGCAGGCCCTGTTCTTACCTCCACAGGCTCCGCCTACAAAATCTCTAGAAGCTTTGCAACCTGGAGTTAGGGTTGCTACGTCCAGGCTGGGAAATTCCTGGAATTTTGGGAGTGGCGCTTGGGGAGGGCAGGCAGGGTTTGTAGAGGGGAGGACCTCAACAGGAGACCACCCTCCAAAGCAGCCATTTTCTCAAGGGGAATTGATCTATGTTGCCTGGAGATCACTTGTAATCCTGGAAAGTCTCTAGCCACCACCTGGAGGTTGGTGACCCTAATGCCCCCCCCCCTCTCTTAGGGTTGCCAGCTCTGGGCTTGGAAACACCTGAAGAATTTGGAGGTGGAGACTGGAGAAGGGGTGGGTGGGAAGGAGGAGGGAACCTCAGCTGGGCTCTTTTTGTAGCAAGAACTCCTTTGCATATGTGGCGACACCCCCCCAATGTAGCCAATCTTCCAAGAGCTTACAGAGCTCTTCTTACAGGGGCTACTGTAAGCTCTTGGAGGATTGGCTACATTAGGGGGTGTGTCGCCTCATATGCAAAGGAGTTCCTGCTACAAAACGAGCCCTGGACCCCAGTATGGTATAATGTCGTGGAGTCCACCCTCCAAAGCAGCCATTTTCTCCCGGGGGAGTGATAGCAGGAGACCTTCAGGTGCTACCTGGAAGTCGGCAACCCTACTCTGTGCACTCGTGATTTCTGTTCTTTGCCCCCCACTTGCTGCTGTTATGTACTAGTATATGTTTGCTATTGCTATTCTATATTGTGGGTATTTTTATTCTGCTTCTTGGGTTTTATAGTATTGTTAGATGTAAGCTACGGTGGCTCAAGTGGTTAAGACGCTGAACTGCAGGCTGTGGAAGGTCAGTAGTTCAGCAGTTTGAGACCCGAGAGTGCCGCGTGACGGAGTGAGCTCCCGTCTCTAGTTCCAGCTCCTGCCAACCTAGCAGTTCGAAAGCAAGAAATTGCAAGTAGATAAATAGGTACCACTTCGGTGGGAAGGTAACAGCGTTCCGTGCGCCTTGGTGTTTAGTCATTCCGGCCACATGACCACAGAAACGTCTCCGGACAGCGCTGGCTCTTCGGCTTTGAAACAGAGATGAGCACCACAACCCTAGAGTCGGATTCGACTGGCTTTCGAGCAAGGGAGCCTTTACCTTTACTTTACCTAAGATGCATCTGTGTGCATAATGTTTGGTTTTCTTGCCCGCTTTCACAAGACGGTCATAGCTCAGTTCTTATTATCCGGCTGCTGCTTGAAATCACTTTTGCCTTTCTTAAGCTGGGATCTTCGCTGATACATATTTTATCATGAGCTCCCTTGGGCATTTTTAATGGAGTGTGCAGGACAGGTAAATAAATAAACTTGCGGATTGGCCTCTAGCATGTGTCCTTGGCCTGGCTGGCTGGCGTAAATGCTTCAGATTAAAATCAGAGACAATTTGGAAGAAGGAAAGGGAGTTCCCCTAACCAGTTTTGCGGTGTGTCGCACAGCACACAGCCTGGAAGTTCTTTGAACCTGAAGCGAGGAAAGGAGAAGTGGGGAAAGACAGGAAGGAAGGGAAGAAAACCAGAATAGGAAGGAAGGAAGGAAGGAAGGAAGGAAGGAAGGAAGGAAGGAAGGAAGGAAGGAAGGAAGGAAGGAAGGAAGGAAGGAAGGAAGGAAGGAAGGAAGGAAGGAAGGAAGGAAGGAAGGAAAATAAAAGTGAGAAATGTATATTAATTTCCAACTTTTTTTCTCTTCGATCTTTTTTTGTATCCAGCATGTTTAAAGAAGCAACTGAGCTTCTGATTGAACCCCACATGCCCCCCCCCGCCAACAACCACTGGTTCTTTCCACCCCCCATCACTATTCATTATATGGGTCCAGCCGCACATCCGAACAAATTCTACATCCTATGTTTTTCTCTCTTTCAAAGAGAAGCATGGGCAAGGGATTAAAAGAAGAGCTTAGGACAAATGGGAGAACAGAGGGGAAAAGATGCAGCGGGGGGGGGGGCTTTGCTGTGTGTCGGTCAAAAGAGAATTTTATCGCCAGGCCAGAAGGAGCATGAAGCAATTTCTCATTGTGCATGCATGTGCGCGCAGGGAAGTGAAGTAATTGGAAGGAGCTCGCCGGGCAACTGTTTCCATTTCTGCAACACTTGTAAGGTTAAAAGGATAAAGATTCATCAATTTGTACTGCCTGACCTCGCCATGCTGGTTTTCATCTGGATTCAGATGTGCGGGATTAACCCTTCGAAGCCAGCATGACACTGATTTAAAGGCTGCGCTACAGGCGCCTCCTGGCAAATTACATTAATTGGGAATCTTAAATCTGGAAACCAGAAAGGAGGGGAAGACCCCTTATTGGATGCGCGGCATATGATAAACAGATGTCTCCTGCTACAGATAAATACGAACACGGCATTTATTGTTCCAGGACTGCAAATCAAGAGTTTTGACAGCCCGTCAGGGCAAAAGGGGTTTTGAACAACGTACAAACCAACCTTATGGGCTGGTTTGGAAACAATCCCGCAAGCTACTGAGCGCCAGACTCAGATGAAGGAGCCCATCTCCGCTCGGATCATCAACCACAAGGAAGTCAAATGTTTGGCTTAATGATCACAATGCTTCTAACGGAGATATCGCCGGACGACAGGCCGCTTGCGATTCAGATTGGCTTTTCCACCTGAAAAAGTGTTTTTAAAAAGGCAAAGCAAAGCACCCTGCAGCAGCCATAACCGGCACAAGATATGGATCTGGGGTTGCCAATGCCCTGGCGGCACCTGGAGATCTCCTGTCCTCACAACCGATCTCTGGACGACAGAGATCATTTCCCCCGGAGAAAATGGCTGTTTTGGAGGGTGGACTGTATGGCACTCTACCATGCTGAGGTCCTTCCCCTCCCCAAACCTTGTCCTCCGCGGGTTCCACCCCCAAATCTCCAGGTATTTCCCTTCTCCAGTTGGCAACCCTCGGTGGATCTTCTTCTTGTTAAAGAATGCAGCAGGCGGGACCTTCCAACTCGGGGGAAGAAGAAGAAGAAGAAGAAGAAGAAGAAGAAGAAGAAGAAGAAGAAGAAGAAGAAGAAGAAGAAGAAGAAGAAGAAGAAGAAGAAGAAGAAGAAGAAGAAGAGTTTGGATTTATACTCTGCCCTTCACTCGGCGTCTCAGGGTGGCTTACAAACCCCTTTCCCTTCCCCTCCCCACAACAGACACCCTGTGAGGTAGGTGGGGCTGAGAGAGCTCTTGACAGGAACTGCTCTTTCAGGAACAGCTGTGCCAGAGCTTGTGACTGACCCAAGGTCACACCAGCAGGTGCAAGTGGAGGAGTGGGGAATCAAACCCGGTTCTCCCAGATTAGAGTCCGCGCACTTAACCACTACACCAAACTGGCAAGAGATGGCAGAGAGGAGAGATGTTTATACGTTCACTGGTGTGGAGACTGCAAGACCAGCCCTATTGTATGGCTGAGCCAGGCCACATACTGGGGTATCAAAATCCCAGGAATGCCTATCTCAGTCATGGGGGGGTGGGGAGAAAGGGCCTCCCTGGATGTCCAGAGCACATGGAGTCAGCTTGCAGTTCATCAGCTGGGATGGTTCATTGCTAGGGTTCCCGCTTGTCCACTGCATCCCTTCCCCACCCGGTGCTCACCTGCTCCATTAATCTACAGGGTCTCAATAGGTCAGAAGCGACTTGGCAGAACTTAACACACACCAATAGTCCCTCATTGGGCTCCTTGCCTGAGCTGGCAGCGAAAATCTCAGGGTTAGTGCAGGAGATTCCCATATGGATTGTCCTGGGGGACTTCAACATACCTACCTTGGGAGGGCTGGCACAAGATTTCATGGCCTCTCCAATGACCATGGGCCCGTCTCAGATAGTGACTCCCATGTGAGGTGGGTGGAGGCCACCATCTCTGGACCTGGACAACCCCCGGAATTACAGCTCATCTCCAGACTACAGATGTGCAGGAATTCACTGCCACAGGAGGGGGTGGCAGCTACAAGCATGCATGGCTTCAAGAGGGAATTAGATAAGCATGTGGAGCGGAGGTCCATCAGTGGCTATTAGCTACAAGGTACAGATAGGAACTCTCGGTCTGGGGCAAGGGATGCTCTGTATTCTTGGTGCTTGGGGGGTGGGGGCAACCGTGGGAGGGCATCTAGTGTCCTGGCCCCACTGCTGGACCTCCTGATGGCACCTGGTATTTTTGGCCACTGTGTGACACAGAGTGTTGGACTGGATGGGCCATTGGCCTGATCCAACCTTGGCTTCTCTTCTGTTCTTATGTACAGAGATCAGCTCCCCTGGAGGCAACGGATACTTTGGCAGGTGGACTCTATGGCATGGTAGAGTCCCCACTTGAGTCCCTCTCCTCCGCAGGCTGCACCCCCGAGACCTCCAGGAGTCCCCCAATCTGGAGCTGGCAACTATAACCCATCGTCCTCCATTGGTGGCCAGGGGGGACCTAGCAGCCCTAGTTGGGCCTCCTCCCCTGTCGTCTGTTGGTTAAGACCACCTAGGGTTGCTATGTCCCCCCTGGCTCCTGGCAGGGGATGGAGGTGGTAGGGTTGCCAGATCCAGGTTGGGAAAGTCCTGGAGATTTGGGGATGGAGCCTGGGGGGGGGGGCAGGGACCCTCAGTGGGATACAGTGCCACAGAGTCTACCCTCCAAAACGTTCATTTTCTCCAGGGGGGACTGCTCTCTGTCGTCTGGAGAAGAGCTGTAGTTCCAGGGGATCCCCAGTTCCTGTTGGAGGCTGGCATGCTTAAGACCACCCCGAACTGGGACAATAATGCACACACCAAATAATCCACTTCCAATCCACTTTCAATGCCCTTTCCAACTGGGTTTTGCCAGTTCACACAGTAAAATTCCGTTGGAAAGTGCTTGAAAGTGGATTGAAAGTGGATTATTTAGTGTGTGTGTGTGATCGCTAGAAGTGCCGAGTTCAAATCTCGTTCCTGCTAGGAGTTCACCGGGTGGTCTTCAGGAACTTTACAGGCCTGTTTTAAGGCTGGCTGAGCTAATGTACAAGGAGCTCACGGAATCCTCACTGCTTCCTCTTGTGATATTCCTCCTGGTACAACTGTTCTTTGATTTTTTTCCCCCTTTCATTCATGGCCCTTCCCCGGTTTGTACTACATTTTTTCCCCTCCAAGTCCTCCCGGGAGACCAGCAGATTCAAAGTGTCCCTGTTTCTCGAGGGGAGATCAAAATAGACTAAGATATCTCAAAGATCAAAGAGCCGCACATGAGAATGAGGAGAGCGATTGCTTTAAAAATAAAAATAAAAAAAGAATGTGCAAGAAAGTACAACTAACTCAAGAGAGGGGAGGATTTTTGATGTCGTGGAAACCAGTGTAGGAAATCGCCTGACCTTTGCTTCACCCACTGGGAGATTAAAAAAAAAGATCCCAGGTCATTGAAATGCTTTGAAACTGCTAGACCGGCCAAGGCCATTTTTTTCCCAAAGTTTCAGGCCACTGAAATAGCTGCTGCTGCTGCTGCTGCTGCTGCTGCTGCTTCTTCTTCTTCTTCTTCTTCTTCTTCTTCTTCTTCTTCTTCTTCTTCTTCTTCTTCTTCTTCTTCTTCTTCTTCTTCTTCTTCCTCTACTTCTTCTTCCTCTACTTCTACTTCTTCCTCTACTTCTACTTCTACTTCTTCCTCTTCTTCCTCTTCTTTTTAAAAAACACACTCCCTCAAATTTTATCCTGAATTAGGATTACCAGCTCTAGGTTGGGAAATTCCTTGAGCTGTTGGGGGCGGAGCCTAGGGAGGTCAGGATTTGGGCAGGAGGGAGCCAATTTGGTGTAGTGGTTAAGTGCGCAGACTCTAATCTGGGAGAACCGGGTTTCATTCCCCACCCCTCCACTTGCACCTGCTGGATGACCTTGGGCGAGCCATCATTCTGTCAGAGCTGTTTTTGAAAAACAGCAGTTTCTGTCAGAACTCTCTCAGCCCCGCCTACCTCACAGGGTGTCTGTTGTGGGGAGGGGAAAGGGGATTGTAAGTCGCTCTGAGACTCCTTTTGGGTAGTGAAGGGCTAGGTATAAATCCAATCTCTTCTTCTTCTTTCAGTCTGGAGATCAGGGGTGATTCCAGGAGGTCTCAAGTCCCTGCCGGGAGGTTGACAACCCAGTCCTGAGAGCTTTAGCCATTGATGGGGTTTGTTGAGCATTTTATTACTGTAGGAAAACGCCCATGGATTTGCAAAGCAACTTGTCTTTCCCATTGATATTAATTGGAGATAGGATTACCAGCCTCCAGGTGGGGGCTGGAGATCTCCCTCTGTTACAACTGATCTCCAGGTGAGAGATATCAGTTCACCTGGAGAGAATGGCCACCTTGGAAGTTGGACTCTATGGCATTAGGCCCCAGACCTGCCTTCCTCAGGCTGCACCCCCAAAATCTCCAGGTATTTCCCAACCCGAGGCTGGCAACCCTAACTGGAGAACAAGGATCAAACTTACAGCATCCACATTAGGGTTGCCAGCCTCCAGGTGGGGCCTGGGGATCTCCTGCTTTTACAACTGACCCCAAGCTGACAGAGATCAGCTCCCCTGGAGGAAAATGGCTGCTTTGGAGGGTGGAATCTCTGGCATTCTACCAAGCTGAGGCCCCTCCCCTCCCCAAACCCCGCCCTCTCCCAGATCCACCTCCAAAGTCTCCAGGTATTTTCCAACCCAGACCTGGTAACCCTAATCCATGTTGACAGCAGTTCCGTCTGCCTTCTGAAAAGTATCTTCCTGACCCAGACAAAAACATTTCCTCTGTTTCTCATCAGAATTAAACAGGGAAGTACCACCCCCACCCCAGTTTGGTCTGTTCTTGTCATTTCCATGAGAAATAAGCTGGTGCTTGGCCTACCGGCTTTCGATATATGAGAATGTGCTAGACGAGGCCTCAATCCAGCCCTAAAGGGAGAGGGCGGCCTAATGCTTGGGAAGAGTTGGAGTTTTGACCCCAGTTCAAGCACCAATGTGTGTGGCCTCCTGAAATATGACCAAGTAGGAAGAGTTCCATTGACTCCGGGCCCCGCGTCCCCGCCAAGAGGCCAATGGTGGCACCCTTAAGGTGTATGGCCCTGGCAAATGCCCAACTTTGCCACCCCCCCAGAGCCGGACCTGCGGCCGGAGCTCTGTTCCCTTTCCGTCTTTTCATGCGTCCGTGTGCTTGAACTCGTCTGCTTTCCATTAAGGCCAGCAGATATGTTATTTCGGGATCCCATATTTGGTGCAAGGCTTCTCTCGAGAGATTACTACCAGGAATTCTTTTTTTCTTTTCTTTTTTTTTACAAAGAGCAAAGCTATTTTTGGAAGCCTCTGGCTCAGGCATTATTCCCACAAATGTCTTTGGTGACCAAGTCAAGAGTCCATTTAGACCAGGGAAGACAAGCCAAAGAAGTTGTGTTTTATGAGCCTGACACACTTCACATGTTTCCCAATTTTTATATATATATAAAAGCGAGTTGGAGTTTTTTCTCTCTTTTTTTTGCAGCTGGAATTGAGCTGACTCAAACCCTTCTGCATTCAAAGAGGACCTTGTTCCAAGATATTTTGTCTTCTGCGCAATCCTCAACTCTTCCCCCCCCCAAATGGGAAGGTCATTTGTTCCCCAGCAGATAGATTCCCTATTATCCAGAGCTTACGAGGTCCCAAACAACAGTTTATAAACTCTTAAGCTCCGTTGCTCTCTCAAAATGAAGTGCTTAGCGTCGAAGCCAAGCTAAATCTTTAAATGGTATAAGAGGCATTTGGGGTTTTTTTTTCCCTTTCTTTCTCCTCCTGACCAGCTGACAGTAGGTTTACAGTTCATAATCTGGCCTTTGTAAAAGCATTTGTCAGCCTGTATATTTCATTTTCGACCTCGACCACCCGCGCGCTCCGATGGGCAGGAAGCGTCTCTTCGTTCGCACCGACCCGTCGGCTTGAAAGCTGGCTGCAAAAGACCAGAACTGAGTCACAAAAGGCAAATTCTCTTGGCACGATCCTGCTAACATCTCCCTTGGGGAGGAGTTGGGGGGGGGAGAAACCGACTTTTGTTTATGCCAAGCCAATCCTTGGCTCTAAATTTGGAAATCCAAGGTATTCGCCTAAACCTCCAGTCCTGGCAGGGATGTTATTGGCCGGGCATCTTCTGCCCTCTCCCATTCCTCCCCCCCCGCCAATCTCTTTTTCAGCTTTAGAGAAAAATAACACTCCATTAGCCTTTCCAGTTGAATGGAAATTGTTGCACGAAGCTTTCATCTGCAGAAGCAGACCTTCATGCCGGGCCGGGCCCTCCTAGCCCCAAATATGTCATTCTGCTTACGTGTGATGGTGCGGATAGCATCTTAAAAGGGTTTGTGGTTTCTATTCGGTAACAGCATGCATGCTTTTTTCCCCGCACTGCTGTCGGTGGGACGATAAAGACCTTGTTGCCGATTTGACTTACTTCTTTTCCTTCATTTGTACCCCAAGGGGCTTACGACACTCTCCCCATCTCCATTGTTATCCTCACAACGGCCCTGTGAGGTAGATTAGGCTGAGTCACCCGAGCCAGGTTCCATGGCAGAGTGGGGATTCGAAAGCCAAAAAAAGCACTGTATCAATAACGCAATCCAAGGCACTATCTGAAGTGCAAAGAAAGGAACAATGTGAGAATGTCTTCTACTGAGGATCGGTTGCCCTGCTTAAACTAGTTTGATGTGAATTGTGGATATTTCCCCCTGAGTAAGAACATGAAGACTTCTATATTTTGAGTGCTAGATGAAGCTAAGTGGTACAACTGAAGAAGTATTAATGAAATGAGGATTTGGATCCGGAGTCTTCGTCCCTATGTCCTTGTGCCGGCTTCTTTTGTACACTCTGTGTTGTTGTATGTCATATGTATACACAGGGGTCATTTCATAGAAAAAGAGGGGCAGGAGCTCATTAGCATAAATCATTAGCATAACTTATTTGCATATGCCACACCCCCTGACATCTCCAGAAGTGTGTCAGAAGGCAACACCCACTGCTCAGGCTCTACCCCTAGGGACTGTCTTTCCACTCTGGGGGGCTGTCATTCCAGTCCCAGAGTAGCCTATCCGGGCCCAGGAGGAATGCTATACATGCTGCTTCATGCTCCTGCTGGGAGCTGGGGGCGGGGCTTGCCACCACCTGTGCTTCTAACTGCCGGAGCTCCGATCCTGCACGCTCCTGCTCCAAATGACCCCTGTGTATACACTATATTGTATTTGTCTGTATACATTTGTGTTATATAAATGTTCTTCCTTTCTTTGCACTTCAGCATAGTGCCTTGGATTGCATTATTTGTACAGTGCTTTTTTGGCTGGTGTATACTATACTGTGTGATCACTTTTGTATTTTATAGAGTGGGGATTCGAACCTGGGATCCTAGGGTGACACTCAAATTACTGCACTGCCCTTTGTGCTTATTCGGTCCAATAGTGCTGCTTGGCAGAGGTCCTGCGGATTTTTTGTAATGCTTCAAAGACCCTCAAGCGTGCACATGATTAGAGATGAGAGTGGACTAAAAATGAATTCGTGTGAACACGGTGTGAGCAAAATGGGTTGGGATTGGGTGGAACGTGTATGCTGGTGGTAAGGTTGTAAGCCCCCAGGGAGGCCCGGAAGATCTCCTAGGATTGCAACTGATTTCCAGACTGCAGAGGTCAGTTCTCCTGGAGGAAATGATGTTTTGAAGGGATTATACCTTCTGAGGCCCCTCCCCTTTCCAAACCCTGCCCTCCCTAGGCTCCACCCCCAAAGCTTCAGGAATTGCCCAAGCTGGAGTTCATGGCCATAACTGACAGTGCCGTAGGGATAGAAGCCCCCAGATGACTGTCGCAGCTGTGGGTTCCAGCATGTTGCTGTGATAGCATCTTCAGGAGAGCATGCTTCAGTTCTGAGTTATACTTCAGCGGACTGTACACAAAGTACAGCCTAGGGAGAGTGAATAGTACAGATAAGGGGACGCAGGTTCATACCTGCTGTCCCCGTCACTACACACTTGTGAACAAGAGCCTGCTTACCTAGGAGTGAATGCTTGCAGCCTTTGCCTCTGTGCGGTTAGTAACCCTGTTGCGTACAGATTTCAAGTCTTGCAAACCCTTGTACCTGCATTGTCTCTTGCTTGCAAGTTATACCAAGTATGCATGGGTATGGGGACACGTAGGCGTGATCCAGTGCTCCCCTATGCACACTTACTCTCCCCGGAACACACCTGTCATCTTCTAAAATATTTGAAAAATATTATCAGTACCTGATAACTTTTTTTTTTGGCCATCAAATTGCAAGCAATTTATGTTGACCCCCAGAGCTGCGGTGGCTCAAGTGGTTAAGACGCTGAACTGCAGGCTGTGGAAGGTCAGTAGTTCAGCAGTTCGAGACCCGAGAGTGCCACAAGATGGAGTGAGCTCCTGTCTCTAGTTCCAGCTCCTGCCAACTAGCAGTTCGAAAGCAAGAAATTGCAAGTAGATAAATAAGTACCACTTCGGTGGGAAGGTAACAGCGTTCTGTGCGCCTTGGTGTTTAGTCATTCCGGCCACATGACCACGGAAATACTGGATATGGGTGCATAGATTGATGCAGGCTATTATAAAAAGTACTATTTTGTTTAAGCCAGAGTATTATTGCTGGGAATACTTCCAAAAGAGGTGCGGAGAGAAGAGAGATATTTGATAATATATATAGCAACAGCGGCTAGAATTTTATATGCGAAGTACTGGCGATCTATGGTGATACCAACTGAACAGGAGTTGATTGAGAAGATAATGGAAGCAGCAGAAATGGACAAACTGACTTTGATGTTGAGAGGATACAATGAATCAGCCTTTATAAACACTTGGCAACGCTTTTATGACTGGTACGATCAGAGAGAGAAGGATGGAGAGAAATAAGGAGGAATGGATATTATCAACTTTATGTTAAACTAGAATTGAATAAGTTAGAAAGCTAGAATTAGTGGATACAGAAGCAATGGTATAATACTTAGATCGGTAAGGTGGGAGGGGTAAAATTGGATGCGATGTGATGAGAATTGTACCCCCCCGTGAATGTTTTTATGTTGTGGTTGTCTTTCTTGGTGTAGTGTGTATTGTTATGTATTTGGTGTGATGTGTATTATGTTGTGTAATGTTGTAGTTATGTTATTGTTGGAAAAATAATAAAAATGCCTCTTTTGGGGGCGCTTTAAAAAAAAAAAGGAAACATCTTCGGACAGTGCTGGCTCTTCGGCTTTGAAACGGAGATGAGCACCACAACCCTAGAGTCGGATCCGACTGGCTTTCGAGCAAGGGAACCTTTACCTTTTTACTATGTTGACCCCCATGGGGTTTTCAAGGCAAGAGTTGAACAGAGGTGGTTTGCCATTGCCTGCCTCCGCATCACAACCTAGGAGGTCTCCCATCCAAATATGGACCAGGGCCAACCCTGCTTAGCTTCTGAGATCTGATGAGATCAGGCTATCCTGAGATATCCAAGTCAGGTCCCTGGTGACTATACTAGTCGATAGTATGACCCATTTCCCTACAATTTCTCTCTGTGTCTAAGTGCCGTCAGGTCACTTCCAACCTATGGTGACCATGTGAATTAATGTCCTCCACAACGTCCCATCATTAACAGCCTTGTTCGGGCCTTGCAAACTGACCTCTCTGCGTGGAGTACGTATCAAAACATACCTCACTTCTCCTCCGCTATTATCATCGTAGTAAAAGGGAACATCTATTTTATTTATTTTTCAGATCCTACCCGTCCACCTAACAGAAACTGCGACTTCAGTAAAGCTGCACAGATCATATGTTCCCAAAATCTTGGGAATCAGGGGTGGGGGGAAAGGACAGGAAAAATATTTTCTCAGGCCCTCGGCTTTCTAGGAGGAGAAGAATGCGTGGCAAAGATTCTTTGAAACAGCCAAGGTCCAGTTTTGCAAAAAAAGCATTTCCCCACCGCTTCTCACAGCATTGTAAGTAACACTCAAATGTTATCTCCCTTGCTCAAAGGTTTCAAAGGGAGGAAATAGCAGAGTTTTAATGGTTGAGCAAGTGATAAACCCGTAGGGCCTCTACTGCTTTTGATGCTCAGTTGCAAATCATGCTTGGAAATTTATTGACTGAGAAGTCCAGCTCGGCGATAGAGCTTCTATCGTTGCGCGTCTTTTCTGTGTCTAAAATAAATCATACACAGAATGGTCTTGAATGGCTAAAGCTTTGGACCAGAAATCCCCTGGTTCAAATTTTGACTTTGCTGTAAATTCACTAGGTGGCCTTATGTAGGCCGCTTTCTCTCTGCCTCAACCCCCATTTTGAGTACACATTTAATAATGCAAAACAGCCTTGTCATAAGGGTTGCTGAATTTGGTGTAAGCAAAGATTGACTTAAACGCACATGGATCTATGAAGCTGCCGTATACATAATCAGACCCTTGGTCCATCAAGGCCAGTATTGACTACTCAGACTGGCAGCGGCTCTCCAGGGTCTCAGGCAGAGGCCTTTCCACATCACCTCCTGCCTAGTCCTTTTAATTGGAGATGCCAGGATTGAACCTGGGACCTTCTGCATGCCAAGCAGAGGCTTGGGATGGCACTAATGGCTTTTTTGTGGTTTTGTGGTTTGAAACTATGAAACAATACAGACTGTGAGGTTGGTTCATGAACCAAACTGGTTTGTATGGGTTTGCGACCCCCGCTTTCTACTCCCCGCTTTTGGTGAAGAGCAGAAAGCAAGGATTTCCCCATGAAAAGCAGCTGAGTGGCAGGGAGCAGAAAGCAGGGGTTTAAACGGCCCAGAGCCATTTAAACCCCTGTTTTGTGCTCTTCACGAACCACCATCACGAACCACAAACTGCCTTAAAATTCATGGAAGTTTTGTGGCAGCTATTCAGTTCGTGAACTTCAGTCTGCGAACCACGAACCCTCTCAAAATTCATCACGAACTTTTGTTTGTGGGCCAGTTGATGCCCATCCCTGGCAGGGGCTCTTCCACTGAGCCACAGCCCCTCCTCAATATGAACATATGAAGCTGCCATCCTGAAACAGGCAATTGGTCAATCAAGGTCAGTATTGTCTACTCAGACTGACAGTGACTCTCCAGGGTCTCAAGTGGACATCTTTCACATCACCTGCTGCCAAGTCCTTTTTAACTGGAGATGCTGGGGATTGAACTTGGGACCTTCTGCATGTCAAACAGATGCTCTGCCGCTGAGCCACAGCGCCTCCCCTAAAAACTTCTGAATACTTTCTGAGTATTCCAAACATTGTGTGCTAATTGTTCACCGTCCTGGCTTGCTCCTGTGCTGCCTGAGCTACAAAGATCGGCGGAAGTCTGCAAATCAGGTCGCTAAGACAGACACAGAATCAGGTGCTGGTAGAAAAGATGTTTTAAGCCTATTTGTAATGCATAAGAGTTAGTCACACTTAACCCCCCCCTTCGAAATTAGTGGAGCAAGGAGGTCGCAAGCTCGCTTAAGCACTGAAGATTTTAATGGAGGTTAAGCATGACTAATTTACCTTGGAACAAGGTCAGGCGGGATAAACTGGTGCCAATCCAGAGGTGCATATTGGTGCCCTTGGAAGTGCCTCTAAACCTTCTCCTGTTTTAGAAATGATGATCACACTGGTCAACTAATGGCACCACAGCCCTGCGCTTTCCGTTGTGCGCTTGCATGAACAGAGATGTGTCTCAGCATATTCCATACATGCAGAAGGTCCCCCGCTCAATCCCTGGTGGCGATGGTGGAAAGTGTCGTCTGATTGCAGACCAATGAAGTTTAATTCTGGGTATAAGCTTTTGAATAAAACTTTGTTTTATATCTTGAATAAAACTTTGTGTTATAACTTGGATGAAACTTTGTTGGCCTCGAGAGCCAGTTTGGTGTAGTGGTTAAGAGGGGTGGACTCTCACCTGGAGAACCGGATTTGATTCCCCACTCCTCCTCCACATGCAGCCAGCTGGGTAACCTTGGGTCAGTCACAAGTTCTTCCAGAGCTGTTCTTTCACAAGCAGTCCTCAAAAGAGCTCTCTCATCCCCACCAACCTCACAGAGTGTCTGTTGTGGGGAGGGGAAAGGAAGGAGACCGTAAGCTACTCTAGACTTCAAGTGAAGGGCAGGGTATAAATCTAACGCTTCTTCTTCCTCTTCCTCCTCCTCCTCCTCCTCCTCTTCTTTTTCTCCTTCCTCTTCTCCCCCCCCCCACTGGACTCAAACTTTGGCTAAGTTCAGACTGGCAGTTTGCCCCACTATAGCCATGTTTCAGCCACGTTTCACGAGTGGATTGAAGGGGGCGTTCACACAGGCACATCTGCCTGGCATTCCCCACCCGTAGTCAAGCCGTGCTGTTCCGCTTCACTCCCGCGTTTAAAAGATACCTGGTGAAAGCGGTAGCAAATCCCAGAGAGTGCCTTTATCCTGCTTCATTCCGCTGCCGGGAAGTGTGAACGCCGACCTGAAAAGCCGGGAGCAAGCCATGTTGCGCATAAGGCAGCAGTGATATGATTGGCTGTGCTCTGCTCTACCGCCTAGAGCCATTTAAACCCCTGCCCCAAAATAGCCCTGCCAATAACATGTGAGGCACTGTTTCAACTGACCCACTTGCACAGGGGCATAGTCAACAAAAGGGATACCACTAAACCTCCCAGTTAAGATCGCTGAAGGGAGAGGAGGTTCTTTTGTCCATGGATTGTTTCCTGAGGAGGTTTCCTGTTTCCTGAGGAGGTTCTTTTGTGTGTGGAATGGCCATTGAAACTCTAATCTTATCTGTAGTGCTATTGTCCGCTGTAGAGCCTTTTGTGTTTTTCAGGACATGCCCTATTTATTTATTTATTTTTAGAAGAGAGTTTAAAAATAAGTAGGGCATGGTTTCCTGTAGTGCTGACAATAGCACTACAGATAAGAGTAGAGTTTCAATAGCCATTCCACACACAAAAGAACCTCCTCAGGAAACAATCCATAGACAAAAGAACCTCCTCAGGAAAGCTCCTCCATTAGCATGTTCATAGCCTGGGGAACTCCTACAAGACAATGACTCAGCCCTACCCCACCTTCCAGGGTAGATATAAATTACCTGCCTACCATTTTGTTTCTCACCTCGACACAGAGAGGACTCCGTCTTTCTGTGTGATATACCTCTGAGGATGCCAGTCACAGCTACTGGTGAAACGTCAGGTCCTACAACGCCAAGACCGCGGCCACACAACCCGGAAAATCTACAGCAACTAACGGACTCCGGCCGTGAAAGCCTTCGACAACATAGTGGTCGCGGAAGTTTCTGAAATTTTGAAGCAATTAAAAAAAAAATGCAACCCCCTGGTACGATTAGCAAAGTGATCTCACGATATCGGGCAAAGAAATGTGACTCATGGATTGTACGCTTTGGGATTGGCAACCCGCTTCATTTTTGGTGCATTTCTTCATCGGCTCCACGGGCCAAACAGCTGTTCGAGCAGGCAACAGAGAGAGCGTGGAATGTCAGAGGGGATGTGCCTGCCCAGAAGGCCTTTCCATCAGCGGCATCTCATTTTCCCTCCTCCACTCTCCGCTCGGGCTGCTTTGCCTCTGGTGTGTCATCTTGAGCCTTTTGGCCGCCTTTTTCCGTTGCTCGCAAGCCGTTCCAGGCTTTCCAGGAAGCAAACCCGCTTTTCCAAAATGAGGGATCAGATTTCGGTTCACGCAACTTAGCGGAAAAGGGTGCCTCTGGAAACGTTGCCGGCATGTAATGCAACCGCTTCGTGTGGTTGAGGGGTGTCTTGTTCCTGTGGGCATTATGCGCTAATTGCAGTTATGCAAAATGGACGATGTTTCTCTGGACCCCTGGAAAAACAGCCCAAGATCTGAATGCCAGTTCAGTCCATATTATAACCAAGAACTCTGTGCATGCCCCATTTTTGCATCAGCAGAGAGAAAGCACCGTGGTACAGAAATCAGCCTTCTGGAAATCCATGTTTGTTTTTCACAGTACGTTCCTACAGTTGAATAGATATTCTAGGATATGTTTCCACAGTGCTCAGTAAGAATCTGAATGAATGGCTGAAGGGGAACGCCATTGGTCGGTAGGGTTGTCAGTTGGAGATTTGGGGGCTGGAGCCTGAAGAGGGCGGGATTTGGGGAGGGATTCAATGAGGTGTAACACCATAGAGTCCACCTTACAGAAGGGCCATTTTCTCCAGGTGGACTGATCTCCAGGTGGAGACCCAGTCTGGTGTAGACTGAGGTTAAGAGTGTGGACTCTAATCTGGAAGAACCAGGTTTGATTCCCCACTCCTCCCCATGCAGCTGCTGGTGTGACCTTGGGTCAGTCACAAATTCTCTCAGTGCTGTTCTCAAGAGAGCAGTCCTCAGGAGAGCTCTCTCAGCCCCACCTACCTCACAGGGTGTCTGTTGTGGGGAGGGGAAGGGAAAAGAGATTGTAAGTCACTTTGAGACCCCTTTGGGTATTATTATTATTATTATTATTATTATTATTATTATTATTATTATTATTATTATTATTATTATTATTATTATTATTATTATTAATTCGATTTATATGCCGCCCTTCCACAAGGGCTCAGGGCGGCGAACAAGGGCGACAATGCCATACAACCAGATAAAACATAAAACAACCATGAATAAATAACCATAAAACTCCATGTCAGCTAACGGTAAAACAACAATAACACAGGGAAAAGCCATTACAGAGTAGGCACCAGACAATCACACTAAAACACCCAGTTGGCGTTACTCCAGTGGTGCCCATATACAATTAAGAGCCCCATGCCAGGGTAGTGAAGGACGGGGTATAAACCCAATCTTCTCCTCCTCCTCCTCCTCTTCTTCTCCTTCTCCAGCAACCACCTGGAGGTTGGCAGCTCTATTTGTTGGGGAAGGGGCATATGGAGTTTTGTGTCCACACACAACTCCTTGACCCTCTCCCTAACTAATGACCAGAAAGAGAACAAATTATGCAAACAGAAATCCATTCTGCAACTTGATTTGCGTGACCTCTACAGGCTTTTCTTGCAGAATTTAGATTTGGCACAGAACTGAGCTCCTGGTGATGTTACTCACGGATGTGTGTCCTTGGTAAGTCCATAATTACAACATGCATGTATTGGAATTTGGCTGCCTGATACGCAGCTCATCATCCTGAGAAATGACTGACTTTTAAAAAAGGAACATTTAGCAAAGTTCTAGCCCTTGTGGCTTTAAGTGGAGGATTTCCAGATGACTTTCTTACCCCTCTCTTCCTTCTACAGTCCCCCAGATACCCTTAGGAGCAGCATTTGGAGGTACATTCTGGTGTGCAGTGAGAGAGAAAAGGCATGAAAGTTGCACTTCATGGGTGGGAATCCTTCTTCTATGGAAATGTTCCCTTGGACCCCAGCCAAGGCCAAGCCTCCCTTTGAGAACATGAAAACCAGCGTAATTCTCTCTGGTGATTTGCTTTCTATTGGCTCCGTACCTTGTGTGCCACCCAAAATATATAGCTTTGCTACTTCTATTCCTACTCGTGTCTGATGAAGGAAGCTGTGACTCTCGAAAGCTTCCACCCTGAAACTCTTGTGGGTCTCCACAGTGCTACTGGATTTGAATCAGAGAATCACAGAGTTAGAAGGGGCCATAAAAAGGTAAAGGTTCCCTTGCTCGAAAGCCAGTCGATTCCGACTCTAGGGTTGCGGTGCTCATCTCTGTTTCAAAGCCGAAGAGCCAGCGCTGTCCGAAGACGTTTCTGTGGTCATGTGGCCGGCATGACTAAACACCAAGGCGCATGGAACGCTGTTACCTTCCCACCGAAGTGGTACCTATTTATCTACTTGCAATTTCTAGCTTTCGAACTGCTAGGTTGGCAAGAGCTGGAACTAGAGACAGGAGCTCACTCCGTCATGCGGCACCCGGGTCTCGAACTGCTGAATTACTGACCTTCCACAAGCCTGCAGTTCAGTGTCTTAACCACTTGAGCCACCGCAGCTCCAGAAGGGGCCATACAGGCCATCTAGTCCAACCTCCCTGCTCAATGCAGGATCAGAGCATCCCTGACAAGGGTTTGTCCCACTGCTGCTTAAAGACTGCCAGGGAGGAAGAGCTCACCACCTCGCCAGCAGTGTTCCCTCTAAGCTGAGTTGGTGTGAGCCAGCTCACGGTTTTTTAGCCTCCGGCTCACACATTTTCGTTGTAGCTCAGGAAGGAGGGCTCCAGAGCAAACTAATTTATTCAGTAGCCAAATCACTCGCTCACAACTTTAACGCCAGTAGCTCACAAAGTGGCATTTTTGCTCACAAAAACGCCACTGCTTAGAGGGAGCATTGCTCTCCAGGCAGCCGATTCCACCGTTGCACAACTCTGACTGTCAAAAAGTGTTTCCTAATGTCCAGCTGGTACCTTCCCGCCCTTAATTTAAACCCATTTTTGTGAGTCCTCTCCTCTGCAGCCAACAGGAACAGCATTTGAATCGAGCTTTGCTACTATCGTTTGGTGTAGTGGTTAAGTGGGCAGACTCTAATCTGGGAGGATTTCGGGTTTGATTCCCCGCTCCTCCACTTACAGCTGCTGGATGACCTTGGGCAAGCCATAGTTCTGTCAGAGCTGTTCTTGAAAGGGCAGTTCTCAAAAAAGCTCTCTCAGCCCCACCGACCTCCCAGGGTGTCTGTTGTGGGGAAGGGAAGGGAAAGGAGTTTGTAAACTGCTCTGAGACTCCAAGTGAAGGGCGGGGTATAAATCCAATCTCTTCCTCCTCCTCCTCCTCCTCCTCTTCTTCTTCCTCCTCTTCCTCCTCCTCCTCCTCTTCTCCTCCTCCTCCTATATTTCTTCTTCTGTTGTCTGCCTTAAAAAAGACCTGTGTGCTCCATCTAGCCTTGGAGACAGATCTCAATTAATATTAGATTTTTGTATTTTTTCTGGAGAGGGAAGCTGGCCATGGAGTGAGTAGGAAAAAAGGTTCCAAAATATGAAGAGGAAGAGGAAGAGGAAGAGGAAGAGGAAGAGGAAGAGGAAGAAGAAGAAGAAGAAGAAGAAGAAGAAGAAGAAGGAGGAGGAGGAGGAGGAGGAGATTGGATTTATACCCCACCCTTCACTTGGAGTCTCAGAGCGGCTTACAAACTCCTTTCCCTTCCCCTCCCCAAAACAGACACCCTGTGAGGTAGGTGGGGCTGAGAGAACTTCTGACAGAAACTGTCCTTGAGAGAACAGCTGTGCCAGAGCTTGTGACTGACCCAAGGTCACATCAGCAGGTGCAAGTGGAGGAGTGGGGAATCAAACCCAGTTCTCCCAGATTAGAGTCCACGCACTTAACCACTACACCAAACAGGCCTAAAGAGCTCCGCCAATCCTCTTCCAGACAGGTGTTTATTCCATTCCAACCTCCTGTCCCCCTCTCCTTGTTTCCTAGACTAGATCCTCCCAGCCGGGAATGACCTTCGGTATGCCAGGGTAGTTGATTCCTTCAGTCAGCTTGCCCTAGCTAAGATGCCCCTCTTCAGGTAAGACTGGACCATTCTTTGGTCCCAGTTAGTGCTCCCTCTAAACTTTGTGAGCGACTGGCATTAAAGTTGTGAGTGAGCGATTTAGCTGCTGCATCAATTTGTTTGCTCTGGAGCCCTCCTCCCTGAGCTGGGACAAAAACCTATGAGCTGGAGGCTTAAAAAACTGTGAGCTAGCTCGCATTAATTCAGCTTAGAGGGAACACTGGCCCCAATACTGTCTCGTATCTTTTCAGCATAAATATGCCTTGTAGCCAGCTGCTATTTCTCAGGCTAACACCCAAGCTAGCCAATTTTGTTGCCGTTAGAAGCCATTTTTGCTCTGACCTGGATGGCCCAAACCCACCAGAACTGTTTAGTATGAGACTCAACAAGGAGAGAGTGTTTTCAAGAGATTTCAGCTTTATTCAGCTCCACAAGATGATCAGACAACACACACAAAACAGTGAAGCACAGCTCCCCTTTTAAACAGTGCAGGCTATCAAAGCCACGCCCCTTCTTGAGTTAACATCCAATAACATTAGAGGGATAAAGGCCAATGAGGTTTGTTCCTTCCGTAACTATTATACAGTTCTGATTGATTACGATATTTACAAGATTTCAACAGCCAACAGGATTGTCAAGGCTTACAATCCTTGTCCTGACTTCAAGCTTAACATTTTGTCGTTCAGTTGCACAGTTGAGTCCGACTCTTCGCGACCCCATGGACCTGAACGCTCCAGGCCCTCCTGTCTTCCACCGTCCTCTGAAGTTTGCTCAATTTCATGTTCGTTGCATCGATGACACTGTCTAACCATCTCATCCTTTGCCGTCCCCTTCTTCTTTGACCTTCAACCTTTCCCAGCATCAGGGTCTTCTCCAGTGAGTGCTCCCTTCTCATTGGGTGGCCAAAGTATTTGAGCTTCAGCTTCAGGATCTGGCCTTCCAGGGAACAGTCAGGGTTGATTTCTTTTAGGATTGACTGATTTGATCTCCTTGCAGTCCAAGGGACTCTCAAGAGTCTTCTCCAGCACCACAGTTCAAAAGAATCTATTCTTCAGCACTCGGCCTTCCTTATAGTCCAACTCTCGCAGCCATATGTTACTAAAGCTTAACATAGGAATTAATATATACAGTTCACCAGTCAGGACACAACAAGAACTTGGACGGGAGACCACCAAGGAATTCCAGGGCCGTGACACAGAGGCAGGCAATGACAAACCAGCTCTGAATGTCTCTTGCTTTGAAAACCCCTATGGGCTTACCATGAGTCAGCCATGACTTGATGGCGAAAAAAGAAGACGTTTCCACTTGCCTGGTGAGCCTGCAGAGCCCAGCTGATGAGCTACTGTCCTCTGTAATGACGGCCTTTGTCTGTGTATATACTTAGAGGTCAGGGGAGTTCCCTTATGGGCAGATTAATTCTGCGGCGGCCACCGCAAAGTCTGTCTCCCATCCGTAATCAGCAGGACAGTGGTGACCGTAATAACTCTGCACGACAATGTGGCATTCTTGCTTGGCCGGCGGAAGCCAAAAAAGAATGGGAAACCCGGGCGTTTTCCAGGAAAGCGCTAATGCGGGAGGTTGAGAGATTCATGTCTAAGGGATCTTCCAAACCACCGATGCAGAGGGCAGTTTGGGATTTGGTTTCGGGGGAGCCCTGAAGAGTTGTGACGCATCGAGCCAAATGTAGCCCATCAAAGAGCCACGGCCAGCCACAAAACCAGGAGGGCCCCTTCACAGAGAGGCCGGGTTGCATTTGACTGGCCGGGACTGCAGGTTACACAGGTTTGGTTTAGCATCAGCAACAAAGCTGCCTAAGAAGCCTGGAATGTGACGGGTTTGCAGTGGATGACCCACAGTATGACTGGAGGTAGATCAAGATGGTTGGAGGGAGGTGCTAGGCAGTGGCAGATTAGCCATTAAGCAGACTAAGCGTGTGCTCAGGGTACCAGGGCCAAAGGGGGCACCACAAAGTTGGGGAAAGAGTGAAAAGGAAAAAAAAAAGAATGAAGATTTGTAAACATTTTTTTTTATATAAAACTAGTGCAGATTGCGGTGGCTCAAGTGGTTAAGACGCTGAACTGCAGGCTGTGGAAGGTCAGTAGTTCAGCCGTTCGAGACCCGAGAGTGCCGCATGACGGAGTGAGCTCCTGTCTCTAGTTCCAGCTCCTGCCAACCTAGCATTTCGAAAGCAAGAAACTGCAAGTAGATAAATAGGTACCACTTCGGTGGGAAGGTAACAGCGTTCCTTGCGCCTTGGTGTTTAGTCATGCCGGCCACATGACCACGGAAATGTCTTCGGACAGCGCTGGCTCTTTGGCTTTGAAACGGAGATGAGCACCGCAACCCTAGAGTCGGATCCGACTGGCTTTCGAGCAAGGGAACCTTTCCCTTTACCTAAGTGCAGATTGACCACGGTGCACCCTAGGGCAATCTTCTGTTTTTTGTTGGCGAGGTGCAGTGTCATAGGCTATGTTTAAAAGTATAATGCATTTGTTTAAAAGTAAAATGATGGAGCCAAATTCAGATGGACTGGGTCAGTGTGGAAAGGAGGGGGGCACCAAGCTTGGCCAGTGCTTAGGGCACCATTGAGCCTTAATCAGCTCACTGGTGCTAGGGTTGCCAGTCTCCAGGCAGTGGCTGGAGAGCTCATGGAATCCTAGAATCACAGGGTGATTTCCCACTAAAGCTGCTGCGGGGTTGCTGTTTTTTGAGGATTTCCCACTAAAGCTGCTGTGGGGGTCCTGTTTTTTGAGGATTACGAAACTGCGGGGGAAATCGGGCGAAGCCGCGGGTCAAAATGCAGCCCCGCGGCTTCGGGTGTGAAATTGACTAAAAATCTCGGGGCAAACGGCGGCGCAACCCCGCGGCAGCTTTAGTGGGAAATCACCCACAGAGTTGGAAGGGGCCGCACCGGCCATCTAGTCCAACCCCCTGCTCATCAGCAGGATTAGCCTCCAGGAGCCCTGGCAAGTGTTTGTCCAGCCATTGCTCAAAGACTGCCAGGGAGGGGGAGCTCATCACCTCCCAAGGCAGCTGGTTCCACTATCGCACAACTCTTCCTGTCAAAAAGTTTTCCCTAAAATCCATCCGGTACCTCCCAGCCCTTAATTTACACCTGTTACCGCAAGTCCTCTCCTTGGTGTAGTGGTTAAGTGTAGAGCCAGCTTGGTGTAGTGGTTAAATGTGCGGACTCTTATCTGGGAGAACCGGGTTTGATTCCCCCACTCCTCCACTTGCACCTGCTGATGTGACCTTGGGTCAGTCACAAGCTCTGGCACAGCTGTTCTTGAAAAAGGAGCAGTTTCTGTCAGAAGTTCTCTCAGCCCCACCCACCTCACAGGGTGTCTGTTGTGGGGAGGGGAAGGGAAAGGAGTTTGTAAGCTGCTCTGAGACGCCTTTGGGCAGTGAAGGGCGGGGTATAAATCCAAACTCTTCTTCTCTTCTTCTCCTCTGCTGCTAACAGGAACGACTCCCAGCCCTCCTCTAAGGGACAGCCCTCCAAATCCTTCAAGAGAGCCATCATGTCCCCCCCTCCGCCTCCTCTTCTCCAGACTGACCAGTCCCAAGAAGTCCCTCGGCCTTTCCTCACAGGGCTTCTTGGTCTCCAGGCCCCCAGCCATCCCCGTCTCTCTCCTCTCCACCTGCTCCGTTCTGTCCACATCCCTTTTGAAGTGAGCCTCCCGAATGGGACGCGAGACTCCAGGTGCGGCCTGACCAATGCCAAAAAAGCATATAAATAACGCAATCCAAGGCGCTATGCTGACGTGCAAAGAAAGGAAGAATATTTATATAACACAAATGTGTACAGACAAATACAACATAGTGTATACGTATGACGTACAACAACACAGAGTGTGCAAAAGAAGCCGGCACGAGGACATAGGGACGAAGACTCCGGATCCAAATCTTTGTTTTGTTGATACTTCTTCAGTCGTACCACTTCGCTTCATCTAGTGCTCAAAATACAGAAGCCTTCATGTTATCGTGCAGGGGGAAAGATCCACAATTCACATCAAACTAGTTTAAGCAGGGCAACTGATCATCAGTAGAAGACATTCTCACATTGGCACTAAACAGTGAGACTATCACGTCTCCCGAGATGAAAACTGACCTCCATGTGACAGAGACCAGTTCTGCTGGATAAACTGGCTGCTTTGGCAGGAGGACTCTATGGCATTATCCAGGGCTCTTTTTGTAGCAGGAATGCCTTTGCATATTAGGCGACACACCCCCTAATGTAGCCAATCCTCCAAGAGCTTACAGAGCTCTTCTTACAGGGGCTACTATAAGCTCTTGGAGGATTGGCTACATTAGGGGTATGTTGCCTAATATGCAAAGGCATTCCTGCTAAAAAAGAGCCCTGATTATAGCCAATGGAAGTCCCCTCCCCAAACCCTGTCCTATTCATGCTCCACCCCAAAATCTCCAGGTATCACCTCTAGGTGATAGAGCAATCTTGCAGAAACTGAGTGAGTCTGGGTCTTGACTCACTGAGTTCCACAGTGAAGAAGAAGAAGAGAAGAGATTGGATTTATACCCCACCCTTCACTACCCAAGGGAGTCTCAGAGCGGCTTACAAACTCCTTTCCCTTCCCCTCCCGACAACAGACACCCTGGGAGGTAGGTGGGGCTGAGAGAGCTCTTGACAGAAACTGCCCTTTTTCAAGAACAGCTGTGCCAGAACTATGGCTTTCCCAAGGTCATCCAGCCAGGTGCAAGTGGAGGAGTGGAGGAGTGGGGAATCAAACCCGGTTCTCCCAGATTAGAGTCCGCGCACTTAACCACTACACCAAACTGGTGCAAGGAAGATGGAATGTAAAGGTAATACTTCTATAAATATGTTGGCTGTAACTACCCTCAGAAGTAAATGATAGAAGGAACCAGAGCATTTAGGAGACTAAAAATACAAAACACACTGTGCACACAAAATACACATACTGTAATAAATATTTTAATAAACTATACCCCTTGTGATCCAGTATCTATAAAATTCTGCTCTATGAAAACACCTAGTTTCTGTCTCTGTCATCACCTATATGATTCCCCTTTACAATATATTTCATGTCACATCAAAAGTCTCTAGCTCAAGCTTAAACATACAAGACCTCAGTAATTTCTACCACAACAGGAATGCCTGGATTCACAGCATACACAATTCAACAGGCAAATCCAGCAGGAAAACCTAACACAGTCCATCAGGTCAGTTAATTCCAATTCTACAGGTGAAAATTCAACAGGTAAGATCAGCAGGAGAATCCAGTGTGGTGCATCAGGTAGGTTAACTCTGATTACAATGTATCCCTTTGGCTGCTCTCCATTGAATTATGTCGGCTTCACTTCTGACTTTTACTTTGGACTTATTAGTTACAGCCTAAGTGAAACTGATAGGCCTAATATCATAGGGGCGAAGAGAGGAGAGAACCCTGACCTGGACGGCCAGCCCAGTCTCATCAGATCCTGGAAGCTAAGCAGAGTCAGCTCTGGTAAGTGCTTGGATGAGAGACCCCCCCAAAAAAAGTCCAGGGCTTCTATGCAAAAGCCAGTGACGGCAAATCACCTCTGAATGTCTCTCACCTTCGAAGCCCAAAGGGGTCAACATAAGTCGTCTGCAACTTGGCGGCACCGATAGAGGAGGCAATTAGGCTCTAGAGGGGGGGGGGAATAAATCCCAAACAAGTATGATTTGGCAAAATATCAGCCGGAGCTGAACTCATAGGCACTCAAAATTCCACTGTAAATCTGCCTTCCTGCGCCATCCTTAGATTCAGAAAGCTGGTATTTGTTATTGTTGTTGTTGTTGTGCAGTCACACAGTTGAGTTCGACACTTCGTGGCCCCCATGGACCACATCACGCCAGGCCCTCCTGTCCTCCGCAGTTTGCTCAATTTCACGTTCGTTGCATCAAGGACACTGTCTAACCACCTCGTCTTTTGCCCTCCCCTTCTTCTTTGACCTTCAGTCTTTCCCAGCATCAGGGTCTTCTCCAGTGAGGGCTCCCTTCTCATTTGGTGGCCAAAGGATTTGAACTTCAGTTTCAGTATCTGGCCTTCCAGGGAAAAGCTTGTATGAGCACACTTAAATCTGTCTGTTTCATAGACACGGGTTCGAATAGCACGGGAAGGGCAAGAAAGCATTTTCAGTGGCACGGGAGTCTTTTCAGATCACGGATGGCCAAATACAGAACTTGCGAATCTGAAGATTTCCACCCGAAAGAGAGAAGAAATAAGAACAAGGAATGAGAGAACGAACCCAAGGAAAGAAAAAGAAATAACAGGCTTGGGTATCAGAGAAGTTGCTTTCCCGGTGGCGAAGAAAGAACCCCTGGGCCGTTCCATGATCTCCTCGGGGAAGAATAATTAGGTAACTCAGTATACTGCCAATTATGGGATCAACAGAGAAGGATTTCAGAAGCAGCCTTGCATGGAAAGATGCAGATGAGCTCAGGGGTAATTTTCATCTCTTGTTTCTGCGATTTTGGAAGGCATGTGGAGCTTGTGGTACGTTCCCAGCTCTGTCGAGCAAAACAAAGGAGCCATTCCCTTCCTTTTCACGTCGTCGTCTTCTTCTTCTTGCACTTTTCAGTTCTATTCAATTAATTGTTTCAAAGGAGATACAGATTTCCAGTTCAGGAGTAACCAGGGGGGCTTGCGGACAAAAGAGATCTAAAGCGGGGTACTTGCGGGGAGGGCGGGGTACAAACTGAATTGATTAATAAATAAAAATAAATAAGTGTCAATCGATTTTTTACATTGGGATCCCGCTTTCCTCCCAAGCGAGGATCCAAAGTGGTTTTCAATGTTCTCCCCTTCTCCGTTTGACCCTCACACCAGGCCTATGAGGTAGGTTAGGCTCAGGGTGTGTGAACAGCCAGAAGGCACTCAGCAAGTTTCCGTTAGTACCATCCCTGTCAATCAATGCTCCCTCAAAACTGTGGACTTCTTGTGAGCAAAGATTCTACTTTGCGAGCTACAGGCGTTCAAGTGGTGAGCGAGCGATTTGGCTACTGCATCAATAAGTTTGCTCCGGAGCCCTCCTTCCTGAGCCAAGACAAAAATGAGCGAGCCGCAAGCTAAAAAAAGCCTGTGAGCTAGCTCACGTTAACTCGGCTTAGAGGGAACACTGCCTGTCATCAACGAGAAGGTGAGAGAAGAAGTCTAAAACTAGGGGGTGGGGTGCCACGTTCCATCAAGTTGCATGGTGACTCTGTAGAGTTTTCAGAGCCAGGGAGCAACCCTGGACTTCCTCGATGATCTCCCATCCAAGCACCAACTAATTCTAAAAGAGGTAGAACTTCTGGCTGCCAGGCAATCTTAGGATCTCTTGGCTATATTGCACACACTGCCATATGATAACAATCACCACCACCACCACCAGGACAGCCCAGGCTCGCTCAGTCTCGTCAGATCTCAGAAGCTAAGCAGGGTCAGCCTTGGTATTTGGAAGGGGAACTGCCAAGGAATACCAGGGTTGTGACGCAGAGGCAGGCAATGGCAAACCACCTCTGAATGTCTTTAGCTTTGAAAGCCCTACAGGGCCACCTTAATTCAGCTGCAATTTGATGGAACTTGGCACCCCTAGTTTTAGACTTCTTCTCTCTCCTTCTTGTTGATGACAACAGGGACGGTATTAATGGAAAACTGCTGTGTGTCCTCAGGCCCCTCACACACTCTGATCCTAACCTACCTCATAGGCCTGGTGTGAGGATAAAACGGAGCAGGGGAGAACATAAAATGTCTCTTGAAAAGTCTCTTGCCTTTAAAAAAAATAACAAGTCTAGCTCGCCACCTAGTGGTGCATCATTCTAAAAGAGGTAGAACTTTTGGCTGCCAGGCAATCTTAGGATCTCTTGGCTATACTAAACACACTGCCATATGATAACAACAACCATCAGGGCTGACCATGCTTAGCTTCTTTTATCAGACGAGATAGCCTGGGTCATCCAGGTCAGGGTGGTCTAAAATGAATAATGAAGAAGAAGAGATTGGATTTATACCCCACCCCTCACTCGGAGTCTCAGAGTGGGTTACAAACTCCTTCCCCTTACCCTCCCCACCACAGACACCCTGTGAGGGAGGCAGGGCTGAGAGCGCTCTCTTGAGGACTGCTCATGAGAGAACAGCTCTGAGAGAACTATGGCTTGCCCAAGGTCATCCAGCAGCTGCAAGTGGAGGAGTGGGGAATCGAACCCAGTTCTCCTAGATTAGAGTCTGCACACTTAACCACCATGCCAAACTGTACAAAGAAGTCACTTTCAAAGGCCTTCCAAGTTCTGGCTTTTATGCTGCAGTATTTTAATATATCAGTTGGCTGTTCGTTCTTAATTTCCAGCATCCATGTATCCCAAGGGGAAGCTACCTTACAAAGATGTAGGTCATAGAATCATAGAATGTTAGAGTTGGAAGGGACCTTGCAGGTCATCTAGTCCAACCCCCTGCACTCTGCAGGAGCATAGCCAAAAGATAGCCCTACATACCTATAACATACCCAAAAGATGCTCATCCAGCCTCCATTTGTAAACGTTCAGGGAAGGAGCATCCACCACCTCCCGAGGCAGACTGTTCCACTGCTCAACCACTCTTACAGTTAGGAAGTTTCTCCTGGTTTCTCCAGACTCTCAGTCTGGGGCAGGTGATGCACTCTATTCTTGGTGCTGGAGGGGGTAGCAGTGGGAGGGCTTCTAGCCTGGCCCCACTGCTGGACCTCCTGATGGCACCTGGTATATTTTGGCCGCTGTGCGACAGAGTGTTGGACTAGATGGGCCATTGGCCTGATTCAACATTGGCTTCTCTTATGTTCTTATGTTCTTATTTTATCTAGCTGGTAACGACTCCCTTGTAATTTCCACCCATTAGATCTAGTCTCGCAATCTGGAGCAAGAGAGAATAGATCTGCTCCATCTTCTACATGACAGCCCTTCAGATCCTTGAAGACTGCAATCATGTCCCCTCTAAGCCTTCTCTTTCCCAGGCTAAACAGACCCAGCTCTTCAAGCCTTTCCTCGTAAGACTTAGATTCCAATCCTCTCACCATCCTGGTTGCCCTCCTCTGGTACTTCGTATGTAACTTCTGTGCATCTGTTTCTATCTTAGGCAGGCAACAAACTCTCCAGGATGTCAGGCAGAGAAGGGCCTTTCCCAGCATTTGCTAACTGAGTCTTTAACTGGAGATGCCCAGGATTGAATCTGAGACTTTCTGCATATGAAACACATGCTCAGCCAAGCCCCTCCCCTCTAATCTCTCCTCGGGAGGAAGATCAGCTGAGTTCAAGTCCAGCAGCACCTTAGAGACCCACAAGATTTTCAGGGTATGAGCTTTCAAGAGTTAGAGCTGTCTTCGTCAGATACGAGTTGGAACAGAGATCCTTCTGTCCCAGTCTGAATGTGGGAGGATTGTTGCAAAGAAGCAACTCCTGATGCAGAGGTACAGTGCATGTAAGTAAACAGCCTGATTAGAGCAGAGGGGAAATGCCTGGGGGCAGAAAGTTAGCATCTGTAGTGAGATAAGAATCCCACGTCTCTATTCAGCCCTGGGAGGTCCCATGGTTCTGAATTGGTGAATGAACTCAAGTTCAGCAATCTCACGTTGTAATCTCCCCTTGAAGCTTCTCAATTTGAGGATTGCCACTCTTAGAGGAGAAAGGTCATTCTCCCCCCCCCCCATCATACAGATTGGAAAACGCGTGCCTAAGGTCCGCTTTATACATAAATGCACACAGTTGACATCTAGTACCTCAAGGACTCATACCTGGATGAACTGCCTTCTTTGGAAAATGACAAATTGTGTTTGTGATACAGACGTAGCCCTCCCTGGCGGCTGTTCCACACATGCAAATCGTCCATTGATGCCGAGATCATGTGTGCATTCACCCAAAGGCCGTCTGAACCCCAAGCCAAAACCAGGTCCAGATGGGAAACTTTTCCATCTTTAGGGATTCAGCCAGTGGCAGTCCTTAAAACCCTTGAGAAGCCCGCTTATGACCAATGTTCCCTCTAAGCCGAGTTAGTGTGAGCTAGCGCACAGTTTTTTAGTCTCTGGCTCACACATTTTTGTCTTAGCTCAGGAAGGATGGCTCCAGAGCAAACTAAATTTATGCAGTAGCCAAATCGCTTGCTCACAACTTTAATGCCGGGAGCTCACAAAGTAAAATTTTTGCTCGCAAGACTCCACAGCTTAGAGGGAGCATTGCTTAGGACAAATCTTTCATCCCCAAATGATCGACACCAGATGAACAAAGCCCCCCAAGTCCCACTAGTTTCTCTTATCCCACTGCAGTCAAAACCTGCAGCCCTGCCCCGTGTCCCACTGAAGCCGATACAATTCGCTGGTGGCAGGGCTGGACCCCCACAGGTGTAAGTGATCACAGAATCATGTTTGCTGGACGTGCTCGAGATTGTACAAACATCCGGCAGATGTCGGATTATCCCTTATTTTTCATCCTTGATAGCCAATATAAATCTGCTCCCCCTCTTCTTCTCCCCTTGCCAGATCACATTTTATGTCCTTCCGTGAGCTGCCTCCCAAACTTTCTTCATATTTCATACTTACATGTTTTAATGTCAGTCTAAAGTGTAAATACCCCCCGCCCCCGCCCCCGGTCTCTGATTCTGCTTCCTTCATTCTCTTTCTCTGCTCCCCAACCCCAGCCCGGAAGAATCCAGGTTAAGTCGACCCTCTAGAAAAGACGCACTTTAAAAATATGGACAGCCCAGCCATGTTAGCCATGCCGGCAAGTACGCAATTGGTTGTGTGTACACCCTGTGCGGTCTTGAAACTGAGACCGCTGTAAAAATTCTCTGGCAACAAAGCACGCATATCCCGTTCGTGTTTTCAACCACTTGCGCACCAATAGCGGAGGAATAAGAGGGAGGGAGGTGAAAGGGAGCCAACTTTGGGTCCCAGATTTTGGGGAGAAAAATGGCCCAAAAAGGTTTACATTGGCTCCAGTCACACGTACAATTAGCCGCATGAGAGGGATGAATGCCGGGCGGATTTAATGGGCGTGATCAGACATGAGCATCTGGCCAGCACCCCGCACCCATCGGCAACCCGTTTCACTTGGCCGCAAGAGCAGAGCTAAAAGACGCTGGGGAAAGTCCACTATCAAACGGGTTGCTATAGGCCACGGACGGACTGTCCCCTGTGTGTTCGCAGACAGCCATGTTGCCCAAGTGGCAGTGCGGCACAATTTTTTTTTAAAAAAATTCTTTGCACTTGTGCATAAGTGCATAGGTGCATATCTGCATATGTGCGTGCACATGCATGCACACAATGGTGAAAGCCGCAAAAACAAACCTACCGGAAGAAGGGCATCCAAGTGACCTGATCAGAATCATTGTGAGAGATGGCTGTCCAGACAGGCAAAATCGTGGATTCAGAGCACAAATACCTGGAAAGTACTTGATTTTCCCGGTGTTGGAAAACTCACTAGGGAACCGGGACTGTGTGATCACGCAAATGCTGGTCAAATTGCTACGGAGCAAATAGCCTCACTTCCCCCCCTTGCATTATCTGCCATGTGTGACTGCAGCCATTGAATATTTAAAAATATTTAAAGAAATGAATTCACCGACTAAATGTATTCTTGTTTTCCCACATTCCAAATTGGAGGCTGTTATTCTGAACTGATTGCAGGACTGAATTTCACCTCCCAGAATGCGCCACTACAGGGATTTCCCCCAGCATGCGCCATTTTGATCTGAATTGTGTGTGCTGTGGGAAGGAACTGTATTCCTAACCATTTGTGACCTTTTGGAGCACCATGTTTCAGATTTGGCATGATGGATTTATTCATTTATTTCACATCCCCACCTTTCTCACTGATGGAGACCCAAAGCAGTTCACATTGTTTTCCTCCTCTTCATTTTATCCTGACAACAGCCCTGCGAGGTAGGTTAGGCTGAGCGTGCGTGACTGGCCCAAGGTCACCCAGCAAACTTCCCTGGCAGAGTGGGGATTCGAGCCTGGGTCTCTCGGAACCTAGTCTGACACTTTAACCACTCCACCGTGCTGGCGTTTGAATTATTCAGGAAGAAGGACAGCAGTAACGATTGCAATAGGTATCCGTTATTTATAAAACGTGGACGTCGCACGCGCATCCCACAAGAATGGAATTCACTAATACTGGCAGTGGATCATCGGGAGGGTACGGAATTGAATGTTTTACGCAGCCAAACTGTGGAACGAGTGCAGAGCACAATGTTTGATATGAGTCACTATTAAGACATCAATCCAAAACCCATTATAAATTCAGATGCTCTGGACTGGCCTGGTCACCTGCTGTTCCTTGAAAGCACAACTTATCCTCTTTTCAATGCTTGATAGTCAGTTTGGTGTAAAGGTTAGGAGCGTGGAATCTAACCTGGGAGGACTGGGTTTGATTCCCTGCTCCTCCACATGCAGCTGCTGGTGTGACCTTGGGTCAGTCACAAGTTCTTTCAGAGCTGTTCTCACAGGAGCAGCTCTCTCAGAGCTCTCTCAGCCCCACCTACCCCACAGGGTGTCTGTTGTGGGGTGGAGAAGAGAAAGGAGATGGTAAGCTGCTCTGTGGCTCTGAGTGAAGGACAGGGTATAAATCCCATCTCTTCTTCTCTTCTTCTTCCCCACTTGATTCAAGGAAAAGGCCCGCGGAATGCTGCACTAGCAACCCCAATGGCCATCGGATCAGGGTGGAAATACACGCTCCATTGTTTACTCATTTTGATGCAATCCACAGCAAGGGTTCTCTAGGAACAGAACTAACAATCCTTGGAGAATTGTCAAGGCTTCTATCTCTGTGTGCGTTACTTGCCGCTCTGGAACAGAACGGGGTGCAAAAACTATTTCGAGACCATCACAGCATTCCCGAGGACATATTTTGGTCATTAGCCCCACCACCAGTTCAGATTAGATTCTGTATCACTTATGATAATGTGCAAAGAAGTGATAAAACATGGAGGGTTTTTAAAGCACTGAGCTCGAACAAGAATTTGCTGACATATCGCAGCACGATAACACGATAGTGGCATTAGCCAGCTCTCTGCGAGGGCCAAGGCTGGAACTGAAAAAGGACCCGTTCAGGAACATTCACGACTGACATCCCTCTGTTTTATCTCTAACCACCCAACCGGCCCCCTTAATATTGCACAAGCCAGTCTATTTTAATGGTACGTTTGTCGTTTTCGCTAAGTTTCTGGCTCATGCCCAAGCTGCGTTAGAAACATTTATGTAATTTTATGCATCGCGAGCCCTCTTTAGCACCCAGGGTTTGCATTCCTAATGATAAGGCGTCCGTGCGAAATCGCATGAAAATAATAAAATTAAAAACCATTTCCTGACAGATGAATCGGAAACTAAACATACACACCAGAAACAGAATATTCAGTTACCAAAGGCCTGCAGAAATACAAAGGCTGACACTCAATGGACAGAAGAAAGCCACCAGATGCGAGCCTCAAGGGGGGAGGAGCATTCCACCAATTCGGGAGCCACCAGTGGAAAGACTCTGCTCCAGGCAGATGGCCGCCTTGCTTTGGCCGTGCAAAATGCAACCGGCAGGGTGTTGCCAGAAGATCTGACAGCTCAGGGAGACTCCCATTTCATATTATTCTTTTTGGAATATAAAAGAATTTCAGAGCGTTGTTTCGAAAGAACTCTGATGGCTGGGTTTTCCAATAAAAAGCCCACAGAATTAATGCAATAATATAAACTACCTTTCGGGACGTTTTTAGTGGTTTTGGGGGACATGGCAAAAAGTCATAAGAACATAAGAAGAGCCCTGCTGGATTAGACCAGTGGTCCATCCAGGCCAGCGTCCTGACTCACACAATGGCCAACCAGTTCCTCTGGAGGGCCAACAACAGGGCAGAGAGGCTGAAGCCTTCATAAGAACATCAGAAGAGCCCTGCTAGATCAGACCAGTGGTCCATCTAGTCCAACATCCTGTTTCACACAGTGGCCAACCAGTTCTTCTGGAGGGCCAACAACAGGGCATAGAGGCCAGGGCCTTCGTAAGTACATCAGAAGAGCCCTGCTGGATCAGACCAGTGAAGGTCCATCTAGCCCAGCATCCTGTCTCACAAAGTGGCCAACCAGTTCCTCTGGAGGGCCAACGACAGGACATAGAGGCTGAGGTCTTCCCCTGATAAGAACATCAGAAAAGCCCTGCTGGATCAGACCAATAGTCCATCCAGTCCAGCATCTTGTCTTACAAAGTGGCCAGCCAGTTTCTCTGGAGGGCCAACCACAGGGCATGGAGGCCGAGGCCTTCCCCTGATGTTGCCTCCTGGCTCTGGGATTCAAAGGCTTAGTGCCTCTGAATGTGGAGGTTCCCCTCAGTCACTCTGGCTAGTAGCGATCGCTAGACTTATCCAGGTTGGGGCTGCAGAACTGTAGCAATGCTGTGATTACATTGCCACCTTACCTGTCGATCATGCATGTTGTTCTGTGAGACCCTGCATGAGGTTTACTTTAATCTGTGACCATTCACTGAGACAGTTACAGGGGTATCAGACTGGTGGCGGAAAGCGCCGTCAAGTCACAAGTGCCTTCCAGTGACCTCGTGGGGGTTTTAAGGCAAGAGTCAAGCAGAGGTAGGTGGCTATTGCCTGCCCCCATACAGCGACCCTGGGCTTCCTTTGTGGTCTCCCATCCAAGTATTAACCAGGGCCAACCAAACTTTGCTTCCAAAATTGGGCTCGCCTGGACCATATGAGATTGGGCAAGCCGGGGCTATCCAAGTCAGGGCGAATATAAGATCAATTGCCTTTTTAATAGAGATGACTAGCAATGCTCCCTCTAAGCTGTGGAGTCTTGCGAGCAAAAATGCTACTTTGTGAACCCCTGGCATGAAAGTTGTGAGCGAGCGACTTGGCTCCTTCATAAATTAGTTTGCTCCGGAGCCCTCCTTCCTGAGCGGAGGCAGAAAGTTGCGTGCGTCGGAGGCTAAAAAGCTATGAGCTAGCTCACACTAACTCAGATTAGAACACTGATTACTAGATTTGTCAGACAGTTTGGTGTAGTGTGCAGACTCTAATCTGGGAGAACCGGGTTTGATTCCCCACTCCTCCACTTGCACCTGGCTGGATGACCTTGGGCAAGCCATAGTTCTGATAAGAGCTGTTCTTGAAAAAGAGCAGTTTCTGTCAGAGCTCTCTCAGCCCCACCTACCTCCCAAGGTGTCTGTTGTGGGAAGGGGAAGGGAAGGGAGTTTGTGAGCCGCTCTGAGACACCTTTGGGTAGTGAAGGGCGGGGTATCAATCCAATCTCTTCTTCTTCTTCTACCTCCCAAGGTGTCCGTTGTGGGGAGGGGAAGGGAAAGGAGTTTGTGAGCCCCTCTGAGACACCTTTGGGTAGTGAAGGGCGGGGTATAAATCCAATCTCTTCTTCTTCTTCTACCTCCCAAGGTGTCCGTTGTGGGGAGGGGAAGGGAAGGGAGTTTGTGAGCCCCTCTGAGACACCTTTGGGTAGTGAAGGTCAGGGTATCAATCCAATCTCTTCTCTTCTTCTTCTATTTTGTACTGCTCATACGGCTATCACTTTAAGCAGAAGTTAGAGCCAAAAATTATTTTAAAAGACCTTACTCAGTAGTATTACTTCTCTTAAATTTGATTATTGCATCCATGGATTTTGCCATTGGGAGGGTGACATGATCATTTGTATCCAATAGTAGCCACGACACCTGGGCTATCACATTTAGCAATTCCCTGTTTTAAAGTCAAGGGGCGACTAAGTTAGCCCTCAGCTCGTTGAATGTCGGGCACTCCATAATCATATGGTTGATGGTTTTGGTTTTTATCATATGAGCATCGGCATGTTCCGTTAGGGTACGATATTATGTTATATCTGCCCTCCAAAACCACCAAGGGAAGGACATTCATTCTTGCCAAAGAACAATGTTGGAGTCCAGTGTCACCTTTAAGACCAACCAAGTTTTGTTCAAGGTGTGAGCTTTCGTGGGCACGCACGCTTTTAATTGGCTGGCCACCTGGATCAATTCTTGCCAAATTAGAAGCTCTTCTTAGTTTAGGTAAAGGTAAAGGTTCCCTTGCTCAAAAGCCAGTCGAATCCGACTCTAGGGTTGCGGTGCTCATCTCCGTTTCAAAGCCGAAGAGCCAGCGCTGTCCGAAGACGTTTCCATGGTCATGTGTCTGGCATGACTAAACACCAAGGCCCAAGTTCTTGCCTTCAAACTATATCAGTGCTTAAATACTATCCACACTAAAAAAGAATACATGTGCACACACCCTGCCCTCCCGGTCAGCTTTCCACCATGTCCCTCTTTTGAGCGCTGGGCAAAAATTCTGGGCCTGCTTGCTGACCTCCCTGAACTGGACTCCAAAGCTGTCTTGATTTCATGCTGTTTGGAGCCCCACTTCATTTGGGAAGGGGACGGAGGGCAGACGGGAGGTCTGCCGGATTCTTTCCTTTTGCCACCAGCCCAAGAAATGCCCTGGAAACCATCTCAGGTTTTCTACAACTACAAGAACCTCTGCAAGGCGAAAGCCAGAGAGAGGGCCTTACGAAACCCCAAATCCACGGGCCCTTTCTCCAGATTTGGAGGGTGAAGATTCAGAATCCGAGGGCTGCCTGAAAGGGGGCGGGTGGGAAAGCCCTGCCCTGGGGAAAGCCCTCTCCTCCGGAGGGGCCTTCTCATAATCCCACACTGTTGAGAAGGGAGCGCATGTGTTCCTGTTCGCCCTCCAGAGGCTCAGCGGCCTTGTGTGTGTGGGGGCGGGGGGGCTCTCCTTCACACACCAGTGTTCCTCACCGGAGCATGAAGGCACAAATATTAGTTTTCCACCTAACAAGACCAGACGGGGGCCCGGAGTGAAAGCGGGTCTGTTTCTTGGACTTCATGCAGGGGAAACTATTTAATTCTGTTAAATTTGCTCTCTCTCTCTCTCAGCCTCCCCCTTTCGCCCGCCCCATGAATGCCAACTTTTGTAGAGGAGGCGCATTGTGACTCTGCAAGCCCTCCAATTAAAAATAAAAAAAAATTAAAATCCTCCCCTCCCTTCCTCTCCCCCCCCACCCCTAGCCACCCCTCCCTCCCTTTCGCCCACCGTTTACATGTTGCCATTTCACTCAAGCTTCTCCTCGGACTTCAACAGTCCATTATGTGGGGGGCTTATTATAAACTCCGCCGCCGCTGATGCCTCTCCTTTTGCGCTGACCACCCACCAGAAGGCAGGCTGTCTAAACAGCGTCTGTCTCGGGGCCTCCGACAGGTCCAGTCAGTTAAAAATGGGCCCTGTCCAGATTTGGCTTGAGAGAGGGAGGCTCTCTCGGGGTGGGGCTGGGGGGGGAGAGGAGGTCCCACCAGGGGAGAGCATGAACATCTCCAAGGGGAGGGAGACCTCAGACAAGACTGCTTCTTTGTCCTCACCCTATCCTCCTTTTTTTTGCCAGACTGCCTCTCTTGACATTTTCTCCGCCGGGTAATTCATTTCCCCCAAGTGACGGGCAGACAAGAGAATCCACCCTGCCCAACTCGCCCTTCTCTCCATGGCACGGAAGGGCCCCCCCCAAAACCCCATCAATTAGGAGCACATTGTTATTAGCGTCTTGCGGACAATTTAAAACCTAATCCCAAATGCATTACCTGGTGAGTTTTCCGTGGCTCGCTCGGCTTAAAGTATTGGAAGGGGTTATTACCTCCGTTAGGCGGGGAGGCGGTGCTCCCCGAAGAAGGCATCACCGCCAGCACCTGAAAGAGCGCATTGAGAAGGCTCTGCGTTCGGGCTCCGCATTTAGGTAATTTGGAGGCATTTTCCTAGGATTAGGGAGGATTAGACACTTGAAGCGCCCAATTGTTTGCTGGGCTGGGCATCCGTAGGCAGCATGCAAGGGGGAAATGTATGTGCTGGATTATACCAAGGGAGGAAGGGAGGGAGACGGGGGTGCGCTCACAAAACGGGGTTGTGCCACAAAGAGAAGAAGGGTCCAGGTCCCTCCTCTGCTAGGAGCTCGGTGGGTGGCCTGGAAGAGGTCCCTCTCCTCAAAGTCACGGGAGGCAACTGACCCATTTGAAAGTGGACCAGAAGTCCACATCGGTGCCCCACCAAACACAAACATGCACATTTTCCACACAGTAAAGGTAAAGCCAGTCGAATCCGACTCTAGGGGTGCGATGCTCATCTCCGTTTCCAAGCCGAAGACCCGGCACTGTCCGGAGATGTTTCCATGGTCACATGGCCAGCATGACTTAAATACCTAGGCACACGGAACACTATTACCTTCCCACAGAAGCAGTACCTATTTATCTACTTGCAGTTCTTGCTTTCGAACAGCTGGGCTGGCAGGAGCTGGGGCCAGAGTCGGGAGCTCACTCCGTCACGCGGCACTCAGGTCTCGAACTGCTGAACTACCGACCTTCTGGTCTGCATTGCAGTTCAGTGTCTTAGCCACTTAAGCCACTGCAGCCCTACAGAGTTGTGTATAATGTGAGATGATGAGGCATTATGCACTGGATTTCGGAAATCCTCCCCTCTCTCATTGATGGATTGATTGATGGATGGATGGATGGATTGATTGATTTAGTGCCCCAACTTTCTCCCCAACGGGGACCCAAGGCAGCTTACCTCCTTCCCCTCTCCTCCATTTTACCCTCACAACAATCTTGTGAGGTAGGCGAGGCTGAGAGAGCATGACTGGCCCAAGGCCACCCAGAGAGTTTCCATGGTATGAGTGGAGATTCGAAACCGGGTCTCTCAAATCCTAGTCCAGCACTCTTAACCACTACACCACACTGGATCTCCGGGAGCAGGATCCTGACAATGCTGTGTGAGCGTGTGCACAAATTTTGCACATGCAATACTAAGTATGTGCACCGGTGTGCAGTATTTGCAGTTAGTGAGAAGGGAAACGCAAGTAATTAGAGTTCTTTGTCCTGTATGCATCGTGCTCCATTTTCTGTCTTTTTTTAAACACACACACACAAGTGGGTAGGTGCTATACACAAACGCATACAACTTTTCCTTCACACTAAAATACCGCAGTGTATAAATTAAAAAAAAACGAGGCCCTGTGGCTGTACTCCTAAGGATACTTTCCTGGGAGTAAATCCCACTGAATAACATGGGACTTACTTCTGAGAAGACTTGCTTAGATTGTTCCCAGACACTGTCCCATCAACATCTGAATGGGCCGTATGACCAGCCTAGTACAGAGAGACCTGGAAAACAAAGGGGGGGGGCGTTCTGTCCATTTCATTTGCACAAACGGGTCTAGGGGGATGGATTGGCGTGTCACGATTGCGATGCACCGAACTAATTATCTTTCAAGGCCAATTAGAAGTTCACCTTTCAACTCTCTGTTTCGTTCACAGCAGCTTTGGCCAACGGATTCCTCCCCTTATCAGAGCCGCGGCAACTGAGCCCCACGCGCAGAGGAATTCTACATCAGCGCAAACTTCTGCCCTCAAACGTGGCATCAGGAGACAGTTGCCTGCTAAATGACCACGTTGCCCGGGAGAGAGCTTCACCGCCATCCATTTCCCGCAGTCGAGCCACGCGGTTCACTTTTGACTCCGCTCTAATTGGGTTTATTCGGGTATTCGGGCAGCCGGCAATATCTCCATCTCTCCAAGGGCCGAGTGTCATTTGCTCTCATTACGGCCACATGCGAGACTCCCCTCTCAGTTCCTCGAGGGGGGGGGGCAAATGGGATTTCCAGCCCACCCCGGCCCTTGAAAAGTGGCTCTATCGCGATGTCCATTTCTCTTCTGTCTGAGCTTTGCTTCTGGTATGATAAGGAAGGCCCTCTTCTGAGCCGGTGTCTCCACGTTTAATTAGCTCCAGATGCGGCCTAATTAGGCAGTCTGCCGCACAAGCATCGGTCCTTTGTCACTTAGGGATCCCCTCCCCGCTGCTAGGCCGAACATGGAAAACAGATGCTGAAGGTGTGCCCCGCACAGTGTCTGCAGAGGTGGGAGGGTCTTCCTCCCCGCCACCCGGACTGGGCAGGAGGAATGTTCTGAGGTACAAATTAAGATTGTGCTCAGGGCTGGATGCCTGCCCTTTCCCCCATTTTTTTTAAAAAAAATCGCCATCAAGTTGCTGCCGACTCATGGTGGTTTTCGAGGCAAGAGACTTCAGAGGTGGTTTGCCATTGCCTGCCTCTGCGTCCCAACCCTGGTATTCCTTGGAGGTCCCTCGTCCAAATACTGACATAAGAATATAAGAGAAGCCAACGTTGGGTCAGGCCAATGACCCATCCGGTCCAACACTCTGGGTCACACAGTGGCCAAAAATACCAGGTGCCCTCAGGAGGTCCAGCAGTGGGGCCAGGACACCAGAAGCCCTCCCAATGTTGCCCACCCCCAAGCACCAAGAATACAGAGCATCACTTGCCCCAATCTGAGTGTTCCATCTACACCTTGTGGCTAATAGCCACTCATGGACCTCTGCTCCATAGGTTTATCTAATCCCCTCTTGAAGCTGTCCATGCTTGTAGCTGCCACTGTTTCTTGCAGCAATTAATTCCACCTGCTAATGACTCTTTGGGCGAAGATTTCCTTCCTTTTACCTGTTCTAAGCCTACTGCTCATCAATTTCATCGAGGGCCCACAAATTCTTGTACCATGAGAAAGGGAGAACAGTACTTCTTTCTCTACCTTCCATGCGTAATTTTGTAAACCTCTATCATGTCACCCCTCAATAGATGCGTTCCCTCTGCTCTTGCAGATCCTGAACCGGGTGTCTCCTGTTTAGGTCTGCATGGAAAACCATTGATCTGAGCTGCCTACCAACTCTGGCACAGCTGCTCAGGCACTTACGGTGGTTATTAAGGTCTGAGATCAAAGTGAACTTTGCTTAATGGCTCTGGTCCTTTGCAAACGAGGAGATTGTTCCCCCAAACAGGAAAAGCAGTGGCTATCGACATGTGCTGGTTCCCTTATCTGGGATGCACTCCAGTTGTAGAATCATAAGGCTACCGAGGATTTGAAAGTGGTAGTGGTCCCTTTCCCCCCCCCCAAATCAGGATGCTCCATGAATCAACCCACATCAACTGCCCCCATTAACAATCTTTCCACAATGGACATAGTTCAGTAAAAACAATTCAGGTACATCAAGAAAGTGAGTCAAGCCGCATGATATAAGATAGCTAAAAAAGGGTGGGGGTTGCTGTCCAATCTGACAGAAGGGCACATTTCTTCCTAATTCCAAATCGACGGATCTATGATGAAAAGGAGAAGTGATTCCCGGAAATTTTCGGAGTAAAAAATGTATCTCTATCTATTACAGGAGTCGATCCCAATTCACCTTCCATCTCCAGCTGGGGAAATGTCTGTTGCACCCCAAATAACGAAATCAAGAACCAAAAGGGTGAGAAGAAAGTTTAATGAAGGGCCAATATTAAAAACCTGGTTAAAACTTATAGTATACAAAAAGACATGTATTTATTAGAAAGACAGTTAAAAACATACATGAGGGCCCAATGAAAGCCTCGTAAAAAAGTCAAGCCTGAACACAAGGGCCAACACACTTGACCTGATGCATTTCTGCCCTATTGGGGCCTTCTTCAGAGGTCAAACAATATTGAAGTACACATAACTTAAAATACATATCGCAATAAGATAACCAATAAGCAGGGCTATTTTGGGGCAGGTACACACAGAAACGGAGTTCCAGCTGGCTCCTGAGTTGGCCACGCCCAGCAGGAACTCATTAGCATAATAGGCCACACCCAGCAGCAGAAACTCATTAGGACTGGCTACATTAAGGATGTGTGGCCTAACATGCAAAGGAGTTCCTTCCTACTATAAAAAAATGCCCTGGGTTCTGACAACAAACAAGGTAAACAGAATAAGAAGCAAAAGGTGGGTGTGGCTGGATGACCACATTTGTCATAACAAGGGGGTGTGGCCTAATATGTTAATGAGTTTCTGCTGTTGGGTGCGGCCTATTATGCTGATGAGTTCCTGCTGGGCTTTTTCTACCAAAAAAGCCCTGCCAATAAGTTGGACTAGGAAAAGGAAGGTTAAGCACCACTCCAAATAAAGGTCACATGCAAATTCTAAGCATATTTGGTATGTCTGAGGTGTCTGAATTTTGACTTTCACTTCTGTGAATAATCTCACAGAAATCATAGAATCACAGAGTTGGAAGGGACCACACAGGCCATCTAGGCCTGTCTTGGATGATCCAAGATACAGTCGAGGGGGCAGGAAGGAATAACCCCTCGATTCTAAGAGTGGCGTGTGTTTGTGTGTACCTGTGTGGGTTTTTTTTTATTAAATCAAGTTATTAGAGGCAGACAAGAAACAAGGGCATGAAGAGATGACTGACTCTCCCAAAATAGTTCCAGCTCAGTCTTCACGGTTTCATTTTTATCACGGGTACCAGAAGGGAGCTCCCGATCAGGAGTAAGAGGCTGCGTCCGCCCCCCCCTGGTATACCCCAAAATTACCCGGCGTGCAGAACTGCCAAACAGAGAAGCTGTGATTGCACCAGCAAATGCCGAAATGCTCGCCCAGCGGAGCCGAAGCCCGCAGGAGTGGAATTACACCGACTCGTTTCCAAGGCCAGATTTCCTGAAGGTATGTGAGTAAGGGCGGGGGAGAGATATTAGAGGGAAAGAGATTCTATTATGTCCTGAAGCTGAATCCATCCTATTCTTTTACATGTTAAGCTTCAGGCAGAAAGAGGATTGTAATCTGTCACATTACTATTGGCTGGTTGCTGTGAAACCTGTGTAAATAACCAATCACAATGTAAATATGTATCTTGGAGGGAACAGGCCTCATTGGTCTTGATCCTGAGTTTATGATTGGATGTCGACTTATTTATGGGTGTGGCTTTGACAGCCCGGACAATTTAAAAAGGGAGCTGCGCTCCACTATTTTCTGGTGTGTTCCTGAGTTGAAGTTTGCTGTTAAAATAAAGCTGAATCACTTTGCCGAAATCAATCGTGTTAAGTTACATGCTTAACAGATTCTTTCCCCAAAAGCACCCTAAATAGGACAGACATCAAAGTGGGAGCTGAATTCCTAGATGAAAGCCTAACTGGGTGCGTTTGCCAGAGAGCCAGTCCCGCGGAGCCCGGGTGGTTCTTTTATTTCTGCATGAATAAGGCTTAGGATCGTACTGCCTGGCGGGCTTCGAACACGCAGCCGGCCACAGGGGTGGCTTTCGTATCACAACTCCGTGAGCAAAATGTCATGCGGTAAGCTACGAAAGGTAAATGGCTATCTGCAAAGTCAGGCTTGTAAAGGGGCGGGGACGGGGGTATACACAGATAAGCAGCATTTTACTGGTCTGGTCGGCAGCGTTAACCTGCATTTGCATCTGAAATGCTGGTGAGACGATGGATCCTGCCTCATTGCAGCCATATTTGTTTACTTTCATCAGGGCTATTTTTGGGGCAGGAATGCACAGGAATGGAGTTCCGGCTGGCTCCCGAGTTGGCCACGCCCAGCAGGAACTCATTAGCATAATAGGCCACACCCAACAGCAGAAACTCATTAGGATTGGCTACATCAGGGTTGTGTGACCTAACCTGCAAAGGAGTTCCTGCTACAAAAAAAGCCCTGGGGTTTTGACAACAAACAAGTTAAACAGAATAAGAAGCAAAAGGTGGGTGTGGCTGGATGAGCACACTTCTGGTAGCATGGGGGTGTGCCTGATATGCGAATGAGATGTGCTGTCAGGATGTGGCCTAATATGCTAATGAGTTTCTGCTGTTGGGTGTGTGGCCTATTATGCTAATGAGTTCCTGCAGGGCTTTTTCTACAAAAAGAACCCTGGCTTTCATTATACCCCAGTTTTCTCCCCAATGCCCCCCTCCCCCAGGTGGACGGCATCACTGTCCTCCCCATTTTATCAGTAGGAAAGAGCCAGAGTCCCGGAGCACTTTCAAGATGAGCAAAATTTGTGGCGGGGGGGAGCTTTCCTGGGTCCCTGCTCGCTTCTTCAGATATAGCTCGGATGGGAGTCCATCTGTCCTTATATCACAAGGTTGACGGATTTCCGTTCCGTACGGCTAAATGTGGTGCTTTCCACAGAGGTAGCTCAAGATGGGCAGCAGTAGAAAAGAGCGGGAAGGCCAGTGGCGCCTTCAAGACTAACAACGTTTGTGGCAGGGGAGGAGCTTCCGTAAGCCACGGCTCACTTCTCATTAACCTGTTCTTCAGAACCTATTCTGAAGAAGCGAGCCGGGACTCACCAAAGCACCTCCCTGCCACAAATTTTGCTAGTCTTAAAGGTTCTCCAGGACTCTTACTTTTTTCTGCTGCTACACTACAGGCTAACACGGCTGCTCGTCTTCAGCCCCGGTCACACAGAGAATTTGCCGCGTGGAAGGCACGAATGTCAGGCGGATTTTCGGGGTGTGATCACACCACAACGTCTGGGAAGTGTAGCGCTCCCGTCACCGACCCGTGGCGTCCCACCAAAGATGTGGAGTTAAAAAGTGCTGCGGAAAGTGCACTAGTATTCGGAAAATGCGGGACAAAGGCGGGCGTCTGATCGCGGGAGTGCTAGTATCCTGTGGCATCCGGTGCCCATCCACATCCCGTCGCAAACTGGATGTTTTTTGTAAATCCCCATAGGATGCGCACAAATGCTGAACTGTGCATGCGCACAAACACAACCTGTTACACCAGCTTGCCATGAAGTGATCCTTCATTCCTTGATCATGTGCTTGCGGGGACTCCGCTGGAAAAAAAAATTGCCCGTCTGATCCAGAAGCAGTGGCTTGCGATTGCCACTTGTGTGATCACGCTGCACCACTTCTTTGTCATGCTTCAGCATCGCCGTGTGACTGGCAGCTAACAGCCTAAGCATGAAGACTCGGGGGGGGGCATGTGATCGGGCTACCGTGCTTTATTTTGCTCCGGGGTGAACAGCCACGCCTCCCCCCCCACATTATCTGACCCGTGTGACCGGGGCCCTCATTTATCTCCTCATTTTATGTCATTCTCACCACAACCCTGTGAGGTAGGTTAGGCCAAGAGTGGGTGACTGCCCCAAGGTCACCCAGCATCCTCCAGAGTGGGGGTTCGGATCTGTTTCTCTGAGCTCCCAGTTCGACACTCTAACAACAACACCACTCTTGGCTCGTCGTAGCCTGGGCGTCTTCTTGCATTTTTCTACTCGATGAAGAGAGCCACCAAACCCTTAATCCACCTGGGTTTATCTAAACTCCGCTGCGACGGCCCTCGGTCTGCTCTGAGTCCACCACTCTGCCCCCATCTCCTGTCCTCATCCAGGGAGACCAACAGTTTTGAAATTAAAAGTTAGCAAGGCTGCAGGCAATGGTCCCTCTAAGCTGTGGCCGTCTTGTGAGCAGAAATTCTACTTCGTGGGCTACCGGCATTAAAGTTGTGAGCAAGCGATTGGGCTGCTGCATTAATTAGTTTGCTCTGGAGCCCTCCTTCCTGAGCTAAGACAAAAATGTGTGAGCCAGTTGTCTGGGATTACTTTTTACTAGAGAAATGTACGGTCTTCTTTGACGAGAGCCGTAATGAGAGGGAATTGTACAATCCTTTGGAAAAATGGTCGCTTTTTAGAGAGAAAAGACCCCTTGATATAAAGTTAAAAAGCAGTTAACATTCCTTTCCTAGTCAAAGATTGGTACTTAGTCAGCTCAGTCCTTTTCTTTAAATTGCCTCCCGAAACAAAATATCTATATAATTAGCACTACTCAACTAAATAGTGTAACGGCACATTAAAATGTATTATTAAGCTTTTTTTTTTTAGAATGCTTTTCTTAATGTCGCTCACCAAGTTGACAATGTTTGTATTGCTCTGTTAAACATTTGAAAATTTTAATAACAACAATTTTTTTTAAAAATGTGTGAGCCGGAGGCTAAAAAAACTGTGAGCTAGCTCACACTAGCTCAGCTTAGGGGGAACACTGAGTCTGCAGGTCATTTGGACAAATAGTCCTAGGCTTAACAGTATCTGAAGAAGCGTGCGTGCGCACAAAAGCTTCTACCCAACATTAAACTTTGTGGGTCTTAAAGGTGCCACGGGACTCAAACTTTGTTCTATCACTGCAGACCAACACGATTACCCACCTAAGTGCGACGTGTGGCGTTCTACACATGCTCAGAGGAGCGCTTGCCTTTTAGTACGCTAGGACTAGTACTAGGCACCCGCTTGGTGGGACACTCCCCCTTTAACAAGGCGGGGCTCGGCATTCTGCACATGCACAGAGGCATGCTCTGATTTGAATTGTAGAAATGGCATTCTGCATGCGCTCAGAAATACCATGTTATTCTTTTTGAAACTCTCTTCTGCTGAACCAGACTTTTGGCCCATTAAGTTCAGCACTGGCTACTACTCAGACTGGCAGTGACTCTCCAGGGTCTGAAGCTGAGGTCTTTCCCATCACCTGCTGCCGACAGTGGCCGATTAACCCTTAAGCAGACCAGGCACGTGCTTAGGGCACCAGGCCAAAGGGGGCACCATAAAGTTGGGGAAAGGGTGAAAAAATGTAGAAAAATACCTTTCAGGTCATGAATATTGGAACTCTGATACATTTAACTTGTGAAATATTAAAACAGATGTTGTACTGCATTTTTTTAGAACTTTATGTAGCCAAAGTTTGGCTTAGTTTGTACAGTATGTTGTGTTATCATATGAATAAATTTTTGTATTGCTGCAACCTGCATTGTATATCTGGTCAGACAGGTCAACCACTAAAAGGGACTGGGGTCAGTGTGGAAAGGAGGGGGGCACCAAGATTGGTCAGTGCTGAGAGCACCAGTGAGCCTTCATCCGCCCCCGGCTGCTGATCATTTTAACTGGAGATGCCGGGGATTGAACCTGGGACCTTCTGCAGGCCAAGCAGAGGCTCTCTTCGCCTGAACCACAGAGTGAAAGCGCTGGTATTTAAAACTTGTTTGGGAGCTGCACGCTTGCCAGTCCCGGCTCAAATGAAAGCCAAAGGGGAAGAGCCAGAATTTCTCCTTCACGCTGGAACTGGTACGTCTCTCCTCCCTCCGCCACCTTCCCGTTTGCTTTGCTGGGAGGCAAAAAACTGGCTGCTGCCACCGTCTGGCGCTTTCTGGAACTGAGCCGTTCTTCCCAGCGGCAGAAGACATTCCTTTAAAAAAAAAAAGCCATCAGTAAAACATGCTGTTATTCTTGGCCACACAGAGCAGGAGGGATGTAGCTGAGCGTGCTTCTCGCAGGCCTCGGCCGAGATTATACAAGAGCCGACAGATTTCCAGGAGGGAGGGTTCCCCCCCCAACCCCACCCCCAGGTGCTCTGAACTGCAGGAGAATGTAAACCAGACCCCAATGGAGCTGCATCCTTCCAGAGTACCATTTATTAGACAGCATTCCTGCAGCTTTTAAAAGGGGGCGAGGACGGTGCTTGACAGTATACACGAGATCACACAGAGGCGATGATTCTTCCTTTCGTGACCGCTCCACCCAGGGGTAATTTCAGTTCGTGGCGAGCCACGTTTGCCACGACCACCGATTAAGAGAGCGAGGGGAAACGAGGAAGGTCCAACAGGGGAGGGATGGGCTCAGTCAGGGGAGCCACAGTCCTCCGTTTGCAAGACTGGAGCAAGGCTGTTAATATGGTTGCGGCAGGAACTCCTTTGCATGGAGAAACGACGGCTGAGGGGTGACATGATCGAGGTTTATAAGATTATGAATGGGATTGAGCAGGTTGAGAAAGAAGTACTTTTCTCCCTTTCTCACAATACAAGAACTCGTGGGCACTCCGTGAAATTGCTGAGCAGTCGGGTTAGAACAGATAAAAGGAAATACTTCTTCAGCCAAAGAGTGATTAACAGATGGAATTCACTGCCACAGGAGGTGGTGGCAGCTACAAGCATGGACAGTTTCAAGAGGGAATTAGATAAACATCTGGAGCAGAAGTCCATCAGTGGCTATTAGCCACAGGGTATAGATGGGAACTCTCAGTCTGGGGCAGGTGATGCACTCTATTCTTGGTGCTGGAGGGGGCAGCAGTGGGAGGGCTGCTAGTGTCCTGGCCCCACTGCTGGACCTCCTGATGGCACCTGGTATATTTTGGCCGCTGTGTGACAGAGTGTTGGACTAGATGGGCCATTGGCCTGATTCAACATTGGCTTGTCTTATGTTCTTATGCTCTTATGTTCATATTAGGCGACACACCCCCTAATGTAGCCAATCCTCCAAGAGCTTACAGAGCTCTTCTTACAGGGGCTACTGTGAGCTCTTGGAGGATTGGCTACATTAGGGGTGTGTCGCCTAATATGCAAAGGAGTTCCTGCTACAAAAAGAGCCCTTGCCAGGGTTGGGAAATACCTGGGGATTTGGGAGGGTGGAGTCTGCAGGAGGCGGGGTCTGGGGAGGGGAGGGACCTCAGCAGGGTGTGATGCCGCAGAGTCCGCCCTCCAAAGCGGCCATCTTCTCAAAGGGAGTGGCTTGAGCAGTGGCAGATTCACCATTAAGCAGACTAAGCACGTGTTTAGGGCACCAGGGCCAAAGGGGGCACCACAAAGTTGGGGAAAGGGTGAAATATTTTTAACATTAATGGTCACCAACTGCACAACAGAGAGGTCTTTCTCACAACTGAAACGTGTAAAAAAACCCAAATAGATCAGTTATGCTCCAAGAAAGACTCAGCTCACTGTGTATATTAACGACTGAAGTGGATGTTCCGAGAAGTATTAATTTCGAGGTTGTTATCGGTGATTTTTGCGAAAATGAAATGTGGAAAAATGCCTTTCAGGTGATGAATATTGGAACTTTGATACATTTAACTTGTGACATATTAAAAGAGATGTGGTGTTGCATTTTTGTAGAACTTGTATGTAGCCAAAGCTTGGCTTAGTTCGTACAGTATACTGTGTTATCATAGGAATACATTTTTGAGAGCCAGTTTGGTGTCGTGGTTAAGTGCGCAGACTCTTATCTGGGAGAACCGGGTTTGATTCCCCACTCCTCCACTTGCACCTGCTGGTGTGACCTTGGGTCAGTCACAAGCTCTGCCACAGCTTGAAAAAGGGCAGTTTCTGTCAGAGCTCTCTCAGCCCCACCTACCTCACAGGGTGTCTGTTGTGGGGAGGGGAAGGGAAAGGAGTTTGTAAGCCGCTCTGAGATGCCTTTGGGCAGTGAAGGGCGGGGTATAAATCCAAACTCTTCTTCTTCTTCTTGTATTGCTGCAGCCTGCATTGTATATCTGGTCAGACAGGTCAACAACTCAAATGGACGGGGTCAGTGTGGAAAGGAGGGGGGGCATCGAGGTTGGTCAATGCTGAGGGAACCAGGGAGCCTTAATCCGCCCCTGGGCTTGAGACAGTGGCGAGGATGATCAAGGGATCTGGAGACTGAGCCCTACAAGGAAAGGCGAAGGGCCTTGGGAATGTTTAGTTTGGAGAAGAAGAGATTGGGGCGGAGGGGACATGATTGCTCTCTTTAAATATTTGAAAGGCTGTCATTGGGAGGAGCTGCGGTGGCTCATAAGATGCTGAACTGCAGGCTGTGGAAGGTCAGCAGTTCAGCAGTTCAAGACCCAGGTGCCGCCAGACGGAGTGAGCTCCCATCTCTAATTCCAGCTCCTGCCAACCTAGCAGTTCGAAAGCAAGAAATTGCGAGTAGATGAATAGGTACCACTTCGGTGGGAAGGTAACAGCGTTCCGTGTGCCTCGGCGTCTAGTCATGCCGGCCGCATGACCACAAAAATGTCTTCAGACAGTGCTGGCTCTTTGGCTTGGAAACAGAGGTGAGCACTGCAACCCTAGAGTTGGATTTGACTGGCTTTCAAGTGAGGGAAATCTTTACCTTTTTATAGATAGGGACTCTGGGGCAAGGGACGCTCTGTAGAGAGCCAGTTTGGTGTAGTGGTTAAGTGCGCGGACTCTAATCTGGGAGAACTGGGTTTGATTCCCCGCTCCTCCACTTGCACCTGGCTGGATGACCTTGGGAAAGCCATAGTTCTGATAAGAACTGTTCTTGAAAAAGAGCAGTTTCTGTCAGAGCTCTCTCGGCCCCACCGACCTCACAGGGTGTCTGTTGTGGGGAGGGGAAGAGAAGGGAGTTTGTAAGCCGCTCTGAGACACCTTTGGGTAGTGAAGGGCAGGGTATAAATCCAATCTCTTCTCTTCTTCTTCTTCTTCTGTATTCTTGGTGCTTGGGGGGGCAACAGTGGGAGGGCTTCTAGTGTCCTGTCCCCTCTGGTGGACCTCCTGGTGACACCTGGCCCCACTGCTGGACCTCCTGACGGCAGCTGGTATTTTTGGCCACTGTATGACAGAGTGTTGGACTGGATAAGCCATTGGCCTGATCCAACATTGGCTTCTCTTATGTTCTTATGAGGGCAGGTTTGGTGGGAGGGAGGGACCTCCGCGGGGTATAAGGCCATAGAGCCCACCCTCCAAAGCTGCCATTTTCTCCAGGCAAACGGATCTCGGTAATCTAAGATCAGTTGTGAGTACGGGAGATCCCCAGGCCCCACCTGGAGGCTGAAGTCCAAACGAAACATCCGTGACAAAAGTAACGAAGAGCCAATAAAGATATATATGCAAAATTGTTTACTATAATAATTATAACTCTGTGGAAAACTCTCTCCTTTATTGCTCGCGCACAACGAATTTTGCGCAACGAAAATATCCCTTTCGCAAGGATTGCTTTATCCAAGCGTATCATAATTACAATTCTTATCAATTTCCACGTATCAGCTCTTGCAATAAACATCCCATGTTGAGTCTCTGATATCAGAACCCAAGGGTATTTTTACGAAAGTTGCACATGAGCGATAAAAGAAGAGAGTTTTCCACTGAATTATAATTATTATAGTAAACAATTTCGCATATATATATATTGACTCTTCGTTATTTTTGTCACGAATGTTTCATTTGGACTTCCATCTCCTCCCGTGATCTCTCACTTTTGGCTTCGATCCACCTGGAGTCTGGCAGCCCAGGAATGAGAAGAGACGGCATTGTTTTAACACAGATTGCCCTCGGCCTATGAGACTTTGCTCAGATTCCATCCTAAAACTGACCAGTGAAGTTTGAAGGAAGCCGCTGGTGACAATTGAAGAATAACTGTATTATCTTCAGAGGTACATGTGCATCACAGGAACAGAAGATTTCTCCTGTAGAGATAGCAGCTGCTCTTTACTTGCATTAAGGAATCTCTTTCTCTCTTTCTGGATTTTAACACACTGTGAAGGGGGGCATGTTTCAATGGTCCCCAGCTGATCACTATGATAGGGAGGAACTCTCCTAACGATATTATTAACAGCTGGTTTCTTTTTTGGGCGGGTGGACTCAAGTCTGTTAGATGCATATAAAACCAGCATTAGAGGTAGAAAAGTGATTTATATACAGAGTAGCTGAAACTGCAGATTAATGCTCCAGGAGTTCGCTCGGAGAGCCACTCAGGACGTGTTTGATTCAGTCCATGCCTGCACCAAGCTTATGCTGACAGATGACCTTTGGCCTCTGACCCGCAGACCTTGGTTGCTCTGGCTAAAGGAACTACTGTCTGTCCTCTGATAACCCGGATGAGATCATTCAGCTGGTTTCAGTATTCCAAACTGTTGTTTATTAAGATGGTACAGATAGAAGGCTGAGTCTTTCTTTCTTTCTTTCTTTCTTTCTTTCTTTCTTTCTTTCTTTCTTTCTTTCTTTCTTTCTTTCTTTCTTTCTTGCTTGCTTGCTTGCTTGCTTGCTTGCTTGCTTGCTTGCTTGCTTGCTTGCTTCCTTTCCTTTCCTTTCCTTTCCTTTCCTTTCCTTTCCTTTCCTTTCCTTTCCTTTCCTTTCCTTTCCTTTCCTCTCTTTCTCTCTCTCTCCCTTTCTTCCTTTCCTTCTTTCCTTCTTTCCTTCTTCCTTCCTTCCTTCCTTTCCTTTTCTTTTCTCTTTCTCTCTCTCACTCTTTCTTCCTTTCCTTCTTTCCTTCCTTCTTTCTTTCCTCCTTTCCTCCTTTCTTTCTTTCCTCCTTTCTTTCTTTCTTTCTTTCTTTCTTTCTTTCTTTCTTTCTTTCTTTCTTTCTTTCTTTCTTTCTTTCTTTCTTTCTTTCTTTCTTTCTTTCTTTCCTTCCTTCCTTCCTTCCTTCCTTCCTTCCTTCCTTCCTTCCTTCCTTCCTTCTTTCTTTCCTTCTTTCCTTCTTTCCTCCTTTCCTCCTTTCTTTCTTTCCTCCTTTCTTTCTTTCCTCCTTTCTTTCTTTCTTTCTTTCTTTCTTTCTTTCTTTCTTTCTTTCTTTCTTTCTTTCTTTCTTTCTTTCTTTCTTTCTTTCATCTCCATCTCTGTCTCCATCTCCCCCCCCACACACACAAACAAAAAATTAATCCCTCTACAAATATCTTTCCTCCTTTCAAGCAATTTTCAACAGGAAAATGGCACTAGGAAAGTGCAAAACTTCCTGCTTCCATGACATAACCCCCAGCCCAGATCACTCCCCTGGTGGATGCTTTTCAACACTTAAATATATATTAAGAGCCCCCCCCCCCCGCAGAACATGTGGTCAGCCCTCTAAGAGAGGTCTTCTCATCTGCAGACAACTTGCCAGATTCCTGTATCCTTGCAGGTATTTTTGACACACACACCCCTCAGCGGTCTGACCTACAATTTCAGAACGAAGGTATTGTAATAAGGCAACACGCAGCCCAGACTGAGGCTGCAGTCACACACGCTAAATAATCCACTTTCAACCCATTTTTGATGTATTTTTCGATGGGATTTTACTGTGTGAACTGGCAAAATCCAATTCAAAAGCGCACTGAAAATGCATTGAAAGTGGATTATTCAATATGCATGATCGCAGGCTTCTACGTGTTAATGCAAAAGAAAGCCCCGCTGCATTGAATTCAGAGCTGACGGACACCGAATGCTTTCCTGTTTCACCTTTCAACCCAAACAACTACTTTTGAGGGGGCTGAACTGATTCCTGAAACACCCTTCAGTTATCCACATTTTCCCTTCTTTTATTCTTGTTGACACCGGCCTGAGTTTCCATCTCTGATGTTTGCTTTGGTGACATTTTTTTCCCGGACTCTTCTTCCCTGGAATAGATTTGCAGGTGGTTCCAGCCCATCAGGGATCACACAGTGGGCATGACGATGTAATGGCACCACATAATCAAACTGATTCAGCTACTGGATCGCATCTGAAGCCAATTAAGAATGAAGGCAGTGCCTCTTCATTCTTTTGTTCCCTCTTAGAGGTATCCCCCAACAACAACAACAACAAATCACTAAAGGGGAACTCAGGGGCCCTGTGCACAGACCACCACCCCGCCCCGATTCTTCTCAAAATCTTCTAAAAATATCTTGCAGGGCTTTCAGGAAGGAGGCAGAGCCCCCAATAGCCTCACTGTAGTGCCAGGCCAGGTGAGATGACAGAGGCTGAATGTCCTTCTCCAGTATTAGCAGTCTGGAGGAGAATGAGGGTGTCAGGAGAGGCCAGTTTGGTGTAAGGTAAAGGCAAAGGTTCCCTTGCTCGAAAGCCAGTCGAATCCGACTCTAGGGTTGCGGTGCTCATCTCCGTTTCAAAGCCGAAGAGCCAGTGCTGTCTGAAGACGTTTCCGTGGTCATGTGGCCGGCATGACTAAACACCAAGGCACACGGAACGCTGTTACCTTCTCGCCGAAGTGGTACCTATTTATCTACTTGCAATTTCTTGCTTTCGAACTGCTAGGTTGGCAGGAGCTGGAACTAGAGACGGGAGCTCACCCCATCATGCGGCACTCTCGGGTCTCGAACTGCTGAACTACTGACCTTCCACAGCCTGCAGTTCAGTGTCTTAACCACTTGAGCCACCGCAGCTCCTTCAGTTTGGTGTAGTGGTGCGCAGACTCTAAATCCAATCTTCTTCTTCTTCCCTCTGCCCAAAGAGCTGCGAATGGAAGGTAATTTCTGCAGGTCTAGTGGGACACACCACCGTCTTCCACCAGGGACGTCTCTGTTCTGCCTGCCATTCCCTCACTGATTCTCACCAACCCTTCCTCCCATCTCTGTGTTTATGTGTTTTGTTTCAGTGGGGTGTGTGCATGCTTTAAATCTTGCTTTAATTTTTTTTTTATTGTTTGCTGCCTTAAGTAACCTAAGGGCTTCCCCCCCTTCTCACTTTTAAGTCCCAGCTTTTTCAGCTTCCCCTCCCGGTTCTGCACAAGTTTTGCCCCCTCTAGTGGCCCCTTCGATATCACACAGACATATGTCCGGCGTATCTCCCCACAGATTTAAACAGCAGGCTTTTTAATGCCAGACATAAAGTGGTGTGATATCGAATCGACCACTAGAGGGAGTAAAGCACACGCAAGAAACAGGAACTTAACAAGCAAGGAAAAGGAGAATGCAGAAAAGGCCCTACATTGAGTGCAATGCTCCCTCTAAGCTATGGAGTCTTGTGAGCAAAAATTCCACTTTGGGAGCTACCGGCATGAAAGTTGTGGGCGAGCGATTTGGCTGCTGCATAAGTTGGTTGGCTCTGGAACCATCCTTCCTGAGCTAAGGCAACAATGTGTGAGCCGGAAGCTAAGAAACTGTGAGCTCGCTCACACTAACTCACCTTGGAGGGAACGAATGGAAAGGTGGCTTCAAAATGTTTTTAAAAAATAAATTTAAGAATATCATTCTGCGCTTCTTGAAATGGTCTGGTCCACCCATGTAACAAAAAACATGGTAGGTCTGCCCCTGCATCAGACCACATAAATGATATCATTGCTAGACTTCCTTTGGGTTCCTTCCAGTTCTGTGACTCTTGCGGCAGCCGTGACCCAACTCTGCACTGCGTTCAGACACAGATGGGCAAGAACTGCACGGCTGCCAGTGGAATTCCACCATAGCCAGATTCATGACGTCCGCCCGCCTCTTCTCTCTTCCCCGCCTCCTCTTGCAAGGTGATGGATTTCGGTGTCGGTGCGAAAGTAGAAACGTTCCACATCGTAACTGGCATCTTCCAAAACTGATATATACAAGCCACGTTACGAGCGTGTGGGGGCTGGAGTCTTTTGCTGATAAAACACCGGGTCTATTCCCTTTTAGGAGGCTTTTCCACGCATCTTGACTTTTAAGGAGAAACGGGAAGGGCCGGTAAAAGCCTGCCAAAAAAAAAAAACACAGGCCGGGCAGCTAAGAGACTGGCCAGGCAGGAAAAGAAGATGGCAGAGGGAGTTTGGCTTCAGAAACGGGGTTTGATTTTAAAGAGAAGAGAGGCACACGACTACCTTGTTCACCCCACAGTGGCTGTTTAACCGAGCCTCCTTTCTTCAGTTCCACCAGGTCAGGTCAGCCGAGAATTATGCAGTTGAGAGGTCTCGGCTTGTTAACTGAGCACTGACACCCTTCTTTTTAGAAATGAAGAAGAGAAGAAGAAGAGATTGGATTTATACCCCGCCCTTCACTCGGAGTCTCAGAGCGGCTGACAAACTTCGTTTCCCTTCCCCTGTGAGGTAGGTGGGGCTGAGAGAACTCTAACACAAACTGCTCTTTTTCAGGAACAGCTGTGCCAGAGCTTGTGACTGACCCAAGGTCACATCAGCAGGTGCAAGTGGAGGAGTGGGGAATCAAACCCGGCTCTCCCAGATTAGAGTCAGCACACTTAACCACTACACCAAAAGGGCTCTAGTACATGATGAACCCATGAAGCTGCCTTATACTGAATCAGTTCCTTGGTGTAGTGGTCAAGTGCGCAGTGGTTAAGTGCGCGGACTCTAATCTGGGAGAACTGGGTTTGATTCCCCACTGCTCCACTTGCACCTGCTGGATGACCTTGGGCAAGCCATAGTTCTGATAAGAGCTGTTCTTGAAAAAGAGCAGTTTCTATCAGAGCTCTCTCAGCCCCACCCACCTCCCAGGGTGTCTGTTGTGGGGAGGGGAAGGGAAAGGAGTTTGTAAGCCGCTCTGAGACACCTTTGGGTAGAGAAGGGAGGGATAGAAATCCAATCTCTTCTTCTTCATTATCATCATCTTCTTCTTCTTCCTTGGTCCATCAGAGTCATTATGGTCTATTTCCAGAGTCTCACAGAGAAGTCTTTCACATCACTGACTGCTTTGTCCTTTTTCACTGGAGATGCCAGGGATTGAACCAGGGACCTCCAGCCTGCCAAGCAGATGCTTTACCATGGGACCAAGGCCCACACTTACAATCCAACAATGAAATGCTTATGTTATTCCAGCCTGTTCCTGGGCACCCCTCCTCCTGTGTCCTTTCCTGGTTAGGTGGCTGTCTACAGCATCTTTGTAATGTAAACCTGCCAGAAAGCACCCTGCTGAAAAGTGAAGTAAAATGCGACATCGGATGGCCAACCTCGAGGCTACAACTGATCCCCAGCCAAGGAGATCAGTTCCCCTGGAGGAAATGGCTGCTTTGGAGGGAGGACTCTGTGGCATTATACCTCCCTGCCCTTCCTGCCTTCTTCAAGCCCTGCCCACCCCAAGCTCCACCCCCAAATATGGAGGAATTTCCCAACCTGGAGTTGGCAACCCAAAGGGCCAAGGGGGTTTCCAAAAAGGCAGTGTCTTCTCCTGCTTTCCCGAACTGATCTATCTAAGTCATCCATCTAAACCATGAGTGTTCTCACTTTTGGGGTGGTTTAGTGAAGCAGTCTGTAATTGTTCGAAAACCTACTTTTCTGTAGCTCTGGACAACTTTGCCAAGCTTGGCTGCCGGCACGAGGCGAGGCGTGAACTTCCGTTGGCTCCGAAAGAGGGTGGTCTCCACAGGGTCAGGGTTGAGGTCACAGAGAGGGCAGCCCCAGGGCAAGGTGGTCTTCTAGCGGCTGCTGTCAATACCTGCTGGGGAGATAATCCGAAACAGAAGACAGCTGGGTCAAAAGCTCTCGCCTCTCGAGCTGTTCGCAGCACAGATTTGTCATCCGGACAGATCAGCATGTTCGAGATAAGCCCGGGACACTTTGTCAAGAGACCGGACCGGCAAAGCATTCCCAGAATAGGGTTCCCGGGAGAAATTAAAACAAATGTTCACCAGCGACGCTTCATTCCTAAAGCAAAAAGAGCTTGGAATTTGTTTGGAGGCACACGCCTCGCTTTACTGGGTGGTAAGAATTTCCCGCGGTGGCCTCAGCGGGTTTGGTTTCCTTCGGAGAAGAGAGCGCAGGAGTCTTTCGGATTTTATTCACAAGTAGGCAGGTAGAACACAGGTAATTCTACAGAGGCCATTCTACAGAGCAGCCGATCTGGTACCCCCCATCAGATCCCCAGACGATCTCTCCCAATTCAGCAGAAGGGGCTACATGTGGGAGGAGATGCATCTTTCTCTGGATATTTACTGTTCCGAGGTAAATTAGGAAGAATAAAAACTGGCTGGAGTAACTTGTGAAATACAGCAGAGGTCCAAGCTGTGCCACACCGGCAGAGGATGCCAAGAGAAGTAGAAACCTTGGTCTGAGAACAGAGCGAGTCAGGGTGGAAGGAGAAAGCTGGGCTCTCCCACGCTACAGGCAGACTCGAGATTCACTTCGAATTCTGAGCACCGATAGCCACCTCCGCAAAATGCACCGTTTTCCATCCTACTTCTGAGTGTATATCCATCCACTGAGAAGTCATTCCATACAGGCGACCGCTAGGACCTGGTTTTGTTTTGGCCGGTAAGCCACAGTTGAGTTATGGCGACCCCATAGGGCATGGGTGTCAAACATGTGGCCCGGGGGCCAGATCAGGCCCTGGAGGGCTTCTATCAGGCCCATGGTGGGACTGGCTGTCTTCTGCTTCTTCTTCCAGTTCTGCTGCTGCTGCATCATTGTAGGTTTGCGGCTTACGGATACACACCTGAACAGCATACTCAAGATTGCAACAGCACAGACATTTTGATGCAACAATTCAGAGCAAGAGGTGTCAGTTATCAGACACTGTTAAATAAACAAAATATGGCAAGAGTGCTCATGTTTTAAGCATGTCTTTCCATTTAAGTTTTAAAAAACACCCTTTGTGTTTGTGTCCTTTATAAAGTCCGCTACCTGGCGTTACATTTTATGACACACCTTTATGACACATAAAGTCTCTCCGCTATCGGGCATTTTTTTTTTTTAATGCCCCCCGAAGGGGATTTTATCGATTTTACTTTACTATGGGATATGGGGAAAGGTTGCTAATCTCTACCTCTAAAAATTTATGGGACATGGGTAGGGAAAACTAATACACAAAAAAACTCTACCAGGATGGGGGAAGGAAACTAAGCCCTACTTCTAAGAGAGAGAAAAAAAAGAAAGAAAAAAAAACTTCTACTGGACACGGGGAAGGGAAGACTAACAAGGTGACACGATCTGGTTACATTTGTATCATTTGTCACCTGGTGTTACAGAGCCTTATAGAAAAGTTAACAAAAAATTGTAAAAGTAAAAAAAAAATTGTAAAAATCGCTTAGTTAATCAAAAACTGCATCTTCCACGATTATCTTGGTCTTAGGGTCTCTTCTTCTTGTATTTCTTCTTTCCTCGGGGTTTGGGAGCGGCTGCTCCCTTCTCTGATTCTGATGTGCCTGAAGAACTAAAGAGTATCGGACTACTGCTTTCTGAATCCTACCGGGCATTGCATTTTAGGACACACCTGGCCCAGCCCGACAAGGTCTCATTTATGTCAGATCGGGCCCTCATAATAAATGAGTTCGACACCCCTGCCATAGGGCTTTCAAGACAAGAAATTAACAGAGGTGGTTTGCCCTTGCCTGCCTCTGCATTGTGACCCCGGTCTTCCTTGGTGGTCTCCCATCCAAATACTAACCAGGGCTGACCCTGCTTAGTTTCTTAGATCTGATGAGATCACGCTAGCCTGGGCCATCTACATCAGTGTGTAGGAGTTGTGCAGTCCCTCTACTTAGCCAGTGATGTATCCTCTCTGACCTTGAGGTTGCATGCACGGAGCAACCCATTTATATTTTGATCAGCCACAGAGATTCCGAATCTGGTCGCTGGGATCTCTGCACGCACGTCTCTGTGTTCATTTTTTTTTAAAAAAAAACCCTTTGGATTCATCCATCATGATCTTTGTTAAAATGCGGCTGCTTGCAAAAGGCAAAAAGGAAGTAATTTGTCTCACGGAGAAGAGGGGGGTGGGAATAAAATCCCTGGGCCTCCGTGTTGGGCACTTTGGTCGTACAAATGAGCCTATTAACATTTCTGGAAAACGCTATAACTTAACATCGGGATGAAGCTTAATGTCAACAGATCGTCCGGAAGGACAGCAAGAGGCCTCCCCTTTGGTGGTCCCATCCCCGTCTCAATGGGAAATATATCCTGTTCGTATAAAGCTTTTCGGAATGCCAAAATGTTTCCTAAAGATTGGGCGAGGTGGCTCTTCCTGGTGGGCACTTTGAAGAAATTCCAAGGCTAGTCTTTTGAGAAAGATGAGTGAAAACTTTGTTGTTGTTGTTCAGTTGCACAGTCAAGTCCGACTCTTCGTGACCCCATGGACCATATCACGCCAGGCCCTCCTGTCCTCTGTAGTTTGCTTAATTTCACGTTTGTTGCCTCGATGACCCTGTCTGACCATCTCATCCTTCTTCTTTGACCTTCAGTCTTGTCCAGCATCAGGGTCTTCTCCAGTGAGAGCTCCCTTCTCGTTTGGCGGCCAAAGTATTTGAGCTTCAGCTGCAGTCTCTGGCCTTCCAGGGAACAGTCAGGGTTGATTCCCTTTAGGATTGACTGATTTGATCTCCTTGCAGTCCAAGGGACTCTCAAGAGTCTTCTCCAGCCACCATAATTCGAAAGCATCTGTTCTTTGGCGTTTGGCCTTCCTTATGTGACAACTATCCGAGTCAAATTCCCTGGTCACCGAAAGATAGTTCCAGAGGGCAGTAGAACAGCTATATTTTTAGTCCAGCAGCACCTTAGAGACCAACCGGATTTTGGGGGTATTATTATTATTATAAGCTTTCAAGAGTTGATGCTCTGACAAAGGACCTGATGAAGAGAGCTTTGACTCTCAAAAGCTTATGGCCGCGAGCTGGAGAATATTGAGAAATGCTGACAGAATTTTGATAAGGCTATTCTCTGATGAGAAGGGCCCGCGGTGGCCTGGTGACCCCATGGGGTCTTCAAGGCAAGAGTCATTCAGAGGTGGTTGGCCGTTGCCTGACCCTGTGTATCGACCCTGGACTTCCTTGGGGGTCTCCCATCCAAATACTAACCAGCCCTGACCCTACTTAACTTCTGGGATCTGATGAGATCAGGCTAGCCTGGGCCATCCAGGTCAGGGCAAGAGACATTCCTACAATCACAGAATCATAGCGTTGGAAGGGACCTCCGGGGTCATCTAGTCCAACCCCCGGCACAATGCAGGAAATTCACAAATACCTCCCCACACACACACACACACACAGTGACCCCTGTTCCACACCCAGAAGATGGCAAAAAACCTCCAGGATCTCTAGCCAAACCGGCCTGGAGAAAAATGGCTTCCTGACCCCAAAGTGGCGATCAGCATTTCCCCGGGCATGTAAGAAAGGGCCACAAGAACTAAGCACTGAAGCAGCCCTTCCTGCCCTCCCTCTCGTGATCTACCTGAGTTCACAGAACCAGCACGGCTGCCAGATGGCCATCGAGTCTCTGCTTGAAAACCTCCTGTTGCGTACTGGGTTCGACGCATGGAGACGCTGGATGCTACATGATTAACAGCTCATAGTTTATTGGTACACAACACAACAACTCTTACCGGCTGGGGCGGCCAACTATATACAGTCCCTGGGACACACCCACCAGTCCCATTGGAAGGTTTGAACCAGTTTGGTGGAGTGGTTAAGTGCGCAGACTCTAATCTGGGAGAACCGGGCTTGATTCCCCGCTCCTCCACTCGCACCTGCTGATGTGACCTTGGGTCAGTCACAAGCTCTGGCACAGCTGTTCTTGAAAAAAGGGCAGTTTCTATCAGAGCTCTCTCAGCCCCACCTACCTCCAAGGGTGTCTGTTGTGGGGAGGGGAAGGGAAAGGAGTTTGTAAGCCGCTCTGAGACTCTGAGTGAAGGGCGGGGTATAAATCCAATCTCTTCTTCCTCTTCTTCTTCCCCCCACTGTTCCTATAGGTGCTAACTGGGAGGCTCAGGGTCCTAGTCCCTGTTGTTCTTAGGAGCCAAGCTTCGGTTGCATACTGCTGGCGCCTAGTGGTAGTCAGCGGGCATAACACCTCCAAAGAAGGAGAAGGTGGTTTGCCATTGCCTGGCTCAGCATAGCAACCTTGGTCTTCCCTGGTGGTCTCCCATCCAAATACCAACCAGGGCCGACCCTGCTTAGCTTCTGAGATCTGACGAGATCAGGCTTAGCCTGGACCATCCAGGTCAGAGCGTAGAAATAATAACAACATCTAATTGTCCCATGATTTCTTTCTGACTTTTATAATCTGCCTACAGCAATTCAAGAGGTATATGTCTGCAGCGAAAAGTTCTTACAGGAGCAGGGCAAGGGTGGTGTGTGTGTGTGTGGGGGGGGGAATGGTGTTTTTTTTAAAAACTTTTCCTTATTTGTATATGTCAGAGAGAGGATTAAGAAAGATATTAGAGCGGCTCTATCAGCCCCGAACAGCTCGAGTTTCTTTTCCATTCCTTTGTTGCCGACATAAATTCCCATCACGTCCATCTGTCAGCCCCGAAAAGGAAGGGAGGAGGAGGAGAATAATTTTCAGTAGTAAATTTGGGGGGCGAACAAGCACTAATGGCCTGAAATTAAGGAAGAAAAACACCGGGGCTTAAATAGTAGGAAGCACTTTATAACAGCGGGGTCAGCGAAGACAATGGGATCGCCCGGCAAGGGAGGTCACGTGGTCCTCGCCTGCTCAAGGCAAGGCCACAGAGGGAAGGGAGCAGATCCAGGAGGCTGGAGCTGCAAACATGGCTGCCAGAATGTGGATGAGACCTGTTGCCTTTGCAGGAGGGACTCTCTACGGCTGCCTCCGTGTATCATTGGATAATGCATTCTAATTGCACTGTGGCGATCCTTCATGTCGAAGAGCAGGGTTCCTCAACATGGTGCCCTCCAGTTGGGGGGTGGCAAGTTTCGCTTTGGGGGGCAGAGGAGTTTGTCAGGAGGGAGGGAGGTGAGTGAGTGGTGGGGAATCCTGAGGGTGGGAGGAGGAGGTGGAAGAAGAGGAGGAGGAGATTGGATTTAGACCCCGCCCTTTACTGCCCAAAGGAGTCTCAGAGCGGTTACAGAGCTACAGTGGGGCATTTTGGGGCCTGGCCCCCTGACTTCCTGCCATGGCCCCCTGACTTCCATCCAGCTCCCAATTCTCTGGGCCACCTGGAGGGCTCCCCGCCACTGCCCCTTCCCCAAGCATGGCTTTCTTCCCCATGTAGGCAAGCAGAGTGCAAACGCCGCAAAAGTGAGTTTTTAAGTTTTTTTTTTTTTTTTGCAACATCAGTGCCCCCCCGACTTATTGAAAGGCCCCCTGAGTTACAAAATCCTGGCTATGGGCCTGGTTTACAATCTCCTTCCCTTCCGTCTCCCCAGAAAAGACATCCTGCGAGCAGTGTTCCCTCTAAGCCGAGTTAGTGTGAGCTAGCTCACAGTTTTTTAGCCTCCGGCGCACACATTTTTTTGTCTTCGCTCAGGAAGGAGGGCTCCAGAGCAAACCAATTTATGCAGGAGCCAAATCACTCCCTCACAACTTTAATGCCAGTAGCTCACAAAATAGAATTTTTGCTCGCCAGACTCCGTGGCTTAGAGGGAGCATTGCCTGTGAGGTAGGTGGGGCTGGGAGAGCTCTCTCGAGAACTGCGTGGGAGAGAACAGCTCTGAGAGAACTTGCGATTGACCCAAGGTCACACCAGCAGCTGTGAATGGAGGGGTGGGGAATCCAACCCAGTTTGGTGTAGTGCTTAAAGTGTGCGGACTTCAATCTGGGAGGACAGGATTTGATTCCCCACTCCTCCACTTGCAGCTGCTGGATGACCTTGGGCAACCCATAGTTCTGACAAAAGCTGTCCTTGAAAGGGCAGTTCTGGAAAGAGCTCTCTCAGTCCCACCTACCTCACAGGGGGTCTGTTGTGGGGAGGGGAAGGGAAAGGAGTTTGTAAGCCACTCTGAGACTCTGAGTGAAGGGCTGGGTATAAATCCAATCTCCTCCTCCTCCTCCTCCTCCTCCTCCTCCTCCTCCTCCTCTTCTTCTTCCCCAAGATTAGAGTCTGCGCTCCTAACCACTACATCAAACTGACTCTCACCAGACTGGAAGAGCGGCCTGTGGGCTGAGCAACCTTCCTGGAGATCAGCCCATCAGTGAGGCCAGGTGAGGCCGGGCAGGTGTGCAGCCATGGGGGGGGGCTGTCTCCAGAGGAAGAGATGGAGCAGCGGCTCCTCCCAACCCGTCTCCCCCCCCAGAATATTGCTTAGCTGTGGGGCTTCTCCAACGTGGTGCCTGCTGACACATTTCCTGACACCTGCCTGGTGTTTTTAGAAAGTGGGTGTGGCCAGGTGGGGCTTTTGCCCAGCAGGGCTTCTGATTGGGTTGGAGACAGGTCAAAGCGCTTGGGGCTCTTTAGCTTGGAGAAACGACGGCTGAGGGGTGACGTGATCGAGGTTTATAAGATGATGTATGGGATAGAGCAGATAGAAAAAGAGGTACTTTTCTCCCTTTCTCACAATACGAGAACTCAAGTGGGAACGCCATGAAATTGCTGAGCACTCAGGTTGGAACAGATGAAAGGAAGTCCTTCTTCACCCAAAGAGTGATGAAGCCATGGAATTCACTGCCACGGGAGGTGGTGGCAGCTACAAGCATGGACGGCTTCAAGACGGAATTAGATCCATCAGTGGCTATTAGCCACAAAGTTTAGGTAGGAGCTCTTGGTCTGGGGCAAGGGCGCTCTGTATTCTTGGTACTTGGAGTAGGGCAGCAGTGGGAGGGCTTCTAGTGTCCTGGCCCCACTGCTGGACCTCCTGATGGCACCTGGTATTTTTGGCCGCTGTGTGACAGAGTGTTGGACTGGATGGGCCATTGGCCTGATCCAACATGGGCTTCTCTTATGTTTTTATGAGATCTGAGAGGCTGTGCAGATTTTTTAAAAAAGTTTCTTTACTAGCATGACTGAAGATGAGCTGTAGGCGAGGAAACATTTTTTGAAAAAACGATATCTTCATTTCTAAAAGGTATCCTCCTGTTGAACAGAGTTCCTGCCTGAAATGCGGAGGAGTTACTCTCCGAGCGACGCATCACCTCGCTCCCCGATATGCTGTGGTTGGCTCCGCCTCCTTCAGGAGCCATTTTGTGAATGCTGCCACCACCCTGTGCCAGAGTTCCAAGAGTCCCCAGAAGCTCAAAAAAATGGGGGACCCCTACAATAAAGAACAGCCATTTCCTCCCGCCCATCTTGGATAGGCCCCGCCCCCCAAGCCTCCGCCAGCAACAGAACACAGAGACATGGGACTTGGGTTGCCAACTCTGGATTGGGAAATACCCGCAAATCTGGGGGATGGAGCCTGGGGAGGGCGGGGTTTCGGGAGGGGAGGGGCCTCAGCAGGGTATAAAGCCATAGAGTCCACCCTCCAAAGCAGCCATTTTCTCCAGGGGAACTGATCTTGGTCACCTGGGGATCTTTCTTACACACCTAGAGAAATGCTGATCGCCACTTTGGGGTCAGGAAGCAATTTTTCTCTAGGCCAGTTTGGCCAGGGATCTTGGAGGGGTTTTTTTTTGTCATCTTGATTAATTGTTTTTAATGTTTTTATTGCTTTTATCCTGTTTTGTATGGGCTTTGCCCCTTGTAAGCCACTCTGAGCCTGTTTCGCGGGGAGGGCGGGGTAAAAATCCCAATAAATAAAATAATAATAATTTAAAAAATCTTCTGGGCCTGGAACGGCAGTCACTGCGGGCATGGGGGGGTATTTGCGAATTTCCTGCATTGTGCAGGGGGTTGGGCTAGATGACCCTGGAGATCCCTTCCGACTCTATTATTCTATGAATTGTACTAGCGGGGGATCTCCAGGTGCTGGCTGGTGGTTGGCAACCCAACACGGGACTCTGGGTCTGCTCCCACAGGTCATTCTCAATTTCCTTCTACAGCCAGAAAGCCTCACAAGCGTCCCTGACCTCCAAAGGCTCTCTCTTCAAAAAAAAAAGAAAGAAAAGGATCCAGCGGCAGCAATAACCCTTGGCAGCGCCGACGTTTGTCTGCCCCAGCGCTTGGGAAAGCCTCCCCAGGGGGAAAGTGCTTTTCAGAAGCTTGACATCTGAATATGTTGTTGAGGAAGAGGTGTTTATCGCATGCACTGTAATTCACTTAGCTTTGAAAGCCGCAAGTGGTGTTTTGAATGGCACTCGGTGAGTGGAGTTTGTGAATAAATGGGCTTGATTTATCCAGGCTTAGCCGAGATGGGAAGCGACCCAAGGAAAAGGGCCGTGAGTGCCGACCGCTTTCGTGCAACGTTCCAAATCTGGCTCTCTTTGATTTATAAAATGCAATGAAAGGGGGGGGATTGGAAGGCCGGCAGGTGGATCGATTACGCTGTAATGAAGGGAACAGAGTTGGAGTCCGGCGGCTCCTTTAAGACCAACGAGCTTCAATTCTGGGGATACGTTTTCGTGTGCATGCGACAAAGAACATAAGAACATAAGAGAAGCCAATGTTGAATCAGGCCAGTGGCCCATCTAATCCAACACTCTGTCATACAGCGGCCAAAATATACCAGGTGCCATCAGGAGGTCCAGCAGTGGGGCCAGGGCACCAGAAGCCCTCCCACTGCTGCCCCCTCCAGCACCAAGAATAGAGTGCATCACCTGCCCCAGACTGAGAGTTCCCATCTATACCCTGTGGCTAATAGCCACTGATGGACTTCTGCTCCAGATGTTTATCTAATTCCCTCTTGAAACTGTCCATGCTTGTAGCTGCCACCACCTCCTGTGGCAGTGAATTCCATATGTTAATCCCTCTTTGGGTGAAGAAGTATTTCCTTTTATATGTTCTAACCCGACTGCTCAGCAATTTCATGGAGTGCCCACGAGTTCTTGTATTGTGAGAAAGGGAGAAAAGTACTTCTTTCTCAACCTGCTCAATCCCATTCATAATCTTATAAACCTCGATCATGTCACCCCTCAGCCGTCGTTTCTCCAAGCTAAAGAGCCCCAAGCGTTTTAACCTTTCTTCATAGGGAAGGTGTTCCAACCCTTTTATCATTCTAGTTGCCCAATTTTTCCAATGCTACAATATCCTTTTTGAGGTGTGGTGACCAGAACTGTACACAGTATTCCAAATGAGGTCGCACCATTGATTTATACAGGGGCACGATGATACTGGCTGATTTGTTTTCAATTCCCTTCCTAATAATCCCCAGCATAGCGTTGGCCTTCTTTATTGCAGCTACACACTGTCTAGCCATTTTCATTGAATATGCCTTGAATAAAACTTTGTTGGCCTTAGAGGTGCCACTGGATTCAAACTGTGTTCTGTTGGTTGCTGTAGATTTCCCAGGTCGTGTGGCCGTGGCCTTGGCATTGTAGGGCCTGACGTTTCGCCAGCAGCTGTGACTGGCATCCTCAGAGGTATGAAAAGATGGAGTACTCTCTGTGTCGAGGTGAGCAGAGAAATGGCAGGCAGGTAATTGACATCGACCCTGGAAGGTGGGGTAGGGCTGAGTCATTATCTTGTAGGAGTTCCCCAGGTAGGGTTCCCAAGTACTTACTGCCTGGGGGCGGGGGACGAATGCTCCCCGGCCGGACCAGTCTTCCTGGTAACGCGCCATGCCGTCGCCAGGAAGTGATACCAGGTGACGCTCTGGCAATGGGGCTGAAAACTCAATGGTACCATTGAGTTCCCAGCCCCATTGCCAGAGCGTCGCCTACTGTCCCTTCCTGGCAACGGCATGGTGCTCCGCGCCTCTCCTTCCCCTGGGGATGGTCCTGCGAGGACGTATCCATCCCCCGCCGGCACACAGTAAGTTCTTGGGAAGCCTATCCCCAGGCTATGAACATGCTAGTGGAGGAGCTTTCCTGAGGAGGTTCTTTTGTCTAAGGATGGTTTCCTGAGGAGGTTTCCTGTTTCCTGAGGAGGTTCTTTTGTGTGGGGACCTGGAAAAGCCTTCGACAACATATTTGTTCTGTCGCTTCAGACCAACACGGCTACCCCACCTGAAACTGTAACGAAGGAACACTCCACGAACCAAGCGGGCTTTGAAAGCCACCGTTTTTGGAAACGTCCTCGCTCCAGAGTTAATGCCAGCTGCAAGGCCCGAAGCAGGCCAGACTGGCCCACCAGCAGTGTTCCCTCCAAGCCGAGTCAGTGCGAGCCGGCTCACAGTCTTTTAGCCTCCGGCTCACACATTTTTGTCTTCGCTCAGGAAGGGAGGGCTCCAGAGCAAACTGATTCACGCTGGAGCCAAATCGCTCGCTCACCGCTTTAATGCCGGTAGCTCGCCAAGTAGGATTTTTGCTCATGAGACTCCATGGCTTAGAGGGAGCATTGCTGACCAGTGAGAAGGAGGAGGATGAAAAGACACCAGCCTCCAGCTGGGAATTGGGGATCCCCTGGAATTAGAGCTCATCTCCAGCCTACAGAGATCAGTTCCCCTGGAGAAAATGGAATCTTTGGAGGGTGGACTGTATGGCGTTGTGCCCCACTGAGGTCCCTGTCCTCCCCAGGCTCCAAAACCTAAATCTCCGGGAGTTTCCCTCCCTGGATCTGGCAACCCTACCCATCCCTCGCTAGTGGCCAGGTGGAACCTGGCAACCCTAAGTGACTTGCCAACTCTGACTTGGGACATTCCTTAGAATTTGGAAGGGGTATCTAAGGAAGGCCCAGTTTGGGGCATGGGGGGATCTCAGTGGGACGGTGATGTCACTCTAGGACGGGGGTGTCAAACACGTGGCCCAGGGGCTGGATCAGGGCCCCCCGGAGGGCTTCTCTCAGGCCCGCAGTGGAACTGGCTGTTCTTCTTCTGCTTCTTCCAGTTCTGCTGCTGCTGCGTCAACGTAGGTTTGCAGCTTACAGAGACACACCTGAACAACACACTCAAGATGGCAACAGGCACAGACGTTTTGATGCAGTAACTCAGAGCAAGAGGTGTCAGAGATCAGACACTGTTGAATAAACAAAATATCGCAAGGGTGCTGATGTTTTGAGCATGTTTTTATTTTAAGTTAAAAAAAACACCCTTTGTGTTTGTGTCCTTTACAAAGTTTATATCTCCGCTACCTGGCATTATGTCTTATGACACACCTGGCCCGGCCCGACAAGGTCTCATTTATGTCAGATCCGGCCCTCGTAACAAGTGAGTTCAACAACGCTGCTCTAGGACTTCTGTTTCTCCTAGACACAACGGAATGGAATCTGTCCATCAGGGGAACTGACCTCTGTAGCCTGGACATCAGGGGTCATTCTGAGAGAACTCCATGCCCCAACTTGAGGTTTGTACAAGAAGATAAGAGATTGGATTTATACCCTGCCCTTCACTACCCGAAGGAGTCTCAGAGTGGCTTACAATCTCCTTTCCCTTCCCCTCCCCACAACAGACACCCTGTGAGGGAGGTGGGGCCGAGAGAGCTCTTTTGAGGACTGCCCTTGAGAGAGCAGCTCCGAGACAACTTGTGACTGACCCAAGGTCACACCAGCAGCTGCATGTGGAGGAGTGGGGAATCAAACCCGGTTCTCCCAGATCAGAGTCCGCACTCCTAACCACTACACCAAATTGGCTCTTTTAAGGATGCTTGAAATGTGGTGCTGGAGGAGAGTTTTACGGATGCCGGAGACCACCAAAAAGACAACTACATGGGTTCTACCTCAAATCAAGCCTGAACTTGCCCTGAAGCTAAAATGACCAAATGGAGGCTATCGTAATTACAGACCAATCTGACTGCCCCCTAAACCTAAAGGAACTCATAGCCAAATGCTCTCTTTCCAGGGCCCTTTTTGAAGCAGGGACTCCTTTGCATATTAGGCGACACACCCCTAATGTAGCCCATCCTCCAAGAGCTTACAGAGTTCTTCTTACAGGGGCTACTGTAAGTGCTTGGACAATTGGCTACATTAGGGGTGTGTTGCCTAATATGCAAAGGAAAGTTCCTGCTACAAAAAGAGCCCTGCTCCTTTCCTCTCTTGCCTGGTGAAGAATTCTGTTTCACTCCGAAAGTCTGCACATTCCCGTTGCCATCTGACATTCATCCCACAGAAATTACCCCCTTGATACCTCTCTTTGGCACGTCACAGATTTGCAAAATGCAAGGCAGGGGCCGCCTTTGCCAAAGGAAACAAACATTCCCATTTTAAGAGCACGGAACATTTCTAGTCGCCTTTGAAACAGCCCAAGGTCCTGAAGCTTCAATGAGAAAACCAGTCTGGGCCTCGTTTCCAGCATTTCCCCCAGCTGGGTAGGGGGAAAGGAAAGCAAAGCCAGTCGCTTTAACTATTGACTTTTCTGTTGTTCATCCATCTTGGGGGGGGCGGGGGAGAAAACAGCTTTTAAAATACCCTTTCCGCCAAGCCGTTCCCATGTAAATCATGCCGCAGTTTTCTTGCCCGCAGCCTGCAGGAGGTGAAATGCGTTCTGTTGCTCTCGCTGTGGATTCCCCGCCAAACACACACTGCCGTGTTCTAATTTAGCAGCTCTGTTTAAAGCACCGGCCTCTCCCCTTTTGCAACATGCTGGAAAGAGAGGAAATCGCCTCTGCTTCTGCCCGCACGCAACCAACAGGCTGGTCTCCCTGAAATACTCATTTCCTGTCCACTCTCAGAGCTGAGTGGTCCACAGCTTCTCTGGATCCCTAACAGGAATAAATGGCCAAATTGTGCCGAAAAAGGGATGTGGAAAGTGCAAAAACCAGGCAAGACAGCATGCAATATTTGGAGGCCATGCTTTAGGTAGCCTGGCCTTCTAGGATCAGGCGGGTAGCGATCTGGGACGGGGCCTTCTCGGTTGTGACACCAAAGTGCCAGAACTCTCTCCTCCTCCTCTTCTGTTGCTGTCGTTTGCCATCCGGTGAAGACTTTTTTTGGTTTTGTTCCATTTGGCATTCCCTCGACGATCCATCCTTCCTAGCCGATGTCGTCACTGCCATTTTTAAAAATGTCTTGTACCTATTGTGCCTCTGTTTTTTGTTTCAGTGATTTGTGGTTTTTTGGAAGGGGAGGGTTATTCCGATGGTTTCAAAATGTGATCGCCTCGTATCTGCCTTAAACGGTTGGCTGGCTTGGTGGGCCTAGCGAGGGCCGAAAGGCAGGATATGAATTTTACAACATACGCAAGCTGACAGATAAATAATGCTGGTCTCTGTATTCTGGGAAGCCCTTGGAATCCCAGGAAATCCTCAGGAGATCTCTGGGCCCCACCTAGAGGATGGCAACCCCACTACTTCCTCCCTCACCCGCGAAGTGGTCAATAGCCTGAAACTGGAAATAATTGGAACTCACCTTCTAAATCTTTTAGATTGTTGTTTTAATGTTATTTAAATATTGTGTTGTATGTTTGATGTTTTACCATGACTGTGCATCACCCAGAGCCCTGCAGCAACTGAGACTGGGCAGCCCATAAGTCGTCGTGGTCTTCTCCTTCTTCTCCTTCTTCTGCATTCTTACTAAAAGGGAAGATGCTATAGATAATTGCAGGGAAGGGAAAGAGGAAATAGGGGGAGGACACCACAAGTCCTTGTGGGTCCCCCTCTCGTAGTAGTAGTTGTAATAATAATAATAATCAGGGCTATTTTGGGGCAGGAATGCACAGGAACGGAGTTCCAACTGTCTCTTGAGTTGGCCACACCCAGCAGGAACTCATTAGCATAATAGGCCACACCCAACAGCAGAAACTCATTAGGATTGGCTACATTGGGGTGTGTGGCCTAATGTGCAAAGGAGTTCCTGCTTCAAAAAAAGCCCTGGGTTTTGACAACAAACAAGGTAAACAGAATAAGAAGCAAAAGGTGGGTGTGGCTGGATGGCCACACCTCTGGTAACAGGGGGCTGTGGCCTAATATTCTAATGAGCGTGCTGCCAGGGATGTGGCCTAATATGCTAATAAGTTTCTGCTGTTGGGTGTATCCTATTATGTTACTGAGTTCCTGCTGGGCTTTTTCTACAAAAAAAGCCCTGGTAATAATAATGTCCAAAGGCAGGTAACCTGTGAATTGTTACACTGCAATTATCTCATAATGCACTCCTGAGACCCTATATCGTAGACACACAACAGAGAGATAGGTTGCGCCTGACAAACCTACAGCAAGTGTGTGTTTCTGTCCAGCTGCAATTGGAGGAAGAAGAAGAAGAAGAAGAAGAAGAAGAAGAAGAAGAAGAAGAAGAAGAAGAAGAAGAAGAAGAAGAAGAAGAAGAAGAAGAAGAAGAAGAAGAAAGTCATCATGAAGCTCTCTGGGTGACCTCAGGCCAGTCACTGTCTCCACCTAACCTACCTCCCGGGGTTGTCGTGAGGTCAAAATGGGGTGAGGGTGGGCCGTCCTGAGCACCTTGAAGGAACGGCAGGATAGAAATGAGAGGAAGTTCTGAAAGGGAAAGACTTCAGGCCATAAACGGGGTGTGGGGGGGATTCTTTATCTGCTTTAAAGCATGAAAGAAAAATGCATCAACGGGCAACAGAAAAGAGAGTAATTTTTTTCAAAAAAAATATTCCATGTTTGGGTAGCTCCCCTCTCATCTCCCGAACGTAACCCAGAGGCTAGACGTCGTCGGGATGAGTCAGCACAATCCTGCGCTGACCTCAGCACCCAGGTCCCCCCACACCGGGCCCCCCTCTCCCCCTCCACCCTGGTGGTGCCCTCTTGGTGCCCCGTCAAGCCGAGCGGGCAGTCCTGATAAGCAGGCCATAAATTAGACAGGCTTGGCCTGGAGAAGTGGAAGGAGAAGTTCTCTCTGCAGGCAGCTCAGCAGCCTTTTCCTGCCAGATGAAACCGGCTCCCCTGGCCAGACCCCCCTCTCAAGAACAACATGGAATTCGCTAAGGATCTGGAAGGAGCCATGGTGGAGGGGATATTTATTAGCTAACATGGCAGAGATTGCCCAGGCGTAGAAGCGTGATGTTGCAGGCGGGACACGGACTCCCAAGAAGCATATCGCAAAGTCACATTTATCGAGGCCAATTCTGTTCATATCCAGGTTGCACTCGAAAGGAGAGAAAGAACCCTTATCTAAAGAATACTCTTCCCTATCACAAATGATCCGGCAGCACGTATGTGCGAGCAAGGGGATATCACTCCACAGGAGAGATTAGGGTTGCCAGCCTCCAGGTGGGGCCAGGGGATCTCCCGCTTTTACAACTGGTCTCCAGCTGACAGAGATCAGCTCCCCTGGAGAAAATGGCTGCTTTGAAGGGCGGGCTCGATGGCATTGGACCATGCTGAGGCCCCTCCCCTCCCCAAACCACGCCCTCTCCTGGCTCCACCCCCAAACTTTCGAGGTATTTCCCAACCCAGACCTGGCAACCCTAGGAGAGACTTGTAGATGCATCTGACTTCATGAAGAGCCATGAGGAGGGCAGCGTAGAACAAAGTGCACACAGAGAGAGAGGAGAGGTCAGAGAGAAGTCCCCAGGATAAGAGCAAAGAGAGGCAGCCCATTAGGGAGATAACTCCTATCAGTGGCAGATTCACCCTTAAGCGGGCTAGGCATGTGCTTAGGGCACCAGGGCCAAGGGGGGCACCACAAAGTTGGGGAAAGAGTGAAAAAATGTTGAAAAATGCCTTTCAGGTCACGAAGATTGGAACGTTGATACATTGAACTTGTGAAATATTAAAAGAGATATTGTATTGCATTTTTGGAGAACTCCATGTAGCCAAAGCTTGGCTTAGTTTGTTCAGTATATCCTGTTATCATATGAATAAATTTTTGTATGGCTGCAACCTGCCTTGTATATCTGGTCAGACAGGTCAACAACTGAAATGGACGGGGTCCGTGTGGAAAGGAGGGGGGGCACCAAGGTTGGCCAGTGCTCAGGGCTCCAACACATCGTTCCGACTTTGGCATCAGCAGAACAAAGTTGCCAACCTCTAGGTGAGGCCTGGAGATCTCCCTCTTTTACAGCTGTTCTCCAGATGACAAAGGTCAGGAGAAAATGGCTGCTTGGGAGGGCTGGGCTCTGCAGCACTGTACCCTGCTGGAGTCCCTCCCCTCCACAAACCCCGCCCTCCCCAGGCTCCACCCCCGAACCCTCCCCCTTATTTCCCAACCCAGAGCGGGCAACCTGAGTGCTGTGGTCAAGTCTCAAGGTCTGCCCTGCATTGTCTTCATTTCCCAGACGCTCTCACCCTCTGTGGGACATATTCCATATGTTTGCAAGGCCAATTAAAACACACACACACACACAAAGGATCAGCATTCTTATTAAAAGGGGAGACGCCGTAGAGGATTTCAGGGAAGGGGAAGAGAAAATGGGGGGAGGACGCCGCAAGTCCTCGTGGGTGCCCCGCTTGTGATGATGTTGTTGTTGTTGTTGTTGTTGTTGATGATGATGATTGTTTCACTGCAATTATCCCATAATGCACTCCTGGGACCCTGTATCCTAGACACACAAAGAAGAAAAAGGAGATTGGGTTTATACCCCAACCCTTCACTACCCAAAGGAGTCTCAGAGCCAATGCTCCCTCTAAGCTGGGGAGTCTTGTGAGCAAAAATTATACTTTGTGAGCTATTGGTATTAAAGTTGAGAGCGAGCGATTTGGCTGCGGCACAAATCAGTCTGCTCTGGAGCCCTCCTTCCTAAGACAAAAAGGTGTGAGCTGGAGGCTAAAAACCTGTGAGCCAGCTCATTCAGCTTAGAGGGAACACTGCTCAGAGCGGCTTACAATCCCCTTTCCTTTCCCCTCCCCACAACAGACACACTGTGAGGTACGCGGGGCTGAGGGAGCTCTCTCGAGAACTGCCCTTGAGAGAACAGCTCTGAGAGAACTTGTGACTGACCCAAGGTCACACCAGCAGCTGCATGTGGAGGAGGAGTGGGGGAATCAAACCCGGTTCTCCCAGATTAGAGTCTGCGCTCCTTACCACTACACCAAACTGGTGCTCTTAACCCCTACACCAAAGAGAGAGAAAGCTTGCGTCCCACAAACCTACAGCAAGTGCGTATTTCTGTCCGGCTCTAACTGGAAAACACATAAATCTTCGGAGTCCGAGGCTTACAGGCAGGAGCCAAAAGATTGGCGCTAGGGCGTGGCGATTGGGAGACTCCTTTAAATGCAATTGCCCTGCAGGTCACAGAAACAGGAAGCTCATAACATCCTGCAAGTTTCCTCCTTGCCCCGGGGATGGAATGCACTCATAAAAACGGTGACCATCCTGACTATTCCGCCATCCACGAAGTCGACTTTCCGGGAGCTTTGCGTGGCAAGGTAGACTGGCAGACGCATCAGTTCTCTTGTTTGTTTCTCTCCTGATAAAGGGAGCGCACTTGAAAGCAGGGGAAACGGTCGGGCCGAAGGACGGCGGAGGACAATGAGCGTTGCAGGCCCTGCTAACGCAAGCCCTTTCGACTGGCCTTTTTATAGCTCCAGATGGATTTCCATTCGGGAGGCACCCAAAGGGACAGCGTGGCCGGGCCTGCGTCTCTGGTGACTTCCGTGGGAGTCTCGGGGGGGAGCCCTGCGGATTACGCAAAGGGCCAGCTGCCATCTCCGGGAGGTGCCTTTGAAAGACCCATTTCCCGATAGGAGAACTGGGGGGATGAAGAGTTTAGCAGCTGTCAGGCTTATTATATATATATATTTATTTATTTTTTACAAGAGGGCTTCCAGAAGAACGTCAGCGATCAGATGATAGGACTGACACCCTACTGCTGCCTGGGGGTTGCCAACCTGCAGCTGGCACCTGGAGATCTCCCACTCTTACAGTTGATCTCCAGACGACCAAGATCCGTTCCCCTGGAGAAAATGGCAACTGCTTTGGAAGGTGGACTCTGTGGCATTATATCCCACTGAGGTCCATTCCCTCCCCAAAGCCTGCCTTCCCCGGGCTCCGCTCCCCAAATCTCCAGATATTTCCCAACCCAGAGCGGGCAAAGTGCCACTTTTCTTTAAGGGTCCTTCTCACAACTGGCTGGAGCTCCTTAACAGGGCCACCGGACTTTGAATGTTGCCACTGGGCCAAAACCCGTGCAGGGTGCCTGTCTGTGGGGAGGGGAAGGGAAAAGAGGCTGTAAGCAGCTCTGAGACTCCGAGTGAAAGGTGGGATATAAATCCAATCTCTCCTCCCCCTCCTCCCCCCTCCCCCTCCTCCTCTTCTTCTCCTTCTCCTTCTTCTTTGTTTGGTGTAGTGATTAAGTGTGCGGACTCTAAGCTGGGAGAATGGGGTTTGATTCCCCACTTGCAGCTGCTGGATGACCTTGGGCAAGCCAGAGTTCTGTCAGAGCTGTTCTTTCAAGGGCAGTTCTGGAAGGAGCTCTCTCAGTCCCGCCTACCTCACAGGGTGTCTGTTGTGGGGAGGGGGAGGGAAAGGAGTTTGTAAGCTGTTTTGAGACTCCCAGTGAAGGGTGGGGTATAAATCCAATCTCTCCTCCTCCTCCTCCTCCTCCTCCTCCTCCTCCTCCTCCTCCTCTTCTTCTTCTTCTTCTTCTTCTTCTTCTTCTTCTTCTTCTTCTTCTTCTTCTTCTTCTTCTTCTTCTTCTTCTTCTTCTTCTTCTCCTTCTCCTTCTCCTTCTCCTTCTCCTTCTCCTTCTCCTTCTCCTTCTCCTTCTCCTTCTCCTTCTCCTTCTCCTTCTCCTTCTCCTTCTCCTTCTCCTTCTCCTTCTCCTGTGTTTAACTCTTACAAAAAGGGGTAGGTATGTAGAATACCTCCTGCAAACAAGATCCCTTCTTCTTAGGGTTGCCAGCTCTGGGTTGAGAAATACCTGGAGATTTGGGGGTGGAGGTTTGGGGAGGGAGGGACTCCAATGGGGTGCAATGCCACAGAGTCCACCGTCCAGAGTGGCCGTTCCCCCCAGGTGGATTTATCACTGTGGCCTGGAGATCAGTCATACTAGCGGGCGATCTCCAGCTACCAACTGGAGGTTGGCAACCCTGCCTCTTCTGGTTCAAATGAACAGTCCATTTTGGCAGCCAACAGAAGAATCTGGGCCTATAGCGAGGAGTCTGGGTGCAATTTGCGGCCGTTGCCCTTATTTTTATCATCAGACGATGCCTTCAGTGCCGAGCACAGCTCTGGTAAGCCAGTCAAATGTTTCACACGGCGTAATTATTACATTATCGAAGCACTGTGGTGACCTGGATTCTCTGTACCAGTACTCCAGGAATGCAGGAACCATGTAGGTCAGGCCCAAATCCTTTGGGAAGGGCCATGTCGGCATTAGAAGCTGAGACGTCAGGCCGCTCTGGAGTGGTTCTCCCTGTGCGATCCCGTTCCTCCCATGTTGTCTCTGTACCCTCCGTCACAGGCCTCACAAGAGGCAGAGGCCCAGGGGAGCTGTTCCTATAACACAAGCACCATAACATACAAACACCATCTATCTTGTTGACGTTTCGCCCGCGAGTTGGAAAGGATTCAGTGGAAAACAAGTCCTACCAGGAAAGGTTGAAGGAACCGGGCATATTTAGCCTGGGGAAGAGGAGACGGGAGCAGGACGCGATCAGGCTCACCAAATACCTGAAGGCCTGCTGCACAGAAGAGGTCTTCAGCTGCTCCAAGAGGACGAGACTCAATCCAACGGGCTTAAGTTGCGGAAGGAGCAGGTTTCAGCTGAAGATTAGGACAAACTTCCCAGGAGCGGTTGGATAGGTAAAAGGTAAAGGTTCCCTTGCTCGAAAGCCAGACGAATCCGACTCTAGGGTTGCGGTGCTCATCTCCGTTTCAAAGCCGAAGAGCCAGCACTGTCCGAAGACATTTCCGTGGTCATGTGGCCGGCATGACTAAACACCAAGGTGCACAGAACGCTGTTATCTTCCCACCGAAGTGGTACCTATTTATCAACTTGCAATTTCTTGCTTTCGAACTGCTAGGTTGGCAGGAGCTGGAACTAGAGACAGGAGCTCACCCCATCATGCGGCACCCGGGTCTCGAACTGCTGAACTACTGACCTTCCACAGCCTGTAGTTCAGCATCTTAACCACTTGAGCCACCACAGCTCCACAGCAGTTGGATTATGGAGCAAATTATTCGGGGTGGAGGGAGGTGGTTTCCCATGGCTGGAGATTGTCAGGAAGAGGTTGGACTGCCACCAGTCAGAGAGGCTCCAATTTGGGATTGTCTGCGTTGAGCGGGGATTTGGACTGCACCAGAGGTCTTCTGAGCCAGGGCTGCTTTTGTAGCAGGAACTCCTTTACATATTAGGCCACACACCCCTAATGTAGCCAATCCTCCAAGAGCTTACAGAGCTCTTCTTACAGGGGCTACTGTAAGCTCTTGGAGGACTGGCTACATTAGGGGTGTGTCGCCTAATATGCAAAGGAGTCCCTGCTACAAAAAGAGCCCTGCGTTCAGGCTATGGTTCAGGACTCTAAAGTGGGTCACAGAGCCCCACCTGCTGGTTCAAAATCTCCCATGGAGCTGCCATTTTGTTGCTCTTTGGAAGGGCCTGTGGCTAACCAGCAAGGATGCCGTGCCGTCTACTTCTGTCTCTGTGCACACAAGAAAAGGAGCAGGAAGACAGGAGGTCCAGAGACTCTCGTCACTGGCTCTTCTTCCTGTCATGTGATTCTAGGCTTACCCAGTGCCCGCTGATGGCAAGCAAATGCCCAGTAATGAATGCCACTGCCTGTTGGCACTCCACTTGTCAATGGGCGGAAGCAGGCCAGTTAAATGGGGAAGGCAGCAATCTTCATCACCGTGCAATTCTGGCGCAACCCAGAAGCACTGGCATTGCACCAGGGTGAAGCTCTAGCATTTGTCCCCAAAACTCTGTTGATTTCCATAGAGTTTTGGCATGAGTGCTGGAGCATCACCCTGACACGATGCCATTGTTTCCAGGTTAAACCAGAAAGGATGTCATTGCATTGATTTCTCAAAATACAAGAACTCGTGGGCACTCCATGAAATTGCTGAGCTCTCAGGTTAGAACAGATGAAAGGAAGTCCTTCTTCACCCAAAGAGTGATGAAGACATGGAATTCACTGCCACGGGAGGTGGTGGCAGCTACAAGCATGGACGGCTTCAAGATGGAATTAGATCCATCAGTGGCTATTAGCCACAAAGTTTAGGTAGGAACTCTTGGTCTGGGGCAAGGGATGCTCCGTATTCTTGGTGCTTGGGAGGGAGCAACAGTGGGAGAGCTTCTAGTGTCCCGGCTCCACTGGTGGACCTCCTGATGGCACCTGGTGTTTTTGGCCACGGTGTGACAGAGTGTTGGACTGGATGGGCCATTGGCCTGATCCAACATTGGCTTCTCTTATGTTCTTAAGAAGACAAGCCATGAAGTAATAGTGCCAAAGCCACTGGGTTTGTAGAGTTCAGACAGCATCAAAACACAAGAACAGCCTTTGCTGGTTCTGACTGACAGTCCATCTATCTAGGGTTTACCAACTTCTGGATAGGAATTCCTGGTGATGGGGGGGGGGTAGACCCTGAGGATGGTGGAGTTTGAAGAAGGGGGTGACCTCAGCTGGTTTTAATGTCACACAGTCCATTTTCCAAAGCAGCCATTTCCTCCAGGGGAGGTTATCTCAATAGTCTAGAGATCAGCTGTAATTCCAAGAGATCTCCGGGCCTTCTACAGAGTTGACTTGTGCATTGTAGCATTGTGAGCTTTGGTTCTCGGAAAAATAATCTGCCTGAAGAAGAATTTCTCGAAACGCACAACTTTTGCCTGGGAGGCGTGTAGCCTTGACGCTTGCTGCATCTCTTTTCGGAAAGCAAAACAGCCTACGACTTTGGCCTTGAGGACTGCTGCATCTCTCCTCTGAAAGCGAGGTAGTCTACAGCAGGGGTGGCCAAGCTGTGGCTCGGAAGCCGCATGCGGCTCTTTCACACATCTTGTGCGGCTCCCGGCAGGGCGGCTGGGGAAGCGAAATGTCATTAGCAAACAAATATCATTGGACAAATAAATATCATTATCAATGTCTGCTTTTACCACTTGTACTGTTATTTTTGGCAGTCTCGTTTAATGTTAATAAAAAAGCAAATCTGCATATTTCCCAGTAAAAAACGTGTAATATTTGTTCATGTCTTGCAGCTCTCAAACATCTGACATTTATTCTATGTAGCTCTTACGTCAACCAAGTCTGGCCACCCCGGGTTTACAGCATTGAGTCCTGTCTGCATATTCATCTCTGTAGCTGTGGACTTTTCTACAAGTTATATATTGTTCCTTAGTTTTTTTGTGATCAATGAACTATAATCAATAAGATACACTAGGGTCTTTATTGTATATTTAAGTATATGATTTGAACGGATATAAGAAGGCATAGTAGCATATCAGAATTATGTGTTTTGTTTGAACACGGTGTTTTGCCATGTTTACTCACACTTGGAGGTTGTCAACTTTACACCTAAACTAACTCCCCCTTTCCAGCGGTGGAAATCCCTATGGCAGTTCACAGGCATGGTGTGACAGGGATGGCTGTTCCCTCTCTGTTACACTCATACGACTGCCAACTATTTGTGAATTTCCTGCAATGTGCAGGGGGTTGGACTACATGACCTCAGAGGTCCCTTGCAACTCTATCATTCCAACTTCCAGGTGGACAGCCGATGAGAAACTCACAGAAAGAAGGTTAATGCAAAAACAAAGCCCTGAACAAATTACTATGCACCAAATATATTGTTTTACAATCGATAAAGATACTCTTGTGCACAATCTGTATTCGTATCTACAGAATTCATACAAGAATCAACCCGGTCGCAATCCATATATGCTGAGTCCAAAAGCATTTCCATTCTCATTCCAAATTTCTCAATGGAACAAAACTGCCTGTGCCGAATAAACGTTTCGAGGTGGGAGGGAAGTGTCCTTTCAGCAGTTCTTCACCTATGCACTTTTGAAACCGAATAGCTTGGAACATTCATCTGTCGCACTTTGAAATTAGCGAACTGGAAACGTTTATTTGGCACAGGCACTTTTGTTCCATCGAGAAATTTGGAATGAGGATGGAAATGCTTTTGGACTGAGCATATATGGATTGCGATCGGGTTGATTGTTGTATGAATTCTGTGGACAGGAGCACAGATGGTGTACGAGAGTATCTGTATTTAATTGCAAAACAATACATTTGGTGCATAGTAAATTGTTCAGGGTTTTTGTTTTTGCATTAAACTTCCAAGTGGAGCCCAGAAATCTGCCGTCACGACGACCAATCTCCGGGCTACACAGATCAGTTTCCCCCTGGAGAAAAACGGCTGATTCAAAGGGTGAATTCTCTGGCATTTTATCCTGGTCTGTGGTCCCTCGCCTCCCCAAAACCTGCTGTCCCCGGGCTACACCCCACAAAACTCCACGAATTTCCCAAACCACAGCTGGCACCCTGCCCCACCCTGCGCCTGGTTCTCAGAGAGATCCTGTCAAGGTAGCTGAAGTTCCTTTCACTATCATCTCTAACTGCCGTCCTTGCTCACTGATTTTCCCCAGCCTTTTTGGAAGGCCATCTAGAGATCGGGTATCAAATATGCAGCCTGGGGGCCAGATCAGGCCCTCAGAGGGCTTCTATCAGGCCCGCAGTGGGACTGGCTGTCTTCTGCTGCTGCTTCCAGTTCTGCTGCTGCTGCTGCGTCATCGTGGGTTTGCAGCTTACAGAGACACACCTGAACAGCAGACTCGAGATTGCAACAGCACAGACATTTTGATGCAATCATTCAGAGCAAAGGGTGTCAGCTATCAGACGCTGTTAAATAAGCAAAATATGGCAAGAGTGCTCATGTTTTAGGCATGTTTTTATTTTAAGTAAGGGGGGAAAAAAACCCTTTGTGTTTGTGTCCTTTATAAAGTTTATCTCTCTGCTACCTGGCATTGCATTTTATGGCACACCTGGCCCGGCCCGACAAGCTCTCATTTATGTCAGATGCGGCCCTCGTAACAAATGAGCTCGACACCCCCTGCTCTGGAGAGAGCAGGTGAACTGCACAGGTCAAATGCCCGTTCCAGGACTGTCCACAGAGAAAGGAGGGGGAACTCCGGCCACGTTGCGCCGGTCATCCGCAGTTTCGGTGGCAGGAGAGGAATGTCCGGCTGTCCTCCTCGTGCTACACCGTCGTTAAACGGGCAGTGCGATCGCCCTGTGGTGCAAAGAGAAGCCCAACGCACGCTTCTCTGGGAAACATAAACCACTTTGAAGATGCACATTCTTTCCTTACTTATTCACTTCCCACTCCGCGGCCTGCCAAGCGGCTGTTTTTCCAAATTCCAATGGATAAATGAGCGATGGATGGATCCATTGCATCCATTTTTCAATTCTTCAGGTTTGTTTTTGTAAGAGCAAGGAGGGAAGCCGCTGAATCGGAGTCAACCTCCGTAAGGGCTGCTGCCTCCTCCTCCTCCTCCTCCTCCTCTCCCTCTCCAACGCACATGCCATAGATTAGGAGCCCTAAGCGGCAGCTTGTTTCACAAAGGCCGCTCTGTCGCACGGCTCTTCCCCAAAAATTCTTGTGTGAAAGTTAGACCTGCCTCGGAGGCAGTCTCCTTTCGTACTTGGCCCCTGAGAAGGATTTCTTTGTCTTCCCTGAGAAACGCGGGCATTTATCTTGGCAGCGGCCGGGTTATGGGTCTTGCACGCTACCTCGGGAAAAGATCCCCTCCTTAAAGACACCGCGAGGCTTACGAGGTCTTCTTCAGATGTGCAGGGGGCTTTCGGAACACGAGCACTTCCTTCGCCGAGGGAAACGAGGGTATGGCCGGTACAGCTCCGACGAAATTGGGCAATGCTGCCTACGTTTACAACATCTTGATCCTCAGACTGAACAAGCACAGTCTAGTTCAATACCGTCTAATCCAGGGGTCTCCAATGTGGTGCCCGGGGGCACCATGGCGTCCAATGACACCTCTCTTGGTGGCCACAAAGTGTTTCTAGAAAGTGGGTGGGGCCACTGATTGGCCACTGGAGATCTGATTGGCTACACAGATCAAAAGAACATTGTTTCAGTGGCCGTTAACACCACGGTGTTTGCTATATTCTCTCTCGCCTCTCTTCTTTATTCTCTCACCTCTTGGTGTATTTTTTTTTAAAATTACCCCTCTCCTCCCCTGTTCTCGGGCTTTCTCTCTCTGTGTGGCTCTACCTCCCGCATGTTCCATTTTGTGGTTGTTTTTAAATTCCAAAGGTGCCCATGGGCTCAAAAAGGTTGGGGAATCCTGGTCTATTTCGATTGGTTCTCCTGGATTCCAAGCAGAGGAAAGTCTGGCCTGGCACCTGTCCCTTCGGATCCTTTGAGGACACCAGGGATGAAACCTGGGTGTGGTGTTGCCAATCTCCAGGTGGGGCCTGGAGATTTCCTGGTGTTATACTTGCTCCCCAGGCTATAGAGATCAGTTCCCCTGGAGAAGATGGCTGGTTTGGAAGGTGGACTCTACGGCATCCAGTCACTGGGAGGCTAAAACTGCCTGTCAGTGGACCGATGGGCGCAACACGTGTTGGAAGAGTGCCTATGCAGCAGTCGGGGCACTGAACTCATTCAAGAGGAGCGAAGGTCATTTAGGAACTAACAAACTGGACAGGAAAAAGAAAACACGAACCTAGCTGTTTTATTAACTGAGAGGGAGAGAGAGTTATCGACAGCATGCAGGCAAGGAGAAGCCCCTTTGGAAAGGTCCCTCTCCTGCTATCTTTTCAAGGTAGAGTCTGCCGCCCCCTGCTGGATCTTCTTTCTTCTTCTCTGTTCTCAAGACTTGGCTCTTTCCCAACTGCATGTCCGTTTAAAAATGGGAGGCGCTCAAGTGCCTTACCTAGGCTTCCCAACTTCCAGGCAAGGCCTGGAGATCTCCTGGAATCACAACTGATCTCCAGAGAGCACAGGCTAATGCCCCTGAAGAAAACGGCTGCTTTGCAGGCTGTACTCTATGACATTACACCCTGATGAGCTCTCTCCCCAGGCTCCACGCCCAAATCTCCAGGAATCCTCCAGCCTGGACCTGGCAACCCTACCCATGATGGCCCGCATGGTACTATTCTGGGCCCTTCATTTCCTCTGCAGTAGCCTACCATGCACTGACTGAAAAGCACATGAGGCCTTTGCTATTTATGGAGAGCAGCCACTGAAGAAATAATGCAGACGAATGCACATTTGGTTCAAAGGGCAGTGTCATGGTTAGGCTAGATTCTAGAAGACTCAGGTTCGAATCCCTACTCTTCCTTGGAAGCTTTCTGGGTGACCTTGGACAAGTCACACACTCTCAGCCTGACTTGCCTCACAGGCAGGGCTCTTTTTGTAGCAGGAACTCCTTTGCATATTAGGCCACACACACCCCTGATGTAGCCAATCCCCCAAGAGCTTACAGTAGCCCCTGTAAGAAGAGCTCTGTAAGCTCTTGGAGGATTGGCTACATCAAGGGGGGGTGTCACCTAATATGCAAAGGAGTTCCTGCTACAAAAAGAGCCCTGCTCACAGGGTTGTTGTGAGGATAATATGGAGGACAGGAGATTGGTGGAAGCCATTTCGGAGCCCCATACAGGTGAAAATAAGATGGTGTTGTTTGGCATTTCTGAAACAATAAGACGTGGCTTTTGAATTTGATTTTACGTCTCTTCTGGGCCCTGCCCTGGATAGCCCAAGTGAGCCCGCTCTCCTTAGATCTCAGAAGCTAAGCTAAGTTAGCTGTGACTTGACAGAGAGATATATATATACAGGGCTATTTGGGGGCAGGAACGCACAGGAACGGAGTTCCGGCTGGCTCCCAAGTTGGCCACGCCCAGCAGGAACTCATTAGCATAACAGGCCACACCCAACAGCAGAAACTCATTCGGATTGGCTACATTAGGGCTGCGTGGCCTAACATGCAAAGGAGTCCCTGTTACCAAAATAAAGCCCTGGGTTTTGACAACAAACAAGGTAAACAGAATAAGAAGCAAAAGGTGGGTGTGGCTGGATGACCACACTTCTGGTAACACGGGGTGTGGCCTAATATGCTAATGAGCTGTGCTGTCAGGGGTGTGTGGTCTAATATGCTAATGAGTTCCTGCTGGGCTTTTTCTACAAAAAAAGTCCTGTGTGTGTATGTATGTGTATGTATATATGTTTACACACACACATATATATACATATACATGTGTGTTATGTATTGAAACTAAGCCATTCCTCAGGATGCACCAGGAGCTGGTCGAGCTTGCTACCTTAGAACAATAGCTCACCAGGATCCTGGAGCTATCCAATAGATAAGTGTTGTAAAGTAACTAGCCTATCGCTGGGAGTGGGTGTAGGTTGGGTGTGGGGCTTGCATGCTTTATAAGCAGGGCTCCAGCCCTGCTAGTTGTCCTTGTAGTTTGCCGAGATCACTTAATAAACCAGAGCCGATCATGGCAATGCGTCTAGAACCCAGTATTTAACAATGTCTCTGTGTGTTTTGCTTTTAAGTAAAAAGATGCATCTCCCTGTGCACTGGCTCGTCTCTTCATTCATCCATCTCTGCCCACTTCACTCTCTCCATTCCCAGGGCATCTTGGGACACCCGTCCGAAGACTCAGTGTTGGCACCCAGGCCTGCTGGTGTAATGCTGGATGCGGGTGGGATTCGTCAAACCCCTCGGAATGTAGCCCAAATGTGCAAGCAAGTGGAAAAGGCTGACTTCATCCCCTGGCCTCCCTGACATTTTTCACAGCAATGGAAATGTAGAAGTTTACATCAGAGCTGGCATTTGCTCTCCGAGAAGCGCAGAAAAAAAACCCTAAACCGAATCGCTCACAAACCTTCTCCTATTGATCTCTCTGCAAGAGCTTTTTCCATTGGTGCGGAGTCCAAACATCTTAATCAAGAGTGATTACTGAACTTCGACAGTGAGGTTGCATCCATTGCTGTCCTGTCTTTTTGTTTTTCAATTTATTGATTCACCCAAATTCAGTTGCAATAACCTATCTTGTTTTCTTGGACATTCCCCAGACACAATAGGAGAGCTGATTCCCAAGTATGCAACTTGCATCTTCTTGCCAAAAACAATGACAGCCAGCAGTTTTTAAGAACGCCAAATGTTAAGGGGGAAGGAAGGACCAAATAGGGAGGAGGACGGATAAGGAGGCTCGCAAGAAGCAGAGGTAGAGAAAGCTGAACTTGTTTCTGGAAGGAGCTTGTATGAAATCTGAAACTAAAATGGATCGACGCAGTTCACAAACCTCTTGCATACTTTGGGTTATTTTGCATTTGGATTATTTTGTTATCAAGATTCAAGTTTTCAAAAGTTCTTTTGGCCACATGATTAAGGGCCAAACTACAAGCCATGTGGGAGATCTGTAATCAGAATTCCACAATTTAAAACATCAATATACAGCCAAAAGGGCTCTGATTAATCATAAGAACATAAGAGAAGCCAATGTTGGATCAGGCCAATGGCCCATTTAGTCCAACACTCTGTCACACAGTGGCCAAAAATACTAGGTACCATCAGGAGGTCCACCAGTAGGGCCAGGACACTAAAAGCCCTCCCACTGTTGCCCCCCCCAAGCACCAAGAAAACAGAGCACCCCTTGCCCCAGACACAAGAGAAGCCGATGTTGGATCAGGCCAATGGCCCATCCAGTCCAACACTCTGTCACACAGTGGCCAAAAATACCAGGTGCCATCAGGAAGTCCAGCAGTGGGGCCAGGACACTAGAAGCCCTCCCACTGTTGCCCCCCCCAAGCTCCAAGAATACAGAGCATCACCTGTCCCAGACCTAGAGTTCCTATCTATACCTTATTTATTTATTTATCAAATTTATATCCAGCCCTCCCCGCGAAGCATGCTTCAGGGCGGCTTCCATACAAACATAAATACAGGTAAAATCATACAATCATTTAGAACACAACAGATAAAATATAAACACAAGGTGCTGGCAACAGTTAAAAGCTTAACTTAGATGGCTCATTTTCAAGATGAATTACCACATCCCAGATATTTTCAGATGTTCTTCTGCTCAAAATTTTGTATGGCGTCGGCTCAATGTTAAGGCCATGGGCCAGGGCTCGATGTTAAAACAGTGGCTAATAGCCACTGATGGACCTCCGCTCCATATGTTTATCCAGTTCCCTCTTGAAGCCGTCCATGCTTGTAGCTGCCACCACCTCCTGTGGCAGTGAGTTCCATGTGTTCGTCACTCTTTGGGTGAAGAAGGACTTCCTTTTATCTTCACAGTTAAAGACAATGTTACAAGATCTGATCGTATTGAGCCCCAAGAGAAGGAGACGGGTGGGAATTTCAAGTGGGCGGGCTCCAGAGGTCTGGATAATAGGGTTAGCAATCTGCAGGTGAAAGCTGGAGATCTCCTGGAACTCTATCAGATGTTCAGGCTACAGAGTTCAGTTTCCCCGGAGAAAATGGCAATTCCAGAGGGTAGAGCGTATGGCCTTACATTCTGCTGAGGCCCCTCCCCTCCCCAACCCCCAGCTTCCCCAGGCTCAGCCCCTCCCCCACCCATGAAATCTCCAGGAATTTCCCAACTCAGAGCTGGCAACCCTACCAGGCACTTGGCTTATCACCTCTGCAGGAAGGCAGGAGAGAAACAGGGAGGAGGAATTCGGCATTGCCCCTGTGTGCAACCTAATTTCTGGTGCAGAACAGGAACTGATCTCATTGGGGCAACACTCTAGGAGACACAAAGAAAACTCTGTGGTTTACAGCAACTCCGAATCGCTTGTTTCCCACGCCCTGCCCTGAATTCTGCTGCTGGGGTGTTCTTTATATGACTGTTCATTATATGACTGTGAAGAAACCCAGTGAGTATATCATTCGGCGAATGGCGATGGCTAACTGGCACAGCATCTACTTTGCCTGCAGAAGATCCCAGCTTCAGTCCCCAGCATCTCTGATTTAAAGGATCAGATATTCAGTGATATGAAGGACTTCCACCTGAGACACTAGAGGGGCACTGCAGGTCAGAGGAGACAATCCTGGTTGCCAACTCCCAGGTGGTGGTTGGAGATCTCCCAGAATTACAGCCGGTCTCCAGGTGGCAAAGAAAAGGGCCCCTGGGGAAAAGGGCCACTTTGGAAGTTGGTCTTTCTTTCTTTCTTTCTTTCTTTCTTTCTTTCTTTCTTTCTTTCTTTCTTTCTTTCTTTCTTTCTTTCTTCCTTCCTTCCTTCCTTCCTTCCTTCCTTCCTTCCTTCCTTCCTTCCTTCCTTCCTTCCTTCCTTCCTTCCTTCCTTCCTTCCTTCCTTCCTTCCTTCCTTCCTTCCCTTTCCTTCCCTCCTTCCTTCCTTCCCCTTCCTTCCCTCCTTCCTTCCCTCCTTCCTTCCCTCCTTCCCTCCTTCCTTCCCTCCTTCCCTCCTTTCTTCCTCCCTTCCTTCCTTTCTTTCTTTCTTTCTTTCTTTCTTTCTTTCTTTCTTTCTTTCTTTCTTTCTTTCTTTCTTTCTTTCTTTCTTTCTTTCTTTCTTTCTTTCTTTCTTCTTGCATTCAAAATGCACATTTCCCCTGCCATTTGGAAAACATCTATTTTAAATATATATATATATATATATATATATATATATATACACACACACACACACATACACACATATACACACACATACACACAGACACACACAAATATTTAACTACCATCACTCTGCATTTTTTCAGTGTGCCATAAAACATTTAGGTCCCAGACATGACAAATGTTTAGAATTTCAAGCATCGAGGAGCGAACCTGGCAGAGAAAGCCATAAAAAATAAAACTGTCATTCCGCTAGACAGACAAATCGGGCCCGTCTGCAATATTTGCTTCCAAGCCCAAGATGCAAAGGAGGGACGCTCAACCGGCTGGTAGCACAAGCGCGACAGCTAAACGATTGCCCCTATGAAACAGGTTAAAGAGGATGTATGTGTAATATGCACTGGAATGCGTGTCTTCACAGTTTCCCCTTTCAGAACAGGATTATGGAGTCTCTCCAGTTCCTTATTAGAGGAGAACGTCGAGGCCAAGCGGCCGAACAGGCCCCGCATTCTGCCTGCCTGTGATCTAACAGGGTCTCTTTCCAGCGGCTTGGGCCAGTTTCTGGGAACCCTGAGCCTTCTCCGATTACCCCACTTGAAAAGCCCTTCAGTGGCGCTCGGTACAAAATGCATCCCTCCCAGGCTGGGCAAGGTCTGGAAACCCCAGGCGTTCTGAAAATAACTGTTAAGAAAGGGCTTTTTCAGTTCTTGGGCCTATGGAAGAGGATCGTTCCAAGGAAATTAAAAGTGGTGGTGGGGGGGAAACACGTTTTCCTTCCAAGTTAGGGAACAAGAGGTTCTCTGCATAGATGGCTCTGTAAAGAGACACAGTCTGTGTGGAGTCTGGGAGCCGTTAAGTGGGTTTCCAAGATGGGGATCTTCCATATGCTCCTGCATGAACCTGCCCATCAACTGAATCTGCCAGAGAATTTCTGTCTCCATTATCCGAGGTGACCAGGACAGGGCCTTCTCAGTAGTGGCTCACTAGTAATGGAGCTCCATCCTCCTGGCTGCTTGCCTGGCATTGAGTTTATCTAGTTTTTAGGTGACAGGATTTTGGGAAGTCTGTCCCCCTCTCTCCCCCTGTTCTGGAGGTGGTGGCAGCTACAAGCATGGGGCAGGTGATGCACTCTATTCTTGGGGCTGGGGGGGGGCAGCAGACGGAGGACTTCTAGTGTCCTGGCCCCACTGCTGGACCTCCTGATAGCACGTGGTATATTTTGGCCACTGTGTGACAGAGTGTTGGACTAGATGGGCCATTGGCCTGATTCAACATTGGCTTCTCTTATGTTCTTAATAATACCTTGATTTGGTTGATTTCTTGATTTTTCTAGTGTGTGTGCTGATCCAGTGTGGTGTAGTGGATAAAGTGTCAGAATAAGATCGGGGAGATCCAGGTTCGAATCCCCGCTCGTGCCATAGAAGCCCGCTGGGTGACCTTGGGCCAGTCACGCATCCTCAGCCTTACCTATCTGACAGGGTAGGATAAAACAGATGCTGTTCGGGGTCCCCATTGGGGTGATAGACAGGATACAAAGAAATCAAATCGATCCTAATGCATGCCAGAAGGAAAAGTGGTTTATAAATATTTATGCTGCTGCAGTTGTCTTAGGCTGCTGCTGTTTTGTTTACTGTGTTACCACATCTCTTTTGAAATGCAATTTTATTTTTTATAACCAACCAACAAAAAACCAACAAACATAAACACGAAATGTAGATAAACATAGATACAAAAGGGGGGGGTATTAGTCTATCCAGGGGTCATGTCGTAGAAGAAGAGAGGTGTAGGAGCTCATTAGCATAACTTATTTGCATATGCTACACCCCCTGACGTCACTGGAAGTATATCAGGAGGCAACACCCACCACTCAGGCTCCACCCCTAGGAACTGTCTTTCCCCTCTGGGGGCTGTCATTCCAGTCCCAGAGTAGCCTATCTGGGCCCAGGAGGAATGCTACACATGGTGCTTTGTGCTCCTGCTGGGAGCTAGGGGTGGGACTTGCTACCGCCTGTGCTTCTAACTGCCGGAGCTCCGTTCCTGCGCTTTCCTGCTCCAAATGACCCCTGAGTCTATCTCTTTAGATTATATGCTAGGTTTCCCATACAACTCTTGTTTAAAAAAACAGGTTTTACATCTTATACAGTTTATTTCTTGTATTCTTCAATCCGTCTGTAAAATCTTGACCATGTATTTTCAAAGATTTCCTCCTTTTGTCCTTGTTACCACATCTCTTTAACGTTATCAGGCTGCAAATTGCCTCTGGTAAAGTGCACCTTTCCGTCTCCCCTTCAGATCAGAACAATGTTACACCACTCCTGCATAAGTATTTTTTTTGCCATCTTTTAATCATATTGCTAATTTATAATATAATGTTGATCGTATGTTTTAGATATTTTATTGTATTTATTGTATGTATTTATTGGCCGTGTTTTTTATTACGATGTTGCCCGCTCTGAGCCTGGTCGCCAGGGAGGGTGGTGTGCAAATCTAAAGCAATAAATAGATAAATAAATAAATCAGCAAGTGCCCCTTTTTGATCATAAACAATATCACTAAGTCATGCTTCCGGGCTTCAGGATAGGATTGCCAACTCCGGGCCAGGGAATTCTTGGAGATTTGTGGGTGGAGCTTGTAGAGGGCGGGGCTTGGGGAGGGGAGGGACTTCAGCAGGGTATAAGGCCATAGACCCCACCCTCCAAAGCTGCCATTTTCTCCAGGGAAACTGATCTCTATGCGCTGGCGATCAGGTGTAATTCCATGAGGTCTCCAGGACCCATGATCCTTTCTGATTGAATAAACTGGGTCCCACTCTGTAGCCTATTGGTTTTGAAAAAGAATTATTCGAAACGTGGCAGCTGGCATCCAGATTACGTGTCTCTGTCGCTTATGGGTTTCAAGATTTCTATGGCTGATGGATTTCAAGATTATAAGGAATTTCCAGGAACTATATGAGTCCACTCTATGATGAATGTATGTCAAGTTGGAATTACTATACATGGAATTACTATACAACAGGAGTGAAATTTGGGGGGACTTTTATTTCTCTGCACTACGGTTGCTTCTTGTATGATTACCTTTGGCTTTATCCTGTTACATGGTTATTGTGTTATTGAACTCGGCATTATATAAGTATTATTATTTTCATATGCTTCTTTGTTTACTTTTGTGATTTCAGCCAGCAGTTTTTTTGCACTTTGGACCCACCCAGAGATTGGCAAACAAACTTAATTTCAGGAGCTACAGGATTAGGGGACAAGCCGAAAAGTAGGAACCCTCAAGAACCCACTCAGCACCAGCTCCAAAATTTGGCCGTCAGGCAGTGAGAGCCGGCCTGGCACAGTGGAGAGAGCTTTGGATTCTGGGAGTCGCCTGGCTTGAATCCCCACTTCTCCCCTGGGAGCTCTCTAGGTGACCTCCTGGCCCGTCACTAACTCCCCACCTGGCCTACCACACAGGCTTGTTGTGGTCAGAAAAAAGGAGGAGCGGAGAGGAGATGTTCTAACCCACTCTGAGTTCCAACTCGGGGAGAAGTCGCGATATAAATAAACAAATGCCTGTAATGCCTCCTTTTTTATATAATTTATTTTATCCTTTTAAAATAATAATCATTTACGACAATGAACATCTAAAGCATTAAACAAGCAACAATAAGAGATGAGGATCAAGCCGTATCGGAAGCCAATTTCTTAGCAGTAAAAAACTATTCTAACATTTTTGAACACTTATCATCCAACAAAAGAGGTTAAAAAGTACTGGTAATTACACTATCACTGTCGATCGGGAGAAGATGAGAACTAGATTAAAGCCAGATCTTAGATATAGAAGGATCCTTTTGTTACCATCCATGAGGTTTATCTTTGCAAAGATACTGGAGCGGGTTGCCATTTCCTTCTCCAATGGATCACGTTTTGTCGAATTATGGTGCTGGAGAGGACTGACTGTTCCCTGGAAGGCCAGAGACTGAAGCTGAAGCTCAAATACTTTGGCCACCAAACGAGAAGAGAGCACTCCCTGGAGAAGACCCTGATGCTGGGAAAGACTGAAGGTCGAAGAAGAAGGGGACGGCAAAGGATGAGATAGTCGGACAGTGTCGTCGATGCAACGAACGTGGAATTGAGCAAACTCCGGAGGACGGCGGAAGACAGGAGGGCCTGGCGTGATGTGGTCCATGGGGTCACAAAGAGTCGGACTGAGCAACAACAATGCCTCCTTTTGCCAAGGCTAAGAACCAGCCACCTTCAGCAATGCCCCCATTCTCGTTTGGTACCCGGCCAATTGAAGCGTGAAAGAATTTCTTGGTTCATGCCTCTCACCTCTTCCAAGCCCACTGAGGGTGCCTTGCCCCCCTCCCCCAGGCTGCCAAACACTCTGGATCTCGCAGAGGGTTCTGGACTGCCAGTGAAGAGTCCCCTTGCTTGGTCCCACCTTGTTCTTCTTTCCCTCTGGAGCATTATACTGACATCTGCTGGGAGAGCTGGGGCCCAATGCCTCCGTTCATCTCTCCCTCCTTGCCTGCGGCCTGCTCGAGCAACCTGCTTAATCTCCTCCAGAGACACAGAGGGAGAGAGAGAGAGAGAGCATATTCTTGGACGCAGCCCAGATTCAAGGCATCGGAGAACACAAGGGACCTCTCTCCGTGCGGAGAGACAGCAACTTGACAGCCTCCACCTCTTCCGTCTTTGCCTGCCGTCGGTCTTGAGGCAACCGGCAAGAGCCCGGGGCTGAAAAGAGCCAGAATCTTAGTCTCTGGAGGTTTCGGAGAGAAAACTGGTGGTCACCCAAAAGGGATCCATCTGTCAGAACTAATTAGGGACGCCTTTGAGAAGCGGCCAGCCTCAAGTTGGACGGAGTGAACGGGAGGACACTGCTGGGGCAGCCTGAACCGCAGGCCTCGCAGGCAAAGGCAGCTTTACAGCTCCCTGACCTTTCCCCTCCCGTGCAGAACAGTTACCCCTTTATCTCCTCCCTTGGATTTTCCTGTTTACGTTTCCCCGCTAGATTGCTTGCAATTAATGCAGCAGCAGCAGATAGCGGGCTGGGGAGTTTCTCCTATCTGAGCTTAGAAGGAGAAATGTCTCCCCACCACCACCCCGGGGGCGGGGGGAGGAACCGATTCCAGAGCTCTTCAATAAAATTCGGAATGATCCTTTTACGACTCGGGAACAGGAGTTGGCTTCTCCCCCTGCTTTGAATTATGTAACAATTAGGCGTATAAGAAACAGCATTTGCTGTTTTCAGTATTAGTGCTTGGTCCTGAGGTTGCCCCAAGGCTTGCCAACTGCCAGGTGGCACCTGGAGATCTCCAGCTATTATGATGACTGAGACCAGTTCCCCTGGAGAAGATGGCTGCTTTGGCGGGTGGGCTCTATGGCACTGCACCTGGCTGAGGTCCCTCCCCTCCTTAAACGGTCCCATCCCCAGGCACACACACCCCAAATCTCCAGATATTTCCCCTCCCAGAGCTGGCAACTCCAGTTGCTAACCTCCAGGTCGAGCCTGGAGACATCCCACAATTACAACTGATCTTCAGATGACAGAGATCAGTTCCCCCGGAGGAAAAGTCTGCTTTGGAGGGCAGACTCTGTGGCATTGTACCGCACTGCTCCCCCAACCCCGCCTTCCCTGGCCTCTACCCCCAAATCTCCAGGAAGAAGAGGAGGAGGAGGACACGGGATTTATATCCCGCCCTTCACTACCCGAAGGAATCTCAGAGCGCCTTACAGTCTCCTTTCCCTTCCCCTCCCCATAGCAGACACCCTGTGAGGTAGGTGGGGCTGAGAGAGCTCTCTCGAGAACTACCCTTGAGAGAACAGCTCTGAAGGAACTTGTGACTGACCCAAGGTCACACAAGCAGCTGCATGTAGAGGAGTGGGGGATCGAACCGGTCCTCCCTGATTAGAGTCCACACTCTTAACCACTACACCAAACTGGCTCTCCCAACGTTCCAGCCTGGAGCTGGCAACCCAATTTTATCCTCATCAGGATACGTGATTTTTCCCAGAGTTTACAATCCAAATAAATGTAAAGTAGGGTTACCATGTTTTGAAAAGAAAAAAGAAAAAAAAGAAAGAGAAGGCTTAGAGGGGACATGATTGCAGTCTTCCAGTATTTGAAGGGCTGTCATGCAGAAGACGGGGCAGATCTATTCTCTCTTGCTCCGGATTGCAAGACTAGATCTAATGGGTGGAAATTACAAGGGAGTCGTTACTGGCTAAATATTAGAAGAAACTTCCTAACTGTAAGAGTGGTTGAGCAGTGGAACAGTCTGCCTCGGGAGGTGGTGGATGCTCCTTCTCTGGACATTTTTAAGTGGAGGCTGGGTGACCATCTTTCGGGTATGTTGTAGGGCTATCTTTCAGCTACGCTGCTGCAGAGTACAGGGGGTTGGACTAGATGACCTGCAAGATCCCTCCCAGCTCTAACATTCTATGCTTCTATGACTGACTACTTCAAATGATGAGCTTTCATGTGTAAGTTCATACTTTGAATAAACCTTTGTTGGTCTTTAAGGTGCCTCCAGACTCGAACTTTGTTCTGTTGCTTCAGACCGGCACGACTGCTCACCTGAATCTACTTCAAACAAGTGTGTCAAATTTTTGTATCATGCCCTGTGCAAAACTGAAAATAATAATAATAAAAAAGGCAGGGGACAGTTTCTAAAGTATCCTTTTCCACTTTGGTACAACCAAGAATGAGAGCTGACAAAAAGAATTTTTTCTCCCTCTTCCCAAAATACCAGAACTCAAGGGCATCCAAGGAAGCTGACGGGCAGTAGGTTCAGGAGGGACAAAAGGAAATACCACTTTACACAGGGAGTGATTGAAATGTGGAATTTGCTGCCAGAGGATGTAGTGAGGGCCCACGGGGATAAACAGCTTTAAAAGGGGATTAGGTAGACTCATGGAGGACATAAGTCTATCAGTGGCTACTAGCCATGCTGATAGAGGGGGACCTCTACGTTCGGAGGCACTGAGCCCCTGAAACCCAGAGCCAGGAGGCAACATCAGTGGAAGGCCTTGGCCTCTGTGCCCTGTTGCTGGCCCTTCAGAAGAACTGGTTGGCCACTGTGTGAGACAGGATGCTGGATTAGATGAACTATTGGTCTGACCCAGCAGGGCTCTTCTTATGTTCTTCCGTGGTGTTCTTAACCAAAGCAGGCAAGGCAGAAACCTGCAAAGCAATTCAGAAGCATCCTTGGTTTCCAAAGAGCAGAATTCTTCGGAGAGTAAATGGGGAAGGCGGGATAATTAAGAAGTTTCAAGCCCCAAAGTCAAATGGGAACAGAACTCTCTAGAAAGAGGATCAATTACCTCACTTCCTCCACATAGCCGGGCCGTTTAGCAGCTCTCCTGTATCCATGCCAGACGCAGTAGGAACACTTAATTCCTCGGGTCTCGGCAAGCTGCGTTCCCTGGATTTCTTGGCTTCTCTGCTCCTTTGAGGCCTTCCGCAGTTCTTCAAACGGCTGCCTGCCAGAGTGGGCTGTTGTTTGCTTTGAGCCCTTCTCCCTACTAGTTCATAAACCTGCCATTCTTCCAAGAGGGTTACTTTAGATGTCCAGAGACGCCATGGGATATTTCCAAGGCCCTCTCGTCCGGTGCAGGAACAAGACAGAGGGGCTTTGCAACCGGCGTAGCCCTTCCTGCTGAGTCTGTGGTTTCTCTCGTTTGCCTGCCAATGTGTACGTCTTTCAGCTTCCACAGAATTGCTTCTGAATCTCACAGAATCGCCTTCCAAGCTGCTAATAATAAATTACTTTTATTATTATTGTACGCCATTGTGTGTAGGACAGCCAGGAGATCCTAAGGTTGTCTGGCAGCCAGAAGTTCTAGCTCTTTTAGCGTTATTCACCACTAGGTGGCAAGCTAGACTTGTGGGGGGGTTTTAAGGCAAGAGATGTTTCAGAGGTGCTTTGCCATTGCCTGCTTCTGCATCACGACCCTGGTATTCCTTGGAGATCGCCCATCCAAATACTAGCCAAGGCCGACCCCGTTCACCTTCCAGGATCTGATGGGATTAGGCCAGCCTGGGCTATCCAGGTTAGGGCAGAGCTGCTAAAGACTGTGCATGCTTTGTCGTGTCCTTTCAGGCTTGGTATGATTATACTGGGTGCCTTTAAGCTCTAAACTCGGGTCACCAACTTCCAGATGGGGCCTGGAGATGTCCTGGAATTACAGCTGATCTCTGGGCTACAGAGACCAGTTCCCCTGGAGAAAATGCAGTTTTGAAGAACCTAAGAGAAGCCAATGTTGGATCAGGCCAATGGCCCATCCAGTCGAACACTCTGTCTCACAGTGGTCAAAAAGACCAGGTGCCATTAGGAGGTCCAGCAGTGGGGCCAGGACACTAGAAGCCCTCCCACTGTTGCCCCCCCCAAACACCAAGAATACAGAGCATCCCTTGCCCCAGACCAAGAGTACCTGTCTATACCTTGTGGCTAATAGCCACTGATGGACCTCTGCTCCGTATGTTCATCCAATTCCTTCTTGAAACCGTCCATGCTTGTAGCCACCACCACCTCCTGTGGCAGTGAATTCCATGTCTTAATCACTGTTTGAGTGAAGAAGGACTTCCTTTTATCCATTCTAACCCGACTGCTCAGCAATTTCATCAAGACCCCACCTGAGTTCTTGTATCATGAAAAAGGGAGAAAAGTACTTCTTTCTCTACCTGCTCTATCCCATGCATAATCTTATAAGCCTCGATCATGTCACCCCTCAGCTGTCGTTTCTCTGACCTAAAGAGCCCCAAGTGCTTTAACCTATTAGCCACCAGGAATAGATAGGAACTCTCAATCTGGGGCAAGTGATGCTCTGTATTCTTAGTGCTTGGGGGGGGGCAACAGTGGGAGGGCTTCTAGTGTCCTGGCCCCACTGGTGGACCTCCTGATGGCAACTGGTATTTTAGGCACTGTGCGATAGAGTGTTGGACTGGATGGGCCATTGGCCTGATCCAACTTTGGCTTCTCTTATGTTCTTATACTAAACTGGCTCTATCACTTTCAGGAACTCTGAAAATAAGCTTTTTCCAGTTATAAGATGCAAGAATGACATTGTATCTGGTTTTAATTGCATTTCAGTATTTCAGGTCTGAATGAGCCAATGACCCGCCTAATCATTTTTTTTTTTACCACATAATTAGAAAAGTACATAAACTCTGGGGAAAGTACAAAAATCAGCTATGCAATTCCCTACAACTAGAGGGAAAAGAATTCACAATACATGAAACTAAGTAGAATCACATACATCCAGTTTAAAAGGTACAAACATATGGTCACAATGTACTGCATTTTATTATTTTAAGAGTGAACGAATAAAATCTACTTCTCAACCAACAAGTTATAAAACAATCTACTAGAAAACAAAGTTAAATCAGCTTAACTATCAGGGCCGTAGTCTGGTCTGTGCGGTAACTAGAGATAAATCTGCATTTTTTCCGAAAGGAAACAGTACATTTTGGGGCAGCATTAAGTTCATAACTAATTCAAATTTGGAATCATTTACAGTATATTTTAAGCAAAATCGCTTTGCGGTTAGCACATGCCTAATTACAGCACTTTTAATTACGTCCAGCAGAGGGAGGCAGATTCTAGGAAATTTATCACAGTTCGGAAGCAAGAAATTGCAAGTAGATAAATAGGTACCACTTCAGTGGGAAGGTAACAGCGTTCCGTGCGCCTTGGTGTTTAGTCATGCCGGCCACATGACCACAGAAATGTCTTCGGACAGCACTGGCTCTTCGGCTTTGAAACGGAGATGAGCACCGCAACCCTAGAGTCGGATTCGACTGGCTTTCAAGCAAGGGAACCTTTACCTTTACCTATTGTTCAGTTAAGACAATGTATTTTCTTGCAGGTTTTTTGTACTATTGATCCCTAAGAAGTGTCATCCTCTCTTCAGGAAGCCCAGATATTGAAAGGGCATCATTTACTTTGTATTTGTTTGCAATTTTGCGATAGTATTTCTTTGCAATTACCATTTGAGCCAAATAGCTGTTGATGGATTGATTGATTTGCGATCGTCACAATCCTTCCCTGCAACAACAACAACCAAAAATCTTTCCAGTGCAGTTTATAAAAACACAACAAATAAAAACAATGGCGTAACTAAAATGAAAAGTAGCAGCGTAAGTAAATATCCATCCAATTGCAACAGCGATCAAACTGAGCTGCTGTAGCGGTGGGGCACGCACAGAAAACAGATGCCCGGGCGAACGAAAATCCCTTCACCTGCTGCCTGAAACTCAAAAAAAGAAAAAAGGGACCAGACAAGTGGACACAAGAAGAGAATTCCATAGGTGAGGGGGGCCATAACAGAAAAGGCCCTGTCGTCAGTTCAAGGGTTGGGGACATACAAGGCAACACCTCTGGTCAAGATGATGAGATAACGGTAATGAGGTATGGTAATGATAATGAGAGCCAGCTTGGTGCAGTGGTTAAAGTGCCTGGGAAACCACTCGGACCTGGATAGCCGAGGCAAGCCCGATCTCATCAGATCTTGGAAACCAAGCATGACCAACCCTGGCAAGTACTTGGAAGGGACGCAGAGGCAGGTAATATAAGACACCTTTCTGAAAAGTCCTAGCCCCATTAGGGGTTGCCAGAAGCCAGCTATGACTTCCAGGCTCGCAAGCACGTACACACACACAAAATTACTCACCAAAAAAAATGCCTGGGAAACCCAGGTTCGAATCCCACTTGGCCAGGGAAGCTCACTAGATGGCCTTGGGCCAGTCACACACTCTCAGCCTAACCTACCTCACAGGACTGTTGTGACCAGGGCTTTTGGGGGGGAGGCGGCAGAACGCTCAAGAGGGAAATGATGTTTTCAATCTGTCTACGGAAAACTCATAAACTTTTAAACGTTTTCAGGAGAATCTTGTCGAAGAGCTTCTGGAACTCTGTTTCGGTGCGTTCTCCCAGGAAAACAAAAAAGCCCCAGTTGTGAGGATAAAATGCAGGAGAGGAGAAAAATGTGAACTATTTCGGATCCCCCCCGCTGAGGAGAAAGATTTCAGCAGCCCAGCAGACTCACAGGGGAACAGGCAGGACCATTCAGCGTGTTAAGTATGCCAGTCGACAACAGGATTTCAGCAAAAGTGGTTTCAGGTTTAACTCAGGAACACACTTCAAACTTCAACTCAGGAACACACAACAAACAAGTGGAGCACAGCTCCCTTTTTAAACTGTCCCGGGCTGTCAAAGCCACACCCATAACAAGATAAGAACCAATAACAATGCAGGGATAAAGGCCAATCAGGACCGTTCCCTCTTTGATACATCCTCACGCAGTGATTGGATATTTACAGAGGTTTCTCAGAAACCGACCAATGGTAATGCGACAGATGTAGAGCCCCATTTAGAATCAAGCTTAACATGGGAATATATAGCACGGATTCACGTTCTAAGACACAACACAGTGCTTTCCAGATCCGAACCAAGACTCTCAATCGTGCTCAGAAACGAAGCGGCAGCCATTGATGTCCCTTCAGGATCGATATCAGTCACCTTCCCGGGCAAATAACGCTGTTACATTTTGACTCCTGTAAGCTGCTTTAGAGAGAAAAGTGGCAAATGAACTCTCTTAACTAGCTAACGAATCCTTTGTGTTGGAGACAGTCTCGTGGGCCGGTTCTAAGAGCTGCTAGTTCAGGAAGCCGGAGGGAGATTGCACAACATGGGGTCAGCGCTCAGAACTGTTGTGTGTGCGCCTGTGTTTTTCTAAGTAACGGTGCCATCATCTTGTGCAGCGGCTGAACTGAATGACTGACTCCACTTCCGATAAGCATTGTGCAATAATAATGATATTTATACAGGCTGGAGGCCAGTGAGAAAATCGTGGGGGTGGGGGGCAATGTTCCCTCCAGGGCTCATTTTGTAGCAGGAACTCCTTTGCTTATTAGGTGACACGCCCCCTAACGTAGCCAATCCTCCAAGAGCTTACAGAGCTCTTCTTACAGGGGCTACTGTAAGTTCTACTTTGTGAGCTACTGACATTAAAGTTGTGAGCAGGAGATTTGGCTGCTGCATAAATCAGTTTGCTCTGGAGCCCTCCTTCCTGAGCTAAGAGAAAAATGTGTGAGCCAGAGGCTACAAAACTGTGAGCTAGCTCACACTAACTCAGCTTAGAGGGAACACTGGACTGTGCAAGGGGTACAATTTGGAATTCTTCCAGGATTCTATAAGCTCTCCTGGGGCTTGAGATGACTGATTTCTTCTCCCACGCCCCCCTCTTTCACGGACTCCGCTGTTCTCAACATTCCCTTTAACCGACTCTCAAAATTCCCTGGCAGATAGAGCCTGTTCAGTCATCAGGTGGGCGGGGGGGGGGTGTTTATTTTGCTGTTGGTTAACTTACAAACCAATGTAACCAAAGCCAATGTTGGATCAGGCCAATGGCCCATCCAGTCCAGCACTCTGTCACACAGTGGCCAAAAATACCCGGTGCCATCAGGAGGTCCAGCAGTGGGGCCAGGACACTAGAAGCCCTCCCACTGTTGACCCCCTCCCAAGCACCAAGAATACAGAGCATCACTTATCCCAGACTGAGAGTTCCTGTCTATACCTTGTAGCTAAGAGCCATTGATGGACCTCTGGTCCATATGCTTATCTAATTCCCTCTTGAAGCCATCCATGCTTGTAGCCGCTGCCACCACCTGCTGTGGCAGTGAATGCCATGTGTTAATCCCTCTTTGGGTGAAGAAATACTTCCTTTTCTCCATTCTAACCCAACTGCTCAGCGATTTCATGGAGTGCCCACGAGTTCTTGTATTGTGAGAAAGGGAGAAAAGGACTTCTTTCTCGACCTGCTCTATCCCATGCATAATCTTATAAACCTCGATCATGTCACCCCTCACCCGTCGTTTCTCCAAGCTAAAGAGCCCCAAGCGTTTTAACCTTTCTTCACAGAGAAAGTGTTCCCACCCTTTTATCATTCCAGTTGCCCTTTTCTGCACTTTTTCCAATGCTACAATATCCTTTTTGAGGTGCGGCGACCAGAACTGTACACAGTACTCCAAATGAGGCCACACCATCAATTTATATAGGGGCATGATGATACTGGCTGATTTGTTTTCAGTTCCTTTCCTGATAATCCCCAGCATAGTACTGGCCCTTTCTTATTGCCGTCGCACACTGTCTCGACATTTAAGGCCAACAAAATTTGATTCATGGTGTGCTTATAACTTGAATGAAAAATTGTTGGTCTTAAAGGTGCCACTGGACTCAGACTTTGTCTCTATTAATTAATATTAATTATTGTCCTCCAAAGGAGCTGCGGTGGCTCAAGTGGTTAAGACGCTGAACAGCAGGCTGTGGAAAGTCAGTAGTTCAGCAGTTCAAGACCCGAGAGTGCCGCATGACGGAGTGAGCTCCCGTCTCTGGTTCCAGCTCCTGCCAACCTAGCAGTTCGAAAGCAAGAAATTGCAAGTAGATAAATAGGTACCATTTTGGTGGGAAGGTAACAGCGTTCCATGCACCTTGGTGTTTAGTCATGCTGGCCACATGACCACGGAAATGTCTTCGGACAGCGCTGGCTCTTCGGCTTTGAAACGGAGATGAGCACCGCACCCCTAGAGTCGGATTCGACTGGCTTTCGAGCAAGGGAACCTTTACCTATTGTCCTCCAAACCATACTCTCGTTAACAGCCTTGTTCGGGTCTTGCAGACTGAGGGCCGTGGCTTTCTCTCTCTCTTTTTTTTAAAGGTTTTTACAGAAAAGCTAACATCAGATACAAAGACAAGGCTTCCTCGAGGGACTCAACCCATCTCATGTTCGATCACCCTCTTTTCCTGTGGCCTTCGACATTTCCCAGCATCATTGCCTTTTCCAGTGAGACTTGTCATCTCATAATGTGACCAAAGGACAACAGCCTCAGTTTAGTCATTTTCGCTTCTAGGGAGAGTTCAGGCTTGGTCTGGTCTGGAACTCACTGATATGTCTTTTTCGGTGGTTCACGGTATCCATAAAACTGTCTTCCAACATGTTATGTATTATTATGGATTGTATGCCTGAGCTTCAACTAAGAGCTGGTATCGTGTAAAGAACATTCTGATTGGCTACTCTGTGCAGTAGGCCAATCAGAACTTAAGAAACCCTAACACACAAAACAAGAATACTTAAACAAAGTTTTAGAAGCAGCCGAAATGGATAAACTGACTCTATTGATGAAAGGTCTCTCGGACTCCATATTCCAGAACACATGGGCACGGTTTTATGAGTGGTATAAAACTTATGTATAGGCTGTTACAACTGAAAGGCGATGTATGAGATAAAGTACTCTTCTATAACCCAATAAGAGAGACATGAAATGAGCTATACTCACTTACTATAAAATTAGTAAATGTTGATTAATTTTTTAGCCATAGCTAAGGTATTCATCATGAGAATCTATTACCCCCATTTGTGTTAGATGTGTGTTTTATTCTTTGTTTGTTATGTTGTGTACTGTATTGTGTTAAAAAGTTAATAAAATTCTGTCCTTAGGGACAGTAAAAAAAAAAAAAAACATAAGAAAGTTTCTGGAGGGAACTAGTTTCATTGGCCTTTATCTAAGCAGTTTAATTGGTTGCTAACTCAGTTAGGGGCGTGGTTACACTCGCCCTGAAAGTTTAAAAGAGAGCCTGTTGCTCTCCTGTTTTCGTGTTGGTTTCTGTCGTGTTCAAATAAAGCTGAATCCCTTGTTAAGAGCTGACTGATATCTCATACTTAACACAACACCACAGGCCCAGTCACTTTATCGTTGGAGAAGGGAAAACACTTAACATACGTCCTTAACATTCCCTGAAACAGTCCTGAAACATAAGCAGTATTACTAATGCCGTGTTCCACATGAACGCCGGGATCTTTCTTATTGTGAGTCTGGCCATTGGTGTCTCCAGCTTAATACTGTATGCTTTGACTGGCACCTCCTAATCGGGGTCTTAGTAAAAGGTTTTGCACATCACTTACCACCTGATCTTTACGGCTAGTCCAGTAGCAACTTGAAGACTGACAAATTTCCCCAGAATATAAGTGAATGAAGTGAACTTTTACTCACGGACACTTAGTAAAGGTAAAGGTTTCCCTTGTCCGAAAGCCAGTCGAATCTGACTCCAGGGAACGGTGCTCATCTCCATTTCCAAGCCGAGGAGCCAGCGCTGTCCGAAGACTCTTTTTGTGGTCATGTGGCCAGCATGACTAAACGCCAAGGCACACGGAACGCTGTTACCTTCCCACCAAAGCGGTACCTATTTATCTACATGCAACTGCCAGGTTGGCAGGAGCTGGGGACAGAGACGGGAGCTCACTCCATCATGCGGCACTCGGGTCTCGAACTGCCGAGCTACCGACCTTCCGGTCTGCAGCTCAGCGTCTTTAACCTCTGAGCCACCTCAGCCCTCATGGACACTTACACCCTGGGAAATGCTGTTGGTCTTTAAGGTGCTACTTAGAGTTGCCAACCTCCAGATGGGACCTGGAGCTCTCCCGCTATTACAATCGACCTCCAGACAACCAAGATCAGTTCCCCTGGAGAAAATGGCCGCTTTGATGGTCTGTGTTGTGTCGTACCCCACTGAAGCCCCTCCCGTCTCCAAACCCCGCCCTCCTCAGGCTCCACCCCTAAAATCTCCGGGTATTTCCCAACCCAGAACTGGCAACCCTTGTGCTACTGGACTCGAAATTGGTCCCGTTCCATAGACCACCGTGGCTACTAACTGATCCTTTCAACTGGAGATGGCAGAGATTGAACCCGGGAACCTTCTGTGGACAAAGATACTCATGTTTCACTGAGTCACAGCCTCTCCCTTTCAGGTGGCTGGCTGACTATGTATATATGTGTGTATTTCCTGAAGGGGAATTACCAGATACTAATACAGTATTTTCAGGTTTCTTTGTAGGCTAAATAAAATTTTTTAAAAAATTAAACAACTCAAGAGGTGGATTTCCCCCAACACAGGGGAAAATTAATTTTTCTCAATTGCAGGATAGAGTGAATATTTAAGGAAGTCAGAAAGCCCAGAACCCCTAGGAACTGCGAAGTCAGTATAACGGGCTGATTTACAAGAAAAGGCTGTTTCTGTTTTCGATTTACCATTCGCTTCTGCCCTGATAGTACACACGTGATGTGACATTGACCAAGGCCAATTCAGCTTGCTTTCAGGAAAATACATAGCCAAAAAAACAAAACAAACAGAAAAAAACCCCACCTTGCCCTGACATGGAGAGCCTGGGCAAACCCAACCTTATCAGATCTCGGAAGCTAAGCAGGGCCGACTCTGGCAAATACTTGGAAAGGCAACCTCCAAGAAATATCAGGGCCAGGATGTAAAGGCAAGCCACCTCTCCGAAATGTCCAAGCCCCACTAGGGGTCCCCAGAAGTCAACCAGGACTTCCAGGCACACACACACAGAGAAAGTACATAGAACAGGACATGACATGGATTGTGTGAATTCCTGGCCATGATATGAAAAGGTGTAGAGTAGTTTGGTGTACTGGTTAAGTGTGTGGACTCTATGCTGTCGAAGGATTCTCTCCCCCCCATATATCCCATTATCAACGTCTTGCAAAGCCATTCCTGCTGAAATATTCTTTGCTTTGCAAAGGATTGCCAGCTCTCAGTGGGGAAATTCTTGGAGATTTTGCGGGTAGAGACTGGGGAGGGCAGGGTTTGGTAATGGGAGGGAGGGACCTCAGCCAGGTATCATACCATAGAGTCCAACTGCCAGAGCAGCCATTTTCCTCAAGGGGAACTGATTTTGGTCACCTGGAGATCCATTGTAATAGCAGGATATCTCCAGGTGCCGCCTAGAGGTTGCCAACTTTAGATCTCAGTTAGACACCAGACTCTCAAGAGAGGATCCAAAGTGACATTTAGCCATCCTGGGTTTTAAAGGATGCGTTCAAAGTCCTTTAACCTCCCTGTCTTGCTAAGAGCAGAAGCAGGAGACGTTCCACTAAAATGCTGCTGTCCTCAGTTGACCATCCCGGACAGCTGCCTACAACTGCCTCATGAAACTCAAGGCCTCACACAAGTCCTCATTGAAGTTTCCACTGGTTTCATCTTTTACTAATAGGGTTGTCCAGGGGTCATTTTGGACAAAAAGAGGTGCAGGAGCTCATTAGTATAACTTATTAGCATAACTTATTTGCATATGCCACACCGGGAGTGTGTCAGAAGGCAACATCCACCACTCAGGCTCCACTGAACTGTTTTGGATTGCTAGCTATTGGGGGGGGGATGTGCAGATCTGTCCTCGCAGAGGAGGGAGAGCTTGTACCTGAATAAAACTTGATCTTAAAGCTGCCACTGGACTGTTTTGGATTGGTAGCTATGAGGGGGGATGCACAGATCTGCCCTCACAGAGGAGGGAGAGCTTGTACCTGAAGACGGGCCGGGAAGGGCTCTGCAGCTTACCTGGCTGCTTCTTGCTCCTTGTGGCCTGACTGAGGGCTGCTCGAAGCAGGGGGCGGGGCTTGTTGCATGTGCCCACCCCCTGGGCTCCTTATTGCTGGAGCTCCGCTCCTGTGTGCTCCCACAGGAAATGACCCTGGGGTTGCCAACCTCCAGGTGGTGGTTGGAGGTCTCCCAGGATTACAAGAATTACAAGCAAACAGAGCAGTTCCCCTAGGAGAAAATGGCCTCTTTGGAAGTTGGTCTCTGTGGCATTTTACCCCACTGAAGTCCCTCCCCTCCCCAAACCCCACCTTTCCCAAGCTCCACCCCCAAAATCTCCGGGAACTCTCCAACCCGGAGCTGGCAACCCTACTGTACTGAGTGATCTTTAAAGCTGTGTTTTCATCTTTGGCTTGGGCAATGGAGATTTGGGAGCAGTCCCGGGAAGGGCAGAGACGGAGGAGAGGCGAGACCTCAGCAGGGGTGACGGGATGCCTTAGAGACCAGGGGTGAAGCTGCTCTCTGTCATATGGAGATCAGCTGTAATTTCAGGAGAACTCCAGTCCCCACCTGGTGGTTGGCAACATGCAACCGTTTGGAAGAACACAGTGACATGAAATATTTTATTATGCAGTAATTCGGGTTCTTGTTAAGTCGTCACACTTCCGTCTTGGATAAAGCTTTGGTGAAACAAGGTGCCACAACACCAGTGCGCTCCGTCAGCTGGAACTAAACTTGCAGAGCTGCGATATGAACAGAACTTCAAGTCTTCAGGAACAGAGGATTCTGCTCACCTGAAGTACTATTGGTGTCGCGAGTGGATTTTTGAATTTGCAATTTACAATTGAATCCTTTGTTCTGCAACTCGTGAACTTGGATCTTTCCCTGTTTGCACAATTGTATTTATATGAATGTCAAGATTTGTATTAAGATGGTTTTGTATGTTTGTTACTGCTGATTATGCAAATAATTTGTAAGCATTATATTTAGGCTGCGATCAGGCACGCTAAATAATCCACTTTCAATCCACTTCCAATGCACTTTTGAATTGGATTTTGCCAGTTCACACTGGCTGATTTCCCACAAGCGCTGCTCCGCGCTCGCTCTGATGGTATGTGTCAATTTCACACTAAGTGCTGCGCAGCTGCATTTTGCCCTGCAGCTTCGCGCGATTTCCCCTGCCTCTATTCAATCCTCAAAAAAACAGGATTGAGTAGACGCGTGGGAAACCACGCAAAGCTGTGCAAAACGGGGCCGTGCAGCACTTAGTGTGAAATTGACACGTACTATGGGGCAAAGGGAAGAGTGAGCGTGGAGCACCACCTGTGGGAAATCGGCCACAGTAAAATCCAGTTGGAAACTGCAGTGAACTGGATTGAAAGTGGATTATTTAGCATGTGTGATCGCAGCTTTAGTGTCTGAGTATTCTTGGAGGTTTAATTATACAGAAGGTCAGGGCTTTTTTCAGTAGCATATTAGGCCACCCCCCTGACAGCACAGCTCATTAGCATATTAGGCCACACCCCCGTGTTACCAGAAGTGTGGTCATCCAGCCACATCGACCTTTTGCTTCTTATTCTGTTTACCTTGTTTGTTGTCAAAACCCAGGGCTTTTTTTGTAGCAGGAACTCTTTTGCCTGTTAGGCCACACACCCCTAATGTAGCCGATCCTAATGAGTTTCTGCTGTTGGGTGTGGCCTGTTGTGCTAATGAGTTCCGACTGGGTGTGGCCAACTTGGTCAACTTGGGAGCCAGCCAGAACTTCGTTCCTGTGCGTTCCTGCCCAAAAATAGCCCTGTGGAGGGTTTTTCCTGTTTTTGTGTTCATTTCATCCGTGCATCTCACTTTTGTTGCTACCATCTGGAAGTTGTGCAAATAACCAGAATACTCTATCACGCTGTACAAATCACACTTGAGACTTGTGTCTTCTTATACAGTTCTACTTATGGTTACAACTACAAACAACACACATAACAAATGCTTTTGCCACCAGGAACAAATGACATCTACACCAGTCGAATAGTGACCTGATAGTCCTTGAAAGTACAAGTCTCTCTTTAGAATGCTGCAGTCACTGGCTCGTGGTGCAGAATAGAGTTTCCAACAGAAAACACGCAGCGGATGGCACGGGCTCAAGACTAGCTGTAGCGTGAACCAAAGGTGCGGACCAAAGGAGAGACGACGGCATGCCTAGGTTGCTTTGCCGTTTCTTAGGGCTTCATCAGGCCGCTTTTCTTAGTGATTGAGCTCAACCCAGCTCTGGCAAGATTCAAAATGACATGAAGTCTACAAGTATGTTCCAAATAGCTAGGAATCGGGCTCTGTTGCTGCCATCTGGAGGTTGGCAACTCCAGCAGCTAACCCCCTTGCTTTCTTGCTCCTCGCGTGGCAAGCCGAGCCAAGCCCGATCCACTCCCCTCCTGAGAGTTCAGTCAGCGTTTCGGTTGCCTAGGTAACGAGGGTTGACGGGGCCGCCAAAATGGCGGCCAGACTCTCCAATGAAAAAGAAGATTCAACAAGACCCACAGGGCATGTCTGATTTGCTGCAGTGTTTCTAGAGAGGTTAGAGGGCACAAGGAGAATACACAGCTCTGGCTTTCAAGCGGAGGCAGATGAGCTGAGACTGGGGGGGTGGCCATTCACGCTGCCTAAAAGCAGCGCTCTTTTTGTAGCAGGGACTCCTTTGCATATGAGGCGACACACCCCTAATGTAGCCAATCCTCCAGGAGCTTACAGTAGCCTCTGTATAAAGAGCTCTGTAAGCTCTTGGAGGATTGGCTACATTGGGGTGTGTCGCCTAGGCTTGCCAAGAACTTACTGTATTTTGGCGGGGGACAGATACATCCTGGCAGGACCATCCCTGGAGGAAGGAAAGACGTGCGCACAATGCCGTCGCCAGGAAGTGACGCTAGGCGACGCTCTGGCAATGCGGCTAGAAACTCGATGGTACCATCAAGTTTTCAGTCCCATTGCCAGAGCGTCGCCTGGCGTCACTTCCTGCCGATGGTATGGTGCATTACAGGGAGGACTGGTCCAGCTGGGGATCATGCGTCCCCCGCTCCCACACGGTAAGTACTTGGGAACCCTAGTGTTGCCTAATATGCAAAGGAGTTCCTGCTACAAAAAGAGCCCTGCCTAAAAGTATCTTGGGCCACACTCCAAAATAATCCCAGGGATAGACAACAAACAAAAACTCCAGTGCTCTTGTAGGCCTAAACATACAGGTAGTGTTGCCAACTTCCAGGTTGGGCATGGAGACTTCCAGGAATCACAGCAGTTCTCCAGACTACAGAGCTGAATTCCCCTGGAGAACATGGCCACTTTGGAGGGTGGACTTTGTGGCCTTATACCCCACTGAAGTCCCTTGCTTCTTTAAACCTGCATCCCAGGCCCCACTTCCAAATCTCCAAGCATTTCCCTATCCAAAATTGGCAACTGTACATACAGGCTAAGCACTGAAGTCCCTCCTCCCCGAATAAAACCTGAACAAAAAAAAGATAGGGGTTTTTCCCATGCTGTTTTTGAAGGATTCGCCTTTTGGAGGAAGGCAGCTATGGCTTTCTTTCCACATCAACCCAAACATGCCATGTTCCATGCTCAGCCCGACTCAAAGCATCCCTTAATGCAGATCTTCCACGATACTTTTGGGACTCGTTTATTTTACTTCTGTTTCGTTACCCGAATATGGAATATTCCACCTTCCTGAATGTGAAGAGAAAGGCGACTGCGCTAGAACAAAAGCGGGAGAGATGTTTCCTCTTGCCGATGCGGTTAGAGATGTGTTTGGTCTTCTGGTTACGAAGCATCTGTCTCTCAGAAAGAGGAAATGGTTTGGAGACAATTACAAAAGATCTCAAAATAAATAAAGGCAGACAGAGGCCTAGTCCTCTTGTAGGTGGTGGCCAGCTCGAACACACATGACTGGATGTGGGAGCTCAAAAGACAGAACAGTATATTTTTTTTAAAAATCCTCTGCGTAGAAAACGAAATATTTTATTTTATTTATTCACACAATCTGTAGTCCGTCTTTCTCACTGGGATTCGGTGCGGGTTACACATTGTCAATATAATCAACAGGAGGGGGCACTCCAGAAACAAGGAGATGGGATTTGGGTCGTAGAACCAACCAAAAATCTAAAAAAAATCCCTGGCAAGAACCCAGAACTGAAGCAAAGCGTTAACTGTGAAAACGACATATAAAACAATGCAAGATTATGTAGCAAAATCCAACTTGCAATGAAAGGATTGCCATCCCTCCAATGGGGGTGGGGTTCCTCCCCACTTTCAGGTACCCAATCCGCTACTGCCCAGCTTGCTAGCAGGGGGAGCCCCACCCGTGAGCAGCCCCACCTGCGCCTGACGTGCCCAACGTGATGACATCACCTGGAGGTGACATCATCACAAAGGACATATCGTGCGGGGGACACTCTAGCATTTGGAGAAAACTCTGTGGTAACCATAGGAGACGCAAGGAAGAAGACTGCCCCGCCCGCCAGAACGCAGTAAGGACCTGACAACCCCAGCAAACTAGGGGCAAAAAAGGGGAACAAACTTAATCCTGAAACCTTGGATCGAGAACCTAAAGAGGTAAGTGAAACAGAGCAAGAGGGCCAACAATTAAAATTTAACGTATATAATATAAAAATACATGTATTTATTAGCAAAGAATTTAAAAAAAAACATACAAGGGCCCAATTATACCTCATATAAAACGACCAAAATCGTACACACAACGGCCGATAGGCTTGCCCTGACGCATTTCGGCCTGTTTAGGCTTCTTCAGAGGTCAAATGCAATGAGGAACAAGTCGGCTTATACCATAATACAGTTATACAACATGGATACACAATCAACCAGAAAAGAATTGCTGCAAAAAACAAACAAAAAACAAACATGTGAAATTAAATACATATAATAAAATAAATGAATAAACAATGCCTATATTCTACTAAAAAAAACACCCATATTGACTTACTTTTGTTCCTCATTGTGTTTGACCTCTGAAGAAGGCCTAAACAGGCCAAAATGTGTCAGATCAAGTTCATCGGCCCTTGTGTGTACGATTTTGGTATTTTTATATGAGGTACTATTGGGCCCTTATATGTTTTTTTATTATTATTCTTTGCTAATAAATACATGTATTTTATATTATATACATTAAGTTTTAATTGTTGGCCCCCTACTCTGCTTGACTTACCTCTTTAGCTCCTTGACCTTAGCAAACGATACACAGTAGTATAGACCACCAGGGCTATTTTTGGGCAGGAACGCACAGGAACGGAGTTCCGGATGGCTCCCGAGTTGGCCACGCCCAGCAGGAACTTATTAGCACAATAGGCCACACCCAGCAGCAGGAACTCATTAGGACTGGCTACATTAGGGGTGTGTGGTCTAACAGGCAAAGGAGTTCCCGCTCCAAAAAAAGCCCTGGGTTTTGACAACAAACAAGGTAAACAGAATAAGAAGCAAAAGGTGGGTGTGCCTTGATGGCCACACTTCTGGCAACATGGGGGTGTGGCCTAATATGCTAATGAGGTGTGCCATCAGGGGTGTGGCCTAATGCGCTAATGAGTTTCTGCTGATGGGTGTTGCCAATTATGCTAATGAGTTCCTGCTGGCCTTTTCCTACAAAAAAAGCCCTGTAGACCACAATCCCAAATAATTTGTCCAGGTAACTTTTGTGAGCCATTACAGAAAACAGCAATTATTTTGTATAGTGCTACCCTATCGCCTGTGCAGAAAAAGCCCTCTTGGATAATCTGGTTTTGTATGATTTTCAGAAATCCAGGAGAGTTCGGAGCCTTCCTGGCCTCTGCGGGCTGGCCCTCCTGCAAGGTGGGGGCCACCACTGAGAAGGCACTGGCACGGCCAGTTGTTGATTTTGCCCATTTGCAGGTTGGCATCTGCGGAAGGCCCCGCTCAGGTGAGCAAAGATGCTATGGTGGGGCGTAGGGGGAGAGACAGGCTCAGTCCAGGGCCGTTAGAGGCTTTGTCTGTGACAGCCAATATCTGAAATTGAGCCCGGTAACTGATGGGCAGCCAGTGAAGTGACTGCAGATTAGAAGTAAAATGTGTGCTCCATCTAGCTCCTGTTAGGACTGCCATGTCCCCCCGGCCACTGGCAGGGGATGGGCTAGTACTGCTGCCAGATCCAAGTTGGGAAATTAAGAACATAAGAGAACATAAGAGAAGCCAATGCTGGATCAGGCCAATGGCCCATCCAGTCCAACACTGTGTCACACAGTGGCCAAAAACACCAGGTGCCATCAGGAGGTCCAGCAGTGGGGCCAGGACACCAGAAGCCCTCCCACTGTTGATCCCCTAAGCACCAAGAATACAGAACATTACTTGCCCCAGACAGAGAGTTCCTATCTATCCTTTGCGGCTAATAGCCTCTGCTCTATATGCTTATCTAATTCCCTCTTGTAGCCGTTCATGCTTGTAGCCGCCACCACCTCCTGTGGCAGTGAATTCCATACGTTAATCACTCTTTGGGTGAAAAAGGACTTCCTCTTATCCGTTTTAACCCGACCGCTCAGCATTTCATGGAGTGCCCACAAGCTCTTGTATTGTGAGAAAGGGAGAAAAGGGCTTCTTTCTCAACCTGCTCTATCCTATGCATAATCTTATAAACCTCGATCACGTCACCCCTCAGCCGTCGTTTCTCCAAGCTAACGAGCCCCAAGCGCTTTAACCTTTCTTCATAGGGAAAGTGTTCCAACCCTTTTATCATTCTAGTTGCCCTTCTCTGCACTTTTCCCAATGCTATAATATCCTTTTTGAGGTGTGGCGACCAGAACTGTACACAGTACTCCAAATGAGATCCTCCTGGAGATTTGGGGATGGAGCCTTGGGAGGACAGGGATGTCAGTGAGGCACAATGCCATAGAGTGCACCCTCCAAAGCATCCATTTTCCCCAGGGGGACTGATCCCTGTAGTCTGGAGATGACCTGTAATTCCAGGGGATCCCACCTGGAGGCTGGCATCCCTGTTTCCTGATATTAGCTGAGCCCAGGCGATTTGCACCAGCTGGAGTTTCTTAGCTGATGTTGGGGAAGGACCATGGTACAGTGCAGTACGGTAATCTAGACTCAGCGGCACCGTGGCACGGATCCAGGTGGCCAGATCAGCCATACTGAGGTAAGGGGCTATTTTCCAAGCTAGGCTGAGTTGGAAGTTGATGGGAAAGCTGGTGTGTGAAGCCAGATCCCTTGCTAAGTTGCAGAGTGCGCGAGGCTCAGAACGCAGCTGTAATGTATCCAGCACGGTATATGTATCTAGGCCAGCCATGTGCTCCGACTGGTTCCAGCCGGTCCGACACGCGTTTGGGCAGAGCACCTGAGCTTCACCCCTGAGAACTATGGACGGTCGGATCCCGGATCCCTCCCAATCGGGGACCTAGGATCTGGGGAGATAGCACAATTAGTGTATATAGACCAATCACGGTGTGTGTGTGTGTTGGGGTCTGGTCTGGGTATGCTTGGGAATATAAGCCGGCCTGCGAGCCGGCTAAAGTTGTCTTGTTCCTGATCTTGAAATAAAAGCATGAGCTGATTTCAGTCTGCTGACTCGTCAGTCTCCGTACCTTTCAGCAGCAGAGCTTCTTTGGACAGCGTGTGCTTGCAAGACTACAACGTTACACAGAGCCGCTCATCTATTTAAAAGAAAATAAGAACTGCTTTATTTAGGAAATATGTATGTGATCGTGCAGCGTCGAGAAAGGGACAGATTCTACAGTCTCTCCATGCATGCACTTGGCCACTGGATTGTTTGAAAGATTTATCTGCTAATATATCGAAAACAACAAATCTTTCGAAAATAACGAACTGGCACTTCATTCCTTTAGACAGATTGGATGAGGATGGGAATGATTACGGATTGAAAATATATGGATTAGGCCTGAACTGTTGTATGAATAAGAGTACACCGATATTGGCACCGTTAATAATTCTTGAATATTTATAATATTGCTTATGGTAATTCGTTCATGGGGTTTTTTTTCCTTCTTTTTACCCACCTGGAGGCTGGCAGCCCTAAACCACAACCTTAAGTTCTCAAGACCTGAGCCAAGGCTGTTAAGGACAGGACATTTTACAGATCCTAGGGTCACTGTCAGTAGAAAGTACATAACACACAGGGTAGCCAGCTCTGGGTTGGGAACATAGAATCATAGAATCATAGAGTTGGAAGGGGCCATACGGACCATCTAACCCCCTGCCCAATGCAGGACCAGCCTAAAGCATCTCTGACAGATATCTGTCCAGCCTCTTCTTGAAAGCTGTCAGTGAAGGGGAGCTCCCCACCTCCCTAGGCAGCCGATTCCACCCTTGGACCACTCTGACCGTGAGAAAGTTTTTCCTAATATCCAGCCGATACCTTTCTGCATGTAATTTAAACCCATTGTTTCAGGTCCTCTCCTCTGCTGCCAACTGGAACAGCTCCTTGCCCTGTTCCAAATGACGGCCTCTCAAATATTTAGAGAGCAATCATGTCCCCGCTCAATCTCCTCGTCGTAAGCAGCGTTTGCCCAGATAATGTCCACAGCACTGACTTTTGGTGACCCCTTAGCGTTTTCAAGGCAGGAGATTTCAGGGATGGTTTGCCATTGCAGGTCTCTCTGGACTGGCTCAGTGGTCCCCCATCCAAGAACTAACCAGGGCCGACCCTGCTTAGCTTTTCAAGATTTGATGAGATCCGGTTAGCCTGGGCCATCCAGTTCAGGCCAGGGGTGGGGAGGGGGGCTGCCGTTTCCAAACAAAGCTGTAGTTTTCATGCAACTGGAAGCGAGAACCTAAGGCCGAAAAAAGCAAAACACAAAACCTGCCCTTGAGTTTCAATGGTTAAACCACAATTCTTTTAATACACAAATGGGCGTTGGAGGAGGTGGGCAAAAGAGGGGCGTTCTTTTCACAGCAGCAGCCTTCTGGTGAGTGCTGACCAGTCTCAGTTCCTCTTGCGCCTTTCCGTCTTTCCCTATTATGGGAAAGGCTCCTATCCCAGTTGAATTACAAGCGCTTTCAGGGTAGGGCACATTAACCTTCCCACACAGAGCAAAAGGCCTCAGATGTGCTTTTCCGGGTGAATGGCAGTTCAGCCATCAAATGTGGCTCAAATGCACCTGGCACAGAAGGGACTTGATCTGGTGATGTGCAGATGAAAAAGGTTAAGAAACTGAGCTGATTAAGACACTCAGAGGTTAAGACGCTGAGCTGCAGACCAGGAGGTCTGTAGTCTGGCAGTTCGAGATGACCCGAGTGCCGCATCATGACGGAGTGAGCCCCCATCTCCGGCCCCAGCTCCTGCCAACCTAGCAGTTCGAAAGCAAGACATTGCAAGTAGATAAATAGGTACTGCTAACAGCCTCGACATCGAGTCATGGTGGCCACATGACCACGGAAACATCTTCAGACAGCGCTGGCTCTTCAGCTTGGAAACGGAGATGACCACTGCCCCCTAGAGTCGGATTCGACTGGCTTTCGAGCAATGGAAAACTTTACCTTTACCAGTTTGGTGTCGTGGTTAAGTGCGCGGGATCTAGTCTGGGAGAACCATATTTGATTCCTCACTCCTCCACTTGCACCTGGCTGAATGACCTTGGGCAAGCCATAGGTCTGATAAGAGCTGTCCTTGGAAAAGAGCAGTTTCTATCAGAGCTCTCTCAGCCCCACCTGCCTCACAGGGTGTCTGTTGTAGGGAGGGGAAGGGAAGGGAGTTTGTAAGCTGCTCTGAGACACCTTTGGGTAGTGAAATCCAATCTCCTCCTCCTCCTCTTCTTCTTCTTCTTGACTGCTTGAATAAATGTGCATGGAGAAAGCAGGCTGGTTGTTCTTGGCTCTGACCCCATAACCCTGCACATTCAGTAGATTTTGTGAGCAGATGCATGAAGTTCTCTTACCTCCGGTCAAACCGCTGTTCCACCTGGGTCAGTTCTGTCTGCTCTGAGTGGCTCTCCAGGGTCTCCAGTAGGGAAAGGTCTCTGTCCTTGAACTGAAAAGGCTGGGGGTTGTTAAACTTGAAATCTTCTGCTTGTAAAGCTTGTACTCGACAACTATTCGTTGTTGCTGGCAAGTCACTGCTGACTTATGGCCACCCTGTAGGGTTTCCAAGGCAAGAGACGTTCAGAAGTGGTTTGCCATTGCCCGCCTCCACGTCACGGCCCTGGTATTCCTTGGGGGTCTCCCATCCAAATACTAGCCAGGGCCGACCCTGCTTAGCTTCCAAGATCTAACAAGGTCAGGCTAGCCTGGGCTACCCAGGTCAGGGCTTTCGACAGGGCTACGCCAGTTTGGTGTAGTGGTTAAGTGCGCGGACTCTAAACTGGGAGAACCGGGTTTGATTCCCCACTCCTCCACTCGCACCTGGCTGGATGACCTTGGGCAAGCCGTAGTTCTGATAAGAGCTGTTCTTGAAAAAGAGCAGTTTCTGTCAAGAGCTCTCTCAGCCCCGCCTACCTCACAGGGTATCTGTTGTGGGGTGGGGAAGGGAAAGGAGTTTGTAAGCCGCTCTGAGACTCCGAGTGAAGGGTGGGGTATAAATCCAATCTCCTCCCATAGACAGCCAGTTTGGTGTAGTGGTCAAGTGCGCAGACTCTAATCTGGGAGAACCGGGTTTGATTCCCCACTCCTCCACTTGCACCTGGCTGGATGACCTTGGGCAAGCCGTAGTTCTGTTGGAGCTGTTCTTGAAAAAGAGCAGTTTCTATCAGAGCTCTCTCGGCCCCACCTCCCTCACAGGGTGGCTGTTGTGGGGAGGCGAAGGGAAAGGAGATTGTAAGCCGCTCTGAGACACCATTGGGTAGTGAAGGGCAGGGTATAAATCCAGCCTCTTCTTCTTCTTCTTATACAACTTGCACACACAAAAAGTATCCCAATCACTTACACAAGCCTACAATCTGTACAGTCTATGCACATGGAAGACCTGCTCCTAAGGACACGCATACATGTAGGGGGCAGGCCCGTAGCTACAGTGAGACATTTCGGGGCCTGGCCTCCTGACTTCCTGCCAAGGTCCCACAACTTACATCTAGCCCAGGTCCCCCGCTGCTGCTACCCCTTCCCCAAGCGTGGCTTGCTTCCACAGCTGATGTCAGTGCCCCCTGACTTATTTAAAGCCCCCCCCCCATTACAAAATCTTGGCTACAGGCCTGGTGGGGAGGGGTTTCCTCCAGCTGCAGTCCCTCTGCCCTCTGCCCATTTATGCACGTATTTGAAATGTTTTTTATTCCGCCCAGGAAGCAAACCCTTAAAAAGACACTAAAAGGGCTTTGTTTGGTCTGTGATGCACTCTATTCTTGGTGCTGGAGGGGGCAGCAGTGGGAGGGCTTCTAGTGTCCCGGCCCCACTGCTGGACCTCCTGATGGCACCTGGTATATTTTGGTCGCTGTGTGACAGAGTGTTGGACTGGATGGGCCATTGGCCTGACCCAACACTGGCTTCTCTTATGGTCTTATGTTCTTATGTTCTGTGAAGTCACAGTTGGCAAAAGTCACTGGAAAAGACAATCATGCTGGGAAAAAGTGAAGGCGTCCAGGAAAGAAGACCCGACATGGGGTGGAGGGACTCAGACAAAGCCGCCGCGGCCCTCAGTCTGCAGGACCTGGGCCAGGCTGTTCATGACAGGAGTCCAGTGTTCCCTCTAAGCTGAGTTATTGTGAGCTAGCTCACAGTTTTTTAGCCTCCAGCTCACAGATTTTTGTCTGAGCTCAGGAAGGATGTCTCCACAGCAAGCTAATATATGCAGTAGCCGAATCGCTCGCTCACAACTTTAATGCCAGGAGCTCACAAGGCAGAATTTTTGCTCACAAGACTCCACAGCTTAGAGGGAACACCGGACAGGGCGTTTCGGAGGGCATTCATTCATCGGGTCCCCATAAGTCAGAAGCTACTCAATGGCCCTTGAGCACAGAGAGAGAGAGAGAGAGCTGACTTGCGGCAACCTTTCGGGGCTTTCAAGGCAAAAAACCCAAACACAAAACGAGCAGAGGTGGTTTGCCAATGCCCGCCTCTGGAGGTTACCAGGACATTCATCACATCCACCACCATGGCAAGATCTTTATTTTCAGTTCAGTTCAGTTGGCCTTTATTGGCATAAAATACCTTAAAAAGGATAGATAGATAGATGATAGATGATAGATAGATAGATAGATAGATAGATAGATAGATAGATAGATAGATAGATGATAGATAGATAGATAGATAGATAGATAGATAGATAGATAGATAGATAGATAGATAGATAGATAGATAGATAGATAGATAGATAGATAGATAGATAGATAGATAGATAGATAGAGGGCTATTTTCGGGCAGGAACGCACAGGAACGGAGTTCCGGCTGGCTCCCGAGTTGGCCATGCCCAGAAGGAACTCATTAGCATAATAGGCCACACCCACCAGCAGAAACTCTTTAGGACTGGCTACATTAGGGGTGTGTGGCCTGACATGCAAAGGAATTCCTGCTACTACAAAAAGCCCTGGGCTTTGACAACAAACAAGGTAAACCGAATAAGAAGCAAAAGGTGGGTGTGGCTGGATGACCACACTTCTGGTAACATGGGGGTGTGGCACAATATGCTAATGAGCTGCACTAAGAGCGGTGTGGCCTAATACGCTCATGAGTTTCTGCTGGTGGGTGTGGCCTATTATGCTAATGAGTTGCTGCTGGGCTTTTTCTACCAAAAAACGATAGATAGATAGATAGATAGATAGATAGATAGATAGATAGATAGATAGATAGATGATAGATAGATAGATAGATAGATAGATAGATAGATAGATAGATAGATAGATAGATGATAGGAGAGAGAGAGATTTAAAACCAAGTGTAAGCATACATATAAAACATAATGTAGAATAAAGCCCTCAGTCGTCGTAAGTTTTCCTGACATAGCTTTATCGCCGATTGTAAAAACATGGCTATGTTCATTGATATTGATGAATAACCACAGCCTATAATGCTTTGACCTCTCACATATCTACGTCACTGGGCAAAAAACTTGAGAGTGGAAATAGGGGGAGTAGCAAACCTACAAATGTATGGTTCGATCTTTATTTTACCCAGCTATCAAAAGCTGCTGAGAACTCCAGGAGAATCGACCAGGTTCCCACACTCTCTAACCATCTCCCAGCGCAGGTCACCCACCAAGGCTGTTCCAGTCCTCCCGACGGGGAGTGAAATGAGACTGGAAAGGATCCAAACAATCCACTTCATCCAGGAATCCTTGACGATGTCCGGCCACCACTCAGTCAACCACCTTGCTCAAAAAGGGTACATCTGACCCTGGACGATCGCTTGGTGTAGTGGTTAAGACTTGATTCCCCACTCCTCCACTCACAGCTGCTGGATGACCTTGGGTAAGCCATAGTTCTCTCAGAGCTGTTCTCTCAAGGACAGTTCTGGAAAGAGCTCTCTCAGCCCCACCTACCTCACAGGGTGTCTGTTGTGGGAAGGTGAGGGGAAAGGAGTTGGTAAGCTGCTCTGAGACTCCAAGTGAAGGGCAGGGTATAAATCCAATCTCTCCTCCTCCTCATATCTCCTGGGTCCAGAGGAGATTTCGTTAAGACTGTGTACAACACCTGTGACTCAGAGCTGGGGTGACCATCCCTCTCTCCAGAAGGCATTTACAGTTTCCCAGCCCACCAGCCCCCTCCCTGGCAGATTTCAGCAGGATTCCCACATCCCTGTGTTCACACACAGTCCGGGGCTCTGCAGGGCTTCGCTGTCACCCTCTGTCTTCCCCCCTCCTAATCTTTTTCATCAATTTCTTGAAAGTTCTCTTGTCTTTGCTGGTGACTCACCATCTCTAGAATTCAGAGAAATGATGCAATGTCCCTTCACCTACAGTCGCCTTGGAAATTGAAAAAGAAAGAAAGAAACCACATCTCCTGCCGTTCTCAGAAAGCCTTTCGCACCATTAAATTTTGGGAGCACGAATTTCGGAGGCGCCTGGCTTGTCTCTCGTAGGACACAGACACCCCCCCCCCAGTTGCTTTTCGGTGTCAAAGACGACCTTATTCGCATCCTCCAGGTTGACAACTTTGCCGACTGACACTCTGAAGATCACAACAGCGCTTGGGAGGGTACAGCAGAGGAGACTCTCAAAATACACGGTCAAGATTTTATGAATGGACTGAGAAGTACAGTACTTAAAACTTTCAGTCAGTGGCCGATTAACCATTAAGCAGTCTAGGCACGTGCTTAGGGCACCAGGGCCAAAGGGGGCACCACAAAGTTGGGGAAAGGGTGAAAAAATGTAGAAAAATGCCTTTCAGGTTGTTATGTATTGGAATGTGAATCTGGGCTATACATTCCTATGTTAAAGTTGATTTCAAATGTGGCTCTTCTGCTGTGGCATTACTATTGGCTGGTTTCTAAGAAACCTCTGTACAGAACCAATCATCTTGTAAAGATGTTGCAAAGAGGGAACGGTCCTGATTGGCCTTTATCCCTGTGTTATGCTTGGCCTTTATCTCTGTGTTGCTATTGGTCCTTAACTTATTATGGGTGTGGCTTTGACTGCCCGGGAGAGTTTAAAAAGGAGCTGTGCTCCACTGTTTCTGGTTGTGTGTTCCTGACTTACAGTTTGCTGTTCAAATAAAGCTGAAATCACTTTTGAAGCTGAAATCGTTGTTGAGTCTCATACTTAACACAGGTCAAATGCGGAAATGGCATTCTGCATGCACTCAGAAATACCACATTATTCTTTTTGAAACTGCCTTCTACTGAACCAGACTTTTGGCCCATTAAGTTCAGCACTGGTTACTACTCAGACTGGTGGTGACTCTCCAGGGTCTGAAGCTGAGGTCTTTCCCATCACCTGCTGCCGACAGTGGCCGATTAACCATCAAGCAGACTAAGCACGTGTTTAGGGCAGCAGGGCCAAAGGGGGCACCACAAAGTTGGGGAAAGGGTGAAATATTTTGAACATGAACAGCCACCAACTGCACAATGGAGAGGTCTTTCTCACAACTGAAATGTGTAAAAAACCCAAATAGATCAGTTATGCTCCAAGAAAGACTCAGCTCACTGTGTATATTAACGACTGAAGCAGGACGTTCTGAGAAGTATTAATTTCGAGGTTGTTATCAGTGATTTTGCGAAAATGAAATTTGGAAAAATGAATATTGGAACTTTGATACATTTAATTTGTGAAATATTAAAAGAGATGTTGTATTGCATTTTTGTAGAACTTGTATGTAGCCAAAGCTTGGCTTAGTTTGTACAGTATATGGTGTTATCCTGTGAATGAATGTTTGTAATGCTGCAACCTGCCTTGTATATCTGGTCAGACAATGGACGGGGTCAGTGTGGAAAGGGGGGCACGGAGACGGGTCAGTGCTTAGGGCACCAGGGAGCCTTAATCCACCCCTGCTTTCAGCCATGAAACCAAATAAGAGAAATTAGGAAATATATATGCTACTGTAAGCAAATGATGCATATGGTAACTATATGGTGGGGGGGAAAGGAAAAGATTAAATTTTGATACTGTATGAGGTCATTGTCTAGGTCAAACAATAATTCAAATGGATTCCCAATGTGTGTAGTTCGGTATGTTTGCATGTTTTGTTTGTATGTTGTGTTAATGATTTAAAATCTAAAAAATCCTCTGCAATCCAAAGAAAGCCTTTCGCACCATTAAATTCTGGGAGCACAACCAGCCGGCTGCACCAATTTCGGAGGCGCCTGGCTTGCCTCTCGTATGATACGTGCCCCCCGTTGCTTTTCTGTGTCAGAGACGACCTTAATCACATCCTCCAGGTTGGCAGCTTTGCCGACTGACACTCTGAATATCACAGCAGCACTTGGGAGTCAGGTTATTATCAGGCACCAAAAAGACGGAGACAGAGAGGATCGGTAGAGGGTGACTAACGAACAGGTTGAAATGATCTCTTTATTCTTGTTTGAAAGGGAGGCCGGGCTGGGAAGAGAGGCACTGCGAACTATTTTGCCACGTTCTAGAAACACTGCTGGGCTGGGAAAATTTTTTGGAGATGTGTGGTGGGGGTGTGGAGCCTGGAAAGTTTGAGGCTTGGGGAGGGAGGGACCTAGGGATGCCACCCTCCAGGCAGGACCTGGGGATCCCCTGGAATTACAATTCATCTCCAGACTACAAGGATCGGTTCCCCTGGAGAGAAAAATGAATGATTTGGAGGGTGGTATCTGTGGCACTGTGTTCCACTGAGGGCCTGTCCACCCCAGGCTCCATCCCCAAATCTTCAGGAGCGTCACATCCTGGATATGGCAACCCTACACCCCCATCCCCTGCTGGTGGCCACGGGAGACCTAGCAGCCTCAACCTCAGAGGCTGTGCTGTCACATAGAGTCCACCTTGCAAAGCAGCCATTTTGTCCAGGGTACTGATCTCTGTCATCTACAGACCGGTCATAATTCCCGGAGGTCTCCCACTAGCCCCTGGAGCTTGGCAATCCTCGAATGTGTGTACAGGACTCTGTGAGAGGGAGGCCTCCGTTTGGCTCAAGCCACACCGAGGCCAGCTGCTGCCGTTTGCTTTCCTGCAAAGTATATTCTGATTCTCGTACACTGGTGTGTGGTTACATTGCATTTCCTTTTCTGGGAGGGAAGGCTGCCAAGGTCTCGGCATGGTGGGCGGGTTGCACAATGTCAGGATATCATATTCTGCTCTCTCTCTCTCTTTCTCTCTCTCTCCTTCTCTCTCTTCCTCAACGGTCACAGATCCGGGGCAGTAGCTCCCGGCCCCAACAAGGAGAAGGACTGTGTTTTGCGGCCTGGAGCCCTTCTCTGTGTTTTGGGGAAGTTGGGCGCATCCCGAATTCCTCGCCCACAGATCGTTCCTGTTGGTGTTGTTGAGTCCCGGCCTCGCTTGTCGTGTGATCGTCCCCTCCTCCCCCGCAGCCCAGGACAACTGTGTGACCTGAACTCTGCCCAGCCCATCTTGCAGGGTTGGTAGCCGCAGCTTCTGGTCGGCCTCTGTCTCTTCCCGGGGCTTCTCAGTTTTTTGCTAGTAGATGACTTGCAAGCATGACTGAGGAGCCTGGTGGTAGGCTGGGTGTGAATGGCCCAGTCTGCCATGATGAAGGACTCCCCCTCTTGTGCCTTCTTTGCTTGGAGGTTGCTTCCAGTGCCTGAGAAGTGCCAAGCCGCGGATAGCCAAACCGTGGCTTGGGATCCACATGTGGCTCTTTCACACATATTCTGTGGCTCCTGGCAGGGCAGCTGGAGAAGCAAAGGGGAGCCATGCTCTTCCCTTCCTTCCTTCCTTCCTTCCTTCCTTCCTTCCTTCCTTCCTTCCTTCCTTCCTTCCTTCCTTCCTTCTCTTCCTTCTCTTCCTTCTCTCTCTCTCTCTCTCTCTCTTTCTTTCCTTCCTTCCTTCCTTCCTTCCTTCCTTCCCTCCCTCCCTCCTTCCTTCCTTCCCTCCCTCCCTCCTTCCTTCCCTCCTTCCCTCCCTCCTTCCTTCCTTCCCTCCTTCCCTCCCTCCCTCCTTCCTTCCTTCCTTCCTTCCTTCCCTCCTTCCCTCCTTCCCTCCCTCCCTCCTTCCCTCCTTCCTTCCTCCTTTCCCTCCCTCCTTCCTTCCTTCCATTATGTTTTCTTTCTTTCTTTCTTTCTTTCTTTCTTTCTTTCTTTCTTTCTTTCTTTCTTTCTTTCTTTCTTTCTTTCTTTCTTTCCACCTCTCTCCTTCTCTCTCTCTCTCTGACAAATAAATGTCATTAGCAAACAAATAAATATCATTGGACAAATAAATGTCATTATCAATATCTGTTTTTACCCCTTTCGCTTTTATTCTTGGCAGTCTCATTTAATGTTAATAAAAAAGCAAATTTGCGTATTTTTAAATAAAAAAAGTGTTTGTAATATCTGTCCGTGTCCTGCAGCTCTCAAATATCTGACGTTTATTCTCTGTGGCTCTTACGCTGAGCAAGTTTGGCCACCCCTGTGCTCAACCAAGAAAGCTGGTTTTGAGAGAACTGAAGGATGAAGTCTCCTCCCCTGTGAACAGTTCCGTAATAGCACTACGACAGCCATTACAAAAAAAATGAAATAAACGAGTGATTTCGGCTTCAAAGTGAAAAGCAGTACGCAATCACCTTTTCCCCCGAAAAAGTCAACCAAGACCCAGACATAAAAGAAAAACTTTATCATCGATTCAGAAATGTGGTGGCTGGCTTGTTTTGGTGAAAGCAGGAAGTGAGTCATTACATTAGGCTGGAAGCAGAAGGCAAGGAGGAAAGTGTAAAGAGACCAAACCTTGGTAGTGGTGTGGTTGTCCTCCCTGGACAGTCCACTGTTGTAATTGCATTTTATGTTGGAAAACATTACAACGATTCAGATCTGAAGAAAAGGAGGCAAAGAATGAGGGAAACCCTGAGACACATATGTCAACTATTGGGATTCTCCACTGAAACTAGGATTGCCAACTTCCAGTGGTGGTGAGAGATCTCCCAGAATTACACCTGGTCTCCAGGCTACATAGTTCAGTTCCCCTGGAGAAAATGGCAGCTTTGGAGGGTGGACTCCATGGCATTCGTTTGGTGTAGAGGCTAAGAGCGTGGACTCTAATCTGGGAGAAACGGGTTTGATTCCCCACTCTGCCATATGGAGCTACTGGTTTGACCTTGGGTCAGTCATAAGTTCTTTCAGAGCTGTTCTCTCAAGGGCAGTTCTCGTGAGAGCTCTCTCAGCCCCACCTACCTCGCAGGCAATGCTCCCTCTAAGCTCTGGAGTCTTGTGAGCAAGAATTCTACTTTGTGAGCTGCTGGCATTAAAGTTGTGAGTGAGCGATTTGGCTACTGCATAGATTAGTTTGCTCTGGAGCCCTCCTTCCTGAGCTAGGACAAAAATGTGTGAGCTGGAGGCTAAAAAAACTGTGAGCTAGCTCACACTAGCTCAGCTTAGAGGGAACACTGCTCGCAGGGTGTCTGCGGTGGGGAAGGGAAGGGAAAGGAAATTGTCAGCCGCTCTGAGACTCCTTTGGGTAGTGATGGGTGGGGTATAAATCTAATATCCTCCTCTTCCTCCTCCTCCTTCTCTTCTTCTTCTTCTTCTTCTTCTTCATTATACCCTTCTGAGATGCCTCCCTTCCTTAAACTCTGCCCTTCCCAAGTTTCACCACCAAAATCTCCAGGAACTTCCCGATCTGGAGTTGGCAACTCTGACTGAAACCAAACGAAGGAATAACAGCACTTTCAGATTGGACAGCTAGGATGGAAGCAGCCCCCGGTGCAAGCTGGATTCTTCTCTTTTGGGTGACCCCCCTCCCCACCATTCAAGGAGGAAAATCTTGCACTGCAATGAATTATCTCTGGATGGCACGAAATGTTCTCGGTGTTATTTTCATTCCTTTCCCCCTATAGCTCCTCATTCACATTCTCTGACCAAGATGTCTTCTTTCATAATACCCCCGACAAACCGTCACAAAGTATTTTAAGCTCTTCGTTTCAAAGAATTCACATTGCTGTCTCTCCAAAAAAAAAAAAAAAATCATTCTTCCTTTTTTGCAAAAAAACACACACCAAAAAACCCACTCTGCTACCCGGAGCTCTGGTAGCAAACAATGCTCCCTCTAAGCTGTGGCGTCTTGTGAGAAAAAATTCTACTTTGTGAGCTCCTGGCATTAAAGTTGTGAGCGAGCGATTTGTCTGCTGCATAAATTAGTTTGCTCTGGAGCCCTCCCTGCTGAGCTAACACAAAAAAGGTGTGAGCCGGAGGCTAAAACACTGTGACCTAGCTCACACTAACTCAGCTCAGAGGGAACAGTGGTAGCAAGAGAGTCTTAGCCCTGGGCCTACTGGTTTTGTACACCAAGATGTTGAGAAACTAAATGTCAGAGGTAAAGGCTGATTATGCATGGGAGTTTCCACTCACTTTCACCATGCATGACAGTCAAGTTTTCTTTGTTGTTCTACATTGATTTTCCTCCCTTCAATGCTCAGTTTGCTTTCTGGTCGCTGTTTCCCCAAGTTTTCTGGGAGTGCTTTTGTGCCGATTTCCCCCTTGTTTCGCTTCCAAGCTGAAGGTAATTCAAAAGTGTACAGATTCCCTCAGATTCTCCCCCTGCCCTTTTGCAGCCCCTCAAAGGTCACTCCCCACCCTCAGCAAAGTCGTTCTGCCCACTTTGCACCTTTCACCATCCTCCCCCCTTCATCAGCGTTCAAGTTCCATTTCCCCCTCATTTTTAAATTTTTCTTTTTTTTTTAGAAGACAGAAGAAGAGAAGAGATTGGATTTATACCCTGCCCTTCACTACCCAAGGGAGTCTCAGAGCGGCTTACAAACTCCTTTCCCTTCCCCTCCCCACAACAGACACCCTGAGAAGTATGTGGGGCCGAGAGAGCTCTGACAGAAACTGCTCTTTTTCAAGAACAGCTATGCCAGAACTACGGCTTGCCCAAGGTCATCCAGCAGGTGCAAGTGGAGGAGTGGGGAATCAAACCTGGTTCTCCCAGATTAGAGTCCGCGCACTTAACCACTACACCAAACTGGCTTTACAACCAGCAGGAGTCTAGCAATATGAGACTATTGCTAGTCTTGGATCACTGAATAAAAAAATAACAATAAAATAACTGAGGGAAAGTTTAAAGGGAGTTGTGCAAGGTTTAGTTCCCTGCTGGTATTGACTTGAAAGGGGGATCAGAGAGGAGGCAAACAGCAGTGTCCCCAGTGCAAAAAAAAAAAAAAAAAAGGATTTCAATGCTGCATGCAAACAAAATAAAGGAGAGGGCTCATCAGTGCGGAATGAAATTAACATGAAATGTAAAGAGAGAGAGAGAGAGACACTGGGATGGGAAGTCTAAATCTTTGAAAACATTTTTTTCCCTTTAGTGAACAAAATTTTTGGGATTAACCATTTTGGCGGTCTCTGGAAGCCTAACATTAAAATGTCAACTGAGCCACATGGATCTTCTGCAAGCTGCCGAACTTAAGAATCATTTGGGATCAATTCATTGAGAAGAAGACTTTAAAAAAAAAACAACTGCCAAGATCATGACAACTGTGTAGGATCAAGCCACGCTAATTTGCAAGGAAGGGCAGGAAATTAGCTTTATTTGGCAAAAATACCCCCCCCTTTTTTTTCAATTTCTGCCAGAGGACTCCTCCCCCATACAAATTGCAGCCCGGTGCAAAGTGTGGTGGAGTTACAGCACACACACACACACATTTTGCCAACAATCACAGCTTGCAATGCCAGTTCTAGTAAGCATTCTGTACACTCAACATGTTCCCCCATATTATGAGATCACGTGGCTCCCATTTTTCACAGTGGCCAATAACACAGAGGAAAATCCCCTAGGGCTCTGCAATAGAGAAAATGGAGCTTCTGCAGCTGCTTGTCAGTTTCAAAAAAAGTCTTGTCAATTTCAACATCAGTTTCACCCCCCCTTTGCCTGGGTTCTTCTCTGTTCCCTTTCATTCGGAGAACTAACGCTAAAATGCATGCGCAAAACCTGAATGAGAAGGATTCTAACGGAAGGCACTTGCTGGATGCTATTGTGCAGCTGCAATAGGGCAACTGTGACAAGTGACGTTCCACCCCGATTTAGAAAAGTCCATTTTTAGAATTGTAGCTGCAGAATAAATACACCGGAGGAAAAAGAATGGCGTGTAAGGCGGGCACAGAATCTGAAGTCAAGATGAAAGGCTTACTGCTCTGAAAATCTGCAGTAAGATGTGTGTGCATAATGGGCCAAAATCATCAAAAGAACCCAGGAGAGAATTTAGGTACTCTCTCCTGTCAAGTGGAACAAGGCATGGGCCGTCCCCACCTTTACGCGGCCACATTCTCACACTTCTGTCGACCTGCTTCCTGCCTTCACCTTCTTTAATGACAGCAGCTGTTCCCCCAGGGGTTTGGTGTATTTGGCTTTTTGCCTCTCGGTTCTATGAAGCAACAAATATTTCTGCAGGATGTTTGCCTGAGAGAGTGTGAGTGCGTCCCCTGACTTCTACATTCCCAAGCATCTATGTTAAAGCAACACAGCAAGATATTCAAAGAGAGCTCTGTGTATACTCCTGTGTAGCCATGAAGATCCTAAACATTATTGGGATATTTGGTTAATATAGCAGAGTTTTGCCCAATCATAGAAGCCTGATACTCAGTAAATAAATTGCCCAAGTAGTGTATTGCAAAAAAGGTAAACTTACATTTATTCAAGTGAAACATAGAATGTTAGAGTCGGAAGGGACCTTGCAGGCCATCTAGTCCAACCCCGTGCACTCCGCAGGAGCACAGCCGAAAGATAGCCCTACATACCTACAACATACCCATAAGATGGTCGTCCAGCCTCCGCTTGAGAACATCCAGCGAAGGAGCATCCACCACCTCTCGAGGCAGTCTGTTCCACCTAAGGAGTACTTTTCCTATCACAATTGGCCAGCTTGTCCAGCATCATGTCTGTGGGATTATGAGGGCATTGTCTCTACAGGAAAGATCTGCAGAGACATGTATCTCCATGGAAGGCCATGTGAAGAGAAGGAGAGGACAAAGGGAGATTAGGAGTCAGAGGATATCTCCCAGGTTAAGACAAAGAGAGGCATCCCATCCAAGGAGATAACACGCTTAAAGTGATATAGAGCCCCCCAATGACCAGGCACACTGTGTCGCTCACTCCAAGAAGCATGAGGGTCACCATTCATTGTGGTGAAGAGAGAAGATCCAAACATGAAGAAGAATTAGAGTTATCAGGTCTGGATTGGGAAATTCCTGGAGATTTTGGGAATAAAGGCTGGGAAGGGTGGGGTTGGGGGCAGAAAGGGATCTCAGTGGGGTATAATGTTGTGGAGTCCACCTTCTAAAGTAGCCATTTTCTCCAGGGAAGCTGCCTGTCTAACCTGGAGGCCAGTTGTCATTTTGGAAGATCTCCAGTCACCAACTGGAGACTGGCAAGCCCTAACCAGGAACGCATCACGTCCCGAGAAAAAACCACAAGCAATTCATTCTTTTCACGTCTCCATGTCTGAGTTCCAATTATTGGTGGGAAAGGTACAGAGACCCTTAATGAATCATTCTCAAAGCATCCCTTGGCCTTCTAAAGACAGTAACTAAAGACATCATCCCTGAAGACTAAGGGGGACTGGATTTACACCCCTTCTCCTGGCTCATGTAGAGGACCGTTCGGCCCTGCAGGGGAAGGTTGCAACCTTTGGAGTTCTTCAAAAGTGACCAAACAATGACTTGTAGAACAGAAAGTATGCTGGCCAATAATTAAGGAAACTGAACCCTTGGAAAGGAAGAGAGAATGTTGAGGTATTTGAGGCCTGAGTGCATTTCTGCCTGCCCCTTGAGCTTGCACGGCGAATGACTACCGCCACCTGAATTTCTGTCGTGTGCACGTCTGATTTTATGCCATAGAGGAAATCTAACAAGACAAAAAGTTGAGGTTTTTTTTAAATACAATAACAATAGCAAGAAAAGAGCAAACATCTTTGCTGTAACAGAAAGGACATCCATGAACAGCACTACTTAGCCTTAACATTAAGGTGCAGCACAGAAACCTAGCAATGATAACAATTAGACTACCAATATAATGTTAAATTATTAAACTTAGATACCAGTGACCATTATCGTCAAGTAAAATACTTTCGTTTTTGTTATACCTTTAACACATTTAAAGTTTAAATCAATGTTCCCTCTAAGCTGTAGACTCTTGTGAGCAAAGATTCTACTTTGTGAGCTACTGGCATTAAAGTTGTGAGCAACCGATTTGGCTACTGCATCAATTAGTTTGGTCTGGAGCCCTCCTTCCTGAGCGAAGGCAAAAATGTACGAGCTGGAGGCTAAAAAATGGTGATTATTAGGATCCAGTTCCCCCAGGTTAGAATCCACACACTTAACCACTACACCAAACTGGGTCTCAACTTCAGATGGTTCATCCCATCTACACAGGGGCCTCCGAAGATGCCCTGAATGAATGGGTAGGATTGTATAGGAGAAGGTGGACCATAAAGTATGTTGGTCCCAACTGTACCTTATAGCTGTGTACAATTTCTCCGTTACTGTTAAATTTTCTGGAATGTGTCAGAAGCGTATTCATGAGTTCACCCATAGACCCTCACAAACAGGGATACACAGTGCATTCCTATGCATGTTTACGCAAATGCAAGTCCTATTTTATTCAGTGGGGATTACTCCCACGTGCATTCATAGGATGTAGCCAAAGTCATAGAGTTCTCTATTTATATCCCTGGATCTCTGGAGCGCTGCCTTCCCATTTTCTCATATTTTATAACGTTGTTGATGTATTTATAGATGGAAGCCGTGGTCGCCGTTGAGCAGTACCATTTTGTACCACCATGAGCAAGCAATGTGAAAAGGATAAAATGAGTGTGAGTCATTGACTAGGAGAAGGAAAAGAACAATCTCTGTGCTGATTGGCTGTTTGTTTTGCCACGGAAAGGTGGGGGGCAATACTCCCTCTAAGCTGTGCAGACTTGTGAGCAAAAATTCTGCTTTGTGAGCTACTTGCATTAAAGCTGTGAGTGAGCAATTTGGCTGCTGCATAAACTAGTTCGCTCTGGAGCCATCCTTCCTGAGCTAAGGCAAAAATGTGTGTGCCGGAGGCTAAAAATCTGTGAGCTAGCTCACACTAACTCAGCTCAGAGGGAACACTGGTGTGTGTGTGTGTGTGTGTATGCACGCACACATGTACGCGTGTGCACCCATGCCTGGAAGTCATGGCGACCTCTTGCAACTCCTACTGGGGCATGGAGGACAATCAGAGAAGTGGCTTGATAGCCTGCCTCTTCCTCCCAGCCCTGGTATTCTTTGGAGGTCTCCCAACCAAATACTTGCCAGGGTGGACCCTGCTTAGCTTCTGAGATCTGACGAGAATCAGGCTTCCCTAGGCTATCCAAGTCAGGGCTCCATGGAAAGTTTTGATGATTTGCAGCCCAACCCAGAAGAGGAAAAATTGGGCTCACCAAAGAAAATCACTCTTCTATAACTCTAACAGGCTTAGTTGTACTTATATATAGCAAATTTCCTGTATTAAACAACATTAATTCTTCTGCATTCCTGCTAGTACTACGTCAAGAGATTGGTGACAAACACCAACAGAGAGAGAGAGTTGAAAAAGACATACGAAACCGCTGTTCAATCCTACAAAGGCGCGTTCTCTTTATCTCTTACATTCCTTGGATCTACATGTTTTCAAACGGAGTGATAAACACTGTTTGGGAACTTGAAAAACGAGGACTTTTCAGTCTGCTTTGCAGGGCTCTTTTTGTAGCAGGAACTCCTTTGCATATTAGGCGACATACCCCTAATGTAGCCAATCCTCCAAGAGCTTATAGAGCTCTTCTTACAGGGGCTACTGTAAACTCTTGGAGGATTGGCTACATTAGGAATGTTTCGCCTAATATGCAAAGGAGTTCCTGCTACAAAAAGAGCCCTGCTGCTTTGTACACTTCACAGCTCCATCAGGATGTCTTAAAGAGTAAACACTGCAGTGCAGGAGCATAGCCAAAACAGTGTTAAGAACACCTACATCAAGATTTTGTATTGTTTTGTACTGTACTCATATCATTATTTGCTGGCTTTGCTTATGTCCATGAAATGCACTTCACACAAGAATGAATGTTGTTTGATACAGGAAATTTGCTATATAAGTACAACTAAGCCTGTTAAAGTTATAGAAGAGTGATTTTCTTTGGTGAGCCCAATTTTTCCTATTGTATTCACATCAAAGCCTGTCTTGTTTTGGATACAACCCAGAAGAGGAGCAGACTTGCTAGCATGGGAGGTAGCCTTCAGGCCCAGCTGGCTCCCCCTGCTCTGCCCACTGCATCTACAACATTCTAGCAATTTCTCCAATCTCCATGGTCTTTATCATGGAGACTGGGGGGGTTCCTAGAGCATCATGCAGTGCTCCGCCTCCGCCTCCCCCTTCCCCAATGCTCCTAGGATTATGTATGCCATAGATTTTAGGTTTGGCAAGATTGGATCCAGAGAAGATCTGTCCAGGAACAGTAACTACATGAAAACAAGAATATTGACTCAAGATGGGAAGCAGACCAAAGGATCTTTCTCTTGAACAGTAGAAGATAGGCTGCATCACTGGTTACCTGCTTTATTTTAAAACATTTGTATCCTGCCTATCCAATATAGGGCACAAGGCAGCAAAAACCAGAAATCAACTAATGGCATGAAAACGAAACAAAAAACCCCACTCAGATTTTTTTTTAAAAACGAAAAATAATCCCCCAACTCCACCCCAAAAAGCAATGCTAAAACAGCATTTTTCCCTTTCGAAAAGTGGACAGTGCTAAACAGCAAGAATGAATCACAGTCACTATGGAGAAAAGAACCTTTGAAAAAGAAATGGACTGAAACCAGCACAATCCCAGGGTGCGTTCAGACAGCGTGCTGGGTGCAGTGTAAATTGCTCCGGTCCGATGTGGGGGTTTTTAACCCAGAGAATCGCAATCACACTCACCTCTCTGTTCTGGATTGCTCCCCGCCGTTCACATGTGGGAGTGTGCGTCGGTGGGTTTTTTCCCTCTCAGTTTGAGCATGCGCACAGGCAGCCATCTTTAGAACTAAAATTTTCATGCGTGCGCAGAACAGCAATTTCCACACATCCCTTTAAACTTTAAATGAAACTTTTACCCCGAAACTGGCCTCCGTGAGATCCCGTACTCGTCTAAGTGCTAAAACTAGGCACCATTTAAACTTTGCTTTTATTAACTTAGGAGCGGAGCTCTGCCCATGCGCATACCGCCAAGGCATAAAAAAAATGGCGGACGAAAAGCGGCAGCTTTCCAGAGGGGAGGGGGTTGAGGCAGCTGGAAGTGGCTCGACACCACAGAAGCGATCAGACGTCAGAAAAGTGCGGCTCGAAACCAGAGAATCAGGAAAATGCCACTTGGGTAAGTGGTAACAAAATACTCCGTTTTAAAGGGGGGTTGATCCGGAAGGCGACGGCTGGGGACGGTGTGTAGATGTTGGGTGTGTGAACGCGGATATAAAATCCGTTACTGAAGCGTGCTGAAAGTGGACTAAACAGCCCGTCTGAACACACCCTCAGACAACCTATTCCAAAAGTATGACAGCACATAAGGACGGCCCCATTTCTGGTTCAGGCTTGGTGGGCAAAATGAGAGGAAGGAACCGACAACAGGGGGAGGTCTAAGGTGGCATGCAAGTTTATTCCAAGAAAGATGGTCTTACAGATATGCTGAACCCCTGGTCATGAAGGGCTGAATCTGTTATGTACGCGGGCCGCCACCAGGGGTCCGTGGCTAAAGTAAGGAGCTTGGGTCCCAAACACAACAGGACCTCGGATCCTTGACCACCAATAGTGTCCACCAATAGGCCATCTGGCGGGAAATTCAAACCCTCTAATGGGACCGTTGGTGTAATAGGCGGGGTGTATATAGTTGGCCCCTGCGGGGCCAGTTTCCTAGTCTTCACCCAAAGAGTGATTAACATATGGAATTCACTGCCACAGGAGGTGGTGGCAGCTACAAGCATGGACAGTTTCAAGAGGGAATTAGATAAACATCTGGAGCAGAAGTCCATCAGTGGCTATTAGCCACAGGCTATAGATGGGAATTCTCAGTCCGGGGCAGGTGATGCACTCTATTCTTGGTGCTGGAGGGGGCAGCAGTGGGAGGGCTTCTGGTGTCCTGGCCCCACTGCTGGACCTCCTGATGGCACCTGGTATATTTTGGCTGCTGTGTGACAGAGTGTTGGACTAGATGGGCCATTGGCCTGATTCAACATTGGCTTCTCTTACGTTCTTATGTTCTTATGTGAAGTACAATAAACGCGTCTGAACGTATGTCGTAGTCCGAGTCTCCATGTGGCGAACCCAGGACTTTACAGAATCACTTCAGATCTTGGGCAGTTGCATACAAAATAGTTCCTGGTGGATGTTAGGAAGAAGGGGCCTAGCCAGTGTTCCCTCTAAGCTGAGCTAGTATGAGCTAGCACACAGTTTTTTAGCCTCCAGCTCACACATTTTTGTCTTAGCTCAGGAAGGGGGGACTCCAGAGGCAAACTAATTTATGCAGCAGCCCAATCGCTCGCTCACAACTTTAATGCCGGTAGCTCACAAAGTAGAATTTTTGCTCCCAAAACTCCACAGCTTAGAGGGGGCATTGGACCGAGCCAAGAATCATTTCTTTTCTTTTTTTTTTTTAAAGAAATTTTATTAACAGGATATAATAATACGTTCCATAATTGATAACCAATTCTTAACATATCCTTTTCTACAATTTTCTATCCCCCCTCCCCTGGCTTCCAGAGATGCTCCACCCCCATTAATATTTCTATCAATATTCTCTTACATTCCATTCTTATTCAATATTCGAATCTTCATTTTCAATGTTTTCCTTTTCCATTTCTCACTATTAGGTAACATTTCTAATACAATCCATTTTCTTACTGCACTTCTATTCTTAATAATTGTCGAAGCAAAGCAACCTATTTTTCACATCCCAATTGAGTTCTAGATAGTCTTTAAAGTCTTTCCAGTCTACTAAAAATTCTCCGTCTTCTTTTCCATTAAGTTTTCTTGTCAATTTGTCCATTTCTATCACGAAAATCATTTTCCTTATCCATTCCCATTTGTCAGGCCAAGAATGATTTCTTTATTTATTTTTCAAATTTATATTCCACCCTCTCCTCAAACGGGCTCAGGGTGGATCACCACGAATAATTCGGCCATCCGGCATCACAAAGAGACAATCATCAATAGTTCATTACAACATCAAAGCAAGGAATTTAAAAAGAGATCGCACCAGATATTGCACAGCCTCCAATGCTGGGGCTGCTGGATTCTAAGGCTGTTTAATCCGAGCCACGTAGAAATGGTGTCTTCAGTGGGGGAGGCCGAATATTTTTCTGGACATACCACCCCCGCCACCCCCAAATGGAGACCTGCTGATACTCTGGTAGCTGGGTCAGGATATTAACACAGATCCAGCTGCTCTGAAGGGGGAAATGGACAATTTGCCTGTGGTTGAAACATCTCCCCAGAAGAGCCCAAGGTGTTTATACCACCACGAAAAGAAATGTGGAAGTGGCTATTAAATGATGAGTGGGAAGAAGACTTAAAAGCAAGGAGAGGCCGTGGCAAGTGTTGTCCGGTCACATTTGAAAGCTGGGTTCTCTCCGTCCTCACGAGAAGCCCGAGGGCAAAGCGCCTGACGAGCTTGCACAAGACTTTCCACAATCCAGCACACCTGCATTTAATGCTGAATGGGTCATGCGGTGGTTGGCTTTCTCCATGAGGACCTCGAGTTCTCTAACACACGTTCCTCTCTGTTGTTTTTTTTCCCCTCCCACAGCACCTGTGCCAGTTTTCTGACCACCATTTTGACCACAGAAACCTCAGAATTGGTGTTGCAATGATTTGGTTCCTGGCACATGGCGCACGGAGCAGATGTGAGCTGCTGAAAGCCGCAGGAGAAGGCCAAAGGGCTTCCAAGGAGTTCCTCCCAATCCCACCCCAAGGCTCCAACTCGGAGGCAGCCCGTGAACAGAAGCATCCTCACCCACCCACCCACCCACCCACCCCTCCCAGTACCAGACCCTCTGCTCTCTCATGTTTCAGAGGTAAGGTGGGGGGGGGAGACCACTCGGAGCAAACTCTCCGAAACTTTCTCCTGCACGCTTCCTCTTTCTCCGAAAGGGAAAGTGTACAGAAAGCATCCCACCGCGTTTAATTTTCGACCCTTTTTTTAGGTGTCTCTCGTTAGACGGGGATGGGATTTGGGAAGTGGCCACAGGTTTGGAGCTTTCAACTTCACGTTTTCACTGCTTAAGCGATTGTCAAATGAGTCACGTCTCGAAACCGCTGCCGCCCCTCCACACCCCGATCACCTGGCTCCGCCGCTGGAAATACCCGCCACCCGCCATTTCTCCGGGCACGGAAAATCTCGTCTGAGTTAGGAGGACTTGCACCCTAAAAAGGGCCCAGATGGCGAAACTGGTTGAATTAGAACTGGAGCTTGTTGGATTAAAACTTGGGGAGTTGGGCAGTTAGAGACGAGTCCGGTAGCGATTTAGAGAGCGACGAGATTTGGGGGATGTGAGCTGTCAAGAGTCAGATTTGGGAAGTATGAGCTGTCAGGAGTCAAAGCTCTTTTGGTCGAAAGCCAGGCCCGTAGCTACAGTGGGAGATCTTGTGGCCTGGCCCCCCCCAATTTACTGCCAAGCCCCCTCCCCGACTTCCCATCCGCCCCAGTCCCCGTGATTTCCATTTTTTAATTTTATATGTGGTGCTCCCTTGGGTGTGTGTGCAGGGTGCCCCCTGACTTATGTAAAGGCCCTCAGAAATCAAAAATCCTGGCTACAGGCTCATACACTCCAGATCTCGCTGGTCTCTAAAGTGTTTCTGGACTTAGAAGAAGAGGAAGAAGAGTTTGGATTTATACCCTGCCCTTCACTGCCCAAAGGCGTCTCAGAGTGGTTTACAAACTCCTTTCCCTCCCCCTCCCCACAACAGACACCCTGTGAGGTAGGCGGGGCTGAGAGAACTTCTGACAGAAACTGTCCTTGAGAGAACAGCTGTGCCGGAGCTTGTGACTGACCCAAGGTCACATCAGCAGCTGCAAGTGGAGGAGTGGGGAATCAAAGCCGGTTCTCCCAGATAAGAGTCCACGCACTTAACCACTACACCAAACTGGCTCTCTTAGTTCTAATTGTTCTTGTACAGACTAACACGGCCACTTTCTGACACTGGGGTAGGGATGCCAGCCTCAGGTGGGACTTGGGGATCCCCTGGAATTCCAGTTCCTCCCTAGACCACAGGGATCTGTTCCCCTTGAGGAAAGGGATGCTTTGGAGGCTGGACTCTATGGCATTGTGTCCCACTGAGGTCCTGTCGGGTAGCCCTGTCATACGTATGGTATGCAGAGGGAGTACTTTCAATTCTCCCATCCTTTGTACTTTTACTCACTGTCTGTTCTCAGGCCTCTGACCTTGTATTCTCCAGCTGCTGGAGTCTTATGCTGGGAACCAACGGTTTCTAGATTGTTTTGCTTGCTTTGCCCGCTTGCTTTGCCCACACATGTGAAATGTATTCTACGTGGGGGGGGGGGTGCTTGAATGTAGTATATCTTAGCAGGCCTTACTGTATGTGGCCATTACTGACACAAGGTGTACACGTGTCTCTAGTTCTGATTCACCATTAAACATTATCTTCTGAAGAAGTCCTGTGTTGTGTGACCTGACTAAGGAGCCTGACAGGTCCCTGTCCTCCCCAGGCTCCACCCCCAAATCTCCAGGAGTTTCCCCAACCCAGATCTGACCACCCTGCCCCACCCTCCGCCTCCCGCATGGTAACTCTAAACTGGGGAGCTGGTTGCATATTTTTTTTTTGCTGCCCAAAGAATGGACATTAATATCATGGCCTGGCAACCCTAACCACCTTATATTAGCATATACTGCCTTTGTAATGTGTTCAAGTACAGTTGCTTTGATCCTTGGAGCCATAAAGAAACTTTACACTTCAGATACAAAATAAGGAATGGTTCCTTGACACTGGGAACAGATGGCACACCTGCTGCATACAGAAAGCTCGACTACAGAGAGTTGGGGTTTGGCCTAGTCTCATAGCTGATACACTATTTTTCTATCTAGGGATCATTTCTCATGGTTATGGGGTGTTCAGACACACGATCCCCAACTGCTGTTGAAGTGGAACCAATTAGCTGCTTAGCTGTTGAACTGGCGGGGTGTTCTTACCACAGGTTTACTGTAAATCATGGCCAAACCAGAGGAGACCAAAAAGCTGTTATGTAGGTTTGTAAAACCTAATTTTGGAGAACAGGTCTGTGGGAAACAGGATGCTGGACTGGATGGTGTAGTGGTTAAGTTCACAGACTCTAATCTGGGAGAACCGGGTTTGATTCCCCATTTCTCCACTTGCAGCTGCCGGTGTGACCTTGGGCAAGCCATAGTCTTGTCAGAGCTGTTCTTGAAAAAGAGCAGTTTCTCTCAGAGCTCTCTCGGCCCCGCCTACCTCACAGGGTGTCTGTTGTGGGGAGGGGAAGGGAAAAGGAGTTTGTAAGCCGCTCTGAGACTCTGAGTGAAGGGCGGGGAATAAATCCAATCTCCTCCTCCTCCTCCTCTTTTATTTGGCAGGTCTCCTTGTTCTTATATGGCAGACACCTTAGCAGGATGAAGGCACGTATTCCTGCCTGCCAGAGGATGTAGTGATGGCCACAGGCATAGAGGGCTTTAAAAGGTGATTAGATCAATTAATGGAGGATAGGTCTATCAGTGGCTACTAGCCATGGTGACTACAGGGTACTGCCACGTTCAGAAGCAATCAACCTCTGAATCCCAGAGCCAGGAGGCCTCTATGCCCTGTTGTTCGACCTCCAGAAGAACTGGTTAGTTTCTGTGTTAGACAAGATGCTGGAGTAGATGAACCCTCACTGGTCTGAACCAGCAGGGCTCTTTTCTTACCTGCCATCTGCACAGCCCTGTTCTGGGTTCCATTTCTTGGTGCAGCACAATCCTGGGATGCTGCTTCGGGCTTAAGGGTATGGGCAACAAAGCACGTGACAGAGTTAAGGCCAGATCTCTTACACAGTTGTGGGTAGGTTTTGTTTCCCGTGCCCCCCAGACCCTTGTGAGATTCTGAAGTCAAATGACCAGGTAGGTATATGAATAACCTTCTCAAAGCCCAGGATGAAATTGTGCTCCAAATTAGCACACAGAAGAGCATGCGGAGCAGAAAGACTTGGTTTCCTGTTCATTTGTCTGAATTTTCAAAGCTTCCGCTGAACAATACATAAATTCACCTCAAGCGGAAAGGGTTAAGAACCCAAGCCAAGCACGTCAATTGCGTAACTCGGTGTGTGTGCTGGTGTGTACCTACACAGAATGCAAAGACCAGGAGCAGTCACTTGTGTTTGAAAAACATTAATCTACGTTGTCTCTTCTGTCGGTCGCCGTGAGGAACGTTACGCTACATCTGCAGCTGAATGAGGAGGTAACATGCAAAGGCTGAGTTCAGACTGACAGTTTGCCCCGCTACGGACACGTTTCAGCCACATTTTACAAGTGGATTAAAGGGGGCGTTCACACAGGCAGATCTGTCTGGCGTTCCCCACCCGTAGTCAACCTGCATTGTTCCGCTTCGCTCCCACTTTTAAAAGATACCTGGTGAAAGCGGTAGCAAATCTCTGAGAGCCCGTTTATCCCGCTTCATTCCGCTTCTGGGAAGTGTGAACGCCAGCCTGAAAAGCCGGGAGCAACCCGCGTTGCACATCAGGCAGTAGCGATATGATTGGCTGTGCTCCGCTCTACCGCCCAATGCGATGCCGGCGCAACGGGATCCTCCCCAAATCGGCTGGATGAGCACATGTGCACATAGCCAAATTACCAGGGGAAAGCCCTTTACAGCCGCACCTCTGGGCCAGCAGTCTGAACGCTCCCGCGCGCCTCCTCCCGGTATGCTCCCGCATCAGTCCACACAGGGTGACCGGGAAAACCCAGAACAGTTTGTTCCGGGGCTTTTTTTTTTGCCACGACTGGCTCCCGCTTCAAACTGCCAGTCTGAACGCAGCCAAAAGAGAGTAAAAACAGACCAGGCCAGATTGAACTGCAAGTGGAGGATTTATCATTTATGAATGCTACATAGTCAAGGCTCTTCAAGCGGAACATTGGTGAAATGGGGAGTGCTGTGCTGCAACTCAGTTACGCGGGCCCCACTCGGAGGCTGGCAACTCTAAACAATAGGCTTGCCAGCCTCCAGGTGGGGCCTGGAGATCTCCCACTTTTACAACTGCTCTCCAGCTGACAGAGATCAGCTCCCCTGGAGAAAATGGCCGCTTTGAAGGGCGGGCTCTCTGGCATTGCACCACGCTGAGGCCCCTCCCCTCCACAGACCCCGCCCTCTCCAGTGTTCCCTCTAAGCTGAGTTAGTGTGAGCTAGCTCAGAATTTTTTAGCCTCCAGCTCACACATTTTTGTCTTCGCTCAGAAAGGTTGACTCCAGAGCAAACTCCAGAGCAAACTCATTTATGCAGTAGACACATGGCTTGCTCACAACTTTAATGCCAGCAGCTCACAAAGTAGAATTTTTGCTCATAAGACTCCAAAGCTTAGAAGGAATATTGACCCTCTCCCGGATCCACCCCCAAAGTCTCCAGGTATTTTCCAGCCCAGAGCTGGCGACCCCAATAAACAATAGGCATGCTAAGCTTATTACAAGTTTCTTGCAAAAAAAGAGTTTGTTCCCTGCCAGGCAAAACAAGTTGTACTGACTTTGTGGTCAGGGCCCATATTTCTGAGTGTGTATTGGTAGATACTCAAATACTGAGACTTAATTTGCACATTATTACTCCTCTGTTTCTTCAAAATACATACTACGCCTCATTATAAGTGGAGGTGCTAGGGATTGAACCAGGAACCTTCTGTACGCAAAGCAGAGGTTCTCCCAGTGAGCTGAGTGTTACCAACCTCCAGGTGGCAGCTGGAGATCTCGTGGAATTACCACTGACCGCCAGATGACAGAGATCAGTTCCCCTGGAGAAAATGGCTGCTTTGGAAGATGAACTCTGTGGCACTACCTTACCGAAGTCCAGGGCTTTTTTTATAGATAAAGCCCAGCAGGAACTCATTAGCATAATAGGCCACACCCAACAGTAGAAATCCATTCGCATATTAGGCCACACCCCATGACAGCACAGCTCATTAGCATGTTAGGCCACAGCCCCATGTTACCATGTTGCCAGAAGTGTGGTCATCCAGCCACACCCACCTTTTGCTTCTTATTCCGTTTACCTTGTTTCTTGTCAACACCCCAGGGCTTTTTTTGGAGCAGGAACTCCTTTGCATGTTAGGCCACGCACCCCTAATGTAGCCAATCCTATTGAGTTTCTGCTTTTGGCTGTGACATATTATGCTAATGAGTTCCTGCTGGGCGTTACCAACTCAGGAGCCAGCCGGAACTCCGTTCCTGTACGTTCCTGCCCCAAAATAGCCCTGCCGAAGTCCCTCCCCACCCCAAACTCTATCCATCCCAGGTTCCATTCCCCAGATCTCCAGGAATTTCCCAACACAGAGCTGGCAGACCTAAGCGAGCCACACGGCTTCTCCCCAGTATCAATGGTTTCTGCCAACCCCAATTTAAAAAAACAACAAAACATCTCCATCCACTTTTGTTATTATTTATCTCAGAAGGCATTCTGCTCGGTTATTATCCTATCCTGGGGGTACAGTTGCCAGCCCACAAATCAAGCCTGGAGAGTTCCTGGGATTCTGACATCTCCAGGCTATAGAGATCTGTTCCCCCGGAGCAAATGTCAGTTTTGGAAAATGAACTGTAAGGTTTTTCTCTTTCTCTGTGACCCCTTGACGTGTAACGGCTGTAAAGGTGATGCTCTGCAGTGTCCATAAACAGAGGGAACAGAATTCCATCAATGGCTATTAGCCAGAAGGTACTGATAGAACATTCTGTCTGGGGCAGTCATGTCGGTTTGGTGTAGTGGTTAAGCGCACGGTCTTTGATCTGGGAGAATCGGGTTTGATTCACCACTCCTCCACTTGCACCTGCTGATGTGACCTTGGGTCAGTCACAAGCTCTGGCACAGCTGTTCTTGAAAAAGAGCAGTTTCTGTCAAGAGGTCTCTCAGCCCCACCTACCTCACAGGGTGTCTGTTGTGGGGAGAGGAAGGGAAAGGGATTGTAAGCGGCTCTGAGACACCTTTGGGCAGTGAAGGGCGGGGTATAAATCCAATTTCCTCCTCCTCCTCCTCCTCCTCCTCCTCCTCCTCCTCCTCCTCCTCCTCCTCCTCCTCCTCCTCCTCCTCCTCCTTCTCTTCTTCTTCTTCTTCTTCTTCTTCTTCCTCTTCCTCTTCCTCTTCCTCTTCTTTTCTGTATTCTTGGCACTTGGGGGGCAACAGTGGGGGGGCTTCTGGAGTTCTGGCCCTGCTGGTGGACCTTGTGAAGTCACCTGGGGTTTGGCCACTGTGTGACACAGAGTGTTGGACCGGATAGGCCACTGGCCTGATCCAACATGGCTTCAGTTATGTTCTTATATCTGGGGCAGTGATGCTCTGTATTCTTGGTGCTGGGTGGGGGCAACAGTGGGAGGGCTTCTGGAGTTCTGGCCCTGCTGGTGGACCTCCTGATGGCACCTGGGTTTTGGCTACTGTATGACAGAGTGTTGAAAATGGGCCACTGGCCTGATCCGGCATGGCTGCAGTTATGTTCTCATGTCTAGGGCAGTGATGCTCTGTATTCTTTGTGCTTGGGGGCACCAGTGGGGGGCTTCTGGCCCTGCTGGTGGACCTCCTGATGGCACCTGGGCTTTGGCTGCTGTGTGACACAGAGTGTTGGGGGTAATGGGTCATTGGCCTGATGCAACATGGCTTCTCTTATGTTCTTATGACAGGTGTTATGCTGCCTCCTTGCTGTCCCTATTTCTGCTGCCACCAAAGGCCAAAGAAGTCTTAGTCAGACCTAAAGGACAGGATGGCTTAATTGTATATGGCAAAATGACTGAATTGTCAGCAGGTGGAGGTGACCCTGAGGTGAAAGGGGACCCTTTACTCTCAAATAAACAGTTGCTTCTTTCAAACACAAATAGTGTTTATTTCTAAGCAAAACAACATAACAGTTTCTATATGGTTAATAAGCATAGTAGTTCCGGATCGGTACATAAACGAAATGGTTCCTTAAATAGACCTAGCCACACAGGCTTATCTTCTTCACTCGCCGCTTAGGCAAATAACTTCCACCCAGCTTAACTTCCCGAGTCGCCACCCAGGCGAGTAACTCCCACACAGACTTATTCTCTTCACTTGCCACTGAGGCAAATAACTTCCATGCAGACGCATCAGCATTCTTTCAAAGAAAGCCTTCCCAAAAACAGCCAACTCTGCTCCTTTGGCTGCTATTGAGGAGCTGGTACCTGGAGTTCCCCTGGAATTAGAATTTACCTTAGGGTTACCAAATCCAGGTTGAGAAATACCTGAAGAGGGTGGAGCTTAGAAGGGTGGGATTTAGGGAGGGGAGGGACCTGAGGCAGGTATAATGCCACGCTGTCCACCTTCCAAAGTGGTCATTAGGGAGGGCCTGTGGCTCAGTGGCAGAGCGTCTGCTTGGCATACAGAAAGTTCCAGGCTCAATCCCCGGCATCTCCAGTTTGAAGGACCAGGCAGTCGGTGATGTGAAAGACCTCCGCCTGAGACCCTGGAGAGCTCTTGCCAGTCCGAGTAGACAATATTGTCCTTGATGGACCAAGGGCCTGGTTCAGGAAAAGTCGGTTTCATGTGTGTTCATTGCCTCCAGGAGAAGGGGAATGTTTCAGATAAATTAATAAATAAATAAATGATTTCTGTAGTCTGGAGAGCAGTTGCAGTTCTGGAATATCTCCAGGGGGCCCCCCCCCCACCTGGAGGTTGGCAACCCCAGCTTATTGCTAGACTACCGAGATCCAGGGCTATTTTGGGGCAGGAACCCACAGGAACGGAGTTCCGGCTGGCTCCGGAGTTGGACACGCCCAGCAGGAACTCATTAGCATAATAGGCCACACCCAACAGCAGAAACTCATCAGGATTGGCTACATGAGGGCTGTGTGGCCTGACACGCAAAGGAGTTCCTGCTACAAAAAAAGCCCTGGGTTTTGACAACAAACAAGGTAAACGGAATAAGAACACACTTGCTGTGCCTGCTGTTTTAGGTAATATTATTGAGTACTGGGGTTTTCTGGAGTACCGATACTCACCTGATATGAGGCATGGGGTTTGATGATATTGTCTATCATGCCATTGACTGTTTTATTGGTTTTACTGTTTTATTGTTTTATGGACTGCATGCTGTAAGCCATCCTGAGTCCACTTGTTGGATAGGGCAAGGTATAATTTGGATGTTGGTGTTGATGATGATTGTTAAGTATGAGCCTTAACAAGGTAGAGATTTCAACAAGTGATTTCAGCTTTATCCAGCAGCAAACAAGTCAATCAGACAACACACTCGAAACAATTAAATAATCCGGGCTGTCAAAGCCACGCCCATATTTCAGTTAACAACCAATCATAACATTGGGATAAAGACCAAATGAGGTCTGTTCCCTCCAGTAAAGTATATACAGTTCTTATTGTCTATTTACGGAGTTTCACAGTAACAACCAATGGGAACGTCGACTCTTACAATCCCTTTTACTGACTCAAGCTTAACAAGAAAAGACATAGGTCTGATTCAAGAGTCAGAACATAAGGATGATGATGATGATGATGATCAGGGGTCTTTTTTGGGGGGGAGCGCACCGGAGAACAGCTCTGGGAGCTCAGGAGCCAAGCCCCGCCACCAGCCGGCGTCCCAGGGAAGTCTTTCAGGCATCCGAATGTCAATTTCAGCTCCATTATATTCTATGGGCCATTGAAGTCAATGGTGAAAACATAGGGTATATTCTGGGGGCTGGAGGGGAGGGGGCTTGAGGGAGAGGCTCCAAACTCACAGGGTTTTTTTCCCACCATAGAGAACAATGGAAGGAATAGGGGCAACCTGTTTGGGGGCCCATAGAATTGGACCCCCTGGTCCAATGTTCTTGAAACTTGGTGGGTATCTTGGGGAGAGGCTCCATAAGCTACCCTGTGAGTTTGGAGCCTCTCCCTCAAATCCCCTCCCTTCCAGCCTCCAGAATGTACCCTATGTTTTCACCATTGACTTCAAAGGCCCATAGGATATAATGGGGCCAAATTGCCCCCAAATTTCCTTCATTCCCTCCTTTCCTTCTCTCCTTTTCCACTTTCCCGCCTTCTTCTCTTCTCTTTTTTCCTCCTTTCCCTGTTTCCCTCCTTCTTCCCTCTCTTTCTTTCCCTCTTTCCTTCCTTCTTTCCTTCTCTCTACTTTCTCTCTTTCCTTCCCTCTTTCCTCCTTCTGTGGCCCAACTCTCATGAGAAGGCGTTTAAACTTTAAACCCCTTCTCTCTTAGCTCCCCTATCCAGGCCAGTTGGGGAAGGGAAGGGGAGGCTTTTGAAGATGCCTCCCCCCCTTTTGCTTCCTCTTCTGACATCACTTCCGGTGATGTCAGGGGGTGTGGCATATGCTAATAGCCTAATAGCTCATTAGCATACCATATGCTAATGAGCTCCTGCAGCTGCTTTTCTACGAAAAGACCCATGATGATGATGATGATGATGATGATGCAGAAGAGAGCTAGAGCTAGCGTCAGGTAGCCCATGGAAAATCCCATCATGCTCTCTCAAGAGACACCCACTCCTTGCTACAAACTTTTTTCGAGAGGCTTCTATTGATTTTCCCCTGCTAGGAACTCACAGCTGTTTCCTTGTGAATCATGTGGCTTAGCGGTGACTTCTGCCACCTCTAAATACGGGCCTCACCGGTCAGACAAGTTCCAGCAGTGGGAGGGGGTGGATTAACTATTTAAGGGTCTTCCTTTGCATAGACGTAATTAGGCTGAAGAAGAAGGACCTTTTCTCTCTCTTGACATTTTGGCCTCTGAACGGTGCTTCTTGTTGGGGAATTTGTGCCAGTTGGAGAGAGAGAGACTGAAGACTTGGTCTGCTTTTCTATGATGTTTTGTAGTTGTCAAGGCTCCTCTTTTGTTATTTATCTGTGCTGTCCTCTGCTAGTGTGAGCAAAGCTGAAGGTCCCTGCCCCCAAGGAACTTGCAGTCTAAATGTCAACAGTGGAGGAGAGGGAAAGGAAAAGGCGGCACTAGGACCAGGCAATGCAAGAACACGGAGAGTGACAAAGACCTTAAAGAACGATGTGTGTGTGTGTGTATAAAACCTGTCCTGGGTTTCTCAAGTAGGATTGATTCAGGTGGATAGCCATTGTGGTCTGAAGCAATAGAACAAGGTCTGAGTCCAGAGTGGCACTCTTAAGACCAACAAAGTTTAATTCTGGGTATAAGCTTTCGTGAGCACGCAGACTTCTTCAGATATAGTGAAAGAGACTTCTTCAAGCCGTACACAGAGCTCTTTTTGTGGCAGGAACTCCTTTGCATATCAGGCGACACACCCCTAATGTAGCCAATCCTCCAAGAGCTTACAGAGCTCTTCTGACAGGGGCTACTGTAAGCTCTCGGAGGACTGGCTACATTAGGGGGGGTGTCGCCTAATATGCAAAGGAGTTCCTGCTACAAAAACAGCCCTGGCCGTACATATAGGTAGAGAGTGGGGGGGGGGTGTTAGTTGCTGGGAGGGGCTAGTTAGGCCCAAGATGCATAAGTATGAATAAAGGTTAAAAGGCTTGGGGCTCTTTAGCTTGGAGAAACGACAGCTGAGGGGTGACATGATTGAGGTTTATAAGATTATGCACGGGACTGAGCAGGTTGAGAAAGAAGTACTTTTCTCCCTTTCTCACAAGACAAGAACTCGTGGGCACTCCATGAGATTGCTGAGCAGTCGGGTTAGAACAGATAAAAGGAAGTCCTTCTTCACCCAAAGAGTGATTAACTCATGGAATTCACTGCCAGAGGAGGTGGTGGCAGCTACAAGCATGGACGGCTTCAAGAGGGAATTAGATAAACATATGGAGCAGAAGTCCATCAGTGGCTATTAGCCACAGGGTATAGATGGGAACTCTCAGTCTGGGGCAGGTGATGCACTCTATTCTTGGTGCTGGAGGGGGCAGCAGTGGGAGGGCTTCTGGTGCCCTGGCCCCACTGCTGGACCTCCTGATGGCACCTGGTATTTTTGGCCGCTGTGTGACAGAGTGTTGGACTAGATGGGCCATCGGCCTGATTCAACTTTGGCTTCTCTTATGTTTTTAAGTATCGCCTAGTTACTTATGCATCTTGACTCCAATTAGCCCTTCTTGGCAGCTAACCCTACCTATATGTGAGGGTTGGCGAAGTCTGTCTCAGTGTATCCGAAGAGGTGTGCGTGCACACGAAAGCTGGTAGCGAGAATTAAACTTTGTTGGTCTTAAAGGTGCCGCAGGACTCAGACTTGGTTAGGTCGGATTGTCAGCTTACCACACACACGCCCCGTTACTCTACCCTTGAGTTAAGCGGTTGGTTCTAAAGTGGGCAGCTATGTTCCCTCTAAGCTGAGTGAGTGTGAGCTAGCTCACAGTTTTTGAGCCTCTGGCTCACACATTTCTCTCTTAGCTCAGGAAGGAGGGCTCCAGAGCACACTCATTTATGCGGTAGCCAAATCATTTGCTCACAACTTTAGTGTCAGTCGCTCACAAAGTAGAATTTTTGCTCACAAGACTCCGCAGCTTAGAGGGAACATTGGTGGGCAGCCCCACATTGGAGTCGAGAGGGACACATTCCACTACCCTAGCAAAATAAAGCCACGGGCACACTCTTACGCCTGAGTCATTGCTGTGCCGAGCTTTACTGAGCAAACGCTCGTAACGAAAGTCATTTGCAAAGAGGGGAACTTTCGCATCACATCAGTCTCGCCAGAAACTAAGGCCAAGTCAGGCCTGATCTAGAGCGTGCCTCCACCGGCAGATGAAAGAAACCAACGCTGGAGGAGTCCGATCGGGCAAGAATACCCATGCCACTAAAAAACAACAACGATGGCTCAGGCTACAACAACTTGCTGCTTCCTGGCTTGTAGGTGGGGCAGGGTTCAGGGAAGCAGCTGTGGCACAGTGGTAGGACATCTGATTTGCATGCAGAAGATCCCATGTCCCTGGCGTCTCTCGCTCAAATGAACTCAGGCCCTGGTCACACGGCAAGGTAATTGCGCTTTGTTCCCGCTGTAATTTAATTGGGAACATTTTTCTTTGCATTGGGCTGACTAGATGCAGCCAGCCCCTCTTTTCCAGCACCCGCTTGCCTGCTGCTGTGCCGTACCTCCATGCGATCCTGACGGCCACGGGGAGGCTCGGGCGGCTGCTGCTCCTGTCGCCACTGTGTGTGTGTGGGGTCCCCTGCTGCTGCTGCCGCCATTGCCCCATGAAAACAGGCTCCGTCATCTCCGCCATCCTCCTTACTGGCCCCGTCCAGGCTGCCGGAGCCCCCGCCTCTCGTTCCTGCCTCCAGGGCCGTCTTTGTGCATTTTTTAAAAAAAGCTTCTGGTTTGAGTGCTTGACTAAACATGCGCTTAATAAATCCATTATTAAACATTAAATGGATTTATTAAGCGCAGGTTTGCTCAAGCGCTCAAACCGGAAGCTTTTTTTAAAAAAAAAAAAGCACAAAGAGCGTTCAGATGGCCCTAATCGCAATCATTGCGAAAGATGGGTTGTCCAGATAGGCGAAATCGCGCATTCAAAGCGGAAGTGCCAGGAAAACACTTGATTTTCCAGGGGTCAGGAAAACCCGGCATCATTGCGGGAGTGAGCCTGCTTCGGGGCGGGAGGCGGATTGGCGTGTGTGAACGTGAAACTGACATGCGCAAGGGAACAGCAGCGAACCCCGATCAAAACGGCAGTGTGACCGGACCCTCAGATAGCAGAAGGTGGGAAAGGCTTCTCTCTGCCTGAGGTTCATGGTTGCCAGCGGTGGGTTAGGAAATATCTAGAGGTTTTGGGGGTGGAGCCTGAGGGGAGGGGAGGGTCTTCAATGCCATACTGCCCACCTTCCAATGTGGCCATTTTTTCCAGGCAAACCGACCTCTGTTGCCTGGAGATCAGTTGTAATAGAGGGAAGTCTCCCAGCCACCACCTGGAGGCTGGCAAACCTACTGAGGTTCTGGAGACCTGCCACATAGACACAGCAGTTTCCTGACGGCATGAAGCGGTTTCATGCGCTCAGTTCTCTCTGCGGGCTTTTGCTCTGTCTCGGAGCTGTGGATACCAGGCTATTTATGACGTCTTGCATGGGATTTCCGGCGCAGCTATAAAGCTCCAGGGTATAATCATTAACTGATTACAACCAGGGCCCTTGGCGGAGGCTACCATGTTTAATCCTTGATCAAGCAATAGACTCCGAGAAGTCTGCATGCCAACATTGGGCTCTGCCCTCCAGCTGGGATATTGGAACTTCTCCGTCTTCCTCTTTCCCTGTCCAAACAACAGCACAGCAGTAGCATCTGTTAGGCAGCTGGAGGCCAGAGCTCTGCTCTGGACACTGAACTCCAGCATGAGCTCCGGACGCATTCTCCATTTCCTGTATAATTGCTATCCACAGCAATGGCACAGCGGCCTTTAATACCCTGCCCCGGCTGCAGCGAAAAGCTTTCTTTTACAACCGACAAAGCAGATAAGGTGATAGAGTGTGTTGTTTTAAGGTCTGCGGCTTCCTTTCCTGGCAGGACTCAGATATTATTGGCTGCATTGCTGATCTTGACATTGTAGGACAAGGGGGGACTGAATGTGATTTCTGAATGTGGGTTCTGGTATTTCCTCTGACGTGTTTGGATGCTGACAGCTGTCACTGGGCCTTCAAAAGTTTAATTATAATAGATCCAGATCTTGGGATGTAACCTAGAATCTTTGGATTAGATAAGTTTATACTAGAATATATTTTATGACTATACCTTTGGTATACATAGGCCCGTCCACACTGAGCATTTGCCCTGCTGAAAGCACGGGAGCTTTGCGGACTTTCCATGCGTGTTCATACGAGCACATCTGGGAGGTGTAGTGCTCCCGTGGCCAACCCATGACTTCCCTCCGAAAACGCGGAGTAAAAAACTAGTAGGTCCGAGGTACTAGTTTCTGGAAACCCCGGGGCAAAGGCTGGCATCTGATCGTGGGATCGCCGGTATCCCGCGGCTTCCGACGCCCGTCCATGTCCCTGGGGTTTCCAGATGTTGTAAGTTTCCCTGGAATGCGCACCAACGCTGGACAGTGCATGTGCACACACAAGTCACCGACAGCGGCCCACCCACCCAACGGCGCATGCGCACTTCGCACTTGTGTGGTCTGCTGTGCTGCTGTTTTGCCGTGCTACAGCAGCGTGGTGTGATCACGGCGCAGAGCTGGAGCATGGCAACCTGGTGGTCCGTGAGATCGGGCTACCGCGCCTTATTTAGCTCTGGGGCAAACTGCCACGCCTCTCCCCCGCGTTTTCTGGCCCGTATGACCGGGGCCATAGTTATATATATGTCAAGGAAAAGCATTATTAGAGGCCTCTGGGGATAGAATTAGGGTGCAATACAAATGGAATGTATGTTTAAGGAATTGCAAGGACGTCAAGATGGCATTTCCTGATGGACCTTCTGGTGGACCTCCTGATGGCACCTGGTATTTTTGGCCACTGTGCGACAGATTGTTGGATTGGGTGGGCCGTTGGCCTGATCCAACATTGGCTTCTCTTATCTTCTTATGTCCTTAGTGAAGCTGAATGTGAATCACAACCCTTATCACCCAGCTCCCCAGAAATAAGGGAAAGAAGGACTAGTTTCACTAAGGTCAGAAAGGTTCTCACTGTTTCCTAATGTTCCCATTGCTCTGAAGAGCAGATAAGCAAAATGCAGTCACCGACAATACATGAGAGACCTATAGTAAGGTTTGACGTTAAATGATGCTTGGATGATGTTAACTGCTTGGTACCAATTAGAGATTCTTTCATGTGTAAACTATAGGTGATGTCGTTTGGGGTATAAGAACCTTCAGCCCTTCTTGGTTATGGCAGAATATAGCTTTGGAATGGCTGAGGTGCTAAGGCACTCAGCCCTGTATCCCATTTTTATTGCATTAAACAGATATTCATCTAACTTGTCGGACTCCGACTGTGTGTTTCTTCTAATTCGGCACTGGAGTACGCAGGTACAGATTTGTGTATCAACATGGGGCGAAGCTTCTCCGGGCATAGAGACGGTGATGGTAAAAGCTTCCCCTGTTGAGTTTCTGATGGTTCAGCAGCTGGCAGGGCAGTAGTGGGGGAGTAGGCTGTGTTAATTGAACTAGTATTAATGACTGCCTTCTCCTGTACAGTTCATGCCTGGGAATTAAGGTCACGGGGAGAGACCCTCTTGAGTGTTCCAGGCCCCCCCGCCTACTGTCAGGGGATGGGGAGGTAGGGCTGGTGGGGGATAGAGGGGCCAGATCCAGATGCTGGAGATTTGGGGATGGGGACTGGGGAGGACAGGGACTGCAGTGGGGTACAAGGCCATAGAGCCCACCCTCCAAAGCATCCATTTTCTGAAGGGGAACTGACCTCTGTAATCTGGAGATAATCCCAGGGGATCCCCAGGTCCCGCCTGGAGACTGGCATCCCTGCCATCAAAGAAGCTTGTTTCATGGGTACGCCAGAGAGGACCTTTTCAGTGGCAGACCCACAATTATGGAACAACCTCCCTAGGGAGGTATGCCTGGCCCCCTCACTTTCAGTCTTTAGGAGGCAATTGAAGACGGTTTTATTTAGGACTAGGAGAAAGGCCCATTGCGGAAAGGAATGCAACGGGCTCTAGGAAGGGGGCCTGGGTGAGTGCGGGGTGCTGCAGCAGTTGCCGGTGGCCCCCATCCCGGGGCCTTCCTGGCTCACCTGCCTTGGCAGGCGGGCCAAGAAGGGTCACGGGGGGCCTCTGGGAGGCTTCTCCTGCTCGCCCACTTCAGCTGGCGGGCATGAGAAGCAACAGGGTGGGCTTTAAATGCCTCCCCGGGCCCTCCTGGGCCCTTCATGGCTCACCTGCCTCAGCAGGCAGGCCAGGAGGGGGTGGGGGGCTCTGGGAGACTTATCCTGCTTGAACCCAATCCCTCCCGGGCCAGGAGGAGGAGGGGATCCTCAGTCTTCTCAGTGTCGGGCCGGCGGAGCATCCTTCCCGCTTGTTGTCTCGCACCACACTGAGGTGGCAATACTGGCCACCACTTCTGTGGTGGGCGGGACTGCAGTGACACAGGCACTGGATTGGCACACCATGGAAGCGACAGTTCAGGGAGCCAAAGGCTGTGGGAGCGTGTGGAACGTTGAGGCAAGAGGGACACAAAAACTCTTTTATATATAAGGAGAGATGACATTTGACTGATTTAGATTTTATTTATTAAGCAGTCCTTGACTGATCACGTCAAGGTCCAATGTATTCTGAATATTATGTTTTGATGCTATATTTAAATTTTAACTGTATGAGTTTTCCTTTCTTTTCCCCACAATGTTGACAAGCACAGTCTAATAATCTGAAGTTCTTCTGGTCCAGGAGGATGTCAGGCCTAGGACATCTCCCTGTCTTCTATCATATTTGCAGGACAGCCAATCCCCATCCACCAGCCTTTCTCATTCAAACAGCCCAAGAGGGGCATCTAGCAATGCATGGAGCATCCCAGATTACAACAGAACCTAAGAGGAGGAGACAAACCCGCCCAGAGACTCCTGTTTGTAAATGGACTGAAATATACACGTTGAGCAATCTGGCCCTTTGGAAATCTGCCTGCAGCTATTTTTATGGGGGGGGGGGCGGAACTGTTCATTTTATAACACGTTTTTTAAAAAACAAAAAAAACACGCCTGAGAACTAAACACCAGAAAGTTGGAGGAAGCAGATGTAGTTGGTTTCCCTTCACGGTCCTGAGCCCTTCAACTGTTTGGGAGCCCGTGAGAGTGTGCATGTGTGTTTTCACTGTTCATAGCAAAGGTGCAGAGCTCTCTGGCTTTCTCCCTGCCTTTGGCATCCGGACTGTAAATCTGGTCCTCAACGTGGGACCTAGCTAAGGGGGTCAAGGGAGCTTGCAAGATTCTCCTCCCTCTAACTAAGGGCGTGGATCTGTTTGTGGACTTTATTTGATTCACAGCCTGCCTTTCTCAGTGGAACTCAAGGCAAGTTACACAGGAGAGAATCACAGGGAAGGGCTGTGGCTCAGCGGGCGAGCATCTGCTTGACATGCAGAAGGTCCCCGGTTCAATCCCTGGCATCTCCTCTCCACTTAAAAAAACCAGGCAGGAGGTGAGGTGAAAGACCTCTGCCTGAGACTCTGGAGATCCACTGCCAGTCTGAGTAGACAGTACTGACCTCGATGAACCAAGCGTCTGATTCATAAGAACATAAGAGAAGCCAGTGTTGAATCAGGCCAATGGCTCATCTAGTCCAACACTCTGTCACACAGCGGCCAAAATATACCAGGTGCCATCAGGAGGTCCAGCAGTGGGGCCAGGGCACCAGAAGCCCTCCCATTGCTGTCCCCTCCAGCACCAAGAATAGAGTGCATCACCTGCCCCAGACTGAGAGTTCCCATCTATACCCTGTGGCTAATAGCCACTGATGGACTTCTGCTCCAGATGTTTATCTAATTCCCTCTTGAAACTGTCCATGCTTGCAGCTGCCACCACCTCCTGTGGCAGTGAATTCCATATGTTAATCACTCTTTGGGTGAAGGAGTATTTCCTTTTATCTGTTCTAACCCGACTGCTCAGCAATTTCATGGAGTGCCCACGAGTTCTTGTATTGTGATTCAGGAGAAGGCAGCTTGATGTGTGCATGTAGACCAGTGGAAGAGCATCGGCTTGGTATTCAGGAGGTCCCAGGTTTGATCCCCGACAACTCAGTTAAAACAGACTAAGCTGTAGGTGATGTGAAAGGCCTTTTCCCCTAGACCCTGGAAAGCTGCTGCCAGTCTGAGTAGACAAGCCTGGCCTTGATGGACCAAGGTCTGACTCAGAAGGTAGCATTGTGTCCTCATATTGAGGAGGGGCTGTGGCTGAGTGGCCTGCAGAAAACCCTGGATTCAATCCCTGATGTCTCCAGTTAAAGAACCAGACAGTGGGTGATGTGAAAGACCTCCACACGAGAACTTGAAGAGCTGCTGCAAACCTTGAGTGGGCAATACTGACCTTGATGGGCCAATGACTCATTATAAGGCAACTCCATGCATTTGTGTGTGTTCATACAATGCAGTCCAATAACATGAGACATCTAATAAGTAATGCAATAGGACAAGGAGTGCATATTAGAAAGACTGCAAAAAAAAATCTGAGCGGGATGGTTTGCCGAGGCAGACTTCCTTTGCTGTTTTGCTCTGAGTACCATACAGCAGGTGTTTTGGGCTACCACCTGGGGCTCTCAGCAAAATCCCTCCCCTGCCTTTGGCATCTCACTGAAGTTGACGGGGGCTTCCGAATAAACACGGTTGTGGTGGAAAGTGCTGTCACATCACAGCTGACCCTACATAGTTTCCAAGTGAGCTCCCGTCTCTGGTCCCAGCTCCTGCCAACCTAGCAGTTCGAAAGCAAGAAATTGCAAGTAGATAAATAGGTACCGCTTCGGTGGGAAGGTAACAGCGTTCCGTGCACCTTGGCGTTTAGTCATGCTGGCCACATGACCACAGAAACATCGTCGGACAGCGCTGGCTCTTCGGCCTGGAAACGGAGATGAGCACCGCAACCCTAGAGTCAGATTCGACTGGCTTTCGAGCAAGGGAAACCTTTACCTTGTTAGTACAGAGCAGGCTGTACTTCAAGTGCCTAAATGTAGTACAAGGAACCAAAGTAAAGCGGGCAGCTCCTATTGTTAGCACCAAAGCATCAAAACCAAAGGTGAGCTTGAAAACACCACTTTGTAAATCAAGGGAGAGAAGACTGGGGATGCTCCAGGAGGCAATATTGTTAAGAGTAGCTGAGAGCCAGTGAAAAGGCAAAAGAGAGAAAGGGAAACGGTTCTGCTCCAGCCCCCTGGCAGCTCAAAGAATTGGAGGGGGGAGATTTTACAGGATGGGGTAGTGTTTCCAACGTTTCCCTCCTCCTCCTAGCATTCCCCATGGACCCCAGCTCGTAGTATTTTTTTTAAAAAACATGGCCCTAGGCTTCCAGGGAACAACAGGAAAAGAATCCGGTTATTCATATAGGGCTGTGATCACATGCAGAATTAGCCGCACCATAGGTGCGAATGCCAGGCAGATTTTAAGGGCGCGATAACACGAGAACATCTGGGACGCCTCCCGTGGCAGCCCGTTTTGCTCCACCGCAGAAGTGGAGTAAAAAAAAAAACACTAGGAAAAGTCTGGTAGCAAACAGACTTTCCCCTGTGTGATTGCGCCAGCACGCTCTCATGGCGTTGGGATGGTCTGATTAGCCATCCCGGCTCCATGCCACTGTTTTTCCCCCCATTTGAGTATGCGCATCATCGCACACTGCATAGGGAGCACTCAGTGCGGAGATGCGGATCATCGATCCCCTGTTGAAGCACACCGGAAACACACGGCAAAAAACCACCCCAAATCACCCGTGGTTTGCGTCTGATCACTCAGTGATGGGCTGCCTTCGCAGCTCCCCAGGACTGTGTGATCGTGCATTATCTTGCGCGTGTGAACACTGCCTAGCATTCCTGTATCTATTATATATATATAATAATGTCTCTCCTCCATTTTATTCCTCCTCAGCCCTGTGAGGCAGGTTAGGCTAAGAGTGCGTGACTGGCCCAAGGTCACCCAGTGATCTCCCTTGGCATGAGTGCTGATTCGAACTTGGGTCTCCCAGATACTAGACCAGCACTCTCAACCGCTAGTACCACTCCAGCAGTGTTCCCTCTAAGCTGAGTTGGTGTGAGCTAGCTCACAGTTTTTTAGCCTCCAGCTCACAGATTTCTGCCGTAGCTCAGGAAGGAGGGCTCCAGAGCAAACTAATTTATGCAGTAGCTAAACCACTCACTCACAACTTTAATGCCAGTAGCTCACAAAGTAGGATTTTTGCTCACAAGACTCCACAGCTTAGAGGGAACATTGCACTCCAGATACTGAATTGCAGGATTCTCTCTCACACACTCATCATACATATTCCATAGGATAAACACGATTCCTGGAAAGATTCTGGAAACCAGGTTTATTTTCCCATTAGAAGGTAGCAACAAGAGATACGAACATTTTTTTATTATTTGCAAGTAAGTTTTTGAGGAAAAAATACACAAAACATTTCAAACAAGTGGTTAAAAATAAATACTTAGCCTATAAAAGGTATCTGTGTGATCCATAAGCTCTGTGTGCATTCCTGTGCATGTGCGGTAAGGCCTATCAATGTGGTTTCCTCATTCCTTTCTGCCCCCATGTGCAGAGCACCTGTTTAAAGAGAATGGGGAAAGCCCCACATAGGCTGGCGCACTATGTGTTCACACATGCACTAAGGAGGCGCTGGATCAAGACAATGGTTTACCTCTCAGCTGACAGTCAAATGCCCATAATGCCCCATTTCTAACATGTTATGAAACCGCAATACTGCTGATGCACACAAAAGACAAACAGACAAACACAATGGCCAAGCCTAGGTTAGTATAGCTTATACACACTCCTAGCCCTGTACGCACTTGGTGCTTTGAGGCATATAGATTAAACATCTTTACCCATTTTGGTTTCACAGCATTTAAGTTGTCCTTATTCCTCCCTGCAGTCATGGCTACATGCACCGATGTTCCTGGTCAGACCAGTGGTCCACCTAGTTTGGCATCCTGTTCCACACAGTGGCCAACCAGTTGCCCTGGAAGGCCAAACAAGCAGGATGGGGGGGGGCAAGGCCCTCCCTGCTGCTGCCTCCCAGCAACGGCGTTCAGAGATTCGCCGACTCTGAACACGGAGGTTCCTTTTGGTCAGCACAGCTAGCGGCCACTGATGGATCTCTGCTCCATGAATCTGTCTAATCCCCCTTCAAAGCTTTCTAGAAGAACCTAAGTGAAGCCTGTTGGATCAGACCATGGGTACATCTAGTCCAGTTTGGGTCACCCCCGTACCAAGAAGGAACCCGAGTGCATAAATGCCTTTATAATCCATACATATGCAGTCCTGTTCACACAGGGTCCCAGTAACACAGGATCAGCCTTATGCTTCCTAAACTTTGTCAGAATGCCTGAGTTTTGGATCAAGGGGGGAAAAAAAGACTTCACGATGTAAAGATTTGGAAATAAAAATGGGGAGGACCCATGGTCTGACCCCATCGGACAACTTCAGTATTCCAGGATCTGTTGTCAAACAGCTTAGAGCTTTAACTGACCCCCACCTACCCACCCACCCTCCCACCCAAAGCACCTAGCAATAAAAAGTAAATAAAAATTTTGCAGCAACCCGATACCTAAACGCGATATATACAACATGTGGTTTCATAAACGATGTGGGAAACCACCTGGCAATCAAAGTCTTCATGAAATTCTCACCCTTGCAGAATCAATTCACCTCCTAGGGTTCATTTCCTGCATTACATTTTCTCAACCCAGGTTTCAAGCAAAACAGCCATTTCTGCTTATGTCAGTTAGGGCTAGTTCACACATGCATATTCAACACTGGAGGAGCCCAGCACCAATTGAAGAATTGTGTGAGTGAACAGGCTGCTGCAGACAGAAGCCCCAACCAGAACCTATGCATCACAATGCTCCCCCAAATAAGCACCGCCCCATGAGATAAAAATTCATTTTTAATCCTTTTTTTAAAAATTAAATGTATGATCCACGTGGGGTTTCCAAAATGATCCCGGTCACCGTCAGGGAAGCTTCAGACTCATTTTCTTTTTTCTCCAGGCCAAAAAGTAAATAGGATTTTAAAAATGGGGGGAAATTAAAATTGCGAAAAATAAAAATAAAATTGCAAAATGCAAAAGAGAAAGAGAAAGTCGGAGATCCCCCCTCCAGTGTTCCCTATAAGCTGAGTTAGTGCCTCCGGTTCACAGATTTTTGTCTTAGCTCAGAAAGGATGGCTCCAGGGCAAACTAATTTTTGCAGTGGCCAAATCGCTTGCTTACAACTTTAATGGCAATAGCTCACAAAGTAGAATTTATGCTCACAAGACTTCTCAGCTTAGAGGAAGCATTGCCTCCCTCCCTGACTTACACAGAAAAGCAGCCCGGAATCAAGTCTCCAATCAAAAGGAAGAAAAACATACAGTGCTGCCCGGTGCTCCCCTCCTCCCATCATGTCACTTCTGGTACATCACTTCTGGTGGCCCCCACATGCCCCCCCCCGAAAATTTTCTGGCTACAGGCCTGCTTTGTAGAGGAGTCAGTTCAGAAATTTAGCCACCAGTAACCAACTACATAAAAATCAGACAACCATGAGACATACATGTGTGAACCAGCCCTTCAGATGCACATATGGAAAGTCTTGCCTTGCAAAGCTGCTCTGCAGCTGACGCATCCCACTAGTTTGGAGCATGCCTTCACTGCATTGCTTGTGGAGTACATGCTCACAAATTCAACTGCAGGACCAACACTGGTCAACATGGGGAGACACATTCCTCAGGGCAAATGCATATAGAATCACTCTCCCATAGATGCCAAAAACCATGCCCAAAATGCTCCTTAGAGCTTCACCCATCATTTGTTGGCCACACCACCCATACTAGACCCTATAAATGTCCTACTGTACTACGCAACCAAAAGTGGGAGTCACTTGAAAGGACCCAATCTGCTGAATCAGTACATCTGAGCCCATTTTTTTTAAAAAAAAACTTAAACAATGAGGTTCTGCCTTCAGCTAGGTTTAAAATTGCTTTTGGTGAATGCTGTAGTGTCAGTCAGACCAAAGAAAGGTGTAATAAGTACAGCTGGTGTTTAATTCTGATTGGAAAGCAGACCAATAGCTATCAAGTACATACTCCTAGCACACCTATGATCAAAACTAGAGCAGTTTCTCCAAAAGGAATTCGGCATGGGTGACCATATAAAAATAGATCTAAGCAGAATCCTTTTAATTAAAAAAAACCCTATAGAAGAAGATTCTCAGACAGTGATCTGTTGATTTTCCCTGAAGACTGGTCTTTGGTGTGGCCCACAAGAATCCTGGAAGTTTCTGTACATCTGGTCGTAGTGGCCCTCCTCTGCCATGGGGAGCATTGAGGGGCTGCTTTCGGTCTTGCCCGCATTCTCCACCAACTGCCGGATGCTCAGTTGCTCGATCTACCATCAAGAAAAGACCATATATCTTTGGTCAGGGGTATTTTAAGGCAATGTAGTATAATGTCCAGGATTTTTATAGTCAGAATGAACAGGAATGGCTGAATAGGAGGTTCAAAGTGTTTTAAGGACATTATCTCTACCACTTTCATAGTAAGCCTCAGTGTTACGATCTCTGTGTTGCAAAGAGAGGGTAAGACTGGTAGAAAGTAACTTTCCTAAAGGTTGCCTTTCAGTCATCACAATAAAACTTGGTTTGTTTAAACGCAGGACTGCACAACAATCTCTGGTTAGTCTACCAAATGATGGTTTAATAAACAAAACTCTAATTCCAATTGGAAACCCCAATTTGGTGCCAGGCTACAAACCCCAATTTGTTGGACTGCCTGCATTCAGGCATCACAGTTAACCAGGGTATGATCACACCAAAGTTTATGTATGTATACCCCAGGTTATTGCAATGACTGAATGCAGCCCTGAGCAGTTCATGGCAACACTGAGGGCTGATGTTGCTGGTTTGCAGCTCAGCCATTATGCTATCCTAGGGATAGACAGATGGTGTGCAGGCAGACACCATAAAGAAAACCAAGACATCATCCAGGTCACCTGCACATGTACAGTCCCAGGTAAAGCCATGCATTCCAGAAACCAGGCCACTTTTAGGAAACATTGCCTAAACCATCCTGGCCTCATCACACCCGATCCTCCAATGTTTCTATTTGCTCCTACTTTACGTTCTCCCTACTTACTGCCCAAAGTGCCTACTTTACCGCTTTCCCCACCTAATGAATACTCTTTCCTCTTGTCCAAGTGCTTACCACTTGTGTTCTTCACACAGCATCTAAAACACTGCTGTCCAATAAAGCAGAAAAGTGAACCAAGAACATCAACTGGCGATGCCTATCGAGTAGATAGCTCCAGAAAGCAAGTGAGCCAAGCCACGTGACACAAGAGGAAGAAATAAAAACCTACCCCCCTAATGAGCTGCATTAGCCAATCAGCCTGAAGATGTTTCTTACTGATATCAGAATACTGAAGCCAATCAAATACTGAGCATAAAGCATAGTTTTACAACATTTTGCCCATTTGCAAATGTTTTCCTTTAGTCATGAGGACTAGGAGCTTGAAGGGTGTGTGTGGCAAATGAAGGCTGGGAGATGGGCATACTAAGGAGTTGATGTACAACCATACAAAAGAAGGAACAAGTGTGACTCCTTGTACTTTAGACGAGAAAAGTCAAGTCAGAGGAGGAAAGGGAAAAAGTGATATCAGCAACATATGCCTAGACAGCCTGTTATCCCTTACCTCAATGAGGATCAACTTGAAGCGTGAGAGGCTAGCATCTGGAAACTCCTCCCCAAAACACAGAAGGACTTTGCTGTTAGGGAAACGGCCTTGGTTGTTATAAAACTGCTGGAGTTCTATGAGAGAGAGAAAGTTAGTGTTAATTCATGAAACCCAGGAGTAACTTGTCTCGATACACTGAGGAGAGCACTCACAGCTGTGGCAGTCACGACCTGGATCCCAGAATGCTGAATTCAGGCATTCTGTAAGGAATTCTCTGCTTGCACCATGCCATGACTGACATATGAAATGCACACCGAACAAAATTCAGTATAGGCTGCCTGTCCCACAGACTTACTGGTTCATTTATACCCTAGGCCAAATAAGAGGATGTCAAATCCATCCTTGGCTACCTGACTTGTACTATGCAAGAGTGGCTTCTCTCCAGAAATGCAGCGGTCTAAGCAAACCGATGTGGCTTCCGCAATCAGAACTGCATGTAATGTTTTGCGATTTGCAAAGAGCAAGTCTGCAAACTGGGCCCAGTACTCTAACAAACTTCAGCGTTTTGATGTTTTAAAAAAAAAAGCTTCTAGCCCTAAAGACGGCATTAAAAAAAAAATGCAGGCCATAAAATAGGATAAAAATGTTAATATATTCTTTCTCTCTCCCCCACCCTTTATTTATTTTTATTTATTTATTATTAGATTTCTATCCCACCCTCCCTGCAGGGCGGGCTCAGGGTGGCTCGCATTCAGCAGCACCATATGCCGGGTCATATAAAACATATAAATACTTAAAAGTGAAATAAAACAATCACATATCAAACAGTTGAAGACTAAAGTTAAAATGCTCGCAAAGATGGTCAGTCCTTCAGTCAATTAAAGATGGTAGGCTGTAAAATGTACAGCTCAGTCCCGATTCATCGGTATCCAGTCTCACACAGTGCTGTATCTTGATCTCCAGAAAGGGCTGACCTATTATCATGGTGTTAATAGTGACAATAGTTGATGATAGTCGTTGGCAGCAGTGGGCGGCTCCTAATTGAAGGCCTGGCGGAAGAGCTCCGTCTTGCAGGCCCTGCGGAACTGCACAAGGTTCTGAGTTTATGTTCTGGATTCCCTCTCCCCCTACCCAGAAAAGGGGCTGGTAGTCCGTAATTGGGATAAATAATATTATAGGAAAATCGCTGTCTTGGATCTTTTATCTACACTGAAATTTTTATTAAGTTATATATGAATTTTAATGTTTTGTATTCTTTATGACATTACGTCTTGTACATCACCCAGAGCCCGGCATAAACTGGAACAGGGAGATGAATAAATCTAATAAATAATAATTAAAGATAATAATGAGAAAATGGTAGAATGCTGAGTAGGTTGTTATCATGGTTTTTGAAGTTATAATGCTATCTAACTTCCCTAAAAATTCAAGTATTTGAATCAAGGATTGTCCTTTATATTTGCAAAAAAAACGCCCTTTATACTACATTTTTCTAATTTTACCTTTTATTCTTTCCCCTTACCCCTTTTTTATTCTGTACTCCCTCAAAAAGTTCAAAATAAAAATTATATTTTTTTAAAAAAAATTGCAGGCAGCGCCTCATCAAATCTCAGAAGCTGGAACTAGGTTTTCTGAGGCGGGGCTTCAATGCCCTGGAGGACCTTTAGCCCCTCTCACGGATGGCAGAAGCAGACTAAATCGTGTGCAGAAGTGCTGAAATCTGCCTTTCAGATCCAGAAGTTCTGCCTTCCTCTCGGCCACGGAACGTACCGCCCCGCCCTCCCCAGTCATAATTCTCCAACGAAACACAAGGGGGAAGCAAGGCAGGCCGAAGCCTCCGCGCGAACCTCTCAGGAAGTAGTTCGTGTCGAAGATCTTGACCACCTCGTCCCGTTCGAGCTTGTTGGGCCTGTCCTTGAAGGGCATGATGTTCCCACTCCAGAAGACCCTGCCCTGGCACAGCCTCTTGATGAAGATGCCCTGCTTGTTGCAGTGCAGCAAGACGCCCCGCCCCAGGTGGCCAAAGAGCTTCTTGGTGATCTGCCGCTGGCGCTCGTTTGGAATGGTGTCCGCCGACGGGAACCGGATGTGCTCCAGGTTCTCCAGGCCGTAAGGTAACTCTCCCAGGGAGATCCGGCAGCCTTCGGAACGAGAGGTCGTTGCGCTGCCCATCGGCTTCCCTCCGTAATAGAAGCTGATCACCATTTGGGAATAGCCTGCAAAGGTGCATGAGGACAGATCCGATCAGGGAAATCCATAAAGGTAAAAGTAAAGGTTTCCCTTGCTCGAAAGCCAGTCATGTCTGACTCTAGGGGGCGGTGCTCATCTCTGTTTCCAAGCCAAAGAGCCAGCACTGTCTGAAGACGTTTCTGTGGTCATGTGGCTGGCATGACTAATGCCGAGGCCCACGGAACGCTGTTACCTTCCCACCGAAGTGGTACCTATTTCTTGCTTTCGAACTGCTAGAGAGCCTGTTTGGTGTAGTGGTTAAGTACATGGACTCTAATCTGGGAGAACCAAGTTTGATTCCCCACTCCTCCACTCGCAGCTGCTGGATGACCTTGGGCAAGCCATAGTTCTGACAAGAGTTGTTCTTGAAAAAGAGCCATTTCTGTCAGAGCTCTCTCCGCCCCACCTACCTCACAGGGTGTCTGTTGTGGGGAGGGGAAGGGAAAGGAGTTTGTAAGCCACTCTGAGACTCCCTTGGGTAGTGAAGGGCGGGTATAATTCCAGTCTCTTCTCTTCTTCTCTAGGTTGGCAGGAGCTGGGGTCCAGAGACGGGAGCTCACTCCATCATGTGGCACTCGGGTCTTGAACTGCCGAGCTACCACCCTTCCGGTCTGCAGCTCAGCCTCTTAACCTCTGAGCCACCAAAGCCCTTGCCAATAAATAGTAAATAAAGCAGGTGCTTCTCTGGGCTCAGCCCTCGCATTTTGAAGGTGGGCATGAGCCTGCAAAACAGCAGCAGAGTTTTGCAAAAAAGTCTGCTCCCGGGGGGGCTATCTAACCCAATGATGCTTCTCTACCCAAACCACCCAAGCAACTGTGGCACAATAAGGAGGCTGCCGCTGCCCTCTATGGCATGGGGGGGGGGGACCTGGCATCCTCCTGGGGTTCTGCTGCCTTCTTGGATCCAGCTGGCGTAATCCCAGGCTGGGCATGTATTTCCTTCATTTATTATTTCCTTTGTTTATATCCGCTCCCAGTGGGAACCCAAAGCAGCTTCCATTGCTCTCCTCTCCATTTTACCTACATGACAGCCCTGTGAGGTAGGTAAGGTGGAGTGCCCGAGGTCGTCCAGCAGGCTTCCACAGCAGGGTGAGAATTTGAACCTGGGTCTCCCATTTTATCTACACAACAACCCTGTGAGGTAGGTAAGGTGGAGTGCCTGAGGGCATCCAGCAGTCTTCCACAGCAGGGTGAGAATTTTCACCTGGGCCTCCCAAATCCTAATCCAAGACTCTAATCATCATACCATACTGGCTAGACCTTGCTATATACACTGGTATACCTTGCTTGGGGCAACAAAATACTCCAAACCAGCCTTGCTGATGACCCTGACTGCGAGTGGGAGACAGCGCGTCTTTCTCAGCCTGGCGCCTTAGATTCTAAGACCTGAGCGTAGAACCATTCAGAGCTAAGGCACTGCTTGCTATAAGAAGCAATCCTGTGCTCAGACCACTGGTCCACACAGCCCCTCTAGCTGGCCATGGCTCTCCAGCATCTCAGGCAGATACCGAGTGCCAAGAACCGAAGTTGCAAGGACTGATCCTGGTTCTTTGGCATACGAAAATAAATATCAGACAAACTGCAATGTGATAAAACGGGAGCGGAACTGAGCGAGGAAAAGGGTTGCCATACCTGCATGAAGCGGCTCGTAGCCAGCAAATCCATTCATCAGAGACAAAACTACAAATGAACAGAAGAAGACACAGACACAGATTGATTTCCCGTGTGCACTTCACAACTGCTAGATCTCCAAATCTAAACCCACCCCCACATCTCTATGATCTCCTAACACTCTTTGAGCATCCCATACGGAAATCCTTGGACTATGACAGTCCGTTCCTGCTTCTTGCTCAGTATTTGTCTAGTCCAAACTGGAAGTGGTTCTCCACGGTCTCATGAGAGGGTCCTTCTTATGCAGTTCCACAGGGCTTGCAAGACGGAGCTCTTCCACCAGGCTTTTGCATAGGGGCTGCCTCTGCCACCACCACCAATGATGTGGACAACAATGGGGCTGGGGACAGCCCCAGGAAGATCTACTCTAACACCACGTGGCACTGGTACCACTGGACTTACTTGGGACCAGCTACAGGACAAGATCACCCCCAAAGAACTGATTGTTACCATCATGAGAGTGACTTAGGGCCATCTGTTTTATGGAGCACTTTATTCTGATCTGTGTTCGCGAATGGTTTTATTGTTTTTATCATGTTTTATGTGAGGTCTGCCCCTTGTAAGCCGCCCTAAGCTCGCTTGCAGGGAGGGTGGGGCAAAAATGTCAAAAATAAATAAATAAATACATTTCTTGGTCCTTGAGAGCTAGCAAGACAATTCTCCATCACACACACACCCCATGTAATATGTCCTCATTTGGAACAGTCTGGCATTGCTGAGTGTGCCCATTAGTGGCCATCCAACTTGTATGCACCTGAACATTTGAAAACACAAAGCTGCCTTATACAGAGCCAGACCCTTTGCCCATCAAGGTTAGGTTTGTCTCCCGCTGGTTAGAGTCTCAGGCAGAGGTCTTCTGTATCACCCCCTACCCGATCCTTTAACCTGGAGATCGGACCTTATTTATACAAAGCAGATGCTCTACTTCAGTCCTTTTCTCAGTCATTAAGAGTCCTGAACTGCTTAAAACTACCAGTTGCTCCCTGATTCCTTTACCTTTTGTTTATATACTGAAGCTTTGTTGTATTGCTTGTTTCTCACAGTAGGTGTCGCTATAGCACTGTTAGCACAGCTATCACCACTACAGGGGGACTTAATGGCAAAATACAGAAAAGACAGTGTTTCCACCGACTACAATTGTTGCAAATGGCCATTAGGTTTGTCTTGTATACCTTCTGCACATCACAATATATATATGTGATATAGATATATCACAAAATTCAATTATTGTTTTCCACAACCTGTTAAATGCGCTGTTCATATTTTGTTTTTCTTCCCCTCTGCTATGTATATATATTTCTGCTGGCTGGGTTTTTTTGTTTTGCTAGAACAGACTAACACAACCAACCCAGGAGAATTTGCAGTTGAACTCTATATTATGTCATTTCTGGTCTGGGAATTTTTTCTATAGACCAACACTGCTACCTACAAACTTTGTGCATGCCATGGCACATTTTCCCATACCAAATCACCCTTAGCCTCTGGCTCAGAAGGAAAGGACAGCAATCAATTCTACCCAAAGACACTGGCAACAATTCAGGACTTCCTTCACATCCGGTGGGGCGGTGGCTAGTCTCTCACCAGGACTTGGCTGATGTGTCCACCAGTCGGGTATCGGGGGATTTCTACAAGTGTCCTGCTGTGGTGAAGGGCTCCTTTTGATTGCATGAAGGCATTCGTCCACCGTGGGAGGCTGGGGAGTTTGCAGAGGGGAAAAGATATATGACTACAGAGTTGGCAATATTAGCACGGCACAAATCGGCGGGCTAAAACCCACCCAGTTCCAGCAAGCACTTCTGCTGCTTCCTATGACTAAAACGCTTCTCCAAAGGTCATCTAGTCCCTCCACAGGCAGAGGGTTGTTTGTTCAGTTAAGAACACACGGCCTTCTCTCTCACTGCTTCACACATGTTTTGGTAGGCCAGTATTCTTCAGGAAAGGGCTTGTTGAAATGGGATCTGCTTGCAGCCCTAATGCTAAATGGGGAAAGGGTTGAACTCAGCCACAGTTGGAGTGAGGTGCACACACATACGGGGTGGGGGGTGATGGACAGACAATAAACCTTGCATGAAAAAATCACACACTGATTTAGCATTGCGCGCACACACACACTCTGGCAATTACCTCTTTCATCAGGTCATCTATTGTCGAAGTGGCACATTCCATGTCTGTGATTTCGCTCAGGCCACATCCGTTCCCCATCCCCATTTTGCCTGGAAAGAAAGACAAGGGCAGGGGCTGTCACAAACAGAATCAGAGGCAGCAAGCGGGGGGGGCGCTAACACCTCGATCCTGTGCAGGATAGAGCATCGAAGGCTTTGGGTGAGCTTGAAGAGGGGAAAAAACTCTAGAGGAGCGAGCTTTTCTGAGCCTGGCACAAATTAAACGCAATGTGCCACAGCTTAGAACACTCCCCCTTCCCCGTATCTTTGGACTAAGTCAGCCATGCTGAAGGACGATTGCAGAACTTTCGATGGGGCCCACAATAGAAATCGTTCCGGGTGGGACTCCCAAGCCTGAAAAGGTTTTCCCACTTTAAGCCAGAAGAAAGAGAGAGAAGAATTCCAGAAAAGCACAGTAGTACACCTGTTTTTTTTTTATATTTTTATTTATTTAATTTGATTGTTTATCCCGCCCTCCCCGCAGATGGACTCAGGGCGGGTTACAAAGTCACAAAATCTCAATGACAATGGTTAAAAATAATTAAAACAGTAGTAGAAACTGCAATCAAGGTCTATGTTACTATGCTCCATTTAAGCTGATCATAAAGTCAGCAATTTCAGAATTTTTTTCCTTTAAATTTTTTTTAAGTATTATTTTTTAAAAAAATAAAATAAAAAAACCCAAACGCTCTGCTCTTGGTGGGAGCCTGAAAGCCAGTGTGAACAGGTAAAATTCCAGCCCCCAAGGTTATTAAATATGCTGCGACCAGGGCCAGGGCTTTTTCGGTGGCAGCCCCTACCTGGTGGAATGAGCTCCCGGAGGAGATCAGGGCCCTGCGGGACCTTATGCAGTTCCGCAGGGCCTGCAAAATGGAGCTCTTCCACCAGGCTTTTGAGTAGGGGCTGCCACCACTATGATGCCACCGCTATGATACCATCTGCGTATAGCCACTTGAGGCTGGCCCTGACATGGGGTTCTTAGCTTTATCTGGGCACCATTGGAGTAATACCAACTGTGTTTATTAGTGCGCTGTGTGGTGTGGACCCTATAGTGATCTTTTTGTTGTCACTGCAGTTTTATCATTAGTTGAAATGGAGTTTTATGGCTGCATTTATTCTTGGCTTGGCCTTTATGTTTTAATCTGGTTGTATGGCATTCTGCCCTTGTTCGCCGCCCTGAGCCCATGTGGAAGGGCGGGATATAAATCCAGTAAATAAAATAAATAAATAAAAGCAGTCTCCAGAAACGCAGAAAGGCCTTTTCTAGAGCGTAAAGGGCACCGACTGAGGTGTTTCAGGGGAGATTTCTTGACAACTTGATTTTGCATGCTTGGAAAAAAAAAAAAAATACCACACCAAAAAAACCACAGATAAAAATAAAACACGGCACAGCTCATACAATACCGGACATCTCAGAGGCCCCCGTTCTGCGCTCTCTTACTGTAACCACAAATGCAAAAGTTGACTCTAATGCAGGGCAACGAGGGAGGCGAGGCCCTGCAGTTTTGATGACACCGGGGTGCTTGAGAGCAGATTGTTGGGGCGGGGGGGGGGGAAGGAATACACAAAGCAAAAGCCTTTCAGCGGGAATTTTATACTAGAACCTGGTTACCAGGGGGGAGGAGGGGGGACTTTAAGGCTGACACATTGCAGTGGAGGGTAACTCTGAATAGGAGCTGCTTCAGAGGTAAAAACTACCTGAACGTAATCGGTTTAGTTCGGTGGGAAACAAAATCTTGACATGTTTCAAGCCCCACCTCTAGAGGGAAGCACTCACTCAGGTATTTATTTAGAGCAGGTGTGGAACTCATTTGTTACAAGGGCCGGATCTGACATAAATGAGAACTTGCTGGGCCGGGCCGGGTGTGCCTTAAACTGTAATGCCAGGTAGCGGAGATATCGACTTTATAAAGGACACAAACGCAAAGATATTTTTTTACTTCAAATAAAAACACGCTCAACACATTGGCACTCTTGCAATATTTTGTTTATTTAACAGTGTCCGATGACTCACACCTCTTGCTCTGAATTATTGCCTCAAAATGTCTGTGCTGCCGCAATCTTGAGTACGCTGTTCAAGTGTGTATCTGTAAGCTGCAAACCTGCTTTTGATTTATTGACATTCACCACCGAAATCCCATGCTCGGAGTTCTGAGTTCTAGGACCCAGGTTAAAACATGAAATGGCTGAGCGAGTCAGAGAGTCTGGCAGCGAAGCAAGCTATGATGCAGCAGCAGCAGCAGAACTGGAAGCAGGAGATGGCCAGTTCCACTGCGGGCCTGTTAGAAGACCTCCGGGGGCCTAATTCGGCCCCCGGGCCACATGTTTGACACCCCTGATTTAGAGTCTTTTAATCCCACCTTTCTCTGACTCAGAGGAGGCATTATAGGAGCCTAAGTTCTTCTAGCATTGAAGTAAATTGTGACTCGCGGAAGTTTCTAACACAAGACTCTGCATTGTTCCAGCCAGTAGCCTAGACAGCAATTTTTGAGATGTGGACCAAAACCAGTTTCTCCCAGTCAGATTTGGGGCTCTTCAGTTTGGAAGGATGATTGTTTTGTAGCATGGTCTTTCTCCACGGGGGCAATCAGGAGGTGAGTTTCACGGCTGATCTTTCAGGAGGGCATGTAAAGTGGGGCATTTGGTCTAGAGCGATAGGTAACATGTGAGTGTTTTGGGGGGATGTGTACAAATGGGTGGGAGGCTGGTGACGGTTTGATATGTTATTGTTTCACAAGCCATGTTCAGCCCCTTCAAGGAGAAAGTGCAAGGTATAAACATTGAAATAAGTAAGTATTATATGGATCTGGGCTGAATGCGGTTGGGTAATTATCCAGATAAAAACAATGTGACAAATACTATTCGCACTTTAGGGGGAAAAAACCACACTTTTTCTCTAAAGAACATCCCCTTGGTTTGCTTTAACTATGTCAGTATTTTGAGTGTCCTGCAATGTACAGAAACTTAGGAACAGAAGAGAAGCCAATGTGGGATCAGGCCAATGGCTCATCTAGTCCAACACTCTGTGTCACACAGTGGCCAAAAATACCAGGTGCCATCAGGAGGTCCACCAGTGGGGCCAGGACACTAGAAGCCTTTCAAGCCTCCTTTCAAGGTAAAGTAAAGGTAAAGGTTCCCTTGCTCGAAAGCCAGTCGAATCCGACTCTAGGGTTGCGGTGCTCATCTCCGTTTCAAAGCCGAAGAGCCAGCGCTGTCCGAAGACATTTCCGTGGTCATGTGGCCGGCATGACTAAACACCAAGGTGCACGGAACGCTGTGACCTTCCCACCGAAGTGGTACCTATTTATCTACTTGCAATTTCTTGCTTTCGAACTGCTAGGTTGGCAGGAGCTGGAACTAGAGACGGGAGCTCACTCCATCATGCGGCACTCACGGGTCTTGAACTGCTGAACTACTGACCTTCCACAGCCTGCAGTTCAGCGTCTTAGCCACTTGAGCCACCACAGCTCCTTTCAAGGACCCCCCCAAAATGGGTTACCAAGAAAGTTGCTCAGGCAGGCTACATGTAGCATCGCTACTTTTACACTTACATTTCTGTTCTTCTTCCGGAACAGTCCGGTAGACCTTGTATGGCTCTGATATGTCCAGCTGGGACCTATCGGTCACCTCTTCAAAGTCAGGGCTCTTGTTCAAGGCGCAGCGGAGCCTCGTCTTCCAGGTGGCTGGCTCGGCTTTGTCCCCTTCCTTAAATTTTCCTTTGAAGACTGCCCAAGCCTAGAGGTGAAGCAGGAGAGATTCTCAGAGCTAAGTCGCCTGCTTCCTGAACCGAGAGAGATGCCTTTGAACATGGCTAGCCCTAGCACTCTGGGGGTTCTCACCAAGTACCTGGCCTTGTGGAGTCCCACCTTACTCTCATCTGTGCCCGTACCTGTACCTTTCCTCTTTATTCCTCAGAATCAATGCCACAGCCATATTCAAGCTTCTTGACATTTTCATGGGCATCCTAGCTGGAATGGGTAGTTACTCCCCTGCACCTTTAGCTTTTCTTAGTACAGTAAAATTTTGTTGTATTGCTTTTTTCGCCCAGCAGGTGTTGCTATTGCGCTGCTTGCACAGCTATCATTCACCACTACAGCAAGACTCAATGGCAAGATACAAAAGAGAAAGCCCTCTGGCAAGATACAAAAGAGAAAGGAACTAACTCTTCCTTAGTTCTCGAATTAAAGGAGGGTAAAAGCACCAGTTTCATGAGTCTACGCCGCACCTAGTTTATACTTGCCACTAAGCACCACATAAAGGCTGTGGTCACACACACTAAATAATCCACTTTCAATGCACTTTCCAACTGGATTTTACTGTGTGAACTAGCAAAATCCAGTTGGAAAGTGGATCGCAGCCAAAGCTCAAACATGTGAAAAGACAGACTGGTCGAGACAGGGCCTTTCTACCATTTGGTTTTGAATACATACCACAGAAGAACCTCAGGGAATGTGCAGAATAAGTCCACGTGGGTTTCTGATTGTGAAAATTCACACCCCAAAGACCTTCAGAACCCTCCCGAGTGCTTTAAGCCCCTTTTACAAAGCAACCAACAAGTTCCTCTTAAGACAGCTACCCAAGACGAAAACTGAATTCAGCTGATCCTTCATACCTTGAATATAGAGGCATCCACTTCCTGGTTGTAGTCCTGCTTCCCAGCGTGTTTCCACGGGATCCGGAACATGGTCTTCTCCTCATTCTCCCAGATCAGCCCCGGATACATCCCGCTATCAATTTGTTCAATCAGCCACTGCCGCAACCGCCGCCCACCATTTCGATCACTCATCCTGAACGGGAAAGAGCCTGTAAGAACTCTCCAAATCATTTGTCAACCTGGGAAGCCAACCCCATTACCTGTCTACAGAAATACAGCATTATTTACTCCATTTGTACCTTCACCTTCCTCCTCAATAGGGACCCAAAGCAGCTCAAGTTGTTCCCTTCTCCTCCACTTTATCCTCACAACAACCCTGCCAGGTAGGACAGGCTGAGAGTATGTGGCCAAGCCCAAGGTCAAATTCAAAAGAGAAGGAAAGCTGAGAGAAAAGACATTGGAAAAACAGTATATTAAAGTGACAAGATATCAAATCGATATTAACAGCAAAACTTGTACAAAAATATAGTGAAAATACAAGGCAATAGGAACACAATACAAAGCAATACAAACATGACGAAGATTCCGGATCAATACTTTATTTCATTCAAACTGATTCTTAATCCGGAATCTTTGTCATGTTTATATTGCTTTGTGTTGTGTTCCTATTGCCTTGTATTTTCACTATATTTTTGGTGCAAGTTTTGCAGTTTATATCTATGTGATATATTGTCACTTTAATAGACTGTTTTTCAGCATCTTTTCTCTCAGCCAGTTTGGTGTAGTGGTTCAGTGCGCCGACTCTAATCTGGGAGAACCGGGTTTGATTCCCCACTCTTCCACTTGCAGCTGCTGGATGACCTTGGGCAAACCATAGTTCTAATAAGAATTGTCCTTGAAAAAGAGCAGTTTCTGTCAGAGCTCTCTCAGCCCCACCTACCTCACAGGGGGTGTCTGTTGTGGGGAGGGGAGGGGAAAGGGATTGTAAACTGCTCTGAGACTCCTTTGCGTAGTGAAGGGCGGGGTATAAATCCAATCTCTTCTTCTTCTTCTTCAGCTTGTCTTCCATTTTGAATTCGTTCCTAGCTGGGAAGTCTCTCTCTCTATACACAAGCTCAGGTTCACCCAGCAAGCCCTCCCTGGCAGAGTGGGGATTCGAACCTGGCTCTCCCAGACCATGGTCCAGCCTTCTAACCACGACACCATGACAGCGAGACACCTACGAGGGCTGAGGAACAAGAAGGTAGATGGGGTTTTTTTTTTGGGGGGGGGGGACTGTACCTTTTGAAAAACGCTAGTTGCTTATTTTGCCCTGGCCTGGATAGCCCAGGGTAGCCCGATCTCTTCAGATCTTGGAAGCTAAGCAGGGTCGGCCCTGGTTAGTACTTGGATGGGAGACCGCCAAGGGAGTCCAGGGTCGTAACACGGAGGCAGGCAGGGATCAACCACCTCTGCACGTCTCTTGCCTTGAGAACCGCTATGGGGTCTCCATAAGCCGTCCGCGACTTGACGGCACTTCCCACCACCCTCAGTCGTTTATTTAAAATGTTTATCCTTCCTCTTTCCAGAGACTCTGGGCAGATTTCGTGTGTTGTTACCAAAACCAAAAACCGGCCCTAATCCTAACTATGGAATACATTCATGCAAAGTGAGAGACTGCAGCAATTACTGCCCCAGCCTCCTCCAGGCCAATCCTAGTTTGGCCTTACACCTCAGGTCTTGCTGCATTCCGAACTCAGGTCCTGAAAAACATCACGCTTGTATTCGGAATGGCTCTCCAGGGGAAGGATCGCTACGACTGTGCGGCAGCCAACCACGCCTAGGAGGCAGGGTAGTCAAGGTTAAGAGCGGTGGCGTCTAATCTGGAGGAGCGGGTCTGGTTCCCCACTCCTCCCCCACATGGAGCCTGCTGGGTGATCTTGGGCCCGTCACAGTTCTCTCGGAGCTCTCTCAGCCCCACCTACCTCGCTAGGTGCCTGCTGTGGAGAGAGGGAGGGAGCGTGATTGTCAACCACTCTGAGACTCCTTAAGGTAGAAAAAAGCAGGGCATAAAAAACTACTCGTCTTCTCGATGCGGGGCTTTGCACCAAAGCGGCACATAAATGGACACATAGATCCTTCAGGGGTAGCAACCTTTGCCTGCCACAAAAGTGATGACAGCTCAAAGAACAGAAGAAGAGCACAGCAAGGTGAGGCCAAAGGCCTTTCTGGTCTCCAGCAACAGTGAGGGAGCTGTCCCCGGGAAGGCCACGGGCAGGACACAAAGCTGAAACCTGACCCATGAGTCCTCTGGAGTTTCAGCTTTCTGGGGGGGAGAACCATCAACAGATGCATGAAAGCAATCGTCTAAGGACGCAAGACTTCCTGGGAGCCAGCCCCGTCGGATATGACCGGACTTACTCCTGAGTTACTCCTGCTTAGGACGAACGTCCCCTCTAAGCTATGGAGCCTTGTGAGCAAAAATTCTGCTTTGTGAGCTGCTGGCGTTAAAGTTGTGAGCGGGTGACTTTGGCCGCTGCAATCAATTAGTTTGCTCTGGAGCCATATCCTTCCTGAGCTAAGACAAAAGTGTGTGAGCCGGAGGCTAAAAAACTGTGAGCTAGCTCACACTCACTCAGCTTAGAGGGAACACTGCTTAGGACTGATCCCTATGTGTTTTGCTACAAAGAAAATACAGAGAGAAGAAGAAATCGTTGGCGGGGGGGGGGGAGTGTTTTTTAAAGTAGAGGAGACCAAAACGTTACGGGTGGGAGTAGCTACTGGTGAGGGCATCACCCACAAGGGCATTCTGAGTGAATGCTGAGAGTTTTGCTATCTTGGTCTTGGAAGCAAAGAGATCTTCCTCCTCGCTGCCCCTTGCTTCTTCAGAGCCAGTTTGCTGTCGTGGTTAAGTGCGCCAACTCTAATCTGGGAGAACCGGGTTTGATTCCCCACTCCTCCACTTGCACCTGCTGGATGACCTTGGGCAAGCCGTAGTTCTGGCACAGCTGTTCTTGAAAAAGAGCAGTTTCTGGCAAGAGCTCTCTTAGCCCCACCTCCCTTACAGGGTGTCTGGGGAGGGGAGGGAGTTTGTAAGCCGCTCTGAGACTCCTTTGGGTAGTGAAGGGCAGGGTATAAATCCAATCTCCTCTTCTTCTTCTTAATAAACACAACACTCTTTAGAGGAGAATACCCTGTTCCTTGGAGGGACCTTGGAGGGAACAGGGTATTCTCCTCTAAAGAGAGTTGTGTTGCATTTGTGCTGTTTGGAGAGAACAGGCATTAAAGCCCAGCCTGGATATGCCAAACAAGCATTGCTTCAATGGAAGCTGAGCCATTTCCCAGAACGTTCAGATCAGAGTTTTAAATTATGATGGGTGTGTTTTTTTTCTGGTCTGCTATGACAAAGCAGTACTTTTGAACGAAACCAGATTGAGAATAAGCTTTTCAAAATCTGTTTGCCTAGGTTCTGAGAACCCTACACCAAAGGATGAATGGACACAAACCTGACATCAGGAATCACACAACTGAGAAACCTGTAGAACACTTCAGCCTCCCAGGACATGCAATGCGGGACCTCAAAGCAGCTGTTTTATTGCAGAGGAATTTCAGAAACAATGGAACCTCCAGGACTTAACAGAGAGATCGGGTTCTTATCTCACTACTCAAGCTAACATCATTCAGTTCTCACATTTGTATGTAAACTCTTATTATGCTGTATGCTAATTTGCTGCTATTCACAGGTCTTACCAATTGCCTTCATGCAGTCTTAGCTATATTTATCGCTCAGTTACTTATGCTACTTTAAATAGCCCTTCCTGGTAACACCTTCCCCACCCTCTACCTATATCTATGTAACGGTTTGGTGACTTCTGTTTCAGTGTATCTGAAGAAACATGCCTGCACAGGAAAGTTTTTACCCAGAATAAAACTTTGTTGGTGCCACAGGACTCCAAGTTTGTTCTGCTAGAGTTTATGAGTTATCTGCTGTCATTTCTGGCAGGTTAAAAAAAAAATTACAGTCCTTCAAAACCGGTTACTTGCTCACTTTCCCCCAACAAGCAGCCCCCAAAACAGTAATCAAGTGCATGCTTACATGTGAGTAAGCCCACTGTATCCAGTACGGTTTACATTTGACTAAGCACGCAAGCTGCCCGCTGCACACCACCTTAATAGCTATAAGGGATCATTGCAAATCGCTTGCGACGGGAAGTTCATGAATCCGTCCTGAGCCACTAAAATAGGGCTCACTGGAAACACGAGGAAAGGCGAGGTATAAACGCGCTAAGAAACAACGACAATAAATAATAACGTTCGCCTGCACTAAGAACATAAGAGAAGCCAACGTTGGATCAGGTCAGTGGCCCATCTAGTCCGTCACATAGTGACCAAAAATACCAGGTGCCATCAGGAGGTCCAGCAGTGGGACCAGGACACTAGAAGCCCTCCCACTGTTGACCCCCCCCCCAAGCACCAAGAATACAGAGCATCACTTGCCCCAGACAGAGTTCCTATCTAGACGTTGTGGCTAATAGCCACTGATGGACTTGTGCTCCATATGCTTATCTAATCCCCTCTTGAAGCCGTCCATGCCTGTAGCCGCCGCCACCTCCTGTGGCAGCGAATTCCATGCGCTAATCACTCTTTGGGTGAAGAAGGACTTCCTTTTCTCCGTTCTAACCCGACTGCTCAGCAATTTCATGGGAGTGCCCACGAGTTCTTGTATTGTGTTCCCACCAGTTCTCACAAGCAGTGGCACAAGAAACACACAAACGGAGGGGAAGTGGGGTCAGAGAGAGAAGTCTCATTCTTTTACGACTAGAAAACAAGTCCAAGTCCCATCAGAGAACTAATAATAAATACTACCACGGGAAAGCGAAGAAGGAAATCGCAGGCACACACAGACAGCAAAGCACAGAGTTTGCGGGGCTCCGCGGATCTGGTCAAGCGTCACATCCCACAACCTGGCAAAGAGCCGCGCCGCATGCGTGCACCCCTTTGGAAACCTCAGTTGCTTCTCTGCCCTCTGCCCAAACCGAGAGGTCAGGTGAAACAGCAGTCCGGCTTAGAGCAAGCGGCATCCAGCTGCCTGCAGTAGCCGCGCTAGTCCGAAGCAGCAAAAGAAGCGAGAAGTCTGATGAAGCGTGCATGCATGCATGCACAGGAAAGCTTATACCCAGAAGCAAGCGTCGCTGCTCTTAAAGGGGCCACTGGACTCACACTTCGCTCTCACACATGCACAGTTTTGCTCGCGCGCGCGGAAAACACCGACCTCCACATCTGTCCGGGTTGCAGCTGCGCCAGTCTCCCTCCACCCTCGCTGCCAGCAGGTCACAAGAAGCGAAAGGCAAGCTAAAGGCATCTCTATATCTCCCAGCTTGCAGAATCTCGGGTCCCCGCCCCTCGGGGAGCTCTCAGCCAATCGGAGGACGGGCGCCGGAGACGCGCTGGCCAATGTCGAGGGCCCGGCGGCCGGCGCCTTCTTTGCACTGCGCTCCTTTCCGAGAAATCAGCGGCCGAACGCAGCGGCGGCGCGTGGGAGGCGGCGCGAGATTCCCGGGCCAACGTTCCATTCCCGGGCCGACGTTCCAGTGCGCGCGGGCGCGGGGAGGTTTGTCGCGGAGATCCTTGCAGCCTTTCCCCCATCTGTCTGGATGAAGAAGAGCGTTTGAGTCCCCCCCTCCTCCCCATGGGATCTGAGCCTTTCACTGCTCGGAGCAAGAACCCGGCCGCGGCTGGGGAAAGGGGGCGGTTTCGGCCGAAGCTGCTGGAGCATGGTTGAGGGGGAGGGGGTTTCCGTAGGAAGCCGAGGTTTGGGGTTGATTTTTTTTTTTCCGCTTGGAAGGACGCAGCATGACTAGGAATTTCCCTGCATTTGCCTTGACTGATGGATGAGCACCTGCCCCTAGAGAGGGACCTGTCTGGGGGAGGGGAAATGACCTCCTCCTTTCCAGAGGGGGATGCTAGAATTCTGCTTTGAAAGCTTGTTTTACCGGCGTCGGCAATCTTTGGGGCACGCGTGTGGGAGGAAGCCCCTTTGAATGCAGTGGGATTTGCTGCGCAGAAACGCTTAGGTTTGCACTGTGCAAAAAAGAATCTTTTTGTTTGTTCCTTCCTCAGTCTCGTTGAGGAAAAACATCCTTGGCCTGTCCAAAGAGAAATGATCAATCAGTATGGGGATCTTGAACATAAGAGAAGCCAATGTTGGATCCGGCCAATGTTGGATGCATTCCAAGACTTTGTCACATGGTGGCCAAAAATACCAGGTGCCATCAGGAGGTCCAGCAGAGGGGCCAGGACCCTACAAGCCCCTCCCACTGTTGAACCCCCAGCACATTTGGTCAAGCATCACATCACAGAACCTGGCAAAGAGCCGTGCTGCGTGCATGCACCCCTTTGGAGACTTCAATTGCTTCTCTTCCCTCTGCCCAAACAGATGTGAAGCAGCAGTCCAGCTTAGAGCAAGTGGCATCTAGCTGCATCGCTCTCTCACACAGGGACCTAGATCCTGTGGGGTAGGAGGTCCACCAGTGGGGCCAGGGCACTAGAAGCCCTCCTACTGTTGCCCCCCCCAGTGCATCACTTGCCCCAGACTGAGAGTTCCTATCTATACAAACGTAAAGGTTTCCTTTGCTTGAAAGCCAGTCGAATCCGACTCTAGGGTTGTGGTGCGCATCTCCGTTTCCAAGCCAAAGAGCCAGCACTGTCCGAAGACGTTTCCGTGGTCACGTGGCCAGCATGAGGCACACAGAACGCTGTTGCCTTCCCACTGAAGTGGTACCTATTCATCTACTTTCAATTTCTTGCTTTCGATCTGCTAGGTTGGCAGGAGCTGGGACCAGAGACGGGAGCTCACTCCGTCATGCGGCACTCGGGTCTTGAACTGCTGCACCAACGACCTTCCGGTCTGCAGTTCAGCATCTTAACCACTGAGCCACCACAGCCCCATTCCTATCTATACCTTGTGGCTAATATCCACTGATGGACCTCTGCTCCATATGTTTATCCAGTTCCCTCTTGGAGCTGTCCATGCTTGTAGCTGCCACCACCTCCTGTGGCAGTGAATTCCATGTGTATGCCCTGAGCTGTGGCTAAAAGCATCGGCTGTGCCATTGACATTAACTTGGATTTTAAGAGAGAGAAATATCAGGAGACAGATCAGTAAAAAAAAGTAAAAGTTGCTGGTTCTAGTAACTTTGGGGCCCCAAGCTATGGATGGGGCCCCAGGATCACTCCCACCACACCTGAAGCTGCCTTATACTGAGTCAGTCTTGTCACAATCAGTATTGTCTACTCAGACTGGCAGCAGCACTCCAGGGTCCCAGGCAAGAGGTCTTTCGCATCACCTACTGCCTTATCCTTTAAACTGGAGGTGCCAGGGATTGCACTCAGGACCTTCTGCATACCAAGCAGAGTCTCTGCCACTGAACCACCGGTGCCACCCCCGTTCTTTTTAGGTCGGAGAAAGGCTTCAGACAGCTCGGAGGGGCAGGCTAGCATCCTTCCCACTTTTAGTGTAATGCCAGTTCTTCCGCATCTACTGGGTGGCAGCACATAAGGAAAAACTTATCCATAGTTCCAAAGGCCTGGGAGTCTTGTATGCAGTTGTTGACGTGGGAACACTTCTCACCTTTTACAGACTTGGGTTGTAATCGTTGAGATTCAGTGTCAGGCTAAAACCCTAGACTGAAATCACACCTAAAGCTCAGGACCTCTGAAATCTGATTATATAAGTCTGCCTTCTTGCTCAGCCGTCAAGTCGATTCAGAAACTCCGTTCAAAAGCACCTAGAAGCACCTTCTTGTTTTTCACACTGGCACCGGAAAAGGGCAGAGGATTGCTTCGAGTGGCCCATGTGAATTCAGTCCACCTTGTAACTTTCTTCGTAGGTGTGGGGACACCCACAGACTGACACCAGATTAGAGTACTCCACATTGTTTGCTCAGGGGAAAGATGAAGCAACTCTGAGTCACCCAGGCTTCAATGAAAACTGCTCATGTTTCCTTGAATTCCTCATGACCTATTAACCTGCTAGCCCCTGGAAACTGAGCAGCTGGATTGTTAAAGTTCCCCAATTATTAAAATCCCCATTGTTTTCCATGAATCTTGTTTCTAAGCAGATGTGTCTTAAAAATATTTTTACACACTTTGAATAAATAGCCTTTCTCGTTTCAGTGTGGTAGCCTTCTTACGCTTCTTGCCTCAAAAATGAAACCCAGGAAAGTTTGTGGGCATAAAGTACTGTCAAGTCGCAGTTGACTTACGGTGACCCCAGCAAGGGGCTTTCAGGGCAAGTGAGAAGCAGAGGTGGTTGGCCATTGCCTTCCTCTGCAGAGCCTTCCTTGGTGGTCTCCCATCCAAATGCCAACCCCAGCGAGGGGCTTTCAAGGCCAGTGAGAAGCAGAGGTGGTTGGCCATTGCCTTCCTCTGCAGAGCCTTCCTTGGTGGTCTCCCTTCCAAGTCCTGACCCCAGCAAGGGGCTTTCAAGGCCAGTGAGAAGCAGAGGTGGTTGGCCATTGCCTTCCTCTTCAGAGCCTTCCTTGGTGGTCTCCCTTCCAAGTCCTGACCCCAGCAAGGGGCTTTCACGGCCAGTGAGAAGCAGTGGTGGTTGGCCATTGCCTTCCTCTTCAGAGCCTTCCTTGGTGGTCTCCCTTCCAAGTCCAGACCCCAGCAAGGGGCTTTCAAGGCCAGTGAGAAGCAGAGGTGGTTGGCCATTGCCTTCCTCTTCAGAGCCTTCCTTGGTGGTCTCCTTCCAAGTCCTGACCCCAGCAAGGGGCTTTCAAGGCCAGTGAGAAGCAGAGGTGGTTGGCCATCGCCTTCCTCTGCAGAGCCTTCCTTGGTGGTCTCCCTTCCAAGTCCTGACCCCAGCAAGGGGCTTTCAAGGCCAGTGAGAAGCAGAGGTGGTTGGCCATTGCCTTCCTCTGCAGAGCCTTCCTTGGTGGTCTCCCTTCCAAGTCCTGACCCCAGCAAGGGGCTTTCAAGGCCAGTGAGAAGCAGAGGTGGTTGGCCATCGCCTTCCTCTGCAGAGCCTTCCTTGGTGGTCTCCCATCCAAGTACCAACCCTGCTGAGCTTTCAAGATCTGAGGAGATCGGGCTATAGCATGCTGCCTTCCCTCCTCCAGAAAAGCTTACAGTACAGTAAATTTGCTACTCTTTAAGATAGGAAGAGATTGGATTTATACCCCACCCTTCACTACCCAAAGGCGTCTCAGAGCGGCTTACAAGCTCCTTTCCCTCCCCCTCCCCACAACAGACACCCTGTGAGGTAGGTGGGGCTGAGAGAGCTCTTGACAGAAACTGCTCTTTTTCAAGAACAGCTCTTATCAGAACTACAGCTTGCCCAAGGTCATCCAGCCAGGTGCAAGTGGAGGAGTGGGGAATCAAACCCGGTTCTCCCAGATTAGAGTCCGCGCACTTAACCACTACACCAATCTGGCTCTTTTCTTGTTTTTACAGTCTTTTTAAGACAATTGTAATGGGAACGGCAATGGTTGACAACAACAATTCATCTAAAGCGATGCACATATTTGATGTTCACCTCTGATTTTTCTAGCTGGGAGCTGACTGATAAAAGACGCAATTTGCAATGCAAAGGGAGCTGTGTGTGCCACACAGTACAGTGCCAGACTAGGAGCTGGGAAACCTGGGTTCGAATCTGCACTCAACCATGGGTGACCTTGGGCCAATCACACACTAACCTCCCTACTTCACAAAGTTGTTGTGACGATAAAATGGAGGCAAGGAGAACCCGGTTGGGGAAACAGGAGAAGTGTAAATGAAGCCACTAAGTAAATAAAGCTTGGGAAATTGTGTCTGCTGCACTTTTAACTTGTTCGGTCGCACGGCCGAGTCCGAGTCTTTACCGACTGTGGCTCAGATCATGAGCTACTCATTGCAAAATTCAGACTTAAAACTGAAGAAAGTTGGGAAAGCCTCTAGGCCATTCAGGTTTGACCTAGACCACATCCCTGATGAATATACAGTGGAGGTGAAGAATAGGTTTAAGGGACTAGAGATGATAGAGCGCCTGAAGAACTACGGACAGAGGTTCGTGACGTTGTACAGGAGGCAGTTTTCATAGAATCATAGAATGTTAGAGTTGGAAGGGACCTTGCAGGCCATCTAGTCCAACCCCCTGCACTCTGCAGGAACACAGCCGAAACCCCTACATACCTACAACATACCCAAAAGATGGTTGTCCAGTCTCCTCTTGAAAACGTCCAGCAAAGGAGCATCCACCACCTCCCGAGGCAGTCTGTTCCACTGCTCAACCACTCTTACAGTCAGGAAGTTTCTCCTGATATTAAGTCGGTAACGACTCCCTTGTAATTTCCACCCATTAGATCTAGTCTTGCAATCCGGAGCAAGAGAGAATAGATCCACTCCATCCTCTACATGACAGCCCTTCAGATACTTGAAGACTGCAATCATGTCCCCTCTAAACCTTCTCTTTCCCAGGCTAAACATACCCAACTCCCTCAGCCTTTCCTCATAAGACTTTACCTAGATGTTCGCTATTTTATGTATTTCGACTACATTTTTGGCTGGGTAGGGTTAGAGTTTGTAAAGCGCCCTGGGCCATGTGGAAAGGCGAGATACAAATATTTTAAATGAACAGAATGTAAAGGACCCTGTGTTGAGCAAAGTGCCAGTCTTTGTTGATCGCAGCTATTGCAAAGGCAATCTCTGCTGGTCGCATTATCTTCTACATCTACAACTTCCCATTCCTACCAGAAACAGCCTCTTCTCTTTCCAGCGCACAAGATTCTTTGGTTGGCTTCCTGTGCCGTTGACCAAGTAACCAGAAACCCTGTCTGGGCCTTTGCTTAACTTCCTCCCCAATCCGTTTTGATTAACAGCAGAATTTGCAATTGCTGCTCCCATTTAGTGGCCGGTCCACCCTCCCAAGATGCTATTGGCACTGTCTTCCACCTGCTTTTTGGGTAGGCTGGGTGACCACTTTGATAGGTCGATACAGACGGGCCACAGAACTCCACCCCACACCTATTTTGATCTGATGTTTCATAGAATGTTAGAGTTGGAAGGGACCTCGCGGGTCATCTAGTCCAACCCCCTGCACTCTGCAGGAGCATAGCTGAAAGATAGCCCTACGACATACCTGGAAGATGGTTGTCCAGCCTCCGCTCGAAAACGTCCAGCGAAGGAGCATCCATCACCTCCAGAGGCAGTCTGCTCCACTGTTCAACCGCTCTTACAGTTAGAAAGTTTCTCCTGATATTTAGCCGGTATCGACTCCCTTGTAATTTCCACCCTTTAGATCTAGTCCTGCAACCCAGATCAAGAGAGAATAGATCTGCTCCAGCTTCTACACGACAGCCCTTCAGATATTTGAAGACTGCAATCATGTCCCCTCTAACTTTCCCAGGCTAAACATACCCAACTCTTTCAGCCTTTCCTCGTAAGACTTGGATCCCAACCCTCTCACCATCCTGGTTGCCCTCTTCCAGACATGCTCGAGCTTGTCAACATCCTTCAGTCTGCTCTGGTGGATTTCTTACTATTATATCGAAAAAGGAGGAGGAGATTGGATTTATACCCTGCCCTTCACTTGGAGTCTCAGAGTGGCTTACAGCCTCCTCCCTCCCTTTCCCCACAACAGATACCCTGTGAGGCAGGTGGGGCTGAGAGAGCTGTGACTGGCCCAAGGTCATCCAGCCGGCTGCATGTGGAGGAGAGGGGAATCAAATCCAGTTCTCCAGATTATTAGAGTCTGCCGCTCTTGACCACTACACCAAACTGGCTGTTTCTCTGATTGTCAGGTTCTTTTAATTGCCGTTTTTAAAGGATGCAGGTTGTAACTAGTTTGGCTTGACTTCACCTTTCTTTTAGAACTTTGGTTCTTGCTGTCTTAGTTCGTTTTAGATTTGCTACAGGTAGTTAGGTTCTTGCCCTGACCTGGACAGCCCCGGCTAGCCCTCTTTCCTCAGATCTCAGAAGCTAAGCAGGGTCAGCCCTGGTTAGTACTTGGATGGGAGACCACCAAAGAAGTCTAGGGTTGCCGTGCAGAGGCAGGCAACGGTCAAACCATCCCTGGACATCTCTTGCCTTGGAAATGGCTGCAGGGTCCCATACGTTGGCTGGGACATGAAGGCACTTTTACGCACAGTTAGGAACTGCAGGCTGTGGAAGGTCAGTAGTTCAGCAGTTCAAGACCCGGGTGCCGCAAGATGGAGTGAGCTCCCGTCTCTGGTTCCAGCTTCTGCCAACCTAGCAGTTCGAAAGCAAGAAATTGTAAGTAGATAAATAGGTACCACTTCGGCGGGAAGGTAACAGCGTTCCGTGCGCCTTGGTGTTTAGTCATGCCGGCCACATGACCACGGAAACGTCTTTGGACAGCGCTGGCTCTTCGGCTTTGAAACGGAGATGGGCACCGCAACCCTAGAGTCGGATTCGACTGGCTTTCGAGCAAGGGAACCTTTACCTTTACCTTTAGGACCCTAGAGGAAATTGCGTGGCCGTTTTTACAGCTTGTTTTTGTGCTTAGTGTGACAGCCAGTGGTCCCTCTAAGCTGTGGAGTCTTGTGAGCAAAAATTCTACTTCGTGAGCGACTGGCATTAACCTTGTGAGCGAGCCATTTGGCTGCTGCATCAATTAGTTTGCTCTGGAGCCCTCCTTCCTGAGCTGAGACAAAAAGGTATGAGCCGGAGGCTAAAAATCTGAGCTAGCTTGCAGTAACTCAGCTTAGAGGGAACACTAGCGACAGTATAAGCTGGCTTGTGCGTTATTTCTAGCCAAAAAGTTGGATTTAGAAATAAAGCGGATGAAGAATTCCTTTAACTGGAGAATGCAGCCCTATACCCCCCCCCCCAAAAGAAGCTGTAACAAGGTGGTGAGATTCCTGCGAGAATTGCTTTCTGTCAGTGAAACCACTCATCAGGAACACAGAAGCGTTCTCTGGAAACTTTTAATCCACCTAAAAACAAAATAAAAGCCTGGATAAACTGTGTGGCTGTAGCACAAGCACACACCGCTTGAAGCATGAAGGGTTCCTGTTAGGTTACTTTCAAGGAAATAAAAATATAATCACTCTTCCCGCCCCCCTGAACTTATCTTGAGTCATAAACACCAACAACATTTCCTGAGCAGTTGGGCACTTTTACTTGGGTTTGGAAATGCGGCTTTCAACAAGGAAGATGCACAAGAGGCTGCCCATATTTGGATGGTCCTGGTTTAGAATCAGTGCAAGATGTAGCAAGGCATTCTTTATTGATAAAACGGATGATGGCCAGATAAACCACCTGGTAGTAGGTGAGAGGTCAATTATGTCCTACAAAGTTCAAAGGAGACCACGAACACATTCACACAAGATGCTTAAAGCACCACTGAAGTTTCCTGGAGTTATCTGTGCTTGCGTGGATGCCGTTAATCTGGAGGAGGAAGAAGAAGGAGGAGGAGGAGGAGGAGAAGAAGAAGAAGAAGAGGAGGAGGAGGAGGAGGAGATTGGATTTATATCCCACCCTTCACTTGGAGTCTCAGAGCAGCTTACAGACTCCTTTCCCTTTCCCCTCCCCACAACAGACACCCTGCGAGATAGGTGGGGCTGAGAGAGCTCTGACAGAACTGTCCTTAAGAGAACAGCTCTGACAGAACTATGGCTTGCCCAAGGTCATCTAGCAGCTGCAAGTGGAGGATTGGGGAATCAAACCCGTTTCTCCCAGATTAGAGTCCACACACTTAACCACTACGCCAGGCTGGAAATCAAATGTAGGCTGTAGCCAGTTAACAGCCGTGTCTCACATTGGTTCAAGCAAACAGCTGTCTAATTACTGTCAGTAATGGCTCTTTGGTTCATGTTTCATACTGAGTCCATTGTTCTGTGTTCCCTATCTTGTCCCTGCTTCTGCGCTTGCGTAGGTATGCTAGCTGTAACGTGGGAGCTTCTCCGCTACTGCTCGGTGTTATCACAGTGGCCTTGAATGCAGGCTTTGGGCTATTCTTGAGTCTATGAGAATTTTCCAGTCCTGTGAAGCCAAGGGGTGGGGGGAGCGGTCTCCCGACCATTAAGTAACCCTCCCGCCGGGAGTTTCCCGCGTGCGCGCTTGAAGATCGTTTGCTAGTTGCATTTTTGCATCACACTATAACCATGCCTGAGCCGCACATCCCGCCATTCCTGACAATAACCGTTTTGCTGTGGGTTTTAGCACTGTATTCCAAAAAAACCTTTCTTAGCCTCAAGAATGCTTGGATCTACTTGCTTTTGAACCTGACACTTACGTTGTGTGTGTGGGAAACACCCTTAAGGCCTAGAAGTGAGCCGATTGGACTTGCTCCTGAGTAGCCATGCTTCGGACTGCACTGGAAGCCACTTCTACAAGACAGGCTTGAAACAGGGTTCTGGCCCTGACCTGGATTAGACCAGGCAAGTCTGGTCTCATTAGCTTTCAGAAGCGAAGCCAGACTGACCTTGGCAAGTTCTTGGATGGGAGACCTCCAGAGAATACCAGGGTCGGAATCTATCTCCTCTTACTTGTTGTATGTCACAACTCATATTATGTGACAAACCTGATGAATTTATATTCCCCCCCCACCCCCTTCTCCCGTCTGTATCCCACCTTTTTTTCCTGAGAAGTTTTTTTTTTAAAGACTAGGGTCAGGAGGCAGAGGCAGGCTATTGAGCCATTTCTCTGAACATCCCGATGCCCCAGTAGCGCTCACCAGAGGCTGCCATGACTTCCAGGCATGGGCGCATGCACACACACACACAAGCAATACAAGAAAAAACTGTGTAAAAGCGCTAAGAATAAACCAAAAGGAACAACGTCTGTAATACCAGCATTCAAAATTCAATTACACACAAATTTTATAGAGATATCCAACAGGTAAAAAGCAAGCAAACATTCAGCGTTCCAGCAAGCTGACTATGGAAATGTTCCTGTGGGACTACTGGCTGGTTGCCATACACAATGCTCTCCCGTAAACTATAGAAAGCTGGTCATTGATACTTACCTTGGAAATCCATGATGAATATGTCCAGGGCTTTTGTTGTAGAAAAAGCCCAGCAGAAACTCATTAGCATAATAGGCCACACCCAACAGCAGAAACATACTAGCATATTAGGCCACACCCCTGATAGCACAGCGCATTAGCACATTAGGCCACACCCCCATGTTACCAGAAGTGTGGTCATCCAGCCACACCCACCTTTTGCTTCTTATTCTGTTTACCTTGTTTGTTGTCAAAACCCAGGGCTTTTTTTGGAGCAGGAACATGTTAGGCCACACACCCCTCATGTAGCCAATCCTAATGAGTTTTTGCTGTTGGGTGTGGCCTATTATGCTAATGAGTTCCTGCTGCGCATGGCCAACTTGGGAGCCAGCCGGAACTCCGTTCCTGTGCGTTCCTGCCCCCAAATAGCCCTGAATATGTCTGATGCAATTTAATCAGCTTGTACTGAGGAAGAGTAATCGAAACGAGGTTTGAAACCCAGAATATTCGTCCCCTGCTGGAACTTATACATGAACACCCTGTGTTATTTTCGATGAGTAGGTTACCTGTTGAAAGCATTGGAATTGTCTTCCCCTGCTGAATGTTAGTTATATTGTTGCTGTGAGTACTTACTTTTTGAATGTGAATTGTACCTATTGCTGAAAACAATGATATCTACACTTCTTGTTGAAAGCATTGGAATTTATATTGTCTTTACCCGTTGAATGTTTGCTTACTATTTCCCTGTTGGATATCTGTATAAAATGTGTGTGTGATTGAATTTTGAATACTGGTATTACAGACATTGTTCCTTTTGGTTTATTCTTAGCGCTTTTTACACAGGTTTTTTTCCTTGTATTGCTTGTGTATTACTGTGTAATCACTTTGTAGTCACACACACAAATGCAAAAAAATACCAACCCCCCCCCCCAACCTGGGTTTTACATTTTCCTTTATGGGTGGCACCATGGCTCAGTGGTAGAGTATCAGCTTGACATACAGAAGGTCCTGGGTTCAGTCCCCGACACCTCTAGTTTAAAGGATCAGGTAGCAGGGGATGGGAAAGCCCTCCGCCTGAGACCCTGGTGATGGCACAAGACTGACCCCGATGGGCCGGTGGTCTGATTTGCTACAAAGCAGCTTCATTTGTGTTCCTGCTGCCATACTGCAGAGGTGCTGTGGCTCAGAGGTGCTTTGCATACAGAAGGTCCCAGGTTCAATCCCCGGCATCTCCAGTTCAAACAATCATGTCACAATTGATGTGAAAGGCCACAGCCTGAGACCCTGGAGAGCTGCTGCGGTTTTGAACAGACAATAATGACCCTGATGGACCAGTGTTCTGATTCAGTAAAAGGCAAGTTCATGTGTACCAACCTTGCGCTGACCTGTACTAGGCATGTTACAATGTTACCGATCTCAGAAACACCTCCCGGTACTATTTTCTATCTGAGGTCATAATCCAATAGGAAGTTCGATTCCCTGGCATCAGTAGGCTTAAGCGTGCATAATTCTGTGTACTATTGTGGTCTCACCCTGGCTTTACTCCCAGAAGTTGCATTTCTCTAAAAGAATGCATTCTTGAGAGTCTATGCGCATTTCTTAAAGGCTGTGCCTGTTCGCCAGTACAGAAAAGCATGCATCCGTTAGAGGAGTAGATTGGATTTATACCCCACCCTTCACTACTCAAAGGAGTCTCAGAGCGGCTTACAAACTCCTTTCCCTTCCCCTTCCCACAACAGACACCCTGTGAGGTCAGTGGGGCTGGGAGAGCTCTGACAGAAACTGCTCTTTTTCAAGGACAGCTCTGACAGAACTATGGCTTGCCCAAGGTCATCCAGCTGGTGCAAGTGGAGGAGTGGGGAATCAAACCCGGTTCTCCCAGATTAGAGTCCGCGCACTTAACCCACTACACCAAACTGGCTCTCTAGATCACTCAATACCACCACATTCTGAGGACTGTCACCAGAAAGAGCCATTGCCCATGTCGGAGGCCCTGTCAGCACATTAACGAAAACCCTAAGGACTAAAGCCCTCCAGGTCTCTCTCAACTGAGGTAGTTCCCATCTTCTCAACGTGCAAGGGGCCAAATGCTTGGCAGTGGATACTTGCCCTCCTGGATCAGGCCCACGGCTCTCCTGCTTAACTTTGGGAATCACCCAGTGGCCTCGAAGGAGACCGTTCCAGTTGACCACACGGACTGCAAACATCAGAGTCACTGGAAGTCACACGATCGCTTTGCAAATCTGCGGCAGAGCCGGGAGGAAACCCCCAGAGAGAGAGAGAGAGCGGCTCTAACCATTTGGCCTGCCGACTGCGACGGCGCCTTCCGAAGCAGCTAACCCTACTTAACTCTCCAGCAGAGATCAAAACAACAAAGCTGCCCCTCCCAGAGAGGAACCATGCAGAGTTCCCTCTAACGGCACGGTTATCTGTTCGCCCAGCGGCTGCTGGTGCCGCTAGCATAGGTGTTGTGTGAGAGAGGCCTGGTGGGGCTTGGAGCATGGGTCCAGTTTGTCTCCCTGTGTCCGATTTGCTGCTCTCTTATTTTCTCTTCGTGCTGGGAGAGTAAGTGCTGCAGTTCCCCTTGGTCATCAAACGGGTTCTTGCCGTATTCCTGCCGGATCCAGGCTCGGTACTGCCAAAGAAAAGACCAGAGGAGATATCAAAGATACAAAGCACACCAAGAGGGGCAGTGCAGGGTTGGACATGCGTGCTACACAGGCCTGTAGCCAGGATTTTTTAATTCAGGGGGCCTTTAAATAAGTCGGGGGGCACCCTGCACACACCCCAAGGGAGCACTACAAATAAAATTTAAAAACTGGAAGTCACGGGGCCTGAGCTGGATGGGAAGTCGGAGGGGCTTGGCAGTAAGTTGGGGGGGCTGGGCCCCGAGATGTCCCACTGTAGCTACGGGCCTGGGGCTACACCTGGGCCGCTGCGATTGTGGTACAAGGATGACCGTGGGTGATTGCAAACCTTTTCCTTGCAAGGTTGGTGCATGCTCATTTTGGTAAGAAGGTCACCTGGATTGCTCTGCCAAGTGGTGACGCGTGTCCTCTCTCCCGTTTCCCTTGATTTCTCATCAAGAGTAAGCTTTTTCGTACTGCTTCCCAGGACGACACCAGCAACCGGTTTACCAAGCAGATGCACGCACACTCGGTTACATATGCAAGTGCCATGAAGTCTCAGCCGACTTACGGTGACCCCAGCAAGGGGCTTTCGAGGCCAGTGAGAAGCAGAGGTGGTCAGCCTTGGCCTTTGGTGGGCTAGAGCCCGCTTCTTCAGATGCGGTGGAGTGGTGCCTCACTGGCAGGCCTTTTAGGTAGGGCCTCCTGATGTTTGTACCAGGGCAGGTGTCTCCCTTCTAGCCTAAGGTTGCTACCTCTGGATTGGGAAATCCCTAGACATCTGGGGGCGGAGCCTTGAGGTTTGAAGAGGGGAGGGACCTCAGCAGGGTATGAGGACGTAGGAAACCCCCTCCTCCAAAGCAGCCACTTTCTCCAGGAGAACTGATCTCCGTCATCTGGAGGTCAGATGTAATTCCTGGAGGTTGGCAATCCCACTCCGGGCATCCAACATTATTATATATCTCTTGAAGAAGACGTAGGGTTGCCGGGACTGGATTGGACAATACTTGGAGACTTTGGGGGGTGGAGCCTGGGGGGGCGGGGTTTGGGGAGGGGAGGGGAGGGGAGGGGCCTCAGCAGGGTACGACGCCACTGAGTATTCATTTGGAATACTGTGTACAGTTCTGGTCACCACATCTCAAAAAGGATATTATAGCATTGGAAAAAGTGCAGAGAAGGGCAACTAGAATGATAAAAGGGTTGGAACACCTTCCCTATGAAGAAAGGTTAAAATGCTTGGGGCTCTTTAGCTTGGAGAAACGACGGCTGAGGGGTGACATGAGGAGAAACGACGGCTGAGGGGTGACATGATCGAGGTTTATAAGATTATAAGTGGGATTGAGCAGGTTGAGAAAGAAGTCCTTTTCTCCCTTTCTCACAATACAAGAACTCATGGGCACTCCATGAAATTGCTGAGCAGTCGGGTTAGAACAGATAAAAGGAAATACTTCTTCACCCAAAGAGTGATTAACACATGGAATTCACTGCCACAGGAGGTGGTGGCAGCTACAAGCATGGACAGTTTCAAGAGGGAATTAGATAAACATATGGAGCAGAAGTCCATCAGTGGCTATTAGCCACAAGGTATAGATGGGAACTCTCAGTCTGGGGCAGGTGATGCACTCTATTCTTGGTGCTGGAGGGGGCAGCAGTGGGAGGGCTTCTAGTGTCCTGGCCCCACTGCTGGACCTCCTGATGGCACCTGGTATATTTTGGCCGCTATGTGACAGAGTGTTGGACTAGATGGGCCATTGGCCTGATTCAACATTGGCTTCTCTTATGTTCTTATGTTCTTAGCCCGCCCTTCAAAACAGCCATTTTTCTCCAGGGGAGCTGATCTCTGTCAGCTAGAGATCTCCAGGCCCCACCTGGAGGCTGGCAACCCCGAGAGGACATGTTCATCAACGCAAAGTCATGCCCATCTGGTTTGGATGAGACATTTGATCTATTTCTGTGCGTTTTTTTTGTTTGTTTTTACGTCACACAGAAAAATCAGTTGTGTGAAGCCGCCTAAAACCACATGAGTGAGAAGAATGGGGAAACCGGGAACATTCAGTCCACGTGGTTTATTCTTTCTCCTGCCGGACCCTTTCTCTCCTATTCGCAGCAGCCGTCATGGTCCCTTGAACTGCCTTCCCCTGATCAGGCGTCCTCTCGAGGGTACAGAGACTCCCACGAACTTGCAGGGGACTTTCCAGCGGAAATTTCTGACTGGTGATAATATGCTCCCCCCTCCACCCCCACCCCAGGCTACAAAACTCATTCACAGTTTGCTTTTAAGGAGGCAGGCATGCGACATTTCGTTTCGGGGTGGGGATATCTAGCAGGCTGTTCGGCTACAAACTAGAAAGGGAGTTTGCATTTCCTTTTGAGAAAATAAACCAAGCAAACAGCGTGAGCCAGAAATCCCAAATGGAGGCGCGGGAGGAGACTCGGCGTGCCCGACAATGTTCCGCACGGTCGTTTTCGCCACCCGCTTTCCCCTACTGCTTTGGGTGTCCCCCCTAAGATGCTGAACTGCAGGCTGGAAGGTTCGAGACCCAAGTGCCGCATGACGGGGTGAGCTCCCGTCTCTGGCCCCAGCTCCTGCCAACCTAGCAGTTCGAAAGCAAGAAATTGCAAGTAGATAAATAGGTACCGCAGAAGCTGCGGTGGCTCAAGTGGTTAAGATGCTGAACTGCAGGCTGTGGAAGGTCAGTAGTTCAGCAGTTCGAGACCCGAGACTGCCGCATGACGGAGTGAGCTCCCGTCTCTAGTTCCAGCTCCTGCCAACCTAGCAGTTTGAAAGCAAGAAATTGTAAGTAGATAAATAGGTACCACTTCGGTGGGAAGGTAACAGCGTTCCGTGCGCCTTGGTGTTTAGTCATGCCGGCCACATGACCACGGAAACATCTTCGGACAGCGCTGGCTCTTCGGCTTTGAAACGGAGATGAGCACCGCAACCCTAGAGTCGGATTCAACTGGCTTTTGAGCAAGGGAACCTTTAAATAGGTGCCGCCTTGGTGGGAAGGTAACAGCATGCCGTGCGCCTTGGCGTTTAGTCATGCTGGCCACAGGACCACGGAAACATCTTCAGACAGCGCTGGCTCTTCGGCTTGGAAACGGGGATGAGCACCTCAACCCTAGAGTCGGTTCGACTGGCTTTCGAGCATGGGAAACCTTTACCTTTACCCCCCTTTTCCACATGTGTTTTGCTCCCTCTGGGAGTATTAGAGAGAGCAAAATGCATGGGGGGGGGGACCTGAAGCAACAGGGACAAACCAGTGACCAAAAATGGCAATTTGGAAGAGAATTACAGAGTTAATATGTTGTCGAAGGCTTTCACGGCCAGAGTTCATTAGTTGCTGTAGATTTTCCGGGTTGTGTGGCCGTGGTCTTGGCATGGTAGGACCAGACGTTTCACCAGTAGCTGTGACTGGCTTCCTCAGAGATATAACCAGACAGATTGAGTACTCTCTGGGTCAAGGTGAAATCTACATCAACTAAATTACAGAGTTGTCTTTCCTGCTTACGGGGCTCTCCCTCCCTACATGATAGTTTCAGTAAATTAAAAAGTTGTGTTTGTTTTTTTTAACAAAAAACTGGGTTTCCCCTGGAATTCTTGATATTCATCTGCTTTCTTCACAGACACCGTTTGTGGCGGGAGGGAGGGGACTTGGAATCAACCGCGACAGAGATTTAATAATTTACATATTACGATAACTCCTTGTGGGAAGATAAGGTAACCGGGAGGTTTAGAACGTTGCACAAGAGTCTCTGTACAACGTAGATTTTGCCAGCAAAGCCTGGACAGAGCGAATGAGGCATACAAAAGCCATTGAAGGAGAGACGGGGCGGGTTTGCTTCCTCTAAGCTATGGAGTCCTGTGAGTAAAAAATTCTACTCTGTGAGCTACTGGCATTAAAGCTGTGAGCGAGCGATGTGGCCGCTGCATAAGTTAATTTGCTCTGGAGCCCTCCTTCCTGAGCTAAGACAAAAACATGTGAGCTGGGGGCTAAAAAATGGTGAGCTGGCTCACACTAACTTAAGTTAGAGGGAATACTGTGTACAGTTCTGGTCACCACATCTCAAAAAGAATATTATAGCATTGGAAAAAGTGCAGAGAAGGGCAACTAGAATGATAAAAGGGTTGGAACACCTTCCCTATGAAGAAAGGTTAAAACGCTTGGGGCTCTTCAGCTTGGAGAAACGACAGCTGAGGGGTGACATGATTGAGGTTTATAAGATTATGCATGGGATTGAGCAGGTTGAGAAAGAAGTACTTTTCTCCCTTTCTCACAATACAAGAACTCGTGGGCACTCCATGAAATTGCTGAGCAGGCGGGTTAGAACAGATAAAAGGAAATGCTTCTTCACCCAAAGAGGGATTAACAGATGAAATTCACTGCCACAGGAGGTGGTGGCAGCTACAAGCATGGACAGTTTCAAGAGGGAATTAGATAAACATATGGAGCAGAAGTCCATCAGTGGCTATTAGCCACAGGGTATAGATGGGAACTCTCAGTCTGGGGCAGGTGATGCACTCTATTCTTGGTGCTGGAGGGGGCAGCAGTGGGAGGGCTTCTAGTGTCCTGGCCCCACTGCTGGACCTCCTGATGGCACCTGGTATATTTTGGCTGCTGTTTGACAGAGTGTTGGACTAGATGGGCCATTGGCCTGATTCAACATTGGCTTCTCTTATGTTCTTATGAACACTTGGAGCATGGGGGCCCTGTCCTCACTGTTCCCCTCCATACACACAAATCATCCCTTGTGGTGCTTTTATCTTGGGATGATTGTAAAGTCCAACCTGAGGAACAGTAGGGAGGAGCTACTCATGCTCATACCAGGGCAGGGTTCTCCCCTCTGGCTTAGGTTTGCCACTTTCACCTTGGGAATTTCATGGGGCGTCGGAGGATGGGAGGGTGGGGGGAATTCAGCAAGGTTTTGACACCACAGAGCCTGCCTTCAAAACTGGCACGTCCTCCAAGGGACCTGAACTCTGTAGTCTGGACTTCAGTTGCAGGTTGGAAGCCCTACCCGGGCCATCCACAGTTATGGCTTATTAGGATTGTTACATCCATTTTGAAGTGCTTGGGTTTATCAGGGCAAAGTTGTCGCGGCCCGGACTGCATTTGGTTTGTTCTGTTTTTCTTTACAGAGAAAGGCTCTGTTCTTTACCAGCTAGCTGCGTACGATGGGCAAAAAGCAACAGGTCGAGACAGGAAGGCCGCCCCCATCAGAGCACACCAAATCCAGGAAGAAAGGATTTGTTCCTTTTGTTGCAGGTGTTAAAGACGCGGCTCACAAGCCAGAAGCCGGATACTTCGGAGGGAGGGAAATGTTGGGCCTGGCTGTGTTAGAAAATAAAATAATATCCATTCTCCCCTCCCACCTTCGAAGCAGCTTTTTAAATGGATTCTACGGGAAGATTTGATCTTGGGACACCAGGTCAAAGGTTGGGGTAGAAACCACTTGACTTCCTGCCAAGCCCCCCCCAACTTCCATCCAGCACCCAGGCCCCCTGACTCTCTGGACCACCTGGGCCACCTTCCCTAAGTGTGGCTGGCTTCCCCGTGTAGGTAAGCAAAATGCAAACGCTGGAAAAGTGAGTTTTTAACATTTTATTTGTATTTTATTTTTTATTTTGTGATGTCAATGCCCCCTGACTTATTTAAAGGCTCCTGAATTATAGAATCTTGGCTACGGGCCTGCTCCTGGCTCTGGGATTCAGAGATTGACCGCCTCTGAATGTGGAGGTTCCCCTCAGTCACCATGGCAAGTAGCCACTGATAGATCTCTCCTCCACCAGTCTGTCTAAACCCCCTTTTAAAGCTGACTTTTCTTGTGGCCATCACCACATCCTCTGGCAGCAAACTCCACATTTTAATCACACGACGATAGGCCATGACAATGTTATCGCACCACAGTAATCTAGCAATTGCCAATTTTTTAAAAAGCCCCTGAACACCTTCCAGTCTCTGTGTGTGAAGAATGGCAGTAGTAGAACATCTGTGAGACAGACATACCAGTTCTAAGCACCATGGCTTCCACCAAAGAACTGCAGAACTGTCATTTAATGAGGGTTCCGGGAATCCTATTTCGGGTCCTTAATTCTCTTGCCCTGACCTAACTGGCCCAGACTAGCCCGATCTCATTGGCCGAGTTCAGACCGGCAGTTTGCCCCGAGAGAGGCGCGTTTCAGCAACGTTTCGCAAGGGATTAAAGGGAGCGTTCACACAGGTACATCTGTCCGGCGTTCCCCAGCCGTACTCAACCCATCTTGTAACGCTTCCCTCCCGAATTAAAAAGATACCTGTTAAAAGTGGTATCAAACCCCGGAAAGTGTGCCTATCCCGCATATATCCCACACCAACACAGTGTGAATGCCACAATTTGTGGTTTTTTATTGTGTGCATGTGCGCATATGCGCTCATGTGCATAAACACATATCTCCAGATTAGCGAAAGAGAAAGCCGTGCCTTACAGCTGTGCCTTCGGGCCAACAGTGTGAATGCTCCCTCGCGCCTCCTCCCCGCATCAGTCTGCGCAGTGTGACCTGGAAAACCCGGAACACTTTGTTCCAGGGCTTTTTTGCCACGACTCCCTCCCGCTTCAAACTGCCAGTCTGAACTCAGCCATCAGATCTCAGAAGTGAAGCAGGGCCACCCTTAGTTAGTGCTTGGATGGGAGACCACCAAGGAAGTCCAGGGTTGTGATGCAGAGGCAGGCGATGGCAAACCCCCTCTGTCCGTCCCTCACCTTGAAAACCCTATGAGGTTGCCATAAATTAGCTGCCACTGGACAGTGCTTTCCACCACCTGTCCTCCTGGCAGAACTACAGTTCCCAGAGTTCTGTGTGGCACGGGCTTGACCTCTGAGGGTTCCGGGGACGTCTACACGTGCAATCTACACCTGTTCACGCTGTTCCCTGCAGTCATAGTTTAATACGAGCCAATGAGGATATTCGGTTAGCAAATCCATTGTTACCGTTTCATAACCTGCCTTACTCTGTCTGAAGTGTTCCCAGCGCTCCTGTTTAGAATTCTCAGTGCTCTTACTGCAATGCAACTCATTTCTCAGGGGAAAGGAGCCGTGAACAAGCGAAAAACTTTTAAAAAGTTAGGTGCAGAGCCCAGCTGTATCCTTAATAGGCTAGTTCACACATCCACTTCCTGAACGCTCCTCCCTGTGGGGACCCCGTCCGGAAAAGCGACAGATCTGTTGTCCAAAACAGATGCATCTGCATGGACAGGACTCCAGTTGTATGGGGGGGAAACCTCCAGCCTCAGTGATTTTGCAATCTGCTGGCCGTTTGGCTCCAAAAGGCACGCTGTTGACTATCAGGCGCCAGTTGATCATGTGGCGAAAGGCTCTCTTTCCCACCTCCTTCCTCTCTGCTCCCCAGCACTGAGAAATGTCCTAACTTTTATAGTTTAAAAGAAAAATTCCTTCCTAAGAAGGAAGTTGATCTACGAGGGCGCCCAGTCCGGCCCACACAACTCTGTCGGTAACCTTTTCAGAAACCACCTCCTGGCATTTTCAGCTGGGTCCTGCCTGCATCCCATGACCTCCTCTGGGTGCTGGGATCAAAACCGTAGAGCACACGAATCTGCCTTCTACTGAATCAGACTCTTCCTCCGTCAACGTCAGTATTGTTTACTCTGACTGGCAGCCGCTCTCCAAGGTCCCAAGGTAGACGTCTTTCCCATCGCTTACAGCCTGGTCCTTTTAACTGGAGAAGCCGGAGATTGAACCTGGGACCTTCTGCATGCCCAACAGAAACTCTTTCTCGCAGAATGACTGGGAAATAAGAGCCGATTGAAACATTTGGGAAAGTTCTCTCAGGACTGGGTCATTCCGAAATGCAAATTGGGGAGAAACCATCCTTGCTGTGGCCCTTCGCACGGCCCTGTGTGCTCGTCTCTGTGTCTCCTTGAGACCTCCTCAGCGCATAGAGTTGCAGACGATGCATCGCAAGGTGGGGAAGGGATGTCGCTGAGCAGCAGACCAGATGCTGGGGATGCAGAAACCCCCAGGTTTAATTTCCAGTTTTTAAAAAGGATCTCAGTCATAGATGTTAAATAATCCCTTTCTCAGCCGGAGATCCTGGAGAGCGGCTGCCAGTCAGAACAGGCAACGCCACAGGAGGATGAACCGAAGGCTCTGACTCAGCGAAAGGCAACACGGCCTGTTTGCGTTGCCCAAATCAACAATGTGTTTGGTTTATCTTTTGCAGAGGGGGCCGTGACTGATAGAGCTCCTGCTTGGCATGCCGAAGGTCCCAGGTTCGATTCCTAGCATTATCCAGGTCAAAGGACCAGGCAGCAGGTGATGTGAAGGACCCCTGCCTGAGACCCTGGAGAGCTGCCAGTCTGAGTCGACAAGACTGCCCTTGATGGATTCAGTATAAGGCAGTTCCATGTGAAGACCAGTGCAGTAATGAACCAGAAAGCAGGTTGACACTCAGCGCTGCAGGATGAAATGAAATGCAATTTTTCTAATGACTTAACAATGTTATTTTACAGTAGTAACTAACATTGTTAAATCCTTCGAAAAACTGCATTTCATTTCATCCCAAAGCGCTGAGTGTCAGCCTGCTTTCTGGTTCATTAGTCGTCTTGGGCTGTTGCCATTTATATTGTTTGTTATCTTTGTAAGACCAGTGCAGTAGACAGTGTTGGGCCAGTTGCCAACTCTCCCGGGGAGTCCCAAAGAGTCCCGGGAAGCCCAAGGCAGGTTCCTAGAGATGCCAGAGGGAGGCTAGGAGGCAGTGGAGTGAAAGGGCCCTTTCAGGGGCCAGGTCAGGCAAGGGAGAGGTTGGCAAAGCGGGCGCAGGCTCAGTCCGCCACACCATACCACAAATTTCGTTAGTCTTTAAGGTCCTGCCGGACTCTTCCTGTTCTCTCCTGGTGAAGGGAGGAAGGCAGCGCAACGGTACCTCTTTGAGCGACGTCTTCTCATACTCCTGCAGCTGCTGCTGGAAACCGAAGTTGGGGCTCACGTAGGAGCGGACCGTTTTGACGGCCGCCAGGCACTCTTCCCAGCCGAAGTTGGTCACCGTCATCAGGTAGGCTATCAGGAGGGTGGTGCTGCGGGAAACGCCCGCCAAACTGCCGCGGCAAAAGGAAGGGGGAGGGTTGAGACTTGCCCAAAGGGGTGGGGGAAAGCATTCGTTAGCCTGAGGCAACAGCAAAGGAATCTCGCTCCT